>JAGIQG010000020.1:23009467-24255352 GCA_024679065.1 Sphyrna mokarran | reverse complement strand
GCTGTTAGGCAGCTTAAAGACATATAAAGCTCCGGGGCCTGATGGCATTTACCCCAGGCTGCTAAGGGAGTTGAGGGAAGACTTGGCTGGGCCTCTGACGCAAATCTTTGTCTCTTCCTTGGACACAGGTGAGGTCCCAGAGGACTGGAGGATAGCAAACGTAGTACCGTTGTTTAAAAAAGGTCAGAGGGATCACCCAGGGAACTATAGGCCGGTGAGCTTGACTTCAGTTATAGGTAAGCTAATGGAGAGGATCCTTAGGGACAGGATGTATGAGCATCTGGAGCGCTGCGATCTGATCAGGGATACGCAGCATGGCTTCGTCAAGGGGAAGTCTTGTCTTACGAATCTAGTGGAATTTTTTGAAGAAGTGACAAAAACAGTTGATGAAGGACAGGCTGTTGATGTCGTCTACATGGATTTCAGTAAGGCGTTTGACAAGGTTCCTCATGGTAGACTGATAGAGAAGGTGAAGGCGCATGGGATACAGGGTCGGGTATGTAGATGGGTCGAGAACTGGCTCGGGAGGAGGAGACAGAGGGTAGTAGTGGAAGGCTCTTTTTCCGGCTGGAAGCCTGTCACTAGTGGAGTGCCACAAGGCTCAGTACTAGGTCCTCTTCTATTTGTGGTCTACATAAACGACTTGGAAGTAGGGGTAGGTGGTGAGATCAGCAAATTTGCTGATGACACCAAGATGCTTGGATTGGCGGGTACAGAAGAGCAGTGTCAGGCAATACAACAGGACATAGACAGGTTGGTAGATTGGGCAGATAGATGGCAAATGGAATTTAATCCGGAAAAATGCGAGGTGATGCATTTTGGCCGGAAAAATGTAGAAGAGAATTATAGGATAAAAGGTAAAACTATACGGAGCATAGAGACGCAGAGAGACTTGGGGGTGCAGGTTCACAAGTCTCTGAAGGTGTCCTCACAGGTGGAGAAGGTGATAAAGAAGGCGTATAGTATGTTAGCTTTCATAGAAAAGGGTATAGAATACAAGAGTAGGAGTTTGATGTTGCAGTTGTATAGAACTTTGGTTAGGCCTCACTTGGAATACTGCGCCCAGTTCTGGTCTCCGTACTATCGGAAGGATGTGGAGTCCTTGGAGAGAGTGCAGAGGAGGTTTACCAGGATGCTGCCTGGTATGGAAGGACTGTCCTATGAGGAACGATTAGATAGACTGGGGTTGTTTTCCCTTGAAAGACGTCGGCTTAGAGGGGATCTCATAGAGGTGTATAAGATTATAAGGGGTATAGATAGAGTAAATGGAGGTAAACTTTTTCCACCTTTAGAAATGGATAGGACGAGAGGTCATGGCCATAGGGTGAGGGGGGCTATGTATAGGACGAATATTAGAGGGCAGTTTTTCACACAAAGGGTAGTGGGGGTGTGGAATGCACTGCCGAGTAAGGTGGTGGGAGCAGGCACGCTGGGGCTGTTTAAGGGTCTCTTGGACAGCCACATGAGCGGTATGCAGATAGAGGGATATATTAGGACTGTTTAACTACGGCTTTTTTCCACAGGTAATTCGGTCCATAATTTGAGCACGCATTCGGCAGGTGGTGCGGGTACAGCTCTTGGATGTTGATTCATGGGTTGCCTGGTACCTCATGTCGTAAATGAGTGCTTTATGTGGACCATCTGAAGGGCACCATGACAGCTCAGAGACTATCGATGTGGCTGTGCAGACACTTGGAATTGGGCCGGTGTCTGCGGGAGTTTGCGCGTTCTCCCCGTGGTTGCGTGGGTTTTCTCCGGGCACTCCGGTTTCCTCCCACAACCCAAAAATTCGCTCTTAGGCTGATTGGGTAACAAATTGTCCCTATGGTGAAAATTTTCCATATTAGGAATAATATATATATTATTATATAGGAATATTAAAATAGGATAATGTATTTGCTACTATTTGGTATGACGGCGGCGCGGGCTCGTTGGGCCGAAGGGCCTGTTTCCCGTGCTGTGTTGCTTAATAAAAAAAATAATTAAAAAAAAAAAATCTTGCCTCTTGAGCCTGCCCAGCCATTCAGTACTGTGCGCAGTTCTGGTCGCCTCACTATAGGAAGGACGTGGAAGCTATTGAAAGGATGCAGAGGAGATTTACAAGGATGTTGCCTGGATTGGGAGGCATGCCTTATGAAGACAGGTTGAGGGAGCTGGGACTGTTCTCCCTGGAGAGACGGGGGTTGAGAGGCGACCTGATAGAGGTTTACAAGTTGTTGAGAGGAATAGATAGGGTAGATTCTCAGAGACTATTTCCCAGGGCTGAAATGGTCGCGACGAGAGGGCACAGATTTAAGGTGCAGGGAAGCAAGTACAGAGGAGATGCTCGGGGAAAGTTTTTCACTCAGAGGGTGGTGAGTGAATGGAATTGGCTGCCGTCGGTGGTGGTCGAGGCGAACTCACTGGGGTCTTTTAAAAGACTTCTGGATGAGTATATAGGATCCAATGGGATTGGGGGTTATAGATAGGTCTATGGCCTATCTATAGGCCATATCTATATCTATCTATATGACCTACCCAGGGGAAGGTTTTTGATGTGTTCGGCACAACTTGTGGGCTGAAGGGCCTGTTTGTGCTGTAGTGTTCTATGTTCTATGTTCTATGTAATAAAATCATGCTGATTTGAAGTGGATCAGTTCCACTTACCTGCTTGCGGACTCTATGACTACAAATTCAGCACAGATGTGCTCACTCCTCACTGTATTGTGGGGATACTTCCTGTCTAGTTCTAGAGTCTCTCAAGGCTTCCATAGTGGAACAGCTGATGTGGTTCGACTATTTAAGAAGGGTTGTAGAGGTGAGCCAGGGGACTATAGACCAGTCAACCTCATGTCAATGATAGGGAAACTACTGGAGAAACTTCTGAAGGAGAGCATCTATCTCTACTTGAACAGGCAATGCTTGATAAGGGATAGTCGACATGCCGTTTCCTGGCAGCAAATGGGAGATGCAAGCGTTCTAAGATGTAGATTTGGTTTTGCAGTATGGAGTCACCTGAGATTGAGGACGTTACCATCTATGGATCCCTGAAAGCACTGGGCTCCTTTTTCTGCATTTTCATGGGAAAGGGACAGTTCTATGGCTTTCTTCAGGTCCAGAGTTGGTTCAGTCAGTGGTTTCCTTTAGGTTGCAATGTTATTAATTCCCTATACTAAACGAAACCTGAGCATTTCCAGGAATGTTGATCTGTTCTCAGCGTTTCACCAATTTCTGCAGTCTGATCAAGAATTCAGTGACTAGTTCCCACAGAGTCTAATTGCAGCATTGCAATAGACAGTTTAAGTTTGTAGTAGTCCAATACCATATCTATCAATTTGTCAAATGATTTTGAATCTGGGCTGCTGAGTAAGTTAAAAGTTTTAACAATGCTGAAAGTCAGGTCCCCACAAGCAATCATGAGGATGACTTTTGCCAGTCAGACCCTTCTATCCCATTTACCCAGAAGAAATATCTCATTCTTTTGATGTACTGGGGCCAATCTTCCACACCCATATCATAAGTAACAGCGGCATTTTCAATATCTCTCCATTACTGTTATATAGGTTTGTTGAAAGGGAAGGTTTTCCAAAACACTTTTTGTTCATTGTTGCCAATTTAATGACTCAGGAAGCCCAACTGGAAAGAAACAGCATTGATTACACCATGCAAAGTCTTTGCCTGGGACTATAGTTCAGTAGGACCAGTCCTCAAACTGCCTTATAAAAGACTCAGGTAATTAATTCTAGTTGGGCGGGCTCTGCCTATTACTAAGAAAACTCATACTCAAGGAGTCCCACAGAGAGATCAAAGAGTGATTCTCCATGGACAACATTTTCTCTCAAGGTGGATAGCCAAGCTGGGAGAGGGATGAAAATCAAGGTCTATGTCTTTGAAATGCAAGACCCAGATCTGAATGCAATAATTCACATTGAATCTGACTAAATACAACTTTATTCCTTTGGATTCAGCTCTCTTAAGATAAAAGTCAAAAATCCTCCAACATATTTTGTATCTGTCCATGAACTTTCATAAGAAGTCTCATAATACCAGGTTAAAGTCCAACAGGTTTATTTGGCAGCACCAGCTTTTGGAGACTGAAGCTCCTTCATCAGGTAAGTGAGATCTTGTGTTCACAAACAGGTCCATATACAGATACAAACTCAATTTACAACATAATATTTGAAATGTGAGCCTTTATAGGTAATCCAGTCTTAAAAGTCGATAATGTGAGTGGAGAGAGGGTTAAGCACAGATTAAAGAGATTCAGTCATTGCTTTACATAAAAACCCAATTCTGTTTGCTCATCTATGATTCCTATTTTCTCATTATTTAGAATTAATCTTTCTTGGATCCAAAGTCAATGATTTCACACTCGCTGATTCAAGTTAATTTTCCTCCAATCAGTTATTTATCTCCTTTTTATTTGCAGTCACTTACTGAGTCTCTAGTTTCCCTGTGATCTTGACTACCAAATTCCACTTCTTCCTCCATGTCATTATTTGTTAACTGTTGCTGCCTAATACAAGTGGAACTTTTAAGGTTAAGCACTGCTCTTGCACTGTACCAAATATTTCTCATTAATTTACTTATATGCTTTCTAACTGGGGACACAGGAATAGGAAAACTGTGTTGTCTTATTGCTTATTCATAAGAGCAATTCTGCATGTGTTTCAGCAATATGTGGGAGTTACCTTCCTGCTGAATCTGGCCCAGGATAGTCAATGTTCAATAATAATGAATTTGATAATTCATTTTGTTTCTGAAATCTTCATCTCCATTAAGATCGTTTACAACTACAACTCTATCTGAAAATCCAGGTAATTGTAATTGCTATTAAATTAATGAAGGCATTTAGAAGTTAATAAATAGTTGTAAACTTTCGATTCCAGCTCACTAGGATCCAGGATGGAATGTTGCTTTGCTAGAGTCAAGGATGTCTTTGAGTGAGTCCAGTTTGTGGAGGGGTCGATGAACAGCCCAATGGTTGTGATACAATGACATAGGTTAAGAAAAAGGGATAAGGTCCTAAAAATATAGGGAATAGGAAGTAAGTTGAAAAATAAGACCTCAAAAGTAGTGATTGGAGGATTACTACAATCGCCATGTGCTGGTTAGGGCCTTAATCCCATTATTTATACATATATGGTTAGAACAGTATCACAGATGCAATCTTGCCCGCTATTGAAGGGAAGCTGCATGTCACACTGTTCCTCAAGGGTATTTTTATCCTCTGTGTATGTGGACTGAAATAGCTGACTAGATCTGACTGATATTCAACCTCTTACGGTGAATTTTGTCAAACAGAAGTTTTGCAATCTACTTGACTTCAAGCTGGAACTTAATGATACCCAAATGCTTGAAATCAAGGCCTATGATCAGATTATGAAGTCACATAGCAGCATTTAATGGAAATGGCAAAGAAGACTACATTCTCGGAGAAACTCCTTTGGCACCAGACCATGTTTTTGAATTAGAGCAATATTTTGAGTCCAAAATTCATAGATCTTCTAAATATCATTCATTTACTCAGAATTTCAAGATCTTAAATATCACCAAAATGAAATTTGAACAAATTGCATTTACTTGTACATGGAAATGGTGAGATTTCACCTATCTGCATCTTATTCTTTTGACTCAAGAAGGTGGGAGTGAAGTTTTTAGTGCTCTTGCAATTGAGTAATTTCAAAAGGCATTAAAGGTGAATGAAATCCAGTCCATCATGCAAATCAGCCTCCCATCTATTTCCTGCTGCCTCAGAAAAACAGTCAGCATAATCAAGCACCCCTTGCACCCGGGACATGCTTTCTTTCTGACAGGAAAAAAATACAAAAGTCTGAAGTCACATATCAACCAACTCAAGAACACCTTCTTTCCTGCTGCCATCAGACTTTTGAATGGATACCTCATACGAAGTTGATCTTTCTCTACACTCTAGCTGTGACAATAACACTACATTCTGCGCCCTCTCCTTTTCTTCTCTACATACAGTATGCTTTGCATAGCACACAGCAAAGAACACTTTTTTCACTGTATACTAATACATGTGACAATAATAAATCAAATCAAATCAAAAGACATTGTAATGTGAGACTCATGTTACAAGTAGGTCAGACAAAGTGAAGTAGGGTCTGGGGAGGTGATCTGCAGTGTTGCTAGTCCAACATCAACTCTCACATCACTGTATCTGTTTATAAATTTAAAGACCATGTTAGAACAAGGGCGGCACGATGGCATAGTGGTTAACACCACAGTGTCATAGTGCTAGGGTCCTGAGTTCAATTCTCAGCTTGGGTCACTGTCTGTGTGGAGTTTGCACATTTTCCCTGTGTCTATGTGTGTTTTCTCCAGGTGCCCCAGTTCCCTTCCAGAGTTTCAAAGACATGCTGGTTAGGTGCATTGACCCAAACAAGCTCTAAAGTGTGGTGACTAGAGCAATTTTGCAGTAATTTCATTGCAGTCTTGATGTAAGTTTTACTTGTGACTAATAAATAAACTTTAACAATGTGTAAATGTGATGCAAAATCTGCACAATGTGTAATTCCATTCCTGCTTCTGTGATAAGCATTGTTTTTAATCAATAATAAGAAATGTCAGTTTCAAACTAAAAATTTAGGTACAACCGCATTTTTGTGCTGTAGTCAGACAGTAGAAACTAGGTGCCCAAATCAAAGAACAAAGAACAGCACAGCACAGAAACAGGCCCTTCGGCTCTCCAAGCCTGCGCCAAACAAGATGCCTGCCTAAACTAAATCTATATGCACTTACGGACTCCATATCTTTCCATTCCCATCTTATTCATGTCTTAGTATAGATGCTCATTAAATGCTCTCGTACCTTCTCCCACAACCTCTCTGGGCAGCAAGTTCCAGACATTCATTGTCCTCTGTGTAAAAAAATTTGCCTTGCAGATTTCCTCTAAATTTTTTCCCACGCACCTTATACCTATGTCCCCTAGTACTTGATTTTTCTACTCTAGGAAAGAGCATCCAACTATCTACTCTATCCATGCCGTTTATAATCTTGTAAACCTCTATCAAGTCACTTCTCAACCTCCGTCATTCCAGTGAGAACAAACTGAGTTTATCTAACCTCTCCTCATAGCTAATACTTTTCAGACCAGGCAGCATCCTGGTAATGTTTAAGGTGATCCTAGTGCCAGGTTTAAGCTGATTTTTCTCTTAAAGCCGTCAATGAAGTTCAATGATAAAATTACCTAAATAGGAAAATCCCAAGATTAGATAGAGGCAAATACAAAAGCACATCACATGCAGAATGTTGAAAGTCTGAAATAAAAACCAAAAACATTGGAAATAGTCGAGATCTGCCAGCATCTGCGGTGAGAGGAAAAGAGATAATATTTCAGGTCAGTTATTTTTTCTGTAAAGTAGGCTATCTGTTTGAAAGAGTATAATACTATGCTGGAACATGGCCTAAGATCATGGTGCGATAGAATGATGGTTGATCACATTTGATGAGCACAGAGCTCAGCTTGGATTACATTGCAATTAGTACATTTGCAAGAAATCTCAATTGTGTAAGCATACAGTGCAGAGTTTGCTGAGACTGCACCCAAGTCAAGGGGAAGGGTAATCATTCATGAGCAACTCTTCAAGGAATATTTGTTGTCCTTGAAGCTGGCTTACTCATGAAGAGTGTGAGAATTGGCTGCAGCCTGCACATAGTCAACAAGATCATTTTCTCCATGGAATTATAGATGAAATTGCTCCTAGTTGGAAAACGAAGCCTTTCTCATTTGCATGATGTACCTGTGCACTGGAAATGAGGAGATTGAGCATAATTTTTTTTTGCTTTGTCAGAAGGCTCCATTTCCACTAGTGTTCAAAGTCACAGTTGTTTGGGAAGCTACTGCAAAATCTATCCCTATCCTGTTTCAAAGTCGAACTACAGAAAAGATTCTTGGAAAGACATGGAGCTAATTTATGTGTGGCCCTCAGCCGATGTGCTTCCAATAGGGGAGCATGTAAAGCAGGGGAGGTGTGAAGTTGAATTTAACTCTAGCTCCAAATATAGACTACCCTAAAATCAGGAGCATTATCTCAACAATCACCCTCACTTGAATTCAAAGCAGCAACTATACACAGACACTTATTATGGATTTGAGAATCACCTCTCCCCCAGGGAAAACAACTATTAAAAGCTATTATCTTTTCCCAGAATGCCTGTTAAAATAATTTGCTGGCCAGATTAAAACTACCTCGGTGGTATAAGGCTCCAGAGACCTCTCTTCAAAAATTGTATCTTCCCACTTTTAGAAAATACAAGCGAGGTGGGTCCTACACTGTATGCAGAAGACTAGATTAGGTATGAGTTCAGGTGTCTCTGTGTCAGTGTGGACTTGATGGGTCGAAGAGTCTCGTTTGCGCTGTATGATTCCATAATTCTATGATTCTATGATTAAGAGGAAGGGTGACAATAAACCCTCAGGATCTTAAAAGTTTCAATCTTATTCAAGGTTACTCTTCTGAACTCTTTATTTTAAAGTCCAGACCTAAATAATATGCTTTGTTAAAGGGAGGTCGTGCCTTACGAATCTGGTATAATTTTTTGAGGAGGTGACGAAAACAGTGGACGAAGGGCGAGCCGTTGATGTTGTCTACGTGAATTTCAGTAAGGCGTTTGACAAAGTCCCTCATGGGAGGTTAGTTGAAAAGGTCAAGGCTAATGGAATACAAGGATAGGTAGCTAGATGGATAAGTAACTGGCTTAGTAATAGGAGACAGAGAGTATTGGTGGAAGGGTGTTTTTCTAGCTGGAGGTCGGTCAGTAATGGTGTGCCGCAGGGCTCGGTACTGGGACCTCTTCTATTTGTAATATATATAAATGACTTGGAAGAAGGAGTAAGTGGAGTGATCAGCAAGTTTGCAGATGATCCAAAGATGGCTGAACTTGCGGATAGTGACGAACATTGTCAGACGATGCAGCAGGACATAGATAGGCTGGTAGCTTGGGCAGATAGATGGCAGATGGAATTCAATCCTGATAAATGCGAGGTAATGCATTTCGGGAGAAAGAATGTAGGGAGAGGTATATGATAAAGGGTAGACCTATTAAGAGTATAGAAACGCAGAGGGACCTGGGGGTGCAGGTGCACAAGTCTCTGAACATGGCAGAGCAGGTGGAGAAGATTGTGAAGAAAGCATATAGTATGTTAGCCTTTATAGGAAGGGGTATAGACGACAAGAGCTGGCCTTTAATGTTGCACTTGTATAAAATGTTGATGAGACCTCATTTGGAATACTGCGTCCAGTTCTGGTCGCCTTACTATCGGAAGGACATGGATACTCTGGAGACAATGCAGAGGACGTTTACCAGGATGCTGCCTGGTATGGAAGGTCTGAGTTACGTGGAAAAGTTAGGCAAATTAGGGATGTTTTCCTTAGAAAGATGTAGACTTAGAGATCTAATAGAGGTGTAGAAGATTATGAGGGGTATAGATAGAGTAAACAGGGTTAAGCTTTTTCCTAGGATGGACTCGAATAGCATGAGGGGTCACAGGCTTAGGGTGAGGGGGTAAGGTATAATTTGGATGCTAGAGGGAGTTTTTTCACACAGAGGGTGGTGGGGGTATGGAACGCGCTGCCAAGTGGTGGAGGCAGGCACTCTGGAGTTATTTAAGAGATACTTAGATGGCACATGAACAGAATGGGAATGGAAGGATATAGAAAACTGATTTAAAATAGGGATCATGGGCCTTGGGAGTTCCCTGGGAAGTGTGTAAATTGTCAATGATATTTGATGTATTTGTTTTATCCTACAGGTACTTCGGTCCTCCTTGTCTAACAAGGGGCATACACGCGATGGGTCACGAGAGGGCTGCTCTTGGATTTTTCGAGAGTAGCCTAGTGCTTCATGTTGTTAGTGTACGCTTGACCTGGACCAGTTGATGGGCAACACAACAGCTCAGTGACTATTGCTGTGCTGTGCAGACACATGGATGTAGGCCTGTGTCTGTGGGAGTTTGTGCATTCTCCCCGTGCTTGCGTGGGTTTTCTCCGGGTGCTCCGGTTTCCTCCCACATCCCTAAAATGTGCTCTTAGGCTGATTGGCAAAACTAATTCTCCCTAAATTGTCTCAAATTTGGTTCTAATGCACAGAAGTATAAACATAGACAAGGATGACAGGGATCATGGGTAGAAGTGGGAACATCGAGGTGGCGGTGTGGGTTCGTTGGGCCAAAGGGCCCATTTCCATGCTGTTTTGTTCTTTGTTTTGTGAGGTTTTAACGAGTCAAGTTAATGTCAAGAGTGCAGACTGTCAGAGCTAAACACATGGGTCACACTATGGTTTACTTTACAATTGGAAACTTACTAGCCTCAGCTCCCTGTGGCTAGCTATAGCACAAGGTGTTACCAGCCTGACTTACAGCCAGACCACAGACACTGAAGATGAATTGCTATTTGATCAGGGAACTTTGCAGGCTAGAATGTGCTTATCAGACTCAAGTTACTGCTGGAGAGGCATCCAGCATTACAATCATAGAATCCCTACAGTGCAGGAGACCATTCAGCGCCCATCAAGTCTGCACCGACCACAATTCACCCTGGCCCTATCCTCATAACCCCATGCATTTATCCTAGCCAGTCAACCTGACATAAAATGGCAATTTAGCATTGCAAATCCACCTAACGCACACACCTTTGGACTGTAGGAGGCAACTGGAGCAGCTGAAGGAAACTCATGCAGATATGGAGAGAATGTGCAGACTTCTCACAGACAGTGATCCAAGCCAGGAATCGAACCCAGGTCCCTGATGCTGTGAGGCAGCACTGAGCCACCCATTAAAATCTGTAACAAAGTCTAGAGTGGTCTCGTGGTGCAACGGGTAGTGTCCCTGCTTCTGGGCCAGAAGCTCGGCATTCAGGTCCCATCCCAGGAATTGATGGTCAAGGAAGGAGCATTCGTAATACAGCTAATCAGGTTGAGTGTCAATCTGCAAAATTCCTCAATACAAGTGGTAAGATGAGATTTTCTTGGCCAGTTATGTGATGGAAAGAATGTTTGAGTCCTTACCATCATAACTCAAGCTTAATTGAGTTCTTCGAAAATGTGACTGAACACATTGACGAAGGAAGAGCAGTGGATGTGGTGTATGTGGACTTCAGCAAGGCATTTGACAAGGTCCCACATGCAAGACTTCTTGAGAAGGTGAGAGGCCATGGGATCCAAGGGGCTTTGGCCTTGTGGATCCAGAACTGGCTTGCCTGCAGAAGGCAGAGGGTGGTTGTGGATGGCTCTTTTTCTGCATGGAGGTCGGTCACCAGTGGAGTGCCCCAGGGATCTGTTCTAGGACCCTTGCTGTTTGTCATTTTCATAAATGACCTGGATGAGGAAGTGGAGGGATGGGTGAGTAAGTTCGCCGATGACACGAAGGTCGGTGGTGTTGTGGATGGTCTGGAGGGATGTCAGAAGTTGCAGCATGACATCGACAGGATGCAAGACTGGGCGGAGAAGTGGCAGATGGACTTCAACGCGGATAAATGTGTTGTGGTCCATTTTGGCAGATCCAACGGGATGAATGAGTACACTATCAAAGGTAGGAGTCTTAGCTGTGTGGAACAGCAGAGGGATCTTGGGGTCCGGGTCCATAAGACTCTCAAATCGGCCTCCCAGGTGGAGGATGTGGTTAAGAAAGCTTACGGTGTACTGGCCTTCATTCATCGAGGGATTGAGTTCAGGAGTCAGGAGGTAATGCTGCAGCTTTATAGGACCCTTGTCAGACCACACTTGGAGTACTGTGCGCAGTTCTGGTCGCCTCACTATAGGAAGGACGTGGAAGCTATTGAAAGGGTGCAGAGGAGATTTACAAGGATGTTGCCTGGATTGGGAGGCATGCCTTATGAAGACAGGTTGAGGGAGCTGGGACTGTTCTCCCTGGAGAGACGAAGGTTGAGAGGCGACCTGATAGAGGTTTACAAGATGTTGAGAGGAATAGATAGGGTGGACTCTCAGAGACTATTTCCCAGGGCTGAAATGGTCGCGACGAGAGGGCACAGATTTAAGGTGCAGGGAAGCAAGTACAGAGGAGATGCTAGGGGAAAGTTTTTCACTCAGAGGGTGGTGAGTGAATGGAATCGGCTGCCGTCGGTGGTGGTCGAGGCAAACTCACTGGGGTCTTTTAAAAGACTTCTGGATGAGTATATGGGATCCAATGGGATTGGGGGTTATAGATAGGTCTATAGCTGGGTAGGTTTTGATATGTTCGGCACAACTTGTGGGCCGAAGGGCCTGTTTGTGCTGTAGTGTTCTATGTTCTATGTTCTACTCATAGCTCCAGACTACAAAATGGATAGCCTGTAGCAACAGCAACTTGATTTGTTGAGTGAAACTACCAACACACTACGAACAAAATCTATAATATCTTTGAGCACTATTGCACATATTTTAATATATTACTAATGGATCTCCTTTCCATTTCCTACAATAAAAGGGGACAATGTTAATGATCATACTATTTAATGCATTATTCTATGATTGAAGTGCATTTATTTGCCCCTTTAATATTTGCACTCCCTCTACCACTGATGTACAATGGTAGCAGTGTTTAGCATCTAAAAGATACACTGCAGCCACTCATCAAGATTTCTTCGGCAGCATCTTCCAAACATACAATTGCTACCATCTCGAAGGGCAAGGGCAGCAAATACATTGAAACACCACCACCACCTGCCCCTCCAAGTCACTCACTGTGCTGACGCAGAAATATATTGCTAGGTCAAAATCCTGGAATTTTCTTCCTGTCAGCACAGTGGGCGTGCCTACACCACATAGAATTCAGTAGTTCAAAAAGGCAGCTCACCACCACATCAGCACAATGGTGTGGGCAATAAATGCTCACCTTAAATGAATAAAACATAAAACCCTTCAAATTACTGCTTGAGTGCATTATGGCTCGGAAGAACTTCCTTTTTAATGGAAGTGAATCTTCAAAAGGTGGTCAATAGAATGCAATTAAATGGGTTCTTTTGTTGTTAATCACGTTGAGCTTCTTGAGCACTGTTGGATCCACCCTCATCCTGGCAGGTGGAGAACATTTCATTGTATTTATTAATTTGATTGTATTTTTCTAAGATGCGATTGAGATGGTGGATGAAGAATGTCCAGTGTTGGGTGTTTTTGTGACCCTTAGATTGCTGGACAAGAGCAAGGAGTCTCATTCCATCAGCATTTATCCTTGTTTTTCCCCAGCCATTCTGATGAAAAGTCTTTTCTTGTCACTCCACAGATACTGGCTGACCTGCTGAGAGTTTCCAGCATTTCTGTTTCTTTTGTAAAATTAATCTTAATTACACTGGGCTTGTAATTATACTTCTGTCACACACCTTCTTGCTATGATCAAATGCCTGCATTTTAAAACCTTATATGTGACTTAACCTAAGAACCTCTTTAGTTTCATGTTATCCGACTGGATAAATTATTTAATAATCTACCCATGCCTAACCCTACAGAACAATGAAACATTTATGAAATCCATTCTCTCCAATACTATCAACATCATTCAGGGGGAATTTGTTGATTTTGCTATGTTACATCAGAGGTCTGGCTGTCATAATTTTTTAAGGACCTGCCAGAGGAAATAGTGGAGCCAATCACCTTTTGAGGCAGGGAAAGAGGCAGCTATGATGTGCAGGTTGGGTTGATTGCTAAATTGCCCCTTAGTTTCAAGAGGATTAACGGAGTAAATACGTAGCGTTGTGGGAACAGAGTGAGATTGCGGTCGGTGCCAACATGATGGGCTGAATGGCCTCCTTTTGTGCTGTAGGGATTATATGTATTATATATGATGTGTTGGCAATGGCTAGAGATTGGTAGGTTCATCACCAAGTAGATGAAGCAGATGCAGCTGTCTCCACGTGTCAGCCAGTCAGCACAACTCAACCCAGCTTTCTAAGACTTCACTCTTCCACCAGTCCAGAACCCCCTTGCTTGACTGTTACTTCAATAACTACAATCATTATTCAGTCTTGGTGAAGACTGCAGCAGTCCTGGCAACTGCATGATGACCATGGCCTGGATCAATAACACAAGTCTCACCATCACGGCAAGCAGCAGCCAGGCCATTTCATTGTTATTCTGGCCATGCAAACCTTCAATCACTCAAAATAGGCAATACGGCTTTTCAGACTACAGTAAACCCTGTACTTTGCAGGCTTTGCTCAAAGGGAAATAATCTAAAATATGTGACAGCTGAAAAGAATAGACAGCATTGTGCTGATACCAAAATACCAGAGAAGACTGAAGCATTTGTGACAAAAACCCATCAATAGGCTTCTTAGGAGAGCAGAATTTATATCAGACTGTCAGAAATTGACGGTTTTGTGTAACTTCTGTACCATTGCTTCTGGTGTGAAACATATCTGTTCTTCCAGAAATGCCATAACCCCTACAGGCTGGTGACAGAAACTGGCCAATTTTTGCTTTTGCCATAATATCAATCCTTAGTATCTTAGGTTAAGAGTTTACAATTATTCTTTGTGGGTTAATGCATTTGATTGGCCTTTCTCAAGCATTTCCCACTACCAGTTCACTCTTTTATAAGTGGTTCTCAGTGAAAAATCAATTAAACTCCTATAATGCAATAATTCTACTGAAAGGGTTAATGCCATCCATATAACAATTGCAGATATGTACAAAATGGGTAGCATAGTGGTTAGCACTGCTGCCTCACAGTGCCAGGGACCTGGTTTGATTCCCAGCTTGGATGACTGTTGTGCAGAATCTGCACGTTCTCCGTGGGTTTCCTCCAGGCGCTTCGGTTTCCTCCCACAGTCAAAAGAGGTGCATTGGCCATGCTAAATTTTCCCTCAGTGTACCCCAAAGGCACCTGAGTGTGGTCATTAGGGGATTTTTACAGTAATTTCTTTGCAGTGTTAATGTAAGCTCACTTGTGACATTGATAAATAAACTTTAATAAACCTTAAATTCACATCCTTATATTGTCTGACAAGTGTGGCAAATCCACAATGTGTTGAATATAAAAACTTAAGTGAAAACAAATTACAAATATAATGATCCACAAGAGATTAGAACAGATATTTTATTAAACTAGGGATTTCTTTAGTGCACACAATGTTTTTTCTTAAAACATAATCCAGAAATTTCACAGGAGCTTTGGCAACCAAAGTACAAGAAAATAGCCTCAAATCCATTGAGGATGTTTCGCTAGAGAGGGTGTCTGTAATAAAAAGCCTTTTTATTGTTTGGCCAGGTTTATTTGCCAGTCGAATTGAACAATAAAAGTGCAGTCTACTAGTTCACTTCTTCACTTCTCCGAGATCTTCAATGGAGTCATCATCCACCTGCAAGAATAATTGCAACTATCTAAGGTACAAAGATACTGATTAAGCAACAGCTCTATAGTCAGTTTTGCTTCATATAGGGAAGCCTTATAACCAACAAAAAATGTTCTGTAAGCTTTAGTGTTACCAGATATCTTTAGCCACTGCTATTAATTCAGTTGATGAGACTTATTATGACTGAGAGCAAATTTGATGAACCAACAAAATCATTTTCAATCCTTACACCTGCATGTTTTCTATGGTGCTCTCTTGTTGTAATAAAACATAAGCTTCATTCCTTACAATGAATTTTAAACTGGGTATGATGTGAGTTTTGCCTGTGCCCACGTCTTTGACCAAGATCCTCTCTAAACCTTGTTCTTTCTCCATACTTCAGAATTTTGTTCCATTTGGACACTTTGCTTCAACCTCTCAGTCTCTCTTGATTTTTTCTACTCTCCTCACTCAGTCCAACCTGTCTCTCTCAACTAGCAGCACTTTGTACTTTAAATTTGCTAGTAAGTACATGCTGTGATTGTCTGATGAACAGACCTCAACTTGAACACTAATTCTTCTCCTACTTCCCCTTGCACCCACAGCCCCACCAAACATGAAGCCATTTGTCAGACCGTCACCTCCAATGGCGAGAGATGTCACCTCCTCATACCATAGCCCACAAAGCTTCCAATCTCATAGTCCCCCAACCCTAACATCTTGCTTCTGTCTCCTTCTTAAGACCACAAACAGCACTGTCCTGCATCTGCTTTTCCCATGATGTCTTTCTACATCTTCAGCCTCCAACAGGATAGCCTGTGGTCCTTCTGCTGCTCTCTTGAACCAATCCTCATCCATTATCACCTTCCCCCAATTGGCTGAACTTGTTTCTACATCAAGCAATTTCTTCTTCGATTGCTCTTAATTCATCCAAATAAATCCATTAAAGTACAAATGGTCCTCAGCCACGCCTGCCTTTTCGTGGGATATGTGAATTATTATCTATTCCCATCTTTCAGGATCCCCTTCCTCAATTTTTGTCCCAGTATGTTGATGACTAATCAGTGCAGCTTCTAACTCTCACCAAAGCCTGAACAAATTCATCAACCTTGCTTCCAATTTCCAATATGCTCTCAGCTTTAGAGAGCCCATCTCCTACTATTCTCCTCTATTCTTCCACTTCTGTAGACTGACTGTTAATGAATAAATATTACAAGAATAAACAGCTCTCTCAATTACACTTCCTTCTGCCCTGCTCCTTAAGGTAACTATTTCATTCTCCTAATCTCAGTCTCCCATAGAATTCGAGCATCCGCAGCACTTTGCTTTTCAACAACACATTTCTGCTGCTGAAGAATAGCTAGAGTTAAATGCAGAAATGTTGAAAATACTCAGCAGTTTTTAAAAAATGTTACTTTTCACAGGCTGTGTGAACATTATTGGATAAGCAAGTATTTATTGCCCATCCCTAACTGCCATACAGAATGGTTCATTTTTCTTAGCCAACTTTTCTCAATTTTGGTGAATAGTCACAGACCTGAAACGTTAACTCTGTGGTCGAGATTTTCTGCTTCCATCTTCTTTGGGCTGGTTCACAAAAGGAGCAGAATATATAGCGAGAAGCCCAAATAGCATTTCGTACCAAATTGTGTGACACGATTGATCTCTCCCTGTCGGTGACAGAGCATTTTCTGGCGTTCAACATTGGGAATATTGAGTACATTATCAGGCCACTACACCTGAATCAATCCCCCTACCTTAGGAAAGTCCATTCATGTCAGCGTAAGGGCTGAACGGTATGAAACCTGACTGATATGTTGAGGCGTACACCACCTAGAGCAGCTCAGGTGAGTGTATCATTCAGGAGGGAGAGAGTCACGCATGAGCACTGTCCCTGGTACTGCCTGGGCAATGCTGGAGGTTTCCAACAGAACTACTGTGCACTAGGGCAGCCTTTAAAAATGCACCTTTATCTATATGGTTGGTGGGAAGTTGTCTGGCAATCATGGGAAGTGCCCCTTCATTTTTTCAGACTAATTCTGGCACATTACGGCTGAGAAAGTCACTGTTGTCAGCAGCTGCAATGCTGCTTTTCCCATCCACTTTGCCAATATCTAAGGAAATTCCGTCCACTTTTTCTCTTTGCAGATGCTACTACAACTGAGTATTTCCAGTTTTTATTTCAGGTTTTCAGCATCTGTGGTATTTTGCTTTTATATAGTAAATATATCATTTTCAGGACACTACATATAATTGATTGGCTTCTTGGATCAATTATTTAAGTCTATTTCAGGTTTTTGTGTCTCTTTCGCAGAGCTAGAACCTCTTAACTTGGAAAAACAAATTCAATGATTTGTACTGATAAAAATCGATACATTTTCAGTAAGTAATTAGCAATTACTTAGAGTGCACCAAAAGCAGTATACTGACCTTTTTGCAGGGTGGAAGTCCTGTAGCATCTAGTAAATCTTCTCTGCACTCTTTCTATTTCAATAATATCTTTTCTATAATAGGGTGACCAGAATTGCTTACAGTATTCCAAGTGTGGCCTTACTAATGTCTTCTACAACTTTAACAAGACGTCCCAATTCCTGTATTCAACGTTCTGACCGACAAAACCAAACATGCCAAATTCCTTCTTCACGACTCTGTCCATCTGTGACTCCACTTTTGAGGAGCTATGAATATATACGCCTAGATCATTTTGTTCTGTAACTCTCTCCAATGCCCTACTATTAACTAAGTCCTGTCCTGGTTCAATCTGATGTAGAGATGCTGGTGTTGGACTGGGGTAAACTCAGTAAGAGGTCTGCCAACACCAATTTTAAATCCAACCGATTTATTTGATGGTAAACTTGCTAGCTTTCAGCCTTTGTGCCTTCATCAGGCGAATGAGGTGTTCTGGTCTGCAAAAGCACACATATCAGCACAGACAGTTTACAGATTGCTGATTAGAATGTGAATCCTTACACCTAACCTGCTATTCAAGTCTCAGAGGGGCTAACAATGTGAGTGGAAGGAGCACTGAGCACAGGTTAGAGAGATGTGTATTGTCTCCAGACAGCACACTAAGTGAGGTTTTTTGCTAACCCAGGGAAGTCACGGGGTTACAGATAGTGTGACATGAAGCCAAGATCCCTGTTAAGACCATCCTCACGTGTGCGGAACTTGGCTATCAGTCTCTGCTCAGCGGCTCTGTGCTGTCGTGTGTCGTGAAGGCCCCCTTGAAGAACATTTACCCGAAGGTCGGAAGCCGAATGCCCGTGACTGCTGAAGTGTTTGCCCACAGGAACTGTTTTGCCTGGTGATTGTCGAGTGGTGTTCATTCATCCACTGTCGTAGTGTCTGCACGGTCTCCCCAATGTACCATGCTTCGGGACATCCTTTCTTGCAACGTATTAGGTAGACAACGTTGGCTGAATTGCAAGAGTATGTACTGTGTACCTGGTAAATGGTATTCTCACGTTTGATGATGTCATCCATGTCGATGATCCGGCATGTCTTGCAGAGGTTGCTGTGGCAGGGTTGTGTGGTATTGTGGTCACTGTTCTCCTGAAGTTTGGGTAGTTTTCTGCGAACAATGTTCTGTTTGAGGTTGCGCAGTTGTCTGAAGGCATGATGAGATGAAGAAACTACACCATTTACATGCACACCAAGAACAGGAAACTTGAAAAACTTGGCATTGCCATGAGCAACAAGCAAGCCTCCTTCAGCACCACAGTAGAAAACAGCACTACCGCATGGAGGTCCATTGTCAACTTGTCAGACTACACACTTCAATCAGAGGAAATCGAAGTTCTCAGCCAAGGGCTCAATTTCTGTGCCACCACCAAAATGGACCCCATCAGTCTCGCAGCGGACACAGAGGAATTCATCAGGCGAAAGAGGCTGCGTGAGTTCTTCCAGAAACCCTGAGAGGCTAATAGCGAACTCAATGAGACAGCTAATGAACCAGAACAACCGACAGAGGGATCCACAGTGCAGCAACCGAAGAGGAAGGAATCCAATTGGACTCCTCCAGAAGGCCGCTGCCCCCGACTGGACATGTATGCCCAAGCCATCAGGAGGTGTGTGAACACCAGATTCAGATTCATCGATCGCATTTACAAGACAGTCCCGGACATCACCCAAGCACAATGCAATTTTACAACTCATCCGCTTCATCTTGGACCACAATGCCTTCACCTTCAACAATAGCTTTTCATCCAGACACACAGAACAGCCATGGGGACCAAATTCGCACCTAAATATGTCAACATCGTCATGCACAGGTTCGAACAAGACTTCTTCACCACACGGGATCTTCAACCGAGGTTATATACTAGATACATCGATGACATTTTTTTTCCCTTTGAACTCATGGTGAACAATCATTGAAACAACTGTATGATGATATCAACAAGTTCCATCCCACCATCAGACTCACTATGGGCTATTCTCCAGAATCGGTTGCATTCTTGGACACATGCATCTCCATCAAGGACGGTCACCTCAGCACCTCACTGTACCGCAAGCCGACAGACAACCTCACAATGCTCCACTTCTCCAGCTTCCACCCTAAATATGTTAAAGAGGCCATCCCCTACGGACAAGCCCTCCGTATACACAGAATTTGCTCAGATGAGGAGGATCGTGACAGACACCTCCAGACGCTGAAGGATGCCCTCGTGAGAACACAATATGGCGCTCGACTCATCGATCGACGGTTCTGATGTGCCACAGTGATAAATCGCATTGACCTCCTCAAAAGATGAACACGGGACACAGTGGACAGAATACTCCTTGTTGTCCAGTACTTCCCGGGAGCGGAGAAGCTACGACATCTTCTCCGGAGTCTTCAACATATCACAGATGATGATGATGAACATCTCGCTAGGGCCATCCCCACACCCCCACTTCTTGCCTTCAGACAACCGCGCAACCTCAAACAGATCATTGTTTGCAGCAAACTACCCAACCTTCAGGAGAACAGTGACCACAATACCACACAACCCTGCCACAGCAACTTCTGCAAGACATGCCGGATCATCGACACGGATGACATCATCAAACGTGAGAATACCATTCACCAGATACATGGTACATACTCTTGCAACTCAGCCAACGTTGTCTACCTAATATGTTGCAAGAAAGGATGTCCCGAAGCATGGAACATTGGGGAGACCATGCAGACACTACGACAGCGGATGAATGAACACCACTCGACAATCACCAAGCAAGACTGCTCCCTTCCTGTGGGCGAACACTTCAGTAGTCACGTGCTTTCGGCCTCTGACCTTCGGGTAAACGTTCTTCAAGGGGGCCTTCACGACACACGACAGCACAGAGCCGCTGAGCAGAGACTGATAGCCAAGTTCTGCACACGAGGACGGTCTTAAAAGGGATCTTGACTTCATGTCACACTGTCTGTAAACCCCATGACTCGCCTAGGTTAGCAAAAAACCTCACTTACTATGCTGTCTGGAGACAATACACATCTCTCTAACCTGTGCTCAGTGCTCCTTCCACTCACATTGTTAGCCCCTTTAAGACTTGAATAGCAGATTAGGTGTAAGGATTCGCATTCTAATCAGCAATCTATAAACTGTCTGTGCTGATATGTGTGCTGTTGCAGACCAGAACACCTCATTCGCATGATGAAGGCTCAATCTACCAAAATGCATCATCTTGCATTTGTCTAAATTAAACTCCATCTGCCATTTGTTAGCCCATTGGCCCAATTGATCACAATCCCGTTGCAATTGGAGATAACTTTCTTCACTGTCCACTACACCACTAATCTTGGTGTCATCTGCAAACGTACCAAACATCTCTCCTACATTCTCATTCAAATCATTAATATAAATGACAGTGGGTCCAGCACCGTTCGCTGAGGCACACTGCTTGTCTCAGGCCTCCAGTTTGAAAAATAACTCTCCACAATCATCCCAGAAGCCAATTTTGTATCCATTTAGATACTTCACCCTTGCTTAGAATTATACTTGCTTAGAGTCATTTGGAAAAATAAGCAAAAAAAATCTTGTAGAGACAGTCTTCTAAATTGTTGCCCGAGTAACATATGCTGAGAAATTCTTCTCCACTTCATATGTTCAGATTGTGCTATTGCAGGCATTAAACTAGTCAAAAGACATATGCTGGGGAAGGTATATAATCTCACCTCTGGCCATTTCTCTTGAATAACATCCATTATATCATCTGTAACATCACCTTGAATTGTGATTTCATCTTCTCCTGTAACTGATGCTCCACAGGAGAACTTCTGAGCAAAGAATCTCTGTGCTTCTTTGAGCTCTATCTCTGTTAGAACAAAAAGAGATCTACCATCATTGATACCAACCAAATCCGTATTCCACGTGTAAAACAATATGGCCATGAATGAAGAGTATCCATTTTATATGAGCAGTTAATTCAGCTCTGAGTCAGCTTGTGCTCTCCGTATTAATTTTTCACAAGCTACAGCATTCAATGGCTATGAATTGGGGAAAAACAAACTAGTAACTAGAAAAGAATTCTACCCATGGAATATATTATTTCAAATTTTTCATGTCCTCCATAATGTAAGAAAAAATATGACACTGAAATAAAGTAACAGTAAATACTTGCCAAAAGTTGCAAGGCCACATACTCTTGTTACATATTTCTTCTTTGCTCTTGGAATTTTGGCTATTGTAACCTTTTGCGGTGCTGTCTTCTTTTTTTGTTTAATTATACCTCTGCCACCTAAAAAGAAAATTAACATTTATTTAGAACATGTTGGCCAAAATAGAAGACAATTCCAGGACCTATTCTTGTTTTACGTGTATAGGTCATGCATAATAATTTAACTAGAATACAAAGAAAGTCTTAAACATGTTTGATCATCAGAGGAACATTTGTCGAATTACATTCTACATCTTCATTTCACATTTAAAGAGTTATATATCTTGTCATAACTTTCATGGGTGAATCGTATTGTGTACATTTCGACCCTGGATAGGATTTTTTGGTTTTGGGGCGAGTGAAGCCGAAAAATCCTGCACCAAATGTTAAATAGGAGTATGACACATACGTAATACTGTGGAAAATAAATTGTTGTGCGGCTGTTGCCGTGTGGTCTCAAATGTGAAACAAAGAGAAATATCTATAGACTTGTTGCTGGGGCTTTCATTTATCTCAAGTCGATAGCTTAAGAATAGGTATTTGATACAGAGCTTGCTTGAAAGCCTTTCTTATACTTCAATGAGTCCTTCCAATGGAGAGTGAGTTCGTACAAGACCTGGAAAGTCAGGATCAATTCAGAGTCTGCAGTAAGTTTGCAGATTGGAACTCTGGTTGTGGGGCTACAATGATCTCGGTGCCTTGGAATGGGGGAGTGAAATTGGTGCAGATTCTCCATTCTCATTATCATCCTATGGAAATGCTTAAAGTTTGGTTGTTTATGACAGCAGGATTGAGTTTACCTTGATGCCTGGCCTCGCATTCAAATGGTCAACATTCACTATTTAGGTTCCCATATGAATAATGGTCACTTTGATAATTTACTGGAGATAGTCTATCTTTAGAAACACATCTCATTGAGTCAACATCTTCAGGGGAAAAATGATAAGGAGTATGAAATAAATGTGTGGAACATTTGGTTTAAAATTGCTCTCTTTTGGAGTTTTGCCCTGTAGAAACGTTGTTGCAGTCTTAAAAGGGTTAACACACTAGCAGTCGTATTAAACAGGAAACCAAGGAAGTTGCAGAAATTGGTAATTCTCACATTTATGTTTGCTTGACAAGCATGTTCAATTTGGAAATAATCAGCTAGTTACTAAATGCACCAGTTGGTGAAGGGTGTTTGGGTCACTAAAACACTCTGGGTTTCTCTGAAAATGTGACTTTCTCAGATCAGTGTTACTAAAGCGGAAAAAATGAAAATTGCAGCATCCTGGAAATGCAAAGAAGATTCAATAGGATGAAAGGGTACAAATGTGTTAGTTAATCTCCACACATGGAAGAAATTTTTTTTAAATCTAAATATTTCTGGGTGGAGGTTGGCAATTAAGTTTAGTAAATGTTTTAAATTACTAACAAGTTCAGGGAAGTGACTTTCTATACATGGAAGCATGTTGCCAGTTTTAAAATGCCCAGCTCCAGATACATGACTCTTACTCACTTACTTAAGTGTCAAACTTTGCAAAAATCCAAGATAGTAACTACTTAGTTAATTCAGACTTGCAGATATGCTTGTAATGCAAGTGCACTTTTGTAGCAGAGGAGGATGGTGGTGTTAGTCAGTTCCCAGAAATTAAGTTGTTCTTAAAATTATGAGAATTCAATAAAAAGACACAGTAACCTCGTCTTTGTTTCTTCTTTTCTTCTTCCTCTCCTGCTGGTGGCTCCCCCCCTCCCGCATCTTGCTGTGGGCATTGATCTGTTTTTTTTAAAAAAAAGATTAAAGTCACTGTTGAATTTCCATTGAAAATGTAGAAACAGCAGCTAACCAGAAAGCAGACACAAAATAAAAATAATTTCACGTATAGTTCCCGATTTTCTGTCCTACACCTTGAGGCATGGTTTAATTAGCCAAGACTGCTCATGCAATCAGCTATAAATAAAAATAAACATCCAATTATTATTTTCATCTAAATAGAAGTAGAAACAATCTTTCAGAAGATTGGGAAGAACAACTGTTGTAGTTAAAGCTTCAAAGTAGACTCTTACAAAAGTTACTGTACCAGAAATGGAAGTCAGAACACTGAATGAGAATGAGGAAGATGTATCTGTTGTAGTTTTTTTTTTAATTCATTCGTGGAACATGAGCGTTGCTGGCTGGCCAGCATTTGTTGCCCATCCCTAGTTGCCCCTTGAGAAGATGGCGGTGAGCTGTCTTATTGAATTGCTGCAGTCCACGTGCTGTGGGTTGGCCCACAATGCCATTAGGGAGAATTTTGATCTAGTGATTGCGAAGGAACAATGATATATTTCCAAGTCAGGATGGTGAGTGGCTTGGAGGGGAACTTGGAACTGGTGGTTTTGTCATTTATCTGCTGTCCTTGTCCTTCTACATGGAAGTGGTTGTGGATTTGGATGATGCTGTCTAAGGATCTTTGGTGAATTGCTGCAGTGCATCTTGTAGACAGTAAACACTGCTGCTACTGAGCGTCAGTGGTGGAGGGATTGAATGTTTATAGATGTGGTGCCAATCAAGCAGCTGCTTTGTCCTGAATAGTGTCAAGCTTCTTAAGTATTGTTGGAGATGCACCCATCCAGGCAGCGTGGGGAATATTCCATCACATCCTGACTTGTGACTGTAGGTGGCGGATAGGCTTTGGGCAGTCAGGAAGTGAGTTACTCGCCGCAGTATTCCTAGCCTCTGACCTGCTCTTGTAACCACTGTGTTTATGTGGTGAGTCCAGTTGAGTTTCTGTTTAATGATAACCCCAAGGATGTTGACAATGGGAGATTCAGGGATTGTTACATGATTGAATGTTAAGGAGTGGTGGTTAGACTGGCTGTTAGTGGTAATGCACATTGCCTGGCATTTGTGTGGCATGAATATTACTTGCTGCTTGCCAGCCCAAGCCTGGATGTTGTCCAGTTCTTGTTGCATTAGAAAATGGAGTGCTTTAGTGTCTGAGGAGTCATGAATAAATGTTGAACATTGCACAGTGAACATGCCCACTTCTGACCTTATGAGGCAGGAAAGGTTATCGATGAAGCAGCTAAAATTGTTGGGCCTAACGCACCCTGAGGGACTCCTGCAGAGATGGCCTGGAGCTGAGATGACTACAACCACATCCACCTTCCTATGTGCCAGGTATAACTCCAACCAGCAGAGAGTTTGCCCGATACCCACTGATTCCAGTTTTGCAAGGGGCTCCTTGATGCCACACTTGGTCGAATGTGGCCTTGATGTCAAGGGCTGTTAGAGTGATGATGCCAACCATGGCCCCAGATTCTCTGTGCACTAAGTGCCAGCAAGTTTGGAGAGAAGCTTGGCTATGCAGCTGGAGAGATGTATACCAGTTTTCAGTCTGAAATTGATACCCTGACAAATTTTGGGATGATTCTGCCCAATGTCTCATGTTTTTATTTTACATGATTGACTTGGCTATAAATAAAAGGGCATTTGTATTGAAGATGTCATGTTTGGGAGCAGAAATATGAGGCAGAATAAAACAAATCACAGACAGGTTAGTGAAATGGTCAGACAGGTGACATGTAGATCCACACAGAGAAATGCAAAGTAACACATTTCTGGAAAATAAACAGTGAAAGGAGGTATGTTGCAAGTCTCAAATTGGAGGAATGGGAAGATCTAGGCTGGACCAGAAATAGTCTGCACCTTTTTATGAAGACAGGAGAACCACTGCTGCTGCTCCAGATCCACAAATGTAATGTGAAGATTTTTTGGTAATTTCTTGACCAACTTGGAGGATATGTTCAAACCCTGGGGCAAACTTTGCTCATTTGCGCTTGAGGTTTGCATTGGCGTTAGGAGATCAACACGCGTAGGTGAAATGCCCATCACCTGTTTTAGATGAGCAAAGATTTGGAAAAAATAATAGCTTCTGATATTGCCAAAGACACTCTCAGGATAAATTAGGCATGGGAAGATGCAACGAACCTGAAATTTAATTACTTACAGGATGTGGACATCGGTGGCTAGGCCAGTATTTATTGTCCATTCCTAACTGCCCTGAAAAGGTGGTAGTGAGCTGCTTTCTTGAACCATTGTGGTTCCTGAAGCATAGGTACACTCACAGTGCTGTTAGGGAAGGAGTTCCAGGTTTTTGACTCAGTGACAGTGAAGAAATGATTACATATTTCCAAGTCAGGACGGTAAGTAACTTGGAGGGAAACTTGCAGATGGCAATGTTCTTCCATGCCTGCTGCCCTCATCTTTCTAGATGGTAGCGGTCTTGGGTTTGGAAGGTGCTATCTAAGGAGATTTGGTGAGTTCCTTGAGTGCATCGTGTAGATGGTACACTGCTATCACTGTTTATCAGTGGTGGAAGGGGTGTCAATCAAGCCGGCTGCTTTGTCCAGGATGGTATTGAGCTCGAGTGTTATTGCAGCTGCACTCATATTCCATCATACTCCTGACTTATTCCTTGTAGATGGTCAGCAGGATTTGGGCAGTGAGGTGAGCTATTGTCCGCAGGGTTCCTAGCCTCTGATCTGCTCTTGTAGCCACTGTATTTACATGGCTAGTCCAGTTCAGTTTCTGGTCAATGGTAATTCCCAGAACATTGACAGTGAGGGATTTGGCGACAGTAATGCCACTGAATATCATGCAGCAAAAAAGTTAGATTCTCTCTTGCTAGAGATAATTATTGCCTGAGCCTTGTGTGGCATGAATGTTACTTGCTCCTTGCCAGCCCCAGCATAGATATTGTCGAGCTCTTGCTGCATTTGGACATGGACTGCTTCAGTATCTGAGGAGTCATGAATGGTGTTATGCAATCAGTGAATATCTTCACTTCTGACCTTATGATGGAAGATCAGTCATTAATCAAACAGCTGAAGATGGTTGGGCCTAGGACACTACTCTGAACTCTTGCAGTGATATCCTGGAGTTGAGCAGATTAATATCCATTCATAACAACCATCTTCCTTTGTGCCAAACTTGAGTCCAATCAGCAGAGTAGTTCCCAAATTTTCAATGACCCGAGTTTCGCAAGGATTCCTTGATGCCATACTCGGTCAAACGCTGTCTGATGTCACTAGCAGTCACCCTCACCTTTCGAATTAAGCTCTTTAGTCCTTGTTTCAATCTGAACTTTAATGAGATCAGGAGCCAACTGATCTTGGAGGAAATTAAACTGAGCTTCAGTGCATAGGTTATAGAAAGATAAAATCCCTACAGTGCAAGATGCCCATCGAGTCTGCATCAACCACAGTCCCAATTCCTGTAACTCCACATATTTACCCTGCTAATGCCCTGACATTAGGATCAATTTGCCATGGCCAATCAACCTAATCTGTGCATCTTTAGACTGTGGGAGGAAACAAGAGCAGCCGGAGAAACCCACACAGACACAGGGAGAATGTGCAAACTCCACACAGTCAGTGACTGAGGCCAGAATTGAGCCCAGGTGTAAGGCAGCAGTGCTAACTACTGAGCCACTGCACTGCCCTTATTGACAAGGAAGTAACACTTGATAGCTTGATGATGACAACTTCAATCTCTGTGGTGATGATCAACAGTAAATTGATGGGGCGGTGAATGCCCATGTTGGATATGTCCTGCTGTTTGTGTACAGGACATACCTGGGGAATTTTCCACATTACCCAATGGTACCAGTATTGTAGTTGCACTGGAACAGCTTGGCAAGGAGTGTAGCAAATCTGGAGCACAAGTGTTCAGTACTATTCCTGGGATATCATCAGGACCCACAGTCTTTGCAGTATCCAGTGCCTTCAACTGTTTCTTAATATGGTGAAGAGAACTGAATTGGTTGAAGACTGGCATCTGTGATTCCGAGAGCTCCTGAGAAGGCTGAGATGGATCATTCACTTGGCACATCTGGCTGAAGATTGTTGCAAATGCCTCAGCCTTAGCATTTACACTGATGGGTTGGATTTCTCTATCATTGAGGATGGGGATATTTTCGGAGACTTCTCCAGTGAGTTTAATTGCTCACCACCATCCATGACTGGATGTGGCGGGACTGCAGAGTTTGGATCTGATCCACTGATTGTGGAATCACTTATCCCTATTACTTGCTGCTTCTGCTGTTTTTAATGCAAACAATCCTGTGTTGTAACTTCACCAGATTGACATCTCATTTTTAAGTGTGCCTGGTGTTGATCCTGGAATGGTCTCTGCATTTTCACTGAACTAGAATTGTTCCCTGGCTTGGTGGTAATGGACTGGACCACGAGGTTACAGGTTATGCTCAAGTACAATTCTGTTGCTGCTAATGCCCATAGTGCCTCATGGATGCCCAGTCTGTAGTTGCTAGAACTATTTGAAATCTATCCCATTTAGATTGATTTAAAATCAGAGGCTAGGAATACTACGGCAAATAACTCCAGCCTCCCCAAAACCTATCCACCATTTATAAGGCACAAGTCAGAATGTGACAGAATATTCCCCACTTGCCTGGATGGGTGCCGCTCAGTGAATGACACTGAAGCAGCTCGACACTATCCAGGACAAAGCAGCCTGTTTGACTGGCACCACATCTACAAACATTCCCTCCACTACCGATGTTTTCTAGCACAGTGTGTACTATCTGCAAGATGGACTGCAGCAATTCACCAAAGATCCTTAGACAGCACCTTTCAAACCCAGGATCACTTCCATCTAGAAGGACAAGGGCAGCAAATACACAGGAATATCATCACTTGTAAGTTCCCCTCAAAGCAACTCACCATCCTGACTTAGAAATATATCGCCATTCCTTCAATCGCTGGGTCAAAATCCTGGAATTCCTTCCCTAACAGCATTGTGGATCAACCCACAGCATATGGACTGCAGCAATTCAAGAAGGCAGCTCACCAGCTCCTTCCCAAGGGTAACTAGGGATGGGTAATAAATGCTGGCCAGCCAGCAATGCCCATGTCCCAAGAATGAATGAAAAAAAATCCCATTTAGCATGATCACAGTGCTACACAACACAGTGGAGGATATCCTCAATGTGAAGAGTAAACTTTGTCTCATAAGCACTGTGTGGTGGTCACTGCTACTGATATTGTCAAGACAGATGCATTTGTGGCAGGCAGGTTAGTGAGGATGTGGTCAAGTATGTCTTTTCCTCATCACCTATCATAGTACCAGTACAGCACTGGGTCCTTGAGCACTCGGCCAGCTTGGTCTACGTGGTGCTACCAACTCACTTTTGACCTCATACCAGGAGGCTGAGGTCCAGAGTTGATGTTGAGGACTCCCAGGGCAACTCCCACCCTGACTATTACCCTGGATCTCTGTATTACCAGTCCAGTGACGATACCACTACACCACCATCGCTCCAAATGCCTGAGAAACAGGTGAAAGCCAACTTGAATTTCTCCTGATGGGTTGTAATGTGAGGGTTGTAATTGTGAATCCATACAAAAATCATTGCGAGGCTCGTTTTATAAGGCTGTGTTCAGATTAAGATGTTGGACTAGTGATAACGTCACTGGACTAATAATCCAGAGGGTGAACCGTGGGGCCATGGGTTTAAATCGCACCATGGCAGCTGGTGGAACTTGATTTCAATTAATTAAATCTGGAATTAAAAGCTGGTCTCATTAAGAGTGAACTCACCAATTATTGTCATAAAAATGTATCTAGTTCACTAATATCTTTTAGGGAAGAATATCTGCTGTCCCTATCTGGTCTGGCCTACATGTGACTCCAGACCACAGCAACGCTGTTGACACTTAACTATCCTCTGAAATAGCCTTAAGCGCCATTCAGTTCAAGGACAATTAGAAATGGGCAACAAATACTGGCCTTGTTCAGTGACACCAATGTCTAATGAAAGAATAAAGGAAAGCAACTTGACTTCTACAATATGGAAAGGATGTTTCTGCAAGATGCATGAATTGATTGGAAAACATCCTGTGTGCTTGCTCCAATTTCTATGTAATCTATGTAGGTGATCTGTGGTCAACATTCGATACATATGCACATAGTTTGGGACACTAATACTGATCCAAATTATGATTAAGATAAATAATACAATTGAATCAAGATAAACGTTTGTGCATTATACTTTATAGCTACAAAACATGCAGCAGCAGAGCTCCTATCTCGTGTACTATTTCTCACTCTTAACAAAGTAATCAGCTATTTTCTGAAGTTAAAATCAGGTTTCAGATGGTTGTTTGAACCAGAGGTGCAATGTTCTCCATACTTTATGCAACATCTTCTGTTGAAAGTCATAGTTTTATCTCTGTCATTTCACTCAATACAATAATTAATCATTTACATCATGTACTTTTTTTGAAAGAAAAGTTAGAGCAACACATAATTGTGGAGGTAGTTAAGGTCAGGGCAAAATGTATTAAAACTGCAAGAAAATGTAGCGCTGTAATATGAATACTCTATTAACAGATACGCTGCGCATCAAATACACCATTAATGAGGAAGTGAGAAATGATACCTGGTACAAATTACAGCATAAATCTGATTACACATCTTCTCAGGAGACTAGACAACTACATCCTAAAGCATTGCCCTAATGGACCAAAAAAAATAAGAAATGTTACATTGTTGTTACCTATACTGAGTTTTGCAAATTCTTCTGGACAATTTTTTTCCAGCCATTGTCTGCACTTGGTGTACTGGGGCATGTATTCACAATACTGTAAGAAAGCACATGTATGAAATAATTCAAAGAACAATAACTGAGTTATGAATGTTCCCCTTTCAGAAAGTCTTTCCTTCTGCCATTAGAATAAGGTACATTAAACTAAATGTCTTATAATTCTAGGAAAATGCAATGGATGCAACAATTCTTCACGAAAACCAGAGTGGCAAATTATTCCAATACTCAGATATGTAACAAATGAGGGCTTTGGGCTAATACCATAAAGTTACTGTGAAACTCCCCTAGTTGTCACAGTCCGGCACTTCTTCAGGCCAGTGCACCTAACCAGCCATCTTTCAGAATGTGGGAGGAAATCCATGCAGACACAGGGGTAACATGCAATCTCAACACAGACAGTGACCCAAGCCAGGAATCAGACCCAAGTCCCTGGCACTGTGAGGGAGCAATGCTAACCACTGTGGCGCCCCATCAGCAGTTTAGTTCAAGAGTGCATAGACTTAATACCAAAATACCATTTAAGCTCAATTTATTTTCATTTTTGGTTATATTTAGTTTTGTAGAGAACTCTTTGGAATATTTGTTACTTGTCTTAAGGGAGCTGTTCTCTGGTTCCCAGGATGTGATGCCAGGTAGCTCCCTGCAGTGCCTCATCCAGCCCGGAGAGCTGCTGGTGAATCTCCATTAAACCAAATCAGAAGCTGTGATATAAAAAGAAACAGAACAGTAGCTGATGCCTGGAATGTGGTCATGGCTGGCTCGGCCAGCATTTATTGCGAATCCATAATTGCCCTCGAACTCAACAGCTTGGTCGGATCTTCATGCAGCATTTAAGAGTCAACCATGTTGCTATGGATCTGGAGTCAGATGTAAACCAGCCCAACTAAGGATAGCAGATTTCCTTAGCGAACCAAATGGGTTTTCGTGACAAGCAACGATGGTTTCATGGTCATTATTAGACTTTTGATTCCAGATTTTTATTGAATTCAAATTTCACCATCTGCTAAGGTGGGATTTGAATTCAGGTCCTCAGTGTTACCCTAAGTTTCTGGATTACTACTCAGGGGACAATACCACTACACCACTGTCTGGATGTTAGAGTATAGGGCCTCAGTGTCAAGGCCCCAGATTATCATTACCTGCACAACCTCATTCCTTATGTTGGCAGGCAGATGACAACTTGGGGTGGGGGTGATGATGCATAAATAAAAATAGTTGGAACTCACATCAGGGAGGTCCCCCCCATTATGGCTTGGTGACCTCCGGACCCACTCTGACCTACTGTCCAAAATCACAATGGCACCCCCAGATGTTCCTTATCTTCCCGCCCTTGGATCCCTGACATTTACCTTGTCCTCTGGTCCCTAGGGACTTAGTGCCAGGCAGCTCCCTGCAGTGTCTCTTCCAGCCACTGCAGTACCTCCAGTATCTGGAGGTACTGGACAGCTATCAGCGAAACTGACTGGCTGGCAGTTCTCAAAGGGGGTACTTCCTCCCAAGTGTGGGGCAAAAATCAGCATAATATAGCATTGGAGTTACTGTCAGTGAGGACCTGTTCCCTGCTGCGCATCTTGAAAATTCAGACCCATGTCTTAAAACAAGTATCTGCCATCTCAGATTCATTAGAGTGGAGGTTGCCATGTTCTAAGTTGTTCAGATCCCACATCATTTGCTCATACCTAATGACGCAAGATTCAAAAAGGCATACTGCTGACCTCTAGTGGCAGAGGCGAGATAACTATTTGGACAAGTGCTCAGGAAAACTCAACTATGCAAAGTAAATTAACTTTCTAACAATATGCTGTAAATAGATGAAAATATAATTGGAAAATACAATAGCTACAAATTAATGTTTGCTATATGAATACATAAACCTGTCCTAACCAAATGCACAATTAAACGGAAGGATAAAAACAAAACAGAGTCAAGGATTCTGGATGACTGAGAATTAGAGTCAGACAAATTTTGCCCCTGAGTGAAAACAATGTATATATGAATCTATAGGTAATGAATAGTTTCACCTAAAACCAAAGAAATTTAATAATAATATCATTTTTATATATAAGAACAGTGAAAACCTGACAAACCTGGCCCTTTTAAGAGATCAAGAGGGCGTAAGTGGAGTGATCAGCAAGTTTGCAGACGATACAAAGATGGCTAGACTTGTGGATAGGGAGGAACATTGTCAGGCAATGCAGCAGGACATAGATAGGCTGGTAGCTTGGGCAGTTGGAATTCAATCCTGATAAATGCGAAGTGATGCATTTCGGGAGAAAGAATGTAGTGGGGAGATATAATGATAAAGGGTAGACCTATTAAGAGTATAGAAACACAGAAGGACCTTGTTGTGCTGGTGCACAAGTCTCTGAACATGGCACAGCAGGTGGAGAAGGTTGTGAAGAAAGCATATGGTATGCTAGTCTTTATAGGAAGGGGTATAGAGTAGAAGAGCTGGCCTTTAATGTTGCAGTTATATAAAACGTTGGTTAGACCTCATTTGGAATACTGCGTCCAGTTCTGGTCGCCTTACTACCGGAAGGACATGGAGACTCTGGAGAGAGTGCAGAGGAGGTTTACCAGGATGCTGCACGGTACGTAAGGTTTGAGTTACGATGAGAGGTTAGGCAAATTGGGACTGTTTTTCTTAGAAAGATGTAGGCTTAGAGGAGATCTAATAGAGGTGTACAAGATTATGAGGGGTAAGATAGAGTAAACAGTGTTAAGCTTTTTCCTAGGATGGACTCGAATAGCACGAGGGGTCATGGGCTTAGGGTGAGGGGGTAAGGTACAATTTGGATGCTAGAGGGAGCTTTTTCACAGAGGGTGGTGGAGGTATGGAACGCGCTGCCATGTAAAGTTGTGGAGGCAGACACTCTGGAGTTATTTAAGAAATACTTAGATGGGCACATGAACAGAATGGGAATGGAGGGATATCGAAAACTGATTTAAAATAAGGATCATGAGCCTTGGGAGTCTCTGGGAAGTGTGTAAATATCGATTATATTGATATATTTGTTTTTATCCACCCTGTTGTCTAACAAGGGGCATACACGCGATGGGTCGTGAGAGGGCGGCTCTTGGATTTTATTTTTGAACAGCATCCTAGTGCTTCACGTTGTTAGTATACGCTTGACCTGAACCATTTGATGGGCAACATGACAGCTCAGCGACTATCGCTGTGCTGTGCAGATGCACGGATTTGGGCCTGTGTCTGTGGGAGTTTGAGCATTCTTCCCGTGCTTGCATTGGTTTTCTCCGGGTGCTCCAGTTTCCTCCCACATCCCAAAGATGTGCTCTTAGGCTAATTGGCAGAACAAATTCTCTCTAAATTGTCTCAAATTTGGTTTCAAACCATAGATCTAATAAACATAGACAGGAATCACAGGTAGAAGTGGGAACATTGAGGTGGCGGCGCGGGCTTGTTGGGCTGAAGGGCCCGTTTCCCATGCTGTTTTGTTCTTTGTTAAGACAAGCTCCCCTACTTTTCACCACATTTATCAATTCCTTCTGTCCAGAAACAGTTGCCTCTTTGACCATTTGTTTCTGTGTGGTGTCAATGGCCTTCCCTGAATCTGTGGTTTTTGGTCAAAAGGTTCTTACTTCCGCCTCCCTATAGAAATATTTTTAAACTTATATTCTAGAAATCATCTAGACAGTCACAGAATGAAACGACATAAATAGCGGGTTTCAAAACTAGCACAGCACACAAACAAAATAATGAATGAATAATCTATCATCCTGTAACTTGCCCTTTTAGGACATTCATCCTATGCTTCACCAAGTAGCTTGAATAAACTGATCACATGAATTTGTAAAGTCAGGGATCATATGCAACATGTTAATGTAAAATTAATAAATTATTTGTGCTTCACTGAAGTAAAATCTTGACAAATTAAAGATAGAAATATTTGAAATACAGGACAATTTTCTTTCTTCTGCCAGGACTTAGTGTTTCAAGTTCCCTGCTCACTGCACAAAGATAACATCTGACTCACATAAGTGCTTTTTCCCTGTACTTTTGAAGACTAGTTTCCAAATCTCCCAGCTTGCGAGTACATTGTAATATTCAGCTGACATCAAATCTGTGGGGCTGGGATACCTTCAGACCTATGTTCAAGGCCGAGTTATTAATTACCAAATTATTCACTGATGGGTCTTGCAGCTGGCACCAGATGAATGATTTTCTGGTGAGCACAAAACTGAAAAATAAATAATTTCTGTAAAGAATTAATTACACTAAGCATCAGATATCCCAAAGGTAATAATGTTTGCTTTAAAATTAAATACGTTAAGATGGGAGTGAAGTACTTCTTCTTATACTTCCTTTTCTCAATCCTGCCATCCCCGTGCCCCCAATTGTACAGTACCCAACTATGGATTCCTACATACAGACTCCACTTAAATTGCTCAAACATGTCTATGTAGAAGATAAGCAAAATAGAAGAGAAATGCTATCACTGTTAGCATTAAATTAAAAGGGTAATACAAAAAGGGGAAAAATTAACCAGAAGGTAACAATACCTTTGATGGAATTAATTCCACTCACCTCTGTTGGCAATGAACAGACTAGAAAAGAGGGAAAAAAAAACCATCGTAATTATTCAGAACAATTAACAAAAATGAGTACATTTTCAGCCTTAATCTCAAAAATTTCAGAACATGTAAACTACAAAGAGGTAAAGGTCCTCGTGTTTGATTAAAGTGACTAACTGATTAAAAAGCAGCGTATAATAAATAAACTATATAATATTGTAAATATCCAGTCGTAAACGCAGTTTAAAAGGGGGAAAAGCTCCTCAACTCAGACTTAATTCAGAGTTGGGACATGCAAACCAGTAAGTCAATTTCTTAGATATTTAAATTTTCATATAATGTTAGCTTTTAACTCTATTTCCAAAACTGGTGCAAAGTGAAGTTGTGACAAGAGCTTGTTTCTAACGATCAGAAGTTAATTTTGAGGTTTTTTAATTTCTTGCCTATGAGTGTATGGATATTCTAACTCTTTTCATTAACAAGTTAATATAACTTCACTCAAATACTAAGATACTGGTATTAAGTATTTTTAAACATTATATAAAAGCATTAACTCCCTATTTAGAACATTATGTTCAGTTTAACTGCCGGTATTTGATTTGATTTGGCAATAAACTGGTTTTTCTGTAATTTTGCTATAAGTGTTGGTCTTTAAGGTATTCAACATTGTTTTCATTTTGCTGTTCTCCCCAGACATACGTATCTTTCTCCATCCAATGTGACAAAATAGTGTTGACATATAAGCTCTAGCATAACTCCTGCCATGAGTGATTAGAGTAAGTGTTGCTAAGGCATACGAAACTATGGGCCAAGTGTTGGAAAATGGGATTGATAGTTGGGTGGATTGTCTTTGATCGGCACAGATGTGATGGGCCAAAGGGCCTTTTCCTGTCTTGTGTATGTCTATGATTCTAGACAGCAAGAATTGAAAATTGGAACTAGGTCACATTTTCAGCTCCTGCCTTCTGAAATGCACTTGTATTTCCACATTTATCCAACAAGCTGATTAAATTCAGAGACAAAAGTACTTCCACAGCAAACTGAAACCTTCAGCCACATTCCACTTAGGACTATCTTCTAGAAGGGCAGCAAAGTTTTGTGATTGACTAGTTCACATTTTCATCCGTCTACTCAATCAAGTCACATTCTTCTTTCTAACTAGGAGGTGGATTCCCAGGGTATTCCTTGCGCATGTGGAGTGAGAGGTAAAGTTAAGGCACAAGCCCACAATCTTGAAGCTTGCTGACAGGATATTTAACTACGTAGGACATCAGATATAAAGAATAACAAGAGTAACGTATGAGCCTAAGTGTAATTATTTAAAGAAGATGCTGAGGATATCTATGAAACCTAGAATGTTTCATCCTGCAGTAACTTACGGCACAGAATAACAAGGTTTCTCTAACTACATTTGTTCTCCAGGGCACGCAGAATAAATTTTTAATTCTGGCAAACTTACTTCCACAGTAAAGTACTTTTAATGGACACTGTGTCTTATTGCTCATTGGTTTTGCTTCTCCTTTGTTTTCTAAGTCTGCATTTTCAGTAGTGGCCATCTCATAAACCTAAAGATCAGATGCAAGCAAATAACAGGATTAGCAGTGTTTCTTGGTCTTAATCAAATATATTTTTAAGTGCAAGATACATTAAGAGAAGACCCCAAAAATATAATTTGTCAATGACTCCAAAATGTCATGTTCCTGTAATAAGTCTGCAGACTTGTAAGTTCCTTCACCAAAATCCCTTTAAAGTAATTTATTATCACAAGTAGGTTTACATTAACACTGCAATGAAGTTACCGTGAAAATTCCCTTTATTTACAACACTAACAGCAGTACACAGAGTGCTATCAGTTAGCAGTCTACCTCCGAGGTGTCAGAGGAACTGACACACCCAGTTAAGTAAAAGCAAAGATTCCCTGATGGGCCCATCAATTGGATCCTTAATCAGGGAGTTCATTCTCCAATAGGGCAACCTCAAAGGCCTGATTCAAGTCATTACAGTTCCAGTTACTAAATATTATCCCCCGCAAAAGTCTGTGGATGCCGGGTCAATTGAAATTCTTAAAGGATCAAGGGACATGGAAGAAAAAGATGAAGTTGAGGTATAGATCAGCTGTAATTTGACTGAGGAGTGGGATAGGCTCAAAGGATTGAAAGGCTTATCCCTATTTCAAAACTGAATATCTAATGGCAGGTTCATAAAACGTAGGATTCAAAAATAGCTCCCTTTAGATAGATCCCTGGAAACTTCCAGTTGTGTATGTCATTTGCAGCATTCCTCAAATACTACAAGATCCAAAAAGCGAAAGGATAATGAAAAGGGGACAATAAAAGGGACACTGATGTTAAAGATGAAGAACTTAGTTTGCAGATACACAACAATACAAAACCAAAATACTGTTGATATTTGGAATCTGAAATTAAAACAAAAATTGCTGGAAATATCAGATCAGACAGCACCTGAGGAGAGTTAACATTTCAACACAATGACAAAAGGTCATCAACCTGAACTGTTCACTCTGTTCCTCTCTCCAAAGATGCGACAAAGTAAAATACATTTATTAGTGACAAGTAAGTTTTGCATTAACACTGTAATGAAGTTACTGTGAAATTCCCCTAGTCGCCCACCTCTGGTGGCATTTCAGGTCAATGCACCTAACCAGCATGTCTTTCAAGACTGTGGGAGGAAACCCACAGAGACATGTTCAATCTCCACACAGACAGTGATCCAAGCCAGGAATCGAATCTGAGTCCTGGCGCTGTAAGGTAGATGTGCTAATCACTATCCCAGCTAACTGGCTGAAAATTTCCAGCATTTTCTGCTTTTATTTTATGACAAATTACATTTAAGCTTGAAAGACTATTATTATTCAAGTCAAAGGAAACGTGGAAGATGGGCGTACAAAGATTGAAATCGAACAAGCACAAAGAGACTTGATAAAGAATTTGGGAATGCAGTGCCAACAGAAATATCACATACAAATGATACAGCAAAGCAACTACACAAGCTGAGTGAATGCTGGGATATACGGGCAGATTAAAATAGCCAGATCACACAACTTTGGTCATATCGCTGTAAAAGCTGTCTATTTGCATTAGAAATAATGCAGCAAAGACTTGCCGAAGTAAAGATGATGAGTTGTGGGAAAAACATTATATAAATTTCAGGTATATAATATGGAAAGATGCTGACTTCCACCCTGCTCACAGTACTGAGACTGTCCCGGTTAAAGTTACAAAAACCATGTGCTGTAATGCATTATTCCCTGTTATCCTCTCTGCAGTGTTTGGTATAGTTGATAATTTTCTCCCACCATCCAGTTCTATGGCACGTCTCAGTACGGTGGCACAGTGGTTAGCACTGCTGCCTCAAAGCATCAGGGATCCGAGTTCAATTCTGGCCTTGGGTCACTGTCTATGTGGAGTTTGCACACTGTCCTTGGGTCTGTGTGGGTTTCCTTCAGGTGCTCTGGTTTTCTCCCACAGTCCAAAGATGTGTGGGTTAGGTTGATTGGCCGTGCTAAATTGACCCTAGTGTCAGAAGGATTATGTAAATACGTGGAGGTGCAAGAACAGGGCTTCGGTGGGATTTGGGTTACAAAGAACAAAGAATAAGACAGCACAGGAAACAGGCTCTTCGGCCCAACGAGCTCACACCGCCACCCCGATGTTCCCACCTCTACCCGCGATCCCTGTCCATGTTTATAGATCTATGGATGAAAAACCAAATTTGAAACAATTTAGGGAGAATTTGTTTTGCCAATTAGTCTAAGAGCACATCTTTGGGATGTGGGAGGAAACCGGAGCACCCGGAGAAAACCCACGCAAGCACAGGGAGAATGCGCAAACTCCCACAGACACAGGCCCAATCCATGTATCTGCACAGCACAGCGATAGTCACTGAGCTGTCGTGTTGCCCATCAAATGGTCCAGGTCAAGTGTACACTAACGACATGAAGCACTGGGATACTCTCGAAAAAAATCCAAGAGCAGCCCTCTCACGACCCATCGCGTGTACGCCCCTTGTTAGACAACAAGGTGGATCAAAGCACCTGTAGGATAAAAACAAGTACATCAATATCATCATCTATTTACATACTTCCCAGGGACTCCCAAAGCTCATGATCCCTATTTTATATCAGTTTTCTATACCCCTCCATTCCCATTCTGTTCATGTGCCCATCTAAGTACTTCTTAAATAACTCCAGACTACCTGCCTCCACCACTTTACTTGGCAGCGCATTCCATAGCCCCACCTTCCTCTGTGTAAAAAAACTCCCTCTTGCATCCAAATTATACCTTACCCCCCTCACCCTTAGCCCGTGACCCCTTGTGCTATTTGAGTCCATCCTAGGAAAAAGCTTAACCTTGTTTACTCTATCTATACCTCTCATAATCTTGTACACCTCTATTAGATCTCCTCTAATGGGCCAAAGGGTCTCCTTCTGCCCAGTAGGGATTCTATGATATCACTCTCATTTGTTCAAATACCAACAGCACGTATCGTGCACCCTCAAATTAGTCCCTGAAGATTCCATCCTTGGCTCCCTTGTCTTCAAAATTCACCATGCTCCTACACAATAACATAATCTGCAAGGACAAAATTGTCATCCACATACTGCTGGCATCCAGCTTTAAAAATTTGCTCAGGTTGAAGCAAAAGATTGAATGTTGACATCCAGTTAGACCAAATCATTGTTTCAAACCCCACATCACATCTATCATTAATAGTATCTCTGACATTATCTTTCCCCCATCAGTAGAAGTCCTTATCCACATTGTAATCATTTCTAGACTTGGATTTCTCGAATAGTCTAACTAACTTTTCAATTTCCATCCTCCATAAACTCTCAGCTTCAAAACACTGTCTTCATAGGCTTATGCTTGCTATGAGTTCAACATCTTTGTTTAATAACTTCCTCCACAGTGTTGTAATCTTCTTCAACCTTATATTTTGCTTGCTTTCGCTCTCCACCCCTCCCACCCACCCCACTGTCCTTTGCCAAGCCATTGGCGGTGAGTTTCTGGGTGCTTCTGCCTTCTTCTCGAACTCCCTATTTAACCCTGTTGCCCCTCTACTAATATTTCCACTGCAAACCTTCTCAAGACTCATCTCTTCAATGAAGCTTTTGATCAACTCTCATTCTATGATTCAACATCCACACTTTTATTTCTTTTATATATTATTTCCCCTATTTGCATCTTAGAACATATCTATATATGCCTAATTTCCTTTAGCTTCTAACGCTGGGGTTTTTGCACTTCTCCAATTCTGGCCTCTTGAGCATCCCCACTTTTCATTGTTTCATCATTGGTAGTTACTTTTTCAGATGCCCAGGCCCCAAACTCTGGACTTCTCCTGCTAAAGCTCTTCATTTCTCTTTCCTCCTTTAAGATAATTCTCCCACTTCTTTGTCCAATGTCTCCTTGTGGGCCCTCTTCTGGCCTTCTTTGATAACACTCCTGTGAAGCATCTAGAGATGTTTACAACAGAGCTGGAGAAACCACTTGGCCCTTCTAGCCTGCTCTACCATTCATCACAATCATGGCTATTTGTCCAACTCTGGTTGTTTTTTTCCTACATTAAATATACAATATGTAAGCTCTTGTTACAAAAAAAATTCTAATGATCAAAGGGTATAAAGCAAACCAATTACCCCCATCCAAACCAGGAAAATAGGATGGAAATAAAAATGATTCAATCTGAATTAGGTGAGTTGGCTATGTTGAATTGTGTCCCAAGATGTGTGAATTCAGAACAGACACTGGGAATAGATTATTTAAATGGTGATAAATTTTAAAATAAGAGGAATAATAACAAAATCATTACTGCATTCAAAGTGTAATTAGATAGGAAGGAGCTGGATGGCTTTTTTTTTAATCATTCCTGACTTCTTGGTTCTAACTTTGAGGGATCAATTAAAATGTGTTCCTTGGATTGGCCAGACCACTAAAAATCTTCATTGAAGGGATTTTTGATTATCAATGCACTTAGCAAAACAAAATCATAGACTTACAGTTTGTATAAAATCTCACTTCAATAAAAAGACTTGCATTTATTGAACACTTGTTACATCCTTAAAGCATTGCAAAATATTTACACTGCGTTATAATGTAGGAAACTGGCAGCCAATTTTCATACACGGTTCCATGTGTGATAATGGCCAATTTCAGTCTCACGCTTCACCTCTAAGATCACACTTTCAATAATGCGGCATCTATCAGTACTACATTGAAGAGTTAACATGGATTTTATATTCAAGTCTCTGCAGTGAAAATTGAACCCATGACATAGTGAAAAGTTGGTTTATTGTCCAAACTAAAGGCCAAAAATTCTATGCAAATGAGAACAAGTGGCAAACTATTTTGTTTGAAAATGCAGTACAGGTCATAGTATAGAGGCATTATCAGAAGATGAAATAATTGTGTATCAATGCAAAAATAGCAGCACAGTAAATAGTATGAATAGAAGCATAAAAAGTACAAAGGGATATGGTTTGATGAATTTATCTGATTGTTCAGTTTGGCTCAATTGCTAGCAGTCTTGCCTCAAAGAGTCATATAGATTTAAGTTTTGTTATGTCTTGAAAGTGAAATAAAGTTAATGATAAGGGGTGGAAATTAAACTGGTACCACTATCATATAGCTGCCAGGTTATTTGGGAGTTCCACTAGTCTAGTCGTAATGTATTTTCTGAAGTTTTGCTGCATCTTAACAAGTAGAAAGCAAACAAATACCTATTTAAAAACAATTAGCCAGAAGTGCCAGTTTAATTTCCACCCCTTATCATTAACTTTATTTCACTTTCAGGAACCTCTGAGACACATCTCTGGCCTGCAAGTCTGTCTAGTTCTTGACCCAGTCTTCAAATAAGATTTATCAGCCTTCCCCAATTCCTGGCTCAGCCTTTTTCTTACTAAATTGACCAGGTCCCCAATTTGACTTCTTCCAGTGTCAGTGCGTCCACGCTCACAAATCTTCCAGCAACGCTCATTATATTGTGATCAGAAGCAGGACCTCTGGCTCATTTCCACCCCTGTAAGAGGTCTGACGACACCAATTGCATACAGTATTGCATACAGTTCTGGTTGCCGCATTATAAGAAAGATGTGGAAGCATTGGAAAGGGTGCAGAGGAGGTTTACCAGGATGTTGCCTGGTATGGTGGGAAGGCCTTATGAGGAAAGGCTGAGGGACCTGAGGTTATTTTCATTAGAGAGAAGAAGGTTACGCTGTGACCTAATTGAGGCGTATAAGATGATCAAGGGATTGGATAGGGTGGATAGTGAGAGCCTTTTTCCTCGGATGGTGATGACCAACACGAGGGGACATAACTTTAAATTAAGACGTGGTAGTTATAGGACGGATGTCAGAGGCAGGTTCTTTACACAGAGGGTGGTGAGGGCGTGGAATGCCCTGCCTGCAGCAGTTGTGGACTTGCCTACTTTGGGGGCATTCAAATGGTCGGTGGATAGGCATATGGATGATATTGGAATAATTTAGGTTAGAGGGTCCACTGGCCGGCGCAACATCGAGGGCCGAAGGGCCTGTACTGCGCTGTAATGTTCTATGTTCTAATTTTAAATCCAACTGATTTATTTGATAGTAAACTTGCAAGCTTTCAGCCTTTGTAGCCTTCGCCAGGCAAATGAAGTGTTCTGGTCTGCTTCATTCGCCTGACGAAGGCTACAACGGCCGAAAGCTTGCAAGTTTACTATCAAATAAATCAGTTGGATTTAAAATTGGTGTTGTCAGACCTCTTACTGAGTTACCCCAGTCCAACGCCGGCACCTCTATATCATTTCCACCCCTGCCAGAGATGTGCTGGTTCAGCACATATTGGGTGTCAAACATGCTTTCTCCTGTACAGCATTCTATAACATGGGTGTTAGAAACAATCATTAATATTTCAATGGAGTTGCAAGGACAAATACCAGAACGCTAACCATGATCTTCAACTTCTGTACAATCTTGTCCAGCTTTGCACTTAGCAAAAGGTGGCAAAATGAAATGCTTTACAGCTTGGGCAAGATGTGCTGACATAGCTATAAGTCACCTTATGGCTTAAAGACTAATTTTACACATAGGAAAAGAAACATTGAAAAGTGATTGCAGCATTTCCTATTGGTCTATATATCAAATTGACCCCTGCACACAGAATGGTATCATAGAGCCACTAAACTCCAAATGGGAGCAAGCAAAATCTCAAGTGAACAGCACATCAGGTGAAGGGAAGAGAAATAAAATAATTCCAGGAATTTGTGGCCTGATTAGCACCGACGAACTATCTTGTTTCCCCCAGAGTTTCTGAGATTACGCTTGAACAATCCTTCACAGGAGACCACACAAATGCCAAACCTTATGGATTGCCACCAGTTTTCAGTGTAATCATCGACCGCCCACAGTCAGCTCGGTCATCGAGAGAAACCAGCCGCCTGAATGAAGCTCACCGAGCAGAGCCGAGCATGCGCACTGCAGGGAAGGAAGGAGGGAGGGGGGGGGCCTGTCGGACATTTGTCGCTCGGAGAAACACGGATTAGGCAGCCCGCTCCGGTGCCGGTCCAATCTCTGACACACTGAAACCAACACTGCTGATCTGCTTGCTTTCTACCACCGGCTAAGGTTTCGAGATCAATGGCAAATTATCGGCGGCGTCCCTGTCGCCCGGTTACGGTGCGGTCACCGGCGGGCAGGTCCTTCCGTGGCCGCGTCGCTTTGGTCATGGCGGCCGGAGAGAGAAGGAGAGACTGAAACAGGAGGGGAGAAGCGGCTTGGAGCTGAGGAGGGAGCGACCGGAGCCGGGGCGCTGGTGCCCGCAAGAGGCGGAGCGGCCAAAGGCCGATGAAGCCGAACCGGCGATGCAGGGTGCGAGTTCTTTTCTGGTCTGTCACTAATACCGATCTCTCGCCAAGCTTTGCATTGAATTATACAGAATGAGAAATATAGAGTATTGTTCAATGGGACCCTTTAATTATCCTAATACAGTTTGGCAAAGCAATAGTGTAAAGGGCAGAGACGGGGAAGCATTTTTTATTCGATTTCTTATTGTCACTTGTATTACTATACAGTGAAAAGTAGTATTTCTTGTGCACTGAGTTGCAGTTCTTTCAGTTTAATGGCAGTAGCAAGATCATGTTGACAGTTAAGGTCATATAATTCCTATGGTGTGGGAAGAGGCCATTCGGTCCACTGATCCAGTACTGACAACAATGCCTCCCAGGTCTTATCCCTGTAACCTTACATGTTCACCCCACTAATACTCCTGACACTTTAGTATTGGTGATTTAGCATAGCCGATTCACCTAACTCGCACATTTTTGTACACTAAGGGGCAGTTTACTTCGCTAGTTCACCTAATCTGCATATATTTGGAACACGGGAGGGAAGTGGAGCCCCTGGAAGAAACCCAAATTGATGCGGGAAGAAGATGCATACTTCACACCGACAGTGACTGCAGGCTGGAATAAAACCCACGCCCCTGGCATTGTGAGGCAGCAGTACTAACAATTGTGCTATCGTGCCACCCATTGCACTACTGTGCTAGTTGAAATATCATTTGAAGACATAATCTCTCATTTAATCTGTTGGCAGGATTAACTCAATATGGCCCGGTGTCACAAAGCAGACACAAATATAGCAGCAGTAGGAACTATCATCTCTCCTTCCACCCTATAATCGGTCTCCAGACCGTTTTGGACCCTTCCCTGGACTGGATATCTGATGCAGTTGGATACCACAGAGCAGAGATTTCCATGGAATACACCCTATTGATGTTCAACCATCTCCCAATTGTATAGTCTTCCCAGAAGGAGACTTCCTCCAATGTTGGACACGTCCCAGGGAACACTATTGCTAGGAGCAGAGCAACTCCAGTTTCCAAGCATCTATAGCAATTGTGCTTCTGAGGAGTAGCTTTAGATGAACCCCAGGTCATGAATTACCCAGAATGAGGCATTTTACTTCAGATGGGTGCATTTTCCACATGAACGTGCACTCTCCCATTTCAGAGACTGTCCCAGGGCATTCTTCCCAGGAATAGACCATCTCTAGGTACATTCATTCATAAGGCACCCACTCCCAAAAGTACAGCATTGGCTTTTTCTGAACATTCACATAACACAGTATTTCCAGGAATAAAACCCTCCCAGTTTGGTATTCGTAATGACCTCAATGAGGCCGATGAGGTTGGCCTCTTGGAGTATGAGCTCCCTGATTATGATGATGATTGCCTATCCCATCAGGGAGCCTCACTGTACATATATTCAGGTGTGTCAGAGCTACTGACTCTCTGGAATTCAACTTTATGATGGAGAAGTCTTTGGAGTGGTGATATGCTTGTAAATACAGGGACTCGGGTGAAGTGACACTGGCCTTTGAGGAGTTATTTCACTGGCAACGAGGAAAAAGAACAACTCAAAGGAACTTGCTCTTAACAGCAGCTTTTCTTGGAGTAATGCAATTTCAGCCATCGTGATTCTGATTGGAAACTGATCTCTATTGACTTGGCTGTGGAGGGAGAACTAAGCCCAATACATGCAACCCATGTATAATTTATTTTTGGAGCTAATAACATTAGTAGATAAAAAGTAATGGACCATTCTTCCTACTACTTGTGGACCGTTGGCATTTTCCATTCTTCACAGCTTAACTAGGGAAGTTGGATTTAGTATTGGAATATTATCACCTTAAGCCACTTCTGATTGTGAGAAGGTAGGGTCTTCACAGCTTAACTAGGGAAGTTGGATTTAGTATTGGAATATTATCACCTTAAGCCACTTCTGATTGTGAGAAGGTAGTATTATAGTTATGGCTAGGCGTAGAGAAAATACGAAGTAGGTGTATTAAAAATCTGATGGCAGTAGAGAAGAAGCTGTTCTCAAGTCAGCTGGTACATGTCCTGAGACTTCTGTATTCTTTTCCTGATAATGGACGGTGGAAAAGAATTTGTCTAGTGTACGTGAGGTCCTTAATTATGCTAGGTGCTTTTCCGAGGCAGCGGGAAGTGTAGGCAGAGTCAATGGATGGGAGGTTGGTTTGCATAATAGACTAGGCTTTGTTCACAACCCTTTGTAATTTTTTACAGTCTTAGACAAATCATAAGTCCATACCAGACTGTGATACAACTGGAAAGAATAATTTCTATGGTGCATTTATAAAAGTTGATAAGATTTGTAGCTGACTTCCTTAGTCTTCTGAGAATGTAGAGGTGTTTGTGGGCTTTCTTAATTATTGCGTTAGTGTGGAGGAACCAGGACAGATTGTTAGTGATCTGGACAACTAGGTGCTTGAATTTCTCGACCATTTCCACTTCGTCCCTGTTAATGTAGAAAGGGGTATGTTATCCATTATGCTTCCTGAGGCCAATGTCTATCTTTTTCATTTTGCTGACGTTGAGGGACTGATGATTGTCATCACATCAGTACACTAGATTCTCTATTTCGTGGATTCTGTCTCATCCTTGTTTGAGATCTGATTGACTACAATGGTACCATCAGCAACTTGAGAATCGAGTTGGAGATGAAATTGGCCAAACAGTTATAGGTGCGTAAGGAGTAGGAGTTAAAGGGATTTTCTCTTATTGATAGAAGGTGGGAAGTGGATCAATGGTTTTCACCAATTACATCAACAATATGGAATTGGGAAACAAAATGATCATTTTGAAATTGACAGACAAAGCTGAGAAAGATCACAATTACAGGGGAAGAACCCAACTAAATACAGGAAAACATTAACAATAATAAAATGGGCAGATCAATTGGGAAATTAATATAATGACATGAGAGAGAGAGAGACAGACAGAGAGGACGGAAGGGAAAAAAACTGAGTGAGAGCCAGAAGTGGAGATTGATTATCTGAGCGAGAGAGAGAAAGGGAGACAGTGGAGAAGGGAATGAGGAGAGGATGGGGTGGGATACATGAAGCTTAAAATACCAGCATAATCTTGGACAGAAGTTGATTCTTCTACAAAGCAGTTCGATGCTTGGAAAACAAGTATCTGAATGGACTCGAGATTCACATGAACAGACCTACAAATCCTGTGAAACAACAACACAGGTTAAAAAGACACATCCAACTTCATTTCGAGATTAATGGAGATGTGAAAAGTATCATACAAAAAAAAGTCCGAATGCTGCATGTGATGCTGGCCTGTCTGAATGTCAGAGACTAGTTAAGAGCTGTTTCTGTTGGAACAGTATAGTGGAAATGAGAGATATGGTGATATTTCATATCATACATTCAATAGCAAATATCTTCAAAACAATATTAAAATCTTCCTGTTTTCAATCTATTCCAAAGGTAAAACATAAGCCAGCTCTATGGAATGGAGAACTCATTCACCTATATAAAATCAACGTAGCATCACTTTATTTCATCCCATTTAGAAGTCTCACAACACTAGATTAAGTTGCTCCTTTCATCATGTGAGTAGCTCACTCATCTAATGAAAGAGTAGGTCTCCATGCGCTCCAGATGTCAAATATACCTATTGGACTTTAACCTGGCACTGTGACACATCATACTGTCCCTACCCCAGTCCATCGCCAGCAGCTCCATGTCATCATCTCATTCCAGTTTTTGTCCCACACACAATTCAATTCTACACAGGCAGACAGTGCCAGGAATGATAGATACTTGGATCAGATACTCCATTCTGGTGAGAGACACACTTTCAATACAATTCTACACTGACAGATATTTCAAGGAATATCTGTTCAGAGCTGTCACCAAATCCTATCGCATTAATGATCAACTTCACTGCAATCTTATAATTAACAACACGATACTTTCCTCCAGACAGACTGTCTTAAAATAAAGTTTATTTATTAGTCACAAGTAGGCTTACGTTCACACTGCAATGAAGATACTGTGAATATTCCCTAGTCACCACAATTTGGCCATTGCTTGGATACACTGAGGGAGAATTTATCATGTCCAATTCACTTAACTTGCACATCTTTATACTGTGGGAGGAAACCCACACAGACATGGTGAGAATGTGCAGACATCACACAGACAGTGACCCAAGGTGGGAATCTGTCCCTGGCGTTGTGAGGCAGCTCTGCTAACCACTGTGCCTTCACTAAGGTCCAATCCAACAGTGTATAATATTCCAAGAAAGTTCACACATACGTTGATCAGAGAGAGCTGATGAATTTCTTACAGAGGTTTATAATCAGTTCATGCACAGGATTAAAACCATCAAGATTTTTCAAGACATTTGATTGAGATGAATTGAGCATTCATCTGATGTGCATGTAAAGTGAATATGAGATCAGCATGGACCATTTTCAGTCAGAATTTACAATTAGAGAGCACAGATTTATACAACTTTAGTGGGTTTGGTCACTTACCAGGGAGAACTGATAACAGCAAGGCTTGTGTAGAATACCTTCTCAACCATCCGAATTGTATACAGCATTTTCAGTGTTATTGTGATGTGTCCCTTTTGTGCTGCATCAGTCTCTCTGTTTTAAACTGTCAGGTTAGAAATTCCCAAAGCTTTTCATTTATACCCCAGGGATATTGGGATTGCAGCATCATTTTATGTTAAAAAATGAGTAAACAGATTACGATGTTGAATTCAGTGATAGAGAATATTTATTTTGAGAGTGAGTTACCTCTTTCCAAAAACTGGACTGTGTTGATCACGTTTATCAATAAATAATTACAGGACAGCTACTGTCCATTCAAACACCATCAGTCCCATCTCTAGATCTTAGCTTGTTTCAGTGATATCTGTCACTGGACTGTGACCATTAAGTCATTAAGCTCCAAATGTTGGTGTATTTATTTCTGGGTGGTTCTATTGCATTCTGGGATGTAGCTGACTCTTTAACTGGACACTCAGTTATGGGATTTAAGTGGATTATGGGTGAGCAGAAATTCCAAAATTCAAATACCTGGTGCTCTTTAATGTCCAACGAAAGTGATTCCACTCCTTAATTTAATGCAACTCCTCAAACTGAGAAAACATATTAAAACAAAGAACAAAACAGCACGGGAAACAGGCCCTTTGGCCCAACGAGCCTGCACCGCCACCCCGACATTCCCACCTCGACCCGTGATTCCTGTCTATGTTTATAGATCTATAGATTAAAAACCAAATTTGAGACAATTTAGGGAGAATTTGTTTTGCCAGTTAGTCTAAGAGCACATCTTTGGGATGTGGGAGGAAACCGGAGCACCCGGAGAAAACCCATGCAAGTACGGGGAGATTGCGCAAACTTCCACAGACACAGGCCCAAATCCATGAATCTGCACAGCACAGTAATAGTCACTGAGCTGTCGTGTTGCCCATCAAATGGTCCAGGTCAAGCGTACACTAACGACGTGAAGCACTAGGATACTCTCGGAAAAAAAAATCCGAGAGCAGCCCTCTCACGACTCATCGCATGTATGCCCCTTGTTAGACAACAAGGTGGACCAAAGCACCTGTAGGATAAAAACAAGTACATCAATATCATCATCTATTTACACACTTCCCAGGGACTCCCAAGGCTCATGATCCCTATTTTAAATCAGTTTTCCATTCCCATTCTGTTCATGTGCCCATCTAAGTATTTCTTAAATAACTCCAGAATACCTGCCTCCACCACTTTACTTGGCAGAAAGGTTGAGGGAGTTAGGGCTTTTCTCTTTGGAATGGAGGAGGATGAGAGGCAACTTAATAAAGATTTATAAGAAGATGAGGGGGATAGATAGAGCGGATTTGCAGAGACTATTTCCTTGAGTGGGAAGCAGTTACTAGGGGGCATAACTATAAGGTTCATGGTGGGAGGTATAGGATGGATGTCCGAGGTAGATTCTTCACTCAAAGAGTGGTTGGGGTGTGGAATAGACCGCCTGCTGTGATAGTGGAGTCCAACACTTTAGGAACTTTCAAGCGATTATTGGATTAGCACATGGAGAATTATAGGGAGTAGGATAGCTTGTTCTTGGGGAACATAGCTCAGCTTGGACATAGCTCAGCACAACATCGAGGGCCGAAAGGCCTGTACTGTGCTGTTTTGTTCTATGTTCTGTTGTACACGGGGGGGGAAAAGTCAGGAGAGGGTGTGGAATGTAGTGTTACAGTCATAGCTTAATATATGATAGTCTGACAGCAGCAGGGAAGAAGCTGTTTTTGAGTCGGTTGGTATGTGACTTCAGACATTTGTATCTTTTTCCCAACAGAAGATGGTGGAAGAAAGTATGTCTGGGGTGCATGGAGTCCTTGATTACGCTGGCTGCTTTTCCAAGGCAGTGGGAAATATAGACAGAGTCAGTGGATGGGAGGCTGGTTTGTGTGATGGACTGGGCTATGTTCACAATCTTTTGTAGTTTCTTGCGGTCTTGGTCAGAGCAGGAGCCATATCAAACTGTGGTACACCTGGAAAGGGTGCTTTCTATGGTGTATCTATAAAAAAATGGTGAGTCTAAGGACTAGGTCAGTATGTTTCTGTTATATTGAAGAAAAGTGGGAATTGGTGGATTTGGTTCTGAGGAATGAGATGAATCAATTGTAGGTTGGGGGACACAGTGGTTGTTGTATCGTAATGTTTAATGTAACTATGGAAAAGTTCAAGCAGCAATCTAGAGTAAAACTAGTAGTTTAAGTAGTTCTGTTGAATTGGTGGTGTGCCAATTTCATTGACCCATGTGAACTGGAATTGAAGGCTGATCTGCAAAACTGCAGCAGAAAGAGAACTGTCCTTACAGATTTGAGTGTTTGTTTATGGATGCCGTGCAATTCATTCCCAGGAGGGGGAAGGCAGGACTAAAAAAAGTCAGAGATCTCTGGATGATGAGATGGAGAGTAAGATGAAACAGAGAAAGGGGGCATATAATTCCCAAAACTTGTCCATACCATCTGCAAGGCACACATCAGAAGAGAGAACTAAAGAGATCAACTATTTTCACTGGATGAAGCGAAGAGCCCAACCACTCAAAATAGGTATTGCTGGAGGTTGTGGAGACTGTGAGCAGTTGTGTGGAGACTGTGAGCAGTTGTGTGGAGCCTAGTACCTGTATGTAGTATCGTGAAAAGCTTAATGACCTCATTGCATCAGAAGTGAGTGGTATACTACTTGTGTTGAAAATCATCATTTTTGACTTTCCAAGCATTCTCTCTTATAAAATACTCCTCTGACCAACACACCTTGCAGTTCCATACATTCCTTTTTCTCCACACATCTCCTTAAATATTCATCTGAATAGCCCCCTTTCTCCCTCACCCTCTTTCTCATTCTATTGTCATCTTACACCTACATCCCATGGTCACTCTCTACCAATGTTCTTGTTCCTCACTTATCTCCTCGCAGAGAGGAAGAGACCTTATAACTCCAGGGACAGGCAGAGAAAGAAGAGAATTCTGGGCCCACGAACCTACAGCCATTGTCTTCTTGAATGTGGTAGATTTGATCAGGGCTTTCAAAGGAAGATTGGATAAGCACCTAAAGAAAAAAAAATTGAGGGAAAAGAACAGGAGAGTGGGTTAATTGAGTTACCCTTGCAGAGAGCCAATGTCCCATGATGGACTGAATGGCCATTATTTTGCTGGAACTATTGTATGATTCTTGAATGGATTCCTTCAGCCATCTGCACTTTACTATATTTAAACTCAGGAAAGAGATCATAACAATGCACACTATTGGATGGGGGAAGGCCACTTGGCCCATCTTAATTGACCCTTTCAGGATCTGCTTGCACTTTCCCATTGTTACACATTATTTTAAACAGTTCTAGGATTTCACCTCACTTCCACGACCCTGTCTGGAAAGTCCATTCCAAATGTTGATCATTGTTTACATAAAGAAGCACCTAATATCAGTCCTATAATCTTTCATTCATTTGAACCTGTTTCCCATTGTTCTGTTATTCAAAACAGTATTCTGGATCATTAACATTTTGTTTCCTATCTATGTACTTCTAAGATCAGCACTTAGCTTTTGTGTCTGCTATCACTAGAAATCAGTATATATTTTCCAATATGTATTGTACTTTTCAATTCTGACTAATTATGTATTTAATGTGTATTCCCTGAAAAAAATCCTCTGATGTACTATTTACTGTGTGACATGTTAAACTTCTTGTGCTGTTCAAATGAATGTCCTGTTGCATGGCTGAAAGTGTAGCTCTTAATGTAAAGGCAGCAACTATTATTTTGCTTCCTCATGTTCTGATTGCTCAGCTAAAGCTTTAAATAGAACATTTTGCTGGGAACAATTAGCTAGAATTAGAATACAGTCAATTGTTCATCAACGTTTCATTACACAGACGATGTTTGCAAATAAGGGATGTAATTTGGGCTGTACAGTTTGGTGATGACGCCTTCAGAACTTATATCGGGCAGATAAACTGACCCCCAAGTTAGATGTATAGTGGGCAGTACTGCTTCAGAATTTGAAATAATGGTACTGGTAGTTAAGTCAGTCAGAAATGATAGTGGTGATTGGTTGTTGTTAAGTAGCAGCCTGGGCCTAGCATAATAACTGTGAGCTGATTGGCTGGCTGGCTGGTACTACTGTGGCATCGTAACTGAAGTCATAACACATCACTTTATCATTATTTGAAAAATGTCCCTGTACCGTCTGGTCAAGTAAACTTTTCGCTGCTGTTCAAACTATATTGCATGCTTTGAGGAAAATTTATTGGATAAGTCTGCTCAGTTTTCCACTTCTGGGAATTTACTTCTAAATTCCACAGCATTCAATCTGTGTACAATGGTGAGTGTGTATTAATTATCTTTATTGTTCATGGACAATATGGATGGGACTTTATGACCTTGCTTGTCCTGAAACCATAAAATTTCGCCTGAGATCAATAGACCTGTCTATGGTCCTGCTCCAATTCCTGTGGTGGGTGAGACGGTAAAATTCCGGTGTATATTTTTGCATACTGAAACTGGTGTTTCAGTTTGATCTGTAACTGTTTTGTCAAATGTTGGCCTGTAACCTCCAAGCACTTCAGATTTGGGGCCACGCCACCTGTGCTAGGGTTTCCCTCTTGAAAATTTCCAGGTCAGGATTCAAGCAGCAATAAACACTAAGTTCCCCCGAACAATTTTGTCGCTTGTTTGACTGCCCAAATATCCCATTCACATATCTTAGAAAATACCACCTTCCTGGCCTGTTGTTTTCAATGAGACATTTAATTTCCCCTGCTTTACGACAGCTAGTGCTGTAAAAAAGGGGACGTGTCCTCCTTTGCTCCACTTCTTTTAGACTGTGACGCTGGAGCCAAGTACCGTGTTACATGAATCTTGCTTGGCCTGAGTCAGAAGGGTCGGGCAAGAGGCACTGAAGAAATTTAATGCAGGCAAGTGGATGTAGTATGGTAATCCCACACTGATTGCCACTCTGAGGAAATTATGGTCCTTTATCTGTCATCTGACGTGGGCCAGTTATATAATTTCCAAGTAATCAGCTGCAGATTACCTGTATAAGGATACATGCGTTTGTAAATAATTAACCAGCAGGGAAGGGATTATAATTAACCATGCTGCCTGATCGAATGTATAGATAGCATTTGGCCATGTGCAGCTGAGGCAGTCTTTAGTGGGACCCTGTTGAGGTGCAAACCCCAAAAGATGTCTGCTGTGGGTAATCCCTAACAGAACAGGTGAATGAGCACTGCCTTGTGCTCTGCTGAAACTGCAGAAGTTGCACCACATAGTTGAGTAAAAAGAAGTGGATGAGAAAGACTCCTCATTGCATAAAGGTGCAGAGCAATGTTTATGTTTTTTACAGGATGTGGATGTTGCTGGCTAGACCAACATTTATTGCCAATTTTTACAGATGCATCAAGAAAGCATCCTCTGTGGCTGTATCATGCCTTGGTATGGCTCCTGCTGTGACCAAGACCACAAGAAACTGCAAAGAGTTGTGAACATAAATAGCCCAGTCCATTACACAAACAATCTGTGATTTGATTTGATTTATTGTTGTCACATGCATCGGGTATAGTAAAAAGTATTGTTTCCTGCACACTATACAGACAAAATATACCATTCATAGAGTACAAAGAGGAGAAGAATAGGATAGGGTGCAGAAAATATACTGCTGTTTTTACAGATAGAGTGAAGAGAAAGATCAGCTCCATATATGATGGGAGCAATGAAAAGTCTGATGGCAGCAAGGAAGAAGCTGCTCTTGAGTCAGTTGGTATGCGTTTTCAGACTTTTGTATCTGTTTCCTGATGGAAGAAATGGAAGAGAGTATGTCTGGGGTCCTTGGATATGCTAGCTGCTTTCTCAAGGCAGTAGGGAGTGTAGTCAGTCAATGAATGGTTTGTGTGATGGACTGGGCTATCAATGCTTGCAGCCCTTTGCAGTTTCTTGTGGTCTTGGTCAGAGCAGGAGCCATATCAAGCTGTGATACAGCCACAAAGTGTGCTTTCTATGATGCTTCTGTAAAAACTGGTGAGAGTCATAGTGGATATGCCAAATTTCTTTAGCCTTCTGATGCCCCTTTTATTTTGTCTTGATTTTACTTGGTTTGATCTTAAAAGAGGCCAAACTGGATCAGATTGTATACTGTGAGGATGTGAGGGGCTTCAAGAGGACTTGCACAGGCTAAGTGAATGGGTGAGACATGGAAGTTAGAATATAATGTGAGTAAATGTGCAGTTGTTTAAAATAAACAGGCAGAATATTTCTTAAATGATGAGATGTTGGGAAGTGTGGGTGTCCAAAGAGACCTGTGTGAGTTGCTGAAAGTTAGCAAGCAGGTATAGCAAGCAATTAGATTTCATTGCAAGAGGATTTGAGTATATGACTAAAGATATCTTGCTGCACCTGTATAGAGTCTTAGAAATGCATCTGGAGTGTTGTGTACAGTTGCGGCCCCTTTGCTGAACGAGGGATACATTTGCCAGAGATAATGCAACAGAGCTTCACCAGATTAATCCCTTGGATGGTGAGATTGTCTTAGTAGGAGAGAATAAGAGGACTGGGTCGATGCTCCCTGAGTTTAGAAGAATGAAGGTTGACCTCATTCTTACAAGGTGTGGAGGGAAGGTTGTCTCTCACTAATGTGATGGAGTTTTACGAGGAAGTGACAAAGATGCTTGAAGAGGGTAGGGCAATGGATATTGTCTACATAGACTTCAGTAAGGCCTTTGACAGAGTCCCTTGTGGCAGACTGAAACAGAAGGTGAATTCACACAGGATCAGAGGTGAGCTGGCAAGATGGATACCAAACTGGCTTGGTCATAGAAGACAAAAGGTAGCAGTAGAAAGGTACATTTCTGAATGGAGGCCTTTGACAAGTGGTGTTCCTTAGGAATCAGTACTAGGACCTTTGCTATTTGTAATACATATAAATGTATGTATGGAGTAATGTCTGGAGTAAGGGGAAATATAAAAACATTAGGCAGATAATTGGACAAATAAACTAGAAGGAGGCGTTCTTGGGGAAAAGTACAGAAGGAAAGTGGCGGATATTCAAGGAATGTTTGTCTGGGGCTCTGCAAGACAACGTTCCGAGGAGACAAGGAGGTTTTGGTAGGACGCAGGAACCGTGGTGCACAAAGGTTGTGGTGAACCTAGTCCGGAAGAAAAGAAAGGTGTATAAAAGGTTCAGAGAGCCAGGAGATGTTAGGGATCTAGAGGAGTATAAGGTGTGTAGAAGGGAGCTTAAAAAGGATATTAGGAGAGCTGGAAGGGGTCATGAGAAGGCCTTGGCGGGTAAGATTAAGGAGAATCCCAAGGCCTTCTACAAATATGTGAAAAGTAAAAAGATGAGAAGAGAAGGGATAGGACCTATAAAAGGTGAAGGGGGAAAAGTCTGTGTGAATCCAGAAGAAATGGCAGAGGTGCTTAACGAGTACTTTGCCTCAGTATTCACGGTGGAAAGTGAACTGGGAGGTTGTACTGCAGGTTTGAGGCAAACGGAAAAGATTGAGTATGTGGATGTTAGGAAAGAGGATGTGTTAGACCTGTTAAATTCTATTAAGATAGACAAGTTGCCGGGACCGGATGGGATGTATCCAAGGTTATTGTGGGAGGTGAGGGAAGTGGTTGCAGAGCCCCTGGCGATGATATTTGCGTCGTCCATGGAAATGGGAGAGGTTCCGGAGGATTGGAGGATTGCGGATGTGGTTCCTATCTTTAAGAAAGGGAACAAGGATAGTCCAGGAAATTACCGACCGGTGAGTCTGACTTCAGTGGTTGGTAAGCTGATGGAGAGGCTTCTGAGGGACAAGATTTATGAGCATTTGGAGAAGTTTAGAATGATCAGAAATAGTCAGCATGGTTTTGTCAAGGGCAGGTCGTGCCTTACGAGCCTAGTTGAGTTCTTCAAAAATGTGACTGTACACGTTGACGAAGGAAGAGCGGTGGACGTGGTGTACATGGACTTTAGCAAGGCATTTGATAAAGTCCCCCATGTAAGGCTTCTTAGGAAGGTGAGAGGGCATGGGATCCAAGGGGCTTTGGCCTTGTGGATCCAGAACTGGCTTGCCGGCAGAAGGCAGAGAATGGTTGTGGATGGGTCTTTTTCTGCATGGAGGTCGGTCACCAGTGGAGTGCCCCAGGGATCTGTTCTAGGACCCTTGCTGTTTGTCATTTTCCTAAATGATCTGGATGAGGAAGTGGAGGGATGGGTGAGTAAGTTCGCCGATGACACGAAGGTCGGTGGTGTTGTGGATGGTCTGGAGGGATGTCAAAAGTTGCAGCAGGACATAGACAGGATGCAAGACTGGGCGGAGAAGTGGCAGATGGACTTCAATGCGGATAAATGTGTAGTGGTCCATTTTGACAGGAATAATGGGATGAAGGAGTACAATATAAGGGGTAGGAGTCTTAGCTGTGTTGTAGAGCAGAAGGATCTCGGGGTCCTGGTCCATAGGACTCTTAAATCGGCCTCGCAGGTGGAGGAAGTGGTCAAGAAGGCGTACGGTGTACTGGCCTTCATTAATCGAGGAATTGAGTTTAGGAGTCAGGAGGTAATGATGCAGCTTTATAAGACCCTTGTCAGACCCCACTTGGAGTATTGTGTGCAGTTCTGGTCGCCTCACTATAGGAAGGATGTGGAAGCTATTGAAAGAGTGCAGAGGAGATTTACAAGGATGCTGCCTGGATTGGGAGGCATGCCTCAGAAAGATAGGTTGAGGGAGCTGGGACTCCTCCCTGGAGAGACGTAGGTTGAGAGGCGACCTGATAGAGGTTTACAAAATGTTGAGAGGAATAGATAGGGTGGATTCTCAGAGGTTATTTCCCTTGGCGGAAATGGTTGCTACGAGAGGACACAGATTTAAGGTGCAGGGAAGCAAATACAGAGGGGATGTTAGGGGTAAATTTTTCACTCAGAGGGTGGTGAGTGAATGGAATCGGCTGCTGTCGGTGGTGGTAGAGGCGAACTTGCTGGGGTCTTTTATAAGACTTCTGGCTGAGTATATGGGAACTAATGGGATAGGGGGTTATAGATAGGAATGTCGCTTGGTAGGTATAGATGTGATCGGTGCAACTCGTGGGCCAAAGGGCCTGTTTGTGCTATAGTGTTCTATGTTCTATTATCTGGCACTTGTGTGGTTACTTTTCATCTTTGAGCCCAAGTCAGAATATTGTCTAGGTCTTGCTGCATTTGGACATTGTCTGCTTCCAGATCTGATAAGTTGTGACTGGAGCTGAATAACATCCCCATTTCTGATTGAAAGGAGGTCATTGAAACAGGTGAAGATGGTTGAACCTAGGGCACTCTGCTGACAACTTCTGTAGTGATGTCTCAAGGCTGAGGGTCACAACTGTTTTCATTCCTTTGTGTTAGACATGGCTCCATCCAGCAGAGAGTTTTCCTCCTGTTTGATTCAGCTTTGTTAGGGGTCCTTGATGCCAAACTCAGTCAAATGCTGCCTTGAAGTCAAAGGCAGTTACTCTCACTTCATCTCTAGAGTTCAGCTCTTTTGTCCCAGTTTGAACCAAGGCTGTAATGAGTTCAGGACCTGAATGATCCTGGTGGAACCCAAACTGAGTGTAAGTGAGCAGGTTATTCCTGTGTAAGTGCTACCGGGGTAGCACAGTTGATGACATCTTCTGTGACTTTGTTGATGACCAAGAGTATGCTGATGGGATAGTAATTGACTTGGTTGGATTTGTCCTGCCTTTTGTGTCAAGGCATTGAGCAATTTTTCATATTGCTGGGTAGATGCCAGTGAAGCTGTTCCAGTGGGGTGCAAGTGCTGGAACACAAGTCTTCAGCGCAATTGTTGGAATGTCAGGATCCATAAATTTTACAGTTTTCTGCCATTACTGTCTGTCAGATGGAGTGAATTGAATTGGCTGAAGACTGACATCTATGATCATAGGGACCTTAGGAGGAGAAGGATGGATCATCGACTTGACATCTCTGGCTAAAGATTGTAGCAAGTGCTTCAGCCTGATCTTTTGTACTGATGTGCTGAGCTGCTCCATCATTGAAGATGGGGATATATGTGGAGCTGCCACCTCTAGTTAATTGTTTATTGGTCTTTGTTGTCAATCAGCATAACATTGTTGTTGCATTTAAAGAAAAATGCATGTGATTTACATATCTTTTGTTTCATTGAAATGTAGGTACCAGGAGTTGAAATGGAAGCGAGCCAGCCTTCGGGAGACACATCTGTTACTAACCCTAAGAATCCAGTAAATGCACCAAGTTTCACTCCAGGTATTGTGCATGCTTTTCAATGATGGCCCCTTAACCTGAAAAGTCATGGGTGATTGTTTCCAGAGCATTGAGTGGATTTTACTGGGCTTTGATTCCTGCAAGTATCAATGGACTGTGTTTAAACTGTCTTTCAGAAAATCACCTTGAACAGTGTCACAGCACTCCAAAGTCTAAGGTAAGGAAGAAACAGAAACTTAACCATTCAGCTTGTTTATGCCTTTGTGCCAGGACTTTCCTTTTCAAGGATTTGCCTGCGGATAAAATTGAAAAGCCAACTGACCACCTACATCAGGATTCTGTGAAACAGTTGGCAGTCCAAAGTGACATTACCTGTACTTTCTCTACGTCCCTCAGTGGCCTTGCTTTAAACTCCTTTTCCCAGCTTATGTGGTGAGTGGGAGTGTTAAGATTAGGCCAAGTTGACTCATTGACATGCTCAATACCATTTCATCGTTGCCACTTTCTGGGCAACCAAGGTTCCCGCTATAGGCAGGCATGGGTCTTCTTCACATGTAAAGCAGTGGCCTGCTGATGTTATCTATGTCCTGCACATTTGGGAGAGAAATACACTGTGTGAAACCTCAGAGCTAGAGCTTGGCTGAATGGCTTAAAAAAAAGGCTAATATATGTGCAGAGAAATTAATGTGCAAGTTGCAACTTCTGTAAGAGTAACATTTGATTTTTTGTTTATCTTCTCAGCCTTCTCTAGAGAATGATAGCTGCTCAAAATCTATAGGGGATTCAAAGCTGAACTTTGGGAAAATGCAAGATTTTGCCACGACAAATGCAGGAAGATTTAAAAGCTGTCCCACTAAAGCTAGCCAGCTAGTTCCAGTATTGAATGGCTCCACAAAAAATGTGAGTAACTATCTGTGGGATTTGAGCTGTGCCAATCCTAAGCTGGTGTATATTTTTCTCTCTCTCTTCTGTTGCAAGCACATACACAAGGAAACACAAATTTTTCCAACTACCTTTAGTCCAACTGAGCACATGCTTATGTGTGAGCCATAAGGCCCTACGTTTGGCTTACAACTCCTGACCAGGAGAACAGGCTAGGTGAAGTCTGAGATCTTCCCAACAGATGCAAGTGCCTTGCTAGATGTCGACTCAATTTCTTAGAGTAGAGCTTCCCAAACTGAATTTTAGAACGTGAATTCTGATGTCGTAATGTCTGTCATGAAGCTTTAACCAAAGATTAACAACTGCCAGAGGCCCCTTTAAATCTTCCCATTTTGCTGGGCATAGCCAAGCAGACTGATTTTCTGAGGTCTGATTCATGTTTGCAAAAAAGCCACTGGAAACCTAGGTGCCTTTTGTTTTTAAAACCCTGCAATTTAAACAGCCTCCTACACTCATAACTCTACACCTTCTCTACCCCCACTCTTGGCTTGCACAGCTCTTTCCGCCCCTGTCCCCGAGGTCTCTGCTTCCCTGAACACCAAATAATTTCAGTGAATGGACCCAACTACTGAAGTGGTAAATACTAAAATTCACCATTATCCACTTCTAGGACTTGTCCATAATATTTTTGGATGTAATAGTTTAATATAAAGTAATAGTTTAATTCTACTAGAAATCTGAATAGACAGTAAAGGTGTTTGAATATTTTGTCTTCTTTATATTGTCAAAGATCTTTAACAGGTGGGAGTCGGATGACTTGCCTTAATATACAGGTTGTACAGATTGTTAGCTTGCACACCACAGGATTCCTCAGTGATCATTTTCTATTAGCTGATCTTTTCTTCTTTCCTTTTTATAGAAGGTTTCTAGCATGAGATTTGATATTTCCCTATGCAGCTCTGCTCAATTAGAATCTTGTTCTGAGAGAAATGTTTGCTCCATTTCTTGTTGTGAAGACTGTAAGGCAGCAAAAAGTGTTAACATCCACCAGCTTTGTGAGGAGATCATTTTAAACTGTAAAGATGCATAAATAAATCAAATTGGCAGCACACCTGCAAAGTTTGGCATGTTGAGTAAAAATGATAAGTGAATTTATTCATTCATTGGGGGATAGAAATAATTAAATAAACATAACATTACTTGAGTCCTATTTTTAAATTGATGAATACATATTAAAATAAAAGTAAAGTATTGGAAATTGTTTCCAGCATTTTCTGTTTATTTCAATCAGGTCAGGCAGCATTTGTTGTGAGGTGGATAATCTTTTGTCAAAGCTCAAAAACTCAAGTGGCACAGTGATTACCTCTGTTGCCTTACAGTACCAAAGACCTGGGTTTCATTCCTGGCTTGGATGACTTTCTGTGTTGAATTTGCATGTTCTTCCTGTTTCTGTGTAGGTTTCCTCCCACAATCTGAAAAACATGCTGGTTAGATGGATTGGCTGTACTAAAATTGACCCTTAGTGTGAGGGGTATCAGCAGGATAAACACATGAGGTTACAGGGATAGGGCCTGGGTGGGATTGTTGTTAGTACAGACTTAATGGACCAAATGGCCTCTTCTGTACTGTAGAGATTCTGTGATGTTAAAGGCATATCAAGTTATAAGCATGGAAAGAGTCAGGAGAATAGGTAGCGGAAAGAACAAAAGGAAAACCTGTGAAAGGGTAGAAGGCAGGAATAATTAAATGACCAAAAAAAAGCTAATCTCTGGGAGGAGAGAGAGGTTTCTGGAGGAGACATTGATCACCCCTCAGGAATAGCATTGATCACCCCTCAGGAGTAGAAAAGCAGGCAGAGGAAGCTGGCTGACTATCAGCACTCAGGGCTGGAGATGACTGGTAAATATGGAGAGTAAGTCATTGGTAGGATTTGATTTATCTACTGGCTATTTAGACACCAGAGGTGTGGCCAGAATTGAGACATAGAGAAGGATAATTATGAACGATAGACTACAAGGCACTAAATAGATATTTGTTACCCTGGCGGAATAAATACAGGTGGGCTACATAGGTGAGTGTTGATTGTGGATAATTCTGTAGTCACAGGTAGATAACTTGTTGCAGATTGCTGCTGCATATGATAGCATGGTGAAGGGACTGGGTGTGCAGCTTGATGGTTCTTGTGGAAACCATTTATCTGAATTGGAGTCAGTATGAGATCGTATAGAGGGATTTCATTTAAGGAGCTAAATTCCAGATTAAGATGATAAACTTCGAGGATACTAATCTCTAGATTATTTCCAGCGCCCATTTGCTGGACCAGACAGTGATAGAACAAATATCATTGTCAAAGTGTGGCTGAGAGGGTGATTTAAGAAAAAAACAGAGGGTTTTAAGCACTTATTGAAACGGTGAATACTTGAGCCACCTTTTGGACCGAAGATAGCAATGCGGTGGAATAACCTTCACCTAACCTGGAGAGGCACCCATATCCTTGTGCAAAACATAAATAGGCCAGTTAGAAAAGATATAAATTAATTACAGGGAAAATCCATATTTCAACAACTATTTGCACTTATTTAATGGCTTTAATGTAATAAAACATCCTAAGGTGCTTCACCAGAGCAGTTATCAAACAAAATTTAACGTTGAATCACGTGAAGAGTCAGATGTGCAAATTCAGCTTGAGGAATACAATATAGCTGGTTATAATCTGAGCATAACTGGGAACTAAACATTCCAGACCATAGGATCATTAGAAAGAACAGGAAAAGAATGAGCAGTAATATTGATGAAAATATCCAGTACTCCAGTGGAATGAAGAGATATTAGGGTGATTAGACAGTGGAAACACAATGGTTACATGTAAGAATTAGCAATCGATGCAATAACGTGATGATTATTGTCCACGGATTTTCTGATTGTGATATTGAGAGATCAGGGCTGTCATGAAGCTGAAGTGGTACAGGGATCGGGTATAGACAGAACTACTTCCTCTGGGAGCGAATCCAGAGGACATTATCTTAAAATTAAAAGAAAGCTACTTAAAAGAGTGAAATTGGGAAGCAATTTTTCAAATAAGTGGTAGCAGAAACCTGGAACTTGAAATTTTCTAGACTTGAGGTCTTTATTATGTAAGCATATGAAGGGATAAGGCAACGTGGTTAGCATTGCTGCCTCACAGCACCACGGTACAAGGTTCAATTTCAGTATTGGGTAATTGTCTGTATGGAGTTTGCACTTTCTCCTGGTGTCTGCATGGTTTCCTCTGTGTGCTCCAGTTTCTGCCCACAGTCCAAAGATGTGCGAGTTACGTTGATTGGCCATGCTAAATTGCTTCTCGGCGTCAGGGGTATTAGCACGGTAAATACATGGAGTTTCAGGAATAGGACCTGGATAGGACATCGACTTGATAAGCCGAATGGCCTCCTGTACTGTAGGGATTCTATATAAGAATCAATGACATAAATGCAGTTGAGCTGCAGATTAGCTATGATGTAAACAAATGATAGAATTGGCTCAAGGGACTGAATAGCCTACTCCTGAAACTATGTTAACATGAATAAAGTTGGGAGTATTAAATGAAAGATTTCAATTTTAGGACTGTCCCACTTCATCTTGTCCTTATGTAAACACTTAAGACTTATGTAAATACACACAGTATCCTGTTACATTAGATTTTGCCTCTTTTCCAATTTTTGCTGCTAGTTTAATAATGGATTAATCTGGAATGAAAACTGGTTCAGAAAAAATGAAATGAGTTTCAAAAATAAATAAAATCTTGATCTTGTAGATGAAAATCATCAACAGTTTTGGCTTCAGAGCCATGTGCCGTATACAATAATTTATCAGACTCATTTTTGAACAATGACTAATAAAGTAAATGATTCATATTTTGTGTGGATTGGTTACTAGAGTCCTGATTAGTTGTAGAAATTACATATTCTGTTGCTATTATATCTTGACTTTTAATCAAATTACTGGGTTACAGTTGGTGATATCCACCAAATATTATTTCAAAATTTCTTATGACCTTTTTTTTAAATCCCAGAACACAAACATAGATCTGGAAAATGGCACTATTCAGAAACAACGCAATGAATTACAGCTACTTGTTGCAGAACTGAAAGATCGGGACAAAGAGTTGAATGAAATGGTAGCTGCACACCAAAAACAGCTTATGGCATGGGAGGAGGATCGCCTGCGTATACTCAGCCTGGAAGAGAGATGTGCTAAACTGGAACGTTAGTATTGTTTGAGAAGAAAATTACAATAGATCTAGATGACTTAACCACAAAAGCAAAATGCCAACAGTTTACTCTCTCAGTCCTAAGATTATAATAAGGCCTGAGAGCACTATGTGACAAATGTGCTCTTCTGGATGAATTAGCAGAATTCTTTTGTTGGAATCACTTTTTTTGTCAGTGGAAATGTTGTAAGTCACACTTCTATTTCATAAACAATAGCAGGATTTATTCAACAGCAAGCTGTACTTGTACAGTGCGTTTAGTTTAGTAAACCATCCCAAGGCATTTTGCGAGAGCAGAATTTAATGCTGATCTTCGTAAGGAGATAGGACAACGTTGTCAGTGACATAGGTTAAAGAAGGAAAGGAAATGGGCAGACCAAGAAATGCAGAAAGATGTTTCCACAGATCAGTGCTTAGGCAGCCAAAGGCAGGTCTGCTAGTGTTAGAGCAATTAAAATCAAGAATGCGCAAGAGACCAGAATTAAAGGATTGCAAAAAATTTTAAGAGTTGTAGGAGTGGCAAAGTCAGAGAGCTAGGAGTTAAACCTTGGCAGGATTTGAAAATATTAAGATCAGGCTATATTGGACCTGAAGCCATGTAAGCCACCAGAAGTGAGTGATGAGTGAATGCTAGTTGGTGCAAGGTAGGATACAGCCACCATAGTTTTGGATGAGTTTAAATTTATGGAGGGATTAAGGAAGGCTAGCCAGGAGAGCATTGAGGTAATTGAGTCCAGCGGGAACAAATGTATGGTTAAGGGTTTCAGCTGCAAATACGCTCTGGAATGAATGGAGTCAAGGCAGTATTACAAAGGTGGGCGTATGCTGTCTTGAGGATGGTGAGGCTGTGCTATTAGAAGCTTAGCTAATGGTCAGTCATAACATCATGGTTGTGAATGGTCTGCATCTGCCTCAGACTGTCAGGGAAGAGGGATGGATTCAGTGGTTGGGGAATAGAGATTGTGGTGAGCACTGACGTCAATGGCTTTGGTATTCCTGATATTTAATTGGAGGAAATTTCTCCTCATCCAAAACCAGACATTGATTAATCAAGAATCACTAACGTAAGAGAGAGACGTAGAAGATAAGAGCAGGAGGAGGCCATTTGGCCCTTCAAGCCGCCCCGCCATTCATTATGATCATGGCTGATGTCCAACTGAATAGCCTAATCCTGCTTTTTTCCCATAACTTTTAATCCTGTTTGCCCCAGGTATATCTAGCTGCCTCTTGATTACATACATGTGCAAGGGAATATATATCTTGATGTCTGTGAAATTATAGTCGTGTTAGTTTGTGCTTTCGTGAATGAAGAGTGGGAAGAAAATAACTTTCCATATTTAAGCCTTACAGGTGCCATAACTTAGATTTTTGCCTGAAGAAAGACCTCCTCGTGTATTATTTATTGTGATGAGCTAATCACAGTTTGCTTAGCCACTTCTCAGGTGAGATACAGTGATGTCATTTATCACCAATCCAGCATAAATTGCTGCTTTTCAGAGGAAAAAGATGGTGAAGAAGAATAATGTGTTCATTATTGGTTCTAAAACACAGTTGAATAAAACCACTTTTTGCTGGATTAATGCAACCCATTTTCTACTGATTGGAAATGTACGAAGGGATTTCAGATGAATGAATGAATGATCTAGTTTTTAAATAGTTCTATATAATCAGTTGGCAACATTATGTTTTATTAGATGAGCTGCGAAACAGGAATGAGATCATTAGATCATTAGGTGCACAACAAAAGATTTTGGAATCTCAGCAATCTGATTGTCTGAAAACACTCACCAATACCCAGCAACGGCTGAAGGAAATGTCTGAAAAAGCAGCAAACTCAGCTAGTAACTGTGAAGAGTTAGAGGTAGGAGCGCCAATAACAAAATTGTAATTTGTATTAATATTTCTGCCTTGTTAATTACCTTATTCATTATATGTTTGGATTCTGTTTGCCTCAACTAGGATAAGAACAAAAGCCTGAATTCCTCTATGCTGGAACTTTCAGCCCAGGTGGGACAGTTACAGGCACGTGAACAGGAGCTCACTACAATGCTGGAATTAAAGGTATTAGAATTATGTTACAGAAGATGAACAAATGCTTAGTGAATACTTGGCAAATATTCTCTGAACTCTAGCTGGAAGTGGATCTTAACTTTCCATTTATGATGCAGTTAAGAACACAAGAAATAGGAGCAGGAGTAGGCCATCCAGCCCCTCGAGCCTGCCCTGCCATTCAATAAGATCATGGCTGATCTGTAGTGGTTCAGTATCACTTTCCCGCTTTCTCCCCGTAACCCTTAATTCCCTTGTTTCTCAAAAACCTATCCACTCTTGAACATATTCAGTGAGGAAGCCTCCACCATTTCATCAGGCAGAGAATTCCAAAGATTCACCACCCTTTGTGTGAAGAAACTCCTCCACGACTCTGATCTGAACCCACTCCCCCCCCTAATCTTGAGGCTGTGCCATCTAGTCCTACTATCTTTGCTAAGCGGGAAGAATCTTTCAACCTCTACCCTATCCATCCCCTTCATTATCTTATATGTCTCTATAAGATCCCCTCTCAGCTTTCTAAACTCCAAAAAGTACAAACCTAGCTTATTCAGTCTCTCCTCATAATCCAACACCCTCATCTCCAGTATCAGCCTAGTAAACCTTCTCTGCACCCCCTCTAAGGCTAATATATGCTTCCTCGAATGCGGCGACCAAAACTGCACACAGTACTCCAACTGCGGCCTCACCAGTACCCTATACAGCTGCAAAAGTACCTCCCTACTTTTATATTCTATCCCCCTCGCTATAAAAACTAACATTGCATTCGCCTTCTTAATCACCTGCTGCACCTGCAGACTGTGTTTTTGCGATTCGTGTACAAGGACCCTCAGGTCCCTCTGCACCATCACATGCTGCAGCTTTTTGCCATTTAAATAGTAATCCTTCCTACCATTATTCCTACCAAAGTGGGTAACCTCACACTTGCTAACATTTTCTCCATCTGCCAGATCCTCGCCCGCTCACTCAACCTGTCCAGATCCCTCTGCAGGCTTTCCACACCCTCCACGCAATTTGTTTTTCCATTCATCTTCGTATCATCAGCAAATTTTGTCACCCTGCACTCAGCCCCTTCCTCCAGATTGTCTATGTAAATGATAAATAGTTGAGGCCCCAGCACTGAACCCTGGGGTACTCCACTAGTCACCAGCTGCCAATCAGAATAGCACCCATTAATACCTTCCATCTGCTTCCTATTAGACAGCCAATCCTCTATCCAGTCTAACACCTTACCCCCGACTCCCTGCACCCTAACCTTCTGCAGCAATCTTTTGTGAGGCAGCTTATCATATGCTTTTTGGAAATCCAAAAACACCACATCCACTGGTTCCCCTCTATCTATCTACTGCACCAGTCACTTCCTCATAGAACTCCAATAAATTCGTCAAGCACGACTTCTCCTAAACGAATCCATGCTGCATCTGCTTAATCAAACAGTTCGTATCCAGGTGCCTCGTTATTTCTGCTTTGACGACAGATTCAGGCATTTTTCCTACTACAGACGTTAAACTAACCGGCCTATAATTCCCTGCCTTCTGTCTGCTACCTTTTTTAAACAGCGGCGTAACATTAGCTATTTTCCAATCTTCCGGCACTTTTCCAGAGTTCAGATGTATATGTGGCAGTTGGTATGTAATAATGTGATAATAGTAGTGCAGTTGGTGTATTTTTTTATGTTCAAGGGGAACATTTAAAAATTCAGCTTTATTCTACAGGCAGTTGGAACGTCTGGCAGGAATGCATCTGGAGTGCTAGGAAAGCTGGATAATTACTCATATTAGCCATGCAGTGTTGACTTCGGATAGAGCTAATAGATTTTTGTTCACAGATGGTGATTTTCCCTGGGGCTTTTGATTAGATTGATTGAAAGGGTAATGAGTTATCCATCAGGAATGGTGATGGGAGGAGCAAGGTCTGTAGCAGGGAAAAATGAATGAGTTTTAGTTACGGGTCTGCTGAAATCAAAGTCACGTGCAGGCTATTCCTGAGAACTCACTCCACATAATTTCTCTCTGAAAGTCTCAAGACTGTTAATACCATTTAGAGCAAGTATGCCTGGATTTGTCAACTGTATTTATTTGAAAATGGTTTGGACCTATGCATGAATGGATGGGGCTTATATGAGCCTGGAACCGTATAAGCTAGAAAGTCATTTTAAATGTTGTTCACTTGTTGATGGTTAAACTATCTCATTTGTTTGAGTTATATTTAAACTGTGTATTTAAATCAAATTTGGCTTATTATAAAAGGCCTCTTAATTTGTCAGTGAAATTATTTCTGGAAAAAAGCATTCTATCCTCACATTAATGCCAAAATAGAAAAAAATTGGGCTCTAATCTGACTTCATAATGCACCTTGGGTTCTGGTCCTGACTCTAACCATGGTTAGATACTATTGAAGCCAGCAGTTCTTGAAGGAAAAATACTGAAGTTTTCTATATCTGACATTATGGATGGGATTTTCCAGTCATGTCTACCCCAAGACCAGAATTCCCGCCCAAGGTCAATGAACGTTTAAATAGTCCATCATATTTTCTTTTTCACTTGTGATAGTCCCTTTGGCAGGTGGGATTAGAAATTTTTCCCCAATATATTTGCTAATTAACCTTAGATTTTAGATAACTTAAGCAAATAAATTATCGACCAGTTTTTATTTCTAATTTTATTTAACAATGTCTTGGTATGGTTGTTCTGTTAAAAGGTCTATGATATACCCTGTTATTCTCCACCCAGATATGGCTTGTGACTCTGGCTCTGATGTGTTTATGTTAATTCTAAATTGCACCTCTGTAATAGAGAATAGCAACATCTGTATGAAGACATACCTTGTATCAAATTTAGGTTTCAGTTTCTGAGAATCACTTTGTACACCATAATAACCATGGGTTTTGTTGCCTTATGTTTAGGACAAGGATATGGTTGAAGCCACCAATCATATTATGGATCTTACAGCTAGGTTTAAAACCTTAGAGGGTGCGCTGCGAGAAGCCAGGTTAAATGAAACAAATACCAGGAAAGAAGTGCATGACTGCAAACAACATTCAAAGAAACTAAGACATGAAATCTGCAAGCTTAAAGGTAGGTTCTGGGTTACCATTGAAATATTGAATGTTTTAAATAAAAATGTATTTGCTGTGAACGAGAACAATTTGTTTCTTATAGTTAATTATATGATGCAGTGTTAAATCACAAGCCAGTCACAATGCAGTAATGTAGACCATTGCTCAACTCTGACACTGTATTCCATGAAATCATTGGAGCAAATATCTATGTTTCTGTGCTTGGGAAAATTGGATGAGCTGAGTATTGTTTATTCAGGTAAATCAAGGCAGGAGGAGCACATGTCCATAAGAACCTAAATGATATTTCTGTTGTCTTAAGTGAAAGAGTGAAAAGTTGGTCCTTTTGCTCCTTTGCTACCAGTACGGGTAAGAAAAATCCAGCTCATAGAGCAGACAAATGCTCCCTTAATGTTTTGGAATTTAAAAAAACCCCACAAATTTAATAAAGAAAAATAACTTGGGTGTGCATATTTTAACTTCAATATTTCAATCCTTCTAAAGTATTTTACAGTCAATAAATCATTGTTATAATGTGGTAATCAGTTTGAAATTTGAAATCAGATGCAATCTTGGTTTAATTAATGCCTCAAACAAAATATGGCATGTCTGACAATGCAACACTCCCCTCAGTGCTGGCATTGTACTTTGATCCTACAGTGCAGCTGACAACCATATGATCCTTTGACTAAAGAGGTGAGAGCATTTAAGATGAACTAATGACCAAATTAAAGCAGTGATAATTTGGTACCAGAAGCTTATTTAAATTGATGCCAATTGAATAAATGGGCAGGTAACAGGTGCTTCTTCTTATTCATTGGTGAGTTTGCTGAGTCAATTTACTTTCCAGTTTTCCCGTCCCTAAGAGGAGGTACCAGGATTTGATTAATACTTTTTTCAGTGTTGGATATTCTGCGCTTTGTGGAATTCTCCTACTTGAAAATTCTGGAATCTTTAAATACTGTGGCTGTTAGAAAATATGCTTTATCTATCTTGAAAATCTCTTATGCTTAAGATCATTGTCTACATTGTGATCAGATATCTGCTGATTTGTTCCTGATTAGATTAATCATTATTTTTTGAAGTTTTATTTCCATGTTCCATTTCCACTTCCCACCCCTTAACGCTGGCATCATTTCCTCCTCCTCCTCAGACATGAAAACTCTGGCTCATGGGGAAGTGGCCATTCTTCAAGTGTGATCTTGGTTAGCAACTGAGCCTTGTTCCACATCCGCACATATTCAGTAAATCCACACTGTCGGTGGTGGTTCTGTTCCTGAAAATTTCAATATCAAGTGAAAAATCTTTGTGAATGAGGAAATCCATAGGAATTAGTATTAAAGCTAGAATTAGATTCCTTCGACATTTCTTTTGGAAAAATTGGGGTAAAATGATTGACCATGCATATGCAGCTCTGTGCATTCCTAACTAGATATATATTGATATCATTAAATCACTCAAATCTTGAGATGCTCAATTTCTATGTCTCACCCACAGCATTCCTGAAATGCATCTCAATGTTTTGCTTGCTTTACTTTCCCACTGTCATATTTTGATTTGATATATTATTGTCACATATTACTATATAGTGAAAGGTATCGTTTCTTGTGCGCTATACAGACAAAACATACTGTACATAGAGAAGAAAAGGAGATAGTGCAGAATGTAATGTTACAGTCATAGCTAGAACGTAGAGGAAGATCAACTGAATGCGAGATAGGTCCATTCAAACATCTGATGGCAGCCGGGAAGAAGCTGTTTTTGAGTCGGTTGATACGTGTCCTCACACTTGTGCGTGTTTTTGAAGGTGGAAGAGAGTAGATCCAGGCTGCGTAGAGTCCTTAATTTTGCTGATTGCTTTTCCGAGGCAGCAGGAAGCGTAGACAATGTCAATGGAAGGGAAGCTAATTTGAATGATGGGCTTCGTTCATGAACTACTTTATAGTGTGGCATGGTGGCACGGTGATTAGCTCTGCTGCCTCACAGCATCGGAGACCCAGGTTTGATTCCTGGCTTTGCCACTGCGTCTGTGGAGTTTGCATGTTCTCCCCGTGTCTGTGTGGATTTCCTCTGGGTACTTCAGTTTCTTCCTATAGTCCAAAGATGTAGATGTTAGGGGCATTGTCCATGCTAAATTCTCCTTCACTGTACCCAAACAGGTGGCGGAGTGTGGCGACTAGAGGATTTTAACTTCATGAAAGGAGCCTTGGCGGGTGGGTGGTGAGAAAGAAACCAGGTCCCCATCTGCCCCACCTCACCTACATATCTGCTCCTGGGATTGAGCCTTGCTCTATCTCTGCAGTCTCAGCCTCTGGTGACAGTGGCAGCAGTTTCTGCTTCAGACAATGGTGACTGCTAGTCCAGAGGTTAGCTCGGGGAGGATGCGGTTAGAATGCAGATGGCATAAAATCATAAAAAGGGGTCCTTTTAGCAAAATGACAACTTAATGTGGACTTGCTGGATTTACTGTTCGGAGTCATTAGATACTGAGACTGTGTTGGCAGCTACTTTGGAAGAAAGTAAGAGGTTCCGAGAGGGAGCTAAGGTGATATATGGGATCAAACAAGCAATCAGGTGCAATGTTGTTCTTGTCAATTTGGACTAGTGTGCCCCTCTTGTGAGGGTCATGAATTGGATTCAATTTGAATTGGTTTTTGGAGCAAGCAAGGAGATGGATTGTGGCTTGCTCTGTCCCCTTTGCATTTGGCTTTGTAACTTTGAGAAAGGAATGCAATGTTTAGAAAGACATCACCCTTTGGGCTTAATGGCATATAAAATTAGAAGGCTGAATTAAACTACAATGGCAAATCAGTACTTAGAAAAAAAGTTACAAAAATGACTTTTTAAACCAAATGCATATTAAAATATTTTTCATGGTGACATGGTTTAGCAGTGACTGATGTAGAGATGCTGGCGTTGGACTGGGTAAATTCAGTAAGAAGTCTGACAACACCAATTTTAAATCATTGGTGTTTTCAGACCTCTTACTGAGTTAGCAGCGACTCCCAGTGGTCATGAAACAACACTACATCATTGTCTTGACTGTCTAATAGCAGCACAGGCAAAGGCAGTTTCAAAGAATTCAATTTAAGTCCAATTTTATTTTATTCCCAATTCTAAACATTCTTTCAGTCACTTCTTAGATAGTTGATGAAGTTTGTATAAGATTTTCTATGGTGTATTTCTCTGATGACCATAAGCTGGTGGTGATTTGATCCGAGGATCACCATATTTCAAGCAAGGGGTAAGGTCGAAACGTACAAAATAGGAGCAGTCGAAGGTCATTTGGCCCTTTGACCATGCTCCACCATTCATTATGATCATGGCTTGATCATCCAACTCAATAGCCTAATCCTATCTTTCATCCATATTCTTAGATCTCCTTCGCCCTAAGCGCTAACCCTAAGATTGCTTCTCGAAAACGTACAATCTTTTTGGCCTCAACTACTTTCAGTGGCAGAGAATTTTACAGGCTGACCAGTCTGGGTGAAGGAATTTCTCTTTACCTCTCTGATAAATAGTCTACCCTGTATTCTCAGATTGTGATCCCTGGTTTTAGGCACCCCCCATCATTGGGAGCATCCTTCTTGCATTTCCCATGTCTAGTCTCATTAGGATTTTAGAGGTTTATATGAGATTCCGCCCAGCCTCATTCTTCTGAACTCCAGTGAATATAGTCCTAATCGATTCAATCTCTCCTCAAACGTCAGTCCCACCGGCATTCCAGGAATCAGTCCAGTAAACCTTTGTTATACTCTTCTAGAGCAAGGACATCCTTCCTCGAATAAGGAGATTAAAATTGTGCACAATTCCAGGTATGGCATCACCAAGGCCTTGTATAACTGCAGCAAGACATCCCAGATCTTCTATTTGAATCCTCTCGTTATGAAGACCAGCATACCATTTGCTTTTTTTTTTAACTGCCTGCTGCACTACATACTGTAAACTGGTACGTGACTGATGTACGAGGATACCCAGGTCTCGTTGCACATTCTCTTCTCCTTATTGCCATTCAAATGGTAACCTGCCTTCCCTTTTTTGTTGCAAATGGATAAACTCAGATTTATCTGAATTAATTTGCCCACTAACTCAACTTGTTAAAAGCACACTGAAGAATCCGTACATCCTCCTCACAGCTCATCGTCCAAATTTGGAAATATTATGTTCAGGTTACTCATCTAAATCATTAATTTATTTAGTAAATAGCTGGGGCCCTAGCCTTGATCCCTGCGGTACTCCATTAGTCACTGCCTACCATTTGGAAAAAGATATGTTGATTTCTACTCTTTGTTTTCCTGTCTGCCAACTAGTTTTCGATTCATTTCAATACACTACTCCAATCCCATGTGCTTTAATTTTACATATTTATTTCTGATGTGAGATTTTGTCAAAAACCTTCTGAGAGTCCATACCCACTGGCTCCCTCTCATCAACTCTACTAGTTATATCCTTGAAAAATTCCAGTAGATTAGTTCAGCATAATTTCCCTTTCATAAATCCGTGCTGACTTTGTCCAATCCTGCCACTGTTTTCCAAGTGTTTTGCTATAAAATTTTTGATAATGGATCCCACTACCAATGTCAGGCTTACATGGTCTGTAATTCCTTGTTTTATCTCCAGCTCCCTTTTTTAAAAACAGTGACATTAGATTAGCGACTCCACAATCTGTAGGAATTTTTTCGGAGTCTATGGAATCTTGGAAGATGACTACCAATGCATCCACTATTTCTTGGACCACTTAAGTACTCAAGAAGGTAAATTATCAGGCCCTGGGGATTGAGCAGTCTTTTATCCCATTAGTTTCCCCAACATCATTTCTCTACTAATATTGATCTCCTTCAGTTTCTCCCTCTTCCTAAACCCTGTGTTCCCCAACATTTTTGGTATCTTATTTGTGTCCTCCTTTGTGAAGACAAAACTAATGTATGTATTCAGTTGATCAGTCATTTCTTTGTTCCTCACTGTAAATTTCCCTGTTTCTGACTGGAAGAAGACAGGGTCTTCATGAATAACCTCAGCCAGAATGGGAATTGAACCTACACTGTTTGCATTGCTCTGCATCACGGACCAGCTAATCAGTCAACTGAGCTATCTGAGGCTCACAAGGAAATTGTGGGTCCCCTAGCAGAGATAGTTAAATCATCGACAGCCATAGGTGAAGTCCCTGAAGATTGGAGGGTGGCAAAAGTTATGCCTTTGTTTAAGAAGGGTTGCAGGGAAAAGCCTTGGAATCACAGGCCGGTTTATGAAATAATGAGGGGCATAGATCAGAATTGACAATATTGTTGTAAATATGTTTGTCTCAGATCATGTGCTGCTTTGAGGATTCCGGTATATTAAAAGCTGAATCATATTACAGACCTCACACGCAACAACAATTCTTTACCGCTTTGTAGTTGCGTGAACTTCTTTTAACACTGAGTAGAATCATGTTTTCAACTTACCTCAGCAATGAAAGTCCACCAACTGAAATTTTCCCCCTTTTTTATTTAGATGAGTTAGATGAAAAGACAGTGGAAAATAACGAACAAAGAGAAGAAATTATTCGTCTTAAACAAGAAAAGCAATATCTAGGAAATGAACTCACTTTAGCAGGTAAGTGAGTGAACTCTGAGGAAACACTGAAGGTTTTGTGTAAGCCACCAAGGATTTCAGGTCAGTCTCTGGTCTCTGTGAAGTTAACTATTTCTTGCGAGAGTGGATATCCAGTACAAATGGCCTTGTATTCAGGGAAAATGGAAGAGAAAAATGCTGAGATCCTGTACTTTTTTTTAATCTATTGACGATTGAATTAAATGAAAATACCTTCTGCTCTTTTGTTCACAACTGGTACAAATTACATATAAGAATATTACAGGGGTTATTGAAGGGCTCTTGGTATCCATGGATCTGTACTCCACTGTGTGTCATAGACATAGAACATTACCGCACAGTACAGACCCTTCAGCCCTCAGTGGTTTACAGATCAGAAATTAACAGAAAAACCATATAAAAAAGAAGAAAATTACAGCATAGGAATAGACCCTTTGGTCCTCCATACCTGCACTGAACATGCTGCCCAACTTAACTAAAACTCTCTACCTTCCGGGGACCATATCCCTCTATTCCCATTCTATTCACGTACTGTCAAGACGCCGCTTAAAAATACGCTTTTGCTACCTCCTCCGGCAAACAAGTTCCAGACACCCACTACTCTATGTAAAACATGTGCCTTGTACATCTCCTTTAAACCTTGCCCCTCGCACCATAAACCTATGCTCCCTGGTAATTGACTCCTCCTTCCTGGAAAAAGCTTCTGACTATCCACTCTGTCCATGCCTCTCATAATCGTGTAGACTTCTATCAGGTCTCTCTGTCGCTCCTTTGAGAACAAACCAAATTTCTCCAACCTCTCCTCCATAGCTAATGCCCTCCACACCAGGCAACATTCTGGTAAATCTTTTCTGCACCCTCTCCAAAGCCTCCACATCGTTCTGGTATTGTGGTGACCAGAATTGAACACTATATTCCAAGAGCAGTCTAACTAATGTTCTATAAAGCTACAACTTGACTTGCCAATTTTTAAACTCAGTACTCCGGCCAATGAAGGCAAGCATGCCGTATGCCTTCATAACTATCTTCTCCACCTGCATTACCACTTGCAGTGACCTGTATAAGTATTTGCTTATCAATACTCTTAAGGGTTCTGCCATTTACTGTATATTTCCTATCTGTGTTAGACCTTCCAAAATGCATTACCTCACATTTGTCTGGATCAAACTCCATCTGCCATCTCTCCACCCAAGTCTCCAACTGATCTGTATCCTGCTATATCCTCTGATGGTTCTCATTGCTATCTGTCATCCTCAAACTTACTAATCAATCTAGTAAGTTACCATTCTCCTGTGTCCTTCTTGAGTAGTTGCTTCCTTCCCACTGAATGACCTTGAAGTATTTTCCATTTTAATTTTTGCAATGCTCTGTGACTTCTCATTTATTTTGTCAAAGGCTATTTCAAATACTGTAGCCTGCATTCTTCTGAAGTATTTAGGCGTATTTAAACATGTGTGTTTTTTGTTTACTTCCCTGTATTGTTTTCTTGCCGAGTTGGAAGAGTGTTGCGACCTATTATTTATGTAAAATCCAAACAGGTTTGTGATTTTCGCAGCCACGAATCTTGTGTCTGCAACGTGTAAAATAACGTGTGTAAAATAACGTGTGTAAAATAACGTGTGTAAAATAACGTGTGTAAAATAACGTGTGTAAAATAACGTGTGTAAAATAACGTGTGTAAAATAACGTGTGTAAAATAACGTGTGTAAAATAACAGGTTTGAGTTAAAGAAAAAGTTCAGTTTCTTGTGATTTCCCTTCAGTTGAACGGGAGAAGAGGAAAGATCAGATACTGGAACTGGCAAGAGCAAAGCAGGATCGAGCAGACACCGAACTGCATGGTCTTCGGCAGGTCAGACCATTTGAAGTTTGTCGATGTAAATCATTGAATTTGAATGTGAATCATTAAATATTGAAGGGTAAAGTTGCTGTGAAGGAATCTGATTAGCACAAGAAAAAAGTTATATTCGGTCATTGTATATATGACAATAAACAATTCCCAAGGTCATTGGAATATTCAATAACTTGATTTAATATTTAAATAAATTAATCGTCACGTTTAGCTAGCGAAGGTTGAACCATATAAACCTGGATGCTCCCAAATGTATCATCAATAAATGATAACATCACAAGAAGAGTAGGCCATTCAGCCTCTCGAGCCCATGCAGATCTTCAGTTGGATCATGGCTAATGTGTATCTCAAATCATTTACTGTGGCCATTGACCCATACCCCTTGATATTGTAACCAATCTGCCTTGAAAATTGCTGTTAACCCAGGATCCATTATTTTTTGGGAGAAGAAATTGTTTTATAATTTCACTGTTAAGTGGCCTATCTCAATATTTTAAGACTGTGTCCCCACCAAAAGTAAGTTTTCCTTTTTAGGTATTTCCATTAAATCGCTTTCCTCAATATAACATGTCCTTATAGTCCCCAGCATCATTGTGACTGATGTTAATTGATCGGTGTGTAACTTCCTGGTTTCTTCCCCTCTCTGTTTAAGAAAAGCCTTTTTGATACTGATTAGTTTTCATGGTTCACTTAAATGTAGAATACGTTTTGCCGCACAGAGCAAATTAGGGAAAGAATTATCTTTTAAATAATTCATTGTATATGTGAAATATTTTCAGATCTTTATCAATTATACTACATTGATCATATTAGCGACAAACGCAAGTCTAACTTCCAGAGGCATTGCAGAATCTTTCAGCTGAAGCTCTGGCATCACCTTGTTTGTGCACAAGTGTGGTTATGTGGCATCAGTTCCCAAAAGAATTGAACTCTGAGGTGTCTTTAATGTCTTGTTTAGGAAAAGAAACCCCTGAGTATAAGACCATTAAAGGCTATTCTTTTTCTTCTATCCTACAATTGATCGTTAAGCTGTGGATTGTACTTGCAGTAATAAACTGTGCAGATTCAGATATAGGAACAGGAGTAGGCCGTTTGGCCCCTTGCGGCTGCCCTCATTCAATAGGACCATGGCTGATCCGACGAAGTTCCTCACGTCCGTTTTCTTGCCCTTTCCCCCAACCATAAAGACCATAAGGTATAGGAGCAGAAATAGGTCATTCAGTCATAGCTGATAAATTTTTGAACCCCATTCTCTTGCCTTTTCCCTGTAAACATAGATTCTTGATTTGTTAAAGTATCAATCTATTTCTGTCTTAAATATCCTCAATGACCTGACCTCCACTGTCTTCTGTAGCAATGAATTCCAGATTTCCACCCTCTGGCTGAAGAAATTCCTCCTCATCTCTGTTCTAAAGGGCCTTCTGTTTACTCTGAGACTGTTTTTGGATCTACTCTCTCCAACTAATGAAAACATCTTCCCCACATCCACTCGATCAAGGCCTTTTATTATCTTAAGTTTCAATGAGATCCTCCCTCATCCTTCTAAACTCCACTGAGTACAGACCCAGAGTCCTCAGGCACCCCTCATACGCCAAGCTTTTCGTTCCCAGATTATTCTCGCGAACCTCCTCAGGACTCTCTCCAAGGTCAGCACATCTCCTTCCTAGATACGGTTAACCTGTGATTCCCTCACTGATCAACTATCTGTCTATCTCTGTCTTAAATAGACTAAGGTCTCTGCCCCCTGTCTCTCTTTGTTCTTTCTAAAGCCTCCTGATCTTCTTGAGAGAAGAAATTCCTCAATTTAAGATACCCCTTTATCCTGAGACTATACGCTGCCTAGTCCTTGACTGTCACAAAAGGAAGGCTTGCAGCATTTACCCTATCAATCCTCTTAAGAATTCTATATGTTTTAATGAAATCACCTCTTATTTCCTAAATTCCAATGAGTACAACCCAACCTATTTAACTTTTCCTCGTAAGACAACCCCTCCGTACCAAGTATCATCCAATTGAACCTGCTCTCAACTGGCTGAGATGAAACAGTCCCCTGAAATAAGAGGCCCAAAACTGCACACAGTACTTCAAATGTGGTCTCACCAGTACTTTATACAGTTGCAGCAACTTCCCTACTCTTATGTTGCAATCTCCTTGAAATAAGGAACCAACATTAACTTTCGTGCACTTTTGTGCTCACTTTGTGTTTTGTGCACAAGTTCCCCCAAGTCCCTTGGTGTGGCAGCTTTCTGTAGTTTTTCTCCATTTAAATAATACTTTGTTCTTTTGTTCTCTTTGCCAAAATGAATGACATTTTTCCACATTACACTCCATTTGCCAATTCTTTCTCGCTTACTTAACCTATGAATATTCCCTTTGTAAACTGTTTGTATCCCTCAGGCAACTTGCCTTTCCTCCTACTTTCATATTGCTGCAAATTTGGTTACAGTGCATTTGCTTTCTTCCTCCAAGTCATTAATGTATATTGTAAACAACAGTAACCAAAGGCGGGAATTGAACCCAGGTCCCTGGCACTGTGAGGCAGCAGTGCTAATCCCTGTGCTGTTAAGATATATAATCTTCACGTCATAATGTTGGGGAGGCCCATAAAAACTGTGAAGTCTTTCTTGGAAGCTCACTCCAGCAAGTAGCAAAGTGCACTTTAGACACTTTTTAATTTTGTTTCTGCCTAGGCAGCCTTTGCCAGTGTTAATGTCAGGCAATAATAATTTTCAGGATACAAAGCAGTTTGGCTCCTCAAGTGAGTCACTCATTCAAATACAAACTAGATAACTTTCCTTCAGAAAGTCTCTCTTTTGGACACTGTACATGTGGCTAATTCAAAAGGCGATGTTAAATGGAGCATGTTTGGGAGAAAAATTATGACTTTGGACTGATAATTTCGAAAGATTTCCACTACCGGGCGGTTCTTTTCATGTTAGTTCCAGGTCTGTATTCGACTAACTGATAAGAGATTAATTGCTGTGATTGGTCAACAAGTCTGTTATTGTTTCAGGACACTATCAGGATGTTAGAAGGCAAAGTAGATCAACCTTGATCTTTGTTCTAGCAGTTGCTGTGTTCCCATGAATGCTGTGCAGTGGTGCTCCCGATCACATCGGGACTGCCAGCTTTAGAAATGAAACATCAAGACTGTTTGTGTGTTTTGCACACCTACGCTTCCAACTGACTAATCTCTCAAGGACCAACAACAACATTCCCCAAACACAGTTGGGGTTATAATGCCCCACTTCTTTTACTTGTTTTCTTTAGAATTTTCTTCTTTTCCATATTGCTTATTTTCTGTTTCTTAATTCACCCTCTCCTCTCATATTTCACTATTTATTTCGATGTTTTGTTTGACTCTAAATCTAACTATTTCCTTCTCTGTCTTTCATTCTTTTTCTTTTTATTTCATCTCATTGATTGGGGAGATATTTCACTAATGCAAGCACCAAATACAGCAGTGTATCACTGCACCATGCTTGGATTAGCATGCCATCAGTTTGCAGCACCAAAATGCTGACCAAATAATTACTTATGCTTGCTGCCAAACCTGCCATTACAACAATTTGCTGCCTGTTGTATTTTTGACTGGCTGGTCTGGATTTCTCATGCACTCTACCCATTACTTTGAACAATGGGCTAATGTGTGGAACGTGAAGCTAGGTGATTGTGAAGTTCCAATGTAGTTTAAGCTTTGGTTCATGAGCTTTCTTTGCCCCATGGTTTGGAATGTCCATCCTTGGAACAGAAAGAGGTTTCTCTGGCATATCTGATATTAACAGATCCAGTGGATCTGTGGTGAGAAGGAAAAATGATCTTAATAGCTGTCTTTTTGTAGAAAGACCCTCCCATCGAGACCTGGATTTAAATTGTTTATGGTGAATGAGATTATTATGTGGCATTTGACTTGAATGTCTTTAACAGCAAGTTGCCCTGTCTGAGTCCGTATGTTTTACTGAAAGCAGATTTTCTTATTTTAGGTGAAAGAAGTCACTATGACGCTGCTGCTAGTAGATATTGCCCAAATGTCAATTGTCAATTCAGGTGTACCATGATTCCGATGTCATCAGATAAACAACTACTTATTGAAGCTTTGTGCATAAACAAAATAATGATTGTATTGGGTATGGTGTGTTTTGATGCCCTGATCAGGAGAATGATAGCAACGCATGTTCTTAAGATGTGTTGCTGATGAGGAGATCCTGATATCTGTAAACGATGGTTTAAACCTGTGTTTGTTACTTGTCAACCAACTAGTGACCATTCTTTTGCGAGAGAAAAGAGAAAGGTGAGCTAGATCTCTATGGCATTAAGTAGGTTTTGATATAGCAGGTTCATTGGTGACTGGGTAGGCAGGCAGTATTTCATGGACTGACTACCATCGACACTGCAAAATCATGACTTACCAACCAGGCCAGCTCACTAGTTCAACCTGGAGGAGCTGACCAGTTATTGGGAGCTGGAATTCTTTCAATTCGGATCTGGGCAAAGCCATGCAAATCAATGCATTAGCAGGTAGGTTGTACTATCTAAACAAGTAACAAGAACCGATTCTTTGTCAGTTATAACTGTTTTAAAGTCCAACAGTACATACGTGTACAATTTAAGATCCCCAAACTTTGGCTCTACTGACCTTTATCTAAGTTTTGTAGCTTTGGTTGAGTATCTCTCTTTGGGGTAAGAAGATCCGCTCTGTGTTGGGCAGATAGAGATTCTGTAGTTACTAATTTCTCAGTTACCAATTTACAGATTAATTGCAATTTAAAACATGATTTTGCAATTGTACTTTGTTACCTTGTAGTCATAAATTGTTGGCATAGTATATCAAAAGTATGGTTCATTGTACAAATTCATAATTTCGCAGAATAAAATTAATTGAGATAAAATTAGCCATTGTTTTCACAATTCATTGACATGTACTGACTTCCTAGTTTTTGCTGATAATTGAAAATAAACTGCTTATGTCTATCTAATCTTTACTTCATTTTTTTTCTGCGTCTTGTGATCAGGTAAATGAAAAGCAACAGCATGATTTGCAGCTTCTGCATCTGAATCTTGAAAGCTCTCAGGAGTTGATCCAAAAGCAGGAGGAGAAAATTCTTGAAATTAGGTATGCTGGAAGATGTGATCAAACTGTTTAAAAGTGCTCTCCTTAAACAAACCACTTTCCAATGTTATTTGGTGCCGTATTCAGCACATCATAATTGTGCCACGTTTAAAACTAGCACAAAGCAGGAATTGCAGTTGCACGCCATATCACATGATGCATTTCTTTACTCAATGACGTATAAATGTAACCTGAAACCCCACAAGCAGGAATTATGCAATCAATGGATTATTAATTATTTATTCTAAGATGTTTAACTATCATATCACAGTGGAGCAGCCATCTTAGGTGACGAAACCTGATATTAGCCTTATGAAAACACTGTTCCATTGTAAACTGCTGGGAGGTTTATAAAATTAGACTAGTATGACAAAATATTTCCCTCCCATTCTAGGGAAAGCATGTGGCTTCCTCTCTGCCTGAGGAAGAAGCTCATATTGTAGATGTACTGCCATTTTGTCACAGTGTTCTGGTGTACAGATGGCAGTACTTCCCCAACGATCAACGTGTCATTCATATAATGCTATTGACCAAATTCTGAGAGTTTATCATCTTTTAGCTGTGATACTGTCAATTCTTGTCAACTTTTTTTTTATTGGTCATAATGTTCATTGTTTCTTATTGCCACATTAGAACAGAACTGAAATGAGTTTTAGTCTGTTTCAGATGAGCTCCAGTGTTATAGTCTGGAGGGGAGATCGAAACGACAAGCTAACAAGTTTTGCTAGTTCCAGAATACCTAAGATACTTATCCAATTAATCCAAGCCAGGGATATCCCGGATAGAGCAGCACTAGTTTGGGCAATTTGACATTTGCTCGTGAATTAGAGAGCAGAGAAATGCCAGAATTTCTTTGGAGTGGTTTTTCTCTCTGAGCCTGAGCAATGATAGAGCTAAACTGCTGGAAAATCTGTAAAATTAGACTAGTATGACAAATACATCCTTCCCATTCTGGGGAAAGCATGTAGCTTCCTTTCTGCCTGAGGAAGAAGCTCATATTATGAGTGTCTTAGATGACAAACCTACATCCTGCCACTTTGTCACAGTGTTCTGGTGTACAGATGACAGTACTTCCCCAATGGTCTGTTTGATGTGTAATTCATGTAACGGTATTGACCAGATTCTGAGAGTTTACCATCTTTTAGCTGTGACACTGTCATCTCCTGGAATTCCACCCCATCAAGTCCACTCAAACTCTTGCATAGTTCGGTAAGATCATCTTATTCTTTTAAACTCCAGCAGGTATAGCATTATAATTGACTTACTGGACATCACAACCCAGGTGGACTACCTACAAGGGAATTGGAAGATTTCCTGTCGGCTCTGATGTATAGCTCCTTATTTGAAATGTTGAAAGGTGATCTGATCACTGTTTAAAATGATACAAGGGGAAGAGTACATGAATTATTCAATCTGATTTGAAAATTCTGAATAAAGGGACGTAAACCTTAAAATTGGAGCTAAAATTAGGAGTAAAGTTTGAAAGTATTTTCTCATACAAAATGGTTGCGGAAATCTGAAAGTCTACCTCTAAAAGGCTGTGACTGATGCTGAGTTAATTGAAATTTTCAAGACTGTGATCAATGTTAGGTAAGGTTAGAGAAATGTGGAGGAAAAGTATAAAATAAGTTGAGATACAGATCAGCATATTAGAGTGATGGAACAGGCTCATGGGACTTACTGGCCTACTCTTGCTTCTATTTGCTGTGGTGCGCTACATTAACAACACCCTTTCCTTTTTCATCTGTTCATAGGAGCAGAGGATTTAGGAGCAGAGGTCTTTCAAGCCTGCTCCACCATTCAATATTATCGTGGCTGATTTGGTTGTGATCTCAGCTGCACCTTCCCATCAGCCCCTCCCATCCATAATCCTTGGCTCCCTTGTATATAACTCAGTCTTGAATGAATTTAAAGAGTCTGCTTCCACTGCTTTTTAGGAAAGAAAATTCCATAGATTAAGGACTGTCAGAGAAAAAATATTCTCATCTCTCATTCTTAAACTATATCTCCTAGATTTAGTCTCTCCCATAAAAGGAAGATCTCCTGGGTATCCACCCCATCAAATCCACTCAAGATCTTGATATTCAATGAGATCACCTCGTTCTTCTAAACTCCAGTGGAAATAGACTCAAATTGCTCAACCTTCTTTTGTAGGATAATGCCAAGAGCAATTTTGTCCACAATTGCTATCCACACTTGTACTTTCTAGCAGTGAATCTCTGGACAGCAGCTGGGAATGGGGGCCTGATTTGATATTCTTCTTTTTGTTCAATAGACAATCCTTAATTTCAATCCTTAAACATGTATTGAAATTAAAGCATAACTAGTTTTTGTAATTTAAAGAATCTACATAAGGAGCAGTAAAGTGGCACAGCGGTTATCACTACTGCTTCACAGCCCTAGGACCCTGGGTTCGACTCCCGGCTTGTGTCACCGTCTGTATGGAGTTTGCACATTCTCCCTGTTTCTGCTTGGGTTTCCTCTGGGTGCTCCGGTTTCCTCCCACGCTCTAAAGATGTGCGGGTTAGGTTAATTGGCAATGCTACGTTGCCGTTTAGTGTCCTAGGGTGCATAGGTCAGAGAGGTTAATGGTTAAATATGTGGGGTTACAGGAATAGGGCGGTGGAATTGTTGTCGGTGCAGATTTGATGGGCCAAATGGCCTCCAAATGGCATTGTAGGGTTTCTATGGTTCTAAAATGTCTTTCAAAAGTGTATGATTCTGCTTTACTGATTTATGATATATATTTGGGACATCCTTTCATATAAATGAGAAAACTAGTTTAATGTGGTAGACACTGAATATTGGAGCGAATTGTAAACTTGATCAAGACATTGCCAAATCTGTGCTTATGTCCTGCTTTGACAATTCCAATTTGTACGTTCTAGTGGGCAATGTTCCTGATGCAAATACGAAGCTGATAAACTTGTCCCCTGAATTGATAGCATAATCACAAATACAAATGTTCTCATTCATCTTTCAGCACCAATTGACTTTTAATTTTTTTATTGAGCCCTTTGAAGGTTGTGCAAGATTAATATTTGAAAAAATTCAATGAAAGAGCTATGAAAAGTTTATCATAAGGCCTTGCCTTTGATTATATTAAAGTACTGTTTTTTCCTTTCTTATCCAAGTTCAAGTAGACTTCTCACTGAACCCAACTCTATGACACAGAGCAGGGATGGACAGAATGAGATAGAAGAACACGAAAATGATGTGCTCACTAGAAAATGGAAAAAGGAGAGGAGCAAAAATTGTTTGACTAATAGACACAAAGAAGACACAATCAAGCCAATGCAGAACTTAAGTGATGAATTAATTTCAAATAATACCAAAGAACAGGGCTATCTAACGGCCACAGAAGTGGGCAGCACGCTCAGAAATTATACCTCGTCTGAATGTGTAAACAGTCAAAGCATCTTTCCCACTGACTTTGATTGGACTTCGAGTGGAAATCTGGCATTCAAAAGTTATACCCTACAGACTAATGTTAATGATTCAAATAAAAAACCTGCAAAATATGCTATAACAAAGCCAAACTCCAAATATAAAACTGCAAGCAATTGCATCTCGCCTCAGGCAAGAGATGATCATTTACAGCAAGTGTCAAGGAAGCAGAGGTGGAAATTTGAAGGATCCTCTGATATCAATACCACAGAGTCCCTGGAACCATATAATAATGTAGCATATTCAAACATGGATCATCACAGTCCTACCAACACCAGTTCTTGCAAAGGAAACTTAACCACGCTTTCAGTGGACAACCATTACAGTCTTTGTTCAAAAACAAGTGCAACTTCGATTATTTCATCCAGAGAAGCCACAAAGGCTTCAGAGAGTAATAAAGTAGAGGAGAAATACAATAGTGAAGTAAGCAATTGTCGAGTTAGTGAAGAAATGATCCGACCGCATACAAAGAGTGAAACTGAACAGGAGGCGCCAAACTCAGAACAAGATTGGATGAAGATTTATCAACCAGCTGTGGATGTAAAGGACTTGTGGTGGCTGTACCTAAATGATGGCTCAGGATCCTCACGTGGGTTGGACAGTCCTACCAGTGCAGGAAAGAAGAGGTGCGGGAATGTCAGTATTTTATTTTTAAATATTAAGAATCAAAAGGGCAACTTTCAATTGCAGAGAAATATGGGATGAATTTAGTTTTAAATCTTGGGGAAAACCCCCAGTAGGATTCTGAAGTGCAGTAGGGACAGGAATTTTGAGACTAAAAGTTTTAGATGTATTTGGGTTCTGTTCAATAGTTAACAGGTAGTTAATAATAAACAGGTAATAAGGAAGTTTCTGTATTTGCACTGTATATTCCCTGTATTTATTTGGGTGGGAAACTCTTATGTTATAGAAATTTTTGACTGTTCATTTTTTTAAATATCAAGCTAAGCCCTCTCGTAGCACTCTTTTAGGAAGTTGTGAACTCGAGCTGCACTGTAGCACCTAAAGCACATGTTTTTTGCTGCCAAGTATATTTGGGAAGCATTGGGGTGAGGAAAATGTTGGGTTTGTAAGTCATTCGCTCTGTGTTTGGTGGTGCCTAAGCTCATAGAAACATTGAAGCAGGAGTAGGCCATTCGGGCATTTGAGCCTGCTCTGTCATTCATTTTGATCATGGTTGATCATCAAATTCAATATCCTGATTTCCTTCCTTCCCCACATGCCCCATTATCCATTAAGCCCCAAGAGTTATATCTAATTTCTTTTTCAACTCAGACAGCATTTTGGCCTCAACTACATTAATTGATAGTGAATTCCACACTTTCACTACCCTCTGGGTGAAGACATTTCTCCTCATCTCAGTTCTAAAAGGTTTACCCCTTATCCTCAAACTATGACTCCTAGTTCTGGACATTGGGAACACTCTTTCTAAATCTGTCCTATCTAATCCTATTGGAATTTTATAAATTTCTATAAATTTACACAACAAGGAGCGTGAGGTACTTGAATAGCAGGTTACTGAATGGAGTTGAACTCAATAATTTGTCACCACTTATTCATGAGTAATAAGAGAAAATTGGAGACAGAAAACAGGAGCTAGAGTGTTTTTTTTAGCAGTTAGCTCGAGACCTGACGAAGTACAACTTTGCTGTTACAAACTTTTTTAGCTAGTTCTCATGCTGCCTTATTTCTCCTTTCATGACTTCTGAGTTCATGTATGGGAAATCAAACTCAGCAATGGCTTTGAAACACTAACTTCATTTTCATATCATTCTTCCTATCCCATCAACAGTGAGGAAAGACTGGAATTGAACACCTTTGGCCTGGAGTCACCAATACGATCCATGAATTCCTCACCAGTCAGAGAGAGGTCGAGGGCAAAGAGCAACCTTCACGGTGACCTTTCCATCAATGGCTCTGTTTCACCAGTGAGGCTGAGCACTAATGAGGACAGTGAAAGAGTGTCTACTAACAGCGTAAGTTAAAGATGCCTCACAAGAAGAGGAAAGCTTATAATCAGAACCGGATTTTTGCCCATGCCAATATTCTTTACTGTGCTAGTTAATCATTATTGAAAGTTAGTTAGAGCAAATCCAATGGCAATCTGAATAAGTCTATATAGGAATTTGGGAAACAGTGCTTCCTGAATTATTCATTATTTTACAACAATGAATCCAACTAACAAGGATCAGTTAATGTGTAAAAAAAATTGCTAATTGAACTGGAAAATGCTGGAAATATTCATGTAAGTTGGGCAGAAGCTGTGACCAGAACAGATGGAGCATTACAAGTATAGACACTTTGCTAGAATGTATAGCCAGTGAATATCCACTTTGTGCATTTGAAAAGGCCTTGCACTCTATTACGTTTGACCTACATTTATACATGCTAATAGAGTAACTGCTGAAAACTTATTTCTGCAGGCACTTTTCAAACTTTGGTAAATGGGGAGGAGGGGTGGCCCCAACTAATTATTTTCGTTTAATCAAAACTTTAAGTGATTTGTTATAGTGGCTAGGATTCTCTTGGAGTCCTTGAATTTCAGAAGCCTCTCCACCTGCCAAGCTAGCAAGCTGTTTATACTTGTGTGTTGTGCATTCTTATTTTGTTGGAGCAAACAGTCTCGAATAGAATCATAGAAATATACACCACGGAAATAGGCCCTTCGGCCTATCATGTCGTGCTGCAAGTTTCCTAAGCTGAACTAGTCCTGTTTGCCTGCATTTGGCCCATATTCTGCTAAACCTTTCCTATGCACGTATCTGTCCAAATGTCTTTTAAATGCTGTGATTCTACCACCTCTGCCACCTCCTCTAGCAGCTCATTCCATCTACGCACCATTCTCTGAGTGAAAAAGCTGACCCTCAGGTCCGTTTTAAATCTTTCCCATCTTAACTTATACCTATGCTCTCTAGTTTTTGACTCCCCTACCCTGGGGGAAAGATCTTTGCTATTCACTTATCTATTCCCATCACGATCTTTTAAACTTCTAAAAGATCACCTCATCCTCCTACGTTGTAAGGAAAAAGCTCCTTGCCTATTCAGCCTCACGCTATTTAAATCTTCCAATCCGATAACATCCTTGTAAATTTTATTTGCACCCTTTCCAGTTTAATAACATCCTTCCTATAGCAGGGCAACCAGAATTGTACACTGCACTCCAAATATGGCCTTACCAATGTCTTGTACAACCTCCCAGTTTCTGTATTTGGTGCTCTGAATGATGAAGGCAAGTATGCCAAACACTGCCTTCATCATCCTGTCTACCTGTGATGCCATTTCAAGGAACTGTGTACATGAACCCCAGGTCACTCTTTTTGACAACATTCCCTGGGGCCCTACCGTCAATTGTGTAAGTCCTTCCCTGATTTGTCTTACCAAAACGCAACACCTCACATTTATCTGAATTAAACTTCATCTGCCATACTCTGGCCCTCTAGCCTTAGGTAACTTTCACTGTCCACGTCACCACTAATTTTGATGTCATCCTCAAACTACTCATCACCCTGCCCTTTTGGGATGCTTTCAGTGACATCCCTGACCCTGGCACCAGAGAGATAACACAACATCCTGGAGTCATGTCTTTGTGCACAGGAACGGCTGTCCACTTCCCCTGTCCAGTCAAGCGCCTTTTGGTGCCAGAAGTTTGGCTCTGACTGCACTCCTCCAAAGTACCAACACCTTCATTGACTTATAGAATCATGAAATCCTACAGTGCAGAAGGAGGCCGCTCGGCCCATCAAGCCTGCATCCAGGCTCCATTCCTGTAACCCCACATATTTACTCTGCTAATCCCCCTGACACTAAGAGGCCATTTAACATGACCAATCCACCTAACTCGCACATCTTTGTGGGAGGAAACTGGAGTATTCAGAGGAAACCCACACAGACCTGGGGAGAGTGTGCAAACTCCATACAGACAGTGATCCAAGTCTGGAATTGAACCCGGGTCCCTGGCACTGTGAGACAGCAGTGCTAACCATTATGCCACCATGCTGCCCAACCGCCCATGCTGCTTACGAAGTGGAATATTGGTAAGTGAGCAATTATGGCAAATTAATTTGCATTTGTTATGTCCAATATCATTTGCAAGCAAGTGCTACTGGATGATGTGCCTTTGTGTTACTGCAAATTGATGAGGCTTATCAAATTCTCTACAGACTTATCGAGACACCTGTTCACCAACAACTAAACTGCAACGTCTGCTGGCTGAATCCCGCCAGATGGTTGCAAGTCTGGAGCGTAGCACTCAACTTCCTCTTGGCTTATCTTCCTGTGCTAGCAGCAACAACAATGCACGGGTAAGTAGAGTTGCTTTTCGAAGGTAAGAAACAAGGTAAATGGAGAGACTGACCTCAGAAGCTTACTGCTTGAGCAAAGGTTGGACAATTGCGCAATGGATAATGCATCTGCCTACAGATCATAAGATCCAGGTTCAACTCCTGACTGACTCAATGTCACTTCTGTGAGGAAAAACTGAAGAGGTCTTTATAAATATGTGTTTTGAAGAACCAACAAAGGATCAGGCTGTATTGGACTGGGTGTTATGCAATGAAAAAGGATTAGTTGGCAGTCTAGTTGTGAGCAAATCTTTGGGGACAACTAATGACAAATGGTGGAATTCTTTGTCAAGGTAGATAACGATGTAGTTGATTCTGGGACCAGGGTCCTGAATCTCAATAAAGGTCATTATGAAATTAGAGGCATGAATTGGCCATGACAAATTGGGAAATATTACTTAACAGAAAGACCGGCAATAATAAGCATTTACAGAATGAAAAGGTGAACTCCAGAAGTTGTTTATTCCTTTTTGGCATAAGAGTGGTGAGGGAACTGTTGCCAAACCATGGCTTACAAGGGGGAAATTAGAGATAATATCAGATTCAAGGATTATACCACTGCCTTTCAAATGCTGAGTTATGAAATCCTTGATAATAGACTTTAGCAACTTCCCCCAGTATCAACGTTAGGCTCATTTGTCTGTATATATAGTTCCCTGTTGCCAGTTGCCTACAAATTGGCAAGAAAATGCAATATGCCTGAGGATTGGGAGCAGTTTAAAATTCAGCAAAGGAGAACCAAGGGATTGATTAAGAAGGAAAAATGGAGTCTAAAAGTAAACTAGCATGGAACATAAAAACTGACTGTAAAAGTTTTTATAGATATGTAAAGAGAAAAAAATTGACAAAAACGAATGTATGCCCCTTACAGTCAGAAACAGGAGAAGCCATAATGGGGAATGAAGAAGTGGCTGAGGAATTAAATTTGTACTTTGCTTCAGTCTTCACAAAGGAAGACATAAATACTACGCCAGAAGTGCTGAGAGAAACATGTGAGGAGATGAAAGAAATCAGCATTAGTAGAGAAATGGTTTTAGGGAAATTAATTGGATTGAAAGTGGATAAATCTCCAGGTTCTAATAATCTTCATCCCAGAGTACTTAAGGATGTGGCCCTGGAAATAATAGATCCATTGATGGTTATTTTCCAAAATTCTTTGGACTCTGGAGTAGTTCCTATAGATTGGAGGGTAAATAATGTAAGCACACTATTCAAAAAGGAAGGTAGAGAGAAAACAGGGAACATATATATAGACCAACGAGCCTAACGTTGATAGTGGGAAAGTTGCTAAAGTCTATTATCAAGGATTTCATAACTCAGCATTTGGAAGGCAGTGGTATAATCAGACAAAGTCAGCATAGGTTTACAAAAGGGAAATCATGTTTGACAAATCTATCGAAACTTTTGAGGATGTAACTAGCAGAGTTGACTGAGGAGAACCAGTGGATGTGGTTTATTTAGACTTTCAGGAAGTTTTTGACAAGGTCTCACTAACAGACTATTAAGTCAAGTTAAAGCATATGGGATTGAGATGGCTAGAAAGCTGGCTGGCAGATAGATAATGAATCTTTTTCTGATTGGCGGTCAGTGACTGGTGGGGTTCCGCTGAGATCTGTGCTGGGACCCCAATTGTTCATATTATATATTAATGATGTGGAAAAGGGAATTGAATGTATTATCTCCAAATTTGCATTTGATACAAAGTTGGATGGGAGGCTGAGCTGTTAGGAGGATGCAGAGCTGCTTCATCGTGATTTGGACAGCTGCGTATGTGGGCATAATGTGGAGATGCTGGCGTTGGACTGGGGTAAACACAGTAAGAAGTCTCACAACACCAAGTTAAAGTCCAACATGTTTATTTGATAGCAAGCGCCACTAGCTTTCGGAGTGCTGCTCCTTCATCAGGTGAGTGGGAAGTCATAGTTTGAGTTCTCCCCATTCACCTGATGAAGGAGCTGCACTCCGAAAGCTAGTGGCTGTTGGACTTTGACCTGTTGTTGTGAGACTTCTTATTATGTGGGCATATGCATGGCAAATGCAGTATAATGTGGATAAATTGAGATTATCCACTTTGGTAGCAATAGGAAAACAGATTATTACTTGAAGGGATATAAATTGAGAGAGATGGATTATCAATAAGATCTTGGATTCCTCATGATTTGTCAATGGAAGTAAGCACACAGGTACAGCAGGCAGTAAAGAAGGCAAATAGTTTGTTGGCCTCCATTGTAAGAAATTTTGAGTATATAAATAGGGATGTTTGGTTACAATTGTGTAGGGCATTAGTGAGGCTACATCTGGAATATTGTATGCAGTTTTGGTGTCCTTATCTGAGGAAGGATGTCCTTGCTGTAGAGGGAGTGCAGCAAAGGTTTACCAGACTGACTTCTGGAATGGCAGGCCTGTCATACAAGGAGAGACTAAATTGGTTAGGATTATATTCGCTGGAGTTTAGAAGAGTGAGAGGGATCTTATATAAAGTTTACAGAATTCTAACAAGGTTTGACAGGGTAGATTCAGAACGAATGTGGCCAATGATGGGGAATCCAGAACCAGGGGTCATAGTTTGAAGGTAAAAGATAAACCTTTTAGAATGACGTGAGGAGAAATTTTTTTACCTAGCAATGGTGAATGTATGGAATTCACCACCACCAACTGTAGTTGAGGCCAAAACAATGTCTGATTTCAAGAAGAAATTAGATATAGCTCTTGGAGCTAAAGGAATATTGCAATGTATGTGTATGTGCATGGGCAGGCAGGCACAGGTGGGCAGGTGGGCAAGCACTAATGTGGGTAGGTGGGTGGATATGTGGGCGTGCAGGCAGGCGGGGGCGTGTGTGTCTCACCACACTTGGAAGGACCTCCACTCCATCACTGCTGCAATAATGATTGCCTCAAACCTGCATATTTTCTGCAGCCTTCAGAAAGATCATATAGGCCTCTTGCACGAGATAAAAAGGAAATTTGATGGAAAGTCAAATGCTAAGCTTTAAATCGCTTGTACCCTTTTAAAATTCATTTTAAAAGATGAGTAAAACAGCATTGCTTATGAGAACATTGATTAAATGATGTGGCCGTGACAATTTAATTCTTTTATCAATCCTGATCCAAAGAGAACTTTTGCACCACTTAGTACTTGCATCAACTTTCAGGAGGGCTTGCTGATCACAGCACAGATAAGGTTACCACCACTCTATTCAGTTACTTCATAATTCCTGAGAATTGACCAATGCAGTGAGGTCACCAGACCAAACAACTTCACAGAAAGTCAGATGCCCTTTCTTTTCTTCTTCCCTGACCTAGGATGAGGTTTTGATCCTATCATTGACTCACATTCACAGTTGGAATTTTCTCAAGAATCAAACTTGCTCGACATGTCATAGAAGAAGGACTCCTTGCACAACTAGGTTGAACAATCCTGAACCTTTGACGAAGAAAAATACAGTGACCCAGGGAATTTATTTTGCAGGGGAAATTGTAGACATGAATTGTGATGGGGTAGATACCTAAACTGCTCAAATATAAACAATTCACTAAACAATTCGGAATTTTACTTAAACATTTATGAAAAGAGAGACATATAGGTTGTATGTCCCAACAACTAGCTGATTGAATGAATCAGCATGTTCTTTTGTTGTTTATAATAGGCAGAGTACAGAGTGCACACAATCAGCCCAAGCTTGCAAAGCCTTAAGGAAAACATCTATTCATAGATGCAGTTTCCTGGTTGGGCAGCACTTGCTGAACAATCCTGAATGTACTAATAACTAAATTAATTTGAGATAATTAGTCATGCTCATAACATGGCTCATTTACGCTTACCGGAAGTGACATACATTCATACACAAGGATCTGTTCTCTGAGAACAAAAGGAATATGTTCGAGCCTATTGCCTTTTTAAGGAGCTGGGGGAGTCTTCAGTTCTCTATTGATTTCTCCACGGCAGCAAGTTGACTCCGATTAGCACTCTTTTCATCTATAGTATAAATCGTTTTGATCATTGAAGTTTGGCATTCTTCATTTGCCCTGATATGTATAAGGTGAAAAGCTCTCTCTTTTTAGCAATATTCAAGTTCTGGACCATTAGTGACATGAACATAATTGAAGGAAGGAAACGGGAACCTAAAGCCAAATTGACCTAGTTTTCTTTCTGTAACCTCTTGTCACTTTCTAAACAAAATCTGTTAGGTAAATCTTTGTAAGCTGCTTTCAGTGTGATTTCTTTTAACCTACTTTAGGAAGATTGCATTTGATAAGTGAAAATGATTTTAACTTTTTGCTCCTTTGTCGATTTCCATTCAGTTTGCAGAATTGATTTCTTTTACCCTTGTGATTTTAGAATATCATGGTTTGTGTGATTTAACATTTCTGAAGTTTTCAGTCGATGAGGATTTATAGGACTGGTAATTTACTTACAAATTAATGAATTTAAACACACTATAGCCCTATTGTTCTTTGATGCAAGCTCCGAGGGGAAAATGTAGTAAATTGATGGCAAGATCAATGTGATATCCATTTCCCATCTGTTACAGGAAGAAAAGGATTGAAATTGTATTAACTTTAAGGGGCTGTTCACTGTTCAAATTCCACTGGAGACTCAGTTTTTGTGGTTTGTAACTATTAGAAATAGCTTGAAGAAAAATTCTTTGTGCTCAGAAAACAGATGACACTCAAAAGGTGACACATGTTTATTCTTAGTTGCCTTGACAACTTAATGGCTTACTAGATAACTCCAGAAAACATCGAGTCTCGAACATATTATTGAGCTAGAATTACATGACAGTCAGGTAGGGCGGCAGATTCCTTTCCCTGAAGAGAGCCAGTTGGATTTTATGATAAACAGACAGCTTCTATTGTCCTTTCTGGTGCTTGCCTACAAATGGCCCAATTGAATTTTTAATCACAACTCACTGCATGACAACTATTTGTCACCTAGAAGCATTATTTCCTTTCAAAATGTGAGGGGTGGATTTCTTATGTGTGTCTTTCCGAAAGGACAGGCCCGATACTTCATCTTTATGTCCTTTTAATGTGTAAAGATGTTGGCATGTGGCAGGATTCCAGATCAAGATTTTCCTTCTTTTGGTCTCCTATAGCTAGGTAATTGCTATTGATGAGATTGTCATGGAGAGGATGTGCCTAGATGTCACTCTCCAGTGCCCTTGTGTCTCTGTGGATCATGTGAAGCTTTTTCCCAGAGCTAATGTCCCACTTAATAATGGAACAATGTTAGAGGCTGAAAAAATGTATTTATCATCAGAGGACAGAACCAGACATGTAACTGGAAGCAGATGACTTCTAGCAGGTGATTCTTGGATATAGCGGGACGAACAAAAGCTTTAGCAAAAAGTTGTTTAAGTTTTTCTTTCTATTCATGTACTTCCTCCTATTTCTGTGCCTATTAGAAATCATCTAAGTTAAATTACTTAAAAATGCTGCATTGCCTTCCAGAGAGGGGAGGAAATAGTTATAGCCTGATGAAGTTTACACGTACAGTTTCCATTATAAGAGTGGAGGTAGGAATATATAATAGAAAAAGTTGACAGGATCTGGGGGACATTTAAGACTTTTAAATACCTTGTGAATTTGCTTGGGAGAAGTTTTTCTTTATATAGATTTTGTTTGTGGTTTATTGTTGATATTTCAATGCTTTGCTTGTTTTCCATAAAATACTGATTGGTTAAGACATTCAGACTGTGACGTGACTTTGGAAATGTCTGCTATGTTATATTTTTATTGTAGTAAAGAAATTTCAGAAAGCTGGTTTAATTCAATTATGTGTAGAAGTTTGGGTTTTGAATTGTATGGACATATCTCCTTTCTGGTTATACTAATTGCCCATAAAAGACAAGTCTGACTCTCACTTATTTTCAATACTGGTGTGTCATTGTCAACATGTTCTAGACAGAATGGATTAGAAAAGAATAGCTGTAAAAGTCATTTCCAAACAAATTCCTCTCATCTCCTTGCAGTTGGGATATGAAATAGGATTCATGTTTTTATAACTATGCTTCAGTCTCATTGTGATGCTGATCTTTCAAAGGTCCTTCCACTATTTTTTCTATGGCCATGATAAATTGACCCTAATGTCAGGGGGTTAGCAAGATAAATCTGTGGGGTTATAGGAAAGGGCCTGGATGGGCTTGTGGTCGGTACAGACTGAGTGGGTCGAATGGCCTCCTCTTGCATTGTCAGGATTCTATGATTTTGTTTGTTTCCCTATAATGTTTCCCAATTTTTCCAAACTGTTTCTCAGTAAAGAAATGTCTAATTTGAATGAGATGTTTATAACAGAGTCTTACTTAAACTGATATAGTTGTTTATTTGCTGGCATTAAATAGGTACAAAATGATCGTTTTTCCTGCTAGTCATACTGTAACATTGCAGATAAGCTTTGATCCCTCTTGTATTGGAACTTGAATTGTTCAATAAATGCAATCAATACAGTTTATTTTTAATAGTATCACCATCTCATTTAAAATTATTTAGCACAAATTTAATGTAATATCATGATCAGTAGTTCGTTTAGCTGTTGTAGATGCGCCAAGTTTGGTGGCGTTTAAGAGGTTAGTGGATAAGTATATGGATGAGAAGGGAATGGTTTAGTTAGGAGGGGCATTGCTTTTTATTTTGGTCGGCACAACATCGAAGGCCGAAGGGCCTGTTCTGTGCTGTATTGTTCTATGTTCTATGTTCTATGTTCTTGCTTTGCTTCTGTTAATTGGTCAATGGCATTGAACTTTTCATTTAGTGGTGCGGCTAGTTTGGGTGATTTTATCATTGCTGATCTAATTAGATCAGGTTTCACAGCAGGAGTCAGTAACAATGTGAAGTCCTCTGTCATACTTCACAAATCTATTAGTATTTTTTGAGTTAACTGTACTGGTAGATGTGTAATCTAATGGCTCAGACCCAAACTCTAAAAAAGCATTTGACAAGATGCTTATGTGAGACTTATAAGGAGTAAAGGCCATCTCGATTCTTGGGGTGAGATCCAACCTTCACTCTGCTGCTACGCAGCACAATAGCTTGAGATGGGAAACTTCTTTGAGTAGGCAGTCGAACACTTGTGATGAGTTTAATATTATTTCACTACATTTATGTTTCTTAAAAAAAACAGAAGTATTCAAAATAGAAGAATATGGAGAAATAACCGTACCTGTTTAAAGACTCTGCTATATCCTAGTCAGATTGCAATGTAAATTTGGATTTGTATTTAAAACTTTTCTGACTAAGGAATGATGGTACAATCATTTTTTTGCAGGATGGCTGTTCACTCTAACAGAGAAGGAAATCAGTTCACTAAATTATACTCGGCATGACAACGTAAATGACGGAAAATTGCAAAGTGGAGTGAATGCTATGACAAGACCCTTAGACTGCAATCGAAGGAACACTTCAGTTGCCAATATCCGTAACAATTGCACTTAATATTTACCAATGGACCAGATTCTGATGTGTTTTAGGATGCAGATATGAAAATTGCAAATAAATACATGGAAACAATTGTTATTTCCGTGCAGTGGTAACTAAGGTAAGATCGCCATAGTCCCTGGTGCAAGAGCTGACTGCGGCTGATTTAACCCAAGAATCACCACACCCGAAGTGAGGGGCAAAGTTCAGAAGGTGGGGCCTTCATGAATAACCTGACCTGGAACAGGAATTGAACCCGTGCTGTTAGCATCACTCTGTATCAGTAACCAGCTGTCCAGCCAACTGTGCTAAACCGACTTCCCATCCAGTGATGGCATTTGTAGACATTCCATTTTAATGTGAATATCTCAGTACTGATCAGATTAACAATAGGATTTTTACTGAAACTGTTTCGTGAGAATAAAATTGTTTCAGATAAAGTTAAATCAGATGATTTTATACAAACTAAGATTGCTATTTCCAGTCTAGCAAATATATTTTTAGTATTGTTTGTGCAATCTGTTTCAGAAGAAGATTTGGGGTACTTAAAAAAAACCCCTAGTGGATAAAGTATAAACTTGTTGCATGAGGAAGTTCCCTGCTTTTCAAAATGATTGAATTCCTATTTCTTTAACAGTGCAGGTTCGATATGAAGTTGTTAGAGTCATTTCAGTCAGCCACAATTCCTTCCCATGAATGGATATCAAAGAAAACAAGAGTGAATAAATTACAGTTTTAAATCTGAATGTTGACTAATTCCACAAGATCAATTTGTGACAAAAGCACCCCCATTCCCATCCAGTTTAGTAGATTCTGAATCTATAGATTTGAAATTTGTCCAGTACTGACAGTTCCATTTCCAGTTAAGTTGTTCAAGATGTGCGGTTAGGTTGATTGGCAATGCTTAATTTTGATTGTAGTCTCAGGGATTAGCAGAGTAAACACATAGGTTTATGGGAATAGGGCCTGGATGGAATTGGGGTAATTTCATGTACGCATTCTAAGTGTTGGGCTAACATATTGGCAGCGTTCAGAGTGATGAGTGAGAGAGGAGGTTTTGTAGCCTTTCCTCGTAGATCTTTGGCTTGACATGCTTCTGACCAGGACTCCTAATAGTGCGAATAATTCCAATGAAATGAAAGGCTGAGATCCACCAGGAGAAATACCATCTTAATCATTGGCCTGGACAAATCAATGGTTAAACTTTCCTTTCAAAATGTTCAGTGTTGACCTGCCTTGTGGAGCATGTGTGATAGCCATAGCTTGAATAAAAAGCTCCAGTGAACAATCAACATGTAGATAAATTGAACCAGGATATTGCTTGGCCTGGAGGGTATTAGCAATGAGGAGAAGTTGGATAAACTCGGTTTGTTCTCACTGGAACAACAGAGATTGCGAGGTAACCTCATAAAGTCTATAAGATTATGAGTGGCATAGACAGAGTGGATAGTCAGATGTTCTTTCCTAGGGTAGAAAAGTCAAGTACTAGGGGATATAGATTTAAGGTGCGTGGGGAAAAGTTTAGAGGTGATTTGTGGGGCAAGTCTTTTACAGAAGATGGTGAGTGTCTGGAAAATGCTGCCCAGGGATATTGTGGGAGCAACTAAACTAATACATGAATAGGATGGGAATAGAAGGATCTGGACTCTGTAAGTGCACTTGGATTTAGTTTGGACAGGCATCATGATCGGTGCAAGTTTGGAGAGTCAATGAGCCTGTTCCTGTGCTGTACTTTGCTCTTTATTCTAATTCTGTTCTTTTGTATTGCTGCAGCTGTCCCAGCAGATGAGTCTTTCTGCAGAGTAGATGATGTATTTGCTATTCTTGATCATCTAGATCTCTTGGTTTTGAATACTGTTTGTACTGTGTACAAACCTCAGAGGAAGATGAATTTGTATTTTTGGATTTCAGCAGCAGTTCTTGTTCCCTGAACAGCTTTCTCTTTCTTTTTAAATTCTTTTAACCTAAAGATCAAGACTCAGTCCTAAACATTATCTTTTCAAGCCTCTGGCTTTTATTATTAGAGCATTAACGTTACAAAATGAATCCTTTTCAGATGTTGGAAGGATACTAAGGATGGACTGGTTCAGAATGACAGTAGATTTGGGCCACTGATCAACTAATGAAGAACTATAGTGCTATAAATATATCTGCATGCAAACAGTTTGTTTACCATTAATCTTTTGAAAATGTAAGTGATCTATAGGAAAGACTTACTCCATGCAATAACATAGCGATTAGCACTACTGCTTCACAGCATCAGTGACCCGAGTTCAGTTCCAGCCTCAGGTCACTGTCTGTGTGGAGTTTGCGCATTCTCCGCATGTCTGTGTGGATTGCCTCAGGGTGCTCCACAGTCCAGAGATGTGCGGGTTAGGTTGATGGCAATGCTTAATTTTGATTCTAGTCTCGGGGAGATTAGCAAGGTAAACACGTAGGTTTATGGGAATAGGGCCTGGGTGGAATTGGGCTCAGTGCTGACTTGATGCCTCAGATGGCCTCCTTCTGTACTATAGTGATTCTATGATTCTATTTCACTCACCTCCTTTATTTTTACTGATCATTCTGTAGGGCAATTAGGGATGAGCAATAAATGCTGACTTTTGCCAGGTATTTTGTCCACATTTCACAAAGAAATAAAATTTAAAAAATAGTATTAAGGGATAGTTTTGTAGGAATAGTTTTGGATGAGAAGGTAAGGACAAAATATTACCTCCTGAGCCTGCTCTGTCATTCAGTGAAATTATGGCTGATCTTCTACCTGAATTCCACTGTCCCACCCTACCCCATATCCTTTGATTATCTTAGTTTCCTAAAATCTGTCTGTCCGAGTCTTGAAAATACTTAATAACTGAACAACCACAGCTCTCCAGAGGTAAGAAAAAATCCAAAGGTTTGCTATGTTTTTCACAATCTCAGTCCAAAATGGGCAACTCCTTATTCTGAGACTGTGATCCCTTGTTCTTGACTCACCAGTCAATGGAAATGGACATTGGCAGGCCTCCCCATACTCCATCAGGTAGCTGTTCTTTACCTGAGAAAATGAGTAGGTTATTTTACAGTCGGGCAGTGGCTAGAGAGGTGGGAGTTTGGTAGGGAAAGCCCGATTCTTTCATTACACGCTGCTTATTTGTGCACATTCCAGCGGGACTCCTGGACAGTGAAAGAAGAGGCATGCAAGCCCATTATTACCTTTTATCTCTCCCCTTACTCTAGCATTAGGACCAGTAGTAGTGATCAGATTCTGGGACTAATCCAACTGAGATCAGAACTTGCTGGGGGACTGATGGGGTTCATTCCTGATCCATATATCTCGAAATCAAACTGCATTATTAACAGCTTTAATTTCTCTTTGATGTTTTTAAAGGATGCTTCAAAGTATGTATGCTTTATTTTTCATTTCAGCTTTGTATAAATATTGGAATATATTTTTTCTTATTAAATTTCTATAAACATTTATTTCTCTACATTTTAAATAGATAGTCCCAAGCAGCCATTTTATTGAAATTTATTCAAGTTGGGAGTTCATTGAATGAAATTTTAAGAATATCAGTGTTTATTTTTAATGCAAAGATAGTTCTACGGTCCCAATATTGAATGATTTAAGCATACTGACTGAATTTAAAAAAAAAACTTTCAGAAGATGTGGGCTTTGTTGGCTAGGCCAGCATTTATTGTCCATCCCTAATTATCCCTTGAGAAGGTGATGGTGAGCTGTCTTGAACTGCTGCAGTCCATGTATATACAAATTGCTTCTACTTACTTTTAATGGTTAATATAAATCTGTTTAAATGTACATAAGTGCTTTTCAGACTGCAGTCATGATGAGATGGACATTTCATCCTGAGACAGTGTCATCAACAAATGAAGTACATTGAGATTCTTTTGAAAGACTAGTAGTCCCAGTGACAGAATATTCCATTTTGAACTTGCAGCATAGGTTAAGTCCCAGCCTCAACTAACGTGCCTATTCTTGTATAGGCAAGTACTGTTGACTCTCTGCCAGAATGATAGGATTGGCTTGAGATGGTGAGACATTTTCCCACAAGGGAGGGATCTAGCAGAGATCTCCACCAGCCTCACTTGACCAATTGTGCCTCCTTTTAGGCTGACGCTGCCAACTGTAACATGGACCACTCAGAAGGCCTGAGTGAGATGGTAATAGTGGGCAGTAATATGAAAACATGTATAAAATGACAGAAAAAGTATTAACAATAGTTCTTAATATTTATTAACATAGCTTTTGATTTTATAATTTTGTATCCTTTTTATTGGGACTTGGCCATTAAATGCAAGTCAAATGTTGAGGTATTTATTTATGGTTTTATTATAAAGCTTACAGTATATGTTTTTCCACTGTCATATACAACACTAGATCAACCAGTTAAATTAGTTACTTAAAGATTTCTGAAATCTGTTTGTATACTAAACTGGCTTATTTGTAAGGAGTTTTGTATTGAAATTCATAATAATTTTGTACGTACTTTTTTTACATTAAAACTCAAATATCAAAACAGTGTACAGTTGGTCATTTTATTGTTCATGTAACTGATTACACTAGATCCTTACCAGGATACTAATGTAAATGAGTCTGTACGATCAATTTGCCTTTCAGAAGTGTTGCTGTTCAAATTTGTTAGTGATGGAAAGTTTTTTCCTAAAGTTTATTAGTATCATAAGTAGGCTTACTGCAATGAAATTACTGTGAAAATCCCCTAGTTCTCAAACTCTGCCACCTGTTTAGGTACACCAAGGGAGAATTTAGCACAGTCTAACCAGCGTGTCTTTCAGACTGGGAGGAAACCAGAGGACCCATGCATACACAGAGAAAATGTGCAGATTCCAGACAGAAAATGACTCAAGCTGGGAATCGAACCTGTGTCCCTGACGCTGTGAGGTAGCAATGTCAACCACTGTGCCACCGAGCTCCCTCAATTAAGTTACAAAGGGCTGAGCAATATTTTCAGTGTGTTTGTTAATTAACTTAATCTTGTAAAAGTAAAAACTTGATTTCTGCATTTTATTTAATCAACAGCTTTTGAGAAGCTGAATATGTATTTATCAATCGTGGCATCTTTGTTTCCAAGCTTCTGATATCATTTGCTGTAATCAGATTTATAGAATTAACTGCCTCCTAACATTTGACCTTCACTTTTTCCAGGAACCTTAAATGTTACGGGATTAATCATACGTGGAATCAAATCCATCAACAAACCATCCAAGTAAACATGCAAGTTAGGTAGACTGGCCATGATGAATGCACGTGGCTACGGGGATAGGGCGGGGGAGTGGGTCTAGGTTGGGTGCTCTTTTGGAAGGTTGGTGCAGACTCAGTGGGCTGAATGGTCTCCTTCTGCACTTCAGAGATCCTGTGGAACATTTTACTTTAATGAAACTGCACTATAAATGCAAGTCATTAATATTACATTGTTTTATGTACAAATTGTTGACCAAATTGTATGGCTGAAATATTGCCAGATTATTGGAAGTAAACTCTTTGGCGACTTGCCAGCCCTTTTTCCGATTGCTGTTGTAAGGCTATGTTAACAGCAAGTGGTTTTGACACATGCCTTACAGGAAGAAGCCACCTTAATAATTCCAATGGCCACTTTCTCACTTTGATCTGTATCTTAGATTTCAGGCTGCACCTTCTAGGAGGATACATCTTCTGTCATCCACCAGTTCTGTTGTCACTGTTAGACAAAATCTTATAACACATCCAAAATATCCAAATAACAAAATGGCTTTTGAGAGAAATTAGCAAGTGAGGGAGCTCAGGACATTACCTGAAACATTTAACTAAAATTCTCATTAGAAAAATATATTATAAAGTGGAATTGATTTATTTCATTTCTAAGTAATCACTTTCACTCCTTAATCTGAGAAGTCCCAGGATCTCTACACATATTGTTAAACAAAGCTCCCTTAGAATTGAGTTGCTAGATGTTTCAGCCTACTATCAGTGGATGTAAAAGGTTTGTTTGATCCCAATGACCAGCAATTAGATTGCTAGTTCAGTTTTTAAAATAATTATGCTTGTCTAAATCCAGAAATACACCCACTGGTTTCTCACTTCTAAAACAGACTGACAGCTGTAGTAAGCATTGCTTAAAGCTCTTGCGTATGAACGATAGATTAAAGAGGTAAGGCCATTAGGTCTAACAGTACTCAGATTGTCCACTAGATGATGCACTCTCATGCACCATTGTCCCTAATTGTTAGTAATTTAATAAGGACAGCAAAAAAAACAACCAAAACCTTAAAAAAAAATTAGGAAATCTTTCTGGAGCATGTACTGTAATTTAACAAATTCCAGGAATTCATAATTATTCATAATGCACCATCTTTATGCATTTAATAAGGTATAGCAGTCTGCCTAACCATTGTTAGGGTAATGGGCAATGAACCAGAGATAGTACACCTGTACCCATATGTAGCAAAATTAGGACAACATTCAAGCTTGAGATGATAACTCGCATGTAACATTTGTGCCACACGGTGCCAGACAATGACTATCTTCAATTAGTGAGAAGCCGACCATCTTCCCTTGACATTCAATGGCATAACCATCACTGAGTTCCCCACTATCAACATCCTGAGGATTGCCATTGACCAGAACCTGAACAGGACTAGCCATCCAAATACTGTGGTTATGAAAATTGGTAGTAGTTGGGAATTCTGCCCAGAGTAACTCACTTCATCAACTAAAAGGCACAAGTCATGTGGGGTGGAATACTCGCTGTTGCCTGAAGGAATGCACCAACAAATAGGACACTCAACACAAAACTGGACAAAGTGATCCACTTAATTGGCACTTACTCCAACATCTCAAACATTCATTTCCTCCATCATCAAAACACAGGGCCAGCACTATGTACCATCTATGCATTGCAATAACTCACCAAGACTTCTTCCAAAGCAGTGACCTCTTTCACCTATAAGGATAACAGATACATGGAAAGACCACTACCTACAAGTAACCATCTAAGTCACACACCATCCTGACTTACAAAATGTATCCACTGTGGCTGGGTCAAAATGCTCAAACTCCCTAACTGGGTGTACTTACACCATGTGGAATACAGTGATTCATGGAGGAGGCGCCCCATCACCTTCATTAGGGCAATTAGGGATGGGCAATACATCCTGTGAAAATTTTTAAAATCCTTTAGCAGTGGTGTTATAAGATTAAATTGAATACATCTGATAATTAGAAATAAAAATAATCTTCAAAGCTGCAGGTTAAAAATACAAATTAATTCCCTTCAGGAGAGGTAACCTGCCACACGTAACTTCAGTCCCATGATGTTGTCAGCTGATTTCTGTGAGACAGACAAGCAAGCAGCTCAATACTCTGCAGTATTGCCATTATCCAGGCAAAATGATCGCAGATAACCAAGTAGCTAAAGAGCGAAGGCGGCTACCTGAATATTCTCATTATAAACTGTGACTGTGTCTACATGTGGCAGACTCAAAGCTGAAATATTGAAGTGCTTAGGTACCAAATAGCCAATCCCAGTTGGCCCCTTTCCAAGGTCCACACAGATATAAAAGACACTGTGTTTAGTTAATTCTGTTTACTTCATGTAACATGAATTAAAGTGTTGTGTGCAGTGGATATACCAGATCACCTGTGCACCAGAACTCGCAGGCCTCATCGCCAAACTATTCCGATACAACTCCGACACAGGTGTCTGTCCAATAACGTGAAACGTTGCCAGGGTATGACCTGTCTACAAAAAGTAGAACAGATTTAAACCAGCCAATTTCTCCAAATCTTCAATATTGTGATGGAAAGAGTCATCAGCAGGATCGACAAGTGAGCCCCACTTACAAATAACACACTCACTGAAATCCGGTTTTGAGTTCTACCAGACTGTATCCAAAGGGGCCAGTGTGAGGTGACTAGAGGATTTTCACAGCAACTGCATTGCAGTGTTAATGTAAACCTATTTGTGACTAACAAATAAATTTTAATTTGAAAAAAACACAATTTAAATTTAAACACTGTACCAGTCATCTTCCCCAATTGAAGATTCATTGTTTTTGAGTTGGTTCTATAATGCCAAAAGTCTCCAGTCTTTTTATAACAGTAAATTAAATCAGCCAGACATTAGAACAGAAAACCAAATCTCAACTTGAACATAAGCAGCGGCACCCCGCTTTCAAACAGAACTATGCTGAACCACTAGTCAGCAGAAAACAGTCATCTATAATTGGGGAATGAAGCCCATGACAGGTCCACAAGCTCTCATAAGAGTGCAATGTGCTGCCACCAAGCTCTCAGTGCCAGCAACACTGCTCTCTTCCAGTCCAAACCCACATTATTGTTGATTCCTGAGACAACAGTACTGTCTTTCATTCCCTGTTAGCCAGTGCCACGTATTAGCTGGCACTGTCTACCTGCAGTGCCATTGCCTTTCAACGTGTAGGCTCCAAATGTGTAAGGGATACGTGCTGTTTGAAAGATGAAGGCCGTGCCACATAGGAAACTAATCTTTTAGCGGTTATGATCAGTGTATAGCCATCCTGAAATGGTGAATTAACTGATCGCTTACCCAGCCTGGACAATGGTTTGAAAGGCTAATTATAACAACCTGGATAATGACACGGATTTAAATCAGCTCACTCAAAACAAGGTGGGAGTGAAATCTAGCTCTTTGGAGTTTGGTGTGGCTTATTGCAACATCATTCTTTCTAGGACAAGCTTTCCTGCGTCAAGGACTTCAAATGGTTTTTTAAGCCATTTACAAAGAACTTATGTTCGATCACTTGTAGATTTGTTTGTATTCTTGCACTTTGCTTTTGTGTTGCCTAATATCAGTAACATCTCAATTTTTTTTATCATTATTCTTTGTGGAGAAAGCACAGGTTTAACCTGCCTTTGAGAAGATTGCTCCATCAAGGACGAGCCCCGAAGATTGGAAAGGAGATTAGGGAGTTACTGTGAACAAAATTATTAGAGAAGGCATTTGTTTTTACAGTTTTGAGAATATAAAGATGTACTCCCATCTGGTTGTATGTTCGTCTGACATCGCCTCATCTCAGCACTACAGCTGTGAAATCCTCAGTCATGCCTCCACACATGACTATTCCAAAGCACACCTGGCTGGCATCCCGTATTCTACCCTGTGTAAACTTGAGGTCATCCAAAGATATCCATATATTTAACTCATTCCACATCCTGTTTCCCTATCACCCACGGTAGCACAGTGGTTGGCACTGCTGCCTTACAACGCCAGAGACCCGAGTTTGATTCCCAGCTTGGATCACTGCCTATGCAGATTCTGCACATTCTCTCTGTGTCTGCCTGGGTTCCCTCCAGGTGCTCCAGTTTCCTCCCACAGTCCAAAAGACGTGCTGGTTAGGTGCATTGATAATGCTAAATTCTCCCTCAGTGTACCTAAACAGGCACCAGAGTGTGGTGACTAGAGGATTTTCACAGTAACTTAATTGCAGTGTTAATGTAATTTTACTTGTGATGCTAATAAATAAATTCCTGTGCTCTTTGACCTACAATGACTCTGAGTCGAGCACCAACTCAATTGTATAAGTCTCATATAAAGATAAAATACTGCGAATACTGGAATCTGAAACAAAAACAGAAAATGCTGGAAAATCTCAACAGGTATGACAGCATCTGTAGGGAGAGAATAGAGCGAATGTTGCAAGTCAGGATGATCGTTTGCCAGATGAAGCTCTGACAAAGGGTCATCAAAGTGCTTCCTGAGATACAATTATCGATTGTCGGAAAAGCCAATCTAGTTCACTAATGTGCATTAGAGAAGGAAATCTGCATTCCGGGTAAGGCAAGATCCACAGCAATGTGGCTAACTCTGAACTGTCCTCTGACATGGTCTCGCAAGCCATTCAGTTCAAGGGGAAGTTATGGATGGGCAACAAATGCTGGCTTTGCCAGCGACACCAACATCCCATGAAAGAATAAAACATGAATAGAAATGTAGGCTGTTTGATATTGCCATTGCAGATGCAGAAGAGAAGTGAAAACTATGGAAACCTTAAATATAAACAATAAGTTGTAATAAAAATCAACAGGTTTGATTTAAAATCCCTTCTTGAGAATTGAACTGAAGTTGCCTTCTTCAACTTGCTTCTTCTTGGCAATTTTTCTCACTATCTGTCCTATAGATAATGACTCCTTACTAAAGTACAATATCCTCTGGTTTCTGCCTGTACTTTGCCTAAGTAGTCATTCATTATTCATCACGGTCATTGTGTCGATGAAATCTCATCGATCTGTAACATAGAAAATAGCAGCAGGATGAGGGCATTTGGCTCTTAGAGTCTGCTCCACCATTCATTATGTCTGTTCCTGATAGAATTTCCTGGGTTTCTATGAGATACTCCCTCATTTTTCTGAAGGCCAACGTACCATTTGCCTTTTTTACTCCCAGCTGTACCTGCATGCTTACTTTCAGTGATCGGTGTACACGGACATCCAGATTTAAATATATAGTCCCCTCTCCTAATTTATAGCTTTTCAGATAATAATCTGCCTACCTGATTTTGCTACCAAAGTGGATAACCTCACATTTGTCTAAATTATCCTGCATCTAACATTAATTTTTCCATTCACTCAGACTGTCCAAATCATACTGAAGGATCTTTGCACCCTCCTCATTGCTCACCCTCACAACCATTTTTGTGTCATCTGCAAATTTGGAGATATTACATTTAGTTCCCTCATCTAAATCATTAATACATATAGTAAATGGCTTGGGAGCCAGCATTGCTCTCTGTGGTACCTCACTAGTCACTGCCTGCCATCCAGAAAAAGATCTGTTTATTGCTACTCCTTGTTTTCTGTTTGCCAACCAATTTTCTATCCATTTCAATACACTGCTCTTTAATTTTACACACAAACCTATTTTTTGGGATTTTGTTGAAAGCCTTCTGAAAATCCAAATAAACCATTTCCTCTGGCTTCCTCTCATCAACTCTATTAGTTACGTCCCTGAAGAATTCCAGTGGATTTGTCAAACTTGATTTCCTTTTCATAAATCTATGCTGATTGCCTGATCCTGCTCCTGTTTTTCAAGCATTTTGCTATAAAATCTTTGATAATGTATTTTATAATTCCCCCCACTATTGATATCAGGCTTTCTGGTCTATAATTCCCTATTTTTTCTCTACCTCCCTTTTTAAATAGTAGGGTTACATTAGCCACCCTTCAATCTGTAGGAACTATACCAGAATCTATAGAAAGTCAGAAGATAATCAATGCATATATTATTCTATAGGCCATTTCCTGAAGTACTCTGAGGTGTAGATTATCAAGCCCTGGGGATCAATCTTCAATCCCATTAGTTTTCCCAACACCACTTCTCTACTAATACTGATCTCCTTTAGTTCCTTCCGCTCACTAAACCCTGTGTTCCAAAACATTTTTGTTATCTTGTTCGTGTCCTCCTTTGTGAAGACTGAACCAAAGTATATATTTAGTAGGTCGGTCATTTCTTTGTTCTTCATTATAAAGTCCCTTGTTTCTGACTGTAAGGGACCTACATTTGTCTTCACCAATTCTTTTCTCCTCACATACCTATAAAAAAACTTACTGTAAAAGCTTTTTCTCATATTCTATTTTCCCAATCTTAATCAGCCCCTTAGTTCTTCTTTGCTGAATTCTAAACTCTTCCCAAATCTCAGGTGTGTTATTTCTCTTGGTCAATCTATATGCTTCTCCCTTGCATGTAATACTATCTCTAACTTCCCTTGTAAGTCATGGTTTTGCCACCTTTCCAATTTAACTTTTGCACCAGACAAAAATAAATAATTGTTGCAGTTCACCCATGCACTCCTTGAATATTTGCCATTGCCTATTCGCTCTCACTCTTTTAAGTAATGATTGCCAATATATCATAGCTAAATTAACTCTCTCTCTCACATTCCACATTCTCTCTTTCTCCACAGATGCTGCCAGGTTGGCTGAGTGCTTCCAGCAGCTTCTAGTATTTATTTCACATTTCCAACATCTGCTGTATTTTGTTTTTGTATTGGTTATTATTTGAAACCCACAACTACAACCTTCCAGAAGGACAAGGACGGCTGATAGAAACACCACCATCTGCAACTTCATCTCCAACCCTCACACCATCCTGACTTGGAATCATATGTTCATTCACTTTCACTGAACTCCCTCCGTAACACCACTGTGAATGTAGTTAAATAGCACGCAAATACCCATCGTTGAGTCTTGGGCATGATTATTAAAATTAATTTGTGGGATGTGGGTTTCATTGGCTTGCAATGGTTCAAGAAGGTGGTGCACCCACCATCTACTCAAGGACAATTAGGGGTGGGCTATAAATGCTGGTCTAGCCAATGAAACCCATATCCCACAAATTAATTTTAATAATCATGCCCAAGACTCAACAATGAGTATTTGCATGCTATTTGATTATATGGAACATCACAGTGGGATGTCCTTGGCCTTCATGTCAGTAGATGCTAAAGAGCCACATTTCCATTTTGTGTTGCAACTGGGAAGTAAAAACTGGTCTAAGTCCTCTCATACATAACCCCTGCTCCACAGCACATGCTCAGCAATTGGAACCCTTAGCCTGTGACAGCAACTAGACATGAATGTTTCTTTAGCAGGAGCTCTTCAAATGCAGGCAGTAAACATATAACACTTAGTCCAACTCATAAATAAAAGAATTGGAGTAATAAAGAAACTTAATTACTCCAAACTTGGGGCCTCACCCTGAGCCAATCCAAGTTCTCCACAATGCCCGACAGATTCTTATTTATAGTGAGTCAGTTGATCAGCTGACCATCACATGATTCTGTAATTGGTTCCATAGTTTACTGAGTCAGCTGATCCTTGCAGCTTGTTACCATTGGTCACATTACATCTGATACAAAGTTGTCACCGGTTACACTGTAACAGCGATCTCACCGCTTCACAACATGGGGCACTTAAAAAACATTTTTAGTCCACCTTTACCCCTCAGTTCCCTCCATTGATCAGTTGAGTCAATACAAAGCTGAAAGGTGGTTTTTTAATAGCAGTACAGATGGATAAAACTTCAGTGGTCAAAAAGACAACAATTCTCTACAGGGTTTCCCTAATTTCCCATTCATTAAGATGGATACCAAACAGAAATGGGCAATTGTTCAAAAGTTGCTCTTTTAACATTTAACCATACATAGAAAGCATTTTTTCTGGTCACAATACAGCTTGGTACGGCTCCTGCTCTGCCCAAAAATGTAAGAAACTACAAAAGGTATTGAATGTAAGCCAATCCATCATGCAAACCAGCCTCCCATCCATTCACTCTGTCTACACTTCCCGCTGTCTTGGCAAAGCAGCCAGCATAATTAAGGACCCCATGCACCCCACGCATTCTCTCTTCCAACTTCTTCTGTTGGGAAAAAGACACAAAAGCCTGAGATCACTTACCAACCGACTCAAGAACAGCTTCTTCCCTGCTGCCATTAGACTTTTGAATAGACTTACCTTGCATTAAGCTGATTTTTCTCCACACCCAGCAATGACTGTAACACTACATTCTGCACTCTCTCGTTTTCTTCTCTACGAACTATATGCTTTGTCAGTGTAACATACAAGAAATAATGTTTCCCTGTATATTAATACATGTGACAATAATAAATCAAATCAAAAATAGTATTTTCAATGTATTGTACAGAGCCCTTAATTTTGCATCCAGGGTGTGTGTGTGTGTGTATGTACGTGTTGGAAGAGGGGTGGTAAGTTATTTAAAAGCCGGCCATATGATGTTCTGTGTCACTTAGCAGCTGCAGCAAGCAAGCAGCAGCAAGGAAGGCAGCAGGCAACAAGCAAGCCAGAAGCAGCAATCTAGCAGCAAGCAAGCAAGGAGCAGCAGGGAGGCACCAAGCAGAAAGTAGTCAGGCAGCCAGTAAGCAAACAAACAAGAAGCAGCAGCAAGGAGGCAGTAAGCAAGCAATAAGTAAACAACAGAATCAGTCAGCAGCAGCAGTGAACCCGGCAGAGTGGATGTAGTTGTCAGAGAGCGGGGCTGGCACTCAGCCACTCTCCCTTTCCCATCATGCTGCTGGCTGTGAGTTGCTGCTGAGTCCGGACACGATCGGGATCGGGATCGGGACCAGGATCGGGATCAGACAAGGGTAGTCCATATTCCGGAGCTCCGGGACCAGCACCTTGCCCCAGCTCGCTGTGTGGGAGAGTTGAGAATGAACACCATCAGGCAGGTCCCAGCCAAGGTGCTGCACCGGCGCTCAGTGCACAGCCTGGAGGCAGAGAGGGAGCAGTTTGACAGGCAGCAGGTAAATGATACACAGCATTACTGACCCCCCGCATTCATTCCACAGCCTGGGCTCTGCCTCCTTTCTGGTGCAGGTAACAGCCCTCCTCACTTCACTACCTGGGTTTCTTTTAAATCCTCTCTTTTGTGTGTGTTTGATTTTTAATTGTATTTCTTTGCCTTGGGTATGTTTAAGCTGGGGTTTACTAGAGCCTCTTCCGGGATCTTGTCACAAGCCCAGGTAGCAGCTGATTTCATTTTCTCCCAAGGTGGATTTCCTCTGGAAATCCGGGCTGAACACAGACATGGTGCTGCTGCTGCTGGGGAGAGTGTAGAGCAATGGGCCAAAAGTGAGGGGCAGCCGCCGGTGGACTAGATTCAGCGACCTGTTTATTCTGATCAATTTCCGTGAAGCTTGGAACATGGCGAGACAGCTTCTCCACCAACCCCCCTCTCCCTATATTTACACCTTTTATCAACTGCAAATATTGACCTGTACCAAGTTCCCAGAACCTGAATATTTTTTAAAATGCTCTGCCTGGATTCGAATCACCTTTACTGAAGGTGACACAGCCGGAACTGAAAGTAACCCCCTTTTCAAGGTCTTTTATAAATGTTTCTGTCTGTGGAATAGTCAGACAGGGAAATAGGGCAAAGGTTTAACTCGAAATGCCGCCTTTCCCTTCCATCTCTGTAGTCCTACCCACTTTCCTTTAATTTAGTGTGATATCATTAAAAAACCCCCACAGTGCAAAAGGAGGTCATTCAGCCCATCAAGTCTGCTGTGACTCTCTGACAGAGCATCTTACCGCCCCCTGCCCTATCCCCATCGCTCCATTTACCCTGCTAAATTTGGGACACTAATGGGACAATTTGGCATGGCCAGTCAATCCACTTAATCTGCATATCTTTTGGATTGTGGGAGGAAACTGGAGCACTTGGAGGAAACCCACGCAGACATGGGGAAAGTATGCAAACTCCACACTGACAGTCACCAAAGGCTGTAATTGAACCCGGGTCCCTGTCACTGTGAGGCAATCCCCGTGCCACCCTATATGTTGCTGAACTGGGACAGAATTAATTTCAACAATAACCAATGTCCGAAGACTATTTCTGTTTTCTTACTGATGTGCCAGATTACCAGGGATGTTATTTTGTTTTTTTAAAAAAAATTAAGTCCAGCATTGTCTCCCTGACCTTACTTGTAAAAGTAACATATCCAATGCTAGCATGTGTCTCCCTAATAACATAGCCAAAATTAACAGTAGGTGCATGAAGAGTATTACTGATAATATGTTAAAGTGAGGGCAGGAATGGTAGCCCAAAACTAACTAACTGACAATGTTACTTGGATTTGAACTGGTATTGATTTAATATTCAAGCTGCAAAGAACACTCAACATAAGGAGGCTTAATGGAACATTTTAAAATGTTAAATGTCAAGGGCAAACTACTTTGATGTAACACTAGACGGTGTTTTAAAGAGAAACACAAGAATTTCTGCAGCCCTTGTTGCCCTAAAACAGTTAGCTGGAAGGAATTTGGGAAAACATGTCAAACCAGCTGCTGCAACAGTCCGAATCCCCGAAAATATTCTTGCTGTAGTCAGAGGGTATTTTCACAAAGTATTACACATCCATAAAATTCAAATGGGATAAATCACAAAGATGGGATATTTTACATCCAGTGGGCAAAAGTTTGATTCATAATCTCTTTTATCATAATTTACAACGCGTTTGCCACATGTCTTCACCCACATGCCCCATGACCTCTAGTGTGTTTTTTTTTGCCAATTTTCTGCCCTTTTCCTGAGATATTGATCTGTGGATACCTCAGCACCTGTTCTACTGCCTGTTGTTTTCACATTATAGCTGAGATTGAAGGCTTCATTAGTAACTGTTCAACTGTGGACAGCACAACTGAGCCGAAACTGCTCTCACACGATGAGTGCGATTTTACAGCCTCGCTCGACCCAAGACCAGAAATTCCTGGAGCTTCCCGTTGTCTGTCCCTCTCACGCTCCAATTCCTGTGACGGTAGAATTCCAGCGAATGTCTGTACCGGCAAATATTAGAGTTTGTGGCTATTTATCAGGAATAGATCCCGGATATCCTACAAGCACTGATACCATTGATACCTAACTGAGGATTTGTAAGGCTGAAGACCTGTAAGAGATAGAATAAAGTAGCGCAGATTGGGAATCAAACTTTTGCCTGCTGGAAATAAAATGTCCAATATTTGTGATTTATCCTATTTGAATTTTATGGATGTCTAGGTTTGGAAAGGAATATTCTCATTACTGTTTCTGAACTGATGGATTCATCCAAAATCTCCTTGTAACTTGACATAAATGCAGGCTAATTGTACATAAGCTTTTATATGTGACCTTTGGGCTCCCTAACACATGAAGACTGAAAGTATGACACTTGTGCTTTAGACCATATGGAAGAGGACTTTAATCAGGCAAATGAGGTTGGCTTGCCTGAATATGAACCCACAAATGAGATCCCTGACTGAAACCTATGTTCTAAACTTAAACAGGCATGCCAATCCCTCTGGTACTCCAGATATAGACAGCACACTGAGAACACTGTGTATAGGGTTGTTGGATCTTGTAAATAAAGGAACTCTGATGAAGAGACTTTCACTTCTGAGGACTTATTACATAAGGGAAACTCAAATCTGAAACAGAAAATAAAATAACAAGGAGTGACCGAGAAAGATATCTATTACTACGACATCTATCAATATATGAAAATATATATTAAAAGATGATGCAGGAGAATGCATGGTATCTTTATAATGTCTATTTTCTCTCCAGCAAAGGTATGTGCAAATACCTTTGTTAGTAGCTGGGATTTGACACTAATATATTGGCCTGATAATGTAGAATGTAAACCATGGTTTGTCACATCATCTGCTGACATTTCCCTGTGTTTTCTCCATGCATTAACCTTATATTAAACATTGAAGGGCGGCATGGCGGCACAGTGGTTAGCACTTGGGTTCAGGGACTTGGGTTCAATTCTGACCTTGGGTCATTGTCTGTGTGGAGTTTGCACATTCTCCCTATGTCTGTGTGGGTTTCCTTTGATTTCCTCCCACGTTCCAAAGATGTGCAGGTTAGGTTGATTTGCCACGCTAAATTGATCCTAGTGTCAGGGAATTAGCAGGGTAAATATGTGTGGTAATAGGGCTGAGCTATTCCGGATAAATCGATAGAATTTTCCCAGCCAATGGGAAAATTCAAATACTTTTCTGAAATGATACAAAACTAATACATGTCCTGAACCGTGTGTAGTTATTCAGCCATGGTCAACAAATGAGGTAAGATACACAAGCCAAAAGACCCATGCACACAGGTAAAAACAGAAGTCCAGTAGAAAGCTAGAAAAGGCAACAAAGGATAGAAATCAGGCTATAGGCAGAACAAAAAGGGCATATGAATAAATTGACAAGGGATACCACCATTAACTGCAAAGGCTTTTATAGAACCATAGAAGAATGATAGAATCCCTACCATGCAGAAGGAGGCCATGTGGCCAATCGAGCTTGCACTGACAACTCTTCCACCCAGGCCCTATTCCCGTAACCCCATGTATTTGCCCTGCTAATTCCCCTGACTCTAAGAGTCAATTTAGCGTGGCCAATCAATCTGAATTAATCTTTGGAGTGCGTGAGGAAACTGGAACACCCCGAGGAAATCAACGCAGATACGGGGAGAAGATGCAAACTCATTATAGACAATCACCCAAGGCTGGGATTGAACGCAGGTCCCTGGTGCCTGTGAGGTAGCAGTGCTAACCACTGTGCTGTGCTGCCCATGTATATGCGTTATATGGAAGAGAGTAGTAAAGGGAAGTGTGTGCACATTAAAGATCTCCAACTCCTGATGCCTTCCACAACAGATTATTTAAAAAAATTTGAAGAAATTGCAGGTGCATTGGTCAGTGTTTTCCAAATCTCTTCAGGTTCAGAATTTGTGTCTTAGCATTAGAATATCGCATGTGTCACTCCATTATTTAAAACGTGAGGGTGAGAGAAATCAATGAACTTCAGACCTGTCAGTTTAAGATCAATTGTGGAGAAAATTTTTATTTTCCTCATTCAACGGATGTGGGCTTTGCTGCCTCAGACAGCACTTTTTCTCATCCTGAATTCCTCTTGAGAAGATGGTGGTGATCTGCCTTCTTGAACCACGGCGTCCCTGAGGTGTAGGTACAATCACAGCGCTGTTAGGAAAGGGATTCCAAGATTTTGACAGCAACAATGAAGGAACGGCAAAATATTTCTAAGTCAGGAAGTGGCTCGGAGGGGAAATTCTCAGTGGTGGTGTTCCTATGGATCTGCTGTCCTTGTTCTTTTAAATGGAAGTGATTGTAAATTTAGCAGATGCTGCGTAAGGAACCTTGGTGAGTTCCTGCGGTGCATTTTGTAGATGGTACACAGTGCTGCCACTGTGTATTGGTGACTGAGGGAGTGGATGTTTGTGGCTGAGGTACTAATCAAGCAGACTGCCTTGTTCTTGATGATGTTGAGTTTCTTGGATATTGTTAGAGCTGCACCAATCCAGGCAAATAGAGCATATTCTGTCACATCCCTGACTTGTGCCTTGTAGAGGGTGGACAGGCATTGGAGTGTCAGGAGATGACTTGCCACAGGTTTTCCAGCCTTTGACATGCTCTTGCAGCCAAAGTTATTCTTATGATTACTTACTGGATTGTATCATTGGACACAAAACTGGTAAAGCACTTCAACAAATATTATCCATAGGAAGAGTCAACTCTTAATTTCTGAAGGTGATAATCATGTCTGAATACTGTAGTTTTTTTTTGCTGAGGAGATAACTAGGGAAATCCTCAAGATGTTGCCTGTCTAAATGAGCTTCATGAAGGTGCCTGATGCTCCACACAAAATATTGAGAATTGAAATTGGAGGAGAACTTGCGGCGTGAGTTGGTAATTAATTGGGAACAGAGAGTAAGGATAAAGTTTTGGTCCTTGAATTGTGACAAGTGGTGTTCCTTGTGGTTGTATAGTTTAGCCTCAGTTTTTTCTAGGTACTAGATACTAATAACCTGGATGAAGGAATATAAAATTCAACTTGAAATATACAGATGACATAAAGTAAGAAGACCCAGACGTTATGTGGATGGGAACAGAAAATGACAAAAGAATATTGCAGACTAAGTGGATAAAACATGGCAGATGAAGTTCAATGTTGGAAAATCTGAGGTTTCTCATTTCAGGAAAAAAGGAAAAATGGGCATTTTTTTCTTAATGTGACACCAGGAGATGGGGAGGTTCAAAGGGATTTAAATGATCATGCCCACAGTTTACTAAAAGCTGGTGCATGAATACAAAATCTCACCGCCTCTTGGCCTTTTAATTAAGATGAAGCATCAGATCAAGTCCAAGATGGTGTGCAATACCTTATGTTGGGCAGTACAGTGGCACAGTGGTTAGCATTGCTACCTCATAGAGACCACAAATCCGATTTCAATTCTGGTGTTCGGTCACTGTCTGTGTGGAGTTTGCACATTCTCCCCGTATCTGCTTAGGTTTCCTCTGGGTGCTCTGGTTTCCTCCCATAGTCCAAAGATGTGCAGTTTAAGTAGGTTGACATGCTGAATTCTCCAGTAGTGTCCCAAGATGTATAAGGTAGGGGGATTGTTGGGGTAAATACGTGGGGTTGCATGTATAGGGCCTGCGTGAGATGCCCTGTCAGAGAGTCAGTTCACCCTCAATGGGCCGAATGGTCTCCTTCTGCACTGTAGGAACTCCATGATCTTTCAGCTTGGATCTTGTTTGTCTCTCCTATGGGGAACCTTGAATTGGATTTGATTGGAATTTGTTTTTTGGAGCAAGCAAGGAATAGATTTGGGTTTGTCTGATCCACTCTGAGCATTGGCTTTGTAACTTTAAGGATGGAGTAAAAAAACTAAAAATCTCATCAACGTAGCTAATAGAGGGTTAGCATTTATTTTGAAGAAAGAATTCAAAAATGATCTTCAAAGTTGAAAGTTTATTAGTGTCATAAGTAGGCTTACATTAACGCTGCAATGAAGTTACTGTGAAAATCCCTTAGTCATCACACTCTGGCGCCTGTTTGGATACACTGAAGGAGAATTTAGCATGGCTAATGCACCTAACAGCATCGTGGGAGGAAACTGGAGCACCTGGAAGAAACTCTCACAGGAAGAACGTGCCGACTCCGCACAAAGAGTGACCTAAGCCAGGAATCGAACCTGGTCCTTGGCGCTGTGCCAACCACTGTGTCACCCAAAGTTTTGGGCACTGTAAATCAGGGGGAAAATATGATCTTGGGAGGGGAATTAATGAGATTCACCAGAATCATACCAGGGCTTAAAAAGTTAATTTATGAAGATAGCATAATTTTGGCTTATTTTCCCTTGTGGTTTAGAAGGTTGAGGGACAATCAGAATATTAAATATTATAAAATGCTTTGATTGAGTAGATAGAGAGAAAACGTGGGAAGGGGACACTATCTTAAAATTGGAGCACAGCCATTTAGGAGGGAAATTAGGAATTTTCTTTTTGCAAGAAGGGTGCTGGGAATGTGGACCTGTCTCATTGGCCTTGGATGTGGGTCATTGAAATTTGAAAGAATAGGATCAATAGACCTTTGTTGGGACAAGTATCAAGTAACACAGAACAAACACCAGTAAATGGAGTTGAAGGGTAGATCAACTATGATCTAATTGAATGTGGCTGAATGGTTTCTCTTGTTCCTGTGTATTGTCAGCCCTCCCAAATAAGTAGAAGATTTTAAAATTTGGTTTCATGTAATGTGTTGTAGTCCTCCTCCCCATAACCCTCAGTATTGTCCAACCTCAGTGTAGGCAATACATTTTAGGACCAATCTCACCATCAAGCCCTTTTCTTGATTACAGTGTACGTTTCAGGGTGAGCCCCACCCTTGTTTTTTTACATTTGTGAAACAAATGGGGCCTGTGAGTAGAGACAAGAACAAAAGTAATCACAGGATCTGAATCTTGTAATTTGTACAATCTAACCTTTGTAAACTGTTTCTTGTTCATGATGTTTGACGAGAGAACTATGCTAAGGAAAGTATTCCTTCTTCCTTAGTGTGCTGTAAGATTGAGTTGATGTCATCCAGTACTTTAGGCATCAAAATAATTTGTGGATAACAGCATGATGTAATAAATCTTTCTGCTGACGAAAGTCATACGGGAGTTTTGATTTGCTTGTATGAATGGAAGTGTGTAAAGTAAGGTTTATTTATCAGTTACAAATAAGGCTTACGTTAACACTGCAATGAAGTTACAATGAAATTCCCCTGGTCACCACATTCTGGTGCCTGTTCACACATAACCAGCACCTCTTTCAGACTGTGGGAGGAAACTGGAGCACCTGGAGGAAACCCACATAGACAAGGGGAGAATGTGAAAACTCTGCACAGTGACCCAAGCTGGGAATCAAACCTGGGTGCCTGGCATTGTGAGGCAGTGTGCTAACCACTGTGCCACCGTGTATCATTTCTCCAGAAGCCATTATCCGGTTGTAACACCACCTGTATCTATTGACCCACATGACTTAGAAATGAGTTTTTGTGACTGGTTTTTCTAGCACTAAGGAAATTGGTTGAAATGTCTTTACACTGATGGCATTACCTAATTTCCAAAACATCTGTATGAGGAAATGCCGGGGCAGTCCTGTTAATACCTCAAAGCAGCCGCAAATTCTTCTGGGCTATGAATATTCATTTAAATCCCTTATTGAAGCTGACAGATTGGGATGAAAAACAGTGTGTGGCATTTTACTGGAGCAAAAGCTTGAAACAGTGTCCATGCATTAAGAGAAAAAAGATCACACATTTTATCATTGTTGCCAGTAATATATTAATATAAGTACATCACATTTCTTGCCTTGTTCAGGTGGTTGGCCTCTGTATGATTATGATTAAATCAGAAATAAAAATGTACAAGGAATTAGTCAAAAATGATGTTGGGATTCATTTTACTGGCTGCCGTATATCATAAACGTTCTAAACAGAATATGCCATGGTTGTATCATCCATATAGCTGCCTGCTCGGCTTCTGTTTGTTTATCGGATGCTGTTTGGAAAACCCAAACATCCTTTATTAACAGAAAACATTATCAATAGACAGCATGTTATAGATGTACCGGTATCCCAACAACTGCATAAGTGCCTCGTGGTAACATCATGAGACATTTATCAAAATGCAAGGCTGCTACGTTCTATTCTCCAGTACCTTATAGAATTATAGAATCCCTAGATTACAGATGGAGGCCATTCCGCCCATCGGGCCTGCACCAACAACAATCTTCAGCAGAGTGGTGAATCTATGGAACTCTTTGCCGCAGAAGGCTGTGGAGGCCGAGTCATTGAGTGTCTTTATGACAGAGTTAGGTAAGTTCTTGATTAATAAGGGGACTGAGGTTATGAGGAAAAAGCAAGAGAATGGGGATGAGAAAAATATCAGCCATGATTGAATGACGGAGCAAACTGGATGGGCTGAGTGGCCTAATTCTGCTCTTATGGTCTGATCGTCTAATCCCACCCAAGTCCTATCCCTATAATGCTACGCATTTATAACCTGCTAATTAAGGGGAATTCAGCATGGCCAATCCACCTAACCCGCATGTCTGTGAAGTGAAATAGATTTTGAATTTAAATTGATTTGCATTTCATTTGAAATTGTTTTATGTGATAGAGTAAACACAAGCCAATCCAACATACCTCTGGCTCTCATTCCATCGCTTTCTCTGGCTGAGTCTAACGTGGGGCCGCTTCAGCTTTCGTTTGACACTGAGATGATTATTTTGGTTTGTGCTCCATATCTAGTTTGTTATCATGTTCCATTTTTATACTCCAGTTTCTGCTTCCCTCACCAAATTGTTGAAACCCTAAATGTGACTTAAAGGGGGGATTTTAACAGCTTTGCTTGTCCTGAAACCATAAAATCCTGTCCGAGGACAACAGATTGTTCCATGTTCTGCCCCTTGCTCGCTCCGATTCGCTTTGCTGGCAGAGCGGTAAGATTCCGGCCTATCACTTCAAAGCCTTTTCTGAAATGTTCTTCTTTATCAGAATTGGTACTTCAATCCATCCTCCATGATCTTTGGTGGACCCTGACTTGGTGGCCTGAGTCCTTTTCCACACAAGAGTTCTGCAAACTCCTTCCTGTGATTCAGTAAATCAGACTCTAAATCTGTGAGTTTGCTTTCCCACTCCACCCTTGCTGAGCAATTTTCTCCAACCACTCCCACTCTTCCGCAACAACAACAAAGGATAATCTTTTAGTTGCTACTCTCCTTTCCAGAAATATTGTCTTCTCCTATTCCCTTGCTGCACCTGGTGGTGACCTAAGGCAGACTTTCATCTGTTGCCATAGCTAGTAATTCCCAGAGCGGGTCACTGCTCTGTTGCCAGAGTCGCTTGGGCACTCCAAAGCACATCACGCACGGCTGACCAGCAACCCCTCCCGCTCTGATCGCCAGCCATTGGCTTTTGAAGGATTTGAAGTTTGAAACGCTCAACCTGTTCGACCACGTTATAAATGCACCTTCCATGGTCTTCAAGGGTGGGACTTTAGTCAGAAGCTTCTGGCTCAGAGTCAGGGACGCTGCCAACTGTGTCACAACACCCCCCAGAAATATTCTACCTTCTTCAAACTGCTTTAACGTCCCTCCTTATAATAAATGTCTCTCACAAAAATCTCTTTTACTTGTGCCCTTCCCTCTCCATCCCAATTACTCACTTTCCTCCTCACCTCCCACCTCTCAGCGAAGTTGTGTTGAAGTGTCCTTTCACAATAGGGTGAGATACAATGTATGGCATGGTGGCACAGTGGTTAACATCGCTGCCTCACAGTGCCAGGTTCAATTTTGGCTTTGGGTTACTGACTGTGAAGTTTGCACGTTCTCCCTGTGTCTGCATGGGTTTCCTCTGGGTGCTCCGGTTTTCTTCCATGGTTCGAAAGATGTGTTGGTTAGGCGGATTGGCCATGCTGAATTCTCCCTAAATGTACCTGAACAGGTGCTGGACTGTGACAACAATAACTTCATTGCAGTATTAATGTAAGCCTACTTGTGACAATAATAAATAAAGTTAAACTGAGTTTGTGTCAGACTTGCCTGTTTTGGGAGAAAAGTGTAACGTGTAGGACCATGCTGGATTGAAGCTGTGGATGTAGCATATCTTATTTTGTGTGTAATAATGCGATGGAAAACTTTGCCATTTGGTTTCTGAAGAACGGCATATAACGTTGTGCAGGTCCTTGGAAAATCAATCGACTTTGATGCAAACAATGAATGTTGTTGTTTGATCAGTGCTTGTAAGTGTAAAATGAAATAGCTTATGGTTAGAGAGTGGGCGGATGACATTTCATTCTTTAACATCCTGTCAGAATTGCGGAGAAAGTAAAAGTAGATGGAAGATGATAATTTTATGCTTATGCTATCTTTACCTTTTGAGGTTTAGAACTTCTAATTCTGAAACAAAACTACAAGTGCTTGCATTTTCTTTAATTGATAAGAATGTTCTTTGGTGTTTTTATGACTTTGCACCTTAATCCTTATACTGGATTTCTCCTCCACCTTTCCTGAACATGCTTATTCCATATTGTGATCCCATTCTTTGGATGCCTTCAGTATTTCACCCGAGTGACTTTTCTTTGAAATGATATGATGAGTGTCAGAATATATTTCCTCAATGGGACTCAGAGTTTGTTGTGCTCATCCAGATCCTTTCATTCTTTTTCTTTGCCTCTCACATGGCCTATGAGACTAACCGTAGTGACTTCCTGACTGGCAACTGCAGGTTTGACCCACAACAGTGAAGTGATTTATGATTAGGGGATGCATGAAAGGCCAGAGCACAGATACATATTTCAGAGGGATGAAGGGTTTGCAGAAAATTACAGAGAAAGTGTGCGATAAAGTCATAGAGGGATTTGAAAGCAAAGATAAGCATTTTAAAATCAAGATGTTGCTTCACTGGTAGCCAGTCTAGATTATTGAGCCTGGGAGTGATAAGAGAATGCTGCAAGCTAATATTAGCAACAGAGTTTGAATGACTTTACATTTATGGTAGATAGAGTGTGGGGAAGTAGCTCAGAGTGCATTGAAATAGTCAAAACTAGAGTAACAGATTCATGAATGAGAATGTAGCCTGATGGGTATTCATAAAGATCCCAGCAAAGTAAAGACACCAGCAAAACCTGATGGTCAAAAGGACAAACTTTGTCTCAGCTAGGGACTGTGGGAGCAGCAAAGAACAGGATGTGCAATTATGGAACAAAAACAGAAATTAATTAGACAGTGGTTGTTGATTAGACGTTGTCTTGAACAGCAAGTGATTGAACACAAATCCCTGTGTGTTGTGTTCCTAAGAGAATTATGACTCTACAATAGAGGCACGACTTCCAATATTTGTAACCAAAAAGATATTGATTGATTAATACCTGTACTTGGAGTACGTGACTGGATAAATGATCAGTGCAGCAGCATCTCTATAAGGAGACACACAGAGACCAGGAGGTAGCAGTAACCTGGGATCAACCACTTGTTGACCCCGAATCTGGGAGTTGGACATGTCGCAACAAAACCTATCAGCAGGGAATCTGAACAGTCCATCTCACCACAGGCCCAATTTGTGAGTGTAAAGTTTTGATACCTTTTGAATACTTGTGTACAGAATGGAGCTGATCAAATTTTGTATATCATGAAGTAAGTCAGAAGTCAAAAAGTACTTTGTGTGTAATGCAGTTTGCTGCCTGGTGTAATTTTGCGGTAACTTGGTACAGTGCAATGAAGGAAATCTGTTGTATAATTAAAGAGTTTGAGGCCGTAATTTTACCAGCATGCCCTCCCAAGGCTTGTAAGATCGCCCCTGAGACCAGTGGAGAACTGATTCCAGGATAGGCATGTTGGTAAAATCAGGGCTTGAGTGTTTATGTCCATGGCATCAGTTGACTCCGGTATGAGGGCAATCAGGGTTTCAGCCGTAGATGAACTGAGACTGGGCGAAGTTGGGAGATGTTGCAGATGTGGAAGCAGGTGGTCTTAGTGACAACATGAATATGAAGTCAGAAGTTCATCTCGGGATCAAATGTGACAACCAAAGCTGGGAGCAGACTAACTGAATCTCAGAGTGCTCTCTGGCAGGGATGTAACGCTGTTGGAGTGCACCAGAGCACCCATTCTGGCACTGCCTATTTAAAGGCTTTTATATTCACCACTTGGTTGTTAACTCACCATTGCTGATTGGCCATGTGTTGTTTGCCCCACTGGACCTTTGTTTTCACTGATCTCAAATATCCCAGATAAAGGAATCATCAAGAACTCCAGTTGCAATAGGAGCACATCTGACCCCAGAGCAGAGAGCTGTGTGTCAGCGTGAATCACACCTTGAGTACAGCCACTCTCATACCAGATGTGAATGCGGTAAATGGAATCACTCCATGATAAATGCTGAATATTTAGCACACGAGTATTATGGAGTGATGTGTGCGATTCTCTCATTTATGTGTCTGTATAAATTTGGGAAAAGACATAGATTTAAAAGGTTTACAGGGAAATCATCTTCTCCTCTTGCTCTCACTCCCAAATAATGTCAAACTCAATAGAGTTGTGAAGAGCCCAGAGACGGATAGTCAATGATGATCTCAACCAGAGAGATTTGCAATCACTATAAGACCATTAGAGAAGATGTAGGCCATTTGTCCCATCGAGTCTGCTCTGCCATTCGATTATATCATGACTGATCTGATGTGATAATCCTCAACTCCACTTTCCCACTTTAAAAATCTGTCTATCCCTGACTTGAACATAACAACGCAGTATCTACAGCGCACTAAGGTAAAGAGTTTCACAGTTTCACTACTGTCTGAGAGAAAAAATTCCTCCTCATCCTTGTCTTATATGGATGACTCTGAGATTATATCCTCTGGTCCCAAACTCTACCACAAAGTGAAACAACATCTCAGTATCTATTCTGTCAAGTCTCCTGAAAATCCTTTTTGTCTCAGTAAGATCACTTCTCATTCTTCTAAACTCCTATGAGTACAGACCCAACCTTCTCAATCTCTTCTCATCAGAAAATACCTCCATACCTGGGATCAACCTGGTGAACCTTCTCTGCACTGCCTCTGATGCCGGTGTATCTTTCCTTAAATAAGGGGGCCAAAACTGTTCACAGTATTCCAGGTATGGTCTGTCTCATACCTTGTATAGTTTTAGCAAGAGTTCCTTATTTTATTTTGAAATAAAGGCCAGCAGTCCACTTGCCTTCCCTGCTGAACTTGTATGTAGCTTTTTGTGACTGACACCTTCAAATCCCTCTGTGCTGCAGCTTTCTGCAATCTTTCTCAATTTAAATAATTTTAAAATAATATTCAGCTCCTTTATTCTTCCTGCCAATGTGCATAGTTTCACATTTTCGTACATTATATTCCATCTGCCAAGTTTTTATCCACTGATTTAACATGACTAAATTTAACCTACTAATCCCCCTGAAATATATATATGTATCCCACTATAGAATTGTTGTCATCCTCACCACTTGCCTTTCCAATTATTTATGTCATTCGCAAACTTAGCAATAGTACATTCACTTCCCTTAATACATATTATAAATCAAAGTGACTCCAGCACTGATCCCTGTGGCACTCCATCAGTCACCAGTCACCATCCTGAGAATGCCCTTCTTACCCCAACTTTCTGTTTTCTGTTAGTTAACTGACCCTCTAACAATGTTAATATATTACCCCAAAGTCTTTTGCATGGTCCCTTATCAAACTCTCAGTGCAGGAAAGCGAACTTATTGTTCCTTGGGCTGAAAACAAGTTCCTGGAGATGGAGTTCAGACTGTATTTTAAGAGTTGATCGGAACTCATGGTGCAGCTGCGAATCCGGAGCCTGAGAAGTTTACAAGATAGCAGAGGGAAGACTGGATCCAGGGTATTGGGTCTCAAATTGCAGCAACAATCCTCCTGAACAGCTCCCTTAGTGTAAAATAAATCCAGATCTTACAATTCCCTGCTACAAATTCTCATAGAACTCAGTAAGATTCTAGCAACACCAATTTTAAATCCAACCGATTTATTTGATAGTAAATTTGCGAGCTTTCGACACTCTGTGTCTTCGTCAGGCAAATGCAGTGTTCTGGTCTGCAATAGCACACATATACACAAATTCTCATAAACAAGCATTTCAGGATCTTTGAAGCTCAAGGTTCCTGAATCTAGAGCTGCATCAATATCCCCAAACGTCCTGCTGCATTTGCCTCCTGAACATTAATTCCTTGGTTGTGATGGCCTGAGCATGAACCTATCTTCCAATTAGGCACTTTACAGTCTTCCGGACTTAACACTGAGTTCAGTAACTTCAGAGCATGAACTCTATTCTCTATCTTCACCCCATTTCCTTTTATTTCATTTCATTATATTTATTTATTATCATTTCTTCCACCTTTTCACTTTTCCACTTTAAAAAAAATCTCCGTTCCCCTTCATGGTCTCCCCTCCCCCTCCCCACCCCATTAGGTGGCACAGTGGTTAGCACTGCTGCCTCCGAGTGCCAGGGACCCAGGTTTGATTCCCGGCTTGGGTCACTGTCTGTGCAGAGTCTGTATGTTTTCTCCAGTTTCCTCCCACAGTTCGAAAGACGTGCTGGTTAGGTAAATTGGCCATGCTAAATTCTCCCTCAGTGTACCTGAACAGGCGCCAGAGTGTGACGTCTCTGGGGATTTTCACAGTAATTTCATTGCAATGTTAACATAAGCTTACTTGCAACACTGATAAATTAAACTATAACTAGGGCCATCTGTTGCATATTTAGGTTGTTCTTTGATGCACTGCTTACTTTTGTTCTACCAGTTACTCATTATGATCTAATGGCCGCTATGAGCACCTTTCTTAGCCTTGATCACCACCATTTACATTCCTTTTTGTGTTTTTGTCTGTGACATCCTTGTCAATTCCCTCTCCCCTCATCCGAACAGTGTGAATCTCATCCTTTTTCCTGTTGTCTTCAGTTCTGACAAATGGTCATCCTGACTCGAAACGTTAGCTCTATTCTCTCTCCACAGATGCTACCAGATCCGCTGAGATTTTCCAGCAATTTGTTTCAGATTCCAGCATCTGCAGAAATTTGCTTTTATCTTGGGTAAAAACAGAGCCAGGTGAGGGTGATCTGGCCCAGCTGGATAATAGTGGAGAGGCAGTAGAGGAGGTGGATGGGGTGAATCATGTCAAAGACTGCAGCCAGGCCAAGAAGGACAAGGAGGAAAAGTTTCAGTTGGATGGTCACAGGATGCTATTTGTGATAGAGTTCTGGAAAACCTGGAAATGATTTGGGGAAGCAACAACACATTCATGTATCTTTGAGAAGGAAGGGAGATTGGATGTACAACAATAGTTTGCAAGTACAGTGGGTCAAGGATTGGTTTCTTTGAGGAGAAGGGTGATGACAGCAGGTTTAAAGGAGAGATGTGTTTCCAATATTGGCTAACGTGGGGAGGCAAGAGGAAAGTTTCAGTGTTCAGTAATTCAGTGGGAATAGGATCGAGGGAACAGGAGGTGGGTCTCATGCACAAGATGAGCTCGGTGAGGGTGTGAAGGGAATTTTAAAGTAAGCAAGTTTATTTATTAGTGAGAATTAAAGCTTACATTAACTCTGCAATGAAGTTACTGTGAAATTCCCCTAGTCGCCACAGTCCGGCATCTGTTAGGGTCAATGCACCCAACCGACATGTCTTTCAGAATGTGGGAGGAAACCGGAGGAAACCCATGCAGGCATGGGTAAATGTGGAAACTCCTCACAGTGACCCTAGCCAGGATTTGAAGCCAGTTTCCTGGCACTGTGAAACAAGCAGTGCTAACCACTGTGCCACCATGTCCCGAATCTTGAGAAAGATGTGAGTTCAGAGCTAAGCATTAAAGAAAGTTTTGCCAGGTGAACAAATGGAAGGACAGGACACAGCAGAGGCAAACCCATCAAATTTTCTTACTCTTAGTGACAAAGAACTCCATGAGCTCCTTGCATTTGTTGGAGGAGACAGTGCGAGAGGCCTAGGTAAAAGAGAAAGATATTATTAAATTGAAGTAAAATCATTGAATTCCCTTTCAAGGAAATGGGCTGGTTCTTAACTGGTGGGAGTTGGTACAAATGAGACTGTTGAACTGAGCCAGGCTGAGTTGACAAACAGACTTGTACCCAAAGCCAGTCACTGAGAACAGGCAGGCCCTTCATGGAGTCTCAATTATAATTCAAAAATGCTACACACACCCTTATGTTGTGATTAGGAACACTCCATGCTCTGTTTTGTGATGAGCCTTATGCTTCAGAATCCCCACTTGCATCTGTGCAAACTTAGGCTGTGTGCTGTGAGGGTAAGATATAAAGGGAACCCATTGACATTGCTCATATGAATAGGATCGTCTGTGCTCCTGAATTGTCAAGTGGCAAAATGAAAAGAAATGAGTTTATCCTGGTCAAAGAAGAACCATTGACTCTCAGGGGCTGCAGTGAATGGATACTGTACTCAGAAATGTCTCTTAATTAACACTCAAGTGTAAGATTCCTTCGGTTGACTGCTGTCTTGTGTTGTTGGATTGGTTGTAGACCTGAGAGTTTTGAAAACCATGGTTTAGCTTTACACTCACAGAATGTTATTTTCTTCAGATTGGAAGAAATGTGAATAATTTCCCTCAGGGTTGAGATCAGTTATTGAGTTATTGGGAAGGGGATTTCCCCTGATGACCCAGTTTGACTTAAATAGACCATTCTTAGGGCTTAGTTATATTATTGAGTTAGTTCTTCCCCACTGGGGCAATGATGTTGTGATTACAGTTAGTCTTGCTGCTCCATGGTTAGGGGAGAGATGCCAATGTTCCCACCATATTCATTGAACCATTGAATCCCTACAGTGCCGAAGAAGGCCATTCTGCACCAACTCACTGACACAGCATCCAACCATAACCCCATGTATTCACCCCTCTAATTCCTCTAACCTACACATCCTGGTACATTAAAGGACAATTTAACAAATCCACCTAATCCGCACATCTTTGGACTGTGGGAGGAAACCCGAGCCCCTGCAGGAAACCCACGCAGACATGAGGAGAACGTGCAAACAATTACACAAGACAGTTAGCCAAGGCTGGAATGAAACCCGAGTCCCTGGAGCTGTGAGGCTGCAGTACTAACCACTGTGCCACCCAATCTTATCCAGTAAGAGCCAATGCTTCAGGAAGGGAAATAGTAAATGAGATAAAATGGGAAGATAATATTGGAAAAGGATTTGTCTGGGACAAAATTGCTTAAAGAACAAATGTTGCCAGATGCACTATTTTATAAGCTGAAACGGTGGTGAAGAGTTTTGGTTTTGGCTTTTATTTTGTTTGTTCTTCCTGCGCATTTCTGTTTTTTTTTGTGTGCATGTGAGTTTGAATAACTTTGTTTGAACAATGAGTGTTTTAAGCCCCATAGGATTGGGTATGGCAGGGTTACTGAACTAGACAGTGTGAATCAACAACACAAGATGCAGTCATTAACTCAGCATGCTTCAGTGATTTTTGTCATGTTAAATTGATGTTAATTCAGCTCCCTTTTTGAGGTGATGACTTCTCAGAGCCAGTCTCTTGACTATAATAATATTCCTCGATCACAATTCAAGCAAAACAGCTCATAAAGCATATCAAAATATATTCTGAAAAAGAGCTTTAAATCTTCAATAAAAAAATATGGAGTGAATAAGTTGAGCTTCCCTTAAAAGAAAGCTCATTGAGATGCGGGCACTGAGCTGAAATGTAGGATTAAAAATAATGCAGATTCGATCTTCCACGTTTCCATATTCTGTTCGAATGTGCAGGGATTGGTTGTTACTCCGCATACAGGAAGGGAGAATTTGCCCCCCCGCAGCTCAAACAAAATTCCCCTCAGTGGCAGCAGAACAGCACCGACGTGTGAAAAGTAAATGCTGATTGGCCAGACTCCAAAATGTGTGGCACCGTGGCACAATGGTTAGCACTGCTGCCTCACAGCACCAGATACCCCGGTTCAATTCCAGCTTTGGGTCGCTGTCTGTGTGAAGTTTGCATATAGTCCCCATGTTGGTGTGGGTTTCTCCGGGTGCTCCAGGTTCCTTCCACACGCCAAAGATGTATGGATTAGCTGGATTTGCCATATTAAATTGTCCCTTAGTGTCTATAGATGTGTAGGTTAGATGGATCAGCTATGGTAAATATATGGGGTTATGGGGATAGGGTGGACAGGCCTGGGTAAGATCAGTGGGCCTGGGGAGAGTCAGTACAGGATCGATAGGCTGAATGGCCTCTTTCTGTACTGTTGAGATTCTATGGCTAAACAAAAAGTTGCCATTATGTTTCTACAATCATCCATCTGCCATTGAGACTTTGCCTCTAAGTCTCCATGGGTAGTGAAGCACAACTCTCCCAAATTTCTGCCATCTGTATCCTGTGCAACATCAAGTCATAGAATCATAAATCCCTACAGTACAGAAGGAGACCATTCAACCCTTTGAGTCTGTACCAACCACAATCCCACCTAGATCCTAGCCCATTACCCCATACATTTACACTCCTAATCCCCCTGACACTAAGAGACAATTTAGCATGGCCAATCAACCTAACCCACAAACCTCTGGACTGTGGGAGGAAACCTGTGCAGACACGGAGAGAATGTGCAAACACCACACAGACAGTAACCTGAGGCTGGAATTGAATCTGGGGTTCTGGCGCTATGAGCAGCAGTACTAACCAGTGTGGCACTGTGTCACCCCCAATCAAGTTAGAGATCAGAGAAAGTGTAATTCATTGATCACTCTTTGTTCGTTAGCTTGCTATTACCCACCACCTCCGATTTAAAGTTCACATCCTCATACTTTAAATCTCTTTAAAGACTTGCCCTTTAGCCTCTTCTACTTCTAAAAGTTAATCCTAACTTTCTATTTCTCTTACTCTGTCTTCTTATGGATTCTCCATCATTCCTTTACCCCATATTTAGTGATCATTTAGGATGTATACTTTGGAATTCCTATCCTAAACCCATCCATCTGGGACATTGGTGGCTTAGGGGTGGTCTTATAAAGGCCTACAAAATAACAAGGGATATAGATAAGGTGGGAAGTCCAAAACGAGAGAACATAAGGTGAGAAGGAAGAGATACAAAAGGGTCCAGGGGGACCCTTTTGGGAGTGGCAGGATAGCATAGTGGTTAGCACTGCTGCTTCAGAGCTCCAGGGACCTGGGTTCAATTCCTGGCTTGGTTTACTGTCTGTGTGGAGTTTGCACGTTCTCCTCGTGTTTGCGTGGGTTTCCTCCGGGTGCTCCGGTTTCCTCCCACAGTCCAAAGATGTGTGGGTTAGCTTGATTGGTCAAGCTAAACTCACCCCTTAGTGTTCTGAGATGCATAGATTAGAGGGATAGCAGGTAAATGTGGAGGGATATGGGAGTAGGACCTGGGTGGGATTGTGGTCAGTGCAGACTCAATAGGCTGGATGGGTTTCTATGACTCAAAAGGGCAACTATTTCGTTCAGAGGATGTGGAATGTCTGGAACGACCTGCCAGAGACAGCAGTAGAAGTGGGTACAATTTTGTCTTTTAAAAAGTTACATGGGTAAGATGGGTATACAGGGATATGGGCCAAACGTGGATAATTGGGACTAGCTCAACAGTAAAAACTGGGCGACATGGACAAGTTGTGCCATGCTGTAGACCTTTATGATTATTCCTCCACCACCCTCTTCTGCTAAAAGACATTCCTTAAAACACGATTCTTTGACCAAGCTTCTCATTACTATTCTTCTGCTGGAAAATCTGAGCAAGTCTGACAGCATCTGTGGAAAGAGAATCGAGCCAATGTTTCGAATCTAGATGACCCTCAAAACATTTGGCTGTATTCTGTCTCCACAGATGCTGAGGTTTTTCAGCATTTCTGTTCTTGCTTCAGGTTCCAACGTCCAAAGTATTTTGCCTTTACACAGTTATAAATTTGTTGTTGAGTATTACAGACCATTTGCTCTTCCTCTAACTATACATATAACAACATTAAGACTACTTCTATGTAAGCCTGTTTAATGCATTAAAACCTCTTTAAAATGTTGCACGGGAACATCGGTCAAAATGTTGTCACGGAACTCCGTAAGGACAGGTAACCAGCAATCTGATCAAAGAAGAAAGTTTTTATTTCAGGAAGAGAGGGAGTTGAAGAAATGTGGGGAGGAATTGGAGTTTGCAAGACTGGACAGCTGAAGACATGAGGATAAAGATTAAGAATTAATGCCAATAATCTCCTCCCCCAGCTCCCCTTGTCCAACATCGCCAAAGAAAATTATAGCACCTTACATGTGGCCCAGCTAAGAGGACTGACTTAGTACAAACCAAAAACTGAACCTGGGATGTTATGGTCTGTGATGCTTATCATTAATAACTAATTAGCTTAATAACTAATTTCAAAAGTACGATGACTCCACATCATTGGTTTATATCACAGGAGATCTAATGTGTGGATATGAATAATTAACCATGTAGCTGAGAGATTGGAACCATTACAATTCAAGTTTAATATTATGATCTTGGTTAAAACTTGATGGTAACTGCATCTCTTTAGTGATTTTCATAGCTTGACTGGAACTTTGTTTTGAGCCAATCGTTTGATTCTTTTCCCTGGTGTTAACATTATTAAAATTGATGGGTGTTTAGTAAATCTTTGCCGTGATTAATTTTACAGCAAGTATAATAGGGCATTGTTGGAGAAAGAAATGGTTTACTTTGATTTAATTTGATTTGATTTATTATCATGACATGTATTTATGTACAGCGGAAAGTATTGTTTCTTGCTTGCTATACAGACAAAGCATACCACACATAGAGAAGGAAAGAAGAGGGTGGAGAATGTAGTGTTACAGTCATAGCTAGGGTGTAGAGAAAGATCAACTTTATGAGAGATGGGTCCATTCAAAAGTGTGATGGCAGCAGGGAAGAAGCTGTTCTTGAGCAAGTTGATACATGATCTCAGACTTTTGCATCTTTTTCCCAGCAGAAGAAAGTGGAAGAAAGTATGTCCAGAGTGTAGGGGGCCCTTGATTATACTGGCTGCTTTCCCAAGGCAATGGGAAGTGTAGACAGCATCAACGGATGGGAGGCTGGTTTGTCTGATGGACTGGGTTTTATTCATGACCCTTTGTAGTTTCTTACAGACTGGAGCCATACCAAGCTATGATACAACCAGAAAGAAAGCTTTTTATGGTGCATCTGTAAAGATGGTGACAGTTGTAATGGACGTGCCAAATTTCCTTAGTCTCCTGAGAAAATAGAGGCGCTGATGGGCTTTCTTAACTGTAGGGTCAGAGTGGAGGGACCAAGACGAGTTGTTGGTGATCTGGATACCTAGTAACCTGAAACTCTCATCCATTCCACTTCATCTCTGTTGATGTGGACAGGGGCATCAGATCTGAATCTACTCAATCCATATCTCTGCAGATAGTGATTGGTTCAAAGTCAGAAATTGTCACCACTGTCAGAGAAGCATATTGTATTTTAAATGTGAAATTCCTAGATAGACCTTGTGTTTAGATGAGCCATCTCACATTGGTAGCAAGTCCCCCAATTGGATTCACACATTCTAGTGATTTTGTTTTTGGCTGTGATTATTGTGTGATTTTTTTTTTGTCATTTGTATTCCTGTGTTAAGCGGCAAAGTTTCAGTCTATTGATTTTGAGATTAATCTACACAGTGTGCCTTTTTTAAAGTGCAATCATTCCTTTTAGAAAATAAAAATAAATCAAAGTGACTTTATCTTTCTTGGCCTTAAAGTTATTTGATAAATGAAGGACATTAAAGAGAATTTTATTTTACTTACCTCCATCTCTATAGAATTTCCATGTGTTACACTCCACTGTTAAAGCTTCTCCCACATCTCCAAAAGTGTTATTTCCCAGCCATCTGTGTAAGCTTAATTGGACTATTTTTGATTCGGAGAAAAGCTTGGCTTCCAGACAGCATCTGCCGGGCTGATGTAACTGAGATCAATGTTAATGGCATTGGCATGAGTCATGAAAGCCAATTGATTTGCTCATCAGTCAACTGCGATTCCTTCACAGAATGGCAACTATTGTAGATGTGTCAGAATTTTCTGACAATGGATGAAGCCCATTCAGTCTGAATAAAAGCTGACTCCCAACCCGCACTTGTTGCCATGATTCTCCATTCAGAAGATTGTTGGTCAGTTGGAGATCAGAGCTCTGCTATAGCGAGTTTGTGCAAAATTGGAAGTGGAATGTGTAGCAACGGTGGCCCCTGATGACTATGGTGCCATAGGCATCACAATGATAATCCAGGATGCTGGGAGTGGACAGAACCTGGATACATATTGCTCATTCTATGTGGAATGATAAAAAGGGGTTACATTACAAGTGTCACCTGAGAGGCTGCAGCAAAGAAAAGGTTGTAACGTCAAATTCTCTGGCTGAATAAAGCTGTAGAAAAAGTTTAAATAACAAATAGGGGGGCTACTTGTCACTTTAGAGTGAATAAGAAAAGATAAAATGGAGACCTATCAGTCCAACGTAAATCAGAAGACGTACTCTGAGAAAGTCGGACTTTATTCCTGCTTTCTGAATGAGATGTTTTCTTTATTTATTCGTGTCACAAGTAAGGCTGCAATGAGGTTACTGTGAAAATCCTCCACTTGCCATATTCTGGCGCCTGTTCGGGTATGCTGATGAAAAATTTAGCCTGGCCAATGCACCTAACCAGCACGTCCTTCAGATGTGAGAGGAAACCAGAGCATCCAGAGGAAACCTACATAGACATGGGGAGATATATGGATTAGCTGGATTTGCCATACTAAATTGTCCCTTAGTGTCTATAAATGTGTAGGTTAGATGGATCAGCTATGGTAAATATATGGGGTTATGGGGATAGGGTGGACAGGTCTGGGTAAGATCAGTGGGCCTGGGGAGAGTCAGTGCAGGATCGATAGGCTGAATGGCCTCTTTCTGTACTGTTGAGATTCTATGGCTAAACAAAAAGTTGCCATTATGTTTCTACAATCATCCATCTGCCATTGAGACTTTGCCTCTAATCCTCCGTGGGGAGTGAAGCACAACTCTCCCAAATTTCTGAGAGATTGGAATCATTACAATTCAAGTTTAATATTATGATCTTGGTTAAAACTTGATGGTAACTGCATCTCTTTAGTGATTTTCATAGCTTGACTGGAACTTTGTTTTGAGCCATAGACCTACATAGACATGGGGAGAATATATTGACTCTGAACAGACCTGAGCTGGGAATTAAACCCAGATCCCTTGCACTATGAGGCAGCAGTGTCATCATGATACCCTGTGGCTGTTTCCATGATTTATTTCTTAGGAATGACTTGGATATTATTCAGGGAGATTTAAAAAAAAAAATCATTTATGAGATTTGGGTGTCGCTGGCCAGGCTAGCATTTATCACCCATCCCTATTTGTCCTTGAAGATAATGCAGTCTATGTGGTATAGATACACCCATCGTGTTGTTAAAGAGGGAGTTCCAGAATTCTGACCCAGTCACAGTGAAGGAACGGTGATTATAGTTCGAAATCAGAATGGTGAGTGGTTTGGAGGGGAACTTCCAGATGGTGGTGTTCCCATGTTGCAACTGCCCTTGTCCTTCTAGGTGGCAGCAGTCATAGTTATGGAAGGTGCTGCCTGAGGAACCTCGATGAGTTGCTGCAGTGCACCCTTCTAGGTGAAGGGAGTGCTACCATTGACTCCCTTCACCAATGCACAATGCTTGGGAATGGTTTACCAAATAAGAAATAGGCTGCTTTGTCTTGGATGGATCTAGCTTCTTAAATTCCATCACACTCTTGACTTTGCATTGTACATATTGGACAGGCTTTGGAGAATCAGGAGGTGAGTTACTTGCTCCAGGATAGCCAGTTTCTGACCTGCTTTGGTAGCCATGGTATTTATATGACCAGTTCAGTTCACTTTCAGGTGAATGGTAACCTGCAGGATGTTGATATGTGGATTCAGCAATGGGAATATTATTGAATGTCAAGGTATAATGTTTAGATGTTCTCTTGTTGAAGATGATCATTGTTGAGCATTTGTGTAGTGGAACTACTTCAACTGCTTGGGAATGAAAACTATGGTCCAACAATATTCAACATGGGGAAACAATGCAGGATTCTGCCTTAGCTTGGAAAGGTGGGGAGGGAGGTATATTGCTTATTGTCTCAGTGCTATTTCCTGCTCTCACCTTGAACAGGGAAATCTTATCAGTTCTGCTTCCAATATTTCCCCCTCCCTCACCTTCATATAGTCCATCTCATCTCTTCCCTTCCCTGACTTTCTATCTCCATTTCAGAAGGTAGACTATTGACCAATAATATCTAATGTAAACCCATTGATTCCCACAGCTGCTTTGACTACACTTCCTCTCATCCTGTTGTACTGTTGCATCCTGACAGTTTCCCCGTCACATCTGGTCTATAGGCTCGATCCCTTCCTTTTCCCTCAACTGTGGTTGACAGAACTCTTGACAGTGTCTGTCCTGTTTCCTGTACTTCTGCTGTCACACTTTTCCCATTCTCCAAGGACCATTGCAGGGTTCCCTTGTCCTCTTCCTCCACTCCACCAGCCTCCCCGTGTAATGAATAACTTTCTGCCACCTCCAGCATGATGTTACTGCTGAACACACCTTTCCAATCTCCCAATCTCACATTCCATACAGATTTCTTCCACCACGACAACCTGGTTCACTCCTCATTCATAACCGACACTTCTAACCTCTTTCCTTGCAATCTTCCATGTGAACAGAGGTGAAGTAACACCTACTGTTTTAGCTACTCCTTTCAGATTGTCCAGGGCTACAAACACTCCTTCCAAGTGAAGCATGCAATTCACTTGTTCGCCATTCGGGTTAGCATCGAAAAATCCGTTGCTCACATTGTGATCTCCTTTACACAAACACAATTGACAGGCCCGACCCTTAGCATCCAGCGGTCTGCCATTTTGATTCTCCTTTTCACTATCATTCATACGGCACTGTCCTTGACCTCTGACACGGTTCCAACTGCTGCCAACTAATCAGAGGCTATTGAACAGCAGTGCCAGTGAGGACGTGGTGGCGTTGCTGGTACTGCACCTGGCTCCCAGGGCCTGGTATTATCATTGGCTCCCAGGGCACAGATGAGTGATGGTGGGAGGGCAGTCACGAGATGGAGTCATGGGTGAAGGGGTCAGCAGCAAGGGCAAGTGGGCGCCTGTCAATAGAACTTCCCCTGACACCAGGATGCATAATCATGCACTGACTATCTTTCAACAAGGGAGCAAGCTGGTTGGATTTTCTTTTTGCATTCCTCACAAGTGGAGTCCAGTGCTTACTTCTGAGTTAATACAGTGGTGGGATGTTGGCATTAATTACCCACTAAAGGCCTCAATTTGTGGCAGGGCTGGAAGGTTGTCCATGGTTTTGTTCCACCTGGATGTTAATTGGCGTGGAGTTAGGAAAATGGTGGGATCCCACCCACCACCCTCCTACCTGATTAAAAACCCCTCATCACTGAACTCACTCTGCTGGAGGGCATTAAATTCTGAACATGCACTCAAATAAACACTGCCGGCAAGTCCGCATTCTTAACAGGGAGAGGATGAACAAATATATCAGTAAAATTGTAAGGACTGAATTTGTAAAGATAAAAATTCAAGACTTGAGTCTGTTGGTGCATTCAAGTTGGCCAGTGAGGGTTGGCGTGGTTGTAGCTCCCAGTGAGAGTTGGGTTGTGGGAGCTGGTAGTGAGAGTTGGGTTGATTGGGGCTCCCACTGGGAACTGGGTTGGTTGGTGCTCCCGGCGAGCGCTGGGTTAGTTGGTGCTCCCGGCGAGCGCTGGGTTAGTTGGTGCTCCTGGCGAGCGCTGGGTTAGTTGGTGCTCCCGGCGAGCGCTGGGTTGGTTGGTGCTCCTGGCGAGCGCTGGGTTAGTTGGTGCTCCCGGCGAGAGTTTGGTAATAAGAGAGTGCATTACACGTAAATATTTTTGAACATTATGAATCAGCCAAGCTGTTGCACTCATTATTTTGTCTGACCCCTGTTCTGAGTTGGATTTCAAAACATCTCTTCCCCTCTGTGCAAAACAATGAGATTTGAATATAATTGACCTTTAATTAAACCATCACAGTCTTTTTAATAATCTCTCTGTGTATTTTTCATTTTAGCCTATTTACAATAAGAGGCACGTGGGAAGCTTACTTTTCAGCTACTCCAAATATAAACCGATCTTAATTAAATATTTCCCACGTATGCTATTGACAACACAGTTGTACAATGATTGTGTTTATTATTTCCTCTGAAATGCAGAAGAGGAAATCCTCATTATTAATCAAATGTATAATGAGCAGAGAAAATCTTGACATTTATTCATAATACTGATCTCTTTTGTTACACCTCTTCTTTCAATAAATAGATTTAACAGGATTGTATTTTATTAGCTGCCTTTTTTTAATGTGATAGAGTTGAGAGAAACTTTTGAGGCAAGTGTAATAGCGTATGTGCTGAGAAAATACACGTGAAATTGCAGAAATTTCATCTCTTGTAATCTAAACCAAGTTGTTTCATCAGTGTGCTGTCTAAATATTCAGGTTCTGTGTCAACGCACAAACAAGATAAAAAGTATCAATTGATATGTATATTAATCAAAGATATTATCTATGATAAGCCCGTACGTGTACATTATGGCCTTAACTTCAAAAGCTTATCCAAAAATTGCCACATTTTCTATTTAAGTAATGTTTGTAGCAGTGAAATACTTGCTGAGTCTGATCAACATTAAGCAGGTCCAGGAGACACTGTCACTCTCATATTTTCAATCTCAATAAGATACTGTCATAGAGGAAGTGATTTGAATGATAAAATCCCAGTGAACTCATTCTTCTTGTCTTTTCAAAGGACCATGTAACTGTAACGCTCGCATAGTCAAGAGATGAATATCAGGCAAAGTTTCTACTCGATAATCACATTAAAAACTTTCTGATGCTATTTATACATTAAAATTTATCCCCATGTTTTGCATTCCAGTCATTGTATTCTGATTGTCAGAATAAGATTGTTGCCATAGTATCTCTTTGACTGCATTGTCTTTGCTGATCCGTTTAAACTTCAGTTAATTTCACAACAAGCTATGCAACATGCTGTCTAAAAGCATTACTTGGATAGCACCTGTGAGGCCACATACAACCTTTGCTACTAAGTATGACATTACAAAGCATATTGCTTGTTAAGTTATTGTCACAAGTTATACACAGACTTTGATATTTATTACCATTTATTCATCTTCACTGGTCAGAATCCCACATTGTTGTAAGTTTATTTATTAGTATCACAAGTAGTCTTACATTAACACTGCAATTGAGATACTGTGAAAATCCCCGAGTTGCCACAGCCTGGTGTCTGTTCGGCTACACTGAGGGAAAATTTAGTGTAGCCAATGCACCTAACCAGCATGTCTTTTGGACAGTGGGAGGGAACCAGATCACTCGGAGGAAACCCATACAGACACGGGGAGAACGTGCAGACTCTGCACAGACAGTTACACAAGCTGGGAATTGAATTTGGGTCCCTGGGTGCTGTGAGGCAGCAGGGCTAACTATTATGGCACCATGCCTCCCATCTGTAAATCTGTAAAATTCTAACAGGAGTAGACAGCATAGACGCAGAAAGGATGTTCCCGATGTTGGAGGTGTCCAGAACCAGGGCCGTGATCAAAGGATTAGGACTCATATGAGCAGAAATTTTTCCACTCAGTGGTAAGCCTGTGGGATTTACTACCACAAAGCAGCTGAGGCCAAAACATGTGTTTTCAAGAAGGAATTAGACATTGCTCTTGGGGCGAAATGTTTCAAAGCATAAAAGAAGGTGGGATCAGTTCATTGAGTTTAATGATGAGCCATGATCATAATAAATGGCAGAGCTATCAGTCCTTATTGAGAATGTATTCAGTTCCATTAACTGATTGTACTTAGCGTTTTGTGTTCTCAAATCACCCTGGTACTTTCTTGTGTGACTGGTCTTTTTGAAGATGAGGTGCCCAATGTCCACATTCCAAACATGAGCTACATGAGTTAATGTAATGTATTTTGTCAGGGCAAACCCTCAGGATGCAATTCAACCTTTTATATATCTCAGGGCTTTCTTTGCAAAAGTTGTTGTTCATCTTATCTGCTTCCTTGTGATGTTCAGGGGAGGTGATGGCCCAGTAGTATTATTGCTAGACTAATAATCCAGAAATTCAACTAATATTCTGGGGACCTGGGTTCAAATCCTGCCTTGGCAGATGGTGGAATTTGAATTCAATAATAAATATCTGGAATTGAGAATTTACTGATGACCGTGAAATTGTTGTCGATTGTCAGAAAAACCCATTTGTTCCCGAATTGTAGAATTGCTACAGAAGGAGGCCATTGACCCATCAAGCCTCCACTGACAACGGTAAAATCCTATTCCAGAAACCCCACATATTTACCCTGCTAATCCCTCTGAAACTAGGGTCAATTTAGCATGGCCAATCAACCTAACTCGCACATCTTTGGACTAGAGCCCTTCAGGGAAGGAAATCTGCTGTCCTCACTTGGCCTGGCCTACATGTGACTCCAAAGCCACAGCAATGTGGTTGACTCTCAATTGCCCTCCAAGGGCAACTAGGGATGGCCAATAAATGCTGGCCAGCCAGCAATGCCTGTGTTCCACATATAAATAAAAGAAAACACCTTCTTCACATTGCAGCATGAACTCTTGACAAATCTGCTATGGCAAAATTCTGGTGATAAGTAACTTGAAAACAGCACACTCCTAACCATAAAAACAGTCTTGTATTCTTTCAGTAAATTATATTTGAAAACACATATCAACTTGACTGACTGTCATTTTTAAAATTCTTTGATGGGATGTGAGTGTTGCTGGCATTTCTTGCCCAATCCCAATGCCTTTGATAGGGTGGTGGTGAACCACAATCCTGGGGCACTTTTGCTGTAGCAGTTTGGTCTATTTAGCTATTTCAGAGAACGGTTAAGAATCAATCATATTGTTAAAGGTCCAGTATCAAAGATGTGCCAAATTGGGTCAGGGCAATAGATCAATTCTTACAACAAGTGTGATGGCTTTTTAATTCCATGTTTATAAATTAATTGACTTTAAATTTATATCAATTTTTGTGGTGGGATTTGAACATTAATCTGGATCTCTGGACACCAGTCCAACTATGTTACCACCATCTCCCCTGCTATGATCAGACATCACAGCCTCTGCACTCATATATCACAATAATATCTGTTGGTAAAATGGAAAGGAAATTGAAGAGGAAAAGTGCAGACTATGATTGAAGGCAATGCTGCACTAACAAATCTGTGTTAACTCAACTCAGCCTATTTGGACAGCTGTCATTAAGAGTAAAGTACAAAATTTGCTGTTAATAAACTCAACCTGTGTAATTGTACTTAACTTAGGGTGGCAAGGTGGCACAGTGATTAGCACTTCTGCCTCACAGCGCCAGGGACCCAGATTCAATTCTGGCCTCGGGTCACTGTCTGTGTGCACATTCTGCCCGTGTCTGCATGGGTTTCCTCTAGATGCTCCATTTTCCTCCCACAGTCCAAAGATGTGTGGGTTAGGGTTGATTGGCTGTGCCAAATTGACCCTAGTGTTAGGACATTAGCAGGGTAAATATGTGGGTTTACAGGGATAGGGCCTGAGCGGGATTGCGGTCAGTGCAGACTCGATGGACTAAGTGGCCACTTTCTACACTGTAAGGCTTCTATCATTCAAAGAAGGTGAGTCACACCAAACTATTCGGATGTTGGAATAAACTGGGCATTGTAAATTAGTAGTCTGTGACTTGTCAATGTGTTTGCACTAAGAAGAAACTAGAATAAAGCAAATCCTCTCCATGCAAAACATGCCGTGTAAAAGAGGAATGTAGCCTTCCAAAAGAGATTAGTGTTTCCATGTTATACCCAGTCATTGACAGAGTGCTGCTAGTGACGTAAGTAACAAGTATGCGTGTATGTCTTTGTGGATTGCAAGCAAGATGTGTACATAACACATTTTTTTGGCCTACCTTTCCTTGTTTTTCAAGCTCTGCTGGTGCTGAATACTTTGGGTCAGAGTAAACCTTGCTTAAAAAATCCTGGATATACTGGAATTTTGAGAGTCCGATAAGAATAATTGTTGACCTTAGCTGTGAATTGGCACTGAAGCTTAGTCATTGAGCTGAGTATAAAGATGTCTTTAATAATTATTGTGAATAATGTAAGGAAGGCAGTGCAGGTCCTAACCTTGCTAGAAGGCAGTATTTTGAATGACGTGGATCAGTACTTCCCCAATTGGGCAAGGCCATAGCAGCTATTGTTGTAAGCTGAATGTAACAACTTTAATCAGGCAATTGAAGTGGGCCTGTTAGAATATGAGCTCCCTGATTAAGAGACAAATTGATGGGCCAGTCAGGAAGCTCCTTGCTTTGTCTGGCATGTCAGTTCCTCTGGGACTCCTAATGTAGACTGCTAATTAAACACGTTTTGTATGCTGTTGTCAGACTTGTAAATGAAGGGATTTTGGTGAAGGGACTTCTGCTTCCGAGGACTTATTAGACGACAATATTGCAGATGCAGGAGATCTGAAAAAGAACCTAAAAGTGCTGGAATAGCTCAGCAGGTCTGGCAGCATCTGCGGAGGGAAAAACAGAGTTAACGTTTCAGGTCCAAAAGTGATTCTTCTTCAGAGTTAAAGAGAGGTTAGAAATGTGATAGGTTTTATACTGTTACAAAAAAGAGAAGGGGAGGTGGGAAGAGCAGGTGGAGGAAAAAGTAAGTTGGCGGGCAGAGGAGGTTAATGGAATGTTATGGAACACAAGATAAAGAAAGTGGTAATGGTAGTGTGGTGCTCGAGAACTAGCTGTGTCCCTGGCCAAGCTGTTCTAGTATAGCTGGAAGACTGACATCTAATTGGCAATGTGGAAATTTGCCCAGCTATCTCCTGTCCATAAGGAGCAGAACCAACCTGACCTGGCAAATCGCCACCCCATCAGTCTCCTCTCGACCATCAGCAAAGTGACGGAAGGTGCCCTCTAATAATAGGATGCAGATGAAGTCCTGAACAGAACCTCGCCCCCCCCACTCCCTTCCACCCACCCAACAATCCCAATCCCAATTCTTGGTTATTTCAGCCAGAAAAAATGCCAATCCAAAATACATTTGGAATAACATGGTGGGCAGAAGTCAGGACTCCTTCATACGGTGCTGGAGCTGCTCCCAATGTTCCGATTGGAGGTGGCCAGTAGTGGGTAGAATGGGGATCTACAGCTGAGGTGTCATCCAGAGGCCCAGCTTCCAGCCTCGGAGTGTTACTGGAACTCCATCTTGTTTCTCAGGAGGTCCCCCTGTTTTCTTCCACAGTGTGTCAGTGATGTCAGAAGCGCCTTTTCAATCTGGCACCCAGATATGATGGCGAGAATCTTGGTATCAAGCCCACCTCACCGTGGAATACAATGCAAAACCTCCTGGGTGCATAGTTAATGTTGTCGGGGATGGAAGTTATGACGTGTAATCCTCGGTCTCCACGGTGGGGAACACTCTATATTCCCACCCCTGCCACGTAGGCCCAGGAGGGGAGAATTCTACTTGGACAGTGCTGGGAAAAGTTGGCAGGTTGGGCAGCATCTATGGAGAGAGAAAGAGTTAACATTTTGAGCCTGATATTAGTCTTCTTTGGAATGAGAGGTTGAAATGTGATAGGTTTATGATGTTAAAAAGGGTGGGGGAGATCAGAGATAGGTTAGAGGGTGGGGTTATTAAATGATATTATGTAACAAAGACAAAGGGAGTGGTAATTGTGGGAGTAATGTCATATTCCTAACCCAAAATTTACTTTCAACAATTAAGATAGTTATTTTTAATATGCTGTGTAGGGAACAGAGGTGATACATAGACGCTTAGAAATGTAGGTTTGTACCACCATTGCACCATCTCTAGTGTAACTAGTCCTAATGTCAGCCTGAGAGATTGCAAAAGGCAAGCTGCAGTGCAACAATATATTCATTAAAGTAATAGATTTTTGGTCTAGGCTATTCACCAGAACCAAAATCTTTCTTCTGTAAACTTTTCAATGGTTGGTAAGTTCATTTCTAGCGATTGACCCGATTCAGTGCTTCTGAAAAGATAGAAAGTGTGTTTAAAAAAAAGGAACACTTTTCGCAACCACTGGATATCTCAAAGAGCTTTACAGGCAGTGGAGTACTTACTGAAGTCACGGTTGTAATGTTTATTTACACAGTAACTTCACTGCAGTGTAAATGTAAGCCCACTTATGACTAATAAACAAATTTTAAACTTTTTAATGTCAAAGATGCTGCAGCTAATTTGCACCCGGTGAAATCTCCATAACAGCAATACGACAATGGTCAAATAAACTGTTTTGGTGATTTTGATGGATAAGTATTAGCCAGGGCAGCAGGATAAGTTCCTGCTCTTCTTCAGAATAGTGTCATTGGATTCTATACATCCATCCAAGGAAGCAGCTGGGCGCTGGGTTCATTGTCTCATCTATAAAGCAGTCTTTGACAGTGCAGCACTTGCTCAGTGGTGCACTGAAGTGTGGAACTTGACTTTTGCAGTAAAAGCCTGGAGTGGGACTTGAATGGAAAACCTCATAACTGAGAGATGAGAATCAATCAACTGAAGCAAGACTGACACACGGCTGAATTTGGTTGTCTACAAGGAGATTGCAGATGGTTGACTGGTACAGGGGAACCTGAACCAATTCAGTAATGATTCAGACAAAGCGCCATAATGGACTCAAAACATTGGGCGTGATCATGGCAGCCATTCATGGCACTCCTCCTCCTCCTCCTCCCTCCCACCCCCCTCCCCCAGCTGCTGCAGAGAATTTGGCAGCTGGCCAAACCTCTGTTCACTGCAGCAGAATGGGAAAGTCATAGCCACGGAAACCAGGGGAAAGGCTACTAATGGCAGCGCGTGGAGAGAATAAGGGTTTGAGTGGCCAAATGGCAGAGAAGCTGAAATTAGAGGGTAAACTGTGACGGGTGAAGATGTGAGGGGGGGGGGAAGAATGAGTGGGAGAGAGGAAAAATTTAAAACGGGGAGGGGAGGGAAGCGGAAACAAAGGGGGAGAAAAGATAATGAAAGGGGCATAAAGTAGGGGGAAAGAGTGGGGGAGGAAGAAAAATGAAGAAAGACAGTAAAGAAATAAAAGGTAGAGAACAGTAAAAAATAAAATAAAATGAAAACAAATGGGTTTGAGGTGGGATAGAACTAATGATCTGAAGTTGTTGAATTCAATGTTGAGATCAGAAGGCTATAAAGTGCCTAGCTGGAAGATGAGATGCTGTTCATCCAGTTTGCATTGAGCTTCACCGGAACATTGCAGCAGGCCAAGGATAGACATGTGGGCATGGAAGCAGGATTGTGTATTAAAATAGCAAGCAACTGGAAGGTTAGGGTCCTGATTGCGCACAAACCGAAGGTGCTTAGCAAGGCAATCACTGAGTTTACGCTTGGTCTCCCCGATATAGAGAAAGACCACATTGGGAGCAGTGAATGCAATACATCAAATTGTAAGAGATGAAGTGAAATGTTGCTTAACCTGGAATGAGTGTTTTGGAACTTGAATGGTGAGCATGGAAGAGGCTAAGAGGCAGCTGTGCTTGCGAGGGAAGGTGCCACGAGTGACGGGAGAGGTGTTGGGTATAGTGGAGGAGTGGACTAGGTTATCTCTTAGGAGTCCAGATAGCTATGGGAGCCAGTGGGTTTGTAATGGATATTGGTAGATAGTCTATTGCTGAAATGGAATCAGAAAGGTCAAGGAAGGGAAATGTCTGAGATGAAACAGGTAAAGGTGCTGGAGGGGTGGGAACTGGAAACGAAGTTGAGAGCATGAAGCGGCACCAAATCAGTCATCGGTGTACCGGTAACAGAGTTGTGGGAGGGGACCTGTGTAGGCCTGGAACAAGGAATGGTCTACATACCACATAAAAAGACAAGTGTAGCAAGGATCCATGCGGGTACACATTGCTACTCTTTTCATTTGGAGAAAGGTGAGATGAGTTCGAGGAGAAATTGTTGAGAGAGAGAACACGTTCAACCAGGCGGAGGAGAGTGATGGTGGATGGGAACTATTCAGGCCTCTTTTTAAGAAAGAATCAAAGAGTTCTCAGGCCATCCTGGTGTGGGATGGAGGTGTAGAGAGATTGCACATCTATGGCAAACAGGAGGCGGTTAGGAAGCAAACTGGAAGCTGTCAATATAACGCAGGGCATTAGAGAAATTCTGGATGTAGATGGGGAGGGAATGGACCAGGTGAGTGGGGATGGAGTCAAGGTAAGAAGAAATACGTTCAGTGGAGCAGGAGCATGTGACACAATGGGCCTACCAGGACAGCCCTTTTTTGTGGATTTTGGGAAGAAGGTAGATGCGGGCTGTCCGGGTTTGGAAGACTGAGGTTGGAAGCTGTGAGGGGAAAGCATCCAGAGGAGATGAGAACGGTGACAATCTTGGCAATAAATGGCTTGGTGTTCAATGTGTTCAATGTTCAGAGTTCCCCGATGTGGAGTAGTTATTGAGGAAGAGCCTTACAAAGTACTAAGAAATCTAACAATTATCTTGAAAGTTGTTTTTACAAGCTGTTTATAATTCTGCACCCAGGATTTCACTGGATGTCTAAGGCTCAATGTGCAGACGTAGAATCTTGGCACTGTGCAGACAGAAGGTTGACGAGCCTTGTGATGAAACAGGACATTTAATCAGCTCTTGGTAGAGACAAGGACAATAATTGAAAACTCATGAGGCAAGCTGTTTCTTTGTATTTGTGTCCAGAACAAGGCTTTTATATCGTGTATCAAATTACAAAGTGTTTGTGCTCATCTTCAGTGTCATATATCTCTGGGGGAAAAGCATAAAAGCTTGAGGTCATAAGGGAGAAAGCGAGAGAGACTTTTATCCAGCATCAAGCTAGTTTCAAACTCTGTTCAGTTAATAAAATGTGTTGCTTTGAACAATTACCCCGGTTTGCTGTTGAGCAGTTTGATTACTAGTTTGAAGAGCACAAGATAGCTGTTAAACCCTTGAGTTTAGCTTATTGTTTGTTTTAATGCTGAACATATATCTCTCTGCAGAACTTTGTAATATATTATGTGCATTTCAGATGACAGCTGTTTGATTTTTTTTCAACTTCCTTACAGACCTTGTGTTGGCAACTTGAGGTGGAAGACACGTGTAACTTACACAGTGACCTTGCTGAACGCACTTTCATTAGTAGCCTGGCCTCATGACTGGAGTAATGATACTTCTCTTGAGTGTTTCTTTAATAAACTGGAGGACAAGGCTATGTGTGTGTTTGGTGAGGGGGTGGTTGTTTCATTTTGTGTACTTAAGATAGTCACACAATTTGCACTGTTACACTGACTTTGCCACAATGTCATCTCTTGTTTCTGTGATATAATTGGCTTTGGTTGGAGTTTTGATTTGAATTATTATTATCACATATATTGGGATATGGTATTGTTTCTTATGTGACATACTGTTCATAGAGTACATAGGGGAATAGGAAATGAGAGAGTGTAGAAGGTAGTGTTACAGTCATAGCTAGGGTGTAGAGAAAGATCAACCTATATGAGGTAGGGCCATTCAAAAGTCTGATGGCAAGTGGAAAGATGCTGTTCTTGAGTTGGTTGGTACTTGATCTCAGACTTTTGTATCTTTTTTCTGCTGAAAGAAGGTGAAAGAGAGAACGTTCAGGGTGCGCGGGGTTCTTAATTATGCTGGCTGCTTTTTTGAGGCAGCGGGAAGTATAGGCGGAATCAATTGGGAGGCTGGTTCGTGTGGACTGGGCTATGTTCACAATATTTTATAGTTTCTTGTGGTATTTGTCAGAGCAGGAACCATTCCAAGCTCAGATACATCTGGAAAGGATGCTTCTCATGCTTCATCTGTAAAAACTGGTGAGAGTCATAGTGGACATGCCGAACTTCCGGAGTCTCAAAGGAGTACAAGAAATTTCTAAATGGCCACTTAGTCAGAATGAAAAGAAAACACTTCTAACACTTAGAAATTATCAATGGACATCATATTGCATGAATTATTTGGGAATGCAGTCACTGAGGATACAACAGTAAGCACAACAACAATTTTGTGCACAGCAGAATATTAGAACCAGCAAAGGGTTGAATGACCAGTTAGCTTGAGTCCAGCTATGCTTTCTTATAAAGAGAGAGTTATCTTTGGTCTAAACCTGCACTGTGGGATCTTTAACGTCCCATTAAAATTTCTGAGGTGTGACCTGTTGTGTCGCCCCGAAGAATGGCATTTGGAACAATGCCAAACTCTGACAGAGCTTTAGGCAGATGTTAACCTGCATCATGTGCTTGCTTCCTGGAATGGGCCTGAACTCTGAACTCTTGACTCAAATGTCACCTACTGAGGCAAGCTGTTGTTCAGCTTGTGTTGTTTGGAATATTTTCCCCTTCCTCCAAATTTCACCCTCGCTGGGAGAGTCCTAATTCTGTTTTACTTGTAGAAGCAATGGGCAGAATGGCCTCTTTTGGTTTCGTAGCTTTTCTATGGTTCTGCATGTTGGGTTGGCCTTACCTTTATCCCAGATATTACAGTTTTGAATAAAAGAGAAGATCCCATAGATACTTTGATTTCTTACTTCTGAATGTGAATCTGCATGGTAGAACTGGGTGGCACAGTGGTTAACACTGCTGCCTCACAGTGCCAGGGACCTGGGTTGGATTCCAGCCTTAGGTGACTGTCTGTCTGTTTATTTGGAGTTTGCACATTCTCCCCATGTCTGTGTGGATTTCCTCCAGGTGCTCCGATTCCTTTCCACAGTCTAAAGGTGTGCAGATTAGGTGGATTGGCTATGCTAAACTGCTCCTGAGCATTCCAAAGATGTGTAGGTTAGGGAGATTAGCGGAATAAATGTGCAGGGCTACAGGTATAGGACAGGGAGCAGGCCTGGGTAGGATGAGAATTGGTACAGACTCAATGAGCTGAATGGCTTCTTTCTACACTGTAGGAATTCTATGATTCTATATGATTGAACTCATGCTTCTAAAGTGAAAAGCTGCATTGCTGCTGAGGACTTGAGCAAACAATGTAGATGGACATTGCATTGCTGTACTGTACTGAAGGAGTGCTACCCTGTCAGAGCTGCTGCTTTTCAATTAAGACATTAAACTGAGTTTGATTTAGTTTATTTATTTGTGTCACAAGTAGGCTTACATTAACACTGCAATGAAGTTATTGTGAAAATCCTCTGGTTGTCATACTTCGGTGTCTGTTCAGGTACACAGAGGGAGAATTTAGCAGGGTTAATGCACCTAACCAGCACAACTGTTGGACTGTGGGAAGAAACCAGAGTACCCGGAGGAAACCCACACAGACATGGGGAGAATGTGCTGACCCCGCCTAAGTGATCCAAGCTGAGAATCGAATCCAGGTCCCTGATGCTGTGAGGCAGCAGTGCTAATCCCTGTGCCACTATGTCACCCTGAAGTTACGCTTGCCCATTGCTATGGATGTAAAGGATGCTATAGTAGTGTTGGAAGAAGACCCAAAGGACCCTCCCAAAGACCTGGTCAATGTGTGTCCCTCAACCAAAAACACTTCTTCCCAAAAGCAAAATACTCCAGATGCTGGAAATCAAAAATAAAACCAGAAAATGTTGGAAATAATCAGCAGATCGGACAGCATCTGTGGGGAGAGAAACAGAGCTTGCAACCTGAAAGATTAACACTTCCTCTCTGCAGATGATATCAGACCTAACTGAGATATTTGAATCATTGATAATCACAAGCCTTTGTTTAAAAAGGGCTGCAGGAAAATCGTGGGAACTACAGGCCAGTGTGCCTCACATCTGTAGTGGGTAAATTGTTGGAAGGTGTTTTGAAAGACAGAATCTACATGCATTTAGAGATGCAAGGACTGATTAGGAATGGTAAGCATGGCTTTGTGAGTGGAAAGTCATGTCTCACAAATCTAATTGAGTTTTTTGAAGAGGTAACCAAGAAGGTAGACGAGGGCAGTGCAGTTGATTTTGTCTACATGGACTTTAGCAAGGTATTGTATGGTAGGTTGTTGCATAAAGTTAAATCTCATGGGATCCAGAAGCCAGCGGGTGGTTGTAGAGAGTTGTTTTTCAAACTGGAGGCCTGTGACCAGCAGTGTGCCTCTTGGATCAGTGCTGGATCCACTGTTATTTATCATTTAAATTAATGATATGGATGTGAATATAGGAGGGATTGTTAGTAAGTTTTCAGATGACACCAAGATTGGTGGCATAGTGGGCAGTGAAGAAAGTTATCTCCAATTGCACCGGGATCTTGATCAATTGGGCCAGTGGGCTGATGAATGGCGGATGGAGTTTAATTTAGACAAATGCAAGATGATGCGTTTCGGCAGATTTGAACCAGGACAGGACTTACTCAGTTAATGGTAGGGCATTGGGGAGAATTACAGAACAAAATGATCTAGGGGTACATATTCATAGTTCCTTGAAAGTGGAGTCACAGGTGGACAGAGTGTGAAGAAGGCATTTGGCATGCTTGGTTTCATTGGTCAAAACATTAAGTACAAGAGTTGGGACATCTCGTTGAAGTTGTATAAGACATTAGTAAGGCCACAGTTGGAAACTGTGTGCAATTCTGGTCACCCTATTATAGAAATGATATTATATTAAATGATATTATTATTAGAAAAGATTTACAAGGATGCTACCAAGACTTGATGGATTGAGTTATAAGGAGAAGTTGAATAGACTGGGACTTTTTTCTCTGGAGTGTAGGAGGCTGAGGGGTGACGTTATAGCGGTCTATGAAATAATGAGGAGCACAGACAAGGTAGATAGTCATTATCTTTTCCCAAAAGTAGAGGAGTCTAAAACTAGAGGGCATAGGTTTAATGTGTGAGGGACAAATACAGAAGTGTGCAGAGGAGCAATTTTTTCACGCAGAGGGTGGTGAGTGTCTGGAACAAGCTGCTAGAGGTAGTAGTAGAGGTGAGTACAATTTTATCTTTTAAAAAGCATTTAGATAGTCACATGGGTGCGATGGATATTGAGGTATAAGGGCCACATGTGGGCAATTGGGATTAGCGGTTTTAAAAAGGACAGTATGGACAAGTTAGATCAAAGGGCCTGTTTCCATGCTGTAAACCTCAATGACTCCATAAGACCTGCTAAATATTTCCAGCAATTTCTATTTTTATTTCAGTCATTTATCGCATTGTGTATACATTGATCACAGCATTTGTCTACACAACAATGGGGACTATGCAAAGTCCTTCACTTGCTGGAGTGTGAGAGCACAATAGGTTGCTTTTATCATTGTGAGAACATCTGTGCTCGACTCCTTTATTGCACATTAAGTGTGTGCTGCTTCCTATTTCCACCATCCGCTCTGTGGCTACCCCCGCCATTCTTCCCAATTTCAGTCCTTAGATCAGGCACTGAAAGCCTACCAGCCAGAGACTCCTTCCTCAGGAGAGCACAGGCGACCTGCACAGATTTGCTTGTCGTGTTCCCCACATGTTGAGCCACTCCCTCCCCCGCCATCCACATGCTGCTCTGTTACTATCGGTGGTATCAGATGGAAGCCCCTAACTGAGCATTAGTTGGCCATTTTATGAGTCTCAGTTGGCAGCAGGTAAAGCAGGAAGGCTGTTTGTAGGCCTTTCCTTCCTGGACTTAATCTGGGGAGAAGAAGAGATGGTAGGGTCCCCACCTGCAATCATCCCGTCCAATTAACTGCCCTCCCCACCTCCAAAAAGCAGCATTAAAATACTTATCCTTACTGGTGACCTCACCCAGTGTAACCTTCCCTGCTGTCACTTACCACTGGCCTGGCCTGTTGTCTCTTGACCCTGATCCTGGACCTTGGGTGGCTGCCATTCTGGCGGCAACCACTGCTCCCTGGTGGCGCCTCGGAGCAAAAAAATTTGCTAGCGTCTGACTGGCTGCTCTCAGTTTATCGACCTTTCCCCCATGATGGCACAGTGGTTAGCACTGCTGCCTCACAGTCCCAGGGATCTGGTTCGATTCCCAGCTTGGATCACTGTCTGTGTGGAGTCTGCACATTCTCCCCATGTCTGCATTGGTTTCCTCCCACAGTCCGATAGGCATGTTGCTTTGGTGCATTGGCTGTGCTAAATTCTCACCCAACAGGCGCTAGAATGTGGCGACTAGGGGATTTTCACAGTAACTTCATTGCTGTGTTAATGGAAGCGTGAGTGTGACACTAATAAATATAGCTGATTGGTGGATTTTTCCAAAGGGTAAGATCCAGGTCGCTTGCAGACTCTCCAGCGATGGGCGAGATGACTAACACCATCTTCCCCTGTGCCCCCCCACTCCCACCCCAGACTCTCCTCTACAGGAGTTCCCTCTATAAAATCCCCTCCTTTGTCTCCAATGCTCTGATCGCAGTAAGGTGCTGGGGTGAAAATACCCCCTGACATTTTGTACTTCCATTCCAGATGTAACGACGTTTTAATTCTTCGCTTCTCAGGGGCGATGAGGGATGGGCAATAAATGCTGGTTCCAGCCAGCGATGCCCATGTCCCATAAATGAATTGAAAAGTATTCACGGCCTCAGGGAACAGAGTATAAGAACGTGAGTTCCAGAGAGTGGACTCTCTAATCTGAATGTGGAGACACCGCTGTGAGACAGAGAACTTGCTACAATCTGGTGTAAAGCGCTGAGCGCGGAGACCCCCATTCTGGAAGAAATAAAAACTAATTAGCAAATAACGTTGTGTTAAAGCTATTAACATGTCACCATGGCAATGTGGCAGAACGCACCATCCAAGTGAATTGCGAGGGCGACATGACGTGCGCTTTGAGAGGAATGCCAGCTGTTAGTAGAGGATGTACAATAACTCATTGTTGAATTAAAAAATAAACCACATGCATTGGAAACGCTGGGCAGGGCAGGCAGCAATCTGTGGGAGTAGGGATGTCATCAGTGACTGCCAAATAATACAACCCCCCACCTTTCCGGGAAGCTGATGGCAAATCCACCAGGTTATGCTGCACAGCTGTGGGGAAACCTTGCGATTCCCATTAAATTCCTCAGCCGCTGCTACATGGTGATGAGCTCAGGGATAATGAGTGAGAACCATTTCCTTAATAAGCCTCATTGACTACCCAGCGGGCAGGAATCCCCACGTCAGGCCCTCTGGGTGGAGGTTTTGCCACCGCTGGGAATCTCCGGTGGTTAAGTGGGCCTGAGCGACATGTTCCCCATTCCGACATTAAATCCAGTCCCATGACCTTTGATCAAAACTCATTGTGGTTTGGTTGGGACTGATGGGTGGCTTGCGTTTTCCCCCCTCACACGCGTGTCTTTTCAAAGATAATGAGGGAGAGAAGAAAAGATAACTGCAGCCTTCGGAATCTGAATTAATGAGGGTCATAAAGTTGTGTGTGTCTGATGTATATTTTGCATCTGTGACAAATGTGTCCAGTGCATTGCGCAATACAAATCTTCATAACAAGCAGTGAGCGCCATTTCGGTTTCAAGCAATTGGTGCTTCTGAGCCCAGTTTTGTGCCTCTTGTCTTTGAGTGAGTGAGATAGTTATAGAGCCACACAGTACCGAAAGGCCAGTCGGCCTAACTGGTCCCTGCTGACCATGGTGTCCTCCCAGCTGGTCCCAGTTGCCTGCATTTGACCCATATCCCTCTGATCTTTGCATGTAGGTGGTGTAGCATCTGCTAACACAGTCTCTGGGAAGGAAGCAAAGGGGAATCTGTTTAAAGTGCTGTTCAAAAGATCTGGATTTGCCACTATCAGAGCTGCCAGCTGAGAGCAGACCCAGCTGGCGTCGATTTGAGTTGGCTGTGTATAATCAGACTGGGGAAGGAGAGAACCTCTGCGTTTTATTGAGTCATCTATAAATTGCCTTCTGTTTAACTTGCGACTTTATTCATAAAACATATCACCTTCTGAGCCATTATCATTATTTTTTGCAGTGTTTCTAAAACTGGGTTGGATCGTCTCACCTCCTTCAGGCATTCTTTCCGCCTGCAATCCTGAGGATTTATCGTTCCAACTTCGACATCATCAAATGAGCATCTCTTTTACCATGTCATTTTTAAAATGCTGACACCGTGCTTTAATACTTTGTCCTGGTTCCTCAGTTTAATCTGTTAACAAATCCGGAGTGTATTATAATCAGAAAAACAATTGCCTCCCAGACTTCTTTGTGCAAGATTTTCTGGGGCAGGGGTTTGCGAGAGAGTGGGAAGGGGTAGAAAGTGGAGATATCGTTCTTCTATCTTTCTGTTTGTATTTCTTGTGTTCCTTCAGGATGTGCGCTGCCTCTTTTGGGATCTAAAACAAGAAAAATGTTATTCATGTAAATAGTTTTTGGTAGGGTCAGTTGTAGCTTCCTGTACAGCTTGATTTGACAATTAGCTGTTAGCTTGCTTTGTCTCGCCTATCTGGTTTCCAAATCTTTTTCAATCTAGTGCCAAAGAATCTTAAAATATACGATATAAATATACCTCCTTTCTTTCCTTTCAGTTAATCACAGAAATCATTCATAGTTGTAAAAGTATACAGCATAGAAAAATGCCCTTCAACCCATCAGGTCTGTGCTGGTCAAAGACAAACCACTTAACTATCCTAATCCTATTTTCCAACACTTGGCCCATAACCTTGTATGTCGTGGCATCACAAATGCACAACTAAATATCCTTTAAATGTCATGAGGATCCCTGCCTCTACCACCCTTTTAGGTAGTGAATTCCAGACTCCCACCACCCTCTGGGTGAGAGAGGTTTTTCTCAAATTCACTCTAAATCTCTGTCCCTTACTTTAAATCTATGCCTCTTAGTCATTGAACTATTTACTAAGGGGAAACATTTCTTCGCCTCTACTCTATTTATGTTAATGTTGCAGCACGGTAGCACAGTGGTTAGCACTGCTGCTTCACAGCTCTGGGGACCTGGGTTCGAATCCCAGCTTGGGTCACTGTCTATATGGAGTTTGCATGTTCTTCTTGTGTCTGCATGTGTTTTCTCCAGGTGCTCCGGTTTCCTCCCACAGTCCAAAGATGTACGGGTTAGGTTGATTGGCCATGCTAAAAATGGCCTTGGTGTCCTGAGATGCATAGGTTAGAGGGATTAGTGGGTAAATATGTAGACATAAGGAGGTAGGGCCTGGGTGGGATTGTAGTTGGTGCAGACTCATTGGGCCAAATGACCTCTTTCTGTACTGAGAGGTTTTCTATGATTCTATGTCCCTCATAATTATATGCATCTCAATAATAATATCCATATTGTAGTCAGTCTCACTGTAGGCTGAGGTATTGAGTATCGTAAACATACTAACATTTAATTTCTCAATTGGGGTCCCTGTGTTTAGTTTTCATGTGATTCTGCTTTGATTTTTGCTCTCTCTTTATACTCAAGTTCTTTCACCCTCTTGCTCTTTGTCAAACCACCAGCCACTTTACCATTCATCTCAAAAAAACCTCTTGCCGTTTACTGTGACCAGTTCCTATCTGTGCATTGCACATGTGATAGATTTATATTTTGTCTGGGGGTGTTCACGCTTTTCTTTTCAAAGCTGAAACCAAACCATTCTTTCACCATGGCCAGGTAACTAAGGAAATCTGTCCTACGTTTTATAGCCACATGTTGGTTGGGATCTGTATCCACAACCTATAACAAATGTGCCTTTTTAAAATTCCTTTTTGGGATGTGAGTGTTGCTGGCACTCATTCTCATCCCTACTTGTCCTTGCTTTATGTGACATATACATAGAACATAGAAGAACATAGAACATTACAGCGCAGAACAGGCCCTTCGGCCTTCGATGTTGCGCCGACCAATTATGAAAAAAGCAATGACCCTCCAAACTAAACCATTCCCTTCTCTTCCATAAACTTATCAACTAACCTCTTAAACGCCACCAAACTTGGCGCATCTACAACTGCCGCAGGCAGGGCATTCCACTCCCTAACCACCCTCTGGGTAAAGAACCTACCTCTGATATCCGTCCTATAACTATCACCCCTTAATTTAAAGCTGTGTCCCCTCGTGCTAGCTTTCTCCATCCTAGGAAAAAGGCTATCACTGTCCACCCTATCTAAACCTCTAATCATCTTATATGTTTCGATTAGGTCTCCTCTTAGCCGCCTCCTTTCTAACGAAAACAACCTCAAATCCCTCAGCCTCTCTTCATAAGACCTGCCCTCCATACCAGGCAACATCCTGGTAAACCTCCTCTGTACCCTCTCCAATGCCTCCACATCTTTCTTATAATGTGGGGACCAGAACTGCACACAATACTCCAAGTGCGGCCGCACTAGAGTTTTGTACAGTTGCAACATGACGTTGCGGCTCCGAAATTCAATCCCCCTACCAATAAAAGCTAAGACTCCGTATGCCTTCTTAACAACCTTATCGACTTGACTGCCTACTTTCAGGGATATACCTGTGCTAAATTTCAGCATAAGAACACACAAATAATAAAGTGTGAATCTAGACTTAATGGCTTATTTCCTTTTGCTTGTGGATTTCCTAAACGTGCAACAGATTTAAGTTCACCTGAATAGGTCCTGTAGAAGATCTAGAAGCCTCGATGTCAGGAAGTCTAGGTTTGAGTCCGACCCCAGGATTTGATGGTCAAAGAAGATTCAATTATAATGTGGCCAAACAATGCAAGTATCAGCCTATAAATCCTTTCAACACACACCAGTAACAGGTGGTGAAAGCATAGAGATTCCTGGTCAGCCATGTGAAGGAACGAAAACTGGAGCCTCTATTATTGCGATCCATAGATCTAAGCTATAATGTGCAGGTTGCAGCTTCTCTAAGTGAACTGTAACCTCAACATCAAGTTGGGATTGAACCATGTTTTTTTTCACATGTGGGATTATAAAATCCTTGCAGTGCAGAAGGCCATTCAACCCTCCAAGCCTGCATCATCGACAATCCCACTAAGGCCCTATCCCTGTAAGCTCCCCGCCGTATTTACGCTGCTAATCATTTTCTGTCCACACTGGCCACAAGACTGGAAAATTCAGTCAATGGATCTCTGCGTGACCATGTTCCCATGGTGGGTGGGATAGGAAAATTTGACTTAGAATGACTTAGAATCTCTACAGTACAGAAAGAGGCCATTTGGCCCATCGAGTCTGCACCAACCACAATCCCACCCAGGCCCTACCCCCATATCCCTATATATTTACCACTAATCCTCAACCTATGCATCTCAGCACACTAAGGCCATTTTTAGCATGGCCAATCAACCTAACCTGCACATCTTTGGACTGTGGGAGGAAACCGGAGCACCCAGAGGAAACCCAGGCAGAGATGGGGAGAATGCAAATTCCACACAGACAGTGACTCAAAGCTGGAATCAAACTTGGTCTCTGGAGCTGTGAGGCAGCAGTGTTAACCATTGTGCCACCATGCTGGAGCTGTATAAATCAAGCCATCATGGCACCACGGCAACAGGATCTTCCCATGGGGCTCCCTGTCAGTTGTAGCATTCTCTTGGTGGCATTGTGATTAGCACTGCTGCCTCACAGTGCCAGGAACCTGTGTTTGAATCCTGGCTCAGGTCACTGTCTGTGTAGTGTTTGTGTTTGTGTGGGTGCTCCAGTTTCCTCCCACAGCCTGAAAGATGTGCTGGGTTAGATGCATTGGCCATATTAAATTCTCCCTCACTGTACCCGAACAAGTGACGGAGAGTGGCGACTACAAGATTTTCATTGCAGTGTTAATGTAAGCCTACTTGTGACACTAATAAAATTTAAACTAAAAACTTTACAGTGACCAACAAAGCAAATGTAGAAACCTTTCCTGTACAACATCCATCCTCACATCACCACTATAATCTAATAAAGAGAATCAGGGGGCCAGTTTAAGTATGGGTAATTTTTTGGTGAAATATCTGTCCAGGATTCGAAGCGATCCACTGCTGAAACCTGTCTTTGTTTTATAATTAATGATTGTCCTGTTTTGTGGCCCCTTACTGTCACATGCTGTGATATACAGCTCGTATGTTTAATGATAAACTTTGCCATAACTTTCTCTTCCAGTAATCTACAAAAAACTGGTGATTCCTTCTTTGGCAAGGTAGACTCTAGCCCCTGACAGCCGGTCATAAAAATTAATTTGTGCAATATATCAGAGCAGCTGCTATGATACACTGCCTGCATTTGCTTCCCAAGTTTAGGGCTTTTGAATTTTTTTCCATCAACACATTTCTGGAGTTATGTGGTTATTGCTTTTGCTTAGTACTGGGGAGAGTTGTTCTGCACTTTATTTTGAAAGGCTCAACTCCAGTCAATGTTGCATCAAATGTTTGCACAAGCTTTAGCTAAGAATGTTTCACCATGAGGACCTGTTGTTCAGATTACAGGGTTGAAAAAATCAATTTTAGCAAGCTTCTAATTGATAATTTGTAGAATATGGATAGAATAGAATCCCTACGATGCAGAACGAGGCCATTCAGCCCATTGAATCTGCACTGACCACAATCCCACCCAGGCCCTATCCCCATAGCCCCCTCTCACTAAGGGGCAATTTAGAATGGCCAGTCCATACATCTTTGGACTCTGAGAGGCAACTGGAGCACCCAGAGGAAACCCACGCAGACATGGGGAGAATATGTAAACTCCACACAGACGGTGACCTGAGCTGGGAATTGAACCCAGCTCCCTGGTGCTGTGAGGCACAGTACTCACTGTGCCACCGTGCTGCACCAAATAGTGTTTCCTGACACATCTCATTTTATTCTGTATCCCTTGAATATCAGTGAACTTTATGTTTGGTTGCAGCATTGCATTGCACAATGTTGATGGTGTGCAGTGTGAGGGGTGTAGGTAGTAGCAGTGACTGAACTTTATTGAGTGGTTGAGATATGGTTGGCTTTGGAAACTGTAATCAGATGGTGGTAATGACAGCATTCCCAATGGCTGATCTTGTTCACTATGTCAGTGTTTTGACTATATCTCTAGTGCATTAATAGGTAATCTGTACAATACATCCTTGATTTTTTGCATGCACCTATTAACTGTGATGTACTCTGACTCTAATGTCGGAACTCTACTGCCCTGCCCACTAGCGGAATCGGAGAGGCTGAGAGGCGGACAGTGGGAAAGTCCATTGACCTCAGGCAGGATCTTCTGGTCTTGGGGCGAGTGAAGCCATAAAATCCCACCTTACAATCTAGCCTTTCCTCTACTGAATCTCAATGTCCCTTGTTCATTCTTCTCCTGATACCTTATGGAGATTAATGTGATGTCAGATAATCAGTATTTGTCCTTGAAAATTACCAAATCAATCAGCCACCATCCCATTGAATCGTGGAACAGACTCGATTGGGAGGGCACAGTCGTATAGTGGTTAGCACTGTCGCTTCACAGCTCCAGTGACCTGGGTTCGATTCCTGGCTCGGGTTACTGTCTGTATGGAGTTTGCACATTCTCCTTGTGTCTGCATGGGTTTCTTCCAGGTGCTTCGGTTTCCTCCCACAGTCCAAAGATGTACAGGTTAGGTGGATTGGCCAAGCTAAATTGCCACTTAGTGTTCCGGGATGCGTAGGTTTGAGGGATTAGCGGGTAAATACGTAGGGATACGGGGATAGGGCCTGGTTGGGATTGTTGTCAGCTCAGGCTTGATGGGCCAAAGGTCTCTTTCTGCACTGTATGATTTCCATTGGTGAGTGGCCTACTTCTGTTCTTACATCTTATGGTCTTTGTGCTATCAGCTGAAAAGAATGAAATAAATTTGTTGATTCCAAGTCTCTGCAATCCAGAGAGAGATTGCTGCTCAGTGTTAGACTATGAAACTCTTCCAGTTTTAAAAAAATGAACCTTTGAAAAGCTGAAGAGCAGTTGGGTCCATCAGTGCTAAACCTATCTAGTAGCAAACAGGGCTTCCTAACTGGGGTGGGGCTGGGATCTGCAAGATGGAGGGGCTTCAAAAGCTAAAATATTGAGAGCATCTGTGCTGGACAGTGTAACCTTCGGTCTGCTCTCTTCAAAGAAGAAGCCAGGAAGAATTTCTGGAGACAGTGAGAAAAAAATGCTAAAGCAAATTTTCTAAAGAATTCCCAAGAATTTTTGCCCTACGATAGATCAAAAAAGATCCAGGAAATTTGCACCATTGGCATTGGTAATGGATAATTAGGTGTGGGATAACTCTGAGAGTGCACATGGGTAACCTGAGTATAACCATTTAAAATCGGGATTACCAACCAGAGCAGATCGCTGAGAAGCTTCTCAGCGTTTTCCCCAGGCGGCAGAGATATTTATGTGAAGCCGTAAATTAACAGCTACATGCTGCCTACATCACTGAAATGAGGCAGCTTTCAGTTCCAACTCTTTAGAGCTGTTGGAACAAGTAATAACTTTCACTTTACAGCAATAAATAGACTCTATCATTTCAGTCAGGTTCGTGAATCTGGCACATCTTGTACAGTTTCCAAATCCATGACAGGTCGAGGATTTCAGAACAAATATTCCCATGCCCAAAGGAAAAAGATTACTTTTAATATAATGGAAGAGATTAATATGTTTCTGAAACTCAGTGAAGTATTTCAGAAATGCTGTCCCTGTTTTATTATAATCAATGTATAGGAGCATCTGTTGTTCAACATGCACCTTTATTTAATGTCATAGAATTCCTACAATGCAGAAGGAGGGCATTTGGCCCGTCTAGTTTGCACCTACAACAATCCCATCCAGACCCTATCCCCATAACCCCACGTATTTATTCTGCTAGATGCCCCGATACTAAGGGACAATTTAGCATGGCCAGTCCACCTAATCTTTGGAGTTTGGGAGGAAATTAGAGCACCCACAGGAAACCCACGCAGAGATGGGGAGAATGTGCAAACTCCACACAGATAGTGACCCAAGGCCGGAATTGAACCCAGGTGTTGACAGGCAGCAGTGCTAACCACTGGGACTGTTGCAAATTGCGTTCCTAGAAGCTATTAAGCATTTAATGATGAAAGGACATTGATCAGTTAACTCTATTTTTCGCTCCGTGGATGCTGTCTGATCCATTGAGTATTTCCTGGGTTTCAATTTGTTAAGCAGTCATTGAGTGGCTATGCACTTACAAAATTCATGAATTCGAGAACTAGCTAGAAGAGAAATCAGTGAACATTTTGGTTTCCCTTTGGAACATTAGCAGTTGAGATACATTTTTTTTAATGACTCCCCGAACTGTGCTGGTAGCTATAAGAATAGAGCATATTCTTCGAGAAGGAGGCAGAATTTAAATCACTGGCATTAATACTTGGATTCCCCTGATGACATGAATGTTGCTGCTTTTAAATCTTTCTATGTATAGGTTCGATAGGCTAAATGGCCTCTTTCTGCATTATAAGGATTCTATACTGAACAAACTGAAGCATTTCTGTTTGTACACTGTTTGGATTCCCACAGCAATTCCTGGTCTTGAGATTGGTTCAAATTGAGGTTTGTCTCCCTTCCCCACCCCCTGTCTGTCCCATTTATTATTGCTGAGTATGGTGGGTCTGTGCTGTCTTTGGTAGCTGTGTAAGAGTGAGATGAAGGAACTCTGTTCAAGTTTCATCCGAAAATCAGTTTCATCCTGTTCCCGTAGCTTCAATCCACATGAATGTTGCTAACGCCAGCGGTTTGACCTGGCTGATGGCTGTTTTTTTTCTCTCTTTCAGGCTGCCAGCATCAGCAAAGCTATTAACAGCCAGGAGGTTCCCGTCAAAGAAAAACATGCACGCAGTATCCTTTTTTATACTATCGATATCTGAAGGTGAAATTCATTATATCACTCTGTTTAGCAAAGGTCACCCTACTCGTTGTTCAATTGTGGCAATCATCAAATGTGAGATACGTCAACTTGGGAATTCAAAATTTTTTCTTCCCCTTGGCTATCTGTAAGTTTATCAGGTGTAGATGAGAGATGAAGAGTGAATCTCCCTCCTGTTGTGCATCAACAATATGCCTGGAATCTCTCACAACCTCACCAATGTGACGTTTCCATTTCCCATACCAGTCATCTGATTAGCGGCAACTTGTTAATAATGCTGTACAGTGGATTAATGACCATTAGTCACCGGGATGGGAACCTGCTCACACATGATGTCTTCAATACAAATCCACATATTTTATCAGTTTTTTTTTACACTTGTAACTGTGCACACAATGTAATGCACATGAAGCTGAGGAGAGAACGCAAAGGGAATGATTAGGTATGTATGGCTCCTTAGAGATTCCCCACCTGTACTAGTGAAAATTAAATGCCAATTTTGACCACATGATTGTCATTTATCCAGATCTTCCATTAGAAGGCAAGTTAGATCCTGTTTGTTTTTTCCTCTCTTGCACGAAACCACAATTATCATGACAATTGATAAGGAAGTGATTTCATAGCCCAAGTATTTTTTTTCTTCAATCTTTCATGGGCTGTGGGCATTGCTGAGGAGACCAACATTTATTGCACATCCCCAATTGTCCCTTGAACTGAGTGGTTTGCTAGGGCCATTTCAGAGGACAGTTAAGAGTCAAACATATTGCTGTCTCTCTGGAGTCAAGTGTCAGCCAGACCAATAAGGATGGCAGATTTCCTTTTAGTGAGGCATATGGGTTTTTATAGTAATTGATGACCGTTTCATGGTCAGCATCACTGAGACTTACTTTACAATTGTACAATTAATAGAATTTAAATTCCAACAGCTGCTGTGAGCCTCTGCAATCCAATGGCCTTCCTATGAGGCCACTGTTTTCCCTCTGTATCCACCCAAATAAGATTGTTTCCAGCAAAACAGAACATTTCATACTGTTCTTGGATGAGGTATGATACAATTGTAATAGTAATGAATACTCAAGGCTACAGATAAATTAAGCTACTGTAAAGTTTTCTTAAACTGATTTCTAATTGTGTCTCTTTCTTGAATGTTCCCATCTCAAACTACTGTATCTGATTGATGAATAAATGGATGCAAATGCCTAGCTTTGGTAGGGTGGCACAGTGGTTAGCACTGCTGCCTCACAACACCAGGGAACTGGGTTCAATTCTTGCCTTGTTGACTGTCTGTGTGTAGTCTGCACATTCACTCTGTGTCCCCTGGGTGCTCTGGTTTCCTTCCCACACTCCAAAGATGTGCAGGTTAGTTGTTTTGGTCATGTTAAATTGCCCGTTAGTGTTTCACAATGTGTAAGTTAGGGGGATTAATAGGGTAAATACGTGGGGTAACAGGAATAGGGCCTGGTGGGATGATCTGTCGGAGAGTCGGCGCAGACTTGATGGGCCAAATGGCCGCCTTCTGCACTTTCGGGATTCGACGATTTGTGGATTGAAATAAATTTTACTCTCCGAGGGAGAGTTTATTTTAACTTTACTTTATTTCTAAATGAATGGTCTGCTAAATCTTTTTGAATGCTCCTCGCTATCCCACCAAAACCTTTGGAAATTAAATCGGAATTGGTAATTTACTCATTATCAGGAGCTCATAATGTGGACCAAATGCATATTCATATTAAATAGTTTAGCTGTCTTATTTTGTGTTTTTACTGCATCTAAGTTTCTTGACTTCTTTGAATGAATTATATTGGGAACACACCATGAGAAAGGAGCATTTACTTTCTGGTCCTACGCCATTGGCCTTCCATTGTCCAGCAGCTCCATCATGAGCTGGAAGTTCTGCCATGTCCTACACAAGGTCCTCCGAGATGGACATCCCAATGTAAGTCACTTTCTGTCTAATTCTAAATGTTCTTCTGTAAAAGATTAGTCCAAATCACTGATTGTTAAATTATTCATTTTAACAGTAATTTCTAATATCTTGACATAGCAGTATTGTTAAATGCATTAAATGTACTTTATTTACTGATTTCATGAGTGTAATTTTAAGATATAAAGTGGAATTAAGATTATGCAAAACAATATGGTTCAATGTGAATCTTTGTCCTACCTTAAAGTGGAGGCAGATGTTGAGCCAAGTTCAGGAAAAGTATGCTGACTAGCGTCGATTTCCATATATCCGTTAAAGGGTGTTCCTTATAGATCACATGGTCAAGTTTGCATTGTGTTTCTTATAGTTGTTTTGGAGCACTGCCCTAAACTGGTCCAGTGATGTAGGTAATTAAAGGAGACTTGAAAGTCTATCTTGTAGTGACATTAAAACTAATGACATGTTCAAATTTCACATGTTTAGCATTTAGTACAAAACTAAAGGGATTTTGAAAAGATCCCTTTCTTTTCAAAGGGATCTCCCTCTTTGCTTCATTCTGGTGTAAGGTTGCACCCTGTTCTTAGGAAAGGCCACCTCCTTTCTTCCATCAGAGGCTAGAATTTAGCCCTCATTCTGTTTTAATGTGCTGCAGGATCAGACAACATAGGGACTTCTTCTGATTACATTTACTACAACTTTGGCATGAGACTGACGGAAAGTTTGGAACTGTTAGGTGGATTTGCCATGCACAATTGCTTCTTAGTGGCCCAAGTTTAGATGGATTAGCTATGATAAATGTCTGGGGTTACAGAGATACGGCAGGGAAAAGGGATTGAATAAGATACTGGGTCAGAGAGTTGGTGCAGACTTGATGGGCTGAATGGCCTCTTTGCACTGTACAAATTCTGTGCAATGGATTATTTGCCCTTATTCTCTGGAGTGTCTGTTGAGATTACGCCACAAGGCCAGGAAAAAAAAACCCTTAGCTATTTCTGCTCTGTGGCAATAGTGTTATTGTGAAGCAAGGCTGGTTTTCAATAGCACTACAGCATGAATTATCATGAGAGAAGATTAGTTTGGCTGCTGGCAGTGTGTAGTTTGGGGTGAAGAGGGGATTCATGGGGAGATATTTCACAAGATGTGTTTATATTGATAATGTGCTGTTGGTGGCAGTTGCTTGGTATTCCCATTCCTGCTGATCCATGTGTCTCATATACACATGGAAGTTAGCATTTCTTGGATTCAAGAATAGGATTAGAGAAGTCAAAAACATTGTGACAAGGATTGATGGCATGTTGTACACTTTAAAGGAAAACGTTAATGTGATGATCAGACGTTGAAGCTTCCTTCTGAAAATCCTTTTACTGAAGCCTCACTGTGATAATAAAAACATTTATATTGTCACAAAAAGATGGTGAAATAACTCGTTATTTACGAGGATATTTACAAAACAAAAACTTTCTCTCTGTTGTTTCCTGCCACAGCAGGCAGAGAGATTGACGTACCTGCTTTAAATAGGAACATGAGGCTCCCTGATTGGAACATTGATTAGGATTCATCAGGGACATTTTTTGATGCCAGTCAGATCAACAAAATTGACTTAGGAACAACTCAAATGGAGTAGCTCCCAAAGGGATGGAAACCACCCCAAAACAAAATCAAAGTGGAAAGGAAACTTAAACCATTAAAATAAAACGTGATTAAGGGGGATTAGGATTCATCAGGGAGTTCATACTCTTGCAGGCCAACCTCATTAGCCTGACTGAAGTAATTACAGATGGATAGGATTGTTTTGTTTTCAGTTTGTAACTTTAACTTGGGGCAAAATGAAGCAAGTCATATGACTTGCTTTGAGGTCTTTCTGATAATGTCTGGGTGTCATGGTTTTAAATACTAAAGGGAAGCTGGAAATAAGGTATAAGTTTTTTTTCACTTGGAGGCAATGGCAGCAGCATCTCTGTTTACAATCATTAGACTACTAGACAGCTAGCCCCCAAAATCCCAGCAAGATGCTGAGAATGTCAGGTGATGAATAATTATATATTAAACTGCTTTTACTTCTAAGATAAAAGAGAGTTGGGGGTCTCACGGACAGTTAACCAGCATTTCTGCCTAGATACAAGGCCCATGTGATTCATCTTGCCATGGGATGGACTTTGTAAGGGGAAGGGTTTCTAAGGTATCACTGAAACTCCCAGACATAGGCAGTCTTCCAGAATCTGAGAGAAAGGGAGCAGCTAGTGAAAATAAGTCTTGATAGTTCACTGCACGGGAATGTGAGCGGGAGATCACACTTGGATTGAAAAGACCAAATTCAGGAGGATTTGAAACAAGGCTGGAAAATTCTCCAAATTTTTGCTAGGGGTACAATCTCCAGGAAAAACACTCACCATGAAGGACCAAAGTTTTCCACACTGGAAAAGAAAATAACAGAAGCAAACCCTCGGGAGCTACGAGTCACTTTGCAATCAATCTAGAACAATCCAAAAAGCACTTACAGGACAATCTAAGGTAGTATACTTAGGAAGTGAGCTTTTTAGGTTTGTTAAAAGTAAGGAAAATGTGCTGTTGTGTGATTTAAATAATGAATTGCCTGCAAAAATAGTTTAGTCAATGATGCTTTCAGTCTGTTTGTTACAGTAAAAGTCTTAAAACATGAAATCTTGTAAGTTTAATTTAATTTCACGGTTATTGATCTATATGGAGATCATAACATATGCCGCTGAATAAATGATGGAAACAATCTAGTTACTGCACTTTTAATGTGTTAATAGTGGAAATATGTGCGGGTCACTTTAAAGAAATGCTCCAGTAAACCCACCTGTGTGGTTACTCAGGGCAAGAGGGCATTTTTTAAGGTAAAGTTTTCCTATCTAATGTACAACATTTTGTGTTTGGAACACAAATAAAGGCATTCTTTGTAAAAGGTTTATGCAAGATATTTAATGGAGGCACCAAATTGGTGACATATTTGCTTGTTTGCTTCGACAAGTCTTGTTCAGTTTCTGGGTTGTTAATATTTGCACTCTGCCTGGAAGTGGTCACTGAATTTGAAAACTGTGTGAAATTTGTGATTACTTTCCTGAAAATGGGTTGAAAATGGAATCTTTGAACATTTTTAAGGCGGGGAAGATTGATTCTTGTAAGTGAGGAGGTGATAGGTTATCGGGGAGTAAGCAGAATGCAGATTTGAGGTTACTATCAGAGAAGCAAGGTCAAGGGGTCAATTGGCTGACTCCTGCTCCTTGTCTGTAGATAAATCATTGAATCCATTCAAAGAAACCATTGGCCTATCAAATGGGAGACAGAAAATTGTAAACTTGAGACTGAAGTAACTGTAATTTGTAAATATATACTGATTAGAGCAGTTTTTAAAATTCATTCCTGGGGCGTGGGCATTGCTGGCTGGCCAGTATTTATTGCCCATCCCTAGTTTTCTGAAGGCAGTTCAAAGTCAACCTGTGGCTCTGAAGTCACGTGCAGGTCAGACCAAGTAAAGATGGTAGATTTCCTTCTGTAAAGGACATTAGTGAGCCAGGTGCGTTTTTCCCGATAAAGTCATCAATAGATTCTTAATTCCAGATTTTTTTATTGAATTAAAATACACCGAATGCCACGGCGGAATTCTCAGAACGTTAGCTGGGTTTCTGGATTAATAGTCCAGCGATAATACCACTAGGCCACCACCAACCACCCCTATATTCTGCCTTTGCCACCAGTATCTGAGAGATTAGTTCTTCCTGATGCACCTACTGTTTCAAATCTTTGAGTGAAATGATTGCTTGTGTCACAAAAACCTGCTTCTACTTCTTTCTAGGTTCTTCATGACTTCACCAGGCATAAAAGTAACATCCGTGAAATGGGAAATTTATGGGTAAGTTGAGTCTTGAAAATTGTGAGATTTGTGATGAAGAAAAATGAGGCCAGAAATTGTTAACTTTATTTTGTCCTTTAATTTTTCTGCAGTTTCCAGAGTATATCAGAATATCTAATGAGAAAAGTTGACATGCAAGTTTGAATGAATATGCGAATATGTTGAGTAGAGGGAAAATGCGAGCAGAGATTAGATTTTTAAAATGTATTACTGGTAGATCCCCTGATGTATTATATATGTGGAGATGAAGTTTGGTCTGCAAATGAAGTAAGGCTGTAGGGAGATGATAATTGGACCCGGCTGCTCAGGTATAATTTAGTTTTCATTTTCATGTCTTATATTCTGTCCTTATTTTTAGTTTAGTTTATTTATTAGTGCCACAAGTAAGCTTATATTAACACTGCAATGAAGTTACTGTGAAAATCCCCTAGTCACCACATTCCGGCACCTGTTTGGATACACTGAGGGAAAATTGAGCATGGCAAATGCAGCTAACCAATCTTTCAAACTGTGGGAGGAAACAGGAGCATCCGGAGGAAACCCGCGCAGACATGGGGAGAATATGCAAACTCCACACTGACAGTGACCCAAGCGGGAATTGAACTCGGGTCCCCGGCATTGTGAGTGCTAACGACTATTTAACCACTATTCTAATTTCCATTATAGTTTGCATATCATCATGGGTTTCCTTCAGGTGTGCCTGTTTCCTTCCATAATCCATAGATGTACAGGGTAGGTTGATTGGCCATGTTCAATTGCCCCTTAGTATCAGGGAGACTAGCAGGGTAAATACATAGAATTACAGGGATAGAGCCTGGGTGAGATTGTTGGTGGTGCAGACTCAATGGGCCGAAAGGCCTCATCCTACATTATAGGCATTCTATGATTCTATGATATTTTCCTCTATCTATCTTTATAATGGAGATTGAGTATGTAATCTCTCCATGCTGTAAGTACATTTACTCCCAGAGATGACAGTGGGATAGGGTAGAGCTACAGAAGTTTTGCACAGGCAGTTTTCTTTGGGAGCTGTATGTAATTATTGCCTGACAAGTTTTATATGGACATTTTCTGTTCTGTGTGTGTATTGGAATTTACAGTGACAGCAGTTGATATAAAGTTTTTTATATATATATGATACCATAGATTGTGTGTATAAATTGACTTTTGAAGCTTCAAAAAGCACTTCCAAAAGTCAGGATTGACTTATACATTCACTATAAAAGTAAGCTATCGGGCAGCACGATGGCATAGTTTTTAGCACTATTTTCTCACAGTGCCAAGGACCCAGGTTCAATTTTGGCTTTGAGTCACTGTCTGTGTGGAGTTTACACATTCCCCATGTGTCTGCATGGGTTTATTCTGCGTGCTCAGGTTTCCTCTCTCAGTCCAAAGGTGTGTGGCTTAGGTGGATTGACTGTGCTAAATTAATCCTAGTGCCAGGGGTGATTAATAGGGTAAATATGTGGGGTTACGGGAATAGGGCCTTCGTGGGATTGTGGTCGGTGCAGGCTCAATGGGCTGAACAACCTCCTTCTACACTGTGGGATTCCATGTTCTGTTTGTCGATTGCTGTTCATGGCCTTCTCTGTGTGGAATTATCTTAAAATCCCAAGCGCATCTTCTTGCCTGCTTGGCATGCGCCAAGTTAAAAGGCAAGTTTACCTTTAAAGATCCATCTCTGAGCTGAAAAATTGAGACCATTCAAATTACAGCCTTTAATGTACATTTTGGCACCAAAGAAATGGGATTCACTCATACATCAGGTCAACTGATATATCACAACCCACAGTTACTGAAAACAATGGTATGAGATCGACTTCCTGATGTGGTAAATATGCATTAGTCTATTTGATACAATTTGAACTTATAATAGATGCTGGTCACTTCATCCACATTTATTATAAGACACCTTTCAATAGATTTTTTTTCCTCAAGTTCTTCCCACAAAACTTTCTGATGGGACTACCCAAAAAGGTTCTTGTACATCAAAGATTGTTCTGCCAGTTAAGAAGAAAATGGCCGACCTTCTACCTTAATCCATTTTCCCATCCGATCCCCATATCCGTTGACTGACTCATGTCCAAAAATCTGTTGATTTCATTTTTGATTATACGCAATGACTGAGCGTCCACAGGTCTTGGGGTAGAGAATTCCAAAGATTCAAAGCTATCTCCAAATGAAAACATTTCTTCTCATCTTTCTTCTAAATGGCCAAGCACTTGTCCTGAGACTGTGACTCCCAGTTCTGGATTCTCCAGCTAGCAGAATCAGTCTTTCAACATCTATCCTGTTAGACACTCTCAGATTTGTATATGTTTCAATGTGATCACCTCTCATGCTTCTAATTTCCAGAGAATATAGAATCATTCCATTCAAATATTTCTCACAGGACAAACCCTTCATCCTGGGAATCAGTCTGGTATCCCAAGTCTATCTGCTTAACTTTAGATTCCTATGCCTGACATCGTACTGGTGAATCTCTTCAGAATATCCAATTAAATTGGGGTATTCAAAGCTGCATAACCAATCTTGTGACGTATGTCAACATTCTGTATAAATTGGTTACTTCTTTATTCTATTGCTCTTTTCCCCAGTTATATAATCCAAGATGTTGTTTGCTTTTTTTTTTAATGGCTTTAATCTGCCTGCACTTACAGTCTTGGGAAATTTGATGGAATTCTCCAGCTATTCATGCTGGCGGGATTTTCCAGTCCCACTGGCAGTGCGCCCCTGAATGTGGGTTTTTTCTACTGCTGTGAGGTGACATTAGTGTGAATTCCCATTCACAGCGGCGGAACCAGAGAATCCCGCCACTAGCAAACAACGTGCCATCTCCTACTGGCGGGAAATACACAGCTGGAAGGCCGGAGAATCCGGTCCTTTATGTTTAAATAATTAGGGCCCTTTTTAATCCAAACTCTTCAATGTCTTTTTTGATCATTCTCATTGCCCATCCTCTCATTTCTTCTGTCTTGGCTCAAAACGTACTACCTTCTATATCTACAATAAATTGTATCTTCTGCCTGTTTACCCATTCTGCTATCTTATGTCCTGAAATCTTCTTCCTACCTCTCAACATTGCTAAGCTATTTAAAGGCTGAAACCAAAATGTATAAAAGCTACTTAGAATCCATTATCATGGGCATAAATTAACATCTTATTTAAATTTTCTCACCAATTTGCACCCCTGCTTTCTGAAGGCATTCCTGAGATACAGCCCTTTAGCTGCTGTGTGATCACCCCCTCTCCAAACCTTGTTAAAGTAGTTATTATTATTCATATTGGATTTTTGACAGTGAAGGTCGCCAGGTTAACCATCCTTGGAATGTGAGAACTGTCTGCCCTGTACTAGCAAGGGTCCCAGGCTAATGTCCTCAAATCCTCTCCTGCTAATCCAGCATCGTTCAAATCAGTAGTCTTATCTCCAATAACACCCAACTGGATTCAGGTAACTTAACACTCCTTGCAAACCAGAACCATCCTGTTTATTTGATTCAGCTCTTTACTGGATAAATTCAGTCAGGTTGCTTTTTTTTTGTTCATTTGATTCAAATATCCCATTTCACAGCCATTCATTTTTATGATAGTTGTCAGTTTTGACAAAGGGTCATCTGGACTCAAAGTCAGTTCTTTTTCCTCTTTACAGATGCTGCCAGACCTGCTGAGATTTTCCAGCATTTTCTCTTTTGGTTTCAAATTCTAGGATCCACAGTAATTTGTTTTTATTTTAGTCATCAGAATCCAACTGCCTTATGTCTGAGAGCTTTTATTCAATACAGGAGCTTGCTGAAGTGAAAGATATCTTATTCTGCTTGGCCCTGTGATGGCATCAATCCGTCTGGAGAGACATAAGAATTAGGATCAGGAGTAGACCATGTGGCCTTTTATGCTGCTCCACCATTCATTTTGATCATCAAATTCAATATCCTGATTCCCCCCTTCCCCAAATATCCCTTGACCCCGCTGGGCCCCGGGTAAATGTCACTTCTGTGTTGAACTTTATCTGTTTTGGCTGCCGAGGTCTATTTGAGACTGGCAGTCCCTTTTGCAGTTGGCACAGATGAATAGTGTTTGCCTGAGGCCCTGGATCAATAGTAATAAAGGAAATATAGTTATAGATGGGCAAGATTTAAAATGAGCTAAGTGATTTATAATATCAGTGTGCTGCAATCTTTAAATTCAATATAAAAGCAGCTACATAAAGTGATTTTCAGACTAACTCATTTTAAATAAATTGTCTGACCTTCCAAAACTCTAATGTTCTCCCATGCTCTGCTGAAGATGCTGAGTCATCAGTGAGCTATGGTTTCATAGTCCTTGGCACAGCGGTAATGCTCCTGCCTCTGGGCCTCAAGTTATAGGTTCAAGTCATACTTCAGGACATAATGGCCTCAGAATGTGCATTCATAATGTGGCTGAAATAACTCCTGAGAGGCTGGTATATCTTCAACAGATTCTTTTTATTTACAAACATATCCCCACTCCTTCGAGTGTTTCAGGTATAATGTCAGAATCCAGAACATTAGTAGCCCTGACACTTACATAGATGTGGGGCACCCTGATTGGGCAGGCAATCATTATCTCAATCAGGGATGTCTTGATCTGCAGTTAAATGCTCTACTGCTGAGCTACACTTCCTTACCTCAATCAGGGAGCTCATACTCCCAAGGATCCAACCTCCTGGACCTTGTTGAGGTCATTACTGTGGCTAAGCAGGTTGATTGTCAGCCTGTAAATCTTTCTAATAATGCTGATGGCCAGTTGGTAATAGTTGGGGAGTTTCAGAGGGAGTTCAGCTATACTGCAGACGGCAACAGTAAACCACTGCCTTTCTTTCCCAAGCCATAATCCTGGGCCAATCCAATGGAAACTCATGGGCATCAATGCCCTCATAGGGCATGGTATCTGGAGGAGGAGTAATGACTTGTTCACCAGTCAGTCACTCGAGTGGTGATTCCTATAACTGATATTCCGATTCTGTACCCAATCCTACTCTTCAGTCAATAGTAACAGATCCTTACTCTACAATTCGAGCCATTGGATATCAACAAGATTGGGAACTCTGAATATTTCCCTAGCTAACTTGGGATAATCGTTCCACTGTTATAGCAATCCAGATTGAAACTGCCTATCAAAGCAAACTGTGGTTGGAAACTGGGGCCTTCGTGATCTGTAAAACTCTCCTCTACAAGACACAGCTAATCTTCCAACAGTCCAGCTGCACAAACCGAAAAGCACGGATACCACTGCCTCAATAATGGAAAGAAATATCCAATAGCAAGAAAGATATAGATTGCAGGAGTAATGTCACTGCAAAATAAGGCCTTAAACTTAATATCAGTCCCTTATGGGAGAATTTCAAAGCAATGCAGCAAGAGTAATGTGCATCCTCAATATACAAACATTTGGACAACTCATTTCCCCATTAAATTGCTACTGATAATGCTATCAATTATCTAATGATTAGGAATTTACAATTCTCATTGTGAATTATCTCTGAATATCATTGCCACTAGTCTCGCGATATCACAATTAGGCAGATTAATTTATACCTCTATTGTGCAACATTTCATTGATGAATCATAAAATCCCTACAATACAGAAGGAGGCCATTCAGCCCAGTACAATCCACAATCCGACCTAGGCCCTATTCCTGTAACCCACATTTGCTCTGCTGATCCCTCTGACATATGGGGGATCAGCAGGGTAATTACAGGATGTCTTCTACATTTTTTCTCCATGTTTCCCCTTGGTTTGAATATAGTGGTGGTGGTGGAGGGCCTGGTGGGGACTTGAAATCCCAGCTGAATATTGTTTTCTGGGGTGTGGGAGGGGAGGCAGTGTTTGGGGAGTGAGATCGCTGTGGGGTGGGGGGTTTACATTTACTGGGTGGCCATTTGGGAACCGTCCCTGATCCACATGCACTGCTGTAAAGTCACTCAGTCATGCATTCAGCCTTTCCTGCCACCTTTTATCTGCTGAATTTCTTGAGACATAGAATGCAGAAGGAGGCCATTCGGCCTGCACTGACAACAATCCTACTCAGACCCTATCCCCGTAACCCCATACATTTACTCTATTAACCTCCCCTAACACTAAAAAGCAGGTTAGCACGGCCAATCAACCTAATCCACATATTTTCGGACTGTGGGAGGAAACCCATGCAGACATGAGAAGAACATGCAAACTCCACACAGACAGGCACCCAAGCAGAGAATTGAACCAGGGTCCTTGTTGCTGTGAGGCAGCAGTGCTAATCACTATGCCACCCCAAGGAATATAAGCCACATGAACTAAAATGAAAACATGCAGCCTGTGGTAGAGAATTTCACAGATTCATCACCCTTTGAGTGAAGATGTTTCTCACCATCTCAGATCTAAATGGCCTCTCTTGTATCCTGAAACTGTGACCCCCTTTTTCTATAGTCCCCAGCCAGAGAAAACAACATCTGTGCATCTAGTCTGTCTAGCCCTGTCAGAAATTTATATATTTCAATGAGATCCCCTCTCATTCTTCTTAATTCCAGTGAATACAGACCCAGTGAACCCAGTCTTTCCTCTTACAACAATCCTGCCATCCAGGAATCAGTCTGAACCTTCACTGCATGCCCTCTATTCTTGATGTGAAGTTGCCGGCATTGGACTGGGGTGGGTACAATTAAAAAGCCTCACAACACCATGTTAACAACAAGGGAATGGTTTAGCTTGGAGGGTCATTGCTTTTTTCATAATTGGTCGGCGCAACATCGAAGGCCAAAGGGCCTGTTCTGCACTGTAATGTTCTATGTTCTATGTTAAAAACCGACAGGTTTATTTGGAATCACGAGCTTTCCAGCAGGTGAGGGAAGGAGCAGTGCTCCAAAAGCTCATGATTCCAAATAAACCTGTTGGACTTTAACCCGATGTTGTGAGACTTCTTACTGAGCCCTTTATCCTTGAATAAAGGGACCGAAACTGCACACAACGCTTTAAATGTGGTCTCACCAAGGTTTTGTACAGCGGCAGTAAGACATCCTTACTCCTGTATGTTTGGAAGTGGGACCACTGTTGGACATGCAGCAGCTAATTTGCATTTAATCATGTGCCAAGCACAACAGAAGATTTAGAGTCATAAAATCTAGGCACTGGGACACTGGGCAAACACTTTGAATCAGTGTCATGAGATCTTCTACCTCTGCCTGATAATAGACAGACATAGCTTCCAACTTAACTCTTGTTTAAAAGGCAGCATCTCTGACAGTGCAGCGCTCTCTCAGTACTACAGTAATCAGTCAGCTTGGATTTTGAGTTTAAGTATTTGAAATGTGACTCCAGCCCACAGCCTCTTGGCTCACCCCAAGGCTGCTAATGCTGAGACATCAATATATCTGTGTCCCCTCATTGCTTCTGGGCTTGTCTGTGAATTTTCACTGTTCACATGGTGACTAAATTCTATTTCAGGGCCAAATAGACCCAGCAACACTCTCGATCATCTGATAGCCTATATATAGGAATTGAGTCTCCAATGAAGCAGCCGCCAAGGGAAAAAATATCTGGAAGTGACGCCCACGAGGGTGCACATCAGGAATACTGTGACATTCTGCTCACCCTTCCGATCAGCTGCAATTACACGGAGTCAGCCAGCACTCATGATGACTTACGCAGCAAAGCCAGTGTCAGTAATAACTGTAAGCTCTCCCAAAGAAACCCTGGATGCGATCTTAGTGGCCGTTCACACCAAATTCTTGCTGCAGCGGGGTTGGAGAGTTTGGCGGCCAGCCAAATCTCCATTCACTGAGTGGGACGGGAAAAGTAACTTTCTGCCCCCCCCCCCCCCCCCCGAATATAATAATTTTTAATTATGTTCATAGCTGAGTTAAAGTTTGTCCTTGGTACTCCAGAGTAAACTGTATGGAGTAAAATGTGGATCTATGCAAAGTTTACAAAGAGACCCAGCAGTACAACATTATCCACATAATAATAAGGAGTCAGTCATCAGATCGTGGCTATCATGCAGTTAATATAAAAGATTTCTAATTGTATAAATTAGAGTACATTTTTATCTGTCTGTAATTATTTTGTGTGTGCTTTCTCCTCCTGTCAACGTTTCTTATGACCAAATCCAACACCCACATTTATAATGACACTCATCAGAACAAATTCAAGGATGCCAAATTTCAAACTATCACAGCAATTTATGCCGCAGGAAACAATGTGACAAATTTACATGAGCAATTTCCGTATAATTACGGATATTGAAATGCAGAATGCAAAACTTAAAAATAAGACTAGAATGTATTACTTTAAAATGGGGTTTAAACTCCATTTATATGCCAAATCTATATGCCAAATATCTCCCACCCTTTAACTTCCATCACCAACACGCTCAATCGACTAATATATTGTAGAAATTGTTAGATAAAGGTGAGATACCAGCTGTCAGAGCAAATGGATCAAGTATTTAGAAAAAGCATAAATGTCCATCAATGTTTTGTTTTATCTTGCTGTGGAGTTAAGCATATTTGGGATGAATTAAGCACACTCTGCTTGTGTTTATTCTTTGACTGTATTCAGTGAGGAATCAAATTGTGTATTCCCTTCTTTGAATGTTTACATCTCAAGTTCAATAGCGAACTAAAGAGACTTCTCTAACCCCTTGGAACCTATTTCCAGGCTTTTAGGGCGTTTTATAGTGGTGGTTATCTCATCTGTGTTGGTGATGTCTGTAAATGATTCCGTTTGTGAATGAATTCACTCAATGATTTTGGAAGTAAAGCATTGTATAGTTGATCAGTTCCGTCTGCTATAATGAAATAAAATGAAGTGCAATCCAACATGTTATGCAGCAGCAATTTTATAATTGGAGAAAAGAATCTTTTTCCCAGTAACACACCTTACTGCACAATTTTTTAAAGATTCATTTGTGGAACATGGGTGTCGCTGGCTGGCCAGCATTTATTGCCCATCCCTAATTGCCATCAGAGGGCAGTTCAGAGTCAGCCACATTTCTGTGGCTCTGGAGTCACATTAGGCCAGGCTGGGTAAGAACGGCAGATTTCCTACACTAAAAGATATTAATGATGGGTTTTTTTCAAAAATCTACAATGGTTTCATTGGTTATCAGTACATTCTTAATTCTAGATAATTTTTATTGAATTCAAATTCCACCAACGGCAGTGGCAGGATTTGAACCTAAGTACATTAGCTGAGCTTTCAGATTAATAGTCTAGCAATAATACCACTACGCCATTGCCTTCCTCCATGTAAGATTAAGTTTCAGCTCATAAAGAGCGTTGCTATCACACTGATAACTGTTCATCTAATTTGCCGTGAGGCATATGGTGGTACTAGAATATTCAAGGCTGAGGCATTTGGTAATTAAAGGGGAAATAAATAATAATAAATCTCTTGGCCAGGATTTTCTGGCCTCTTCTGCTGGAAGTTGAACCTGGATCCCTGGCACTGTGAGGAAGCAGTGCTAACCACTGTGCCACCATGCTGCCCCACATGTTACTTGATGTAGACTGGATATTATTGTCTTGAGAACTTTCCATTAAACAAAATAATCTTTTAATTTATAAGATGTTTAGTATGAATCTTGCTTCCAAAAATTCAATCCTTCATATAGTTTATTTTTGAAATGTACCTCTTCATTTGGTGATTAAAATTTTGTTTAAAAAAATTCCCCTAGGGCCATATGCATGATCGGTACGGGCAGCTGGCAAGTGTCTATGTCAGACTTCTCGGAACCAAGATGGATTTTCATAAAAAGGTATGTAATTCATTATATTTATTTAAATAGCATGCTTTGTTTGGATATTTTTTTCTGAAGAGATATCCAGATTGAATCTTTGTGTTAAACTTAAAACTTCATGCATTGCCTCCTGAGTTGATGTTCAGCTGCTTAAATTATGCTTCGTTGGCCCCAAAACAGGATGTTTACAAGATCAAATGTGAAAAAACTTACATTTATATAGTGCCTTACACATGCTGCAATCAACAGATGACTTTACTTTTGAAGCTTAATCGTTGTTGGTATTTAGGCAGTTGACACGAAGCACTTGTTTCTAGTAGTGCTGTATGGAATGCAGACAACTCCTTATCAATTCTACAAGGTTCTATTGGCAGTACGGTGGCACAGTGGCTAACACCGCTATCTCACAGTGCCAGGGATCCGGGTTCAATTCTGGTCTTTGGTGACTGTCTGTGTGGAGTTTGTACATTCTCCTGTGTCTGCATGGGTTTGCCCTGGTTTCCTTCCACAATCCAAAGATGTACAGGTTAGGGAGGTTGGACATATTAAGTTGTCCATTCATGTTCCATGATGTGTAGATTAGGGGGATAAGTAGAGACATACACAGAGTTACAGGGATAGGGCCTGGGTAAGATGCTCTGTTAGAGTCTATGCAGACTCGATGCGCTGAATGGCTTCCTGCACTGTAAGGATTCTAAGTATCAGCATTGTATATTCAGAATCATTTAACAAAATCTGACCATAAAGAATAAAAAAAAATTATACCTACTATCACAAAACAAATTGGAAGAAGAGAAGTGTTTTTGTTAATTAATTGCTATTTGTATCACAAAGCTTTCGGAAACGGTGTTCCTTCGTCAGATGTGTGGAATTACTATCAAATAAATTGGTTGTATTCTAACCTGGTGTTGTGAGACTTCTTACCACATTTTCTCTATCATGGCCTCCAGTCCAGCTTAAAATGTGGACATTTATTATACTTCTGTTAATACTCCAGGTTCTAGATTCATGATAATTGACACCTTGGTAAGTATCGTCCATGTTCCTCCTCCAAATCCATTCCTGCTATTTGCTCCGTCTCGCTGCCAAACATGCAGTTTCTCGCTTAATCAGTAACCATTAGTAGCTTTTATATATAGTTTATATACATTGCTTCTGGTGGATTGGAGGACAATTATTAATGCACCATATATAATGTGCTTATTTTACACTTCACTGATATTAATTTGCCCATTTGTTGTATTTATTGTGAACCTGAGTGATTCTTCAGGAGAAACAAAGATAACTTGCACGTCTGCATGGATTTCCTCTGAGTGCTCTGGTTTCTTCCCAGAGTCCAAAGATATGCGGGTTAGTTTGATTGGCTGTTCTAAATTGTCCCTTAATGTCAGGGGGGAATTCAAAAGGTAAATACATGGAGTTACGAGGATAGGGTCTGGGTGGTATTGTTGTCGGTGCAGGCTCGATTGACTGAATGGCCTCCATCTGCACTGGGGATTCTATGATCTATATGGTACTCATCACAACATAAGGACATTTCAAAGCAATTCTCAGCCACAAAGTCCATTTGAAATGTTGATACTGCTGTAATGTAGGGCAAGGTGGTTCGGAGGAGCTGGTTGGCCAGAACAAGTTCCTAAAAACTGCAATGAGATAAATGAATGGGTAATTGGTTTTAGGGTGTTGGTTGGAGAAGAATAGTTGACCAGGACACTGGGGAGAATACCTCACTCTCTGCTAAAGTTGTGGCGTACTTTAATCTCCAGAGTACCACCTTAAACCCATGGCCTTTTGAAGATGAGAGTATGCTACCAATTCGTAAAAGTTATTCACTTAAGCAATAATCAGGGTAAGTTTTCGTGTTTTGTGTCTTCTTGGAATGGATTTGTTTTACCAGTTTGTACTGTCTCAGAGAGTTTAACCCTAAATCTAGTATTGAGTAAGCATTAATCATTCCTTTCAGAATGAAATTTATTTTCATCTATCTTTTCCCATTCCTCTGCTGAAAACATTGATTCATTGATGAAGTACAGTTCCATGGAAGTTGGTCAACCTGCTTCCTCCATGTGGCAGTTCTTTGTAAATGTGAGATTGGTGTGATGATACTGTGCCTTTAAGAGATGTATTTTTATCATATGTCTTGTGAGGAGTATGTTCAAATTCTGCTCTGTTTATGGGGCCCATTTGCCTGCTTCAGACAACTCACGTATTGAGAATGCAGAAGAATAATTGATTCTAAATAATGGGGTATTTGTTTTAACCTGAGTTTTTTGTTTTTGTTCCCCTGGGGTTTTAGAACAGGTGTCGATATGCACAATCTTCTTGGAAATCCTCTCCACTTGGATCTTGCATCTCCACATCATGACTACCATCAACACGCAAACTGCCCGATCCAAGTGGAGAGGATCTCCAAGAAGATTGTGCATATCGACGCAGACAGGCATCTCCATATCATGACTGCGATAGTTAGGTTGATTGACAAGAGTCATGCGACTGAGCGGAGATGAGTTTACAGAGACGGGCATGCAGATTCTGCTTGGGTCTGCAAGAAGTATTTCTCTTTTCCTAGAGGTTGCTATTTATGTGTTGAAAGGCAGGTATTTCTCTATCGTCTCTTTCCAAGGGTGTCCAAAAGCTCTAGGACTGTTAACAAGTAAAACATGTAAGCCTGTGTTGTTTGTTAACTGATTTTTGAACAGGAGTTTAAGAGTCATAGAGATTTACAACATGGAAACAGGCCCTTTGGCCCACTGCTCCATGCCATCCCTTTTTTAACCCCTAAGCTAATCCCAATTGCCCATATTTGACTCGTATCCCTCTATACCCATCTTACCCATGTAACTACCTAAATTTTTTTAAAAGACAAAATTGTACCCGCCTCTGGCAAGACTATGAGAAATATTGCTTAAATTGGAACTACTTGAGATGAGATAGCAGTTACAATCTTTAACTTGTCATTTTTAAGTATTTCAATTGGTAAATGTTAAGCTAATTAATTTGTTACATTTAAACTTTGACAACCACCAATCTTTATTCTCTGAAACTGGGTGTGCTGGTTATTCCTAGTTCTTCTTGCATTATGGAATATAGAACTGAGGTTGCATCAGCTGCTGTGCAGTAACTGAAAAATAATCCAAGGGAACCCTCTTACAAATCATTCTATTAAACTATTGATAGTGATTAGAGAAGCTTAACACAATCTTAAAAGAAATCCAATATGCTATATTAGTGAGGCTGGAAAGAGAGATTTGTTAAAAGCAAGTTACTGCGGATGCTGGAATCTGAAACAAAAGAGAAAATGCTGGAGAATCTCCGCAGATCTGCAGTATCTGTGAGGAGAGAAAAGAGCTGATATTTCAAATCCAGATGACCTTTTGTCAAAGCTCAAATGGAGATTTGTTACCTAGTAACAAGATTAGAAGAGATGAATTTGCACTGTGTGATCAGATGTGCAGCTTAGGTGGAGTTAGCCATGCTAAACTGCCCCTTAGCATCACAAGATGTATAGGTTAGAAGGATAAGCCATGGAAAATGTAAGGGGTTAAGGGTAAAGGGCCTGGGTAAGATACTCCGTCAAGGAGTTGGTGCTGACTTGACGGGTTAAATGGCCTCTTCTGTACTGTGGGGATTCTATGATCAGATGTGTATGTGTCAAACGGAGGGAGATACAGGTGCAGAGTATACAGTTTAGGATGACTTAACTTTTTATATGCAGCTGTTTCTTGGCTTTGCAGAAACAGCTGGAGATAGCACAGTAACCGTATTTTATTTCCTTCCGTAAGCCGCCTTATTTTCTCATGGTCCAGTGATAGTGAATGTGTGTTTTTCATTGCAATCTGTGTCTGATTCTATTAGTGGTGGCTATACTCTTGATACAGTTGGGAGATTCTCCATGTTTCCTGACTGTCTGAAGAAGTTGTGTACTTGCCTTTGGGCTTTCAACTTTTGAAAATTCCAAGCTAAAAAGTAAAGCCTGAATTCTTGAGTTACACCTCGAGCTATTCCTACACACGTTAATTGGAAGTGTGTGTGGCCAATATTCCTGCCTTTTGGTCAGGTGCATCTAATTTTAGTACAGTCAAAAACCTGCAGATAAAATCACGCATCTAGTATTTCCCAACATGAATATTTGAAAAGGTGCCCAAGAAAGGTTCACTGACTTAAACTTTATCTGAACGTTTTGAACTAATGCTCTCAAACAAACTGTTACAGTGATGACTGTTCATGTGCTAAATTGTGAAGGCAGAGATGGTGTACGTACATTTGCAACATTAATCATTAATCAACAAAAAGCTTAAAGGATACTGTTTAATTCTCGCTGAAACCCAATCCCCTATACTTGGCCAAAAAATTTGACCATGTAGTGCCCTCTCTTTTGAATGCTTAATGGCCTTGTGGGCAGGAAATGGAAGTTAATGAATTGTTGGAAGTATGCCAACCATTTGGTAAGGGGGAGGGAGAGAGAATTGTTGTCCAGGGCTCCTGTCTAAAGCAGGTGTCAACTCTTTGCAGATTCGAAGAAGGGACCTAATACCTGTTTGAAGCCCCCTCGACAGTATTGGTTTACCCCAATTCTGGGCTGCCATTCAGGAAAACGGATGATCTTTAAAGGGTTTGCTGTGGACTGTAAAGTGAACATTTAAAGTATACTCATCTGAATGAGGAACTGAGAGGAACCTGGAATGTTTTTTTAAAAATTTTATTAGTATCACAAGTTGGGTTACATGAATATTGTAGTGAAGTTACTGTGAAAATTCCCTAATCACCACACTCTATTCAGATACACTGATGAAGAGATGTCAAGAGAAGTCTCTCAAAACCAGATTAAAGTCCAACAGATTTATTTGGAATCACAAGTTTTTGGAGCATTGCTCCTTCATCAGGTGAGTCACCTGATGAAGGAGCAGCCGTCCAACAGGTTGTGATTCCAAATAAACCGGCTGGACTTTAACCTAGTGTTGTGAGACTTCTTATGGGTACACTGAGGGAGAATTCAGCATAGCCAAATGCACCTACCTGGCACATCTTTCAGACTGTGGGAGGAAACCGGAGCACTTGGAGGAAACCCACACAGACATGGGGAGTACATGCAGGCGTCGGACAGACAATGGCCAAGCCGGGAATCGAACCAGCGTCTCTGGCGCTGTGAGGCAGCGGTGCTAATCATTGTGCTTCTCCCGAATCCAACAATGGAGAACAATGGTGGAGTCACGAAAAGATAACAGCAAGCGGCACTGAGAAATGCAGCATGAAAGGTGATAAAGGATATATTGACTCCAAGTTGAGCTATTGCTAAATTTTAATTCTGTAGTTAGGAGGAAGTGAGTTTCTATTATTTTTCACATTCTACCTAATTTGAACAGGGAAGGATTCTATCAGTTGTATATCGGCACCTGAATCAGGACATTTTCTGACCATTTTGTTTTCTGCTTTGGCTTTGTACAGCATCCAGAATTCCCCCCTAATTTGGAGGTAACTGACGAAACTCTGGATAAAGCTTCTGGCACGGATGTAAACAACATGTAAGTCTGACCAAGTCACAGGATGCCAACCCTCCCACTTTAACTGTTCTGAACTGGTCTGTAGGGACTCCTGTGTTTTGAGGATAACTCAGTCTTCCCCTCCAGGATTTGTAATCTTGTTCTAATTCCAGAGAATCCTTATTCTTCTGAATGGGATGACCAGAGGCGTAATGTGAATCTTCATTAGCTGTGAATAATTGACCCAGATGTGCTTGAAGGAGTATTTTTGTAAATTTGTAAGCTGACTGATTTGTTATTTTTAACTCCAACCTAGTTAATCTGTTTTCCTAATTCTCAAAATTAATTATGTGGTGGAAATCTCGTTAAGCAGTTTTTAATGATATCCTGAACTGTGAGCAGATCGCGGTTGATTTATGAATGTTTTATAAACCCTCAGATTAGTTTCTGACCTTGAAATTGCATTCATTATTTTTCAAAGGGTAAAATAACTTGTCGATATATGCAGATACCATACAGAACATGCTAACTAAAAGAACAAACACGTTCTCCCAGTTGTCTGTTCCATGACTGCTAGAGAATATTTAGGAGCTGCATGGTATAACTCTTTCTCTTAAGCCTAGGTTCTATATTGTTTACAATGCTGTTCCATTTTGTATATTTCCACAATTACAGCCATGAGGGTTCACTTGAAAGAAATAGTGGGAACAGTACTGGATTGGATAACAGGTTGTTCCATAACTCTTCAGTTACCCTGCCCTAAGTGAGCGAATGGGAATGAAAGGGTTGATGTATGCGGAGAGATTAAACAGTTTGAGCTTATACTCACTGGAGTTTAGAAGGATGAGGGGGGATCTGATTGAGGTATATAAAATACTAATGGGATTGATCTATAGTAAACGTAGACCATTTCTTTCCTCTTACGAGGCAATTTAGAACAGGAGGTCACAGCTATAGGTTGAGAGGTGGCAGATTTAAAACTGTGATGAGGAGGAACTACTTCTCACAGAGGGTGGTGAATTTATGGAACTCGCTGTCTCATAGCGCACTGGAGTCTGAATCACTGAATGGTTTCAAGAAGGAGATAGATATATTTCTAATAAAAGAAACTGGTTAAAGGGATGGGTGGAACAGGGGAGGTGGATTTGAGATCAGGGAGAGTTCAATCGTGATCTGATTGATTCGCAGGCCAAGCTCGAAAGGGCTGTATTTGCCTACTTCTGCTTCTAATTCCGATGTCCTTATTGGCAACCATGGACTTCCATGTGTTGGCTCACGGTTAAACTTGGCAATCATGGTTCTGCAGGATGGCTGACCAAGGATCTATCTTGCTTTAACTATCTGTCACAGGTGCTTTTGATAACTCTGACAGTTGATTTTGACTGTTGTTCCAATGACCTTTACAGTAATGAGTTTGTACACGTTTTACACACTTTTAAAATTTCCAAAGGGCACCTGACTTCCACCAAAGGTGTCCACCAAAAGTGATACCTTTGCTCTCCGAAGGGATACCCTGGCTACCCAAGTGAATCCACAAAGTTCAAACCTACTCTTACCTCTCCTAATCTTCAGAATTCACATTGCAGGACTACCGACATTCCAGTTAGGTGGATGCAGATAATGTTTCCAATGACAAGCTACCTCCCTGGAAATGGGAAGTGCCGTTGTGAGAAAAGCCACTTGTGCTATTTTCAGTATGATGGAGATCCTTTCCATTGTGGTGAAAATCTGGACCCAGGTTGCCTTTTGAAGTAATGTTTTGTCAATGTTGCTTTTAGTCTATTTGTCACGGTATAAGGCTTACAACTTTAAATCAGGATCTTTTCCGTCAGTCATTGGAATTCAAATACCCTTTTAAAAGATTTCACAGAGATTGTGACACCACTTGACAAATTATTTTGAAATGTAACGACTTGTAACCAATTCACAATTAAAAATAAGTAATTAGGTGAATGAACAGTGAATCAGTTTTTTTGAGTTGAAGGGACATGTACAGTGGAATAATATTGCACTTCCAGTACCATAGAATAATCAATGACTGCCTGAGTCATGAACATCAGACAAGCGAGGCCTTGATAATGTTGCAACTGAAGAGCAGCACTTTCCATAATGTAACATTCCCACAGTATTGTATTAGAGTGCTGGTTCAAGCATAGAAACATTGAAAGTAGCAACAGAACAAAGAACAAAACAGCACAGGAAACAGGCCCTTCAGCCCAATGAGCCCGCGCCGCCACCCCGATGCTCCCACCCCTACCCGCGATCCCTGTCCATGTTTATAGATCTATGGATTAAAAACCAAATTTGAGACAATTTAGGGAGAATTTGTTTTGCCAATTAGCCTAAGAGCACATCTTTGGGATGTGGGAGGAAACCGGAGCACCCGGAGAAAACCCACGCAAGCACGGGGAGAATGCGCAAACTCCCACAGACACAGGCCCAAATCCATGTATCTGCACAGCACAGCGATAGTCACTGAGCTGTCGTGTTGCCCATCAAATGGTCCAGGTCAAGCGTACACTAACGACGTGAAGTACTAGGATACTCTCAAAAAAAAAATCCAAGAGCAGAAGCAGGCCGTTGGCCCTTTGAGCCTGCCCACCATTCATTTTGATCATGGCTGATCATCAAATTTAATATCCCAATTCACCCTTTCCCCCTTGATCCCTTTAGCCCCAAGAGCTTTATCTAATTAGAAATTGTAAGATGAATTTCTGCTACAGGATTTGATCCCATTATTTACTGATTTGGTAGTGACATTGCCACCAGCTGAGCATACTCAACATAGTGTCAACCTCATAATAACCCTTTTCAATGAGGTGGATGAACTTACGGTTGCAGACTCTCTATTGAATAGCAGTATTTTTATGTTTTAAAGTGTTTCCATTCCTGGTGTGTGTGCTCACTGTACATTTCTGTGTGGCTACTGCAACTATCACTATTTGCAGTGGAGTATCGGGGGGACAGTTAGAGAATCATAGAGTTCCTACAGTGCAGAAGGAGGGCATTCGTTCCATCAAGCCTGCACTGACAACAATCCCACCCAGACCCTTTCCTCATAACCTCATGTATTTACCCAGCTAATCCTCCTGACACTAAGGTGCAATTTAGTATGGACAATCTGCCTTTTTGGCATGTGGGAGGAAATCGGAGCACCTGGAGGAAATCCACGCAGATGTGGGGAGAATATCTGGGTGGAGTTTGTGCAATCAACCAAGGCTGGAATTGAACCCAGGTCCTTGGCACTGTGAAGCAACATTGCTAACCACTGTGCATGCGTGCGTTGTGCTACCTCCAAACCGTAACTTAGTCCAGTCAAATTCAGCACAATCGCCCAGTTTGTACTGAGCAACAAGAGGTGATTTGGAAACCAAGTTTACACTAGGACTGTAAAGAGAGCGCAAGTTGATTATTCAGTCTTCACATTTGTCTGTTAGTCCTGCTAGTTTCTAATGTATGTTTAAAAAAAAGACACGCGTAAAATTAGGAAATCTCTGTTCGCATTAGCGACCAGAGAAGAATGTACTCGGTGAAGGACTTTTGGGTCCCTAGATCATCCGTGTTATTATTTTTGTACTTTCTGTAGAGCATTGTTCTCTTTCTGGAGGTAAGCTCAAAAGAACGGGATGCAATTTTCTGCCTGAATGAGCTGACAAATCATCCTATTAACATCAGCTGCTTGAACTCTGCTTCTCTTGATGTGTCTAATCCTCTGTCGGTTGGTGTTCTGCTGTAAAATGATATTTTTTGAGGCTAGTCTATAATACTTCAGATTCTTTCCTACAATGTAGTTATTGTTGAGTATTACACCTCAATGCAATGTTGTCAGTATACTCAATAAGTGTGGTTGCACATTAAGGGAGTGCTAAAATTCTACAGTGTAGATCACTCCTAGATAAAGAGTTTAGAAATCTGATGGCATCAGAACACTTGTGAGCTATCACCAAGTCCTTTGCAAAAATTTTGGAGTCCAGTTCTTTCCCTGTTTTGGGATTAAAGTTGTAAATCTCGGAGCAGCAGACAGTAGCTCAAGATATTGAAACTGTTTTCCTGAGATCCTCTCGATGTTGTAATCAGTTGTATCTTTCAGTATCGAGCTTTGTGCAAAGTGCTATGTCTATTTTGAGGCATTCATGATGTGGAGTTGTCGGTGTTGACTGGGGTAGGCATAGTAAGTAGTCTCACAACACTAGGTTAAAGTCCAACAGGTTTATTTGGTAGCATGAGCTTTTGGAGCACTATTCCTTCATCAGACACTCACCAGACTACAGAGGCACCAAATATTAAATCACGGAATTAATTGGCTACTAACTTAACGCCATGTCATGTCTTCAATGAAACCCAAGACTTTTGTAAGATTCTAATAGTAGGGCGCATGCACTTCAAGTGAGAGGGGGGAAATTCAAAGGAGATATGAAAGTCAAATTTTTTTACATGAAGTGTGGTAGGTATTGGAAGGTGCTCTCAGGAATGATGGTGCAGGCAGACACAATAAGGACGTTTAAGGGGCTTTTAGATAAGCACGTGAATAGAGGGATATGAGCCAAGGGCAAGCAAAAGGGATAAGTTTAATTTGGCATCATGTTTGGCACCATGGGACTAGGACCTGGGTGGGATTGTTGTTGGTGCAGTTGAATAGCCTCCTTCTGCACTATAGGATTCTTTTATTCTATGAACAGTGTAAGCTGTAATGCCTGTTCCTGTGCTGTTCTATGTTCCATGTACAGGATCACCTATTACTAAAGGCATGTTGTCTGTTTTTGGCCTGCGTTTTGATTTCTTTGCGTGTAAAATTTGTGATTGGACTTTGTAATTTGTTTGATGAATTCTGCATAGGACTGACTGTAGTGATTGACTGCTTCCTTCAGCTTGTCCTCACTTCACATCACTTTGTTGCAATGACTGACTGGTATTAACAGGGATTGGACCAGGAGCATACGGCTGTGTTTAATAGATTGAAATGTACCTTTCAGTGAGTCATTGCTGCTGGTTTCTTTGGTCCTGGCTAAATAAGATGATCTCAGCAGTAGGGATGACAGAATGTTCCTTAGTGGCTAGGCTGGGGTGGCTAACGTTCCTGCTGCTGAATTCCTCCTTGTAACCACGTGTCTAATTGCTGGGTGAGGACAGGAGGGGGTGTTGGCTGCATTAACCTCCTTTTCCTCCACCTTAAATTGTGGTCAAATAGATTGACTTTTGACAGTCACTGCCTAGGGTTATGGATACAGCTTGCGAGCAGGAGCTTGCTTTTCCTTGTGGAACCATATTTTACTCAGGGTGACTGGTTTCAGGAGAGACTAGGAAGTGAGAATTTTGGACAGAAATAAAATAAATCCTCATAAAATGTAGTCCCAGAATTTCCATGTAGTGGCAGTCGCATTGAATTACTGCTCCAGTCTTTTCCTGCTTCCCCACGTTGGGAGATGCGCATTTTTCACCTGGACTATTGATCCAGACCCCCTAGGAAATGTGTAACACACCAGCTCCAGGGCAGCAGTGTGAGGGGAAGTGAAGCTATTCTGCCTTTCTGTGGCACTAACTACTACAAACAAAGTCTCTGGGCACTTTTCCAGGGGAGAAAATAAATGTGTAAGGTGAATTTGGAGGGTGGTTCCGAATGCGGGTGCAGTGTGTGAGGGTGGGGGGGGTGGGGGGTGTCAGGGACTGGGGGTATTGGGGGTTGAGTGGCCTGAGAGTGGGGGGGGCTAGTCAAGGGTTTTTATTTGGTTGTCATTGAGGTGGGGTGTTTGGACACTGGGGGCTGTCCAGGCGATATCGGGTGGGTTAGTTTTGGGGGGGGGGAGTGCAGTTGGACTTCGAGACAGTAGTCAGGGCTTCACTGGGGGGATGGGTGGGACAGTCAGCATTGTGGTTACTCAGGAGTTAGAAGTGGTTTGAATCCTTTAGCCTTTTCCTGGCTCTTTAATCTGCTAAGACAATTGGAACCTTCTGAAATTCTGATGAAATCAGAATATTGACTGGTTCGAGAGAGGCAGAGTAATTGCCCATTGGAAGTTTAAACTTCTCCAACAATTCCTGTTGCAATTCTTGCCGGGGTATTTGTGAAGGGCTCCCACCACATTTTCTGAATGACTTTCATCCCCTGGGGCATAGAAGGTCTGGGCCCATTCATATCAAAAATGACCTTCAATAGAGTCAACAGTTCCAGCCCTAAAAAAGTGAAATTCTCCTACAACCTATGTGATTAGTATCATTCCCATGCCTGGAAATCTTCATACAGATTTAGGGCGGAAACATTAAATTATTGAGATTGTTAATGAATGTTCTCTACACTGGTGGCCTTAGTCAGGCTTCTCTAACTGAAAGCTTAACAAATGCAGTGAGTCTGTTTGGATGAGTGTTTAGCTATCCAATGCTTGTAGTTTTGCAGTTTTAATTCATTACTTTCTTTCTTGTGTGATATGGTCCCTCTAAGGTTGTATACACAGGCCCCTCTTGCCTCTGTTTCCCCCACACCCCCGTAATTCCTTGTCCCCTCTTTCTGCAATTCCTTGTCCCCTCTGCATTGAAGAAAAGTGCAATGGTGGACTTTCTTGTCACTGTGGCTCAGTCTAGCTGATGCTTTTGAAATAAGTTCTGCATGGCTTTAGTTAGCAATGCTGATTTTTATGTTAGAAAAGGCTAAATTGCTTTCTTTTCAAAATTGGGATTTCTACTTTGCTTAAAATGGCTAAAAGTGACCATGGTTAAGTGGGTCCTGGGGTATGGGGATGGGTGTGTAGTGGGCAAGTGTTGATGGAGGCTTTCACTGTGTGAATACAGAGAAAGTGTGGGATGGTTTGTGCAGGTGGACCATGGAAGAGTGGGGAAGGGGGAGTGTGATTGTGGGTGGGAGTGTGGCTGTAGTGAGCCTCGGGTGAGAATTGTAGGAAGTGAGCGAGGGAGAGTGGATGGGAATGTAATTCTGTGTCGGTCCTGGCTGGGTGTGTGAAGGAGTGTTGGGCGGATCCCAGAGGGAGTGTTGGGCGGATCCCAGAGGGAGTGTTGGGCGGATCCCAGAGGGAGTGTTGGGTGGATCCAGCGTTGGTTTGGGAATGTAGGGGGTAGGTGGGCTGGGCAATCGGCCATCTTGTTTCCGCTGTAGCTAATCAACACTTTGCTGAGAAATTAGTTATAAATCTTGTTAGACACACATAGAAAAGCTGGCTTTTATTCTGTTGTTGACTTAAAATTAAAATTTTGTTGCAGCTTCCAGCTTACGGTGGAGATGTTTGATTACCTGGACTGCGAGCTGAAAGTTGCTGAAAGCGGTGAGTTTATAATCAGTCGGGTGCTTTTAGTCCATCCTGTGACTGAAATGGTCATGTAGAAAATGATGTCTAAAAAAGCTGAAAAGCAGGAATTTTGAAAAACGTTGCGATAAAGATACCAGCAGTTTTTTTTTAAGAGCAACACAGCACGGGAAACAGGCCCTTCGGCCCAACGAGCCCGCGCCGCCGTCTTAACTATATAGTAGCAAATCCATTATCCTATTATATTATTCCTATATAATAATATATATATATTACTCCTAATATGGAAAACTCTCACTATAGGGACAATTTGTTTCCCAATCAGCCTAAGAGCGAATTTTTGGGTTGTGGGAGGAAACCGGAGTGCCCGGAGAAAACCCACGCAACCACAGGGAGAACGCGCAAACTCCCGCAGACACCGGCCCAATTCCAAGTGTCTGCACAGCCACATCGATAGTCTCTGAGCTGTCATGGTGCCCTTCAGATGGTCCACATAAAGCACTCATTTACGACATGAGGTACCAGGCAACCCATGAATCAACATCCAAAAGCTGTACCCGCACCACCTGCCGAATGCATGCTCAATGTTGGTCAAGTATGGACCGAATTACCTGTGGAAAAAAGCCGTAGTTAAACAGTCCTAATATATCCCTCTATCTGCATACCGCTCATGTGGCTGTCCAAGAGACCCTTAAACAGCCCCAGCGTGCCTGCTCCCACCACCTTACTCGGCAGTGCATTCCACACCCCCACTACCCTTTGTGTGAAAAACTGCCCTCTAATATTCGTCCTATACATAGCCCCCCTCACCCTATGGCCATGACCCCTCGTCCTATCCATTTCTAAAGGTGGAAAAAGTTTACCTCCATTTACTCTATCTATACCCCTTATAATCTTATACACCTCTATGAGATCCCCTCTAAGCCGACGTCTTTCAAGGGAAAACAACCCCAGTCTATCTAATCGTTCCTCATAAGACAGTCCTTCCATACCAGGCAGCATCCTGGTAAACCTCCTCTGCACTCTCTCCAAGGACTCCACATCCTTCCGATAGTACGGCGACCAGAACTGGACGCAGTATTCCAAGTGAGGCCTAACCAAAGTTCTATACAACTTTGAGATTTCCTACGGAAGTTAAACAAATGGTTTCAATGCTATGTATGTATATTGTTCTATTTGACTTGGTCTCTTTGTATTGTTTGAGATTGAGTTAAATTAAGCCGTAACAGCCCAGATAGAAGGCACTTTGTGTGTAAAATCATAGAATGAATCAGCGAAGGAGGCCACTCAGCCTGTCATTCCTGTGCCGGCTCTCTGCAGCAGCAATTCTGGATCTTCCATTCCCCGTGGCATTGCAGTTTATTTTCAGTTTGAGTGATTTTCCAATTCCCTTTTCTGGAAGATTTGATTGAATCTGCCTCCACTACAATCCTGGGCAGTGCCATTCCACCCCCCACCCCCCCTCCTCCTCCTCTTGAAGTCGATCATTAGCTCCCACACCACCTTTTGAAGTAGTTCCAAGTTTTGAGTCATCTGCAAATTTTGCAACTGTGCCCGGCACACCCAAATCTAAGGGGACGATCTTATCAAAAAAATTCCAAATGCCAAATGAGATTGAGAACAGGAGAAAATTACAGCCATTATTTGAGTGAGCTCTCAGACGCAATCATGTGGTATTTAATGCAAACAAAAGGAGCAAAATGTGAATACTGAGAGATCTGTCACTCCGCCTCCGCCTCCCGGATATTGCCTGTTTACCATCCCTACACCCCCACGGACATCGGACCCTCCATCCCCTCCCCCCCAGTTGCTGCCCCGATACCACCCCACTCCTCCCCTCCTCTTTCCAATCCCTGATGACAGAGTGTCTGCTCTTTCAACTCTGCTCTTCTATACAGCTTCCCCTTTCCTTCATCTTGTCATTGATTTGCCTTCAATCATTTTGGCTTCTTGCTTCAAAACTCCCCCTCTAAAATTCTTTGGGATCCATCTCCAGTTTATTTAAGACTCTCCTCAAACCCCCACCTCCTTGACCAAGCTTTTAGTCGCCTTTCTGAATATCCCCATCTTTGACTCATTCTCCCTAGTGAAGCATCTTGGAACATTCCTCTACCACAAATGCAAGTTGTCGTTATTGAAAGGTAGACTCAAACTTGGCTGTCATTTAGTGCTGGGATTTGCCTCAACCTCTGTCAGGGAAGCATGAGATTCTTGTTGAGAGAAGTACATTGGGTGAGGACGTGATTAAGGTACCGCCCTTGTAGAAATTACTGAGTGCAGAAAATTGGCAAATGTGTTTTAATCAGCAAGTGATTGCTCCACCTCTTCTTTCTTATTTATTGGTCTTTTACAACTGAGAGGTCTCTGAACCTTTAAAGGATCTGCTTACTGCTCTGTGCAGTATTTTAATTTCATGGACATCTTGCTTTTAAACATGACCTCATTACCTGAATGTCTTGGGTAGAAATTCTTGGAGTCTAAATATGGCATCTTATTTTTATCCTATTATTCCTAGGAGTATTGTTAAGATTTGCAGTTTAAAGTGGTAGTTTAAAAGGAAACTCACTTTTTGGGAATTGGAGTAGCTCCAATTTCTAAACTTTTGTTGAGTATGGCATTTCAAAATGCACAGTTACTCATTATTAACCTAGAGATATAGAAACCAGGAACAGAAACAGGTCATTCAGCCCTTTGAGGCAGCTTCGCCATTCAGTATGATCATAGCTGATCCTTGATCTCAGTGACATATTCCCATTTTCTCCCTTTACCCCTTGATGCTATTTTTAAAATTGTTTTTCTATCAGAAGAGGAAACAATTGAAATCCATATAGTTTTATTGTGTGTCATAGTTAGGTGTTGAATGGGCGGCATGGCGGTAGTGGTTAGCACTGCTGCCTCACAGCGCCAGGGTTGCGGGTTCAATTCCCGGCTTGGGTCACTGTCTCTGTGGAGTTTGCACTTTCGCTCCGTGTCTGCGTGCGTTTCCTCCGGGTGCTCCAGTTTCCTCCCATAGTCTGAAAGACATACTGGTTAGGTGAATCGGCCATGTTAAACTGACCCTCAGTGTACCCAAACAGGTACTGGAATGTGGCGACTGGGGGGTCTTCATAGTAACATTATTGCAGTGTTAATGTAAGACTATTTAGAGCCATAGAGTGATGGCGGGGTGGAGGGGGTGAATTGTGGTCAGTACAAATTCAGCAGGCCAAATGGCCTCCTGTGCTATAGAAATTCTGTGATTCCATAGAAGATGGAGAGGCATTTGATTTATCAGCTAGGGTCAATTAGTAGTTTACTCATGGTTCAAACTGTTGCCCTGTTCAGTGAGTCTCTCTCCCTTTCTATAAGACATCTTTCTTTTCATTTTTATTTTTGTGTTTTGTTTTCTCCTCCTGGATGAAATCTATTCTGATTGGATGAAGCAGAAACAGTGACTATTTTCCTGTATCCTAATATTACACGGATTAGGGTAGTTTTCCGATTATCTAGTGGTTACACAGGCAATGACAGTCTCGGCTGTCAGTCCAGCTTATTTAATGTAAAAGCCTGAATTAATACAGGGCACCAAGCCTGTGTCCATCAGCCAATCACCAGATATGTGCTCCCCAAGAAGAAGCAAGGAACTGGCCTGATTTCCCCCCCACCTTCCCCATCTCGGGAATGGGAATTCTTATAAACGTATACTACTTTTTACGTTTTCGTTATATCGTGTGCAGTAATCTCCAAGCCAGGTAATAGCTTCTGCAGTGTCTAAATGGAACTCTTTGTGCCTTCTGCTGAATGTTGACAGGGAGCAGTCTTCACTGATGCCTGCCATTGATGGGGGTACAGCACAGCTACTGTTTGGGTTTCCTGCAAGACTCCACTTGTGCCAATTTGCTGCACAAAGACCTTGGCCAGTGCAGAAACGGTAGAGGACTGCCTAGTGTTGGCGTGGCAGGTTGAGGATGGGGAGGTGGGTGGGCAATGGGATCTGTGATGAGCAAGTGGATTTCGATGAGGGTGTGTGGGTTTCGCTCTGCCTGCCATGGTGTCTCCGCTGTTAATCCTTGGCACAGTGGTCTTAGCCATACAGACTGGAGTGAAGGGAAGCAAGCAATAGGTGGGTTGGTAAGGACCTTTTTATCATGGCAGGCTTTGGTTGATGCAAACCAACTCCAGAAGCTGTCTTGTTGTGATCTCCTGTCTTATGTGAGGGGACAGGAAGTTGCCCAGAACTGGGAACCAAGGGAGTTAAATTGATCAGATAATGCAGTGGAACATTAAAAACACAATGTGCCAATCTGCTTTAAGTACGGAAGATCAGCATCTAACTAAAACTGCTGTGAGCTGGCACGGTGGCACAGTGGTTAGCAGTGGTTCAATTCCCGACTTGGGTCACTGTCTGTGTGGAGTTTGCATGTTTGCCCCGTGACTGCGTGGGTTTCCTCCCACAGTCCAAATTTGGGCTGGTTAGATGCATTGGCCATGCTAAATTCTCCCTTAGTGTACCCAAACAGGCGCTGGAGTGTGATGACTAGGGGATTTTCACAATAACTTTGTTGCAGTGTGAATGTAAACCTACTTAGAGTCATAGAGTTACAGATGTTTACAGCATGGAAACAAGTCCTTCGGCCCAACTTATCTATGTTACCCTTTTATTAACCACTTTTTTAAACCATCAAGTGTCAATCGCCTGTGTTTAGTCCCTTTTCTTCCATACCCATCTTACCCATGTAACATTTAAAAGACAAAATTATGTCCACCTTTACTATTATCTCTGGCAGCTCATTCCAAGTACTCACTTTCCTCTGTGAAAGAAATTGCCCTTCTGGATTCTTTTGAATCTCCCCCCTCTCACCTTAAACCAATGCCCTCTAGATTTAGACTCCCCAGCCTTTGGGAAAAGATGTTGACTATCTAGCTTAGCTGTTACCCTCATTATTCATAAACCTCTATAAGATCACCCCTAGATGACCTATGCTCCAGAGAAAAGTCCCAATCTATCCAGTCTCTCCTTATAACTCAAACTGTCAAGCGGCACTAATAAATAAATAGAATAAATTATGGAAGAGAAAATCATCTTTTTCCTCTTGTTTGGCAGACATTACTGGCTTTTGTACTTTTTAGCTTAAATATTTAATTTTTGATTGGTTCCAGAGAAAGGTGTTTGAAAATATTTGGGTCGGTTTTCTACCGGTCTTTCATTTCCTAGAAATCCTACAGTACAGAAAGAGGCCATTCAGCCCAACATAATCCCAACCAGGCCCCACCCCTATATCCCGACATATTTCACTCACTAATCCCTCTAACCTGTGCATCTCAGGACACTAAGGGGAAATTTTAGCATAGCCAATCAACCTAACCTGGACATCTTTGGACCGTGGGAGGAAACCAGAGTACCTGGAGGAAACCCATGTAGACACGAGGAGAATGTGCAAATCCCACACAGACAGTGACCCAAGATGGGAATCGAACCCAGGACCCTGGAGCTGTGAAGCAGCAGTGCTAACCACTGCTATCAAAGAAAATAGCATTGCAATGACCAATCTCGTTTAGGATCTGTGTGAGATAGCAACATTATAACTGCTCCTTTCTTGAGTCTAAAGCCTGGATTCTTGCAACAGTGGAGAACCTCGCTGTTGTTGCGAAAATGGCGTCTGAACTGGGAACTCAAAGAATCCGCCCTGAAAACAACGCCCATCATTTTCTCAGAGCAGGGGTAAGGTCGGATCATGTTTCACAAATAACTGAACTGTCTCGAGTATATTGAGTGATCTTTCACAATTGCTGCGTCGGGTCCTCTGTGTCAACTCCCAATTTTAACCTTTCAACATAGTTTGCTGTCGCAGTTCCTCTTCCCCCTGGCGATTGTGTGCAAAAGATCATCGCTTGATTTATAGGAGTAAAGTGGTTTTCCACGGGTGGAATACTGAAATGAAAGCTGACTAACTCAGATCTGCCAACATTTGTGGTTGGATTAGAATCATTATTGCGGGAATACTTCTTTAAATAGAGGATCGTTAGTTATTCTTTCACCAGAGATTTTAACAGAATCAAAACTTCTCAGTCTAGAAAAAGACTACATCAAGCTGTCCATGTGTATAAATAGGCCCAGGAATATAAATACAAATTTTCTCAAGGCCTGTGACTTGTTTGTAGAATATGGAAGTTTCTTTGGGAACTGTTCTCTGCTGTGTTGAAATGACAGGTTTACATCAGACAGACTCAATATTATTTGAAATAAAGTTATATTTCCTTGAAATTCACCCGTTATAATTTCAGTACCCATTATCAAAATAAATAGCATTGCAACGACCAATCTTGTGTAGGATCTGTGTGAGGGAGCAACATTATAACTGCTCCTTTCTTGAGTCTAAAGCTTGGATTCTTGCAACAGTGGAGAACCTCGCAGTTGTTGCGAAAATGGTGTCCGAGCTGGGAACTCAAAGGTCCCACCCTGAACACAATGCCCATCATTTTCTCAGGAGCAGGAATAGGGTCAGATCATGTTTCATGTACACGTGTTTTGTGGAGGCATTTGCCCACAAATATCAGCAGCTCATGTTGATTTTGGTGTGTGAGTTATCTGAAACCTGACGTGACCTTATATTAAGTAAGAGTAGATCTGAACTTTGTGGATTCATTTGGATAGCTTGGATACCTTTTTGAAAGATAAGTGTCTTTGGATGTTGTCTCATGCATTTTTTGGGTGGGTCAGGTGCCCCTATGGATAAGGTCAGTTGCTTTGTAATATAAAGGTGGACATGAATGTGTGTAAGAAGTACTTAAAATCAGTGGAACAATGAAATTCATTGAAGCTCTCAAATGCAGCTATCAAAAGTGAACTACCAAAGGGAACTGTTAAGGTATTTAAAACGCCTGCCCTTTAACTCTTTGAAAAGATTGTCTGCAGTGTTTTTAACAAAATAATTATTATTTCACCTGTCAGCTGACATCAGCCTTAGGGTTACCATCACTAGTGTTAGAGTTCTCTTGAGTAACAGCAAACTAAAGGCACTCAGTTGACTCCTTATGCAAACAGCGCTGGACACCATGCAGCCAATGCAAGCTCTTTAATTACTTGTGCACAAGGGGAACTCCCCACAGCCATGTCAGATTGACCAGAACAGTTCTGAGTTCACAGAGAAACAGCTCAGCAGTTATGGTCAACTACAGCAAATAAAACAAGAGATTTTTCACATCTTCCATTGACATACATAATAGTCAATTAAATCCCAGCCTTTTGCCCTTGTTCATTCAATAAAAAATTGATTTGTGCTGATCCTTCATTTGCATAGCATATCCTCACATCTTGCCTTTGGTATTTGTTATGGAAAAAATTCGGTCTTGTTCACCCCGTGGTGAAGGCCGAGAAAGGAAAATGTTATGGGGGCCTGTGAAAAAATAGCAGAGACTGACTCCTTTTGAAGGTCAATAAGCAGATAAACATTTTCCACTACTGTACAGAGAAAGCAGGAACTTTAATTTGGACACTTTATCTTCTGCCCAATTTAACTACCAAACTATGAAACTTCAATCTGAGTTTTTTAACTTGCACACTAGATTCGTACTGCAGAACTGAGTTCACAACAGCCATTATCACAAGAGGTTGCCTGAGTTTTCACAGTTTTGTTGACAGGTCCAGGTGATTATTGGATGCTTTGAACAGAACTGTGAATTGCAATACTTGGTTTTATAAAAGCTTATGTAGTTGAAGTAATGTGGATGTAAGAAATGTATTCTGAATGAGAGTGTTTTGTTTTATAATATCTGCAGTATTTTGTGATCCCAGCATGGGTTCTGAGGTCTGTCCATTGTGGATACTGGGTGAGTTAGCATGGTAGGTGTAAGAGCAGAGAGTGGAGAGTGAGTTCATGGATTGGCATATGTTGGTATTAAGTTGGCACAGGGGCTGCAAAGGGCCATGTGGATAGGATGGGTCATGGGTTAGCATGGTGGACACAAGGGTTCATGGGAACTTGATGGAGACAGCATGGGTCAGTGTGGAGGGCAGGAGAGGTCATTAACAGGGGAGGGGTGGCGAATGAGATTGCATGGGTTGGCAGAGATAGGGCATGAGAGGTGAGGGCTGTTAGATTGTTTTTAAGACTTCGTGCAGAGGGAGAGATAACCCAGGCCTCAGTTTGTGTTGTGGCATGTCCACTGGAGTTAGACAATGCATACGCTGTGGAGGACACAGACTGTTATCATCATCTTCATCTATAGAATCAGCAGAGGTATAATTCACCTGAAATCTTGACTAAAATTCTTTGATTCAGAAGTGAATCTTCATTTTTAGCATGGAATAACTTTTGAATAATAAAGTTGTATCCAGTTATCGTCTCTGCTAAATTAAATCAATTCCATCCCCCACATGCCATGTCAATCCATCATTCCCATGCATTCTTTCTCTTGCCATCCCCATCCCGTTCCTTCCATCCCTCTCATGCTACGCCGATCCTGTTCTTGCCATCTCCTTGACACTCATATCCTCTCATCAATCCCATCCCACCCCTCAAGAAACTACCAGTAGAGGCAACTTCTGGCTGACCTCCCCTTGATTCTCTCTAGCACTTGGATCTTCCCCGCCACCCCCACTCCCTGACAATACAGTCAGACCTGTTGTGTGTCAGTGTCAGCTCCCTTTACAATACAGTCAGACCTGGCTGTGTGTCAGTCTTTGAGCTCCCTTTTACAATACGGAGAGACCCAGCAGTGTGTCGGTCTCTCTTATTGTGTTACAACCACAAATGAGAAGTATTTTCGTCTTATCTAAAGTGGAACCTCAGTCTGTGTGGTTGCTGAGTTACCAACAGGCCACTTTGTTTGATGTTAAGGGCTACAGTAAAGGTTTCAACAAAAGCTCTTATCAGACACACATCAAAAAAATGCAAACTCTGCCATTTTCTATTTTCAATGAGCTGTCTCTCATTGTGGAGGAGTTGCAGTCACTGGCACACCAGCTACTGGGCATCTGTAAATGAATATTTGAGATAAGGATCGGGGGAGGACTGGAAAGACAAATAAATGACGGGATTGTAAATTGCATGTAGTTCAAACATTAGTTGACAGTATGAAATTGATATTAATCATGAACCTGAACTAGTTGGTGAATCATTTTCCAGTGGTTCTCACAGGCTGGATATCAGCGTGAAATGGTACTCAGGGTGTCTGTAATTGCTTTAATATTGTCAATGACACATCTATTATTGGGCAGCACGTTCGAGTGTTGCGAGATCTGCTTGAGTTACTGGTTGATTTACCCACAAATGGCATCTTGCCCTGAGCTTCCTTCTTACTTTTAAACTCATTTACTTACTTTTAAGCTCATTAACCTCGTCACAGAATATTACGTTTCGTAATTTACAGGGTACTTATGTGACTAGTAGTATGATAATAGTTGACGCAATGCCAATTAACATCTTTTCCTGACTGGAAATTAAACAGTTTAAATTGTGGAATCTTATTCCTTCAGATGGTAGGTAGCACAGTGGTTAGCACTGCTGCCTCACTGCTGCCTGGGTTCAATTCCCAGTTGGGTCACTTGTCCGTGTGGAGTCTGCATATTCTCCCCGTGTCTTCATGGGTTTCCTCCAGGTGCTCTCGTTTCCTTCCACAGTCCAAAAGCATCCGGAGCAGGTGGATTGACCAGGCTAAATTGCCCCATAGTTCGCAAGATATGTAGGTTAGATGGATTAGCTATGGGTATTGTGTGGCATTATAGAGATAGGCTGGGAGAGAGAGCAAGACTCCAAAGAGAAGGGTAAAACACTTCACCAGAGATTCAATGACCTCTTCTGCGCTGTAGAGATTCTATGATTCAAAGCTCACCCACTTTCTCTGTCACTCCTTGGGTTGGTAGTCCTTAAATCTCATTAGTTGAGGAGATATACCATTAGTCCAGCAAGCTCCCAGGTCTCCACTGCCTTGGTCTCAGCATTATGAACTCACAGTTCCAGCAATGTGTGACAGAACTGAAGGATATATAACAGTCTATCTAAGGTAAGATGCCCTGCTCCATTGTATAAGGCCCAAACTACCAGCCTTGGTGAATCTAGTGTGTTGCCGTAATTATGTAAGACTGAAGGCTGGGTACCGGAAATCTCTGCCCAAAGCCAACATCAAGTTTCCCATCACCCCAGTGACGATCCCTGGAGCAGGCAGGATCAGAATGCCCTGTCCTATGTGTGGTGGCAACAGTGTGATATTTACACAACATTAAAAATGCTTCTGACACTCCGCTGCAGATTCTGGTTACAATCTGGAAAAAGCACAGAAAGGAACAAACTGATCACGACCAGACAATATGTATCCCTTGTTGCATTTGACCAAGGGAAAACTCCCCTGTTCTTCTTCAACATAGAGCCATGGAATCTTTTCTACCCACCTGAGAGGGCAGAAACAACCTCGGTTCAATGCCTCACCCAAGAGACAATACCCTAGACAGCAGCAGTCCCTCAATACTGCACTAGAGTGTTAGCTCTGGAGTGGGACTTGAACCCAGAACCTTCTGACACAGGGGGGAGAACGCTAAATAACTGAGCTACATTGATACACAGTGTGCATATTATTAAAGTTGTTCCAACCTGTACCATTCTGGTTAATCTCTTCTATACCCTTTCAAAGCCCTTGACATCCTTTCCGAAATGTCCCAGATTGAGCACAGTACTCCAGATGAGTAGTGTTTTGTGATGGTTTTGTACTCTATTAATAAAGCCAAGGATCCTACATGCTTGTTAACAGCCTACTTAACTTGTCTTGCCACCTTCAAAGATTTGTATACATACAGGGCCATGTATCTCTCTTCCTGCATCCTTTCAAACATTGTACCATTTAATAGCTTATAAAGCCTCTCTTCATTCTTCACACCAAACTGTATCATTTCACTCTCCTTTGCATTTGTTCTGTCTGCCCATTTTGTGGGTTTCCTCCAGGTGTTTGCTCCCACGGTCCAAAGATGTACAGGTTAGGTTGATTGGCCTTGCTAAATTGTCCTTTAGTGTCAGGGAGGTTAGCAGAATAAATGCATGGGATTGCGGGGATAGAATCCAGGTGGAGTTGTGGTCAGGCCAAACTGCTTACCTTCGCAAACCACACTGACAGACAAGACAATGGGGCTGCACTCTCAGCTAGCTTTTAACCTCTCCTTTGTATATTCCAAGTGGAGAATGGAATCCACTAGTCCATCTAGGCATTACACACAGAATCTTATAAGCTGACCATTATATCTCTCTCTAACTTTACCAGAAACCTGACGTCAAGATACTCTGTTGCTTGTCAGAGATGTGAGACAGGATAGGTGGGCGCACTGGACAGATCCAGTAACTATAGCAGGAAGATCTCCTGTCCAATATCCTGGTTTGATATTGAAAGTGTAACTAGATCTGGGTCAATGAAGATATCTCCGAGATTGTGAGGAGCTGTGATCTATCAATGAGCACAAAGAAAATAATTATCCAAAAACACGAACTGGTTTGTGAGAGTTGGTTTCCTCTGGGTGATACAAGGAGTAGGCCTAGGGTTGGAAGGGAAAGGTATGTAGGTTTGTTTTCTGCTGTTCTTCCTTTACTTATTCACTTCCCGTTGGGTCTATAGGCACGACATTGCTCCATTTCTTCGCCACCAGTTCAGTCTTTGATCTGAGCCTAAATATTGGGCATCAGCAGGTTATTTGGTCATGGCGGAGTGGATGTTAGTCAGGTCTTCTTCTCACCAGATACTGCACACACACAACCCGTTGCCAGCATGTAACCAGGAGCTGGAACTCCAGTGTTCGTTTCCTTGGAGATACTGAGGCCAATATTCACCGGCAATACCATGGTTGATGACATGACCCCAAATGTGGAATTTCTTCCTGTAACCTCTCTGTCGTTCTCTCTTGCTCCTAAATACTTACCTCATTGGCCAAGCATCTGGCCATTTGCGTCAATCTTCTTACACAACCTGACATCAATCTTTGTCTCATTGTGTGCCTATGAAGTTCCTTTGGATGTTTTACAATGTTCCCTGCTATGTTTTGGAAATTCTTTGTAACCTGTTTGAGTTACTGGTAAGAATGAAGAATGATTCTGGATTCATTGAGGACTTTTCACTTCCTTCTCTTAACCATTTTCTGAGCTGCTGCTGTGAGGTTAAGGGAATTCTGGATAGGAAATGACAGAGGGAAAGTTAAAAAAGCTATGCACTGCTCTAGGACTTGATGATGAAGCTAGTGGCGTGAATTATTGTTAGCATTCGCCTTATACTTTGCCCCCAAAAAGGATTTGGAGCTTCACAACCTGGACAAAGACACAAACTTGTTTGCTATTGAGTCAAAGGGCGGGATTTTCCAGTCACGCTAGGCTCAAAACCGGAAAATCCCGCCCAAGGTCAATGGATCTTTGCAAGTTCCACCTCCTCCCACCCATTACGACTCCTGTGGAGAGCGGTACAGGAAAATTCTGCCCAAAGTGTCTCATTGTAACAATTGCAACACATAAGAATGCCCATTGTGCAATACAGTCTCACTGTGGCAATTCTCTGAGTCAAGTTGGTTTTCTTACAGAAAAATACAAATAATTGCAATTTGACCAACAAATTTGACGGGAAAGCAAGTAGTTTTATGTGAGAATAACTTGAACTGCAATGTACAAGATTGTGGGATTATACAAGCTGTTTCCGAGCCCCTTACACAATCTATTCATATAATGAAGGGTGGGATTTTATGGCCTCACTTGACCCCAGCAAAAAAGAACAATTTAATAACCAAACAAGGTAATGAAGGTTCTTTTTAACACTATGGTTTTGTTCCTATCTTGTTTTCAGTGTTCAGATCACTGGATACCTCCTATGCCGTATCACAGACACCCTCTGGTCAGTGCCGACTAGCCCCTCTCATTCAGGTGATCCAGGATTGCAGCCATCTCTACCACTACACAGTCACACTCATGTTCAAACTCCATTCCTGTAAGTATCCCAAACTTCTATAGCTTTGTTTTTCATGCCTGACAAAGGCAGAAGATACAAATAAAGTAAATGATGAAAAATGTTAAATGTAATTCAGTGATTTTTGTCCCACTTGAACAGAGACCGCAATGAAATGTTCTTTTTGTGGTGATAATGTTGCAGGCACCATTTGTGACCATGGATTATCAGCAGCCTGTTCCCTCCAATAGCTTTTGGGCAAGAGAGAAACTGCGTTTAGAGTCCCTCAGTGTCTTAGTTGGGCAGCTTTGCACAAACTTTGGTTTGTTCTTTCTTTGAGCAACTAAACAGCACGGTGGCACAGTGGTTCTCACTGCTGTCTCCCAGTGCCAGGGACCTGGGTTCGATTCCTGGCTTAGGTCACTGTCTGTGTGGAGTCCGCATGTTCTCCCTGTATTTGCGTGGTTTCCTCTGGGTGCTCCAGTTTCCTTCCACAATCCAATTGGTGTGCTGGTTAGGTGTAATAGCCATGCTAAATTCTCCCACAGTGTACCCACATAGGCCCCTAGTGGATTAGGGGATTTTCACAGTAACTTCATTGCAGTGTTAATGTAAGCCTACTTGTGACATTAATAAATAAAAAAATTCTCAAGAGTAGAATGCCTCCCATGTATCGTTTGGTCTGAGTTCTATTCATGGGTTGCTTGAATCTGGTAGTCCCTGTTCCTCTTGGCAAGTGATTATTTGATTGATTTATTGTTGTTACATGTATTGGGATACAGTGAAAAGTATTGTTTCTTGTGAGCTGTTAGAGACAAAGCATACCATTGATAGAGTGTATAGAGGAGAAGGAAAGGAGAGGGTGCAGAATATAATGTTACAGTTACCAATAGGGTGAAGAGAAAGATCAGCATAATGTGTGGTAGGACCATTCAAAAGTCTGACGGCAGCAGGGAAGAAGCTGCTCTTGAGTTAATTTATTTTATTGTCTGCCAGAGTGCAGAATGAAGTCTCTTACTGATGAATACCCGTGCAGGGGGGCAGAACTTGCTGGTGCGTGTCATTTACACACTGTCCTTCACAGTTACAGGACAGACTGCCCTGTCCCTGGGCAAAGGAACTGACTGTCCTGCTACAGTCAGAATCTAGGCCTGCTACTGGCTGAAACTGAAACTAGTTTTCCCATCATCCGACATAAATAACTGATCAGAACCAAATTCCAACCATGTTCACATTCTTTCAGATCAAACACAGTAAACTCTCCTTTCACAGGAGTTGAGTTCAGTGCAAGTGTCCTGAAATGGAATAAAAATTCTTGGTCTGAAACCTTACCACCTGATTCCGGGGCAGGTGAGGTTCCCAGAATGGAAATCTCTGTTGGCTTCGGGCAGGATTTTACAATCTTGCTCGAGAAGTTAGTCACCCTTGAAGTCAGTCAATATTTCCAGTTCCAAGAGAAATCCGGTGGATCTCTTGAAGCAAATTCTGGGAACAGAATCATAGAAGAACAGGAGAGGCCCTTCGGCCCATCGAGTCTGCATCGATGCATAAAATGCCCTGACCTACCCATCTAATCCCACTTGCTGGCACTTGGCCCACAGCTTTGAGTGTTACAATGTGCCAAATACTCATCCAGATACTTTTTAAAGGATGTGAGGCATCCCGTCTCCACCATCCTCCCAGACAATGCATCCCAGACCATCCTCTGGATAAAAAAGTTTTTCCTCACCTCCCATCCATTACTCTTAACTTGTGTCCCCTTATAAGTGTTGTGTGGCCAGTAGATGGAAGGAGATTTTGCCAAACAGTAAAATCAGTGATCATTTTAGATAGGCCTTTGGATAATTTTTCAAGGTAGTGCTGCTGATGGTCAGAGAAGTGAATGAATATGTTGAGTTCATCCTCTCATTTTGAGTAACTCAATTTGTTTCTTCTATCCTATTCCACCTGGAACCCTCTTAAAGGGGGCAGGTGGGGGCGAAAATGTAGTCTCCAGGCCTGCTAGGCCACCTCACTCCACCCGGCCAGTAATTCACTCCAATGGGTTTACAGGAGCTCTGCATTTGCAGGGAACTAGTGGCCTGACCCTGCTGGAGTGAATGGAGGGGCAATCGGGGCCCCACAGAGGATCGGGCAGTAGGGAGGGTGGGTGCTCCCTGGGCATTGCCAGGTGTCCCTGGCATTGCCTGTGGCAAAATGCCAAAACCCAGAGGGCATCTTGGTGCTCCACGCCAGGAATGGGGCAGGGTCTAAGGGTTGGGGGGTGCAGAGGCTGATTGGTGGGTGGGGGTGGAAGTCTGATTGCCACTCTGCAGTCAGGACCGGTGGGGGAGAGAGGGAAGGTGGGAAGTCAGCGATTGACGTTGACAATTGGAGTGGGGCAGGATCAGCCTGCTGGACTGGTTGCTCTGTGGGTTGGGGTAAGGGGGGTGGGTGGGGATGGTGGTGGGTGGATGAGGGGGAGGATAAGGCTGCCAGGGAAGGTGGATTGGGAGAGGGGAACTGGAGATCTGGGCAAGAGGGTTTGAGAGTGGCCTGGGAATGTTAGAGGGCCGGTAACCGAGCTGTGGGAGAGTGGGTGGGGCAGCAATGTGGGGTTGTGGGACTGCCCAGTGATTGAGCTGGTCAGCAATCGGGATGCTGGCAGTGCGAGGTCACTGCGCATGGGCCAATCTTGGTGCTGACAGATTGGCGCATGTGCAGTGGCTCACTCAACCCTGCCCTGTCGGCCTCTTCAGCGGGACTAGGCCCCATCCGTAGCTTTTCAACAGGATTCACGCTAATTCGCTCTGCAGTGCACAGATTGTGGAAGATTCATTTTGAAAATCCCTGCTTAAAAAAGCAGCTTAATTTACTCATTTTCACACAAATTCGAATCCCTCAGTTTCAAGCATATCTGGCTCCCAACTGCTTAATCATTAGTTACCACATCTGGCTGGATCCCAGAAGGCATTGGTGGGTTTTACTTCCTCTCTGCCCTGGGGGGCACTGATAATCCCCGACTTCTTCCCTCCACCATCGAATTATATCTCCCTCGTCCCTTTGTGCTCGTTCCCAGCTGCCTGTCTGGTTAGAGCCACAGTAATAGACTTTAATCACCTTTCTCAGGTGCTTTAATCCACCTTGTTGTCTAACGAGGGGCATGCATGCGATGGGTTGTGAGAGGACTGCTCTTGGATCTTTTTCGAGAGTATCCTACTGCTTCACGTTGTTAGTGTATGCTTGACCTGGACCATCTGATGGGCAACACGACAGCTCAGTGACTATCGCTGTGCTGTGCAGATACATGGATTTGAATTTGTGTCTGTGGGAGTTTGCGCATTCTCCCTGTGATTGCGTGGGTTTTCTCCGGGTGCTCCGGTTTCCTCCCACATCCCAAAAATGTGCTCTTAGACTAATTGGCAAAATAAATTCTCCCTAAATTGTCTCAAATTTGGTTTTTAATCCATAGATCTATAAACGTGGACAGAGATCGCAGGTAGAGATGGGAACATCGGGGTGGCGGCGCGGGCTCATTGGGCCGAAGGGCCTGTTTCCCGTGCTGTTTTGTTCTTTGTTGTTGTTGTTCTCTGCCATGCACTCTGTGCCTTCGCCATCGAATCCATTACACTGCCGAGTCATTGTCATAGATTACACAGGATATGCAACATAAAACAGGCCATTCAGCCCAACAGGTAGGTGCTTACACTCCACTCAAAACTCTTGCTGTTGTTTCTCATTTAAATATATTTGTGCCATCCTCTATGATTTTCTCCTCTTGTTTAGCCTCATCCTTTAAATCCTTCTAATCACTTGACCCATTTCCACGTCACACTTTGGGTAAAGAAATTCCTTCTGAATTCCCTACTGGATACCTTGGTGGTTATCTGAAATCGATCGCCTCTGTTCCCCCGCAATATTCTGTCTTTATCCACAGGATCAAAACCTTTCATAATTTTAAAGACCACCATTAGGTCGGCCTTTATTGGAGAGATAAAAGACCCAATCTAATTTGATTTGATTTATTATTATCACGTGTAAAGATATACAGTGGGAAGTATTGTTTCTTCTGCACTATACCGATAAAACATACCGTTCATAGATCACATTTGGGAGAAGGAAAGGAGAGAGTGCAGAATGTAGTGTTATAGTCATAGCTAGGGTATAGAGAAAGATCAACTTAATGCAAGGTAAAGAAGCCATCCTTGAGTCGGTTAATACGAGATCTCAGAGTTTTGTATCTTTTTCCAATGGAAGAAGGTGGAAGAGGGAATGTCTGGGTGCATGGGATCCTTAATTATGTTGGCTGCTTTGCTAAGGCAGTGGGAAGTGCAGACAGAGTCAATGGAAGGAAACTGGTTTGCATGATGGATTGGGCTACATTCACGTTCTTTTGTAGTTTCTTGTGGTCTTGGGCAGAGCAGGAGCCATACCAAGCTGTGATACAACCAGAAAGAATGCTTTCTATGGTGCATCTGTAAAGGTTGGTGAGAATCGTAGCTGAGAAACTAGAGGCATTAGTGGGCTTTCTTAACTATAGTGTTGGCATGGGGGAACCAGGACAGGTTGTTGGTGACCTGGATACATAAAAACTGCTTGATAGCTAGAGTTATTTTGCTGAAAGTAGATCAGTAATTAGAGTTGTGATGCTGATAGGCCTAATAAAATTACTCAGCACAACACTTTATGAGGAAAAACATTTCCACATCCTTAATTTACACATTAAGTTCGTAGCAAACATATCATTAATTTGACAGCTTTTACATTAGGCTAATAATGAGTGTTCTCGTGTTGGCGTAGGAAATAGAACCTCTGAAGTGTTTTAACAAACTCAAACTCTCTTAAGCTACTTTTATATTGGGTGCTTTTTCGGTTGGATTGTATGATACTGGAGAGGTTCCATAGTTGGAAGTGCTTCTTGTGGATTGACTATTTGAGCTGGTTATGGAAAATCATGAGTCATTTTTCTGTTTGAGAGGGTGTGTGTGTGTATGCATGTGTATATGCACATGTATGTGTGTGTTTGCGTATGTTTGTATGTGTGTACATGTCTGTACACATGAATGTTTGTGTGTGTGTGTACGTGTGTGTGTGTATGCGTGCGTGCGCGTGTATATGTGTGTGTTACATTCAAGAGTGCACTAGTTGCTTCATATGAAGCGAATGGAAGTACCTGGCTCCCTAATGCTGTCTAGTAGACTAGTAAATCCAGGAAAATATGGCCTCTGGTTCTATCCTAAGGCAGGCAGCATTTTTAATGTTTTACATTCCAGGAGCTAGCTAGCTGATATAAGACTCTCAAAATCCAAGAGTAAAAGGAGAATATTTACACTGCACATCAAGACTTTTAATGTTTCAATTTACAATTTACAGCACTGAAGCATAACTAGTTGATGCACATCTTTACATGTACACACCAGCACAGAGCTCCTGACTATAGCTCTGGTAGGATATTGTTTAGGAAAGGAAGACTGGGAAAAATTACCAGTGCTGTCAGAACAAAATGGTGCAGACAACATTATATCTGGATTTATATCTGCAAACTCCTTGGAAATACACCTTGCAACTTACACTCCTCTGGAAGAATGTCTTTTTGCTTGTTTATGTCAGGGGCAGTGTTATATAAAGCACAAACAAGGTCATATATTTTAGCTTTCTATGCGTGAGTAGTTGCAATGAGGAATAGCTATGACCACATTTGTTCAGATCGATTCTCCTAAAGCAGTGGTGCGTGGGCTGGTTTAGGCATCACCTGAGATACTGCTTTTGATCAAGCTGGGTATATTTTAGGAATGTGAGCCTTTTCCAACTGTCATTGTTTTTGCTGTGGGCCACATGACATTAGTTAATCATTGCTGACACTCTCCAAGCTGCTTGGGCTCCAGAATAGAAATAGTGTCAGTGCTTTGCTGTTCCCATTTCAGCGGAGGTGTCTGCAAGCTCATTTGGTCCCTTTGCCTAGACCTGTGGCCTTTTGTTGAAAGATGAGTAGGGAGTTGTCTGGAAAATCTGGTTTCACAAGTTCATTGTGCCACCATATTGTGCAATGGCACCACCCATCTGATGTGCGATCATCAAAATATTTTTTAGTGTCAAATTCTTGCTTCTCTGTACAAAGTTGACCTTATCTGCGTGTCTCCTCCTCTCACCACTCCTCCATTGTTTTCCATTCCCTTTCTCACTTGTGATTCATAGGCTTTAAAAACATATGAACTAGTAGATCATCAGGCCCCTTGAGTCTGCTCCGCCATTCAATAAGATCATGGCTGATTTTTTTTTTTGTGTAGACTCAATTCTACCCCTTAATTCTTTACTGTTCAAAAATCTACCTTTGCTTTAAAAACATTCAGTGACGTAGCCTCAACTGCTTCATTGGGCAGGGAATTCCACAGGTTCTCAACCCTTTTTGTAAAGCAATTACTCTTCAACTTAGTCCTAAATCTGCTCCTCTTTATTTTGAGGCTAAGACCCCTAGTTCTAGCTTCATCCACTAGTGGAAAAAAGCTTCCTGCTTCTATCTAATCTATTCCCTTTGTAATTTTGTATGTTTCTGTAAGATTCCCCCTCATTCTCCTAAATTCCAATGATTATAGTCCCCCTTCTACTCAATCTCTCCTCATAAGCTTTCCACCATCTCACTCTGTGAGTGGAGGCACTTTGGTGCCAGACTGAATGTATGAGGTTGCTGTGATCACCAAGGTTACGCCAGGGGACTGCAAGATGCAATGTCTAATATCTCCTTTTTTTTTTTGCTTAAGTATTGATCCTTCTTACCTGACACAGAAGAGTCGATGATAAGGCAGGTTGATTTCTCTGGCTAGGGGAGAATCAATGATCAGGGTAGTCGATGGTTCAATTAAACCTCATTGTTTGATGCAATTTTTCAAAGCCATCTCAGCCTTTTGACTAAGATCAAGCTGAAGATGGGCTGCCATGCCTCATCCTGCCTGTGTGGATATTGTTTATTTCTCTCATCGGGGACCATGAATTGGATTCATAGAATCCCTACTGTGCAGAAGGAAGCCATTCAGCCTATCGAGTCTGCACTGATCGCAATCCCACCCTATTCCCGTAATCCCACATATTTACCCTGCTAAGCTCCCTGACACTAGGGTCAATTTATCACGGTCAGTCAACCTAACCCGCTCATCTTTGGACCGTGGGGGGAAACTGGAGTATCCGGTGGAAACCCACATGGGGAGAATGTGCAAACTCTGACCTAAGCTGGGAATCGAACCCAGGTCTCTGGTGCTGTGAGGCAACAGTGCTAACCACTCTGCCATCATTAATTGAAATTTGAATGTGATTTTTTTTTAGATGGATTAAAAATTTGAAAAAAGAAGTATTGATCCTATAAAATAGGCTGTGCTTTCAGCCATCTCTTATTCATTTCCTGACTTGTGGGTTTAGTGATTGGACAAGGCTGTATAGTTTATCTCCTCCTGTGTGGATGAGATGCTGGCTGTTGTCAGTGCTTGTGGAACTGGAATGCAACATGTAGGGGAATCCCCAAGAGATGCGTGGAGTGGAACCAGATTAGCAACAATATTACCTGAAAAAGAGTTTTTAAAGAACAGCAGAACTTCCGTATTATTTTCCTACTTTAGAGCAACAAGTTATGTATCCAACTTGGTAGGGGGTGCCAGAATAGGTGCAGAATTAAATGGATTGAATAAAGCAGACCATTTATATTTTCCCACATTTATCTGAATGAAAGAATGAGGCAGCAACTGAACAGAATGAAATTCCAGCTGCACCAAAATAAAAGCAAATTACAGCTGGAATGAGAAACAAAAACTGAAAATGATGGAAAGTCTCAGCAGGTCTGACTGTGTCTGTAGAGAGAGAATGGAGCTAACAGTTTGGATGGAATTCTACACAAAAACTTCTGAGTGTCCAGCTAGCATTAACATTGGGAAGTTGTGAGTTTTTAACCCCCAGTCTTGGGCACATACTGCATGAAAAAATGGGCAAGACTGTTTCTAGCTACTACGGGCTGTGGGCAGGGCTTAAATCATCAGCCAGCAGCAGAGGGAGCTTTGTTTCTGCTCGTGCCCAATTCCAACAGCAGAGGGCAGACAGAGAGAGTGAGAGATCTGTCAGGCCTCAGCTGCTACAGGCAACCTGAACCAACCATCCCAAGCAATCATGGGGGCGTGTGGCTGATCCCAAGCCTGACACCACCAGAAAATGTAGCTTCTGCCACTCCCCCACCACCCAGAGTGATCACCCCCACCCCCCCCACCAACCCCAGTGATTGCAGTCAGCAGTCAGAGCGGCAGTGGGAACCCCCTTCCTCCCCCACTATTTGCAGCTGCAGACTGCACCCCCTGCCCACAATGGGCTGTGCCAAGATGCAAGGTGCATCTTGCTAAGGTGTCAAGCTGGCACTGCCCAACAGCACCCTCATCTTGCCCTTGGCCTCCCTGGGGAGCCTGAATGACCTCCTGTTGGCAAGAGAAACACGACTGGGGAGAAGGTGTTTTCCTCGCCAGAGAGAACCTCTCCCAGCAAAGTCTAAAGACAAGTGAACCTGGACAATGGAATGCCGAACTCACTAAATATAAGTAAATTAGTACTTCGATAAATTTGAATAATTTATTTCAGCCTCTTGCCAGAAATGCGCAAGAGGCTGTCTACGTCAGAAATCTGATTCCAGTAAGATTGTGGCAGCAGTGAAATCATGATCCTGATTTCTCAGCCCTTGTGTGATTTTCACCGGCTCATTCCACCACCCATCAATAGGCAGATAGTGCTGGCAAAATCGGGGCCATTGAGTCTGGATGGCTCTTTGCCAGAATGTTTACACCAAATTTGGTTTGACCATTTCATCTTGCCTTGTGGGCACATTGTCAATTTTGAGGTACATGTTAGCTGGCGGAAATAAGTGAAATTGCTGAGATGAAAAGCAGTGGCATCGGGCGGGGAGAGAGTGACATTGTGTGAGAGGGAGAGGTGGCACAGTAGTTAGCATTGCTGCCTCACAGCGCCTGAGATACGTATTTGATTCCTAGCTTTACTCATTGTCTGTACACATCCTCCCCATGGGTTTCCTCCGCGTGCTCCAGTTTCCTCCCACAGGCTGAAAGACATGCTGGTTGGGTGCATTGGTCATGCTAAATTCTCCCTCCGTGACCTAAACTGGCACTGGAGTGTGGCAACCAGGGGATTTTCAAAGTAACTTCATTGCAGTGTTACAGTAAGCCTATTTGTAACTAAAAAATGAAAAAAAACTGTTCTGTCAAGGTGTGAAGATCAATAAAAATAATGTTCCAACTTATGCGAACTCTGTCATAGGCATTGGCTTAAATGCTTTCTTTTGCGTAAACACAAATGGTTGGCAGGTATGGAACACTTTTATCAACGTCATCAGTTTTTTCTTGTCTACTACATTAGAGTAACACCAATGACATTCCCTCAACGTCCGCAAAGAAAACATTGCTCCCCTTGAAATGATGGTTACGCCTGTGTATTATTGCAGGACATATATATATATCCACCATCCTCTAATCCATCTGATTGGACAGGCAGAAGTTCTGGCCTTGGTTGGACTAGCTTTGGTTGCAGCATTGACAAGCACCAGTTCAGGAAACTCATGAACTTTATTCTTGCCCGAGATAAAAATCTTACAAAAATCTTTTGTTTGGTTGTACAAAAGGCACTTGGAATTTGCAGCAGAGAATTCTTGTTGTTGCATTGTGCTGGGTGCGTGTTGAGTGGTTCTGGTTACACCTTTGCTTAGGTTGGACCATCAGGCCCGACATGTTCCTTTATTGGCATGAAGCTATAATTTGGTTATGATGGCAGGTGGTAGAGGGGGCATTACCTGGAATTATCGTGGTGGCACAATCTCGGTGTTAATGATTTTACCAGCAGTAATAACCCCAATTTTTGAGATAATTCATTTACGGAATGTGGCTAGGTCAGCATTTGTTGCTCACCCCTATTGCCCTTGACAAGTTGGTGGTGAGCTGTTGTTTATGAATATAATTGAGTGAATTACTGAGCCATTTCTGAGGGCATTTAAAAGTCAACTATCTTGCTGTAGGTTTATAGAATCCCTATAATGCAGAAGGAAGCCATTTGGCCCCACAAGCCCATACTGACAACAATCCTCCCAGCCCTATCACAATAGCTCACACATTTACTCTGCTAACCCCCCAACACTAAGGTGCAATTTAACACGGCCAATCAACCTAACCTGCACATCCTTAGACTATGGTACGGAAACTGGATCATCCGAGGGAAACCTATGCAGACATGGGGAGAATACGCAAACTCCGCCACATATAGGCCAGATTGGATGACAGCTGCAGATTTTCTTCAATAAAAGATACTGGTGAACTGGATGCAAAATTTTCTCTCAGTGTACACAAACAGGCGCCGGAGTGTGGTTAGTAGCGGATCTTTGCAGTAACTTCAATGTAGTGTTAATGCAAGCCTACTTGTGACACCAATAAATAAACTTTTTACTTTTGTACCCCATGTATAAATTGAGTCCCTTTTTTTTTGGAGGAATTTTACGAGGCTTCAAATGTTGACTTGTAGGCTGACATGTATGATATTTCAGAATTACTTAATTGAGAATGATTTAATAATTCATTGAATTTAAATTCCCTTGCTGCCATGGTGGGACTTAAACTGGTCTTTGGTTTATTACTCCAGTAATATTACAACTAGGGGTCTATTATAGTTTCCCCGATAGCCCCGGTTAAATATATTTCCATGCTGCCAGTTGACTAGCTCTACTGGATGTTTTGATCTGTGACCCAAATTTAACTGCTTTGATCAGATGAGCCTGTCTGACATTTACAGCTAGTGCAGATTTTCCAATGAGTCGTGTGTGTACCTGTATGAGCTGGAGCCTCTGTTATCTCTGTAACTGGAACTATACTCACTCAGTGTTTCAGAGCCACAGCACAGACAGGAGACCTGAGCATGTTTCAATCTGATGTGGAGATGTCAGTGTTGGACTGGGGTGGGCACAGTAAGAAATCTCACAACACCAGGTTAAAGCCCCAGCCGGATTATTTGGAATACCGAGCTTTCAGAACGCTGCTTCTCCACTCACCTGATGAGGGAGCAGTGCTCCGAAAGCTTGTGATTCCAAATAAACCTATTGGAGTTTAACCTGGTGTTGTTGAATGTCTTAAACTTCAAACAGTGACATTTTGTTTGGCTTGATGTGCATTTCCCTGGTTCAAAGTGCATTCTGAGCTGACCAACCTGGAGTGGTTTTGTCCACATTTAGTGGTTCAGGACCCTACTTCAGGATTTAAAATTCAAAAGCTGAACCACAATCAGTAAGCTTAATCAGTGAATCCTCTCAAACTTTCCTTCTTTGCCTTATTTCCAACATGTGATTGACGGGATTGATCTTATACCGCGTTCAGATCAGGTATGAAAATGTCAACAAAGCAACTAGTTAAAGGTGGATAATATAGGGTGGCACAGTGGTTAGCAGTGCTGCCTCACAGTGGCAGGGACCCAGGTTCAATTCCAGCCTCGAGTGTCTGCCTGTGTAGAGTTTGCACATTCTCTCCGTGTTTGCATGGGTTTCCTCGAAAGATGTGCGGGTTAGGTTAATTGGCCATGCAAAATTGATCTGTAATGTCAGGGGAATTAGCAGGGTAAATACATGAGGTTATGGGGATAGCATCTGGGTGGGTTTGTTATTGCTGCAGGCTTGATGGGCCGAATAGCCTTCTGCTGCACTGTAGAGATTCTATGAAATATTCCCCTTTTTTAAAAACTCTGAAGAAGAGTCAGATGGACTCGAAACGTTAACTCTGTTTCTCTCTCCACAAATGCTGCCAGACGTGCCAGCATTTTCTGTTTTTTTTAATCTCCGATCATTCATGTCTGACGTTGGCTTTTGGAGTCTATGACTGTAACCTACTTCACATCGCTTCCTGTTTACTAATGTTAAGAATGACATTTCTGTATTAATCCTTCCTGTTCGGAATATGCTTCAGTTTGATGGCTTTAGAAGCTAGCGAGATGTGAATTAGTGAATGTGCTGACGTGTAGCAAAATTCATTATTGTGTCCCTTCTTGAACAGGTCTACCGGCAGACACTTTGCAAGGACACAGGGACCGATTCTATGATGAGTTTCACAGGTAACTGTTAATAAACATTGATGCCTTTTGTAATAAGTCGGGAGAAACTAATGGGGAGCTCCACTGGAAACCTTGGTTCACAAGAGATCAATAATTGGCCACATAGTTTTCACAGCCGGCTGCATAAGGATGCCAATAATAAATGGTCTGCAATTTGCAGGGTTTACACTGCACAGATACTAGGCTTTTATAAACATGAGTAGTACAATAGCAAATAAAGAAAGGTTATGCAGTATCTTCAAAACATGTCATGTGTTGAAGTGTATTAAAGATTGTGAAAGCTTGTTAGTTACATTGTGGAGGTAATGAAGGTTTTACTCAAAGCACTGAATATTTTTCATTATTCTTGTACTGTGAAGACTGACAAGATCGGCCATTTGGTACTTGATCTTCATCTTATTGTGTAGCTCAGGGCTCAGTGTTGGATCCATGTTTGTTCTACATAAATGTTGTAAACTTGGCTGTAAAGTGCTGAAATTTGGAAAATGGTCCTTTACAAACCTCGGGCACAGCAGAATGGGCGAATAGGTGGAAGATCGATTTTATTGGGGATAAAATATTACGTTATAATTAATGTAATATATTATAATTATAATATATTATAATTATATTAAATAAGGTATTACATTATAATTGGGGTGAATGGGATCAAAGATAAAGCCGGATTAGGTTATTGAGTTGGATGATCAGCAATGATTCGTAATGAATGGTGGAGCAGACTCAAAGGGCCAAATTGCCTCCCCCTGCTCCTAATTTCTATGTTTCTACAATGCACTGGATAAAGTAGCACTTTTTATGTATTTATTCATGTATCACAGAATCTTTTTTATTGAGTTGTATTTTTTAATCTTGTTACAGCCTAAAGAGTTTCTTTAGCCGATCTCGTGACATGCTATATTTCAAGCGGTTAATCCAGATTCCAAAATTGCCCGAGGTATGGAACTTTCTTGTAAAAATAGAAGGATAGTAGGATAATGCGGTCTTAATTTGTTTAGCTTGGCTTCTTGTAAGCTTCTGACTTCTGATACACTGGTTGAAAGAAGACCTCAATTCTCTCCAGTTACAACTTTCTACTTGCAATAATTTTTGATTCACTAAATTTCTGGAGGTGGTGAATTCTACCCACAGCTTTTTAATCGCAGAATGAATGTGTGAACGGAAGTCATTATCCTCTTGTATATTTTATCATTTCCTCCTACGCAAACTACAGTCTAGACATTAAATTGAGGATCTACCTGTCTGCTCCAGTAACATAAAAAGTCCCATGGGCACAAGTTTGAAAAAAAAGAGCAGGGGAGCACTTTCCATACTCCCAGCAAATATTTATCCCACAATCAACATCACTATCGTGGATTATTGGTCACTGCTGCTATGGAAACTTGCTGTGTGCAAATGAGTTCCCATGTTTTCTACATTACAGCAGAGTTCTTAATTGATTATCTGGGATGCTATGAGTGGAAGGCATTATAGAAATGCAAGTCTTTGGTCAGTTTAGAATCCTGGGCCTGAATTTTATGGTTCCCACATGACCGACCCCCACCCTCCCAGCAGGTTTTGAGAATGTGTTGGGGGGCATCATGATGTGGAGAATGGACAGGATTCCCTCTGGGTTCCTGCACGCCTCAACATAATAGAAATTTTACTGATTAAGTGGCCACTTAAGGATCTTTTCTGCCATGCCTCAATTTTCAATTTGGTAGATGTCAAATAACTCAGTGGGAAATAAAAATACCACCATCATCGATTTACAGCTGGTGGGGACGCTTCCATCAGAAGCCACTTTCTGACTGGGGACACATTCTCCTCAAGGACCGGATACTACCGGAACTCTTGCCCTCACCTCCTTCCCAAAGTGATAACCCTGTTAATCCAATCACCCACCTCATAATGGCCCATCCCCAGATATCCCTTGCCCTACCTCCCCAGATATCCCTTAAACCCCCACCCCCCAGATATCACTTATCCTGCCCCCAGTTATCCCCCCCCCCATTATCCTTCTGCCCCCCACTTCCAAGTATCCTTTACCCTTCTCTTCCTCGGGGCCAGTTACTTTCACACCAGTTCCCTGAACTTTGTCTCCAATACAGACACTGCAGTACCTCTTCCAACCACAGAGGAGCTCTGTCTGGATGGGCTGGAGAGCTGTCAGTCAATCTGATTGGCCAGCTGCTCTCCAAAGCAAGGTTCCTTCCAACAGAAGTTTCACCTGCTGCTAATCAGTGGATCTGTTGGTGGGCAGGGAGGGGATGCAACCTACCAGCATCTGAAAAATTCAGGCCCTAGTTTTGCTATGCATGTTTCTGCCGAGCAGCTTGCTTGTGTACCAGGGCTCATGCTTCAATAACTTAGAAAATGCTGTTTTTTAAGTATAAAGATTAAAATACAAGTCCAGCCCAAGGAATGAACCCGTGGCGATTAGAATTTGAAGTGTATCTGTGATTCCCAGCTTCTTCTCAATGTTACAGATTTCATTCTGATGAGGCAGCCAAGTGCAGTGAGGTTCCTACCCCAACAAAACACTAATTCAAATAACATCTCAAATCGAATTTGAACAAGAGGCAAACACATCTTGTGTTTCACCCTTTTACAGAGTCCTCCAAACTTCTTACGCGCCTCAGCCCTGGCAGAGCATGTGAAACCAGTGGTGATTATTCCTGATGAGGCTCCAGCTGATGATATTGAGGAACCAGAAAGTCTCATCGAGGTTTCTGCAGCTCCGGTGAATGAATCTCCGGTAAGAGGCCGTTTTCCCTGACGGGATTTCTCTTTGCTCTGTAGTAAGCCAAGAATTGTTTGTAGTGACTTTTAAGGGGCGTGTTGACAAATATATGAATAGGATGGGAATAGAAAGACATGGTCTCCAGAATGGTGGGGGGGTTTAGTTCAAATGGGGCAGTATTGTTGGTGTAGTTGTGGAGGGCTGAAGGGCCTGTTCCTGTGCTGTAATTTTCTTTGATCTTTGATTTTTAAGTTGAACATAAAAATGAGAGAAAGTCCAAGTGAGTGGTTTTCAAATGGAGCACGTGAGGCAGAAGTGACTTCATTGGAAGATATCTTCACTTATGAGGACAGTGATTGAGATAGACTTAATGGATATTAAGGAGATTCCAGTTGAATAAGAACTCCAGGTACCAGGAAATCCCCCTTTTATCCAACATATACACAGCTTTGTATTATTGGTCTTTTTTAGTTCAGCTTTATATTATTGGGAGCAACATAGTTTGCCTGTTGTTGCTAGGGGAGAATTTAAGAAATCCAGCGGAAGTATATTGTGCCAGAGTTGGGTAGTGTTGGAGTGATGGTACTCACTTTATTGACACTGCATTAGTACTGCAACCATTTTAACTGGCATGGCAGTGAGCAGGATAGGAGGCTGTCATCTCGGGTGCGATGAGGGAGCTGAATTAAAATGTGAAAGGCGATACCCGTTGACATAATTCATGTCCTGACGTGATGCGAATAATGCACTCATTATCGATTGTGACTATAGATTCTGCTGTGTCATGGGTCTGAGGCCAAAATGGGCCCAACAAGTGAGGGGTATATAGCTCAGTGGTGGAAGCATTTGACTGCAGATTGAGAGGTTCCTGGTTCAAATCAGCTTGCCACTTTTGGTGATTAGCTGTTGTTTCCTACATTATAATGACAATCTATTATCGGCTGAAAAGCCCACTGTAATGTCCGCTGATCAGCTATAGCATGGTATACATGTGAGTCTGTCTGTCTTTAGGGGTGGCACAGTGGTTAGCACTGCCTAACAGCAACTGGGACTCGGGTTCAATTCAGATCGTGTCTGTTTGGAGCCTGCATGTTCTCCCTGTGTCTGTGTGAGTTTCCTTTGGGTGCTCTGGTTTCCTCCCACAGTCCAAAAATGTGTGGATTAGATTGACTGGCCATGCTAAAATTGCCCCTTAGTGTCAGGGGGACTAACAGGACAAATATGTGGGGTTACAGGGAAAGGGCCTAAGTGGGATTATTGTTGGTGCAGCCTCGATGGGCTGAATGGCCTCCTTCTGCACCACGTGGATTCTATGATTCTATTCAGTGAATGTCAAAATTGTGCCTTTGTGCAGGTTCCCACCTGACTCCATCACTGCCTCAGCTGATCTGCTGCTCGGCCCCTCGTCCCTGCGCTGCCCGGCAAGCTGAATGCCCCATCCCTGTATGCTTCCCTCTTGCCTCAAACTGGAGCCCTGCACTAACTTGCCAGCTGCTGCTTATTTGTTGATGAGCTTTTACAAGCTAGGAGGCAGCTCTCACAAATGCGAGAGATCTCTCTATTTCAAAATACTTTAACCTCTCGCTGAATTTATTTTCTTTTAGAACCTGGTGGATGTGGACATCTTCGATGCTACTTTTGGTCCCCCAACCAATAATGGATTTGTGAAGGATGATAGGTAGGGAGACTGGGCCTTGCCACTGACTGGATTTATTCAACATTGTTGTTGGGTTTCAATTTTAGAGTCATGTGTGCATTCTTCTTGCAGAGACCTTCAGATTGATAACCTGAAGAAAGAGGTGGAACTGTTGAAAGCTGAGATAGAAAGAGTAAAGTCTGAGGTAAGATCTGGTCCTGAATCAGAGAAAGGATTGATAAAAAGGGGAACAGCAGGAGATTGAGATTTTGGGTTCTTGCTTGTTGTTTTATTCACCTTTGCACCGTGTTCAGTTAATGCCACCATTCTAATGAGTTCACTCTTGTTTCCAGTCAGGGAGAATGGCTGCCTCTTGTCCAAACATGCCTTTGCTCCCTGTAGATTGTCACCAGTGCTCATCTGGCTAGCTTCACTTACACTCTCTGTAGACTTGATCCCATCCAAAATTCTGCTATTCATGTCCTAACTTGTACCAAGTCTCGGTCATCCGCTATCCGTGTGCTTGCTGTTTTATATTTATCATGCCTGAAAATGCCTTATTTTTAAAACTCTTAATTTTCCTTTTCAATTCCTCGGTGTTCTTTTCACTCGTATCTCTGTCACTCCTTCCAGCCTGACCCTGTGCATTTCCTATTTAATTCTCCATGGTATTAGGTCTTCAATTCTTCCCCTCAACCTCTCTCTTTGTCTGTCTCTCTCTCAATCTCTCTCTTACCTGTTCCAAGGTACTCCTTAAAACCTACCTCTTGACCAGCGGCACAGTTGCACTGTGGTTAACACTGCTGCCTCACAGCAACAGGAATCTGGGCTCAATTCCAGCCTTGGGTAACTGTGGAGTTTATACATTCTCCCCATGTCTTCGTGGGTTTCCTCTGGTGGCTTTGGTTTCCTCCCACAATGCAAAGATGTATGGGTTAGGTTGATTGACCGTAGTAAATTCCCCTTAGCCTGGATGGGACTGTTGTTGGGGCAGGTTCGATGGGCCGAATAGCTGCCTTCTGCACTATAGGGATTTTATAATTGCCATTGTAATCTCCTGTTATAGCTCAGTGTTTAATTTTGCTTGATGAAGCTCCTGCAATGTGCCTAGAAGTATTTCACAACATTTATGGTGCTAGATAAATAGAAACTGTTGTTATGGATTGACCTCTTTCTCCAGATTTGCTTTGGCATATTAAACCTACTTTGGAAGTAGCACCGCAATGCATAACAATGGGGTAAAATTTCAGACAATGGGAAATAATTTGCAACAGCTCAAAATCTACACGAAATATGGCCTTTGAAAATGTTCTGAAGTGGCAGTTAATCTAAAATGTGATTGTGATGGTGTTGTCTCTAAAACTAGTCTAGATTGTAATGCTGTGACTATGCATGACTAACAAAGGTCTTCCCAATTTATTCAGAAATAAATGCAACACAGTCTCCACATCAAGGCTGGAATTCTCTGGCCGTTCACGCTGGCAGGATTCTCCAGTCCCGCTAGCAGTGCACCCCCACCCACAGGTTTCCTGTCCCCGATGGGGTCTCATCAGTGGGAATTCTCATTGATAGCAGTGAGACCAGAGAATCCCATTTAGGCATCCCTCACTATGTTTGAGAAGTGAGCTGCTTTCTTGAACTGTTGCAGTCCGTGTGGTGTAGGTATTAAGGAAGGAGTTCCAGGATTTTGACCCAACAACTGTGAAGGAATAGTGATAGATTTCCGAATCAGGATGGTCAAGGCCTGGAGTGGAACTTCAATGTGATGGTGTTCTCAGGTGCCTACTGCTCTTATCCTATTTAGGTGGCCATGGTTGTGTGTTTAGAAGATGCTGTCATGGAGCTTGGGTGATTTGCTGCAGTGCATCTTGTAGACGGTACACACTGCCAGCACTGAGCATTGGTGATGGAGAGAATAAATATGGGTGCCCATCAAGAAGGCTGCTTTGTCCTGGATGGTGTCAAGCTTCTTGAGTGTTGTTGGAGCTGCACCCATCCAGGCACGTGGAGAATATTCCATTCCACTCCTGACTTGTGTTTTGTAGGTAGTGGACAGGATTTGGGGACTCAGGAGGTGAGTTATTCATTGCAGGATTCCGAAACTCTAACCTGCTCTTGTAGCCATTGTGTTTGTTTGGTGAGTCCAATTCAGTTTCTGGTCAGTGGTAAATCCAGAATATTGATAGTGGGGAATTCAGTGATGGTCATGCCATTGAATGTCAAGGGATGATTGTTAGATTCTTTCTTGTTGGAGCTGGTCATTTCCTGGCACTTGGATCATGTGAATGTTACTTGCCACTTGTTAGCCCAAGCCTGGATGTTGTCTTGCTGCATGCACATGGACACAGACTGCTTCAGTATCTGAGGATTCGCAAATGGTGCTGAAAATCATGCTATCATCTGCAAACAGCTCCGTTCTGACTTTATGATGGGAAAAAGGTCATTGATGAAACAGCTGAAGATGGTTGGGTCTAGGGCACAACCTGAGGAACTTCTGCAGAGATGTCCTGGAACTGCAATGATTGGCCTCCACCCACCACAACCATCTTCCTTTGTGCCAGGAATGGCTCCATCCTGCAGAGTGTGTTAGTCTAGTTATGGTGCAATGCTGGCAATCTATTAGTTGGGGGGTCTGATCAAACTGTGGCAAGATGTGAAACTAAACAAGTTATTTGTGCCAATTAATGGAAAAAAAGAATAACTGAAACCTTGCTTTTCATTTGTAAAAACCCAATTGAAAGCCTTCTGCTCATACACAATCTGGTCTACACATGACTGCCCAGAACACTATGTTGATTAATGCTTAATGTTCTCCGGGCAATATTTGATATGTCAAATTACAGATAAGTATGATGCTGAATTGTAATTATACTTTATAATTTCCCTAATGAGCAATAAATCATCCACACAATAATTATAATATAATATTTTCCTTTGCTGAGCACTTTATTATCTATCCCTTCTTGTGATCTGGGCAGCTTGGCCAGCGTTTATTGCCCATCCCTAATTACCCTCCAGAAGTTGGTGGTGAACTGCTTTCTATAACTGCTGCAGTCCATGTGATGTAGTTACACCTGCACTGTGGTAGGGACACAGTTCCAGGATTGTGATGTGGTGACAGTGAAGGAACAGTGATTTATTTTCAAGTCAGGATGTGGCATGGAGGGGAACCTCCAGGTGGTAATATTTTCCATGAGTCTGCTGCCTTGTCATTGGATCTTGGTGAGTTTGTGGGGTGCATCTTATAGATTTCATACACTGTTGCCTCTGTACATTGGTGGTGAAGTGAGTGAATGTTTGTGGATGGGATAGCAATCAAGCTTTGTCCTAGAATTATAGAATCCCTACAGTGCAGAAGGAGGCCATTCGACCCATTGAGTCTGCACCAATCGCAATCCCACCCACGCCCTATCCCATTACCCCAAGCATTTACCCTAGCTAGCTCCCCTGACATTGAGGGGAGGCAATTAGCCTAACCTGCACGACTTTGGAGTGTGGGAGGAAACCAGATCACCCGGCAGAAACCACGCAGACACAGGGAGAATGTGCAGACTCGACTCAACAGTGACCCAAGCCAGAGATTGAACCCGGGTCCCTGGTGCTGTGAGGCAGCAGTGCTAACCACTGTGCCACCTTGTTGTCCTGGATAGTGTCAAGTTTCTTGACTGTTGTTGGAACTTCACCGATCAAGACAAGTATTCCATCACACTCCTGACTTGTGCCTTGTAGAAATGTGACAGATCTTGGGGAGTCAGGATGTGAATTACTCGCTGCAGAATTCCTGGCTTCTGACCTGTTCTTGAAGCCACAATATTTGTCTAGTTCAGTTCAGATTCTAGCCAATGGTAACCCTCAGGTTGTTGATAGTGGAGGATTCAGTGATGGCAATGCCATTTAATGTCAAAGGAAGATGATTAAATTCTCTCTTGTTGGAGATGATCATTTTCTGGCACCTTTTTGGGGTGTGAATGTATCAGCTGAAGCCTGAATGTTGGTCAGGTCTTAGTACACATGAACACAGACTACTTCACTGTCTGAGGAGTGGTGAATAATGCTAAATATTGTGCTATCACCAAAAAACATCCCCATCCTGATGACGGAGGAAAGTTAATTGATGAAGAGCTGAAGATGGTCTTTCCATTGCCAGACATGACTCCAACCATGAACTGTTTTCCCTCCAATTCCCATTGATACCAAAACTCCATGATTTCACAGTTGGCCAAATGCTGCCTTGATCTCAAGGGCTGTCACCCTCACCTTATCTCCAGCACTCAGTTCTTTTGTCTATGTTTGGACCAAGTCTGTAATGAGGTTAGGAGCTGCTTAGGGTTATGGGGATAGGAACCTAAATTGAGCATCAGTGATCAGTTTATTGCTGTCTAAATAATAGTGCAGTCACATCCTTTGTCACCGTCAGCCCAGTGTGGCTTGTCAGATCACACCAAACCTGCAGATCCAGACATCGTTGGGGTCTCTGGTTTCAAGTTCAGTGAAGGCTGAAAGAAAAACTATCTGAGAGATTGCCATGGTATAATTAGGTTGGCACAGTGGTTAGCATTGCTGCCTCACAATGCCAGGGACCCAGATTCAATTCCCGGCTTCAGTCACTGTCTATGTGGATTTTGCACATTCTCCCTATGTCTGCATGGGTTTCCAGTTCAAAAGACTGGTTAGATGAATTGGCCATGCTAAATTCTTCTTCAGTGTACCTGAACAGGTACTGGAATGTGACAACTAGGGGATTTTCACTGTAACTTCATTGCAGTGTTAATTTAGACGACTTGTGACTAATAAATAAACTTTAGGTTGTCATTGTAAATAAGGGAATGTAAAACACTTACTTTTTGAATGACTAATTAGCCAATCAAAAGAGACTTGTTTGATATTTACAATAGCTATGTTTCCCAATGGTCTTTTGATATTCTTTTGCCAGGCCCAGAAGTACATTGCACAACTGAAAGCCCAGATTAATACCTTGGAGACAGAGTTGGAGGAAACTCGGAAACTGAAGCAGAAGGCGCTGATCGATAATGAGGAGCTTCGGGATGAGCTGGAAAATCTGCGGAAACAGAAGGGCGAAACGGATAAAACCCAGTTTTTGTTGATTGAGGCTGAGAGTGAGTTATGTTCTTGCCATCTTCATTACACTGTAATCACTAATTGCTCTAGAAAGATACAATTTAAAGGTCGTGACACTTGGATTGAGTTAGGGTCAGTCTCTGGGGCACTCCCTGTTCTACTGTCCGATGTAATAACAACCCAGCTCCTATTCCCCAGCCTCTTACAGAGTTTATCTTCTCCCTCCATTTTGTTTCCTGCAGCACAGCGCCAGCGACCCAGGTTCAATTCCAGTCTCGGTTAACCGTCTGTGTGGAGTTTGCATGTTCTCCCCATGTCTCCGAGAGTTTCCTCCAGGTGCTCCTGTTTCCTCCCACAGTCCAAAGATATGCAGTTAGATGGATTGGCCATGCTAAATTGCTCCTTAGTGTCCCGGGAAGCTTAGGTTAGAGGGATTAGTGAGGTAAATATATGAAGTTATGGGGGTAGGGATTGTTATCAGTGCAGACTCAATGGGCTGAATGGCCCCTTCTGCACCATAGGGATTCTATGTTTATTCATTATTAGCCTGAACTCTCACAAGGATTGGAGGTTGTTGGAGACCTAATTTAGGGAGAAGCTTCCTCATTCATGAACTTCGTCTATAAATGCTAACTTGCTTAAAATGCGTTGCCACAAACTGAGGCAAGGATCCACCTTTCACTTGTGTGTGGTTCAGACAGAATCAGTGAGCGATCTTGAATCTAATTAAATATTTTATTTCAATTAGAAGGATTTAATAGGCTGTTCCAACCTAACCATGTTGAGGTCTTTTTATCTGCTGTTGTATCTGAGCACTGAGTGAATGCACAGAAAAATGCTAGCCACCATCTAAAATGGGAAACTCCGGGTCATCTTTATCAATGACCATGAGTTTTTGTGAATCGTTGCTGTGGAAAACAGAGCTGCCAGCAGCAAAGGTGGCACCCATTCCAGTCCTTTTGCATTTGATAAGGATTGAAGAAGATTGGACAATTCCACTATTACTCCAGGTTATGCAGATAGGAGTTTCCCCAGCCAATGTAGTTAGCATGCTGTCTCAGTGCCCAGCATCTGCGTTCAATTCTGGCCTTGAGTGACTGTGTGTTGTTTGCATATTCTCCCCATGTCTGCATGGGTTTCCACCGGGTCCTCTGGTTTCCTCCCACAGTCCAGATATGTACAGGCTAGGTTGATTGTCCTTGCTAAATTGCCCCTTAATGTTAGGGGGATTGGGTAGGATAAATACAAGGGGTAAATACGGGGGATAGGGCATGGGTGGGATTGTTGTCGGTGCAGGCTCGATGGGCTGAATGGCCTCCTTTTGCACTGTAGGGATTCTGTGCTTCTAAATGCATGCAGAATATTTCTTGATTTGTTTATTGAGACAGGCTATAGCCTGGACTTGACTGAGGGTTTGTTGTTTTATAATCTACTCCTCACTCGGCCCGTGTACAAATCACCAAAATCCTACCCACAAACTGGAGCTATTTCTAGGTTTGGTTTTCCCTTCATGAACATGGACAGCAAGGGACTTCTCTGAAAGCTTAGATAAAAACGAGGAAACCCGTTTGACTCCATTCAATTCCTGCTCTGAAACTGAGTTCCTGCTTCACTTCTAATGTCACTGCAATTACATTTCCAGAGAAGGTCCAAGCAAACGAGCAGCGCTACAATAAGCTGAAAGAAAAGCACAGTGACCTCGTCAACACCCATGCTGAGCTCCTCAGGAAGGTAAGAAAAGCCTTTCACTGGAACTTGATCTAGTCCAGCCCAAAGTGAGCAAGATTACTTTAGTAAAGACAAAATACTGCGGATGCTGGAAACTGAAACAAAAACAGGAAATGTTGGAAAATCTCAGCAAACCTGACAGCATCTGTGGAGAGAGAATAGAGCCAATGAAAGGTCATCCTAATTCCAAACATTGGCTCTTTGCTCTCTCCAAAGGTTATTTTTATATTGAGTTTCAGTTGAACTAATTTTCACTCTAACAGTAATTAACCACTTATGTTGCCATAGGCTTACATCTTCTCCATCTTACTCACAGCAACACTCTATCCCATCACCCTGAAATTCCTCACTGGAGCGGAGCTAACCTACTGGACAAGTGGGAAACTGTTCAACCTCCAACTCCTCCAAGCCTGTCTAGTTTCTTGACAGAGAACGTTGAATGGAAATTTATTTACAATTCTTGTTGTGTACTGTATTAAGTTTTTAATGTGTCAGGCTGTAAAACTGTATTGATGTTGCAGATGTAACGATGGTGTAGGTTAGACTTGGATTCTGCGACTCTAATGCCCATGGCAGCTAACTCAAAATTGGATTTCGGTGTTATAACTGAAACCTGTTTGGTCGTGGGGCTGGGGCCCTTTCTTTAAGGCAGTTGACTGTAGAATGGATTTTCCCGATGTTGAAACCATTTTAGGCAGAGCCCGAGGCCCCTCTTCAGAAGGTGTTGCTTAATTAAGACCTGAATATGGCTGCAGGTAAGCATTGCAGGTGCAGAAGGCAGTAAAGAAGGCAAATGGTATGTTGGCCTTCCCTGTGAGAGGATTCGAGTACAGGTGCAGGAGTATCTTGAAGCAATTGTACAGAGTCTCGGTGAGGCCACACCTGGAATATTTTGTGTAGTTTTGGTCTCCTTATCTGAGGAAGAATGCTCTTGGTATGGAGAGACGCAGAAGAGCTTTACCAGATCTATTTCCTATTTGTTGGATTGAAGTCTGAGGAGATATTGAATCGGTTAGGATTGTATTCACTGGAGTTCAGAAGAATGAAGGGGGATCTCAATGAAACCTTCTCAAATTCTGATGGGGCTAGACAGTGTAAATACAGGAAGGATGTTCCTGATGAACCAGTGATTATGGTGTGAGGATTTATCTCTGAAATGAGGAGAAATTTATTCACCCAGAGAGAGGTGAGCCTGTGGGATTTGCTATAAGAGAAAGTAGTTGAGGCCACAGCATATGTTTTCAAGAAGGAGTTGGATATAGCACTTGGGGCAGAAGGGGTCAAAGCATTTGGGGGGAGGAGACGGGATCAGGCTATTGAGTTTCATGATCATAGACGTTGTCCCTTGTAAATTGGCTTCCATTTTCGGTCTGCCAAAGCTTCACCATCTCCCAATATTGCACTGGCATTGCCCATCTATCCTCTGTTCTATTTGCCTCTGGGTTGCTTGCAGTCGTATGTTAATAATATGTTAATTCTGTTGTTACGGTTAAACAGGCAGAGGGCATTGATGGATGAAGTATCTTGAGCAAAATGAAAAGGACGTGCCCTATCTGAACTGACACCAATTCGGAAGAAATTTCCCATTGGCCCCATGAATTCTCCTTCAGGAACATCAGCCGCAGATTTGAGCTATCTCAAGGAACATCCCTCTGTGCCCTTTGATCCTGCACAATGGACATGATTCTCAGCACGTGACAAATCTAGGAAAGGTGCAGGGAGCAGCGTCCACCTCTGTACTTGGCCACCTTCGACCTCTCAAAGATTTTGGCTTTGACAATTGTGAGGGATTGTGGAACATCCTCCTCAAATTGTGCTGCCCACAGAAATTTGTCACCATTCTCTGCCTGCTCCATGATGATGTACAAGCCGTGATCCTCAACAACGGAACTACAGCAGACCCAAAATGTATGCAAACTGGGGTCAAACAGGACTGCGCATCACACCAATGCTCTTCTCCATCTTACTCTACCCATCACCCTGAAGTTCTCCACTGGATTGGAGCTAACCTACTGGACAAGTGGGAAACTGTTCAACCTCCAGTACCTCCAAGCCAAAACCATCTTCTGTCATCGGCCTGCAGTACACAAATGCTGCTTGTGTGTGAGCACACTCAGAGACCGAGCTACAAACCGTTGTCGGCACGTTCACCATCGAGGCACATGAGGAGAAGAGGGACTAAACTTTCATCAAACAAAGATTTTCTAACAGAGCAGCCTGTGGTCCCGCCCTCCTGTATGCATCAGAAACATGGACAATGTACAGCAGACACCTCAAATCTGTGGAGAAACATCACCAACATTCCCTCCAGGAGAGCTGAGGAAACTCTACATGGACATTGTGAGAGCCTTCCTAAATAAATGCAACACAGAGCATTGTCGAATCCCTAAAGTGCAGAAAGAGGCCATTCAGCCCATTGAACCTGCACCAACAATAATCTCATCCAGGTTCTATCCCTATAAACAGTCTGTGCTGTTATATGTGCTGTTTGAGACCAGAACACCTCATTCATCTGACGAAGAAAACGGCCTCGAAAGCTTGTGAGTTTACTATTAAATAAATCGGTTGGACTCAAACCTGGTGTTGTCAGACTTCTTACCAGGTAGAGCACGCAGAGGCTAATTGTAGACAGCAGAAAGAGAGTGGAGAATCCAGAGTATCTCACCCACCTCATCAAAACACCACCTGCAATATCTGTGGCAGAGGCTGCGGATCTAGGATTGGACTCTCCAACCGCTGTAGAACCTACACACCCTCCCTCCCTCCCACTCCTGGATTGGAAGCAAAGCACTGAGGGACTGCCAGAGATGAGGTTCTCTTTCCTTGGAGATGCACATGGCCTGGCACTTGTGTGGTCCAAATGTTAATAAGGCTCAAGCCTTAATGTTGTCTGGGTCTTGCTGCATACAGATACTGGCTACTGAGCAGTCGTGGACTATGTTGCGTCTGACTATTGAGGAATATCCACTTGGATGAGGTACTAATGGGTGACTGTGTGTTGTAGAGGTGCATCCTGGTAAGGGCAGTATTTGGGGGTATGGTGTTTTGAGTGATTAACTTCCCCTGGGTTCAAGGGAACTATCAAATAAACTAGTTGGACTTTAACCTGGTGTTGTGAGATTTGTTACTTGAGGGAGCAGCCATGTCTTGGAGTGGAGCACCATAAGGGTTTAAACCTACATAAGAATGTTGTGTCAGAGTTCAGCTTTATGGTGCGCCTGTTATCTGGCAACATAATCTTCTGCGTATTCCACTGCTTTATCAGATCCTTTTATCTAAGTGGATCAAGATTATTTCAGCCGGTTAGCGTAGATTGTTAGCACTTTTGGCTTTGTGACGATGTGACTGTTTCTCAGATGTTTGCTCTTTGATAATAAGTTAATGGGATATGCATGAGGGTGGGAGCTGTGATTTTATATTTATCACGCATGACTGAATATGAATACAATGTTTATACTTCACCTATTGCATCATGAAATGTTTTCCATCTGTATTGCCTTTCTGGAGATAACCAGAATGAAGCAGATTCTAAACTGTAGTGATTTACACAGTAGCACTGTGAATTAATCCAGTAGTCCTTTCAATTCAGAAACTTTTGAATTGAGTTGATGTTCAACGTTAATTATTTTTTTCATACACTCAAAGATACCAGTTTTTAAGAAAGGTTCATTTATTAGTGTCACAAGTAAGGCTAACATTAACACTACAATGAAGTTACTGTGAAAATCCGCTACTTGGGTACCTACTCAGGTACACTGAGGGAGAATTTAACATGGCCAGTCCACCTAACCAGCATGTCTTACGAAATGTGGGAGGAAATTGGAGCACCCAGAGGAAACCCACGCAGACATGGGGAGAATGTGCAAACTCCACACAGACAGTGACGCAAACCGGGAATTGAACCCATGTACCTGGTGCTGTAAGGCAGCCAATAAGTCTTTGTGTAAACTGATTGAGTGGTTCTTAGCACTGAGCTTTCAAACTATTCCAAGTAATTGTTAAGAAAACCCACCAACACCCCTACTTTCTCAGAAGACTAAGGAAATTTGGCATGTCAGCCACAACTCTCACCAACTTTTACAGAAGCATGACAGAAAGCATTCTTTCTGGTTGTATCACAGCTTGATCTGGCTCCTGCTCTGCCCAAGACTACAAAGAACTACAAAAGATCATGAATGTAGACCAATCGATGGAATCACGCAAACCTGCCTCCCATCCATTGACTCTGTCTGCACTCCCTGCTGCCTCAGCAAAGCAACTAGTATAATTAAGGATCCCATGCATCACGGACACTCTCTCTTCCACCTTCTTCCATTGGGAAATAGGTATAAAAAATTCTGAGATCACATACCAACCAACTCAAGAACAGCTCCTTTCCTGCTGCTGTCAGACTTTTAAATGGACCTACTTTGCATTAAGTTGATCTTTCTCTACATCCTAGCTATGACTATAACACTACAGTCTGCATTCTCTTGCTTCCTTCTCTGTGAATGGTATGTTTTTTTTCTGTATAGCGTGCAAGAAACAATACTTTTCATTTCATGTTAATACATGTGACAATAATAAATCAAATCAAAAAATGATCTTGAGTAGTTCTTAGCGCTGAGCTCTCAAACTGTTCCAGTTGGTGAATCCTTCAGGGTTAATACTGACTTGAGCTAATAAAGAAACCAGAACATCAGGGAATTGGTAATGGGTCGAAGGGCTATGGAGAGAAGGCAGGAAAATGGGGATGAGGAACGTATCAGCCATGATCAAGTGGCAGAGTAGACTCAATGGGCCGAATGGAACTGAACAAAAATTGCCAATGGTTTGAATCTCCTTTTTATTTGTCTGTTTGCAGAGTGCTGAGACAACCAAACAGCTGACAGTCACGCAGCAGACGCGGGAAGAAGTGGCCCGTACAAAACAAGAGCTCAAATTTGCCATGGAAGAAGCTAAAAGAGAAGCCGAGATGAAGGTAAGGCTGAACCACCACTGTGGGCTCTGGCCTAATCAGGGTATCCATATCACCTCTTGGAATGTGTCCCAGACCTTGAGCTGGGAATGCTGCACCATTCCGAACTTTTGGAATGTTAGTATTTGGGTTCAGTAAGAGGAAAAGACCCATATAGTCTTCCTACATTTCCTCAGAACTAAAATGAGTTCCTGTGTTTGCTGAGTTGGTAAATGTGGACAGATCTTGATACTACACAGGGAACCTCTGCAACATTGTGTGCTATCATAAACTTCCACACCACACCTTCAGTACAATCAGATCAAGGTTCAAACTATAAAGCAACAGGCACATTTATTTAACTTCAAACAGTTAAGTAACTTGCGCTCAGTGCAAACAGTGAATCCACAGCCATCTTGACTAACCTCATCAGTGCAACTCAAAGATGCCTCTTCTCAATGACTTTTAAGTTTAGTTGTGTCACAAGTAGCTTACATTAACACTGCAATGAAGTTACTGTGAAACTCCCCTAGTTGCCACACTCCGACACCTGTTGGGGTACACGGTGGGAGAATTTAGCATGGCCAGCGACCTAACTAGCTTGTCTGTGGGATGAAACAGAGCACCCGGAGGAAACCAATGCAGACATTGGCAGTGTGTGTTAATTCCACATGGTCAGTGACCCTAGCTGGGTGCCTGGCGCTGTGAGACAGCAGTGATAGCCACTGTGCTATAACACTGGCCCTCGAAAAACATTCAGTCGTTTCTTGCATTTCACACAGTGACTATGGGGCCACATCCAGTTTGGTCTCCCTGGTTTTAACATTTCCTAACTAATCAACCCAAACGGTCCAATATATACTTCACATTTGGAATCTTCTGGTCACTACCAGAGAGGCTGCAAAGAATCACTGGCTCCCTTTGCCTTATGAAGACAGCCCACCTTGTTAGCCCAGACACAAGTATAAACCAAAATCACAGAGTCATTTTGTCATTGATCAGATTCTAACCTGTACATTCTATCCATAATCACTGCCACTCTCATGTTTGGAAAGGGATGATTCATTGACTTGTGCCAGAAAACTGAATTACTTGCTAAATAATTCCCTTCCTGGGAATTGTAACTCAATCCACAGCATTTGGCTACTGGCGGATTGCCAAACCGACCGAACTGAATACCATGATAACAATGAAGGGGTGTCATGAATACTTCGAAAGAATAGTGCACCTGTATCTCCATACCATAATATTCAGAACTGATATTAATATGAGAGAAATGTAACAAATGGCAAACATACTTCATTTTAGTCACAGATAGTGTGGGTGCCAAACAATTCTTTGGTTTGTCACAAGTTCAATGTTACCAAAAGAACTAAGTTTCATAGATCGGCATTGGAAGCTGCTGTTCTCAAATCACATCGAAACAGTGAAATCAAAATAAGAAACATGCGTTAATTTGTTATAATCTTCATTAAAAGTTTAGTTGGTTGTGTGACAGCAGAATATGGAGAGAATGCAGCAAAGAGGACAGGGGTAGATACTGATTTGATTTATTATTGTCCCATGTATTAGTGTACAGTGAAAAGTGTTGTTTCATACGTGCTTTACAGACAAAGCATATTATTCATAGAATGCATATGGGAGAAGGAAAGAAGAGTGTGCAAGATGTATTGTTACAAGCATTTTTTTAAAATTTAATTTGATTTACTGCCACATGTACTGGGATATAGTGAAATGTATTGTTTTTTGCACACTATATCAAAATATGCCATTCATAAAGTACCTAGGGGAAAAGAAAGGAGAAGGTGCAGAATGTGGTGTTACAGTCACAGCTAGGTTGTAGAGAAGGATCAACTTAATATAAGATAGGTCCATTCACAAAACTGATGGCAGCAGGATACAAACTATTCTCGAGTCGGTTGGTATCTGAAGGTGAAGGAGAGAATGGCTGGGGAGCACGGGTCCTTAATTATGCTGGCTGCTTTTCCCAAGGCAGCAGGAAGTGTGGACGGAGTCAGTGGATGAGATTGTTGTATTGTTACACAGTGTATGAAACTATTGAAATTTAGCTTAATTATTATAAAGTTCCAGATTCCCACTTGACAAAACTGCATTTATAAAGATTGGTGGAATATTAGAAAGGGTGATTGAATATTATTTTTTGGTGAATTTTTAAGCAAAGTTGGGGAAGTTTCTTCACATCCAGTAAAACCTTTAGTTACATGCCATTACTAGATACTGAAAAGAATTAGAAGCAGTGACACAGGGCAATCCTGAGTATCTTCTTAATTGTAATGGCAATAATATAGATTTAAAGCATAATATGTCAAATTCATTGAGAAAAGGAAATAATCAAGGTCCAGTTTTAAACTGAGCACATTTTACTGCAACACAGGGTTATTAAATATTTGGGGAAACAGAAGCTTTTATTTGTGTCAGTTTTTGGCAGGTCCACATCTCTGGCTAATGTTTTGATGTGGATTTTGCAGTCCTCATCAATCAGGGAAACGGGGTGATAACCAGCCCATGCCGTCAGATCTTCCCACCAGCTGGGCTGACAGTGATGTAGGGAGTGTCACTGCAGTGAATGACCTGTGGCCAACAATCACATGCATGACAATACCCTTTAAAACACTTTCATAAAAGGGTCTGAACAAAGGGCCTGGTTGTGTGGATGGTTCGGGTAGGTTCAAACTCGAGAGAAATCCATTTTAATCCCCTTTATAAAATGAACCTAGAAGTGGACATGAGGAATCCCCCTCTCTTTATTTCTTTCCAAATTGGGAACAGTTAAATGAACATTGCATTACACTTTTACAAAGTTTCAATGAATGTACCTCCTAAAGATTTGTTGACACCTCAGGATGAGAGAGGGTGGGGTATCCTCAATCTGGTTTGTTTTCTGAGGCAAAACCTTTATAACTCTGACTGTCCTGTTAATCACCACTGTCCACAATTGAAAAGGTTTTTATTGTATCGCTAAAATCAAAAGGAAAGACTTATAGGAACAAGAGTGGACCATCCAGCCCCTTTAGCCCACTTTGTCATTCAGTAAGGTCATGGCTGATCTGTAGCCTGACTCCATGTACATGCTCTAGGCCCATATCCCTTGATATCCTCGCTTAATGAAAATTTGTCTGTTTCAGACTTAAACCCAACAATTGAAGCAGCATCCCACAGCACAGTTTGAGGAAGATTTTCCAAACTTCCCTGCGTGTACAAATGTTTTCTAACATCTCTCCTGAATAGCTCGGCCCTAATTTTTTAGATTGTACAGCCTTCAACCAGTGGAAACGGTTTATCCTTATTCACCCTGGTCTTCTGTGTAAATATTCTGAAGACTTCTTTCAGATCACCCTTCAACTTTCTGAATTTGAGAGAGTAAAGGCCTAATTTGTCTAATCTCTCCTCGTATCAGCTCCTGAAGTCCAGGTTTCATTCTTGCAAATCGATCCCCCCAGGGCCAAAACATCCTTCCTAAGGGGTGATGCTCATTCCTGCTCACAGTACTAAGTGGAGTCTAGCTAGTGTTTTGTACAATTGCAACATAACACCTGCATCCTTATAGTTCAGCCCTTTTAGATATGAAGACCAGCATTCCATTGGCATTCTTGACTCTTTCCTGCGCTTGTTTGTGGCATTTTAAGGAGCAATGCACCTGAACTTCCAAATCTCATTGGACATCTGCTGAATTTAACTTTGTGACTTCTAAACAAATAACCTGATCTATCCTTTTTTGGTCCAAAATAGATAACCTCACACTTGTTTGCATTAAAATTGACATTGCTTGGGCCATTCACCCAATCTATCAATGTCTTGTTGTAGTTTTATGCTGTCCTCAGCACTGTCTATAATGCTGCCCTTGTATTGATAAGTGCATTTCATGGCCTCGGGGTGACCCAAACTTCTGAGTGTTATCATTGTAACTGTAGGAAATTGGATCAGGAGTTGCTAATGGCAACGTTTAAATACTAATAGTCAGTGAAATGCTAATGTTTCAGCAATTGTGGAATCTGCTGCTAAGCCTTCCCAACTTTATGAAGTAAACGAATCTTTATGTGACAAGTTGGTGGTACAGTGATAGTTGTAAAGCCGAGGGGCTGGGGAATCCTATGGGAACTCTCCAGACTTCCCACTGTGATTTAGGTGGGAGAGATTGGACTTTCTAGCTCTGATTCTCCTGGGGTCCGGCTGGGATTTTAGTAGGAGGTCTGTAGAACCTTTGTGGGATTTTATTTCAATGATTAACTAACGAGTCCAAAGAAGCTTTGAATACCAGATTAAAATCTAACCAGATTTGAAGTTTATTCACTGCTGATCTTTCAATTCTCTAACTAATTTAGACAGCAATTTCTCAGACATTATCAAGATCAATTCCTTTCTAACCTGATGTTTGCTGTAACCCATCAATACATCTGTATGAAGGATACTTGAATCAAATTGTAATGTCTCCACTATATGTCCTGACTGTCGTCAAATGACAGTATGACCACAGGTTACTGGTCAATGCCATCGCTTATTTCTATGTATTTACTCTTCCCTGGATCACCAGGGGAGCTGTGATTTCTAAATTTGAAAAAAGGCTGCATTGTAATCATTATGTATGGAGTCTGATATAGAGACTACTAAAAGGCCGCGAGGTAAACAAGAGTAAACTAACTGGAACTGTTTATTAACTCTCTCGCACAGCCAGCACAAGACTGGCAAAGCAAGCTCCGCCCTGAACCCCATGTCACCTAACCTGTTCTCTTAAAGGGGCATGCCCCTGCGGACAGTACACTCATGTTACTTTCTGCACTGATATTGTCATATTCAGCTGGTTTTTCCCTCGACATTGATTCTGTTCTGTTTAAAATTTTTCCATCAGAAGGTGACATTTGCCAACATTGCATACTCTGCGCAATGAAACCTCCTCGTTGTAATTTCTATAAACTGATCTCAGTGAAGAAAATCCTATTGCGAGGTGGATTACCTGGCTTTACTAATCTTTTAAAATTACAATTCTTAAAACTGGTTATTGCACTAACCAACCTGTGCCAGTGTATTTCAAAAGGCCATTTAACCAGTCTTTGACTGTTTTACTACTTTACTGTATGATGTAAGTGGGATAGTCGTACACGTAATGTCAGTATATTTGCATTACGCAAACATACCTTTTCTCTCTGCAGCCCTCTCTGGATGATGCCAGTTAACTTGCTTTTCCTTGACACAAATCCCTGCTCAAGGTGTCTTTAGGTGTCAGATACTGCCCTCTAGTGTCAACATGCAGTTTAGCTGCCAGATAATTTCCTGATCCAGAGTTCACTGGCAATTCAATGGTTCAGTTTAAAAAAAATCATTGCACAGCACACTCTGAAAATGCACTTTAATAACATTTAATAAATACTTAGAGAAAATGGTTATTCTTCTGAATTAGACCACAATCCTTAAATATTTCATGGAATCCATACAGCACAGTTCGGCCCATTGAGTCTGCACCAACCACAATCCTGCCCAGGCCCTATCTCCATAACCCCATGCATTTACCCCAGCTAGCCCCATTGACACTAAGGGGCAATTTAACATGGCCAATCCACCTAACCCACACATCTTTGGTAAATATTTCAATACTCCAGTTGCTCCTTGCTGATGTGGTGAGGGTTTTGCTTTAAGGTTAGGGTTAGCGTGTGTAGTGATGATTGTGTGAAGTTTAATCGTTGTCATATTGTTATTGGGTGCTAGTCAAGGAGCCTGGCTGGGTTGCCATGTCTGCGTTTCCTCACACTCTCTCTCATATTCATTACTTACAGCTGGAAGATCAGAACTTTATCATGGAGCAACTGAAAAGGGAATTGGCTGCAAGCAAGGAAGAACTTTCCACCATCCAGAGCTCGCTGCGGAGCTCTGAACAGGTACAAGCCAGTGTGTAACCAGGAGCGAGAGTGCCTAATGGAAATGCTGCATTTCATCCTCTTGCTTTCTTCCCACGCACTCTGGATCATATTACGAGGCCATCGCCTCCCCAGGTGAAACTGGTTTCTTGGAAATTCTCAGTTAAGGTGTTGGTTCAGTGCAAGATGGATCAATCGTGAATCTCAGTCTCCAAACTTAAGAGTTTCATAGAATCCCAAAGGATCATCAAATCCTATACAGTTCTATAAATTGAGGGGTATAGATAGAGTAAACAGTGGTGAACTTTTTCCTAGGATGGACTCAAATAGCACGAGGGGTCACGGGCTTAGGGTGAGGGGGGTAAGGTATAATTTGGATGCTAGAGGGAGTTTTTTCAGAGGGTGATGGGGGTATGGAATGCCCTGCCAAGTAAAGTGGTGGAGGCAAGTACTCTGGAGTTATTTAAGATGGGCATATGAACAGAATGGGAAAGGAGGCTTATAGAAAACTGATTTAAAATAGGGATCATGAGCCTTGGGAGTTCCCTGGGAAGTGTGTAAACTGTGAATGATGTTGATGTATTTCTGTTTTATCCTACAGGTACTTCAGTCCGCTTTGTTGTCTGACAAGGGGCATATACGCGATGGGTCGTGAGAGGACTTTTCAAGAGTAGCCTAGTGCTTCACGTCGTTAGTGTACACTTAAACTGGACCATTTGATGGGCAACATGACAGCTCAGTGACTATCGCTGTGCTGTGCAGATACATGGATTTGGGCCTGTGTCTGTGGGAGTTTGCGCATTCTCCCTGTGCTTGCGTGGGTTTTCTCTGGGTGCTCCGGTTTCCTTCCCCCAAAGATGTGCTGTTAGGCTGATTGGCAAAACAAATTCTCCTTAAATTGACTCGCAAATTTGGTTCCGATGCATAGATCTATAAACGTAGACAGGGATCATGGGTAGAAGTGGGAACATTGAGGAGGCAGCGCAGGCTGAAGGGCCTGTTTCCTGTGCTGTTTTGTTCTTAGTTCTTTGTTTTATAAATTCTTGACATCTGGCTATGTTTAATTGTGATTCTGCATAGTACGATGTTGGAGGTTGTGTGCATGTGAGGGACCATGCTCAAGCCTTTTCCTACATACAAAAACACATTCCATCAAGGGGCCACTGGATAGCAAGTTGAAGCAGTGACTATAGGTGTTTTCTCTCCTTTTTAGTTCAGGATTGCAAAGATTCATTGAATTCCTCCATCTGTCCAAGGCAGCTCAGAACAAGAATCTGTCGGTGATTTTACTGGGGTAGTACAGTAGCACAGTGGTTAGCATTGCTGCTTCATAGCCAGGGGTCTGCGTTCAGTTCTGGCTTTGGGTGACTGTGTAGAGTCTGCATGGGTTTCCACCGGGTATTCCGGTTTCCTCCCATGCTCCAAATATCATGGAATTATAGAATCCCTACTGTGCTGAAGAAGGCCATTTGGCCCATCAAGCCTCCACTGATAACAATCCTACCCAGATTTTGTCCTGTAACTTCACGAATTTACCCTCCTAATTCCCATCACACTAACAGCCCGATTTTACCATTGCATAAAAACGTGGTAAAGTCTGGCGTGAGGCCATTAATGCGATCTGTGCCCATGTTACTGAGGCCTGAGAATGAATTTAAATTGAATTAATGAACTGCCTGCCCGACCTTATCAGCATTTCCCCCTTTACCATCGTGTTCGTGCGTCCAGATTTGGCGTGAAACAGACCTGCTCGACAAAGGTCTATTTCAGGTGTTCCAGCCTCTGAAGAGGTAAATTCAGAGCTTCCAACGGGTCTCTGACTCAGATCAGTGGTGGGGGTAGGGAGGGAGACAGGTCAGATCATTCTTTGGTTGTGGGTGGGGAGGAGGAGGTGGCTCAGATCTATCTCTGTGGACAGATCACTCTCTGGAGGGGAGGGCAGAGGGAGGCCAGATTGTCATCTGATGGGGAAGGGAGAAGAAGGAGGTGGGTCAGATGTATCTCTGGTGGGCTTTGATAAGGAGGTGGGAGGCCTGATCATTCTCTGGTGGGGTGGGGGGGGGTGCAGGTGGAGGGAGGAGGGAGGGCCAGATTGCTGTCTGTCTGTGTGTGGGGGTGGGGGGGGGGGGAGGAAGAGACAGGTCAGATAAATCTCTGGTGAGGGGGGCAGCTGTCATTCTGAGGGTGATCGGTAGGAGGGAAAGGGGACAGAGGTTCGCAATGGGTCTGGGAACCAGAGGAGTGGGTAAGATAAGGGGGAAAGTTATGTTGTGAGGGTGGGGATGATGTCAGTGGGGAACCATCGCTTCCCGGCTGCTTTGTTCATTTTTTGCAGATAGTGGTGCAATTTTCAAATTTGTTTCTCACTGCGCATGCACAGTTCAGAGGTCCCTCAGTGAGATTCAAACTTGTGATTTTTTTTCAAGCTAAGTGCTAATGGGGACACCTGAGAATAGGTTTCCAAGTCGGATCTGAATCGCGCCCAGATTCAACACGGGAATCAAAATGGGAAAATCGGGCCCTAAGAGACGATTTAGCACGGCCAATCAAACTAACCCGTACATCTTTGGAGTACAGATTAGGTTGATTGGCCATGTCAAATTGTTCCTTAGTGTCTCAAGATATATAGGTTAGGGGAATTAGCGGGGTAAATATGTGGGATTATGGGGATAGGGCTTGGATAAGATGGTCTGTTGGAAAGTCAGTGAAAGCTTGATAGGCCGAATGGCCCCCTTCTGCACTGTAGGATTCAATGATTCTTTGATACTCTTTCATAAGTTTGGAGACTGAGAGTCACGATTGACACAGTTGCACATGAAACCAACACTTTAACTGAGAATTTCAAAGAAACCAGTTTCACTTAATTCATACAGTTACCCCTCAGGTGGTCAGTCTGAAATAGCTGTGGGTCACTTAAAAGTGACCTCTGTCGGAGATCTTGTGTAGTTCTCCAAGATTCTTTCCATTGGTACATATCTTCTGTCTTCCTTTGTATGAAATATATGTGTAGTAGTAATCAGGATTTGGGGCTTTGGTTGCAGGCGGGGTCTGAGATGAACTCTAGGCTGCAAGGCCTTGAAGCAGAGAAGGATAGTCTAAGGAAAACGGTGGCTGCAAAGGAGGCAGAAGCATACGCTCTGAGGAACACGATTCAGGAGAGAGAAACAACGATGCGTACCGAGAAAGACAAGAGTTTGAGGGAGCTGGAAGAACTCCAAGACAAATTTATGGAGAAGGTCAGAATGCATAGCGATCATTATTTCAGCATTCCTTTTGTTATATAGGCATCAGCCATGGCCCAGTGACCCACTTTTCTCTGAGTCATGGGTTCAATCCTCACTCCAGAAACTTGAGCGCAAAATCCAGACTTTGGTGCAGAACTGAGAGAGCTGCTTTGCCTGAGGTATCATTTTTCCAGTTCAAAAGATTCCATGGCACTATTTGAAGGAGACCAGAGAAGTTCTCTGCAGTATCCTGGCTGATGTCAATCCCTCAACCAACATCACTAATAACAGCGAAATTGATCATTTTCTTTATTCCTGTTTGTGGGGGCTTGCTCTGTATAAATTAGCTGCTGTGTTCCCTAAGTTAAAATACTAACTGTGCTGAAAGAAATTTAAATTTCATTAGCTGAGAATTGCCTCATGGCACCTTGAGGTTGTAAAACGTTCTCGGTATATATGCAAACTCTTTATTTCACTTTGATCATTTTTGTCCCCAAATTCTGGACTAGTTCACCATCAAGACCTGAGTGTGACAGTGTAATAAACGGTAAATGTCTGCAATCAGAAACAGAACAGAAAATTACTCAATACCTGTGGAGTGAAAAGGCAAGCTAATGGTTGGAATTTTATTGCCCTATCTGTCACAGGAATGGGAGCGGGAAAGGGGCTGAACACGGAAAGGTCGGTTGACCTTGGACGGGACAAGTGAGGCCATAAAATCCCACCAAATTTTTGGACATGGACCGTTGAGAATGGAGGGGAATTATAAATTAACAGTATTTAAAGAACATTTATAAAATGGGGGAATATATTCAGATGGGAGGATGAATGAAATAATCTGAAGTAGATAAGTGAAGTGTTAAACAATAGGGAAGCAGCACTGAGCAAAGCGATGGAACTGCGGGCTGAGAAGTCTCTGATAGATTTCATTCTAAGATCTTAAAGATGTGACTAATATGGTAGTAGATGCATTGGTGCTAATTTTTTAGAATGCAACATATTAGCATGGATAAAAGATTGGCTGGTTGGCAGAAAACAGAGTATGTATAAATGGGCCCTTTTCAGGCAGAATGTGACAAGTAGTGTCCTGTCTGGGTCTGTGTTGGGGTCTCAATTTTTTAGAATTTATAGCAATGATGTAGATGAGGGGAGTGAAGGCAAGATAGCTAAATTTACAGATGCCACCAAGATAAATAAGGAAGTGTATTGTGAAGAGGATATATGGAGTTTGTACACGAGTATAGATAGGTTGAGTGAGTGGGTAGATGGAGTATAATGTGGAAAAATGTGAAGTTGCTCACTTTGACAGGATGAATAAAAAAGTAGGAGTAACAGAGAACAATTGCAGAATTCCAAATTGCAGAGGGATCTAGGTGTTATAGAGGATGAATCAAAAAGAGTTAGTATGCCAGTATAGCAAGTAATTAAAAAGGCTAATTAGAATGCAGTCCTTCGTTATGAGAGGAATTAAACCAATGAGTAAGAATGTTGTGTTTCAGTTACAGGGCATTGGTGAGACCACACCTCAAATGCTGCGTGTACAATTTTGGTCTCTTCATTTAAGGAAGGATGTAAATGCGTCAGAGGCAGCTTAGAGGAGATTGACCAGATTAATATTTGGAATGAGTGGGTTACCTAATGAGGAAAGGTTAGACAAACTAGTCTTGTTTCCACTGAAGTGTAGAAGAATCAGGAGTGACGTGACTGAAGTATGTCAGATCCTTAACAGTATTGACAAGGTGGATGTGGAAAGGATATTTCCTCTTGTGGGTGAGCTAGGAGGCATAGGGTTTAAAATTTTGGGTCACCCTTTTAGGACAGAGATTTCTCTGAGGGTTTGTGACTTTGGAACTCTCTGCCTCAGAAGGTGGTAGAGATGGGCTACTAAAATGTTTTAAGGTGGAGGTGGTTAGATTCTTGTCAGGCAAAGAAATCAAAGTTAACCGGAGAGTGGGAATGTGGAATTTGAAGCACACATTGTTCAACCATGATCGAATTGAACGGCAGTGCAGGCTTGTGCAGCCAAATGGCCTATTTCTCTTCCTATATCATATGTTTGTGTGTTAATGTTAGACAAGACAAGGAGTAGTGAAAGAAATTGGAACTGCAAGAAGCAAATAGTTGTGGGAGTTAGGGCAGGTAAACACAGCGGAAAGCTTCCCTTACATTTATGCAGAAAAGCCAAGAGCTGCTCCCCATCTGTCGATTTGTGTTTTAGGCTAACCGGGAGAAGGTGCTACAACAGAAGCTTCTCGATGATCAGTTCAGCCTGGTCCAGGGAACTGTAAGCGAAGCTGAGAACATCATTCATGATGCAGTGGCAAAACTTGATGATCCACTGCATATTCGCTGCACCAGTTCACCAGGTATGAGCCTCGTCGTCAGTTGCTGAATACCTTGTCTTCATCACCTCCATCATGTGGGGCTTTGTTAATAGATGTACGCGGAATTGGGATTAGAGAAAATAAAATGGTTTCTCAGTCAGCAAAATGATCCCTTGTGGGAATGTAAGAGGATGTTTAGGTTTAAAGGGATGCCGTTTTGAGTAGAAATTGTGCATTAAATACTGAGATGCAAATGTTTGACATAATTACAGGAGTCACCTGAAATGCATCACTGTGTCGCAGCCTAGAAAGCGCAAAATGTTTCTGGTGTGTTTGGCATCCGCATGCATTTATGATAAATGTTTTTAAGTTTATTTAATAGTGTCACAAGTAGGCTTACATTAACACTGCAATGGAGTTATTGTGAAAATGTCTTCATCGCCACATTCCAGCATCTGTTCGAGTACACTGAGGGAGAATTTAGCATGACCAAAGCACCTCACCAGCATGTCTTTCAGACTATGGGAGGAAACTGGAGTACCTAGAGGAAACCCATGCAAAGTCAAGATGAATATGCCAACCCCGCACAGACAGTGACCCAAGCTGGGAATCAAACCCAGGTCCCTGGCACTGTGAGACAGCAGTGCTAACCACTGTGCCATTGTGCTGCCCTTGTGATGCACCTTTACAAAGTTTTCCATTTATCTCCTCTACTATTTCTGTAATTCCTGTTCCATGCTCCAACATTACCGAGTGATGTTGGATTGGATTAGAACAGGATTCTCTTGTCTCTTTCCTGCTCTTTTGAGCTAATGTGGCTTTACGGTATATCTGTAGGGCTAAAAATGATTCTTCATATTGCATCTCCTCCTCATGTTCCTGCACACAAACATTGCACACTGCACTGGCTGCTTTTGGGAAATTTAACACAAGGAGGAGTTTGCACTTCAGAACAAAGGACTGAGTAATATTGTATGAAGTTGCGGGAGGGATGACGTACATTGTCGCACAAGATCCATCACTCACTAAAACAAATCACATGAAGCTTTGATAGGATGTAGATGTCTGTCCAATGTTTTGCTCCTCCTTTCACATGCTGTCATTTAGCTCTGTTAGCTGGATGGCTGGTTCATGATGTGGCGTGATGCGAACAGCAGGGGTTCAAGTCCCGTACCAGGTCAGGTTATTCATGAAGGCCCTTCTCAACCTTGCCATTGCCTAAAATCAGGTTAACTCACCACCAGTAAAAGGTAAAGTTGCTATAGTACCAGATGTCCACTGGCTGCTCTCCCCCTCAAAGAGAGCTATAAAGGGACACGTCCCCTCAAAGGGGAGAACAGCCTGTGGTCATCTGGGACTATGAGATCTTTTATACACTGTACTCATTGGTAATAAAAACAGAAAACACTGGATAAACCCAGCAGGTCTGGCAGCATTTGTGAAGACAAATCTAACCTTTTGAAAGATTAACTCTGTTTCTTGATCCACAGATGCTGCCAGATCTGCTGAGCTTTTACCAATATTTTGTGTTTTTATTTCCAATTTCCAGTATCCACTTTTTTATTTAACTATATTCAGTAGTAGCTGTTTCCATATCATTCCAGCAAAGCTATATATATATGTGTGTGTGTGTGTGTGTGTGTGTGTGTGTGTGTGTGTGTGTATGACAGGACACCAGCTGCTAGGTGCTGCCAGTCACTATTACCCCATAGATAATAAACTGCAGAACTCTCCCACACCTACATTGAGTGATACAGAATCCAAGTAGCCGCTTTTTCCCTCGTATTCTTTCTGCTTCTTCCTGGAGCTAGCTCCACGGTATTCATTTGTCGGGAAATATCCAACTCAAATCCTGAAATTCCTCATGGAATCAAATAGCCCACTACTTCATTTTATCTTCTGCATTATCAGTTATTAATTATACAGCCTAATTAAGTTTACACTTCATTTCTGCAGTCAGTTAGAATAAGCAGGTCAATTACAATTAACAATGTTCATAGCTTCAGCATGTAATATTTTATGGTCTATTTGCTAGTAAAAAGCACCTTATTTTCCAAATCGCCATAAGCGATGCCACTGGAGATCCATCAGTGAGAAGGTAAAACTGACTTGGTGTCTCTCAGTTCCACTTCTCCCTCCCAGTTCTTAAAGTTTATTTATTAGTCACAAATAAGGCTTACATTAACACTGCTGTGAAATTCCCCTAGTCACCACACTCCAGCGCTGGTTTGGTCAATGTACTTAACCAGCGCATCTTTCAGATCGGGAGGAAACTGGAGCACCCAGAGGAAACCCACACAGACACAGAGAGCACGTGCAACCTGCACACAGACGGTGACCCCAGCCAGGAATCAAACCCAAGTCCCTGGCACCATGAGGAATGATGCTAAGCACTGTGCCACCGTGCTACCCATCTGCTCCTGAGGTTTGTTGTTTAGTGAGCTCCTAGTTGCAAACTGGTACCTGTTGGCCAATCCAAGAACAACTGAGTTCCACCAACTAACGTGAGAGAAACCAGTGGAGATGAGAGGACGCAATGAGAACAGAGCTTTAAAAATGGCTTCTGAGGCCTGTTTGGGCTTTAATGGTAGTTTCAAATAGACCACAGTTTGCACAGTGCAAATGTGGAAGTGCTCCTTTAACCTGTCCTTTTTACTCGATTGCACACATTCCATCCAGGTCCAGGGCAAGTTAAAACTAAAGAGATCTGATCTTTTTCATTACTTGCAGATTACCTCATCAACAGGGCCGAAGCTGCCCTCGAATCAGTGAACATGATGCAGCAAGGACATTCCGAGTACTTGAAGAACATGGCAGGTATGGTTACCTCAATCTGAGACACCTCACACAAATCATATTCTATAAGGGCAGTATTTAATAATTTAGCAAGTTGACTACCAAGTTGACAATTTATTTTGAAGGCAAGTAACTTCCATGCTCATCTCCCTGTTCCCTGCGGTTGCTGCAGTGCGGTTCTGTCCGGTTGAGAGAGCGGACCGTATGCCTACTTCCAATGGCCTGTTCTGACAGAAATCTATCATGGATGCTTTATGTAGAGCCTCTTCCCCCTAATTACATCCTGCTGCTGTAAGATGCTGATCCTCCAACTGTGTTTACCTTGATCACATTGTAATAACAGGAGGCTCTAGATTGACAGACTATTCCACTATGGCTGTCATCACAGTGGATCTTGGGAGCTGTATGTAATAACTCCACAGAGGTGAAAAGTCCCGTCACCAAGTTACTTTATTTACATCATACATCTGTACACAGCCAGCTCTCCAGTTGATCCCTGCTGAATGCAGGCTGGGAGTCTGACACACCTGCTTTAAATACGGAGTGTGGGGCTCCCTGTCTTAACCATCAATTCGGATTCATTCGGCAGTTCATACTGCAGCAAGCCAACTTCATTAGCCTAGTTGAAGTCGTCATACTGTCATAACTGAGACTCCTATTTTACCTCCTCACACGGAGCAGTTAACCTGAAGCAGACACGTGGTGGAAGCAGAGCCCCTCTCTGGTCTGTAAGTTTCAGTCTTAGATAATGCAGTGATTTAGCCACTTGGCAACCCAACTACATTTTCATATAAATCTAAAGGAAGAGTCACAAATACTTTGTGTAACCCCTTAATAAAAATAAAAGGCTGTTCTGTGGTAAATTACAGGCAGAAGAAAGTCTCCCATTGTTAGTTTTTCTTCAAATATCATCCCTGAACTGTACACAAATGTATGGTCCACATCTGTGATTCTCTGTATTGCACGCAGTAGTAACCAATTCCAATTTGAGGTACTTGAACGTAATGTTCACTTTGACTTTCCCCTTCAGTGATTGATTAAATCTTTTTTCCTTTGGTCCTGTAGATGCCAGTAGCCTCCTGCAAGCACTCACTAGGTTTGCACACCTGACTGCAGACACCATTGTAAACGGCAGTTCCACATCGCACCTGGCTCCGACTGATCATGCTGACAGTAAGTATCGAAGGCGCACCAGCTCCTGGAGTTAATGATTAGAACAGTCTGGAGAGGCATTGATTTCACTGATCACTTTCTCACTCACCAATCCTGTCTACTGATCCGCTTCAAATCACGATGATGTCAGGATGCAAGACTGGGCAGAGAAGTCTGGGCAGATGGATTTCAACGCGGATAAATGTGTAGTGGTCCATTTTGGCAGGAATAATAGGATGAAGGAGTACAATATAAGGGGTAGGAGTCTTAGCTGTGCTGTAGAGCAGAAGGATCTTGGGGTCTGGGTCCATAGGACTCTTAAATCGGCCTCACAGGTGGAGGAAGTGGTCAAGAAGGCGTATGATGCACTGGCCTTCATTAAGTGAGGAATAGAGTTTAGGAGTCAGGAGGTAATGATGCAGCTCTATAAGACCCTTGTCAGACCCCACTTGGAGTATTGTGTGCAGTTCTGGTCACCTCACTATAGGAAGAATGTGGAAGCTATTGAGAGAGTGCAGAGGAGATTTACAAGGATGTTGCCTGGATTGGGAGACAGGCCTTATGAAGATAGGTTGAGGGAGCTGGGACTCTTCTCACTGGAGAGACGTAGGTTGAGAGGCAACCTGATAGAGGTTTATAAAATGTTGAGAGGAATAGATAGGGTGGATTCTCAGAGGCTATTTCCCCGAGCTGAAATGGTCACTACGAGAGGACACAGATTTAAGGTGCAGGGAAGCAAATACAGAGGGGATGTTAGGGGTAAGTTTTTCACTCAGAGGGTGGTGAGTGAATGGAATCGGCTGCCATCGGAGGTTGTTGAGGCAAACTCACTGGGGTCTTTTAAAAGACTTCTGGATGAGTACATGGAAATGAATGGGATAGGGGGTTATGGATAGGTCTGTGGATTGGTAGATGTGATTGGCGCAACTCGTGGGCCGAAGGGCCTGTTTGTGCTGTATTGTTCTATGTCCGCTGATTGAGTCACAGGGTAAATGTGGGAAACAGTCAGATGAACTAAGGTGAAAACTGCAAATGTTCAAATTAAATGATAGATGAGAACAAGAGCGAAATAATGCAGACATCACAAATCTGAAATTCAAACAGAAAATGTTGGATGGGCTCAGCAGGTCTGGCAGAATCTGCAGACAGGAACAAAGTTAATATTTCATTAGTTCTGGTGCAAAGGCATCAATCAGCAATGTTAACTGCAATGTTAAAGGTGCACAAAAAGCTTGACGTCATCCAGGACAAATTACAAACTTACTGGCACCATCAACTGATTTAAACATTCACTTTGTCCACCAGGCAGGCACAGTGGCACCAGTGTGTACCATCTATAAGATGCACTGTAGTAAATCACCAAGGCTTCTTCAGTAGCACCTTCCAAACTCTCAACCTCTGCCATCTAGAAGGACAAAGGCAGTAGACATATTGGAACATCACCTAGAAGTTCGCTGCCAAGCCACTCATCATTCTGACTTGGAAAAATTCCATTGTCACTGAGTCAAAATCCTGGAAGTCCCTCCCCAACAGCACTGTGGATGTACTTACAACACATGGACTGCATTAGTTGAAGAAGACAGCTCATCCCCATCTTGTGGACAATTAGGGATGGGTAATAAATGTAGCCTGGGCAGCAACAGCCTCATCCTGACAATAAATAAAAATGTAAATATCCATGATAGGAAAAATGTATTTCACAATAACTTTACAAAAAACCAGATGATGTACAGTGCTTCACTGTTATCTGTTTAAAGTTTCCTTATTAGTCACAAGTAAAGCATCCAATGAAGTTACTGTGAAATTCCCCTAGTTGCCACATTCTGGTGCCTGTTCAGGTCGGTGCACCTAACCAACACATCTCCCAGACTTTGGGAGGAAACCGAAGCACTCGGAGGAAACCCATACAGACATGGGGAAAACATGCAAACCCCACACAGTGACCCAAGCAGGGAATCGAACCCAGACCTCTGGCGCTGTGAGGCAGCAATGCTTGCCATTGTGCTGTCCCTAAAGATTTAAGGCATGTTTAGGATGTCTGATTATGAGACTGGCAATTGATTTGATTAGATTTATTATTGTCACGTATTAGTATTCAGTGAAGAATATTGTTTCTTGCGCATTACACAGACAAAGCATACCATTCATAGACAATGAGAGGAGAGAGTGCAGAACGTAGTGTTACAGCATAGCTAGGGTATAGAGAAAGATCAACTTAGGTCCATTCAAAAGTCTGGCAGCAGGGAAGAAGCTGCTCTTTGATTGATACATGTCCTCAGACTTTTGTATCTTTTCCCTGACAGAAGAAGGCGGTACAGAGTATATTGGAGGTGCGTGGGATCCTTGATAATGCTGGCAGCTTTCCAAGACAGTGGGAAGTGTAGACAGAGTCAATGGATGGGAAACTGGGAATCTCTCCACAAAACAGTAAGGGTGGTGCAGAATTTTCACTGTTGCTGTTTTGTTTGACACCAATTTTCAGTCAGGACAGATCAATATGACATGTAGGCTCCCCAGTGCCCATGGTGTACTAAATGCCTTTACTGTAAGTAAATGTTTAATGGTCTGAGGTGATCACCAGAAACTGCCTGGTGTGGAAAAATGAAATCTGTTGAAAGCAACACAAAAGTTAGTTTTTCAGGGTGAATTAATATTAGTCATGTTTGTTAAACCTACAGGACTGATTGATAACTGCAGAGAGTGTGGTGACGAGAGCCTACACTTCCTGAATGACCTTAAGGATAAGCAGTCAATCGGCCATGCAGACCCAGCAGCTGTGAGGAGAGTGATGCAGAGGATTCTTGATCTTGGGCAGGTACGCTCAATCTGGAATGTCCCACTAAGAAGGTGACGTCCTAATGGGCTATGGAGAACCCTGCAAGATGGTATATCAGAACTTTGAGTAAATATAAGACAAGGTTCTCAGTGAAAAGCTAATAGGATGGGGATTTAGAGTAAATGTTGCAGCTATTAAATTAGCTGTAAGATGCTGATCCATTCCTTTGTGAAGTTGTTACTTCTGTTAAGTGGGACAGCACAGAATCAGGGAATTCTACAGTATAGAAGGAGACCATTCAGCCCATCACAATCCCACCCAGGCACTATCCCCATAACCCCATGCAGTCACGCTAACTAGTCCCCCTGATGCTAACGGGCAATTTATCATGGCCAATCCACCTGACCCACACTTCTTTGGAATGTGGGAGGAAACTGGAGTCCCCAGAGGAAGCCCACGCAGACACTATGAGAATGTGCAGATTCCACACAGACCTGATCCAAGCTGGGAATCGAACCCAGTCCGTGGTGCTGTGATGCAGCAGTGCTAACCACTGTGCCACCATGCTGTGTTGCTATATATTAACAGTGACTGGGAGACTGTGGGAGTTGAAGATTAATCTCCAGGTTACTGCTGAGAAAAGTCATAAACACATTAAAAAAGATGGCTTTTTTCTTCCATTATTTTTAACATTTCTCTTTACTAGATATAAAAATATTGGAACTGGGGGAGTAAAAGCTTCTTGGCTGATAGTCAAACATTATCCAATTAGCTGTTGAGTGTTTTTGCTTTCCAATTGCTGCAGGAAGGTAGTGAGGCTGGATGTATTGTCCGATTAATGGCTGCAGTGGGACGGCAAGTCATGTGATAAAACCTCCAGAAATACATTTAATTGTAAGCAGCAATTCCCTAAACAAACACCATTGCTTTCTTGTAATATTCCTCAACTGAGGTACTCAATAGATTGAATCCCGTTCCCACAGATGTCAGGAAGGAGGATTTTGCAGGGTCAGCAGAGCTGAGTTTACTATTATTAATGCTGGGTGATCCATCTGGTTTCATTCCTTTTTAATTTTTTTTAGTAGTTTTGTGCAACTGAGTAACTTGCTAGGTCATTTCAGAGGGCTTTTAAGAGTCCACCACATTGTTGTGGGTCTGGGCTCACATGTAGGCCAGACCGGGTAAAGGCAGCAGATTTCCATCACTGAAATGAACCAAATGGATTTGTACAACAATGGGGATTACTAGTCCAGTGACAATACCATTACACTACAGACTCCACATAAGGAATCTTCAGATACAAAACTTGAAATAAAATAATAATTATTCTAATTTATAGGATTTCAGTTCTGAATAATCATCCATGGATGTTGTAGAAGTCTACAGCACATGAAGAGGCCCTTTGGCCCATCAAATCTGCGCCGATTTTGTACTGAGAATCGACTGTATTTAAAAAGTACTTGCTACTGAGAGTTGTTTTTTAAATCCTTCACTCAGGAATTGAGACCCAAGAGCATTGATATCCGACAGGAGGAACTCGGGGATATAGTGGATAAAGAGATGGCACAAACATCTGCAGCTATTGAAGATGCGGTGAAGAGGATTGAGGTAGGGTATTAACTGCCTCAAATGAAATCACAGTCCCCTCTTAATGAAATAAAGATAGCAAATTCCGGAAAGACTCAGCAGGTCAGGCAGTATCTGTGGGGAAAGATACAGAGTTGCTGTTGACGAACTTGCATCAACAGAAGTAAAGTTTATTTATTAGTGTCACAAGTGGGCTGACATTAACACTGCAATGAAGTTACTGTGAAAATCCCTTAGTTTCCACACTCCTGTACCTGTTTGGATACACTGAGGGAGAATTTAACAAAGCCAATGCATCCAACCAGCAAGTCTTTCAGTGGGAGGAAACTGGAGCACCTAGAGGACCACTTCCCTTTTTAACGCTTTTTAATAATTTCCCTAATTTCTTGAAAACTTGTAATTTGCTTTTCACCTAGTTCATGTTTTTGGATGTGGTTCTTGTTAACTTCCTGTAGATTGATGCTTTTAACTCAGTGATCTCGGGCAGTGATTCCCTTGAATAATAGAAAATAATACTAATAATGTTATTATCAATGATGTAGGCTTTGGCCAAACCTGATAAAAACTTTATTACTGATCACATGCTATTGGCTGAATTTGACCTCTCCTTAAACAGCTTTAATTTCTATGTTTTACAAATTTATTGGATTGTCTGTTGTGGGTGGATTGAAGGGTAGACTTAAAAACCCGTGAGATGTGCTGAGAGATATTGAAGTGGAAATCAATGTGTATTGTTTTAACAGCTATAGTTACTGAGGAATCAGTTAGAACCAGGAGACAGTGTATTATTTTCTGTAGATATTTGTAATGGAACATGTTATTTCCAAGACATTTAACATATAATTCACACTGCAATCAGTGTTTTCTGTAATTATTTCTGTGGTGGACATTTTTACAATTCCCTGGTGTATTCTTGCATCATATCCAGAAGGAGCAGCTGGCAGGAGGTGGGCATCATGGTGTGAATTCTCCCATGGCAAACTCCCTCAAGTGTGATCTTTGTAGAGAGGGCTCAGAGAAAGTATATTGTAAATGATTGTGTCAGATGTTGTTTTTGTGCACCACACTCTGGGTTATTTAGAACAGCAGAGGGCAATAAAGCACAGCTCTTGAGAGCTGAACACTTGTGAACAAACGTTGTTGTGAACAACGAGGATAGTGGTCAACAATGGGAATTCTGGCTGGTTTTCTCTTTCTCCTTGATCCCTTCATTTCTCCATTCAGCGGCCTGTGAACACTGAGCATCTCTGCTCAGTCTGTACCTCAGTGCTTACTCGTTCAAGATCACCATTTGACATGTTAGCATCAATCCAATGAGAGCAATGACAAATATTTAAAGCGTTCCTCCTGATTTCTATCTTTACTTTGAAATCTTAACAACCTATTTAGCTTTGCTAAAGCTATATTGGAAATACCTCGTGACTCTGCCTCAATGTATTTTGCAATGAGTTCATTCTGCTAATTTGGAAAACAGGACACGATGGGCTGAATGGCCTCCTGCACAGTAACAATTCTGTGATTCTAGAATCATAGAATCCCAATGATGCAGAAGATGGCCACGTAGCCCATCAAGTCTGCACCAACCACAATGCCATCCAGGCTCTACTTCTGTAACCCCTCATACTTACTGTATGAATCCCCTGACACTAGGGGCAATTTAGCATGGCCCCTATCCTGCATATCTTTGGAGTATGGGAGAAAACTGGAATGCCTGGCTGAAACCCACGCAGACACAGGGAGAATGTGCAAACTGCACAGTGACCCAAGGCCAGAATTGTATCTGGATCCTTGGCACTGTGAGGCAGCAGTCCTAACCACTGTGCCACCTTCTGCTGTGGAGGGTCAAGAGAAAGCACCCACTGACATCCTTAATGATTTGAAAGGTGCAAAACTGAGAGGAGTCATAACCCATCCAGAGTAAGCAAGTCTTATCGTTCAAACTGTTCTGTGAAGAAAAGAGCTATCCAGTGCATTCTGAAACTCACTGAAGGCCTTTCCAGTTCATACTTTGTTATTTAATCTACAGGAAATGATGAACCAAGCCAGGAAAGGAAGTTCTGGGATCAAACTTGAAGTCAATGAGAGGTTAGTCAGAAATTCACCACTCTCTCTCTCGTTCACACACACTCGCACATCACACGCACGCACATTCTCTCTCTCACTTTATTACTCCATCACGTTCTTTCTCTCTCACTCATTCACACACACAACCCAATTAATTCAAACAAATTTAAATTAGATTTGTGTCTTTGCTAACATTGAGGCTATTTAATTTTCTTTTCTTTGTCGATTGTAGAATCTTAAACTCATGTACGGACCTGATGAAGGTAAGAACTGCACACAAGGTGACCATCAAATGCTGAATGTAATCAGGCTCAGTTACCAGAGATTGGAAATGCTGGAACTCATAATCAATGTATTTATGCTTTTATTTAGTTTTATAATATCGACTTTATGTAAAAGGGAGTCCAGCATAATTCATTATTGAAATGATGTGATGGTTGTATTCCTAGACAGAATAGTTTTGCATTGACATGGGTTAATTTTGAACAAGTATTCCGATGGAGCAAAGAAGAAGAGGTTTTTGACAAGATCAGTGCCTCTGAGAGGGCGAGCTCCTGAGGATGAGCCTCTGGTATTCTTGCTTGGCTCCGTTGTAGAATATGACCATATCATACAGCCACAGAGTCATAGAGCTTTAATGTATGGGAACAGGCCCTTCAGCCCAACTTGTACATGCTGCCTTTTTTTTTGATCAACTAAGTTAGTCCCAATTGTCTGCATTTGGCCCATATCCCTCTATACCCATCTTATCCATGTGACTGTCTAAATGTTTTTTAAAAGACAAAATTGTACCTCCCTCTACAACCTCTGGCAGCTTGTCCCAAACACTCACCACCCTCTGTGTGAAAAAAACTGTTCCTCTGGTCCATTTTGTATCTCTCCCCTCTCACTTAAACTTATACCCTCTAAAGAACAAAGAACAGTACAGTACAGGAAAGAAGCCCTTCTCACCTCTAGTTTTAGGCTTCCCTATCTTTGGGGAAAGGTATTGACTATCTGGCTGATCTATGCCCCTCATTATTTTATAGACCTCTATAAAATCACCCTTAAGCCTCCTACGCTCCAGAGAACAAAATCCCAGTCTATCCAACCTTCCTTATAACTCAAACCAAGTCTCGGTAGCATCCTAGCAAATCTTTTCTGCACTCTTTCTAATTTAATAATATCTTTTAATAACGTAATGTCTCTAACTTAATGCTGTATTCTCTTCACTTCAGGCAATAAGACAACTGGTGGTGGCATCAACAAGTTTGCAGAAGGAGATTGTGGAAAGTGGACGGGTAAGGATGGATTGTGTCCGAATTAGATATCTGGCTCATGGTCTCCCTCGTGATTCTGCTAATAACAAACTTCTCAGCCTAAAGCTCAAACAGACATGACTCCATCAGAGGAGTTGATCTATTAGGCTGAAGATCTGTCAGAAAGAGGGCTAGAAAATATAACATAACATCCATTGTATAATCCATGCAGATTATGTTTTTGATGTCCATGTCCTTTCTCTCTTTCTTAAGCATTATCTTTTGTACCTGCCCACAATTAGAGTGTCCAAAGCTGGAGCTTTCATTAATGCTCACAGAAGAAGGTGGGTAGGATTGCTGCCTCTCAATGCCAGGGACTCGGGTTCAATTCCAGCCCGTGTCTGCATGCTCTGTGTTATCCGAGTGCTCCAGTTTCCTCCCACAGTCTAAAGATGTGCAGGTTAGGTTGATTGGCCTTGTTAAATTCCCCTTTAACGTCAGGGGATTTAGTAGGATAAATAAGTAGAGTATAGGGCTAATGGTAGGGCTCTTAATAGTGTTGAGGAACAGAAGGATCTTGGTGTATGTGTCAATAGATCCCTGAAAGTAGGCAGTCAAGTGGATAAAGTTGTTAAGAAGGCTTATGGAGTCTTAGCTTTTATTGGTAGGGGGATTGAATTTAGGAGCCGCAGCATCATGTTGCAGCTGTACAAAACTCTAGTGCGGCCGCACTTGGAGTATTGTGTGCAGTTCTGGTCGCCACATTATAAGAAAGATGTGGAGGCATTGGAGAGGGTACAGAGGAGGTTTACCAGGATGTTGCCTGGTATGGAGGGCAGGTCCTATGAAGAGAGGTTGAAGGATTTGAGGTTGTTTTCGTTAGAAAGGAGGCGGCTAAGAGGGGATCTTATTGAAACATATAAGATGATTAGAGGTTTAGATAGGGTGGACAGTGATAGCCTTTTTCCTAGGATGGAAAAAGCTAGCACGAGGGGACACAGCTTTAAATTAAGGGGTATGAGTTATAGGACGGATATCAGAGGTAGGTTCTTTACTCAAAGAGTGATTAGGGAGTGGAATGCCCTGCCTGCAGCTGTTGTAGATGCGCCAAGTTTGGTGGCGTTTAAGAGGTTAGTTGATAAGTATATGGATGAGAAGGGAATGGTTTAGTTAGGAGGGGCATTGCTTTTTATTTTGGTCGGCACAACATCGAAGGCCGAAGGGCCTGTTCTGTGCTGTATTGTTCTATGTTCTATGTTCTATGTAAGTGAGGTTACATGGATTGGGCCTGGCTGGGATTGTGGTGCAGTCCAATGGGCTGAATGGCCTCCTTCTGCACTAGAGAGTCTAAGATTTCTTCAGTGCATCTTGAACACGGTCACTCCCACATCAGCCGCTCCCTATGCTCCGTTATTACTGATTACATCTCTGGAGTTCAACAAATAGTAGGATTAGAGAACCGTGGGTTACTAGGGATGTTGAGGACTTGGTCAGGAAGAAGCGGGAGGCATACGTTAGATCCAGGCAATTGGGGACAGAGGCAGCGCTGGAAAAATATAGAGAGTGTAGACGGGATCTTAAAAGGGGTGTCAGAAAGGCAAAAAGGGGCCATGAAATGGCTTTGGCAGGTAGGATTAAGGAAAATCCTAAGGCATTTTACTCCTATGTAAGGAGCAAAAGGATGGTTAGAGGCAAGATTGGACCTCTCAGGGACAGAGGAGGGGATCTATGCTTAGAGCCTGAGGGGATGGAGGAGATCCTGAATGAATACTTTGCATCGGTATTCACGCGGGAGAGGGGCCTAATATCTGATGCTGGCTTTGAGGATTTTGAGGATCCGTTAAAGGAAATAATCATTACGAGGGAAGAAATGTTGGGGCTTTTAGGTAGTATAAAGACTTATAAAGCTCTGGGGCCTGATTGTATTTATCCCAGGCTGCTAAGGGAGGTGAGGGATGACATTGCTGGGCCTCTGACGCAAATCTTTGTCTCTTCTTTGGACACAGGTGAGGTCCCAGAGGACTGGAGGATTGCAAATGTAGTACCGTTGTTTAAAAAGGGTCAGAGGGATAACCCAGGAAACTATAGGCCGGTGAGCTTGACTTCAGTTATAGGTAAGCTAATGGAGAGGATCCTCAGGGACAGGATGTGTGAGCATCTGGAGTGCTGCGATCTGATCAGGGATATGCAGCATGGCTTCGTTAAGGGGAGGTCGTGCCTTATGAATCTAGTGGAATTTTTGAAGAGGTGACAAAAATGGTTGATGAAGGACAAGCCGTTGATGTCGTCTACATGGATTTCAGTAAGGCGTTTGACAAGGTTCCTCATGGTAGGCTGATAGAAAAGGTGAAGGCGCATGGGATACAGGGCCAGGTATGTAGATGGGTTGAGAACTGGCTTGGGAGGAGGAGACAGCGGGTAGTAGTGGAAGGCTCTTTTTCCAACTGGAGGTCAGTCACTAGTGGTGTGCCACAGGGCTCAGTACTAGGACCTCTTCTATTTGTGATTTATATAAATGACTTGGAAGAGGGGGTAGGTGGTGTGATCAGCAAATTTGCTGATGACACTAAGATACTTGGATTGGCGGGGACTGAGGAGCAGTGCCAGGCAATACAACAGGACATAGATAGGCTGGTAGATTGGGCAGATAGATGGCAAATGGAATTTAATCCGGATAAATGCGAGGTGATGCATTTTGGCCGGAATAATGTAGAGGGGAGTTATAGGATAAAAGGTAAAACTATCCGGAGTATAGAGACGCAGAGAGACCTGGGGGTGCAGGTTCACAAGTCTCTGAAGGTGGCAGTACAGGTGGAAAAGGTGATAAAGAAAGCGTATGGTATGTTAGCCTTCATAGGAAGGGGTATAGAATACAAGAGTAGGAGTTTGATGTTGCAAGTGTATAGAACGTTGGTTAGGCCTCACTTGGAGTACTGCGTCCAGTTCTGGTCGCCGTACTACCGGAAGGATGTGGAATCCCTGGAGAGAGTGCAGAGGAGATTTACCAGGATGCTGCCTGGTATGGAAGGGCTGTCTTACGAGGAAAGGTTGAACGTACTGGGGTTGTTTTCCCTTGAAAGACGTCGGCTGAGAGGGGATCTATTAGAGGTATATAAGATTATGAGGGGTATAGATAGAGTAAATGGTGGTAAGCTTTTTCCACCATTAGATTCGGATAGAACGAGGGGTCACGGCCTTAGGGTGAGGGGGGCTATGTATAAGACTAATATTAGAGGGCATTTTTTCACACAAAGGGTAGTGGGGGTGTGGAATGCACTACCGAGTAAGGTGGTGGGAGCAGGCACGCTAGGGTTGTTTAAGGGTCTCTTGGACAGCCACATGAGCGGTCTGCAGATAGAGGGATATATGAGGACTGTTTAAATACTTTAATTGTTTCCACAGGCTATTCGGTCCACCTTGTTGACCAACAAGGTGCATGCATTCGGCAGGTCGTGCGAGGGCTGCTCATGGATGTTACTTCAGGAGTGGCCTAGTGCTTCATGTCGTTAGTGTATGCTTAAACTGGACCATCAGATGGGCAACATGACAGCTCAGAGACTATCGCTGTTGCTGTGCAGACACATGGATTTGGGCCTGTGTCTGCGGGAGTTTGCGCGTTCTCCCCGTGGTTGCGTGGGTTTTGTCCGGGTGCTCCGGTTTCCTCCCACATCCCAAAAATGTGCTCTTAGGCTGATTGGGTAACAAATTGTCCCTATATTGGTCTCTATATGTCATTAAGACGTTAGGATGGCGGCGCGGGCTCGTTGGGCCGAAGGGCCTGTTTCCCATGCTGTGTTGTTCTTTGTAAATAGATGGGTCCTTTGATAAAGGACAGGAATTAGACCAAGCATTTGATTAAACTGGGCCCAGCCAACCTGCAGCAATACCTTGTCCTGTAGCCAGTCGCTCAATTGCCAGAAAGGGGCAAAAAGGTCAGTGAAGAAAACATTCTGTGAAATTCATCACATAGAATCCCCACAGTGGCCATTCAGTCCATTGAGTCTGCACTGGCCATAACTCTATCCCCATACCTCCACATATTTATCTGAACTAGTCCCTCTGACACTAAGTAGCAATTTAGCGTGGCTAATCAACCTAACCTGACATCTTTGGACTGAGGGGAAACCGGCCACTTAAAATACCCAAATCATTTAAAATAATCCTACAAAACAGGGATTTCTTTTGACGTTCATGAAAAAGATGTTGAATTCAGTCAGTGAAATACTTTCTGCATTTACAGGGGGCGGCCACGCCTAAAGAATTCTACGCAAAAAATTCTCGTTGGACAGAAGGTCTGATCTCTGCCTCCAAAGCTGTGGGATGGGGCGCCACTCAACTGGTGTAAGTACCTGTGCCAACGCTCACTGGGAAAACCACTTGCATGCTTACCCGTTTGACTCCGATGAGAGGTTTATTACTGTACCGTCACAGTAGTGGACAGGACACTTTGTATCTGTGCGGAGAAGGTATCTGTATCCAACAATGGGTAGATGCCCTCAAGTCAGTCAGCGCTTGATGTAATAGAGTAATGTGCAAGTGTCAGTACAGAATGGACAATGATCTGAGCTTTTTACGTTGCAGACTAATCTGCTAGGAATGGAAACTTTTTTCAATTCACAAACACGGTCAAGTTTCTTCTCAAGTAGTTTTTTTCTATTATTAGGATTCAATTTGACTCTGTGTCTCTGAGCTTGCTCTTACTGTACTCACCCCAGTCCAATGCCAGCATTTCCACATCTTGGTTGCATTACGCAGAATTACGACACAACAATTAGCCCACGTTAGTATTTATCCTCCACACAAACTATATTCCTAATCTTAATCCTCTTTGCTTGGTTTGTTCCCATATCTTTGTGTTTCTTTTTCCTTTAAACCACATGACTCTTATCTATTCTTAAATTATGACCTGATTTCTGCTTCAATTATCTCCTCTGGAATTACTTTCCACCCCTTCAAACCTCTTTCTAGAAACAAGATTAGTAAGGGCTGGGCTGGTTTAACTTGGTTCTTTGATAACAAATTGTTCCGTCGCTTTTCAAAAATGGTGTGACAACAGGACAGGATTCATATGTGGTGAATCTCCTTAATTGACTTCACTGGAAGTTCCTCCATGAACTAACAGGATGGATGCCTCACCACCCTGATGTCAGTCCCTTTAACAAGTAAACATTAACATGTGTTTCCCCTGAGGAACTGGTCTAAGTAAAAGAGTTTCACTTCTGAAAGGACCACTGTAGATTTGTTCAAATTACTTCTGCTGCAAGTTCAGATGTCAGCATGGCTGAGTTGGCAGTAATCTTGCCTCTGAACCAGAAGATCCTGGAACTCCAGGACTTAACACAAAAGTCAAGACTGACTTTGCAGTGCAGTACTGAGGAAGTGTCTTTCGAATTAGTCTCCAAACTAAGATCATTGCTGTTTGTGGGAGCTTGCAGTGTACAAATTGGCTGGCTTTAACCTACATTACAATAATGACCACACTTCAAGAATGGTTGATTGTAAAGTGGGACACTTGGCGGTTGTGAAAGGTGCTATGAAAATACAACTTAAATAATAACTTTCATTACAGAGAAGAAATGTTTGGATTTGACCAACAATTCTCATTAAAATGTTAATTTTTCAGTGGCACAGTAGTTAGCACTGCTGCCTCACAGCACCAGAGACCTGGGTTTGATTCGTGGTTTGGGTCACTGTTTGTATGGAGTCTGCACGTTCTCTCCATGTCTGCGTGGGTTTCCTCTGGGTGTCTAGTTTTCTCCACAGTCCAAAAGACGTGCTGGTTAGGTATGGCGAGTAGGGGATTTTCACAGCAACTTCATGTGGCTTGCGATCAGCATTGGCCAGAGTGAAGAAACTTTTTCTGTTCAGTGTTGATAACATGCAACATATTTAGATTGGAGTAACATCCATGATATCATGGGTTATGCCAATGTCCCACAGATGCTAAGTAAGAATGCCTATGTTCAAGAACACTTGTTGCATTAATGATTTGTTGGATCTTGTGCTGCAGAATATCTTTAGCAGTACAAGGTGTAAGTAATTGCACTTTTCCATTCTTAACACCCTCCTTACCCCATGTTATTCTTAGTTGGTTTCGCTCAGTTGTTTGGACGGTTGTGTTTGTGATGCAGAGTGATAGCAACAGTGTGGGATTGATTCTCGCACTGGCTGAAGTTATTCATGAAGGCTCACATTCTCAACCTTGCCCGTTGCCTGAAGTGATCCTCAGATTAACTCATCACCAGTCAGCTTTCCCCCTCTAATGGAAGAGCAGCCTCTGGCCATCTGGGGCTGTGGCGACTTATCCAAGTGATAACTAGTACTGTTCCATAAATGTCCACTAAGTGCCATATGAGAGCAAATTCAGTTTAATTGTTCCTTTCTGATTATTTTCACTGACACTAACTCACTGAACTCCCCTGCCCCCAAGCCTGTGGACACATAGGTGTATGTCTACATTCTCTCGCAAAGAAGAAAGAAGGCTTTGAAGCTGTAGTAGGAAGAGATCATGTTCATCCGCTTTCAGGTTACTGTTATTTTTCCCCCAAGAGCCATGAAAAGTTTCCGATAATTATAAATTGGAAGATAGCCAGAATCCTGAGCATTGAGCTTAAACACACACCTGGTGCTAAACTAGATGGTCTTGTTTTTAAGAGAACTATCCAGAAATGCTTAAAATGTGGATGTTTCAAAATAAATAAATGCCAAGGTAGGAAAAGACCTGTTGGTCTGTTCAGTGTGTCCCACTTAGTGGTGATGCTTTATCCCTCACAATACAAACAACTCACCCACCTGGGGTAATAACTCAAGTGTCAAAAATAAATCTAAACCCAGGGGGGAGGGATTGGAAAACTCCACTTTGATCCTCTCGGATGATCAAAATTATTCCAGGAAATTAGATTGGTCCTGACTTATGTGACCAATTAACCATCTATTGCGTGAGGTGAACAGGTAAGAATTCTGTGATTGAGTGTTTGTTGCAAGGTCGGAGACCTGTGCTGAGGATTAATCAGACAATGCACTCAATCTTTCAAGTTTTTATTACTTGCTGGCAAGGAGAACGGACACAGTGAATTTCACTATGGTGTTCTGTTGATTCATATAGATAATTAACAGTTACAGTTAATTACACTAAATGACCAATTTTCAAATCCTTCATTTGCATACATTGTCCACTAATCATAGCATAGTTTTTCCCATTTCTTATTCAATAGAAAATCTTCCAGCATAACGTCACCATAGGTCATTCATTGGCAGAATATGTCACCATTTTGTTTTGTATTTGTCATGGTAACTTGTCTTTGTTTCATTCTGTGACCAAGGAGAGGAATGCAGTGTTTATGAAACTGACACAAAGTTAGATTAGTTTCTATCCTGAATACACAACTGCTGACCTTCAATGAGGCCTTGATTATTTTGTGGACAGAGCTGCCTGCCATAGTTGTTGTAACTTAATTTCCACACTTGGTCCACAAGCTGATTATTCTGCACCATCTAAATCCAAGCTAGTTCTTCCTGGTTCTCTCTAACCAGCTCAATTGAAATATTGGTCTATATGCACACAAATTGGGGCCTTCATTTTCAGAACCTTGCCCCGAGTGGAGCCTTCACAGAGGGACACAGGCAGCAGAATACAAGAGCAACACCATTTGAGTTCCTCGCTATTGGCATTCTTTCACTTTTGCTGGATCAAAATCTTGAAATACGGAGCCCAACAGCATTTTGGGTGTACCTGTACCATAATGACTGTTTTTGTTTATTTATTAGCGTCATGAGTAAGCTTACATCAACACTGCAATGAAGTTAATGTGAGAATCCCCCAGTTGTCGCACTCTGGTTTGGGTACACTGCCAATGCAGTTAACCAGTCTTTCGAAGGAAACCAGAGCACCCGGAGGAAACCCACGCAGACATGGGGAGAACATGCAGACTCTGCACAGACAGTGACCCGAGCCAGGAATTAAACCCAGATCCCTGCAGCTGTGAGGCAGCAGCGCTAACCACTGTGCCACCATGTTCCCCATTTTATAATGAATCTAAATGGACTCCACACTTTAGCTGCAGCTCGAAAGCATTGGTTAGGGATATTTAGAGAATGATGCAGCGAAGGGCTCTTTCTTTCCCCATGCTGATATTCATCCTATTGAATGCAAATCTGAATTATTTTTAACCATAAATAAAAACAGAAAATTCTGGGTAAACTCATCAGGTCTGGCAGCATCTGTGGAGCAAAAAGAGTTAAGTTTTCAAGTCCGTATGACTCTTCTAAAAGTATTTTTTTTATTTTTAACCTGGTTTGCTTCAGTGCTTTTTACAATATGGAAACATTTCTATTACCAAAGTTACTGAAACTATCATTGAATTTGCAGGAGCAGTGAACTCAGGATTAAGAACAAACCTCTCTGCTTCTGGCATTATTGGATGCCAGCTAGCATTGGCACATACCCAGAGGGAGTGGGTCTGATTATACATCCATGAAATGAATGGGTTAAAGGGTTAAATTTGCACTCCTCCATCTTTACTGAGCCTGTGCTAGGCTTTCTCTATTTCCTCCCTGATCCCCGTTTAGTGTTGGGTTGATAATGGGGCTACCCCCCACCCCTCCCCCAAAGTGGAGCTGATGATGGCGAGGGAGTGAAGTATCATCAAGTCACGTTGGTGTTTCTTTTCTGGATCCAGGGATTCGGCTGATAAAGTCGTCCTGAAGACTGGGAAATATGAAGAGTTGATTGTCTGCTCGCATGAGGTGGCAGCCAGCACTGCACAGCTAGTCGCTGCATCAAAGGTAAGAAAATAGACAGGAGGAGGGGGAATGGGTGAGGAGAAATCAGTACGACTGAAATAAGGAATGGTGTCCAATATGATCAAACTGCGAGGGGTTTACTTTATATCTTACCACCATTCACTTGTTTGTCAGGACTGAGAGGGCCTGGAGGGGAGATTTAGAAACAGGCTTTAGATTGGCTGAAATAAAAACCACTAATGAAGAATGCAACAGGAGCTTGGACTGACCCAACATATCCCAAAAATTGAATGCAAGCTGTTTCAAATCCTTTCCACTCCTCTGTCACACTCATACCCCTGGTTCCGTAATGTGCTCTCACTGGGTGATCTTTTATCCCTTGTCTTGGGGTGGCACAGTGGTCAGCACTGCTGCCTCACAGCTTCAGTTCTGGTCTTGGGTGACTGTGTGGAGTCTACACATTCTCCCCGTGTCAGCGTGAGTTTCCTCTGGGTGCTCCGGTTTCCTCCTACGTTCCAAAGCCGCACAGGTTAGGTGGGTTGACCATGTTAAATTGTCCCAAGATGTATAGGTTAAGTGGATTGGCATGGGAAATATGTGGGGTTATGGGGATAGGGTCTTAGTAAGATACTGGGCTGGGTTTTATGGCCTCGCTTGACTTGAGACTGGAAAATCCTATGTGAGGTCAATGGACTTTCCCATTGTCTGCCCCTGGCCTGGTCCAATTCCCATGGCAGGCATGGAAGTCAAATTCTGACAATTCTGTCAGAGAATCAATGCAGACCTAATGGGCTGACTGGCTCTTCTGCACTGTATGATTCTCAATCACTGTGCCTTTCTGCTTCACTTTACCTACTTAAGATTCTGAGAAGCTTTTCTTTAGCTGCAGCCCAATCTCCAGCTTTAACCCTTCCTGTCTTCCTGCTGCCCGTCCTCTTTCTGATCCAGTTGAGAGGGACCCCGACACGTTTCACTTTACGTGTGGGGCACTGGACAGAAAGACAAGTTACCGACAGTCTGGAATGACGGACATGTTGTTGTGATTGCAGGTGAAAGCAGCCAGGGGCAGCAGAAACCTGTCCAGATTGCAACAGGCCTCCAGGCACGTGAACGAAATGACTGCCAATGTTGTGGCTTCAACAAAATCGGGACAGGAGCAAATTGAAGACAAAGGTAACGGCGATCATGTTCGACTTGCTGATTCACAAGGTGGCGGTGAATTTGACACTTTGCGTCTGATGTATACTAGGGTTCAGGTCCTGATGTCTCTGTCTCTACATTCCTCAGATACAATGGACTTTTCTGGAATGTCAAGAATTAAACTTAAAAAGGAGGAGATTGAAACACAGGTAATTTTTAATTGGTTTTGGAATTGTGCTGGCTGATGTGTTAGAACCATAGAAACCGTACAGTGCAGAAAGAGGCCATTTGACCCACGGAGTCTGCACCGACCGCAATCCCACCTCCCCCCGCCCATGTTTGTTCAGGGCCAGTGGCAAACAAATGCAAGTTTAAGTTCTTCACTTTCTGAAAAGAGGACTTGTTAAAACTAATTTTGATCATTTCAGATTTGCATTCTTTTTTCCTCCATCCAGCAAACTTTTTTTGCTCAGAGGCAGTGGGAGGGGAAGCTGCTGTGCAATAGGAAACTTGGAAGAATGGGTTTCTTGCAGATCCTGCCAAATTTAACAGGAGAACTGGATTAGGATTCTTTTATTTTTAAACTCTATTTTCCAGCTGTTAGCCAGCCATATTGAGAGATTGATCGGCTGCAGGGTCAGGCTGAAGCCTGGGAGGGAGGGAAAGAGAAAGATTAAAGGGGTTGGGGTGCTGTTCAGCATGATTGGTGACTAGAGGGAAGATTGAGTTACACAACAACGTAGGGAGATCTGAGGTCAGAAGGCAGATCAGAGGCCCATGCAGAGAGAGAGGGCGGCGCGATGGCACAATTGTTAGCACTGCTGCCTCGTGGCACCAGGGACCCGAGTTCAACTCCGACCTCAGGTGACTGTATGTTCTCCCCTTGTCAGTGTGCGTTTTCTCCAATTGCTCCGATTTCCTCCTACATTGCAAAGATGTGCAAGTTAGGTGGATTGGCCTATGCTAATTTCCCCCCTAGTGTGAGAGAGATTAGTGGAGTAAATGTATAGTGTTGCAGGGATAGGATAAGGCCTGGGTGGGATTGTTGTCAGTGCATTTGATGGGCTGAATGGTCTCCTTCTGCACTGTAGGATTCTATGAGACCAGAGACACCAGAAAGGAGATTGGAAAGTTGGAGGGAGGCATGCTCAGAAGGGACTGTTTGAGAATTGAAAGAGTCAGGAGGATTCAACTAGTGAGGGATTTGGTGAAGTGGGTAAACTGGATCCTAAAGGATCAGTGAGGAGATATTTATTCCCCAAATCCAAAAGCCTTCACCTCCCTTTGCCTGAAGCTTGGGCAAACTGATCCACCTGAATTAAATATAAAATGGTGGCTGAATGTGAGGCAGATATCCTCATTATACAGAAATTGTCTGACTGCCTCCTTAGGTGGGGGGAAGGGGTGGGGAGAGAGATTGGTTGGCCAACTCACTGTATCCCCTTAAAACTGCAAGTGAGTTGGAGTTGGATTGGGACCCCCCCACCACCACCAACCCATCCACTCCAACGCAGTGCATTACTAAAAGTGGTTTCAAGGCAAGCTAAGGCCTGACTGACCTAATTTCTAATGAACTAAAATCCACTCAACACACTGTCCAACAACACTCATGTCCATGGAATGTTGGGTATGCTTTCTCAGATGTTTTTTTCCCAAAAGCTGCACAGGTACCTCTCCATTGCGAAAGCACACACCGGTAAAACATTACAATTACTTTGTGAAAAGTCACGAGGCCAGTTCATTGTCATTGGGTGATGGAGGTAGGTACTCCCTACTAGTCTGCTGGGCTATGTGTAAATCCAGGCTTTCCTATCAAATATACCAAGGCTTCATTTGGTATAGATAGCCAATACAAGGAACCATGTCTTTATATTCATTGAAGGAGAAAATACAGGTTTATGCTGAGCAGTAAAAGCAAGTTCAACTCCAGATTTTAAAAAAAACAAAAATGAAAATTTGGAAATTCTTAATGATCTGCATGTGCTCAGATCTACAATAACCAAATTAACAGGATTACCTGTATATTCTTAATGATCTGCAGTATGCTCACACCTACAGGAACCAGTAACACTGTAAATGGTGTTTGATTTGTCACAAAGTAGACTCATTTCTGTTTGTTTAATCAGGATGAATAAGGAAATGAACCTATTGCTTGGGTCAACACCAGAGTCAGTAGAATAACTGGGCAAATTTGCATCCTAGATCATATCATGACACAGCTGGTGTTAAATTTCTTGTTTAGTGGAATAATATTGGGTTGAATCTTCCCATCTCCGATTATATCAAAGACCAGATGCATTCTAGGTACAACTGATGAAAATGGGTTATGTTCAGTGCCATGAAAATGACAGCACAAAGCAGATTTCCGTTGGTAGAATAACATTAACTATGATAAATATTTGAGAATAAATGCACAGATATTAGCCTGATGCTCCATTTATATCTATTTCTTGAAAAACAGATACCTGAAAGTAAGTATTTGATGGACATTTGTGTCTAAGTAATAAACTGAATCTGTAGAGTATATAGACTGTATAAAATAGTAGACTGTATTTGGGATCCCTTTGAAATTATAGAATATCTGAAAGGATATGTGAAACTCATACATCTAAGGTGATAAGTGTAATTCTACCATGATTTGTTCAGGACCCTGTGGCAGTCCAATGAGCAATTTCTCTGTTTTCCAAGACCCTCCGCATCTGTTTCTGATTTGGAGTTTTGGGAAAGATCTTAAAGATGGAGCACAACAGAATGACAGGGAGTGGGATAGTTTGATCTTGGATTTGGACAGAGCTCAGCACAACATTGAGGACCATGTTTTGTGTTCTAAAGCTTGCTAGGGACTGACTGTATAATTGCAAAACTGCATCTTCCTGGAGTTGCTGGAGTCAATTATACAGAATTTAATTTCCTACAAAGGATGGATGTGGATTAGGTGGGATGTTAAAATGTCAGATTAAATCTGACATTAAATTCTTAAATTGACTGCACTATCACAGCAGGCAGTGCATTCCACACCCCAACCACACTGAGTAATGAATCTACCTCAAACATCCCTCATTTATCTTCCACCATGAACCTTATAGTTATGCCACTTAGTAACATTTACGTCCACCTGAGGAAATAGTCTCTGCACATTCATTCTATCTATCCTCCTCATCATCTCATAAACCTCTATAAAGTCACTCCTCATCCTCCTTTGCTCTAAAAATAGCCCCATCTCCCTCAACCTTTCCTCATAAGATCTATTCTCCAAATCAGGCAGCATACTGATAAATCTCCTCTGTATTCTCTCCCAGTGCTTCCACATTCTTATAATGAAGTGACCAGAATACACACAATATTCCAAATGTGGTCTCACCAAAGTCCTGCATAGTTGCAGTATAATCCATGGCTCTTAAACTCAAACCCCTGTTAATAAACGCTAACACACTATAAGCCTTCACAGCTCTATCCATTTGAGTGGCAACATTTTGTGGCTATGAATCCCAAGATCTCTGTTCCTCCACATTCCTCATAACCTTGCTGTTGATGTTGTAATCCACATTCAAGTTTGTCCTATCAAAATGTATCACTTTGCACTTAACAGGATTAAACTCCATCTGCCACTTTTCAGCCCAGCTCTGCATCCTATCAATGTCTCTTTACAGCCTGCAAAAGCCCTTCACCTCATCCACTACTTTGCCAATCTTGGTGTCATCAGCAAACCCACCCTTCAGTTCCTCCTTCCAAGTCATTGATTTTAAAAAAAGTCACAAATAGCAGAGGACCCAGCACTGATCCCTGTGGTACACTGCTGGTAACTGGCCTCCAGTCTGAAAAGTTTCCCTCCACCATCACCCTCTGTCTTCTATGAGATAGCCAGTTACTTATCCAATCAGCCAAATTTCCTTCTATCCCACACTTCACTTTCTTTGAGTCTATTATGTGGAACCTTACCAAATGCCTTATTAAAATCCAAGTATACTACATCAACTGCTCTACCTTTGTCTACACATTTGTTACCTCATTAAATCAAATTTGTGAGATAATACTTACCCTTCACGAATCCGTGCTCTCCGATTAAGCTGCATTTTTCCAAATGATCATTAAAGCCTACCCCTCAGGACTTTTTAGTCTTGTCACTTTATTAGCTTAAATTCTATCAGATGTGTATATCCAGGATCAAGAAGGTTGTTATTCTCCATATTAGATAGTAATGGCATTGGCAATATCTTTGATTTTCATAAGTTAGAGCTTTGCAAAGGACATGTATAAAATCAGTTTTTAATAGGTGTTTTTTCATAGTGGCATTTTAATTTAGAAATTATTGAAAATATATAGTTAATATAAACATTACAGATTTAATCTGAAACTGCAAGTCCTTCCTTCCCAAACTACCTGATTGCAATCAGATTTGATGCATGCCAAATATTTAGAGTATTAGATTTTGTGTTAGCGATGTGAAGTGGTTGACATTACATAGCCTAAACTAACAAGATTGATCAGTGACTATTCCTAAAAGTTGGCTTCCATTGTGACCTGTCAGTAGTCGCTGGTGTGACATTATCAGAGAAAGATGAGCGAGAGCCTTAGACAGCCACTTAAATAGAAGCGCTCAAACTCAGTGGTGGGTGTCACGCAAAGGCAACTTCACCACTGGCATTGCATATTGTGTGAGTACTTGCTTATCGATTTACACTGAGATTAGCCATCTCCATATCAACATCAGATGGGGAGGCAGTGGCACAGTGGCTTTGGGCTAGTAATCTAGAGACTCAGAGTAATTCTCTGGAGTCCTGGGTTCAAAAACAAATCATGGCAGATGGTGAAATTTGAATTCAATGATCTGGAATTAAAAGTTTAAATGATAACCATGAAACCATCATCAATGGCACAAAAACCCCCCATCTGGTTCCTTTAGGGAAGGAAATCTGCTGTACATACCTGGCCTGGCCTACAGATTCCCATAGCAATGTGGTTGTCTTTTAAATCGCCCTCAGTGCTCAATGCTGGAACAACCAGTGATGCTCACAACTCAAGAACAATAAAAATAGAGTTGTGAAAGTTTGAAGAAACAGTAAAGAGGTCTCACAACACTAGGTTAAAATCCAACAGATTTATTTGGAATCATGAGCTTTTGGAGTGCTGCTCCTTCATCAGATGAGTGGAGAGACGGGTTCACAAGCGCAGCATATACAGACAAAGACACAATTGCAAGATAATGGTTGGAATGCGAGTCTTTACAAGTATAGACAATGCGAGTGGAGAGCAGGATAATCACAGGTTAAAGAGGTGTGAATTGTCTCAACCCAGGACAGTTAGTAGGATTTTGCAAGCCCAGGCCTGATGGCAGGGGTTACATATTTAAAGAAAGGTTGTCATCTAGAACATCCCCACATGGCTGGAGTTCATTGGTATTTTCTGCAGCCAGGTATATTAATAGCTGGGCAACAGTGAAGCCTCATGGATTACATGGTTTCAATTCTACTTCCTCCACCCACATAAATTTGCATTTCAGAAACAATCATCTTGTTCTAACGCAATCCTTGAAACAATAGATGAGTTGTGCATGAAACATGAATCACACAAACAGGATTTGACAATGAGGTTCAAATATGTTGAAATACCTGATTTATATCACGTCCATATCATTGAGACATCAGCAATCCTCCTCCACAAACCAAATCTCGATGGCCAAATCTCCTTTTAATTCAGCTTCTGGGCCAGTTAATAAACTAATTGCTTTCCTTACCTTCATCCAGGTGAAAGTGTTGGAGTTGGAAAATAAACTGCAGCAGGAGAGAATGAAGCTGGGAGATTTAAGGAAAAAACACTATGAGCTGGGTGGAATATGTGATGACATTCTGGAGGATGAGAAGTTGCCTGCCAAACCTGAGATCTCAAAGAAGCCACCACTTTCCCAAAAACCAAACATCCCAGCAAAAAAAGATGGTCAGGTAAGTTCGACCTCTCTCATTTAATGATCATATAGTATTGTAGTCCACAAAATCGGTGAACTTTTGTATCCAAGGCTCTTATTCAGAGGAATCTCAGAATCACCGCAGTGCAGGAAGCGACCATTTGACCCATCAATTGCAAGAGCATCTTACCCCCATAACCCCACACATTTACCATAGCTAATCCATCTAACCTTCACATTTTTGGATACTTAGGGATAATTTATCATTGCCAGTCTGCCTAAACTGCATATCTTTTGGACTGTAGGAGGAAACTCACACAGACAGTCACACAAGGCTGGAATTGAACCCAGATCCCTAGCGCTGGGAGGCAGCAGTGCTAACTACTGCGAAACATACCGCCCTCTAAACTGTTAAACCTCAAGTTGCTTCAGAATGTTGTTTGGGGTGGGGGTGTGGAAATGGTTGGGGGGGGGGGGAGGATGGCAGGGAAAGGGGAATGTATAAAGTAGGAAATACTGCAGCCAAACTTCCACAAACAGCAATGTGGTGCATTTGTTGCTGTACAACACTAGTCATTGTCTCCTGACTGATTATAACATCACTTTAAATATGACAATTGTTCCATGTTGTTTTGCAGCTAAACACACCCGATGTGACTTACATTGCTCATTTACGGAGCTCTCAATAAAGAAACATGGAGAGACTGACATTGGCTGCAGTACTCGGAACAGGGAAGAAGAATCTCCTCTATGCTGCTCCTGCAAGTCAAGCTCATCAGATGGCAGTGTTACATTCCACAACCTTAACTTGCTCGTTTTATCGAATTACTCGTTTTTAATCTGAATGCTCTATCAGATTAAAATAATTTATATGGAAAGTAAAGGATAGATGTTAACATTGTAGAATAATCATTGTTACCAATACCCTACATTAATTATCAAATTGGTCGTGTGGGATAGAAATGGGAAGAGATAGAATAAGTCAATTGTCCTCCAACTAGCCATTCATTGAAACTTCTGTGAACTGAAATCCGTCACAAATCAGACCTTTATTGATTACACTGAAATGTCTTTTCTTCTATAAAAGGTTATTAAAGTGCTCTGTACACTTTTGAACTTGCTGCTGGGTGAGAATATTTGAGGATTTGCTGGAAAGCACTATGAAATATCAATAAAATAGTTTCAGAAGCTTTGTACATACCTTCCCCAGAAATTATACCTTTTTAGATTTAAATCCCATAGAGCAAGGTCTTTTTATATATATATGTGGACATTTTAATGGGTGTGGTCTATTTATTAGCAATAATCAACTTTTAGCCAAGACATAACGAATTTGCCATATGAACAGTTGTCTTCAGCTGCATTGCTGAATTTTACATGTGAAATTTGAAATAAATAGTTACTAACATTTTGTTGCACTTATTTATTTTACATCAGACATATTTAATAGGGTTAAAAAGTCCTAAGGATCTACCTGGACAGCCAACCATACATCATTGTTGCCTCTTACTATTAATACAGATCTACACTCATTCTGCCTCACATAACTTAAAACATTGAACTCAACATGAAGTAGTATCTAATCAGTCTGCTGAAGTTATCTCCGGTACAAGGTCAGTTTTTACGACTACAATTGTGATGGGTCAAATGGTCACCCCCTGCGCTGCAGGTTTGGATGGAATGAATGGCCGCCTTCTGTACTGTAGAGATTTCTATTCTATGAAATAGCAAATGAGTCCCTAAACTGAGGGTATGCAAAGCCTGACTTAGTCTGTATTCAAATATAAACATTGTAAAGGTTTATAATAGATTCTATTGCAATTTAACATGAGGCATGATTGCCATGTCTCTCCCAAGATCCCACAGCCTAGCTAATGCCCAAGTTTGTAGCTTTGCTCATGTACTCTTTTCTTTCCTTGTGTTCTTAAGCGTAATAATCTACAAATTTAACATCCAACACCTTCAACTCTTCCCGAAGTAATTAATTCTGAATTGTATAACTTACTTTCTCTCCACCATTTGTATTCTAGCAGAGAAGTATTAGCTTTTCATCTCATCAAAACTTTTTCATAAACAGGTAATTCGGTTTCCTTCCAAGAACAACTACTGATCTCAAGCCACAACCTCTCATTTTTGCTGAACATTACTTGTCCCTCTAAGGAAATCTGGCATGTCAGCTATGACTTTCACCAACTTTTACAGATGCACCATTGCCCACATTCTGTCTGGTTGTATCACAGCTTAGTATGGCACCTGCTCTGCCCAAGACCACAAGAAATTACAAAAGATCATGAATGTAGCCCAATCCATGACAAACCAGCCTCCTATGTATTGACTGTCTACACTTCCCCACTGCCTTGGCAAAGCAGCCAGCATAATTAAGGATTCCATGTGTCCCAGACATTCTCTCTTCCTTTGGGAAAAAAAATCTGAGATCACATACCAACCAATTCAAAACAGCTTCTTCCCTGCTGCCACATTTTTGAATGGATCTTCCTTGCACTAAGTTGATCTCTCTATATTCTAGCTATGACTAACACTACATTCTGCATGTTCTCCTTTCCTTCTCTCCGAATGTGTTTTGTCCGTATAGCATGCACCAATACTTTTCATTCTATATTAATAGATCTGACAACAATAAATCAAAATCTAGGATGTGTGGAGGTTGAGACTATCACAGCAGCAGGTTAAAGTGGCAATTGTTAAGTTTGACATATTGTGTAAGTGGATTCATTCAGAGTTCTAGTGTATAGCCAAGATGGGTTGCAGCAGCTGCAATACCAAATGTAGGAAAAGCTGGGGAAACAGGGTGGATAGGAAAGGGTTTGGCAATATCAGGAAGTAGCTATCGGAAAATGTAGTAACTTTAATATCTCAGCAATGACGCCTTCAGAGGTGAATTCCTATAGGAAATTCTCCAAAATCAGTGAAAGGAGGTAGTGAAAGACTGGTTGGATACAAAATGGACAGAGGAGATATTAGAAAGAGTGGCTATAAAATGATATGTCACCAGGCCGAATGAGTAACTTCGGAGGATACTGAGGCAAAGATGGATGTTGCAGAGGCCTGTGAACATTACTGCTTCTGCTTGCAGCTGGAACTTCCAAGAGATAGTGTCATGGGATGCTACCCTCATCTGCCTTGTACCATTCTCAGACATTCACTCCAGCTCATCTGTAATGACTGTAACATCCATCATCTATCTACACTCTAAGGCAATCCCTTTCTGTTGCCCTCCACAAGAGATCTCTAGATTTTCAGCTCTGATCAAGTGCCCAAAATATCTTGTTTCCCCTCTAGATGTCACTTTTAGGATTGCAATTTTCTATAGAGTGTAGAGGGATTTATAAGCCTACATTTTAACATACATTTTCAGGGCCAGTATTATCTTAGGTTTCAGGCATATAGGAAATTGAATAGAGCATAGCATCTGAGCTTTTCCTTGCTACAAGCCTTACATTTTCTTGCTGTTAACACATTTTTCACCATCACAAAGTTACTTCTAACTTTCCACTTCATCATTTGTTCTAAATAGACAGCAACACCATCCACTTCAATAGTTTCTAATTATCTAATATATTCCTTTCACCCTTTTGTTTAACTAGATTTTAATTGATCTATGCAATTTTGTACAGCCTCTTCTGATTCTGCCAATAGCACTTGTACCGTTGGCATACTAGATGTTCTTTTTACCCATGGACACGCATCTAATTCTGAAAATCTGATCTACGCACATATTGAATATTTGATTGCCTCTCTTTTAGTCTGCTTGCTAGCTAGTTGGTCCCAATATAAACTCTGGACAAATGTCACATCCTTACTGTCAATGTCACATGTCAGCAACTGATCCATTAACTTTTGGTGATAAACAGAACCAAATGCCCTATGAAGCATATGTAAATATTCTTGTTACTCGTTGAAGATTCTTAGATTAAGTATTTCTTCTCCCGTACCCATTCCAGGTCTAAATCCAGAGTGCATTTCACAGATTTCTGCTTCAAATGCATTATTTCCATTTGGATTTAGGATCATTTTAATGAGATGACTCACTAAGCTTATAGTTCAAAGATGATGGCACTCCATTGCTTTAGCTTTCTTAGCTAAGTTAATGAATAATACATGTCATGAGTCACTTGGAATGCATCCTTTTTGTTTATTTTTGACCACAAATTTCTGTTATCACTTCTAATTCCGTTTCTCAAAAGGCTTTTAAATGTTCTGTTGTCACTTCATCTATCCCTAGAGCTTTTCCTGTACTCAATTTCAAAGTATTCTTTATAATGTTTGGGTGCACATTTGCCTGTATCTTGAGGACCTCTCAATTTGAATTTTTATATAGTTCATTTATATATTCTGTTTGCTTCTGCATTCATCAAACATTAATCTTACCATCTTTGACTTTTATGCAACCAATAACTGTCATTATTCTTCAGTCAACAGATTTCATCTTTTGGTGCAGAAGTCTCTCATCTGCTTCCAGTTCCATTACTACTTTACATCTCACACCATTTTGCTTCATCTTTCTTTTTGGTTGCATCATAATTGAATGCAATTACTTTCTTTCCTTTATTATTGCTAGCATCTCATCTATCACTCCTCGTCTCTGTGTTTCCCACTTTACCAATATTCATTTACAGCATGTTGTATATCATAGACGCTTCAAGTGCAGAAAGAGATCATTTGGCTCATCAAGATGGCACAGTCATCTTACCCAGGACCATCACCTCCTTATCCCCATTTCCCATGGCTAATCCACCTAACTGTACTCATCTTTGGTCACCAAGGGGCAATTTAGCACAGCCAATCCACCTAACGTGCAGAACTTTGGACTGTGGGTGGAAACTGGAGCACTCAGAGGAAATCCATGAAGACATAGGGAGAATTTGCAAACTCCACACACAGCCAGCTAAGGCTGGAGTGGAATCTTGGTGCTGTGAGGCAGCAGTGCTAACCACTGTCATCGTGCCACAATCCTCATTTTTTCCCCCCATGTGCTGTTTGGGATTTTTCTTCTGTTTCCTCAATGCAGAGACGTTCAATATTTTTCTTTAACAGAATGTCAATATTCCCATCCTTCAACATATCACGGTCTAAATAATCATTCACATTTGCCTTTTTTGGATTTCCTCTTTATTTTTGCCACAAGGAAACAATGATCTGAATTTGTATTGGCACTGGGATATATATTACTCCAGCTCCTCAAGCCTGCTCTGTGATTCAATAAGGTCATGGCTGATCTGTAGCCTAACTCCATGTACATGCCCTAGGCCCATACCTCTGCTCAATAAAGATTTGTCCATCTCAGATTGAAACCTCTCAATTGAAGCAGCATCCACTATAATTTCAGTAAGAGCTTTCCATACCTCCACACTCTCTGCACGTAGAAGTATTTTCTAACATCTCTCAAAAGCTTGGCCCTAATTTTTAAGATTGTGGCCCCAGGTTTTACAACCTTCAACCAGTGGAAAGAGTTTATCCTGATTCAATCAGGCCTTTCCTGTAAATATTTTGAAAACCTCTTTCAGATCACACTTTAACTTTGAATTTGAGAGAATAAAGGCCCAATTTGTCCAATCTCTCCTCGTATCAATCTGATGTCCAAATATCATTCTTGTAAACCTAAATTGAACTCAGGAGGGATGTTTTGACCCTGGCCAAAGTGGTGGTGCCCATACCTGCTCACAGCACTTCAAATGGGATCTAATTAGGGTTTGTATAACTGCAGTATTACATCTGCACCCCTATATTCCAGCCCTTTAGATATGAAAGCCACCATTCTGTTGACCTTCTTGACTATTGTTCACAGCAGTTTAAGGGAGTTGTGCATCTGAATGGCCAAATCTCATTAGACATCCACTGAATTTAATTTTGTGCTTTCTAAAAAATACCCTTTTATGATCTGAAATGGATAACCTCACACTTGCTTACATTAAAATCTATTTGCAGCAGCTGTAATTTAATGCTGAATACAACACTATTTACAATGCTGCCCAATTTTGCCATCCACAAATTTGAATATTTGACTTTTTATGCCATTATCCAAGTCATTAATAAATATTGTAAATAACTGAAGCCCCAAGACAGATCCCTGAGGGACACCACTAGTCACATTCTCCCAATCTGCATACTTACCCATTAGTACAACTGTTTCCTGTCGCTCATGTCAGCAATCTGCCTTCAAAAGTCCATGGGCTTCCACCTTAGCTAACAATCTCATGCTGGATCTTATCAAAAATCCATATAAACAACATCCATCAATGTGCCTCTGTCCACCTATTTCTCACCACTTCAAAGAATTTTGAGGTTTCTCAGGCATGACCTATCCTTCATGAATCCATACTGACACTAAATTCCTCCAGCACAGGCATTAGGTTAACTGGTCTGTAATTCCTTGGTTTCCCTTTGTCACCCTTCATAGGGTGGAGTGACATGAGCTAACCCAGTCCAAGAGTACAACTGTAAAATCTAGGGAATGTTGATTAAAGGCAAAAACTCTACAGCTAAGGTGCAGAAGCTAACTGTAGTATTCTTAAAACCCACTCTACCCAAGATCAGATAATAGAGTGAAGAACAAAGATCAAAATGGTGTCTTGTGAGTCTGCACAGCTTAAATTATTTACTTCATTCACCAACAGATCTATTGGGAATATTCCCAAGACTTGCCTCAATTGAGAAATCTAAAAACAGGACATGGCATCATCACCAGAAGAAAAATCTTAGTCCTTGCATCTGCACCAAGAGAGGGGGTGATGCAAGTGCATGGGAGGACACATTACCTCTCACCCCTAGTTGTAATTATGAAACTACTGTCTTCCTCTCTCAAACAGTGAATTCCATTTTTTTTCCCCCCATGTTCAATCCCATACTAAACAGGATTAGCACTGCTGTCTCAAAGCTCCAGAGATCTGGGTTCAATTCCCAGCTTGGGGCACTGTGTGGAATTTGTACATTCTCTGTGTTTGCATGGATTCTTTCCAAGTGCTCCAGTTTCCTCCCACAGGCCAAAGATATGTGGGTTAAGTTGATTGGTCATGCTAAATTAATCTTAGTGTCCCAGGATGTGACAGGTTAGAAGAATTAGCAGGGTAATTAAGTACAGTAGGGCCCTGGGTGGGATTGTTGTCAGTGCAGACTTGAAGGGCTAAATGGCTGTCTTCTGTACTGTAGGGCTTGTATGACTCATTTTCCCCCAAAAATAAAGTTTGGAATTTCTTCATCTTCAGTATTTTCCTAATGTGCTGGATGGCTGCACAATATGCATGGACTCAGCACTATTTTTCTCATTCATTTTACACTTAACAACAACTGCCCCAGTCTTCTGGCAAATCATCCCCTTCAAAAAGAAGAACACCAAATTAACTTTCAGTCACCTCCCCTAACTGCTTGACAGGCGCCCACCTCAGGTTACTTTGTTACCTGAAAAGTGCTGTCAAAATACCTGCTGCTGAAATCATTAACCGGAGCCCAACAGCAAGCAGAAATAAAAGTTCTGTGAATGCAGATGGCCACAACATGTAGGCCTGTACAAAGTAACAATTCATTTGCATTTTGAGTCAACAAGCTTCACAATAACTAGATATATCAATGGTCAGAAATTAAAGCAACAAGCAGTGTTTAGTTGTGAGGAGTTATACACACTCTTCAGCTCACCCCGATGAGAGTCACAGCCTTCATAAATAATCCAATTTGATTAAGCTTTTGCGTGCCAGCCACCACAACGGATACAAGACAGGATTTCAACATCACATCCATACCCATGATCAAGCAAAGACAAATGATTCAAGCGTTTCAGGCCCTGCAAGTCAACAATACTCAGTTGTACTGAGGCAGCTCAGAAGGATTCTGAAAATAATTTCCAGTGCCTCTGAAGAAATTGTACATGGATCAATTAAGTTGATGCAACCTTTAGTCAAAAGAAGGGTAAAACATATACAAATTACAATAAACTTGAATTATTGCTATTGCATATCATATATCCCTGTTTTGATTCTGCAAGGATTGTATAAGGAGAGAGAGATGTTAAGGTATTATAAGACAAAAGTGGGAATTAATTATTAAATCTTCAAACATGGCTGGTTAAATAAAAATTAAAGCATTTAACAGACCAATAGATGGAATTTGAGCACTTAGCAATGATCTTTGACAATTCCTATTTCTGTACTTCACACCATTCTCACAAACAATAAAGGCAAGCTTTTCAAAAATAATTGTAAAAAAACCACCAAATTTTGTATGCAAAATCCAGGATTAAATATCCATTTCCACCCAAAGAAGCAGGTGGCAGGCTGTTAATTTTTACTCACTTGCCAAGTAAAGTTAACCTTTGAATTAAGTGCTGACAGGGAGTTCAAATTCATGACTCACTAAGTTTTACTGATAACACTGAAAAATTGAAACAACAGCCATAAAAAAATGGATATAGTACATTGGATTTTATTAATAGAATATGATTAAAATATTGAGGTAACTTTCTGTAGCTCAACACTACAACAATCATTAGTAACAGCAGTTCTGAACTATAAACTTCACAAAAGAATGTATTGTCAAATATTTTACTTTTTAAAAAACATCTGAAATTGAAGTGTTGAGTTTTTCCTATGGTAGGCACATAGTTACCAGTTATTATAAAAAACAGTTTTCCACTATTGAATGAAAAACTGTAGCAGACATAGTTAATCTTTCAAGCCAATTTAAGCAATTTGAACAAGATGTCCTAAAGACCACATTCAAACAATTTGCTCCATTGTTAGATTAAAAATGTTGCTGTGTCACTTGACTTGAGCTTTAAATGACAAAATGTGTCAGAGCTTTTGCAACTCAACATGCAATCTCAGAATCATAAAACAGTTAAGACATTGGACTGTCAGTCACTCGCAATAGTACATTTTCTTTTAGCACATATGGAGTTATCTTAACACAAACTAATTTGCTTAATTTTAATATCAACGTTAGGAGATTACAGTCATTTAACTCTATTTCAATGTACTGCACACTACCAGCTTAGTCACAATCTGATTACTTGCAACTCTCCCTCTGTTTCCTCACCCTCCCCTCCCCACAACATTCCCCCAAAAACATACATTTTGAAAGGTTATGTGCTGCCACAGAAGCATCACAATCTTAAAGTAAAACATTTCCCACTGTCCCTTATAACGAATATTGCTAAGGCACATAACAAACATATGTTCTAGATTGAATATTCATCCATATATGATACCATGAGCCAGGAGTTTGCAAATAAATGAAGTAGCCCATCTGACTCCAGTCCTGCTCAACATGCAATGATCAGATACACTGGATAAAATGTGCAACACGGCTCATTCATTTGAAGAAAAATCCAAATTTTTCTAACATCCGGTGAAACAGGGTTATCTAACACCCTTTCCTATGACTTTAATTTATTCTACACATTTCCATAATTTTAAAGCCATTTCATCATCAGATAACAGTTAATGAAATAGAATCCAGCTCCAGCATTTCAGAATTGAAGAACTGAGGAGGGAAATCAATTGTAGAATATAACTTTTTTTTTAAAAAGATAGAAATTAGTCTTCGGTGGTAGAGCATCAATAGCTAGTGCCTGATATTCAGATTCACTGACTCCAAAAGCAAGGCATGCAACAGGCCCTTGAGGAGTTACCACCCTTTATACCCTAGCACCCAAGACAAATTTCTACCAAGTTTTTAATGAAAGTTATGTCAAGAGTGGCAAAACGAAAAATAATTTTGTAGCCATAAGATTTGTAGAGTTTTAAAGTGGTTTTTACATTTCAAGCAAGACAACTGAACATTGCAGCTTTTTTGGCCAAACCTGTTTGACTGATCACAACTAATTTTAAAGCCGGAACTTCAGAATAACACTGAAGTGAAAGGTAGCTAAGATTCAATCAACACTATTGAAGTTGAAATAAATGAAATACGATGAAGCTCTCCCCTTCAAAAACATGGTAAAATTCAGCAGAAAGTTTCAGAAAACTATGCCCATATGCAATCACACCAAGTATAATCTTTACAGAGCCTTTGACATTCAAATAAACATCAACCTACCCTTTCTGCCAGTGTTCTACGGTGTGTTTACAACAAATCAACTTGATTCTAAACGTGTCAGCAAATAAATTTCTATCAATTGTGCTACCAGACTATTCCCAAATTTCAATGAACTTCTTGTACCAGCATTTTTTAAAACAATTTTGCAGGTTTTTTCCATTAGTTGAATTTCCACTTAAAAGTCTATTGAAAAAGTGCAATGGATTCAAGAGTTATAAAATTGAAAGATTAGGGTAAAAGGCCCCAATTACATCTTCAAACATCTTATCCAAAAGTGTTCGCACAAAATAGAACTTCTGAAATTCTTAAGAAAAAAAAACACCACGTAGGAGGATATTTCTAACGTGTGGTCTCCTAACAAATGCAGTAATTCCCCCTTGAAGAAATATAGATCACGTACGCTTTCATCAAACATTGAATATTTCAGCAGAATTTAAAAGCACCTAAGAGTAGAATGGACCACATTTCTTAAGATTATTGCAAAATGAAACCTGGTTGAGGAGGACGTTGTCCAGCTTTCTGAGCAACTGGTGGTGGATAAGGTGGCCTGTACTGTAGTGGATAACCTGACTGAGATGTGGAAATTGGAGCAACATTTCCCGATCTTGGTGGGATAGGAGGGAAAGCAGCAATCGGATAAGGAGGTACTGATTCGGCTCCTAAGGCCGCACTTGTAAAAGGAGTGGGGGTGGCTCCTGTTTGAGTAGGTGGGGGTGGTGGGACCCTCCGAGGCACAACAGTGGGAGTGTTGGATTCCGTTAAACTGGAATTCTGATTTGTTTGTATTGGCTCAGGTTGCTTCTGTAGCTGTGTTGGCCTTGCCTGAGTCAGCCTGGGTCCTTTCAAGACAATCTCTTGCAGCTTTTCGATTTTCACCCGCCGCTGATGAGCAAGTTTCCTTTTATTCTGATATTGTTCAATGAAAACGTCCAAGGGTACCTCACCATCCAGAAACTCCTGAGCCATGATCTGAAAATTGAGATTAAAGCCACCAAAGAGTTTGTTCAATTGCTGCTTTTTGTATTAAACAACTGAGAAAAATACAACATTTTATATTAGTCATTCTCATAATTTAAAAAATTGTATATGGAAAGATGGGACCAAACTTGTTAAAATTTATTTTCATAAAGATTTTACCACTAAGTTTAAAGTATATCAGAGCCACCAATTTAGCACTGAAAATCTATACCACCAAATATGAGTCATAACAACTGTTTAGTGCAGATATTAATAGGCTGTCAAAGCCTTGTTTTAAATCATGCTTGCATTGGTTACTTCAGTTCATATACAGATCATTTGTCTGATAACTAAAGCCAGTGGTTCAGAATTTTTGTGGAATGGCAACTGCCACTGAATTGCTGCTTCACTTCTATTTACTTAACCACGTGTAAAACTGCATGTTTCTCAGCTAGACTTTCAACTCAGTCCTCCTGAGAAGTATGCAGTGCAGCTGCTCAAGGAGGCCTCTGGTGCAGTTCAGAATTGATGGGGAAAGTGAAGCCATGCTCCTCCTCCTTTAGGTAACTAACTGCTGTAATCCAAAGATGGATCATGTCTTAAGGGACACCATGTACAAATCCCTGGATAACAGGAAGGGTGGGGGGAGAACTGCACCCAACTCATCCTGATGGCCATCTTTGTTTGTGGCTGCATCAAGCTATGTGCGGATCCTCAGTACGCAAACACCGAGTGTCACTATGTACTGAGATTCTATCTGTCTCCAGTGTTGCGAAGGATGGGTCTGACCACATTGTCATGGAAAGCTCCAAGTAGTTGGACTGATTGTCCATCAGTGGTCTGCATGGAATGTCCTCAAGGCCAGAGGGAAAAGGAGATGGTAGATCAAGTCGTACAGTTCCCTGATCAGACAGTTAAAGTCATTTGCAGAACAGCTCATTACCAGAGCTTTCAAACAAGCACTAAGAGTTAGTTTGGCTGATGGTGAGAAGGACATTCCTCATCATAATCTCATGCAGGCCCCAAAGTCTCTGTGTTACCACATGCTGCCCTCAAAGTGGTTGGGGGGGGGGGGGGGGGGGGGGGGTTCACTTGCACACCTCTCAATGTGCCTCGTGATGATTGCAGTGCAATTGATTCAGACATATATTTTATATAGATTTTTCACGTTTAAGGGGAATGTTTAAAAAAATCAGCTTTCTTCTACAGTTAGTTGATATGTTTGGTAGGAATGCAACTCAGACACTGGGACAGCAGGCTAATTACTCATTTCAACCTTGCAAGTGCTTATTTTAATGGACTTTTGTTTACTTAAGTTCTCTTAGGATTTCTGATTAGAGACACTGACAGGGTCATTTGGTGGTTTTATGGGCAACAGAGGAAGAAGTTTTTGTAGAGTTGGAGTTCTAACTGGGAATTACTGGAAGTCAGAGGCTACTGAAACTCATTTTCTCTTTGAAAGCTTCATGATGGTCTACACACCTTACAGCAAATACATTTCTAGGTACTAAGTATTTAAAATGGTATTTAAGTCTGTAAGAGGAATATTGTTTATTAGGAATAGGAACACTCATAAGCCAGAAAATAAGGTTGGTTCCCTTTAGATTTTAAATATTGCTCAACTGTTAACAGTCAAGATGCTTCATTTATTACTTATATTTAAACTGTGTAATTAAAGTTTGTTTTATTATAAAAGATCCTTAATTTGTCGGGAATTGCTCCTGAAGTAAAACATTCTTTTCTCACTTTTATGCCAAAATTGAAAAATTGTCTAGCATTCGAACGCAAGTTGGCTTTCTTCACCGGGATCCTAACACTTTGCAAAGACAGACTGGAGAGAGGTGCAGTGGTATTTACCCAGATTTATCACGAACAGGTCTGTGGCACACAGCCCTGTGTTCTACAAGCTGTTCCTGAGTGTTGCAGATTGGCACATTCCAAGGTTCGGACCACGCGCTGAAAGACGCACTCAGGTTTGGGACTGCTGCTGCCTAAATGCAATGGGGGAAGGCCACGGTCTGTAGCCTTTCAGCCAATGTAGACCAAGAGCCTGGAAATGGAGCGAAAGTTCTCGGACTGTGTGCTTAATCCTGCAGTACATAACTGTATTGAAGCACCACAGAGTACAAGATGACTGATATATATAGTTTAAAAACTGTATTCTGATGAAAATATTGAATGCTTGTAATGTTCACAACCGAGTAGAAATACCTCAGAGTGCACCTTGGTCTTTGGAGAAAATATGAATATCAGTGACATTATGACATTTGAAATGTTTTGTAACATCTCAGGCATTTTGTATATTTTATGAACAACATATTTTAACAAAAGAAAACTTAGCTGCTGTAAGTCAAAGTTTAAAGTCACAGCCACTTTGACAGGAGAGAAGGCAAGTACGCAAGGGGAATGAATCAAAAACTGAAAATGCTGGAAAATCTCAGAAGGTCTGACAGCATCTGTGGAGAGAGCTGCATTTCAAGTCTGGGTGACTCTTCATTGATTAATGACGATTCTGTTTCAGGTTCTAGCATTCACAGTAATTTGCTTTTCTCTTAGTGCAAGGTTATGGATTGGGATATTAAGTACCATAATTACCCTGCAGTCAGAAGTGATTTCAATCCTACCTGATAACATCTGTTAAAGAGAATCGGGACCAAAGTCTCTGATTTCATTTTGCAGGGTTCCAGGTGCAGCATAATTTCAGAAATCGAAATTTCCTGGACAGGAGTCACCTGGGAACCCTGAAAGCATCTTCTGGGGTATGATGCCCTGGGAAATGGAACATCTGGCCCTTTTATTTGTATGTGAAAAGTTTTAAGTAGAGGATGTATGGGGGCATGAAATGATTTTGGCGGATAGGATTAAGGAAAACCCAAAGGCTTTTTATTCCTATGTTAGGAATAAAAGGGTGGTTAGAGGAAAAATCGGACCTCTTAGGGACAGAGAAGGGGAACTGTGCTTAGAGCCTGAGGGAATGGCGGAGATCCTGAATGAATACTTTGCGTCGGTATTCACAAAGGAGAGGGGCTTGTTGACAGCTCCTGTCTCTGAGGAAGCTGTGGACCAGTTGAGGGAAATATCCATACCGAGGAAGTGTTAGAGCTTCTAGGTAGCATTAAAATGGATAAATCTCCTGGGCCTGATGGCATTTATCCCAGACTGCTTAGAGAGGTGCGAAGTGAAATTGCTGGGCCTCTGACGCAAATCTTTGTCTCTTCCTTGGACACAGGTGAGGTCCCAGAGGACTGGAGAATAGCTAATGTTGTACTGTTGTTTAAAAAGGGCAGTAGGGATAACCCTGGAAATTATAGGCCGGTGAGTTTGACGTCAGTGGTAGGGAAGCTGTTGGAGGGGATTCTTAGAGATAGGATGTATAGGCACTTAGAGCGTTGCGATCTGATTAGGGATACGCAGCATGGATTTGTTAAGGGGAGGTCGTGCCTTACAAATCTGGTAGAATGTTTTGAGGAGGTGACGAAAATGGTGGATGAAGGGCGAGCCGTTGATGTTGTCTATATGGATTTTAGTAAGGCGTTTGACAAAGTCCCTCATGGGAGGTTAGTCGAGAAGGTCAAGGCAAATGGGACGAGGACAGGTAGCTAGATGGATAAGTAACTGGCTTGGTAATAGGAGACAGAGAGTAATAGTGGGTGTTGCTCTAGCTGGAGGTCGGTCACTAGTGGTGTGCCGCAGGGCTCGGTACTGGGACCTCTTCTATTTGTAATATATATAAATGACTTGGAAGAGGGAGTAAGTGGAGTGATTAGCAAGTTTGCAGACGATACAAAGATGGCTGGACTTGCGGATAGTGAGGAGCATTGTCAGGCGATGCAGCAGGACATAGATAGGCTGGTAGCTTGGGCAGAAAGATGGCAGATGGAATTCAATCCTGATAAATGTGAGGTGATGCATTTCGGGAGAAAGAATGTAGAGGGGAGGTATATGATAAAGGGTAGACCTATTAAGAGTATAGAAACGCAGAGGGACCTGGGGGGTGCAGGTGAACAAGTCTCTGAAGGTGGCAGAGCAAGTGGAGAAGGTTGTGAAGAAAGCATATAGTATGTTAGCCTTTATAGGAAGGGTAACATAAACCCTTCCTTTTACGTACTCTACAAGAGCTGTAGTAGAGTACAAGAGTTGGCCTTTAATGTTGCAGTTGTATAAAACGTTGGTTAGACCTCATTTGGAATACTGCGTCCAGTTCTGGTCGCCTTACTACCGGAAAGACGTGGAGACTCTGGAGAGAGTGCAGAGGAGGTTTACCAGGATGCTGCCTGGTATGGAAGGTCTGAGTTACGAGGAGAGATTAGGCAAATTGGGACTGTTTTCCTTAGAAAGACGTAGACTTAGAGGAGATCTGATAGAGGTGTACAAGATTTTGAAGGGAATTGATAGAGTAAACAGGGTTAAGCTTTTTCCTAGGATGGACTCAAATAGCACGAGGGGTCATGGGCTTAGGTATAATTTGGATGCTAGAGGGAGTTTTTTCACACTGAGGGTGGTGGGGGTATGGAATGCGCTGCCAAGTAAAGTGGTGGAGGCAGGTACTCTGGAGTTATTTAAGGAATACTTAGATGGGCACATGAACAGAATGGGAATGGAGGGGTATAGAAAACTGATTTAAAATAGGATCATGAGCCTTGGGAGTCCCTGGGAAGTGTGTAAATAGATGATGATATTGATGTACTTGTTTTTATCCTACAGGTTCTTTGGTCCACCTTGTTGTCTAACGAGGGGCATACACGCGATGGGTCGTGAGAGGGCTGCTCTTGGATTTTTTTCGAGAGTATCCTAGTGCTTCACGTCGTTAGTGTACGCTTGACCTGGACCATTTGATGGGCAACACGACAGCTCAGTGACTATCGCTGTGCTGTGCAGATACATGGATTTGGGCCTGTGTCTCTGGGAGTTTGCACATTCTCCCCGTGCTTGCGTGGGTTTTCTCCGGGTGCTCCAGTTTCCTCCCACATCCCAAAGATGTGCTCTTAGGCTAATTGGCAAAACAAATTCTCCCTAAATTGTCTCAAATTTGGTTTTAAATCCACTGATCTATAAACATGGACAGGGATCGCGGGTAGAGATGGGAACATCGGGGTGGCAGCGCGGGCTCGTTGGGCCGAAGGGTCTGTTTCCCGTGCTGTTTTGTTCTTTGTTCTTTGATTAGAATTTGCTTTGAAGACGGTTTTCTCATGCCCTAATGTAAAATAGTGTCCTTACAAGAAGCTTCCTTTCTGTTTGTAAAATCTTCTAATTTCTCAGTCACTGCATTGAAACTAACGAGAACACTTGTGACAACGTCTACATGTACTCTGCAGCAGGTTGTCACCATCTTCAGAAAGACTTAATATTGAGAATAGAAACTAGAATAAAATTAAAACAAAGCTGATCGTGATTTGAAAACAAATGAGCAAATATTCCACTTGTATGTGAAAACAAAAAATTCTGGACAAACTAGTTCCAGCTTTATTTAGCAGCATCCTATTTCTTTGATATAGTTTCTACTCAAAGAGTAAGCAACGGATGAAATGTCAGCTGATGTGAAGGTGAGAATCACAGGTTAACCTGATCCTACCATGCAACATTTCACATATTCCCACTTAGGCTCTTAACAGAGCTCTGACGAAGGGTTATCCAGACTCGAAATGCTGGCTCTATTCTCACAGATGCTGTCAGACCTGTTGAGATTTTTGAGCCTTTTGTTTTTGCTTCAGATTTCAGCATCTGCAGTAATTTGCTTTTATCCACTTGTATCTACCAGACTGGACTGGCAAGCCAGGGTGAATAAATTCCTCCTCCATAGCCAAGGGACATCAAACTACCAGGCTTAATTAAATCAGTAAAGAACAATTCATCTTTGGACTTCCTCAATATTCCCATATCCCTCAGTGATATAACTTTGTGGTACAATTACTCACTACAAACACTTTAATTTCACAATTAAAAGTTTGAATTATGAGACATTTACCTCTGTCTCCTCTTCAATCTTTGCTCCTTCTGTTTGTAGTAGTGCAAGGAGTATGTCTAGAGAAGAACCATTCATTTGACTATCTGTGGAGAGGAGAAGAATACTTTTAATGTCAGCTTTTTTCTGGAACAGATGTATTTTATATTTTGATAAGCAGATTAAAAGCATTCATTTTCATTTAAAGCAATGCCACAAATTGACTTCTGCAATAATTTAAAACAAGACTAATTTCAATATCTTATTGAATTAAACTGCCTTGGTTGAACACAATGTGTGTTACAAGGAGGGCCTCTCAAGTCTTCTCTGCCATTCAAAAGGATCAAGGCTGACTTTCAACCTCAATGCTATTTTCCAGCCCTATCCCTGAATTCTGTGTGTCCAGGAATGAATTGATCTTAGCCTCAAAAACATTCAACAACTGAGTATCCACAGCCTTCTGGGGTAGAAAATTCCAAAGATACACAACTCAGGTGAAGAAGTTTCTTCTTATGCCAATCCTAAACAGCAGACATCTTGCCTGTGACTATACACCTTAATTCTAAATGTTCCAGCAAGAGCAAGACGCCTCAGAATCTGGCATGTTTCAATGACATGGAGATGCATTGGACTGCGTCCCACATAATTGCAACATGCATTGGACTGGGATAGGTACAATAAGTCGTCTCAACACCAGGCTAAAGTCACCTGATGAAATAGCAGCACTCCAAAAGTGGCGGACTTTAACCTGGTGCTGTGAGACTTCTTACTATTTCATTAAGATCACTACTCATTCTTCTGTACAAGTGTATAGACCCATTTCTACTCAATTTTTTCTCAAAAGGGAAACACTTGCATCCCAGGAATTAATCAAGCAATTCTTTGCTATATCAGCTTTAAAGCTGACAACAGAACTGACACTATACTTTTACAAAAGTCTGGACCTTTTGGCTGAACAAAGACCATTAACATTGACTGACCTGCTGGGTTATCTATAAGTACAGTAAGTAGTCTGACAATACCAGGTTTAAATCCAACCGATTTATTTGATAGTAAACTTGCAAGCTTTCGACTCTATGGCCTTCGTCAGGTGAATGAGGTGTTCTGGTCTCCAACAGCACACATACCAGCACAGATGTTGGTATGTGTGCTGTTGGAGACCAGAACATCTTATTCGCTTGATGAAGGCCATAGAGTCAAAAGCTTGCGAGTTTACTATCAAATAAATCGGTTGGATTTAAACCTGGTATTGTCAGACTACTTACTGTGTTTACCCCAGTCCAACGCCGGCATCTCTACATTATGATTATCTGCGAGTATCCAGAACAAAAGTATGTTTAAAGGAGCTTCTATCAGACCACCTGGGGTCTACGCAGCCCAACTTCAAAGGGTTTTTTGCATTTGATAAACTAGGCTTGTCAGCAGAGTTGACGAGTACACAGAGACAATAGCCTTTTAAAAGATTCCTTTGCAATCCATAATGGGCAGAGACATGGGCAGCCTTGAAGACTAAGCCAATTTCCAGACATCTTTGGTGAAGGAAGTGGCTTGTTAAACAGCAGACTGGTGCATTGCAACTCTAATTGGCAGCTGGCCCTATCTAATTTAACTCTGCTGGAAGTTCAGTACCAACGTCCACAAAATGGAATCATTTTGGTGTGCTCATTTCATCTTGTGATAGCAAGACCAGCAGAAAAACAAATTTTTACAACACTGGTTTTCCGCCTGCCAATCTCAGTGGAAATATCCCTTACTGGGCTTTGATTCTAGACTTGCATGAACCAATGCTTTTTTTCTCTATCTGCATCCTTACTGTCAGAGTGTGGAGGGGGAAATTGCAGACCCTTGTTCTTTTTTGAATACGAGCAATAAATCAACTTTCTAAAGTAATCCCATCTCAAATTTTCAGTGGTTTAGTAAAATATTAACAAAATATGCCACTGCTTATTCATAAAAAATAGATTCATAGTACCTTTCAGCTTATGAACAGGTGGTGAGAGCACAGATAAAAATGCTATTTGGACTGATGCTCCCCCCATCCCCCAACAATCCCTGTTCTTAACAGCGAGTAAATCTTTCATTAGGTATGAGTCGTAGAATCCTTACAATGCAGAACGTGGACATTCGGCTCACTGAGTCTGCGTCAACTCTCCAAAAGAACATCTTATGGAGGCCCACTCCCAGTCTTCACCCACAACACCATGCCAGTACCACCCAAATTACTCCATGCATCGATTCACCAAAATGTTATACAATCACAACAAGGTTTCATTACTCTTGTACTCCAACTCACTTGCAATAAATGCAAAATCCCATTTGCCTTCTCAACTGGCTGCTGTACTTGCATGTTAATGTTATGTTTCAGGTGCAGGGACACCTAAATCCCCCAGGATAATAGTTTCTTACCATAATTTTTAATTCTTCCTATAAAGTGATTTAATATTCATTTCCTCACTTTACTCGATCTACCACCTTCTTGCCCACTCAATTGGTCTGTCACCCCCACAGCTTATTTTCCTATCTAGCTTTACATTGTATGTAATGCATTGAAGATTATTAACAATCTCTTCATCCAATCCATTATAGATTGTAAATAGTCAAAAGTCCAAGCACTCATCTTTATAGCATCCTACAGTTTCTCAAACTGAAAACGAATTGTTTCTTTCTTGGTCTCTTTCCTTTCTATTCTGCAAATGTATTACCCCAGTTCTACGTGCCCTTAATTTGTGTAACAGCATTTGATATGGCCTGAGCCTTTTGAAAATCCAAAAAAATTACATCTATTAGTTTCCTTCATCTACATTGCTAATCTATTCAAAGAAACTGATCTGCCAAACATCATTTCCTTCTCTTAGACTATGTCAACTCTACCTAATTATATGGTTGCAACTCCACTGAATCATATGCTACATTTACCACTTCTCTAATAACATGATTCCAGCAATTTCCCACTGATGGATGTCAGAATAATGAGCTGTGGGTCCTAGTTTTCCTCATGACAATTTCCCTATCTCCAAATCTCTTCTCCTTTCAAGTGGAATCATTCCAAAATTTAGGGAACTTTAGAACCATCTGGTGTAGGCCATCACGCTCTTGGGCATTGTCAGCTTTTCCATTCGTTTCTCTCATACTTTTTATTAATTATGGGTGGGATTCTTCCAAAAGAATTCTAAGTGTCAAGTTTGTGTAAAAAACAACTGAAGCAAATCCCCCTGTTTTTTCAGTGGCGTTTTTCAAAATGAATCTCCCACACTCGCTGCATTGCAGAGTGCACGAGCGTGAATCTCGTTAAAAATCAGCAGCCTGAGCCTATTCCCACTGGACAGGCCGACAACATAACACCGAGCAGGCCATCATTCATGTATTAATCTGTCATAGCATAGATCAGTGCTTGCGCAATAACCGTTTTCCCAATCACTGCCCAGATCCATGACCTTGCAACACATGTCTGCAGTAAGCCCCAAATCACCATGCCCCCCACCCCAAAGTCCAGTCCCAATTGCTAGCCTCCCTCCCTACATCACCAAGCTTGAGTGCAAAGTGGCAGTGGGACCCCCACCAACTCCCACAAGAGCCCCACCTCCATTGTGCCCTGGACAGTGCCAAGGTGCCCTCTGGGCATTACCAGTTGGTTCATTGGGCAGTGCCAGAGAGCCAAGCTATCTCTGGCAAGCTTGCAATGCCCAGGGGTACCCTCCCTCATTTCAGACTTCTTGAGGGGCCTCCATTGACCCCCTTCACTCTAGCAGGAGGTGGGGGGGGCTTCAGTCCCAGGTTCGCTAAAGATATTACAATGGCAATTAGCATAATTTATATAGCTCCATGCCAAATTTGCGTAACTGGCATCCCATTGATTGCCACAGCCTTGCATGAGTCTCCCAGTTCGCTGAGCTGCGCAGTGTGCTGGGAAAATCACTCTTCCCCACCACATTTATTTCTGCCACTCTTCCTTTTAACATACTTGTAGAAGCTTGGTGTTTTTTTCCCCCATTCATTGCATTGGATGTGGGAGATACTGGCTTCTTGCCACTTTTCTCCATCTTTTATTGGTCTTTTGATCATTTGTTGCTGGCTTCTAAACTATCCCAATCATCAAGCTCACAACTATTTTTGCCAACATTAAGCCCCTGTTTTTAAGCTAACAACATCTATAATCTCTTTAGCTAGCAACATTTGATTACTTTTTCTTCGGAGAATTTATTTTGCAACTGAACGGATACTTTTACTGAATTGAGAAAGACTGCTTTAAATATTCACCATTGCTTGTCTACCTTGATGCTTTTCAATCTTATTTTCCAATCTATCTTAGCCAATATTATCCCTCATTATCAATGCAACTTGTGTTATTTAAGTTTAAGATCTGGATAATGGTTTGAGAATTAAGTGGTAAAATTGTTGAGTTGCATGTAAAATGCTAGCATATCATTCCCCACCAGCAGATTCCTTATGAATCAATAAGCTCACTTACACAATACAGAATCTAAAATAGCATGTTCCCTGTTTCCTTTCATGGCATATTGTTCTGAAAAGCTGTTACAAATATATTGTTAACTTGTCCTCTAAATGTTTTTTGTCAATTTGATTTGCTCAGTCTAAACGAAAATTAAAGACTCACATAATATCGCATTATCCTTGTTACTAGCTTCTGATTCCTTGATTAATACTTTGGTAAGCAGTATAGCTACTGTTAAGGAGTTAGAAATTTCCTCCAATAGTATCTTCTATCCCTTATTTTTGATCTCATCATGCATTCCATTTCCTGAATTGTTTGACCCAATGCTAATTTGCATATTGTTCAAAATGATGAGAAATTGGTACCTTTGAGGTTCTGCTTATTAATTAGGACTCTAGTTTCTCAATTTCTTCAGCAGAGCCAGTAACACTAGAGTACTGATGAAATATAGAAGCTCACAGCATACTATATAAAAAAAATTAATCAGCCAATATCAGTGCTGGCTGTTTGTTGGAGCAATCTAAAATTAATCCCACTGGCTCATTTACTTCTATTGTCCCGAACAGCCTTTGGCTTCATGGGGATGATTCACTTTTCTCTGAAAGGTAGCCACGGTGCCACATTCAAACTACTTGAGTCAAAGCACTTCAAGCCTAACAAGTCCGCACAAAGACATTTTGCTACCAGAAAGAATTTTACGAGTCATACTTTGGCATTAAAAATCAGTCACAGGAAATAAGTGGGATTAATTTTGGATTGCTCTCATAAAGAGCCAGGACTGATATTAACTGATTAGTTTTTTCATACATGCTGTGAATTTCCATGCAAGTCTTGCATTATTTACACCATCAGATCCCTGAATAAATGTTAAAAAGCTCTACAAAGCACGTGCATGCTTTTCTCTGTTCCAATCGAAGCAATGCCCATTTCTCATAAACCACAATATAGTTTCTTAGTCTTAGCACTGATGAGTCAAGACTTGGCATTCTTTTTTATGGCTTTAATATTCTTTCAGTTTAGATTACAAAAACTGATCTCCATAGTTGGAAACTAAATGATAACTAAATGCTGGGAAATATCTTTCTATCACATATTGGAATGTACAGTCAACTTGGAACTCAAAAGAAAAAGTTTTCAAATCTGCACATGTTGGAACATCAAACTATAAAAATATTTGTATGGAGTGGGCCCATGCCAATGTTTCCTCAAAGAATTTCCAATTTTACTTAAGCAATTAAGAGGAGAGATAACAAACACCAGCATGCTGTCAAGGGATGGTGGTTGGTGGGATGGCATAGCCGTCCCTGGAATCAGATTATGAACCTTTCAACAAATGGTAGCAAATGGAACACTGGAGCAAACAGGTGGAAAAATACTTGCCACATTGTTCATTTGAAAAAAAACAAGCAGGCTCAATGCAAAACATTTATTACCTCACTGAATGGTTCACAAACATTGCAAAGGTACAAATTTATCTTTTAAACTTGTATTATTTCAGCTGATTCTACTAATCCAGGGCTATTTAAACTGTAAACCAAAGTACATTTAGTTATGGCAAGGATCTTTGACAGATTAGATGAAGCACTCATCAAAATTTAGTCATTAATAAACAGATTGTGAATCAATCTGTACTCACTGGCAGCAATAACCTGTGTCAGGTAAATGGTAGGAAGTAGATTCACGTGCAATATTCCAGGAGTTGTTCATCAGCACAAATTAGTGCTGTGGGCTACCAAAACTAATTAATACTGTTCTTGTATCAAAACAGGAAATGCTGGGAAGATTCAGCAGAAATTCTCTTTTTGCTTTTATTCTAATGTCCCTATATCAACTGTAGTGGTCTTGGTGATCTTTTTCTCCATGACTCGGGATTATGGTTTCTGGATATTCCCCAAATTTTAAAACAACTCATAAGATAAAGGAGCAGAATAAGGCCATTCAGCCCATCACATCTGCTCTGCCTTTTAACGATGGCTGATACCAGAGAATCATGCAGGTTTACAGCCCTTCTGCCCAACTTTTCCATGCTGTCTTTTTTTTAAATCTCTAAGCTAATCCCAATTGCCCATGTTTGGCTCAAATCCCTCTATACCCATCTTATCCATGTAACTATTTAAATGTTTTTTAAAAGACAATTGTACTCACCTCTACTACCACCTCTGGCAGCTTATTCCAGACATTCACCAGCTTCTGTGAAAAAAAAACTTGCTTTTCTGGTCGTTTTTGTGTCTCTTCCCTCTCACCTTAAACCTATGCCCTCTAGTTTTACTCCCCTACCTTTGGGAAAAGATATGACTACCTATCTATGCCCTTCATTATTTTATAGGCCTCTAAAAGGTAACCCCTCAGCCTCCTATGCTCCAGAGAAAAAAGGCTGAGTCTATCCAGCACCTCCTTATAACTCAAACCTTCAAGTCCTGGTAGCATCCTAGTAAATCTTTTCTGCACTCTTTAGTTTCATAATATCATTTCTATAATAGGGTGATTAGAACTGCACACAGTTTTCCAAGTGTACAAGATGTTGGTAAGGTTCAACTTCAACAAGACGTCCCAACTCCTGTACTCAATATTCTGACCGATAAAACCAAACATGCCGAATGCCCTCTTCACCACTCTGTCCAGCTGTGACTCCATTTAAGGAGCTATGTACCTTCACATCTTTGTTCTGTAACTCTCCCCAATGTGCTAGTATTAACTAAGTCCTGCCCTGGTTCATTCTAGCAAAATGCATCACCTCACACTTGTCTAAATTAAACTCCATCTGCCATTCGTCAGCCCATTAGCCCAACTGATGAAAATTGGTGATACGTTTCTCAACCCCATTCTCTAGTCTTTTCCCTGTAACCTATGATCCCCTTACCAATCAAGGGCCCATCTATCTCAGTTTTAAGTACATAGAATGACCTGGCCTCCCAAGCTCACCATGGCAATGAGTTCCATAGATTCACCACCCTCTGACTGAAGAAATTCCTCTTCAAAAGAGTCATTCCTTTATTAAGGCTGTGCCCTTGTATCCTAATCTCACCTACTAATGAAAACATCTTCCCAAAATCAACTCTGTCCAGGCCTTTCAGTATTCTGTAGGTTTCAAAGAGATCCTCCTTCTTCCTTCTAAATTCCATTGCATATAGATCCAGAATCCTCAAAAACTCCTCATACAGCAAAGCCTGAGAGTCGAAGATTCTTGTGAACATCCTCTGGACCCTCTCCGGGGCCAACACATCCTTCCTTGGATAGGAGTTCCAAAATTGCTCAATACTCCAAATGTAGTCTGAGCAGAGCTGTATAAAGCCTCAGCAATACATCACTGCTTTTGTATTCTAGTCCTCTTGAAATGAATGCATTTGTCTTCCTATCAACTCAACCTGGAAGTTAACCTCAAGAGAATCCTGAACTAGATGCCAAGTCACTATGTGCTTCCAATTTCTGAATTCTCTCATTTAGAAAATAGTTTACACCTCTATTCTTCCTACCAAAGTGTGAAATCTCTTACTGTCCCACACTGCATTCCAATTGTCATTTCTTTGCCCACTTTACTAATCTGTCCCAAGTCCTGCAGCTGCCCCACCTCTTCAACATTACCTTTCCCTCCACCTTTACCTGCAAAGTTAGCCACAATGCCCTCAGTTCCTTCATCTAGATCACTGATATATAAAGTGAAAAGTTGTGGTCTCAACACAAACCCCTTCAGAATGCTACTAGTCACCAGTTGCCATTCCAAAAAGGACCTTTTCATCCCCGGTCTCTGCCAGTCAGCCAATCTTCTATCCATGCTAGTACCTTGCCGCAGAGACCATGAACTCTTACTTTTGTTAATGGTCTTCTGGAAATTCAAGTACATAACATCCACTGGCTCTCCTTTGTCTAACCTGTGTATTATCTCCTTAAAAAATTCTAACAGATCAACTAAAGTGTACTCAAAATAATTTCCTTCAGTCTGTTCTTTCCCACTAGTTCTTTCCTCATTCCAAATGGGCCATGTCTAATTTTGGTTACATTTAAAAAAAATGTTTATATCTCTACCCAGAAATCAAATTTCTACTTTCACCTACACATTCAATCTCAAAGTGTTTCAAGAGTTCAGATGAATCTCTATAATGCTCCATACCAGATTTTAGATAGATGTTACTTCAAAAATAGCTAGGGACCAACAATTCAAATGCTGCAATCTTCATTTGAGCAGCCAGCAAAACAATTTTACATAGCCATAAGATGTTGCGGCCTTCGTTAACGTGATGATGATAATCATGAACTTCAAGCATTATTGATTACATTTTATTAAAAATTGCACACAAATGGCTCAGTAAATAATTTTGTGAGCATGCGAATTAGGAGCAGGAGGCGGCATTTCAGTCTACTGAACCTGCTCCACTATGCAATAAGGTAAAATTCCTAGTGCAGAAGGAGGCCATTCAGCGCGTCAAGTCTGTACGAACATTCCAACTTATTCAGGCCCACCTTGCTCCGTGTCCACGTATTTACCCTAATTCCCCTAATCTACGTATCTTGGGGCACCAAGAGACAATTTAGGCTGGTCAATCCAGTCTGGTCAATCCACTTAGCCAGCACTTCTTTGGCTGTTCTGTGCTTCGAATTCTACATTCCCATCCCTTTGAGATACATCTCATCTAACCCTTTAAAATGATCATACCTAAACTTTCTCTCCAAGGCTCACTGGCCCCCTTTAAAATACTGTCACTTCCAACACTTTTGTCTTCCTTTCAGACTCACCTGTCCCTTTATTTTGAGCAAGAAAACATTCCTATGGCTCACAATAGATTACAGCACTATTTCTTGTTTTTCACATACTGGGGTACAGTATTAATGGCTCCACAGCGCCAACCTGCCAAAGTGGCCATTAATCATGTGTCTATCTTGACAGGGTCCAGGATATTCCATGGTATGGGCTTTAGAAGAGAGCCGAGTCACGTTTGCACAATTCAGCATGGGTTACTGGTTATCGGAAACAAAAGTTTCCTGAATAATCTCCTCCTCTTCAGCTCAAGGGTGTTGAAAGCAATCATAGTGGCCCTAACTATGACAGGTTGAAGGTTAAAATTGGGATCTTTCTTGACTCCTTATTGGTTTAGAAGTCACGTAATCTGCACATTTTTATAAAAAAAATACCTTCGCTCTTGCAATGAAAAAGGTCACAGGATTTTCATCACAATGGAAATTCCACTCAGCCTATGATTGAGCTCAGCTAACTCAGCAGAGATTGGCAACTACCCTCATTGGCTCCACACTTTGAGCTTTAACCAAAGGGAGCGGCAAGATGAATTAATAGTTGTTTTTCTTTGAGGGGATTTTTTTTTTTAAAAACAGTGCTAAAGAGATAATTAGACTAACAGTGGGTTAAAATATACATTTTCCATAGCAAATGCTAAACACTTGGGAAATCTGAGAATTTTGTTATTTGATTGTTCAAAAACTGATTACTGCTGGTTGAGATTTCCCAAGCCACATGTTTTTGATCACTGATGCGCTGTCATTTTGGGCTACTGCCAGTCACTGCTAAACAGATTCAAAACACCATCAACAGGGCTGTGATTATAATGTTTCTCTTTGCTCACCATATTCAGTAGTACCATCCAGAAACCTCAAATGAACAGAAACCAATTAGGTTTTCATTCAATGGGACAAAGAACTGATACTACAAATCAAAATTTTTACAAAATAAACAAAATGCTAGAAGTGTGCAGATCAAATAGCATCTGTGGAGAGAGGAAAGAGTTAATGTTCCAGTGTTGATGCTTTTATGCCTAGCATTTTGTTTTCATTGCAGATTTCCAGCATCTATATTATTTTGCTCAAGTCTTAAAAAAATTCAATTAATCTTTTTCATTGGCCCTAATTACCATGGTTACTCAGATGCCTTACATAATTACGGTCCGGAGACACTAGAAAAAAAATGCAATCAACTTTGCTATTCTTTCTCCAAACTTCACTACTTGTTACCCGGAGGCAACCTTCTAGTGGCTTTCTGCCACAGAACTCAAAACAACTAACTGAATCAAGATGTGAAAAGAGGAGATTTAACCATAGTCCGATGCTACTTCTCATCAGCGCAGCAAACAAACTCCAATAACTGTAGTGATAATATAAAAGATCCAAAACTAATAATCAGTTGGTTATTCAAAGCTGCTCCATCATTTTGTATTGTTTTACTTAGACTGATAAAAATTCTTAATTTTCCCTTTGACCATAACAGAAGTTAAATTTGAATATTAACTTCTGATAATAAAATATAAATATTCCAGGACCCATTACACTACCCTGCTTTTTTCAACCAAATTCCTCTGATACTTGACAGTGACTTGTTACTGAGTTAAGTTCCTGCAACCACCTGCTGCCCAGCGACCTGGTTACACTGTTTGCGGAGTAGCAGGCTACTTGAATGCAGATGGATCATGGCTAAGATTAATTTGCTCACCAGAAGCTAGTGAGCAAATTAGCTAGACTTCATTGGGCCAAGTGGCCTAATTCTGCTCCTACATCTTATGGTTTTGGTGTGCAGTACTACCATCCAGAAACCTCAAATGAATGGAAACCAATTAGAATTTCATTCAACGGAACAAACAACCGATGGTACAAAACAAAATTTACGAAACAAACAAAATACTGGAAATACGCAAATCAAGTAGCATCTGTGAAGAGAGGAAAAAGAACCAACATTCCAATATTGATGCTCTTATGCCCAACATTTTGTTTTCAAGATGGCCAAGATTAGTAAGTTAGTGAGCAGGAGCTCTGACTGATTTCAGCCCAAGTATATCATCATCATTTATTGTGGCTACCGTGGTCTTGGCAAAAATCAATATACATGGGAGATTAAAGCTTTCCTGGTCTCTCCATCATACTCCCATTGCCTTAACTAGCTAAGGTCTTACGATGGCTTACATTTAAGTATTTACATAAACGTTGTGCATAAAAACAATTGATTTTAAATTCCAGAAATTTGCCCATTGTATGATTTTTCTTTCTATGCAAGGACAATAAGAGTACTATAGATTTTGGCTATTCTGTAGTAAATATACTCTGCAGTGTTTAGAATGTTTTCCTTTTACAAAACACTCAGTGAATGACAAATCCCCACGACACTGTAGTTAACTACTGCCTGCAATATTAGAAGCTTTCAATAGTCCAACAGTTTGTGAAAAATTAGGTCAAAATTCAGAGCAGGGACCAATTTGAGTCTAGTTCAACGTAACCATTGTGTGCTGTCTCTGCTAAATTCAATAGGACAGATCCACTGCCAAGCCGCCAAAACCTTCTTTAACTAGCAAGCTGCTTAGCATGAGATTTCAAAACAGACCACAAGTGGAATGGAAAAATATCTCAAGATACTCTACAAAAACATAACATATTCATGGAAACAACAGTAAAGCAATGAAGCAGACATTAATTAAGCACATTTGAATAGCAGAGGACCACAAATGCCCGTTCACTGCTGAATAATAGTCTTATTTAAGCACCATTATGGAATTACTATCATGCATCACCAAGTTTCATGCAATGCTCTGATTTATATGCCTGTTTACAGAGTCCTTTTCTATTACATAATGGTTGAAAATGCTCTGAAATGGTTTGAGGAAGTCAGTTTCAATGCGAGCTAGCAGCTGTAGAAGAACAGCTTTGTTGCATCTTTTGATCTTGCAATCAATTAAACAATTTACTGGCAGCCCAATGTAGAGAGAGATCAAACCATCTTAAATGCAAAAGGAATCTACACTAAAGCAATTTAAAATTTTTAAATTAATGATATATGACTGCCTTTTTTTCAAAAAAGTTAGAATTATTTTGATATTGCTTTTAACAAATTCCGAAGATGCTTAACAAGATATTAATAAACCCTTTCTGACGCTGATCCACAGTAGGAGATATTAGGCAGATGACCAAAAGTTTGGTCAGAGAGGTTGGTTTCCAGGAACATTTTTAAAGAGGGAAAGAGGTATTGGAGTAGTGGGTTTACAGGGAAGTCCAAGCTTAAGGCCAAGGCAGTTGAAAGCATAGCTGTTAATGATGCAGGAACTAAAATCAGATGCACAAGAGGCCAGAATTAAAGGAATGCAAATCTCAAACCACTACAAGTGTGACATTAGAGATCAGTAGTGGCAAGGCAATGAAGGGATTTCAAAATTGAGGAATTGTCTGACCTGCAGCCATGTTGGTTAGTAAGCACAGGGATTATGGGTCAGAGATCTGGAGCAAATTAAACATGGTAAGCAGAGTCTTAGGTGTGCATGTGGCAATGTAGGGTGGAAGTGGGCTCTCAACCAGGAAAGTATCAAAGTCAAGAACCATAAAGTAGAAGCTGAAGTACACCTGCTCCACCATTCATCTCAATCATGGCTGATGATTGAATTGAATATTCTGATTCCCCCCTTCCTTCCATATTGCTTGAGCCCCAAGAGCTATATCTATGGAAACACAGAACTTTGAAGTAATGAAAGACATGTGAGAACGTCAGCAGCAAATGAGTTGGGGTAAGGTTGATTGGGACAATGTAGCAGAGATGAGAACAACATCTTGATGATGGAGTGAATGCGTGGTCAGAAGGTCATCTTGGGATGAAATGCAACAAAGTTACTAGATCTGGTTCAAATTCAAACTATCGAGGATGCAAATGATGTCAGGAATACAGCTTGTAGCAAAGACAAAAGACAGCTTTAGTTAAGTCCTTGTTTAATGTTATCCTGTTTAATGCAGCTTCACTTTAATGTTTGTTAATGGAGCTTTTAAGCTCAGAGGATAACAAAATTTGTCTCATTATTTCCTGCAAAACTTATTTGATGCCATGTTGGAGTGACCTCTTCCCCACCCTGCTTCACAGATTGTAGCCTCACCCAGACTTACTCTCCAGCCAAACCTCCCAATCCCTGACGCACTCTCTCATGGATCTGTGTTCCCATTAAAAATTCAGATCCGTTCAAAAGCTAAAGTTTTGATACTGCGGAAGTGAGAATCTGGATATTGCAGAAGTGTCAGGCTAGCACTGCTACAGTCCATTTCTTTTGTTTTAAGTGCTCCTACCTGTTGCTCTTAGCCAAAGGCCTCATGACAGGAGCATTTAAAACAAATATCGTGCATTATAGCAGCTCCATCCTGACACTTCAACAACAGTGAAAATCCAGTTTTTGATCAGCTCAGGACCAGCAGAGAGAAGCAGTGAAGGGATGAGTCAAAGAAGGTTCAGCCAGAAGGTGGGTGGGATGGAACCATCCACAACCCAGGGATTGGGAAAGGAAGAGACCTAAACAGAAGTCAGGTAAAAGGAAGGATCAGGCATGGAGAGGGCTGGAAATCAGGATCCACAGCAAGCAAGAGCCTTTGCTAGTGGAAAGCTATATTTTGATATTATATTTTTAAGCTTTATAATACAAGTTATTTCATTTAAATTCAAATCAGAACATTGACTCCCATCAAGGCATAACTGTGGGGGAGTGTACCAGGGAATGGCCGATCCCAAGTTTTTGTTTAGTCAAAACAGAATAATGCGTGGACTTGCTCTGTTTGCAAAAGACAAGGCTTTGCGTGTGAACATAGATAGCTTCCAGTGCACGCAGATGAGTCATATTTTGTGCCAGTGATAATCTGAAGATGATTGTCAAATGTAATTCTTAGCACAACCAGGAATATTTAGGAAATGTTCATCCAATTGTGGAATCACGTCTAACATTAGGCACTATTTGCTGAGCTTTGCAAGCACAGGCTGCTTGAACATGGTCAGTACTTTGCCTATTGCGAACTATCAGAAGGGCCTGTTTGAAATGATCCTCCCGAATTGTGAGGTACAGCTTACATAGCCGGAACTGAAAAACTAAGCTAGCTGTTACATGCTGCTACAATGCACTCGCAATATGGATGCTCTTCCCCACTAACAAGTTGCTGACAGCAAGCCAAAAAGATTTCCTGCCTGTCACACAAATGAATAACGTGGTAAATGAATTTCAGTGCCGGTATGATTGTACCATACCTGGCACTTTCTCCGTGGCAATACTGCTGCCAGTCCTCTTGCCAACCAATCAACACCTCTTCGCATGCAGTATAAATTATTTCCTTAGATTTGATAGCCTTGAGAATCTGATAAACAAGACAAAAAACTAAAACATCATGTTTCTTTTTTATTTTAAAAGGTAGGTCTTACAGAACCCAACTACAGCTCTAACATCCATTCCCATGAGAGCCAATGCTTCATTTAAGTTGGAATTTTCAGGAACACATCACAACTTTGTGAAGATTTACTGTACTTTTTGTAGAAAATTTCTGCTCAATCAATTCCTGCTATCTGACAAGCAGAGAAGGGAATCAGATTGAGAATAGAACAAAATACATCCGCAACCTGATGTTGGGTTTTCAGATAATATTGCACAGAGGTAAACAGTATGTACAGGGAGGTCCAAGTTAGATCCTTGTGGACACCTGAGGTGGCAGAGTGATTAGATTGCTGCCTTACAGAGCCAGGGACTCGAGTTCAATTCCAGCCTCAGGTGACCATGTGGAGTTTGCATTTTCTCCCCATGTCTGATTGGGTTTCCTCCAATGTGCCACGTTCCTCCCACAGTCCAATGAAGTGCCGGTTAGGTTCATTGGTCATGGTAAATTGCCCCATGGTGTCAGGGGGATTAACATGGTAAAGGGGATATGTCCTGGTCAGTGATTAGTGTAGACTCAATGGACCAAATGGCCTCCTGTATTGAAGGGATTCTATGAATAGTGCAAGAATAGGAAAGAGAAGGGAGTCAAGGGTTATGGTGGATAGACAGGAAAAATGGAGATGAGCTACAATCACAATCTCAAATGGTGCAGCAAGCTCAAGGGAGCAGGGTCTCAGACAAAATAGCTCACAGAAATCAAGACAGGAAATGGGACAGTGTCTAGAGAAAGAAAAGTTCAGGACACAGGCAACAAGGAACAATTCAGAGAAATTTGGTCCATTGGGCTAGATAACAGCTACATCTGGTAAGTAGTAAAACACTAACAACTGCTTAAAACATCACTTAGGAAGCTGGAAATGTTCTACCAAAATAATTGTCATTAAAAATACAAATGCACAGTCAAATATCATATTAATCAGCTAGGTAGTTTGCAAAATTACACAGTTACCATTTAAACATTAAGACATTCAAAACAGAATGGTTACAGCTACTCAACTTATAGCAATCCACTATACAGAGAACCACTACACCTGAATATTTCAATTTTACATAAAATACATTACATCTATAATTGGTATGTATAAACTTTAAAAGAGATCTTTACTGGATTAAATCTCTGGCTATTAAACTCATCATTGCTTGAGATTTCCCGTTCTCCTTACTCCATTAAAACCAAATCAAGTCAAGAAACTCTACAAGATTAATTTCTCAAATCTTTTCATCACAGGCTGGTCAAAAATAAATAAAAATTGATATTACAACTTTAATTTCAAAGCAGAAATTATAGACAATGCAGTAACCCAAGTTTTCTATTGCTTCCACCTGTATGTACTTAAATAAAGTTTCTAGATCTGAACTTCTCTAAGCTTGACAGGGAAATCATGAGAAATATGGTGCAGCTGTACTATCACCAGTGTGTATCCCCAAGGCAATATTCACATGGTGTCAATGATAGCCTAGATATTTTGAGTACAGTTTCAAGCTTAAATCGCAGGAAATGCCCAAGGAAACTAACATTTGCTTTCAGTTGAGACAAAAGGTATTGAGAAGATGATCCAAAAAACATTTCTTTCTGGTTAATCCTTTTCCAATTTGAAGTGACTGGCATTTCAAAAGATATTCATTGTATATTCATGCCTCAAAGCATTTTGCACAAAATATGACATAAGAACAAATATGAAGTTTGAAGTTTACAATTTTATAGTAGATATGGTCAAAGGTAGGTTAATGTCAGAAACACCAACCCAGATAACTTCCCACCATGACACTTGGTGGCTTCAAGTGTGGCACTTGTGTTAACATCTGCCTCTCAGTTAACCTCTTTAACCTAGAACCAAAGGTACACGATACAGAGACACCCTATCCTCAATGGATTGTTTGCTGCATGGTCATCTTTTGGAATGGAAAGATGTCAACAGAAGTTGGATAAATGACTCCTGTAGGTGGAAATCAATTTGTACGAGAACATCTTTGCTACTCAAGTTCTAGCTAAATGATACATTAATCTATTGCTGCAAACAAAAGGACTGCTTCGTGTGTATACTGGGTAATTTGCTCTTGTACACAGGTTCCTTTTCAAAGGGTAGGTAAGAAGCATTCAAGTGAGACAAGGTCAAGTGTAAACCAACAATCTGGTTTAATCTTGCATGAAACACATCAATGAACTTAAACACATTCCCCATAAGATTTTTATCTCAGTTCTCAGATCATGAGTAGTAAATTGCAACTCTATGCCTCTATTACGGAACAAACGGATGAAATGGAGTGGGTGTGGGTGCAGAAGAGAGAAAGAAATCCTCTAAGCTATCTGAAAGAGTTGGATTCAAGTTACTGTTTTGTACGTGAAACCATCCCTCATGATGTGAAAAGGCCTCCATTATACCTCCATCCAAATTCCCTAATTGGATATATTGAATGGAATGCCAATCTAGAATTCAAAGTACAAAAAGGAATATGATTTTTGATAATTGTTGTGTCTTACACTTTACATTACCATCTGGCTTTTCTCAATCATCATTTTTCTGTAAAAATATTTTTAAAATTGAAATGCTTTTCAGGACACATAGTAGTTACAGATGTTATACTTGTGCGTCTCTTTTTTGATTGTTCGGTTTAATTATTTCCATTGTGGAATTTGTAATACTATATTATAGATCCATTTTATGACATAAATGAGGAAATAATGGCAAAACTGACTCATGACAACATAATTTTCTTGTGATTTCTATATCACCTTGTCCTTGTGAAAACCCAAGGAAATTTATCCTAATTTTTTTGGATTGACAAAGAAATTGCTTAAAAACTAAATCAGGTCAAGAAGGAAAATATTTAATAATCATTCTTACATGCTTTGAAATCAGCTTATTCAAGATTCTCATGTTCTATTACACCACTAATTATCAGCAGCTTAATAAAATGAATATAGAACTAGAAGTAGGCCATTCAATCCATGTCTGCTCCACATTCATTCTTATTATGAACTGATCTATATCTTAATACCATATCCTTTTATATCCATGTCCTGCAAAAGTCTGTCTCAGACTTTTAAACAAACTGAACTAGCATCCAACTGCTTGAAAAAGTGTTCTACATTTCATTTGCAGCAATTTCTAGCTTCTGTCCTGAATGGCCTACCTCGATTTTAAGGTCATGTTCCTCTGCCACTGACTGCCAAACACTCACTCGTTCCTGTCCTCCACTGCCCCTGCCATCCCCTCCCAAAAAAACAGGTTTCTCAGTCTGAGATTTTCCTGCCATACTAATTCCCCTGACTAGGACTGCAACCTACCTACCACCCTTCTACTAGCTCCCATGTCCTACACTTGGCCTCCACCCATACACTATTAGTTCCTCTTAGACTCCTCTCCTCCCCACACTACTTCTCATTCTAGACTACTGCTCCTATGTGTCCATTAGTGCCCCTGTGCTATGGCCCATTCCTTGCAAAATCTTAATCTTCACAAAGTCACCTCAAACTCCTATACGTCTAGGAATAGAAAATGCTGGGAAGTATTCTGCAGATCAGGTAACATTTATAGAGAGAAAAAAAGAGTTATTTGAACAGGAAATAACAATTCTAAATATTAATCCTTGGAATCCTTCTGGTGAATCCAAATACACTATTTTCCAATAGTAATACATACCAAGGTGCAATTAAAAAATCAGCAAGTCTGAAGAATCACACTGTTTCTCTCTCAATGGATGCTGCCAGACCAGCTGAGTTTTTCAAGCATTTTAGGTATGTTTTCTTACATTTCAGATTGCTTTTATTCCAGGGTACAGTGTCCAGATTAGTACACCCAACTCTTATGCTGTGATCTATGCAGCATTTTGCATACCAGCAGCAAGCCTGCAGTTACGACAACTCAGCTCCTTTGTTTCTGCCACAGATCAAGCTGGTACTTTGCCCAGATCATTGAAGTATTTCACACACACATTCTGAATGAATAAAAAATTGAACATTTCCTTTGGGGCATTACCAGAGGCTTTGCACACACGCTGGTTTGACTGCCAATCGTGCACAAACAGATGCATCCAGGCCACTAGGGAAGTTTGCAATTATCACAGTTATGATATTTTTCTCTCCATACAATATTCAGGTGACTTGTCAGTCACTTTGATTTATATTATTTACTTCACTTATTTTTAATGAACAGAGGCCTGGCAAAAACGGATTATATTTCTAAACAGCGCCAGATGATTTTGTAATAAATTCTAGCATATGGCATATATATTGGATATTGCATTTTATTAAACTTCACAAAATAAGGTTAAACCACTACATAAATCATTTTATTTACTGCAGTAATATTGAAGTGAACCAATTTGGGAAAAAAAATCTAATGTTTTTGATTTTCCCTGCTGCTGTAGAAAAATATATTGGCTAAGTTGGCCAACTTTGTGGAATATTAGCAAATATTGACAGAAAATTAGTTATGCAGGATCAGGGGAGCAGGGCTATTTAAATTATGGTGCTGATGGTCATTATGCAATTTCAGAGAATTCTGGGTCATAGAAACCTACAGTACAGAAAGAGCCCATTGGGCCGATCGAGTCTGCACCAACCACAATTCCCAGGCCCTATACCCATATCCTTCTACATTTACCCGCTAATACTTCTAATCCACGCATCTCAGGACATTAAGGGACAAATGTAGCATGCCAATCAACCTAACCTGCACACCTTTGGGACATATTTATAAACTCCCGAGTAAAATAAAATCATGGTAACCTAAATAAGAAAGTTCAAACCAGAACAATGCAGTTAACTTTCTTCGTTCAAAGCACACAATTCCCACAACGTGCAACTGGATTGGCCTTTTGGCTAAGATCAAGTGTAGTATTGACATGCTGTACTTGGTTGAAATCATTCGGTTACATTTCAGCTTCATTTGAAGCAATTTTTTTAAAGCGGTATCTCAGCCTTTTGGCTAAGATGCAAATGAGTTCAGGCCTTGGAGGAGGAGCTATACCTACTCCAATCAGCTGGGATCATGTAGATTAAACCCAAAACAGGAGTTGAGAGCTCTGTCTTGTCAGCTTGGATTGGGAATATCTCAATTTATTGGGACTCTGAATTAGATTTGATTGGAGTGAATTGGAATAAAAACAAAAAAAATTAATGCACACTGCTTACAGATAAAGACATAATTGTGAAGAGATACTAAATAGCACAAAGATTTGAACACACCTGTTGACTATCTATTAGATGTAACAAAGTTGTAGACAGTGTGCTCTGGGATTGGTTCAATGACTCAATGCCGAAGTGACAGAAAAAAGAGAAAAATATTCAGATGGCAAAGATTGAAAAGGAACAACGATTATATCCAATTGTTATTTCCAGTGTCCAACTTACTAAAGTTTACTTATTAATGTCAAAGTAGGCTTACATTAACACTGCAATGAAGTTACTGTGAAAATCCCCTAGTGGCCACACTTGGGTCACACTAAGTGCAACATGACAAATGTATAATCTTTTCAAATCCACAGCATAGATTAAGTCTCGCCGAAAAAAGAAACCACGAGGAGAAAAATGAAGTGACTGGAAGAGTAAAAACTGAAGTATAATGTTCTCCAGGAAGCAAGATTGTAAAACCACAGAAATTCAGTTCAAATTCGAGTCTTGCCACATCAAACTAATGAATGGCTATAATAATTTTATTTAAAACAGGAAAAATGGAGAGAGGATAATTCAAGTTTTAAGAATTCCTTTGCAAATAAATCTTCATTTCTTTAGAATTCACTTTTGATTTCAAATGCAAGTCACTGTTTAGTATATGTATGCAGGTTTCAAGTAATAATGCACAAACTCCTTTGGCAATGCTCAAGTCAAACCAGAAGATCCTGATCATTGGCATTTAACATTAGGGTCAACAACTAATGGTAATTGAAACTGCTCATTTTTAAATGTGAAACTATGAGAAGTACATGCTGCATGCATTTATTTACACATAAAACACTTGAGCGGCAGTAAAATTTCAAATCCACATGTGAAACATCTGAAAGGAGGGACAATAGATTACCTAATTTTGACTTCCTCATCTGATATGTTTCAAATAGTGTCTGTAGTTCTTGGTATTTCCTAGTTAGTTGGAGTTTCTGACTGTCCAGTTTGGGGTGATATTGTAGATTTTGTTCTGCTAGACTTCGATTACTAGCAAGACTCATGTCTTTATTTGGCTGTATATTCCGGACCTGAAAAACAAGAAATATTTCTTTAACTTCATATTACAACTGGAGCATTAAGGTTACCCTTGTCAAATGCTAATTTGTTACTCTTTTTATTCCAGTAAGTTTGCAGTTATTTGAACTATTTTCAATTCAGCCACTGTGTCCATGCATTGTTGCCATTAAGATTCAATGCCACAACAGTATAGCTATACTATAACTGCATTTGCAAATGTATTAGCTGCTAAAAATAGATCCATGAAATTATTTTTGCAAATTTGCACAACAGAATTTGAGGATGTTATACAAATAAAGCCTGTAAAGAAATTTTGAAACTTTAAGTGTAAAATTTTGTTTACTCTTTCCTAACCTTGTCCAGCAGATTATCAACAATGTGCCCATCATTTGTGGAAACTCAATTACTGAGCATGCTCAAGACAGAAATCAATAGATTTCCAGATACTAATGATCAGGGATAAGGGATAGTGGGGGAAAAAGACATAGTTAGATGATCAATCAGGATCTGTTTGAATAATAAGAAGTCTCACAACACTATGTTAAAATCCAACACGTTTTGGTACTACGAGCTTTTGGAACACTGTTCCTTCATCAGGGGAAGTGATGAACGCCAGAGTAGGCTTGATAGCTGGAGTCAGCCATTTGGTCTACGTTCACCACCCAAGGTGAAGCATAAACCCAATGGTCCACTTCAGGTCATCATTTATGCGGATTCAATTATCTTTCCATTATTATTTCCCTAGAGGGGTTGGAAAGTTTTGTCTCAGCTCTGTCCATATCAACAGTAAAAACTTGGAAAGTTGCTATCAAATGGCATACATATGCACATTCCCCCCCCAAAAAAGGGGATGTATGGACATCACCGTCACACATTTTTCAAACAAATCTGGCAATATTAGGAACTTGCAGTTTTTCCTGTTAAATATGTAAATTTTAAGCTTACTCAAAAATCTTAGTGTTACATTATGGAAGATACATTTCAAGATGTCTGAATTATGTCCAGTGGTTCACATTTCATTGCTTTGGCTTTTAATTATAAATATATTTTGGTTGCATACGTCAATTTTTTTTAAACTCATCCCTAGGCAAGAAAAGCAAATCTGCATTTGAGAAGTTTGTGTTGTGTTTTTAAATAATTAAACATTATCATGGGCACAAGAGACTTCTTGTGACTAAGGCAAAAATATAATATTTGACCATTCGGATACATTTTGCAGAGCTTAATGTGCTCAAGATTAACTTGTCTTGTGTCTAATGAGCATGTAAATTTAAATGCAGAGCGAGATACAAAGTAATAATTTAGACATCCAATGCCAACTAAGCTTTCTGAATTCATAAAATGTCTGCAAAGTTATAAATGTAGATAATTAGGGCAGTCAATTAGTGGCAGTTAACTTCCACCATTAAAATTAATCTCAAAAATTAACATGTTAATAGCGCAAGTTAGTGATAAATAATCAAAATTCCATTCGATTTTTTAAATCCTATTGGAACACCACATAGTCCAATCATAAGATTATTTTCACTTCCACTGGTGCACTTGGATTATAAAGTATGTTTCTTCAGACACTTCAAACATTAAAATGCAAATTTGCATTAAGGACACAACTATTTATGATTATGACAAAGTGTCATTTAATTACTATCCCAGTCCACTCAATCATTAAAATAATGGAAGGTGCTATTGACAACGACATTAAGTGGCATTTACTCAGCAACTATTAACATAGAACATTACAGCGCAGTAAAACACTAATGTTGTGTTTGGGTTCCACCAGAGTCACAACTCCAGATCGGAGTGCAATTTTGGTCCAAAGATGGACAAAAGAGTCAGGGCGAGGTGAGTCCAAGTGCCCTAGACATCAAGGCACATTGGACATCAAGGAAAGCAAAATCAAAGCCATTAAGAATCGAGGTGAAAACTGTCTACAATGGTTAAATTCCTCCACTTTCTCTCCTCCACACCTTTGTGTTCCTCCACAACTGCAACAGTTCAAGACAGCAGCTCATCATTGCCTTGGCAAGGGTAACTAGGGGTAAGCAATACAAGTTGGCATTGACAGAAAATTTCAATGTCTCTTTTTTCTGCAGTACTCAAGTTCTATGCTACCAAAGAACTATTTACTGTACAAGTTCAGAAAAACATGACAATTTACAATATGTATCTTATACTCTTATTCAGGGAAAGTATGAGGTACATGTGAATTAACAGATTAAGTGGTCAAACACTTTATATAGTAAATGACAGACGCAACCAAGACAGAGTCCGTGGATTTCTACTCTAAATGCCAAGTCAAACAACCTTGTTGAAACTCTCAAAGGATTCCCACCTTCACCTTTCAACATCTCTCCTGAGAATTCTCTCCAAATGTTACTTCTATTTATATGGCTTTAACAATTGCTTATCTTTTGTGATTCCTTTTCCCTGGATTCCCAAGCACATGTAAACATTAGCTTAAAAACACACAGATCTATGGTGCTCCCAAGCAAAAAACTGCTGCTTCAAAAGAATTCCTTCATCCCAATGGCTCTCCTTGTAGTTTTCTTCAACTTAACTTGAATTGGTTTCTGACCCTTTTGTCCTAGAATCCTACAGTGCAGAAGGTAGCCATTTGGCCCGAATCTGCACCAACCACAATCCAATCCAGGCCCTATCCCATAACTCCATATGTTTACCCTAGCTAGTCCCTCGACACTAAGGGCAATTTAGTATGGCCAATCCACCTAACCCGCACAACTTTGGACTGTGGGAAGAAGCTGGAACACTCAAAATGCACACAGACACAGGGAGAATGTGCAAATTCCACACTGATCCAAGCTGGGAACTGAACCCAGGTCCCTGGTGCTGTGAGGCAGCAGTGCTAACTACTGTGCCATCGCATTGCCAACTTTGACTCACTTCATAAGATTTCAAACACACCTTTTGAGATTCCTTTTCCCTGGATTCCCAACTACGCGTAAACATTAGCTTACAAACACACTTTCAGATCTATGGCAAAACTGCTCTTCTGAAACTTATTGGTTATAAAACTGTCTCAAAAGCTCAATGATCCTTGAACTGCTCTGGTAATGTCAAAACATTCCCAAGAGGCTAACCCTTATTACCAGGCAGGAACCACTATAACATTGAACATCCTGTATCTTCATTTTACATCTCCATAGTCTGAAAGTTTGGCACCCAGGGATACAATGATCAACAATTTCATGACCCACTATATTAAAGGGGCATTGTCCTTTCTCCCATAAATAATGTGGGTTGCCCCTTAAGCAGATGTCAAGTTTGGAGCAATAATTCAAAAGTATATACTTACATAAAACATTTTATAAAATTAATTCTAGTGTTTTAACAATAGCTGTACAAACCACTGAAAAGAATGTTGCTTGCTCTAAAAATTACAGACTTCAAGCATACTAGTTGGGCCAAAGGGCCTGTTTCCCATGCTGTTTTGTTCTTTTGTTTTGTTCTTAGTTCAAATTCTTATTAGCACTGAGTCAACAGACACTAGCCAGGCTGCAGCTGGGAAACTACAATTAGATTCCAGGCCAAGGACACTGAAAAGTTTCCATTCCTCACTGCAGCTTTAGTATTAAATGACCTGTCAATACTCATCAATTAGCCAGAGAAAAGGTCACTTGGATGAAGTACTCATCAGCCTGCATCTACTTCAGTAAAAGCTAAAGCTGAAACTCCCACATCCAGGGGAGTTACCATTGCCAGAAACTGATCTAGCCATATAAACAATGTGGCTACAAAGCATGTTACAGGATACGAATCTTGCAGTGTGTCACTCACCTCCTGATTCCCCAAAACCTGTCCACCATTTACAAGTCACAAGTTGGTGAGTAATGGAATACTCTTCACATTCCTGAAGAAGTGCAGCAGCAACAACACTTAAAATTAACACCACCAATTAATTAGCACACATCCACAAACATTCATTCCCCTCCCACCACAGATACAATGTGTACAATATAAAAGATGCATTGCAAGGGAACTCACCAGGGCTCCTTGGGCAGCAGCACTCAAATTCACAATTGCTATAACTGAAAAACAAGGGGAGCTGACACATTTTCCCCTCCAGGCCACATATCATCCTGATTTAGAAATATATCACCCTTCCTTCACTGATGCTGCATCAAAACCATCTGGAACGTCCTCCCTTAAAAGCACAATGGATCCACCTATAGTAGTTCAAGAAGCAGCTCACCATCACCTTCTCAAGGGCAATTCAGGACTGGCAATAAATGCTGGTTGCCAGCGGCAGCCACATCCCATTACGGAGAAGGTTGAGATGCAATAAATTAGAAAAGCACCACCAGTCAGCAATCTACTAGTAAATTCACTACTAACTGGATGGCCTTCTTCAATTATTTCTATTATGAATATTGATAGTAGTTGCATGCAATGTCCAATTGTCCCCTGCCTTTTTACTGAAAGCTAGATTCTTGGTTCACTCATTCTTATCTATGCAAACGCTTGCAACGCTTAGATTAGAAAGTTATTCCAAAGTTTGAAAAATTAAAAGTTTATGCTTTGTGTCTTGCAAGAGTAAGTTTCCAAAACATGGGATTGCTTTAGAATGACTCTGGCCTGATACCAAATCTAACTCCTTGTCATTTTAAATGTGACTGCAATTGGATTTCAGTGTAGCATCTCCTTATCATTGCAACTTACTCCCCCAAACCACTTTAGTGCAGCCCAGATACATTCTCAGAGGAAAGGGTTAATTCATATAACACTTTCATTTAAAAGTATTTTATCCAGATGTTATATTTTCAGTGACTGTAATTTAAGTCACCTGTTAATCATTAAGCTATTGGAACAGTTGAATTAACCATGGCCAAATATCCACAAGCTGCCACCAATAAGTAAAATACACAGTGATGGCTGTCCCAGGTTTAACTACAGTCTAGAGTCAGAAAACTCGGGAGCTTAAAATGAGAAGTCAAAAGGACATCAGCTCTTTGCAGTTTATAAAAGATACGTGAGAGGAGAAAAAGAACTAAAACTGGAACTAAAGTAAATCTACTGGCTCTATTTTCTACCACCCTCCTGAGCTGCAAGATTCTATGAAGGTTCATAATATTTGTATTTCTGAGAGATCAAAGTTTTGCTTATGGAGAATGCTAGTCGACAGATTTCTCTGATTCACCATCAGAGTTTACTGCAAGTATGTTGATTTTATCTAAAGGAAAAATAAATCTTTTAGAAAACAAAGTAGCAAACTGATTTAAAAGTCAAGGGGCAAATATAAACCCACACCACCATTGGATGCTTCAGGAATACAGTCCTTTGCATAAAGTGATAGTTCCTTGATTAGCTACTTCAGACTAATTAATTCCTTATCAATTGGTTAACTGTGACCCATAAAAGAATTAGCTCAAATCAGCTGTCCACAGTAAAGTTTTAAAACCACTGTTCCCTCTATGATAAAAGATTACCATCCAGCAACCTCTACAGTGAATATGTACTAATCAGATCTAATATTGTATGACAAACCTGAAACTCATTGTTCTAACACAGAACTTGGGCTCTTCTGCTTGGCTGAGCTTTATCAGTACACGGTGATTTAATTGGCTGAATTTCCTAAACACATGCCTGAAATCAACAAATTCAATTCAACTCCCTACTCGTGTCTACATAGCATAATACATCTATTCCCAAATAATCACATGATAGATTGCATTCAACTCAGTTTAGAGCTGCAAAATCCTATTTGTCCTATTTCCAAATTGCTCTCTCAAACTAATGTCAGGTAAGGCCATAAAAGTGAAAAGGTCATGTGCAACTAAGTGAACAGGATGATCCACCTGCAATTTTCTCCACCTGACTCGCAACAATATTACATCAAACCTATGCCGATCTTGCTACTAGCAGCTAAAGCCAGAACCTCCTGATGATCTTATGCTCAAAACCAATACAAATTCAAAATAACTACTGAAGCTCAAAGAACATGCAGATCACAAGCCAGCTTCCTTTTTCTTATTGATGGTATGAAAATTATATTGAAATCATGAAATCAGAATTTATAGTTAAATAGCACTACAAAGCCAAAATTGGCCAATCAACCCAACTGATCTACTAAGCATTTATGTCCCATACAAGGTTCCTATTGCTTTTCATTTAACCCCATCAGCCTATTCCTCTGTCCCGTTCTCTGCATTTAGTACCTTTCCCGTAAATAAATTTATGCCACTCACCTCAGTTATCCTTGTTATAGTGTCTTATATTTTCACTATTCCTCGGATGAAAGAAGTTTCCCCCAGATTTGATATTGGATGTTAGTGATTATCTCTAGTTTTCGACTCCCCACAAGTGGAATCTATTCTAACCGCCCACTCATGATCTTTAAAGACATCTTGGATATCATTCTCTCTCCAGATTCAATTTTTCCTGATAAGTAAATTTGCTCAGTATTGGCTTCAAGCTTGTGGATTTTATTTGCATCTTCTACAATGCCTCTGTCCTTCTGATCAAATGGAGACCAGCAAGACATTATGCCAATTGTGGACAAATCAAGGTATGATACCAGTTTAAAGAAAGGGTTCAGTTTTTCAAGTCCATCCTCTAAAAGCATGCAGCGATAGATGTGTTGACTCTGGAATCTTCTCAGTACCAGATTCTATTGCTGTTAAAAGGTATTCAAAAAGTAAGCAGAGGTCCTAGAAAACTTAAAATTGCCAAGAAAGAAAACACCAGAAAGAAAGCCTAAGGCTTGTTCCAAGATTAAAACTCCTCAATCACAGTAATGTGAGGTTTGGTAGCTATGTACTGCATTTACAAGTCTGGACATGCATTTATGCCCATTCGGAACTAGGATCAATATAGGAAACTTGCATTCTCATTCTTTTGCAATGATTAAAGCTATATTAAATGGGTAATTAGGGACCTGATACATGGAACATGGGAGCAGCACAGTGAACTGAGGAATTCTATCTTACAAGATTCCAGTGTAAAACGAATGCAGGTCTTGCAGAAGAGATTCCTAGCCATGAGCTTTTACATTTTAGTTGAACTGCAGCACTTATTGGCTCATTCCAACTATAAACACTGAAGGGCAGCCTTACTTGATCAGTTGGCCCTTTCTTGCCTGTGATGTTTATACGCAATCAAAAAAATGCCATTACATAGAATTATGAAGTAAACATTGAGATTTTTCTAGCCCAACAGATCTTAAAATATTTGCAATATCATGGCATGAATAATCTGAAATGGCAGTCAACACCGAATCATATACCAAATCTACAGGCTGATTTTTTTTCAAGCAGAGAAACTGCAGTGCATCTTAATTGTAAAATAAAACCTCCTGAATGTAGACTGTAAACATCAGTGTATTTACCCATAACCCTCTTGTTCTCTTCTTTGAAGACACTCCTTAAAACTGGATTTCTGCTTACATGACTCAGTATAAAATTGTAATAGCACTCCTATGAAGTATCTTGGGACATTTTATTGTAGGCGCTGTTCAAATACAAATTGTTCTGATGTAAACACATTTATACTGAATTTAGAGGTGAGCAAATTAACTGGCTGACATTCCATTATTCAGCTCTCAACAACTTGACTGATAAAGTCTGACTAAACAGTTTCAAAGGGAGGGGTGATGCCAACTACTTTTGTCACAATAAGTATTACATCTATTTATATAAATATGGCAAATTGTTTTTAACTTAAAATCAATTTGCCTTAAGATTTCTGTTTAAGCCATTATTGAGCTAGATGGCAGCTTGGTTCTCTTATATGGCATAACATCTACAAATATAAATGTAGTCTACGAGCATGGATCCAATTATCCTGCTTGTACTTTCGTGTATGTTGTATTTAAACACAACACATGAATGTATTATTGCAAGACTTTTGTCCAAAATATAACTACAGCATAAATAGCTTCAACTGAATCTGCAGTTACATTTGACTCAATAATAGCCCAACAGAAGGGAGGGCAAGTTATCACTAAATATTACTACAGACCCGGGCTGGTCAGCCAAACAAGTCTTTGCCAGTGTTTATGGTCCATACGGGCCTCCTCCCACTCCCTGAATATCATGGCTTTCAATTTACAAAGAACGCTTTCTGTCACAAAATACCTCTAGTTTCTGATCTGAAAAACAAAATAAACACTCAAATTGCACAAAGCTATTCATTTCTAAATATAAATCTAAGATGGTAGTATAAGATGGAAGACACAGTGGTTAGCACTGCAGTTTGATTCCTAGCTTGGGTCACTGTCTATGTAGCGTTTGCATGTTCTCCCCATGTGCATGGATTTCCTCCAGGTGCTCTGGTTTCCTCCCACAATCCAAAAATGTGCAGGTTAGGTTAATTGGCCATGCTAAATCTCCCCTCAGTGTACCTGAGCAGGCGTTGGAGTGTGGCGACTAGAGGATTTTCACAGTAACTTCATTGCAGTGTGAATGTAAGCCTACATGTGATCGATAAATAAACTTTAAATGCCGAAGCACATTTCACATATTCCTTTTGGAAAGGTGATTTACATTCAATATTTAAGAGGGCTGAGCCGCAAACACTGCAACACATCAGGATGGGGAAGTTACCTGAACACTTTATTCCAGGTAGAGGAGGTCATCCATACCTTAGAATAGACTCTTCTGGTTTAGTCAGTCGTCAGGAGGGTATGACTGCAAGTGAGGCAGGTAAAGGGACCCAGAGGATACAGCCTTGGCTCTTGCAATTACCCAATAGATCTGAGATCTTTTTCAGTTTGGAGAAGAGTGGGGAGGCTGCAAGGTGTTGGAACTAACTGACCATGAAACTTCTGTTAGTTGCTGCAAGTTCCAGCTGCTAAGAAAGCTGGTGAAACTCAAGTTCTACAGATCATTAGTGGGACCACATCTGGAGTAGCGTGCGCAGTATTGTTGACCTTAAGGAAGGTTTATCAGACTAATATGCAGAATGGACATGTTGCCTTATGAGGAAAAATTGGACAGATCCAGGTTTGTTTAGAAGACTAAGTGACTTAATTGAAACATATATCCTCAGAGATCTTGTGGATGTGCAGAGGATGCTTCCTATTGTGAGAGAACCTAGAACTAGGGATCACTATTTAAAAATATTAAACAGAAATGAGACAAATGTTCTATTTCAGAGGGTTGACAGACTTTGGAACTCTTCAAAAAGGTGGTGGAAACAGAGTCTTTGAATATTTTTAAAACAGAAGTGGACAGATTCTTGGTCATCAAGGAGGTAAAAAGCAACCAGGAGTAAGTGGGATGTAGATTTGAGATTACTATCAGATCAGCCATGATCTTAAATGGCAGAACAGGCTCAAGGGACCGAATGGCCTGCTTCTGTTCAATTGTATGACATTTTACTTTGCAACCCATTATGCTTCTCAAGTTTTGACTTCATAATTGTACAATTCCTTCTGCCATTTTCCCTCTTGACTTGCATGCCTTTCCTTTCTTTCAATCCAACTCTGAGGCAGTGATTTAGTTTTGACAATATGCAACACCCAGCCCCCTCAAAAAAAAGGAGATATACTGTAAATTTCAGTACCCTTAAAGCCATTTCCAATTGATTATTCAATTCATTAGAGTTCACAAACCTCCTGTTCTATGTTTAAATACAATATTGGAATTTTCAAACAATGAAACACAGCTTACAAATCTAACTTCTCCAATGGTTTATGTATATTACAGAAAAATCTCAGCAATTGCCTGGAAAACCAAAAAGTGTAGATCTCACTCAACCCTCAGTTTGTTTCTAGGGCTACTGCCCATTTGTGAACACCATCTCAAAAACAACAGCTGAACAAACCTGAAACATGGCTGCAGCAATGCATTTGTGATGTCATGGCACTTCATAAAGAAACCTTTGTTTGAAAAACCAAGACCACAATTAAAAAAAATTACGAAGGAGCTCCCAGAAGCACTGTTGTTAATTTTTGGGAGGATTGGTGGAAGGGAAAGCAGCAAAAGAAACAAAACCTTAAAGATCATTCTTTTCATGTAAAAATGTATCACCTGTTTGACACTAAGCTATCAAAATTATATTATACTTGATCCCTGACAATGACTTTTGCTAATTTCAGAGATATTATTAGTATTGGCATTGAGTGAAAACAGCCAGGATTGCCCTTCATTTCAAGAAGCTTTGCTAGAAAATGGAGCTGAAGTTGAAACCGGCTGAACCAGTGACTTTCAAACCCATGACTGGCAGACTTCTTGCATATATTGACACACACTACAAGTAGGTAGCACAGTAGTATAGTGGTTAGCACTGCTGCCTCAGAGCGCCAGGGACCCAGGTTCAATTCCCAGCTTGGATCACTGTGTGTGGAGTTTGTATGTTGTCCCTGTATCTGCCTGGATTTCCTCCAGGTACGCTGGTTTCTTCCCAAAGTCTGAAAAATGTGGTTAAGTGCATTGTCCATGCTAAATTCTCCCTTAGTGTACCTGAACAGACGCTGGAGTATGACAATTAAGAATTTTCACAGTAATTTCATTGCAGTGTTAAGGTAAGCATGCTTGTGACTAATAAATAAACTTTACTTTTATTTTGAGCACCCATTCTAAGTTCTAGAAGTCAGTACAAGTGAAAACATAGTAATAATATATATCATCAAATAATGTTCACCAATGAGCTGACATTTATACATCTAAAATGGTGGTAATCAGGGAATCAGAATCTCTGTACAAGTCATACATATACTCTACAGGAATTGTAGTGATTTCAAAGCAGCAGCTCACCACCACTTTCTTAAGGGCAATATATGCTACCTTGTCAGTGATACCCACATCCCATGAATGAACCAAAACAATCCACAGAAATGTTACAGCGCAGAGGCCATTCAGCCTGCGTATCTGTGCTGGTGGGGGAAAAAAGTAAACAAAAACTGCCCATTCTAGTCTTAAAGTAGTCAAAATCATGAGAGTTGAGACAGAATAGATGGGGAGCACAGATTTAAACGAGATGTATGAGGCACATTTCTTTTTAAACAGAGTAACAGGTGCCAGGAACTCGTTGGTTGGTGGGTGGGAGGAGTGGAAGCAGATACGGTAGTGATTTTTAGGGGGTGTCTTGACAAACGCATGACTAGGATTGGAATAGGGGGATATGATCCCCAGGAAGGTAGGGGATTTTAGTTCAGTTGGGCAGCATGGTCAGTGCAGGCTTGCAGGGCCAAAGAGCCTACTCTTGTGCTGTAATTTTCTTTATTCTTTGAAACTGTTCCCATTGACAGAAATACACATTTAAAATGATCAGTAAAACAAGAAGAAATATTTGTTAATTTCACACAAGGGATCTGGAACACACTGCCTGACAGTGGTGGGAGCAGATTCAATCGTGGCTTTCAAAATACAATTGGATAAGCACCCAGGAGGTGGGGAGAATATAGAGAAAGAGAGTAGTGGGACGAGATGAGTTGCAGAGGGACCAGCAGAGAGACAACATGCTGAACAGTCAAATGAAGGATTATCCTGGCTCAATGCATTGGCTTTAGTCTCTCTCCACTATCAGACCTATTGAGATTTTCCAGCATTTTCTGCTTTTGACTCAGATCCCAGCACTCACGGTAGTTTGCTTTGATATCATGCTGAACAGCTTCCTGTGCTATAACCATCTCATGATTCCAGGAACGGTTACATCATAAACAGGAAAACAACAAAGGAAATTGACCAGTGCTAGGTTCAGGTGACATCGCCTGGCTCTTATTCTCTGTTGACAGGATACCTTAACAGTGAGCATTTGGGTATCGTACAGTAAACAGGCAACCCACCCTCAACCAAGCGCTTGCTGAGCACTCTCTCGGTGAATCTGAGTGATTCTCTGCTTATAGAAATGTGGGATGCTGCGTAACGCGTGGAGCAGCAACCTGAAGTACACGGTGTAGCTTCTCCAGCCACACTGTTTACACACAGGATCCTCAGCCAGGCGTTAAACTCAGGCTCCCAGGCGGGGGTCCCCCAGGGTGGGACCTTGCCCACGGACACAGCTGCTCCCTTCCCCTCTCCTGCCTTCCCTCCATTGTTTCTCTCTCACACACACACAGGCAACTTTGCCAAACCCCGGGCCTAACCCGCTCCCCCAAGCAGCCGCTGCCTTTGTAACAGCCACACATCAAGCGCCTCACCTCCTCCATCTCCTCCGCCATCTTATTCAACTTCTCGTCATCCTCTAGCAGCTCATTCAGCTCCTGCAAACTCAGGGAGCTGAGGTCGGGAAGCGACATGTTTGATTTTCCCCCACCCACTGACTCTCTCCTCCCACCCCCGCCGCCAGCTCCCGAGCCCACAACCTGATTGACAAGCCTCTCAGCCCATCACCTTCGGCACTCGAAGCAGCAGGCCAGCCCCCCGAGTGGAAGTACCGCCCACGATCTGATTGACCGGCCTTTAAGCCAATCAGATCTCTAGACAGTCCCATCTCCCCGAGTGTCACCGCCCACACTCTGATTGACACATCTCTAAACCAATCCGAACTTCTAGACAGCCCCCGCTCTTCCCGAGTGTCAACGCCCACTCTGATTGAGAAGACCTTTGAACCAATCAACGGCCGCAGCAGCCGTGCCCGACACAGAGCGGAAGTCACCGCCCGCTCTGATTGACAATGTGTTTCAACCAATCACCTCTGGAACCCAAGCCAACCTAATCTTAACCCTCCGCCGGAAGTCATCGTCTTGAAGTGACCCCGCCCATACATTTCTGATTGACAGTCTTGACAACCAATGGCAGACCAGATGGATCCTCCGCCAGGTCCCCAGGACAACAAAGGCGGGGTGTGTAGGTGTGAGTTGCCACCTTTGTGAGGCTTGAAGGACTTTCTTTGTCAGACTGTTCGTGCCCATTAACAAGATGTAGGCAGGGCAGAGTGGATGGTGGTGTTATTCCCAGCTGCTTGCCTCTCTTTCCCGGACTCTTTGATTTGATTTATCATTATCACATGTATTAGTATACAATGAAAAGTATTGTTTCTTGTGGGCTATACATACAAAGCATACCATTAATAGAGAAGGAAACAGGCGGCATGATAGCACAGTGGTTAGCACTGCTGCTTCACAGCTCCAGGAACCTAAGTTCAATTCCTGGCTTGGGTCACTGTCTGTGTGCAGTTTGCACATTCTCCATGTATCTGTGCGGATTTCCTCCGGGTACTCCAGTTTCCTCCCACAGTCCAAAGATGTGCAGGTTAGGTTGACTGGCCATGCTAAAATAGCCCTTTAGTGTCTGAGTTGTGGGGTAATTGGGTAAATGTGTTGGGGTAGGGCCTGGGTGGGATTGTGATTGGTGCAGATTGATGGGCCAGATGGCCTCTTTCTGCATTGTAGGGTTTCTATGATTTTTCTATGAAACAAGACAGTGCAGAATGTAGTGTTATAGCTCGGGTATAGAGAAAGACCAACTTAATGCTAGGTAGGTCCATTCAAAAGTCTGACAGCAGCGGGGAAGAAGCTGTTCTTGGGTTGGTTGGTACGTGACCTCAGACTTTTATGTCTTTTTCCCAATGGAAGAAGGTAGAAGAGATAATGGCCAGAGTGAGTGGAATCCTTAATTTTGCTGGCTGCTTTGTCGAGGCAGCGGGAAGTGTAGACAGAGTCAATGGATGGGAGGCTGGTTTGCGTGATGGATTGGGCTACACTCATGACCTTTTGTAGCTTCTTGCAGTTTTGGGCAGAGCAGGAGCCATGCAAGCTTTCAGTGGTACATCTGTAAAAGTTGGTCAGAGTTGTAGCTGACATGCCAGATTTAGATAGTGCGCTTGAATTTTTCCAATGGTCAGGCGGACTGGAGTGTGTAGTTATTGCCATTTCATAAATAAAAGAACAAAGAATTTAGAAAATTACAGCACAGAAACAAGCCCTTCAGCCCTCCAAGCCTGCACTGACTATGCTGCCTGACTTAACTAAAAACCCCTACCGTTCTGGATACTGTATCCCTCTCTCCCATCCTATTCATGTACTTGTCAAGCCACCCCTTAAAAATCACTACCATATCCACTTCTACTACCTATCCCAGCAATGAGTTCCATTATTCTCTGTGTAAAAAATCTGCCTCTTACATCTCCTTTAATCCTTGCCCCTTGCACTTTAAACCTATGCCCCTTAGTAATTGACTCTTCCACCCTGGGAGAAAGCTTCTGACTATTCACTCTGTCCATGCCTCTCATAATCTCGTAGACTTCTATCAGGTCTCCTCTCAACATCTGTCACTCCAGTGAAAACAAATCAGGTTTCTCCAGCCTCTCCTCATAGCTAACGCCCTCCATACCAAACAACGTCCTGGTAAATCTTTTCTGTACCGTCTTCAAAGCTTCCACATTCCTCTGGTAGTGTGGCGACCAGAATTGAACACTATATTCCAAGTGCCTCACTAAGATTCTATAAAGCTGCAACATGACTTGCCAATTTTTAAACTCAGTGCCCCGACTAATGAAGGCATGCATGCCATATGCGTTCTTGACTACCTTCTCCACCTGCCTTGCCACTTTTAGTGATCTGCGCACCCATACATGCAGTATTGAGTTGCCTATCAACACTCTTAAGAGTTCTACCATTTACTATATATTTCCTATCTGTATTAGAACATCCAAAATGCATTTTTCACATTGCTCACATTTGTCTGGATTAAACTCTATCTGCCATTTCTCTGCCCAAGTCTCCAGCTGATCTATATCCTGCTGTATCCTCTGATGGTCCTCATTGTTTATCCGCAAATCCACCAACTTTTGTGTCATCCGCAAACTTACTAACCAATCCAGTTACATTTTCCTCCAAATCATTTATATATATTATAAACAGCAAAGGTTGCAGCAGTGATCTCTGAGGAACAACACTTGTCACAGCTCTCCATTCAGAAACGCACCCTTTCACTGCTACCTCTGTCTTCTTTGACTGAGCCAGTTTTGTATCTCCTTGCTAGCTCACTTCTGATCCCATGTGACTTCACCTTCTGCACCAGCCTGCCATGAAGGACCTTGTCAAAGGTCTTACTGAAGTCCATGTAGACAACACCCATTGCCCCACCATCATCAATCATCTTTGTCACTTCCTTGAAAAACTCGATCAAGTTTGTGAATCATGACCTCCCCTTCACAAATTCATGTTGCCTCTCACTAATACATTTCCTTCAGCACTAGGGATTCTATGGTCAGGTAAAAACAACTGAATGCTGATGAAGAGTCATATGGACTCAAAACGTTACCTCTGTTTTTGCTCCACAGGTGCTGTCAGACTGGCTGAGATTTTCTGTTTCTGGGTGAGAAGGTCAGGTGGCATCTGTGAGGAGAAAACCAGTTAATATCTTGAGAAAAGAACCTTTAATCTGAGAGCAAAGATGGTGAATTTGAAGGCTTATGTATTCTAAGTTTCTATTTAACTAGATTTTATTATAATAAAGTTTCAGTCTTCATTCAGTTACGCAGCTCTGGCTGTTGCAGTGCACAGCATCTCATTGCAACTTTTAATTTCATTCCCAGGGCTGGCACAGTGGTTAGCACTGCTGTTTCACAGTGCCAGAGGTCCAGGTTCAATTCCTAGCTTGAGTCTGTACATTCTCCCCATTCTGTGTGGTTTCCTCCGGGTGCTCCGGTTTCCTCCCACAATTCGAAAGACATGCTGGTTAGGTACACTGGCCATACTAAATTCTCCTTCAGTGTTCCCTAACAGGCAACGGTATGTGGGGTTTAAGGGATTTTCACAGAAGCTTCATTGCAATGTTAATGTAAGCCTACTTATGACATATATAAATAACTTAAAAAACAATATAACTGCCCACATATATATTCAGCAATGTCATTTTAAATATTCCAGGATCATAAAATCACAATTTTCAGTTCCAGCACAATCATAGAAACCCTATAGCGCAGAAGAGGGCCATTTGGCTCATCAAGTCTGCACAGACAACAATCCCACCCAGGCCCTATACCCATACCCCTACATATTTACCCCACTAATCCCTCTGACCACATATCTCGGGACACTAAGGGCCAATTTAGCATGGCCAATTGAGCTAACCCCCTTTGGGCTATGAGAGGAAACTGGAGCATGTGGAAGAAACACATGCAGACACGGGGAGAATGTGCAAGCTCCACACAGAGAGTAACCCAAGACAGGAATCAAATCGAGATCTCTGGAGCTATCAGGCAGCAGTGCTAACCACTGTGCTTTTGTGCCGCCCATATTTTTAAGGCATTATATCGATCAGACTTTTCGCAGAGATCATAATTTTAATATTTCTTGTATACATGGATGGGGGAAAATGGAGGGGAAAAAGACTGTTTTTATACAATCTGAACATGTTTTCAGTAATGCAAACTGCAATTTTAAAAATGTAAGCTGTTAGTATTTAAAACCTACCATTTATTGTTATTTTGTGTCTATTTTCTAATTTGTTTTCCAGTTCAGCTCTTTATTGCCATTGCCTTACTTTCCATCTTACTCCTCATTCTCCTTTTTCCTCTTTTATTTTTTTCCCTTCTATTAATTTGATTTGATTTATTTTTGTCACATATATTAGTGAAATCAGTGAAAAATATTTTTTGTTGAGCGCTATACTGACAAAGCATACTATACGTTGGGAAGGAACGGAGAGCGAGGATGCAGAATATAGTGTTCCAGTCACAGCTAAGGAGTAGAGAAAGATCAATGTAATATGAGATAGGTCCATTCAAACGTCTGATGGCAGCAGGGAAGAAACTGCTCTTGAATCAGTTGGTACCTGATCTGAGATTTTTGTATCCTTTTCCTGATGGAAGAAGGTGAACGAGAGTATGTCCAGGGTGTGTGGAGTCCTTGATTATTTTGGCTGCTTTTCTGAAGCAGTGGGAAATGTAGACAGGGTCAATGGATGGGAGGCTGGTTTGTATTTTTCTATTAACTTCTAATGCCCATTATGACTTCTGCTACTTTGATTCATTCACCCTCTCCTTCATTAGATGAAATGTCCTTTTGAGGGATCAGACATACATTACAGGAAGTCCATGAGAATTTAGACCTTTTAATACATTCACGGGGATTGTGTTGTAAATAATTGAAAGGAGTGGGTATGGGCAGAGGAGGGGGTGGTGTCAAGAGAAATTGAGGATATGGAACTGAAGGCTGATTCACTGTAACCTTGTGATCTGCATCAACTTAGAAAGTTAGTAAAATGTGACTCAGAGCATCAGAAAAGCTGATACTTCTTATAAAAAGCTGACAACTCAAGAATTGTTATGATTAACCAGCAAATAATTACAGGGACTTTGTAAGTTAAGCTATGGGTGTACACAACACTCATTTGTTTGTGTTGGAGCAAAGAAGGAAGGCTGAGCTTGCATTTATAACAGAAACAGTTGATTATGTAAAGATGGAACTTAAAATTTGAAGATACAAAAATTGTGGTACACTTCTAATTTGTGTCTGGGGCATGTTCTCCTAGAAATGATTGCAAAATTTAGATAACAAAGACATCTATGTCAGGTTCCAATTTATTGATTACAGCTCAGCCTTCAACACCATTATTCTTATGAAACTCATCTCCAAACTCCATGGCATGGGCCCTGGCTCTTCTCTCTGCCACTGGATTCTGAACTTCTTAACCCACAGACCACAAAGGGTAAGGATAGGCAACACCACCTCCTCCACGATCATCCTCAACATCGGTGCCCCAAAGACTGTGTTCTTAGCCCCATACTATACTCCTTATACAACTATGACTTTGCTGGCAAATTTCCCTCCAACTCGATTTTCAAGTTTGCTGACACCACCACCGTACTGGGTTGGATTTCAAACAATGATGAGACGGAGTACTGGAATGAAATTGAGAATCTGGTGAACAGATGCGGTGACAATAGTCTCTCCCTCAATGTCAACAAAATGAAGGAGATTGTCATCTACTTCACGAAGAGTAGAGGAGAACATGCCCCTGTCTACATCAATGAAGACAAAGTAAAAAGAGTCAACGGCTTCAAGTTTTTAGGTGACAGATCATCGACAACATGTCCTGGTCCCCCCATGCCAACACTATAGTTAAGAAAGCCCACCAATGTCTCTACTTTCTCAGAAGATTAAGGAAATTTGGCATGTCAGCTACGACTCTCACCAACTTTTATACGTGCACCATAGAAAGCATTCTTTCTGATTGTATCACAGTTTGGTACAGCTCCTTCTCTGCCCAAGACCGGAAGAAACTACAAAAGGTTGTGAATGTAGCCGGATCCATCATGCAAACTAGCCTCCCATCATTGACTCTGTCTATACTTCTGCTGCCTCGGCAAAACAACCAGCATAATTAAGGAAACCACACACCTCGGACATTCTCTCTTCCACCTTCTTTTGTTGGGAAAACGATACAAAAGTCTGAGGTAATATTCCAACTGACTCAAAAACAGCTTCTTCCCTGCTGCTGTCAGACTTTTGAATGGACCTACCTTGCATAAAGTTGGTCTTTCTCTATACCCTAGCTATGATTGTAACACTACATTCTGCACTCTCTAATTTCTTTTTCTATGAATGTATACTTTGTCTGTATATCACGTATGAAACAATACTTTTCACTGTATGCTAAAACATATGACAATAATAATCAAATCAGATTTGATCTGATTTGTTTTATTATTGTCACGTATATTTGTGTACAGTGAAAAGTATTATTTCTTGTGCACTATACAGACAAAGCTGAACCTTCTGTACAGATTCTAGAGGACATCATACATTGCCAATTGGAATTCATACCCATTACTTCCTTTCTGTCTCCCACTTCCAATTCAATTCCATTCCAACATCAAAAAATTCCCTTCATTTATCTGCTCCTTCATTTTTAGTAACTGTCTCTTCCGAGGATTCTTATCAAATATCTTTTGGAAGTCCGTATTAAAAAGATTCATGCGTATTATCTACCATGCTACATACTCCAGTTACCACTACCTGTTACAGTACTCCCACTATGCTCAGTACTGGTAGGGAGGTACAGTAGCATTGTAATTAGTACAGCGCCAGGGACCCGAGTTCGATTTTGACCTTGGGTGACTGCCTGTGTGGAGTTTGTACATTTTTCTTGTGTCTGCATGGGTTTCCTCTGGGTGCTCCAGTTTCCTCCCACTGTCCAAAGATATGCAGATGAGGTGGGTTGACTGTAATAAAAACATGGGGTTATGGGGATAGGGCAGAATGGTCTCGTTCTGCACTGTAGGCATTCTATGGTATTGCACACCTCACTTAGAACATGATATTATGGTCCGTTTTATCTTATTCCTGCTCTCTCTTCCATTGAGTGCAATACAAAAGATGCACTGAACTTGATTCCAATGCTAAATGAGCTGGAAGATGGAATAATCTCCAAGTTTTACTGCAGGCACCTAGCCAGCAAATGAATTTAAGCATTTTGTACCCACTACCACAACATGCATTACAAATAGTAGTTTCCAACATAGCAACATGAGAAATGGGGATACTGGAAAATAGATTGAATAGAACCACAAGCCACACCTTTACTCTTTAATTGGTATGGTGCAAGATTTATGTGTTACAAAGCACAGGAAGTACTCCTTTCCAGGGATAATTTGACTGTGGCTGAGTTAATTATACATGGTAACACATTCAATACTGCCCATTCACACTCGTATATCACTGATCTTAATTCTAACACATCGTCATTCGTATCCTAGGGACCCTGGTAGGATTTGGAATATTGCAAATGAGAACAGATGGTACTGAGAAAAATTATTTTAGTGACATCATTTGCACTAATCCACAATCTGTGAATAACTTAATTCCTATTAAAAATAGAGTTTACATTTACATTTTACAATTTCATTTAATTACTTACCTAACATGGTGTAAATAGGAGATGTATCGAGGAACAAAAATCACCAACAGCTGCAGCATTGAGTATAATTGTAATTATCTCCTACCAATGTCTAACTATTAATAATAACTAGTTGTGCTAAATCATAATATCTGTACAGTGCAAAAGGAGGCCATTTGGCCCATCAAGCCTGGACCAATAGAAGTCTCACCCAGGTTGTTTCCCCCATTTCTCCATGTATTTAAACTGCTAATTCTCCTGACACTAACCGTCAATTTAGTTTGGCCATTCAGCCTAACCTGCACATCTTTGCTCTGTGGGAGGAAACCAGAGCACCTGGAGAAAACCCACACAGACCTGAAGAGAATGTGCAAACTCCACACAGACAATCAGCCAAGGCTGGAGTTGAACCTGGAAACCTGGCGCTTTGAGGCAGCTGTGCTAATCACTGTGCTAGCGTGTTGCCCTTATGCCACATAACATAAAATCAAGCTGTATAATATTGGGATGCAAGCCAATAGATTCCTTTCTCCATTCTTTTAATGGGGCAGTTAACCTTTTATTTTCTCTGAAAATAAAGGTGAAAGAATTTCATAAAATTGCATTCAGCCAACATGACAGGGCCCAATTTTACCCATAAACCTTCGTTCCACTGAGTACTGTATTCTTCATCACAATATATCCTTCCTTTGTAAATGTAAGCTGGTGACATCTCATTAGTTTATGTTCATATTTCTTTAGGGAATCTTACATTCAATGAGAAGCTTTATTAATCTGTGCGAGGCAAAGCATCCTCAATCCACCAAAACCCATAAAAAAAATCTCAAGTGGATATGGCTAGAGGTAGGTTTCAATTTAAACGTTTCTGCACAGTTATGCATACAGCCTCAGTACTCCACATAATATCTGAACTATTTTTCCCCACATGCAGCTAACAGTTTAAGAAAACAACTTCTGAAACATTATATCTGATGGAAACTCAAGTTGAATAAAGGCGGATTTCAGGAATGTGAATTTTGATTGAGAACTCCATTATAAGAACTTAACTATCTTCCAGAAAGATCTTTTCTAAACAGTAGGATTTTACCTCCTTTAGTTTTATTTAACCACAGCCAGCAGCTTATGTACCTTTAATGAATTAACTTAGTCCTTCCTCCATTATCAACACCATTTTTATTCAAAAGATCAGCTTTGTTTTATAATCGACATATGAGCTGCATTTTCAACCCTGTCGTCTTTGTTTTAATTTTGCTTTTTATCAGTACTTTGGCATCCCTATTTATGATAAATATATATGCTGGCTTCAATTTGTTTCTAGTGTTCAGTTGTCCCACTAATGTGATCCATAAGAGTGTTAGGCTTGTACAAGCTGAAGTCCATAAAGAAAGGAAAAGATGGCTATTTGCCTGGCTTCACAGGAGGCTTTGATTAGTTTGAGCTGTTGGAACTTACATGTTAATTGAGTCCTGAAATACTGCTCAAAAACATTACAACGGAATTTTCTTAGTTTGCAGTGAAGCATTCCATATGCTCAAGTTTCTGGTTTTAATTTTTAAAGTTTATTTCAGCTGAAGTATGAGGCTTGTTCTGAGTACCACAAGCTGCATAAGCGTTAAAAGTTCGAGCTCAAAATCAGTAGATGCAACAATAAATGTTCCTTCCTTTTGGCATATTAAGGGGAACATCTCTGTGTGGGTTTCCTCTGGGTACTCTGGTTTTCTTCTATATTCCGAAAAATATGCTGGTTAGATGCATTGGCCATGCTAAATTCTCCCTCAGTGTAACCGAACAGGTGCCGGTGTGGGGTGACTAGGGGATTTTTCACAGGAACTTCAGTGCAGCGGTAGGGTGCACATATGATATGGAGAAATGAGTCTGGAGTGTGCCCCTGTTGCACCGTGTGCTCAAGTGTTTCATACTGAATCGATGGGCCTCACCATGAATGTATGGACGACAAGGTGGCACTGTGGTTTGCACTGTTGTGCCAGGGAAGGGTTCGATTCCCAGCTTGGATCACTTCTGTGTGGAATTTGCACCTTCTCCTCGTGTCTCTGTGGGTTTCCTCTGAGTGCTCCGGTTTCCTCTCACAGTCCAAAGATATGCGGTTAGGTGGATTGGCCATGCCAAACTGCCCCTAAGTGTCAGGGGATTAGCTAGGGTAAATGCATAGGGATAAGGCCAGGATGGGATTATGATAGGTACAGACTCAATGGGCAGAATGGTCTCCTTCTGCACTGTCGGCTTCTATGATCTAATTAAAGCTAATTACAACTTCCTTGCCCTGTATTTTGCATGCTCCACTCTCTATACACAATATCGTTGTTGACGGCCTGTTTACATGGGTGTATTTAATAACTCACTTCCTGGTGTTTGGGAGTAAAAACAAAAACAGTCCATATAGGATCAAGACACTAAAAAACACTAAAAGACGTGTGTGAACAGAGAAACTTAGGGGTTGAAGTTCATGGGTGGCATTGTGGCAAAGTATTTACCCCTTCTGCCTCATAGGACCCAGGTTCAATTCCAGCCTTTGAGGTCCCGGGAACACTTTGGCTAGAACAGAGAAGGTTAAGAGGGGATTTTTAAAAAGCTGAAGTGCAGACATTTCTCAGCATAGCTTTCCTGCTGCCAGCTTTTAAAGTTTTTTTTATTAGTGTCACAAGTAGGCTTACATTAACACTGCAATGAAGTCGGAGACATAGCCTCAAAATAAGAGAGAGCAGATTTAGGACTGAATTGAGGAGGAACTTCTTCACCCAAAGGGCTGTGAATCTGTGGAATTCCCTGTCCAGGGAAGCAATTGAGGCGACCTCATTGAATGTTTTTAAGGCAAGGATAGATAGATTTTTGAACAGTAAAAGAATTAAGCGTTATGGTGAGCGGGCAAGTAAGTGGAGCTGAGTCCATGAAAAGATTAGCCATGATCTTATTGAATGGCAGAGCAGGCTCAAGGGGCTGGATGGCCTACCCCTGCTCCTAGTTCTTATGTTGTTAAGGATCAGATTTGACTCTAATGTCACTCATGATTGCAAAGCCTGCTGGAATTCACTTGCTGAGCTGAGATGTTTCTCGCTCATGGCATCCATCATTTTTTGGTGCTGCAGGCACAATGATGCTATCTCAATTTACCAATGTCTCTCATGCATCTACCATAAATGAGTTAAGCAGTCACAACCCTGCTTCTAGTGGTGGAGGGTTGATGTGATCTAACTGCTTATAGCTTTATGCTGAATTTGGATAAAGGGAAGGGAGATTAGTGGAGGAGGAAGGAGGAAATAGACGGTGAGATAAAGTCAGGCAGGAAGGGGCTCGTGTGGAGCATAAACATCTGCATAGACCAGAGGGGCCAAATGGCCTGTTTCTGTGCTGTACATTTCATGCAATTCTATCCAAATGATCTGTTTATTCAGTGCAAATAAACTGCACTATTTTATTACCTCTAAGCTCCACCTGGTGATAATATGATGAATTACATCTAACACACTCATAAATATACATGAGACATAATATTGCTATGGGGTCTATTAAGTAGTATTTTTATTAAAGCAAAATGAGATTAAAACTGCACTTAAAGTGAGATGACATAAACTCTTTTAAGTTCCCCCAGTCCAAAAATTAAACATAACATTAGAAAGTGAAGTTGTAGAAACCTGCCTCAAGAAACTCTGTGCTAAATTCCTTCATATATCATAGAATCCCTACAGTGCAGAAGGAGGCCATTCGGCCCATTGAGTCTTCTTTGGCTCTGACAGAGGATCCCATCCAGGACCTTTTCCCATAATCCCATGTATTTATCACACTAATCCTCCAATCTACACATCATGGGATGCTAAGGGGCAATTCAGCATGGCCAGTCCACCTAATCTACACATCTTTGGACCGTGGGAGGAAATTGGAGCATCCGAAGGAGTGGGGAGAATATGCAAACTCCATACAAACAGTGATCCGAAGCTGGAATTAAACTCTGCCGCCTAGCCACCAAAAAATTTTGAAATGCAACATTCAGATTTGTCTTTCACATTACCTTTTTTCACAAACCTTGTTAAGCAGGCCATGGGTACATCCATCTACATATTAAAAAAGCACATTTTGTCCATTATGGTTCAGTGATCACAGTTTGGGCCACACTTTTCTTTGTGCAAAGCTTGCATCTCTCAGGCTCCAATTTCATATCTGTATCACAATTCTTGATGTAAAGGAAACAATGCATGAATCACATCTGGGAAATCTAGTAGCCCCACGTACAATTAAAAAACTGAAAATAACCAATCCAGAAATAAACATACACCAATATATTTCATTATTAAAAAAGAAAAGGCAATTGAGTATTTTAAAATATTTTATTCAGTCAACATCATAACGTTTGCACGAAGCTGACTTTTGCCGAGGATTTATTATGGGTAATTTGGTTTAAAAACAATAATTTTCATTTGTATATCACTTTTTGTAGAAAATGCAGCCACAGGTCCACCATTTCAATAAAAAACTTAAGTGCTTTATAACTAAAAAAAACTTTTAAGATGTAATAACTGTTAAGAAGACATGATAGCCAATATAGAGCAGATGGTAGTGTAGTGGTTAGCACTGCAGCCCCACAGCGCCGGGGACCCTGGTTCAATTCTGGCCTTGGATGACTGTATGGAGTTTGCATGTTCAACTATTCTGGGGGGTTTAAACTGATTCGGGGGGGGATAGGAACCTGAATTGTTGTGCCAGTATACAGGAGGATGTGAATAGGGAGGTCACGGATAAGGTTTCTAGGTCGCAGCAGTATAGTGGCAAACGGGAGGGTGGTTTGAAGTGTGTATACTTTAATGCGAGGAGCATACGCAACAAGGTGGATGAACTTGCAGCCTGGATTGGTGCTTGGGACTTCGATGTTGCGGCCATTTCAGAGACGTGGATAGAGCAGGGACAGGAATGGTTGTTGCAGGTTCCGGGGTTCAGATGTTTCAGTCAGAGCAGAGGTGGTGGTAGAAGATGGGGAGGAGTGGCATTGTTAGTTAAGGACAGCATTACGATGGCAGAAAAGACATTTGATGTGGACTTGTCTGCTGAGGTAGTGTGGGCTGAGATTAGAGACCAGAAAGGAGAGGTCACACTGTTGGGAGTTTTTTATAGGCCTCCAAAAAGTTCCGGAGAAGTAGAGGAAGGGATTGCAAAGTTGATCCTGGATAGGTGTGAAAGTAACAGGGTAGTTGTAATGGGGGACTTTAACTTTTCTAATATCAATTGGAAAAACTATAGTTCAAGTACGTTAGAGGGGTCAGTTTTTGTTCTTGGTCTCCAGTTTTATGTTGTATATTGGAGAATGATGCTGGGGAGCACAGAGAGTTTAAAACAACAGAGATTTATTTGTAAGTGTGTGTTTTCCTACATGACTGCTTCTTCTCTGCCTGTTTCCCGCTTTAAGAATTTAAAACATCACTTCCAGTGAATACATTAATATAACAGAGCTCAGAAAGTCAATAAGAATTTATACAGATATATAATATTCTACAAATGGGATTCTTTTGTGTCCAGCTGAGAGGGTAGCAGGGATCTCCATTTTACATATTATCTGAGACACAGAGTAAAGTTTAGCTTGAAGAACATTGAAACATAGCAACTAGGAACAAAAGTAGGCAATTTAGCCCTGTGAGCCTGCTCCGCCATTCAATCAGGTTGTAGCTGATCTCAAATCTACTTCCCCACCTGGTCCACATATTCTTTTAACCTGTTGTTTTATCAGAAATCTATCTATCTCCTTCTTGAAACCATTTAATGATTCAGACTCCACCTTGCTGTGGGTAAGATTCCCCAAATTCACCACCTTCTGCGAGTTTCTTCTCATCTCAGTTTGTAATCTACAGCCTTTCAACCTAAACCTGTGACCTTGTGTTCGAGGTTACCCCAACAGGAGAAACATTTGGTGTACGTTTACTTTATCAACATCTTTTAGTATTTTATATACCTTGATCAGATCCCATCTTATTCTTCTAAACTCCAGCGAGTACAAGCCCAAACTTTAATCTCTCCTCGTATGTCAACCCTTTCATCCCCAGAATCAATCAGGTGAACCTTCTCTGAACTGCCTTTAGTGCCAGCACATCCTTTCTCAAATAAGGGGACCAAATCTGGACACAATACTCCAGATGTCTCACCAACACCCTATACAATTGAAACAACACTACTTTGCTTCTGTACTCCAGTTCTTTTGCAATAAAGGACAACTTTGAATTCACAATCAGACTGTTAAAGATGGTTGTGACCACGGTGTTTAAATTACAGCTGAACTGCTGCATCTGATTCTTGAACTTTTGTACAAAAGTGTACATCTTGCTATAACGGACCCCCTGTAGAAATGCTGTAATTGGTTGACGAAGGCTGTTTACTTTGTTTCTTGAGCTCAATTGCGGTCTCACTGATGTTCTAAGTGGGCAATTGGATGAATCCCTAAAGAACTTTCTGCCTCTGGGTTACTTGAGATCACTAGTCATCCTTTCCTGCCCTTACTTGTCTTCTTTCAGCTCCAATAATGATAGAATATTTATAACAGTCCCCTGTAATGGCTAAAAACCTAGAGTAAGCAGAAAATTTGAAGTTGTGCACCTTGGAATGAATATTCCAGCTGTCTCGGTGTGGCCTCTCCACTAACAACTGTTTCATTTAGCTAACGCATTGATATTTTAATACTGCAATGGGTTCTCTCTGAAGTGCCGATAGTTGTTAAGCATATTAGATCTCCCTATCTTTTAAAGTTTATTTATTAGTGTCACTAATAAGTTTACATTAACAGTGAAATGGAGTTACTATGAAAATTCCTGAGTTATTACACTCCAGTGTCTGTTCGAGTACACTGGGGGAGAATTTAGCATGGCCAATGCAGCTAATCAGCATGTCTTTCAGACTGTGGGAGGAAACTGAAGCACCAGAGAAAACCCATGCAGATATGGGGAGAATGTGCAGATTCCACACAAACAGTGACCCAAGCTGGGAACTGAACCCGGGTCCCTCGTGCTGTGAGGCAGCAGTGCTTACCACTGTGCTGCCTTTTTCAATATTCTTAGTCTGAGAAAATAGTTCAGTATTATACTGCAATCCTGATATTTCTACCATAGTCAGTCAATTACTCTCAGAACAAAAGCTTTATAGCAATCATGATTTCTAGGCATAGGTCCCTGGAACTTTTATTATTGAACTTAATCTGGTTGATGTTCCATGTCTCAAGGCTCAATCCTCCCATCTCACCATTATGTCACAGCAGTATGTTCCATTAGGTATGTGAAATCATGGATATAATAGTGGACTGAGGAATTGTGGCATTAATATAGCAGCATACAATATATTTTTTATCATGAACATTTGCATGGATGATTAACCTGTTAACATGTAATGAAAATGAAAATTGTTCCATCTTTTCTTACTTTCTAATACAAAAGTCTTTACCAGATGAACCTGTCCAACAGAATTCTCTGGACTTCCTGTAGTATTTATAAACTGGCAGGTAATTGGAACTTACAGGCAGGGCATAACAGGAGAGTAATGAGCAGCTTTGAATGTCACTGCACAAATCTGAGGCGCCTGTTAATGATTCCTTGGTTCTTCCTGCATATCCTGTCTTGCGTGTCCTTGGCTAACAGCATGATGAAAAGTTATGTATTGATTTGGAAAAGGCAATTCAGATTTATATCTTTATATTTGATCTTTAGATCTACTAGGTGATATATACTGATTACTTATGGAGGTTGTTTTGACTTTGGACGATAGTGTAAATTCCTGATGTTGGTTTTGATTTTCACTGAATCTGTAGCCCTGTCAGTGACATTCTAGATAGGAAGATGGGTGACATTTGTGCTCATTCTGTGTTGCCCTTCATACAGTTATCCTTTATAGGTATCCCGGGTGCATGTCTGAACTAGATATCAGACCCGCCCTGCATTGATTGTGCAGTGAAGGCTGTGGCCAAAGTTTCCAGCACTCCTTATAGGGAGTGCTGGGAGCCTGCCATTGGAAAAGTACATGGTTTACTAATCTTATTGTAGAGCTGGGAAAAACAAGGTGTGCTCCTCCTATCACCATTCTAACCACCACCCCTTGATATTCAGTGTTGTTACCATCACTCAATTCCCTACCACGAACATTATTGACCAGAAACTCAACTGGATTCGCCACATAAACACAGTGCTACAAGGGCAGGTTAGAGGCTGCAGCAAGTAACTCATCTCCTGACTCCTGAGAGTCTGTCCCCCATCTATAAGACACAAATCAGGAGTGTGATGGAATACTTTTACTGGTCAGAATGGGTGCAACTCCAACAACACTCAAGAAGCTTGGCACCATTCGGGACAAAGCAGTTCACTTGATTGGCACCACATCTACAAATATCCACTCCCTCCACCATTAACACTCAGTAGCAACAGTGTGCACTATCTACAAGATGCTATGCAACAATTCACCAAAGATCCCTAGACAGCATTTTCCAAATCCACAACCACTTCCATCTAGAAGGACAAGAGCAGCAGATACATTGGAACACACCACCACCTGCAAGTTCCCCTCTAAGCCACTCATGTCCTGACTTGGAAATATATCATCGTTCCTTCAAAGTTGTTTGGTCAAAATCCTGAAATTCCCTCCCTAATGGCATTGTGGATCAACCCACGGCATGTGGACTGCAGCGATTCAAGAAGACGGCTCACCGCCACCTTCTCAAGGGCAACTAGGAATAGGCAACAAACGCCGGTCAGCCAGCGACACCCATGTCCCACCAATGAATAAAAAAAACATTGAGGCCAAAGGCCAGTGCTGGCTACCCCCCCCAACCACATCCTGAAAACTGGCTCCCTTCCATGACCACCTTATATTCCTAATAAACAGTTGGCATCTGAGCAACCAAGTTTGATGTTCCTTGAGATTGACGTGCCTCTGGAGCCATATCTGGCTCAGAACAAGCAAATGAGACTCATCGATATGCCCTGTTCCTATTTCGGGGCCATTAATTCCCTTTCAAGAGACAATGTCGAGGAAGAGCGGTTAGTGGCAGAGGCAACTGAAGGGATGTCAAAGAACAATGCAGCACAGAAACAGGCCCTTCAACCCACTTTCTATCCCTCTATCATCAACCTTTTGTGACAAAAAAAAAATGCATGAAATGCAGAAACTTGTTGGGGGTGAGAGGGAACACATAAACAGATCACTTTCTCCTTTTTGCTGGACATATTGCCATACAGAGACATGATAATTGCAAAACATTTCATTGTAGATATCAAACATGTTGCAGATACATAAGTGAAAAATCTCCAAAAAAAAATCACCTCAATTTTCCTCTCACCAGGACAATTTCAATATGTTAAGTCTCAACATGAATTATTTTCAGTAAGGCAACATTTCTCTATTGGTTTGAAGTATGAGGTTTCCACCGTATATCCCCATCAAATGCAGTCAACTCAATAGCAATTAACCAATTTCAAAGGAGTTGCTTGGATATCTTAAGAAAACCCTAAAGATCAATGACACAGATGATCAAACACTCTTTGGAACTGTTGGAATCTAGTCCTGTTCAGACCATGAGTTTTGGATGTGGAAGGCAATTATTCAGGGTCATATATTGTAGGTTGTAATGCTAAACTCTCATTCTAGAGTTACTCTGTTTTACCTCTGGGCAAGGAGAAGCATTTCAAAGATCTATTATCTTTATGCAAGGGTTTTGTTGGGAAGAGTTTATGGCAGTGCTGATTGTGTAGGGGTTTACTTAAGTTCAATGAGTGAAATTACTCTTTTTGTTCCCTGCCTTTGGACATTATTCGGATAATGCATCATCCTGGAATAAATGAGACCCCAAAATTAAAGTCTTTCACTAGACAAGGTGCATAGTGGAATCTTAATTTTGCATTTAAACTGCAGATTGGATGATAGCAGAAATTAGTCATCTTGAAAAACAAAATTCTCACTGCAACGGAGACTCGTATGTAAATTGCAGTTCCTGTGCAATGATTTATTTCGGAAACTGAAGGTTAAATCTTAACAAAAAATGGCAGAGTGTAGTTTGCAGCTGGAAAAACCAGTGTGTCTCCTTCCCCTGAAACTGGTCGGCTTTCTCTCCAGATCTTATGATGCTCTGCCAAAAAAAAATTAGGGGGATGTATTCCATGCCATCATACAGAGTGGACAGTTAACACACTGGCAAAACCCAGATGCACAGAGAGCGGGGCACCATCTTTAAGGGCATCCTGAGCATAATCTATATAAATGTCTCTCCCACCACCCTACCCTAGTATGAAATTCTCAGAGATTCCCTTCCTCACCCCTGCTTAAAGTCAGCCTCTTCTACCCCCCCAAATCATCAGCCTTTCCCTTCGTCCCCCCATTCCCCACCAATCATTGGCTCCTTCTCCCTCCAACTCCCCATCAACAGCTCCTTCTGCATCCAATCATTGATCCCTCCCCCCCTCAGTTTGAGTCGACACCCACCTCCTCCCTCCACCTCCTGCTCCGCCCCTGATCATCGCTGGCATCCCCAGCTCCTCCGTCAGCTAAATAAATAAATCCACCCCTCTCCCATGAAGCTCCTTCAGGGACCCACCCTTTGGGACAGGTTGACGCTGCCAACTTGGCAGTGCCAAATTGGCATGGGTATGATGCTAATCCAGCAGTGCCAACCTGTGCCAAGGCCAGTGCCAAGGAGCATTGCCAGGTCACTGCCTCACCATCCCAGAGGTTATACCTACCCTTATGCCTCCGGGGAGACCTCAACAATAGGTTCATATCTGTGGGAAGCTGTTACAAACTGTGACAGTGAGACATTGCATTGGCATAGTGTCAATATATGGCGAGGGAGGGGGTTCAATATGCGTTGAGGGGGTGGGATAATAATATTTAAATATATTCAAATCAATGCAAAGCAGATGGGTGTGAACCTTATGATGCTGTCAGTGAGAGGCGGGGAAGATCCAAAATCACTTTGTTGCCGGTGAGAACTGTGACTTTGTGTGGACGATGAACGTGGACTTAAGATTATCCCCAAAGAATTAATTCCAGTCGAACGTCAAAGTTGGCTACTTTACCAGGCCAAGAGCTATTTCAGAAAAAATTTCATCCAGTTTCCACATTTTATTATTAACTACTTGTATGATACTGAATTATCCTTAAATCAAGCTTGTTAGTTTTTTAATTAATTCCTATATTTTAGCTCTGTGTCACCTTGGTGCGTTTTGAATCATGTGCATTTTTATTCTTTAATCTATGTTCCTGTGAACGACAGTCCCTTTCCATTTTTTACACCCAGGGAACAAGCACAAATGTGTTGATTGAAGGAAACAACCAATGTATCAAGATTAGGGCATTCTGGAAAATGTGCAAATAGAGGTGTCACGCTTTTGGAAACAGGTTGACCAAATTATCTTTTACTGTCTGCAGAAGGAACACAAAGAGTTACAACTGCTAATTCAGGTTGATGAAACCAGCCAAAGAGCTTGCAAACATTCTTTCCTTTGTCTTAATTGCCATTTTTATGCTTTTGGCAATTCCAATCTATTGTAAAATGAAGGCCATATAAGCATGTCTGAGGCCGTAAACCTCAAAGAATCATAAGATCACACAGCACTGAGGAGATCCTTTGGCCTGTTGAGTCTGCACCGACACATTAGAAACACCTGAACTCCCGCTTAATCCCATCTACCTGCACTTGGCCCATAGCCTTGAATGTTACGAAGTGCCAAGTGCTCATTCAGATATTTTTTAAAGGATGTGAGGCAACCCGCCTCTATCACTCTCCCAGGCAGCACATTCCAGAGCGTCACCACACTCTGGGTAAAATTTTTATCCTCACAGCCCCTCTAAACCTCTTGCCCCTCACCTTGAACCTATGTTCCCTTGTGAGTGACCATTTAGTTAAGGGGAACAGCTGCTCTCTATCCATATCCCTCATAATCTTGTACACCTCAATTAAGTCACCCTTCAGTCTTTATAACTTAGAATCATAGAATCCTACAGTGCAGAAAGAGGCTATTTGGCCCATCAAGTTTGTACCAACCACCATTCCACCCAGGCCTTATCCCCATATACTAACACATTTACCCACTAATCCCTCTAACCTATGCATCCCAGGTCACTAAGGGACAATTTAGAATGGCCAATCAACCTAGCCCACACATCTTTGGGAGAAAACTGGAGCACCCAGAGGAAACTCATGCAGACATGGAGAGAATGTGCAAACTCCAGACAGACAGTGACCCGCGCTGGGATTTGAACCCATGTCCCTGGAGCTGTGAAGCAGCAGTGTTAATCACTATGCCACCGTGCTGCCCTAAATGTTCAAACCTAAGTGTTCCAACCCAAGCAACATCCTGGTGAGTTGCCTCTGCACCCCCTCCAGTGCAAAGCTCTTGTCTTCATGTTTGGATTGCATTCTCAACTATAACTACATCCCTGACACCAACTCTCTCCTTGCAACTAAGAAGGACAAAAGCAGCAATGCTATACCATCACCTCCAAGGCTCCCCTCAAGATACCCCATTCTAACTACAACACATCTCGATGGAATTATTATCATTTTATCATGTGAAATAGATGAAATTTGTTCTTAGTTATTTTGTCTTGCTGAGTTAATATCTGGGATTTTTTTATCTCACTCCAATATGGGAGATCATTGTTACAGTCTGATGAGGGACCAACAACTTTTTGTTTAAGTCTGACCAAGTTTGAAATCCAGGTTACCCCACTAAGAGAATAAAGAGACAAAATTACACAGTTTCAAACAAAAATACACTTTACTATACAAAGTCAGGAAAATAAAACAACTTACACAATATTTTTTATACTCTTAACATTTAGCATTAACATGAGATAAATACAAATTAATACCCAAACTGTGATCAAGCACATTGTAGTGCACATTAAGTGGCAGATGTGATAAAGATCAATCCCAAGGATTTCTCAGCCAGCCACCCAAAAGTCAGTGACCACCATGAGCCACAAAATCTTGTTAAACACTGTCTTCTCCTGTGAAGAATTTCAACTCTTTCAAAGATTGAGCCTCTGAATTTCCTCAAAGCTTCTCTGACTCAGAATGTCTCAATAATTGTTCACCTTCTGATTGTTTAGCTCTTCTTCTGAGACACTGCATACCATGGGATTCACAAAGCCAAATTTCCACTTCTACTCATCAGCATGATTCCAACTCTTTTGCAGACCACTAACAGCACCAAGCTAATACTGCTCCCCTCTTAGAACCAGTCTTCTGGCTGCTCTGAGCTTCTAATGCTTCTCAATGCAGTTTTGAGCCCAATCTGCCTGGCCCAGATACAGTGACATTCCGCCACTTTCTGAGGTCCCCAGGACTTCACTGAACTGGAACTGTCAATTGATGAGTCGAGCGTCATATCCTGTTGTTATGAGGGCATCTTTCAGCGTTTGGAGGTGTCTTGCGATCCTCCTTATCTGAGCAGATCCTCTGTATACATATTTAGGGTGGAAGCTGGAGAAGTGGAGCATCGTGAGGGTATTCGTGGGCTTGCGGTACAGCAAGGTGCTGAATGACTGTCCTTGATGTGTCCAAGATTGCAACTGATTCTGGATAGTAGTCCATGATGAGTCTGATAGTGAGATGGAACTTGTTGATGTCATCATATAGTTGTTTCAATGATTGTTCACCATGAGTCCAAAGGAAGAAAATGTCATCAATGTATCTAGTGTATAGCATCAGTTGAAGGATTGCAACAGACACCTCCAAACACTGAAAGATGCACTCATAAGAATAGGATATGGTGCGTGACTCAACAATTGACAGTTCTGACATGCCACAGCAAGAAACTGTATCGACCTCCTCAGAAGACAAACATAGGACACGTCGGACTTCGTTGTCCAGTACTTCCCCGGAGTGGAGAAGCTACATCATTTTTCCTGGAGGCTTTAACGTGTAAACATGAAGGTGAAAATCTCACCAAGCCATTCCCACACCCACCCTTCTTGCCTTCAAACAACTGCATAACCTCAAACAGACCATTGTGCACAGCAAACTATCCAGCCTTCAGGAGAACAGTGATCACGACACCACTCAACCCTGCCAAGCAACCTCTGCAAGACATACTGGATCATCAACACAGATACCATCATCTCACTTGAGAACACCATCCATCAGGTACACGGTACATACTCTTGCAAATTAGCCAATGTTGTCTACCTAATACGCTGAAAGAAAGGATGTCCCGAGGCATGGTAAATTGGGGAGACCATGCAGATGCTACAACAATGGATGAATGAACACCGCTTGACAATCATCAGGCAAGAGTGTTCTCTTCCTGTTGGAGAACACTTCAACGGTCACGGGCATTCAGCCCCTGATCTTCGGGTAAGCATTCTCCAAGTCGACCTTCATGACACACAACAACGTAGAGTCGCTGAGCCGAGAATGATAGCCAAGTTCCATACACATGAGGATGGCTGCAACCAGGATCTTGGGTTCATGACTTGCCTGGACTTGCAAAATCTCACTAACTGTCCTGTCTGGAGACAATACACATCTCTTTAACCTGTGCTTCACCCTCTCTCCACACACATTGCCTGTAACTTTAAGACTTGATTACCTGTAAAGACTCACATTCCAACCATTATTTTGTTAATTGTGTCTATATATGTCCTGTTGGTGAACAGAACTCCACTTACTTAACGAAGGAGCAGCACTCTGAAAGCTAGTGGCTTGTGCTACCAAATAAACCTTTTGGACTTTAACCTGATGTTGTGAGACTTCTTACTGAGTTATAAAGTCCAGCCCTTTATTCCAATGCTACCCCCTGCAAATTCACAGCTGCAGATACACACTCCGACCACCAGCTGATGCTTCCAAAGATGGAGTTCTCCAGCTTCCCAGAAGTTTCCTGTAGCCACCTTCGTTTTTCTATTTTTTATTGTTAAATTTTAAATGTAATCTCCCTTTCCTTTTTTTACCCTTTTGAACCACACACAACTTACTTTCCGCTTGTAAATTCTAAGCAAAGCAATCTAAAAAAAATGCCAAAATCTGAAAATGCTGGAAAATCTCAACAAGTTTGACAGCAGTTGAGAGAAGATTTTGTTGTCACGCCCACCACAGAAATTGTAGCGGGTGGGATTTTCTGGATTTGGTGCGGCCGGAAAATCCCACCCTACGTTTCAAGTCTAGATAACCCTTCATCAGAGCTGTCCATCAAAGATGATCTTGGTTCTAGTCGCTCTCACTTAGAAGGGGTTTGTTTTCAGCCTGATTTAGAGAAGCCACAATATTCATGGGTGGTAAGAAGTCAAGGGAAGCTTTTTGTAGAGAACACAAATATTATAAAATTCAGATTTCTACAAATCTAAGATTAAAGTTAAAGTTTATTTATTAGTCACAAGTAAGGCTTGTATTAACGCTGCAATGAAGTTACTGTGAAATTTCCCTAGTTGCCACTGTCTGGCGCCTGTTTGGGTCAATCCACCTAACCAGCAAGTCTTTCAGTCTGTGGGAGGAAACTGGAACACCCAGAGGAAACCCACGTGGACACAAGGAGAATGTGCAGGTTCTATACAGACAGTGACTCAGGCTGGGAATCAAACCTGGTTCCCTGGTGCTATGAAGAAGCAGTGCTAACCACTGTGCTCCTATGCCATCCCAACCAATTCAACTAAGCCCCTACATCAAATGTTCTCCAGTCTTGAAGAAAGTGCTACGTTGAAACTCCCTCACACAGATACGGGCAGAATATATAGAATTCTTTGGGATGTAAATTTCTTTTCTCTGTGATTTCTATTAACTGTGATAGTTTTATTTGCAGAGATAGGAACTAGCATGCCGACCTCCCTGAAATGTAGTCTGACCATCTTCAGTGTTAAGAAATAAAATTGTAAGTACTCTTTTTATGTGAAGTGACAGGACTTCTAATCCTCACAAGGTAACACAGAACATGATTCGAGCAATAGGATGGACAAGCACACTGAGATAATCATTTGTGACTGGTCAGATATGTGATAACAAATATCTTCATGTCATTGCTTACACCCCAAGGTGACACAGTGTGGCAGTCACACCAGTGATTTGTCAGCAGAACTTATAGAAACAGGAGGCAAGAGTTCTGGGATCACAGGCTGAGTTTAGTGCGTGCTATAAATTATCAAAAGGAATCTTCACAGACCAGCCTTATACATTCACATTGCACATTCACATTGGGATTTCCCCATGATAACATCACTTGAAAACAAAATTACTGATTTATAACCCAAGAAAAGTAAACTGCCCTCAAGTGAATGACTACAAAGGTTTATTTCTGAAATATATAATTTTAACAGACTTTAAAGACTAGCTGATGGACTATTTCTCCAAGGGCTCATAAATCACTAATAGAAAAATATTTGATCATTTTCATCCTTCATGGGTGTGGGGTACTGTATAAGTGTATTGCTGATTATCACTGCCTTCACCCCAAACTTGGTTTCTCGCATTGTTACACCCACTCATTGGGTGGGTTGGTCATAAATTCAAACTTACAATGTGTTGTGGGTGTAATGGGACATCGGAGACTTACGAGGAAATGGGGACTTAGAAAGATGCAATGGTGGTAACGTTTTAGAACATAGAAAAACTACAGCACAAACAGGCCCTTCGGCCCACAAGTTGTGCCGATCATATCGCTACCTACTAGGCTTACCTATAACCCTCAATTCTATTAAGCGCGATGTGCTCATCCAAATGTCTCTTAAAAGACCCTATTGAATTTTCACCCAAATGGCCAGGGTTGACTCCCAATATGGGAATTCACATTGGGGTGCACGTAAGCACAGTGGTTAGCATTGCTGCTTCACAGCTCCAGGGACATGGATTCGATTCCCGTCTTGGATCACTGTCTGTGTGGAGTTTGCACATTCTCCTTGTGTCTGCGTGGGTTTCCTCTGGGTGGTCTGGTTTCCTCCCACAATCCAAAGATGTGCAGTTTTGCTAAAAAATTGCCCCTTAGTGTCTTGAAATGCACAGGTTAGAGGGATTAGTGGATAAATGTGTAGGGATATTGGGGTAGGGCTGAATTGATGGGCCAGGTGGCCTCTTTCTGCACTACAGGATTTCTATGATTCTGATTCTATGTTTATGTGAGACGAAGGCTTTAGATAGTGCTGTAGACTCGAAGGCAAAGCTTAAATTAGCTCATGGACGTCACTGGAATGTGTAAAGCCATGAAACACAATCATACTAACAGAATGAAATGGTGCTGCAAAATACTAGTGTGGCAGATATGCTGAATCAGAGAAAGCAACTAATTATACTATTATGTTCTGGTTAGGGACCAGTAACTTATTGTTGAAAATGGACAGGGTTTGAAATCCCAGTTACCCTCTAAGAGAATAAAACCACAAGATTCCACAATTTTAAGAAAACAAAATAACATTTACAAAGTCAGAAAAGTAAAACAATCTACAATATCTATCTTGTACAATCAGAATTAACAAGATAAAGAAGAATTAATCAGCAAACAGTGGTTTGCCTATTGTTGCACATTAATTGGCAGGAGCAACCAAGGCAGATCTCATGGATTTCTCAGCAAGTCATCCAGACATCAGCGACCACTGTGAGTTACAAAATCTCATTAAAACTCTGTCTCCCTCATGAGTGATTTCCTTTCAAAAATTTTGCTTCAAAGTTACTTCAAAAGGCACTCTGAATCACACTCTCTCGATGACTGCTCATTTCCCAATGATTTAGTTTTATCTCCTGAAACTATTCCATGGGATTCACAATGTTCCATGTCTGCCTCTAAATACCAGCACACTCCTTTCGCTTCCACAAGTTACTAGGTTCATTAACCTGGCTCTGCCCTGTGTTTCCCTGAACTCCAGTCTTCTGGCTGTACTGAGCTATAAATGGCTCACTGGGCCACTCTCAGCCCTAATGAGCAGGTTTGAAACCAGTGACCTTCCACCATTTTCTCAGCTTGTGAAGACCTCTAGGAAACCAAGCTAACAGCTCCCAGGCCATCTCCCTGAGCTGAAAATCACACAAAGTCCAAACTGCAACCAACATCCTCTCTTAGCAAGCACACATAAAAATGGAAATGTCATTAATGAAAGCAGTGACTGGCTAAAACCCCAAAGCCGGATCCTTGTGGGCACCACTAGTCACATTCTGCTGATTAAAAAGTACCTGTCTTTCAGTGTGCTACCAACTGACTGGGATTGTATCAGCTCATTCGAGGCAAGCTGGGAGCAGGACAGGTAGTAAACCGGCAACAAAGAGAGTTGAAAAGAAAGTCCAACATGTTCCCCAGTGACAGGAATGGCATTGGCTTGGCCATCATCCGACTGTAAGCAGGTGTCAAATTTACATAATTGAAAGGCCAATTAATGGCCATTTTCCAATGTTTTTCTGGCAGCAGCAGGGCTCCACCCCAAGTGGGAAGATTGCCAGTTACATGAAAGCAACATCCCAACTGTAAACAGGTAGGGCGGTGCCCATTGTTTTGGTGGCCCCATGCCCGAAAGCGGGGTCCCTTGGCAATAATGGTGCTCCCTATGGCTACCCTTTCATTGACATGACAAAACAATTTTTCACCTCCTTTCATTGATGTAGCAATGTATAGGCCCTCTCTCCTTTCCCTCACAGTCTCAGCAGTGGCAACCTCAACCAAAGTTGCAAAGCTGCCAGCTGCCTGTGAACCAGCAAATTCAAAAGCAGCCACTGCCAGGAAGATTACCAGATTAGTACCATGGTCTGTCTGCAGGTGTGGGATTCACATTGTATCCAGAATATCAGGACCTAGAGTCATAGAATCCCAACAGTGTTGAAAGAGGCCGTTCAGCCCATCAAGTCTGCACAGCATCAAAATCCCACCCAGGACCTATCCCTGTAATCCTACATATTCACTTTGTTAATCCCCCTGAAACAAAGGGGCAATTTATAATGTCTAATCAACCTAGCCCGCACATCTTTGTAGTGTGGGAGGAAACCCATGCAGACACAGAGAAAAAGTGCAAACTCCACATAGTCAGTGACTTGAGGCCGGAATTGAAGCCAGGACCCTGGCGTTGTGAGGCAGCTGTGCTAACCACTGTGCCTCCCTGCTGCCCTTACCTGGTGGTGGCAAAATCCAAGACTTTGTCTCCACCTGATCAGCCAATTTTCTAACCAGGTCATTAATTTGCCTTCAATTCCTTACCTTATTGAATTCCATCTATGAAACATCCATAAACATTGCCTTGTCCACATGTTTAGTCCCTGTTCCAAAAAATCCAATCAACCCAAATCCAATCAGATTCATCAGCATGACCTGTACCCTTCATGATGACTTTCCCTGATCAGTTAAAACATTTTAAAATTCCAGTTCCTTATCTGTAATTATACATTCTAGCTATTTCCTAACAACAGTTAGGTTAACTGAGCTGTAAACTCTTGATTTGTCACTCGCTCTCTCTCTCTCACCATTCTTAAATAGCAGAGTGACATATTATTATTCAGGGAACATTTCTCAATCTGAAGAAAATTTGGAAGATTATAATTGGGATATCCACAACATTCTCACCTACGTCTTTTAAAACCCGGGATGGAAACTGTCTGGTGCAGGGGCTTTGTCACGCTTTGGTGCCATTAATTTCTCCATAACTGTTATTTTGGTTTGTTCCTGCCCTTCGTTCAATAATAGTTTGCCGGGGATGGTTGGCGTTCAGCTCTCTCCCTCAACTGACGTCATTATGTAACATGTCTGCCAATTCCTCTGCTGGATTTTATAGGGGAAATGTACTGCTTGCATCTCCTGAAGGAACGTCAAGAAGCATTTTTGATGGTCCCATCTTCAGACACATCTGGAACGTTTTTAATGAAACTTCTCCTCTCACATAGCTGCCAAAGGATCTAAAAATAGGCCCACTCCTTCGTCCTCCTGCTGCTGGACGTTACATTGGTTCTGAAGAAATACCTGTCAGATGTTAAAGCATTCGCCCCATTCCTCCACCTGCAAACTGGCTGTCTTTAAATAATAATTGCCCAGGAAGTAAGAATAATTAAAGTAAGAAGCCCTAGAACATATCATGGCGGGGGGAAGTGCCTTACCCATATAATTACTTTCTTCTTTCTGGTTTCTGAAATCTAGGTCACATTGGAATTAATTGTGAAGGATGTCAGATTAATCTGAGATACTGTGCCTCATGCATACAAATATAATTTTCCCCTTAACCTTTTTTTCTGTAGATGACATTACATTGTTAATGTTTCTTCTGCTTTCAATAGGGTGAAAACTAAGAATTTGACAGTAATGTTATTTTAAAAGTCCCAAATTGTTCCAATTCTATTTAAATATTTAGAGATGAGGGAGAAGAGAAAGTAATAGGGTCAATTTCCAATTTGCCAAGGATGGTAACAGGGATAAAATTCAGTGGGAAGTAGTTGTCTGGTTGAATAAATGACAATCATATTTGTGCAACGGGAGGATTAGAATCCATTACCGCACAATCATGTGCCATTAGTAGGAACAACATGCAAAATATATCCATTTGACCATCAATACTGAACTAGCTGGATTGGCGATTTATCTGTACCTCTGTAACTTTGAGAATTGTATGGATGAGATTCCCCTCTTTTTAGAATCTGAAAAATGATTCTGATCTGAAGCAGAGCATCGAGAAAATGGAACCCAAGTCCAATTGTGCCGGTTTTCTCTTTTTTAGCTGATGGTGAAGGTTGGTGCTGAGATCCTTTTATTATAAAGCAGAGTTGATCCTCCCTCTGAGAACTAACACCAAAATCCCCAAAGAGAAGTACTTCACCTGATAAGTGTGTGTGAAGTGGTGTGACCTGTTCTTCAGCAACTTCCACTGGTTAAATACAAAATAAATCCCTGACACACACTCTAAAATCAACACATAACAATGTATTTATCAAATTAACAGTGAATAAGTTAACTAAACTATTAACAAACTGAATACATCCCTTCTAACTATTGACTATTCCCGAATAAAACAAGTTTTTACTGGTACGCTGTTCAAATAAATGTAATTCCCATTCATTAACAAAAATGAAATTTAGTTACTCTCTAAATTACAACCAGATTTTGCGAATTCTAGAATATTCTGGTCTTTTTTTGTTGATTCTTCTTTCTGGAACTTCTTTTCTCTTTTGTATCTTTGCAATCTAGATAGGCTTTCTCTAAGATGTAGATGAATCTATGAGAGCTAGCGATTCTCTTTCAAGAGAGAGTTAAAATTTGAGAGCTATTATCTTTGGCAGGTGGCAGTTGCTTTCCTTTCTTTGTCTTACTGCCCCTTCTTTTGTATCTATGATAACATATTAATATTTCCCACAATAGAATTGGTCCTAGGTTGTCAAACCCATCAAATTTAAATTTAATAGGTTTTTGGTATCTAAGTGCCTGATTCAAATTGATTGGCTAAATACAAAATCTTTTTGCCTTTGTAAAAACTGCTGCTTAGCCTTTCAATACTAATGTTTCAGTTTTGGCTCTCTGTGTACTTGCATTTTAAGTCTCTAAGCACAGAAAAAACACTACCTTTTAACCAGACCATACAATTCTTTCCCCCTACCCCCCTGCCCCCCCATTCTACAATTTTACAAACACCAAATTCTAATTTCCTACCTCCCAATCTACAAGTATACTACCCAACTTTGCAATACTTCGTAGACCAATGTGTTTGCCTTTACAGCTGCTTTGTCAAGCAAAGATTTTTTTTCACCATCCAGCAACCTAGTGGAGCATTGTGGAATCTGCAGTGTCATTATTTTCCCTTATTCATTTGCTGAACGTGGTCATCATTGGTAAGGCTAGCAATACTGCCCATCCCTAACTGACATAGCTTGGCCATTTCAGAGGCTAGTTAAAAGTCATTGTGTGGGTCTGGGGTCACACTTGGGTTGCCAACTGTGATTAAGTGTATACCAGGAGGTTTCACCACATGGCTTACTCCCACACTTCACCATTAGTCAGTCAAGGCTGTGACATACAACTTTCCTACATAAATTGGAAAACAAAAGGACTCATTATCCAATTGGATAATGCTTGCCTGTGAGACTCACATCTTTGCTTAAAACCCATTTTCTTTCCACATTTTTCTGTCTGGGAAAGGGAAAAATGACAAAAAAACCAATGATTTTTCTCAAGGGTGACAGTGCCCTGGAGGATCCAGGTCAATCCTGGAGAGTTGGCAAACCTGTGTTACCGTAGCTTGTTGGGCTCAATGGGCACACCGGCTCCAAAGAATGTGGCTGGTGGGTTGAGCCAAAAACTGGGAGCCTGCCTGTGCAACTGAAATTTTATTAAAGTGGATACTTAAGTTTGTTAATCAGACAACTGACTGCAATAATACTCAGTGTGGGCAATAAAATGCTCACAGTATATTTCAAATCAGGGCAGCACAGTAGCACAGTGGTTAGCAGTGCTGCCTCATAGCACCAGGGACCTAAATTCAATTCCCAGCTTGTGTCAGTCCTAGCTTGTGAAGTTTGCATGTTCTCCCCGTGTTTATGTGTGTTTTCTCCAAGTGCTCTGGTTTCCTCCCACACTCCAAAGATGTGCAGGTTAGGTGGATTGACCATGCTAAATTGCCCCGTGGTGTCCCCAAAGTGTCAAGGTTAAATGAATTAGATGTGGTAAATGTGAGGAGTAACAGAGATAGGATAAGATACTCTGTCAGAGAGTCAGTGCAAACCTGATGGGCCAAATGACCTCTTTTGTATCATAGGGATTCTTTGATGATTCTAAGATTCTAAGGATCCTTCAGGTTTATGCAGATTAGCCACTCATTACCTTGGCTAACTGCGTCCTCAGGCAAACATATTTTTTAAAGTAGCCCATCTATGTGCAAGCTGTACCGAAAATGATCATTTAATCATTACATTCCCAAAGTGCAGTTAAAATTTTAGGAGTTCAGTTGAGTCTGCAGTAAATGTAATTGACCATAATTTCACATTCCTGAGCTAAAAATCATTAGATTTTGATTTAAATTTAGATGAGCTAAAATTAAATGTTACAATTCGGACATTGATTCATTTGTTTGAAAAATTCCAACAAAGTGACTTAAGTTTTCATTTTGTTTTTGTGGATTCAGGAACAAAGGTGACAGGAGTCACAGATCAGTCCAGACCCTGGGTAAGGATGATATTGTCAGTTTATGGTGAATTTTTATTTACTTGGTTTTTAACATTTAACAATCAGGTTGTTACTTCTGCTGTTTTATCCTTTTTCATCCACTTGAGGCCAGCATTACCTTTTGCAATATTCTGGCCTGTCAACAATATCACTGACAAAGAACTTGCAGAACACCCCAAAGCAGTTTACCAGCAGCGAAAGTCCTTTTGAATTGGAGTCACCACATATTGCAGAAAACATGACAGCCAATTCCCACACAACATAGTTCCACAAACACAGCAATTTGTTTGATAATGAGCAGACAGTCTATTTATTTTCAGGGATTATATGTGGGATTCTCTGGCCTCCCGGCCGTGTGTTTCTTGGTGGCGAGAGTCAGTGTGCCATTTGCCGGAGGCAGAATCTTCTGGTCCAGCTGCTATAAATGAGATTTCCCATTAATTCCACCCCGTGCTATTGGGGAACCCATGGTGGGGGTGTGTTGTCAGCTTGATTGGAAAGTCCCTCTTGGGTGAAAGGCCAGAGAATTCTGGTCTGTATGTTGTACAGATCACTTGGAATAACTCCCCTGCTTTCCTTCCAATTCGTAGAATCATAGAATCATAGAACCCTAAAGTGCAGAAGTAGGACGTTCGGCCCATCTAGCCTGCATCAATCACAATCCCAACCATGCCCTTTTCCTTTAACTCCAGATATTTACCCTGCTGATGCACTGATATCAGGGTCAATCCAGCATGGCCAATCAACCTAATTGCTCTTGGATTTTTTTTACACCCAGTTGAGAAGGTACTTGTCATCTGAGGTTTTATCTGAAAAGAACAGCCACAAATTCACTACCAAATTGTTAAATGTGGCTGTAACTGCAATTTTAAAATTGTAGCTGAACTGCCATATCTGAATACTAAGAAAAAACTCAATGAGCCTCAATATAGGATGGCTGTTGAATCACGTGATGGTTAAATCATTAAAAACAAAATTGCCAGAAAAGTGTTTCTTTTCTCTCAAATCACAAATTCAATTGGTCTCTCTACTGTGTAACATGAACAGTCAGCTAAAAGCTCATTAATCATTGACATTTTCTTTTATTCCTTCAAATCTTAAGGGATCAACCCTCCAGTTACTTACTTCTGCTTTGTTCTAATCTATATATAAAACAATGCTCAAAATTACCTCCTTGCATCAATACAGTAACAATAAGTTGTGTATTGATAGCTCTACTAGTGTAGGAAATCATTTCAAGTTGCTTCATGGGGTGTAACCAGATGAAGGTGGATGCTGAGGAAAGAAAGTAATTTTAGGAAGGTTAAGGCCAGGGAAGTGAAGAGATTTGAGTTTGAATTTTAATGTTTAGAGATTTGGAGGCTGAATGAACTCTTGGCTGCCAATGGTGGGGGAAAGGATCTGGGGGCTACACAAGAGCCAGGGTTCTCACCTGCTCCTCGTGGGCTAACAAGAAATGTTTTTCTCTGAGGCCTGCGTTCTGTCATTAGGCTTCAGTGCATCTGGAAGTTTAGTGTGTATTCTGTGGCAGGGTGAGCTTGATTGTGTGAGCCCTGGCATGATATTTGGGTGGCATGTTCAAAAGGCACCCAACATCAACGTCCCATCATTGAAGAAAGAAGATGGATTTGCAGTCCAAAGATGCACAGGTCAGGTAGATCTACCATGTCCAATTGCTCCTTAATGTCCAGGAATGTTTATGTTAGATAGATTAGCCATGATAAAGATGTGGGTTTGCAGGATAGGATGGGGAGAGGCAGGGGTAAGATATTCTGTCAGAGAGTCGGTGCAGACTCAAAGAGCCAAATGACCTTTTCCTGTACAATAGGGATTCTATGATTCCAGGAACATGGTGAGAATAGAAAATGGACTCTTCAATGACGCCGAGGCTGGAAGATTCTGAAAGATGTTCCTCCCCACCCACTGCTGTTGTGTTCCAGGATTGAGGGTCATTGGTGACCTCCGGCTAAACTCCAAAGGCAGTCCCATGCATTCTTCAGGTGAGTCCCGACTTTTGCTCATCACATTATTCCGGGCTGTTCTGGATCAATGTGTTTTCCTGCTGGTATGGGGGAGAATTGGATGCGAGAGGGGAAAGACTCCAGTTGAACCTTTTTCTGCATCCCATTTACAGGATGAAACTAAGTTTCACACTGGCCTCTAGTGCGTTTCCTGATCCGCCAAGGTGAACAACAGCGGAAGACCCAGAGGAAATTTGCGCTGGTGTCAAACCAATTCTTGGACTCCTGCTGAATTCTCCAATCCTCTTGACACACCACTGAATACCCCGATGGGGAATGGGAGAAGTCTTCCCATCGTCTTTAAATCACGCAGGTCAGTTAATAGTCCATGCATGCGTTGACATTAATTGTATGTCTGAGTGATGTTCCTTGTCCACAGAGAGATGTTCCTGTGGTTCTTTTGCCTTGATGACCTTTGTTGTCATTCCATTGAAGTTGCTGGGTACACAGAGACCTCTGGAGTTCTGTACTGAGTGAGATGACTTCTCTCCAACCAGTCAACTGTGATGAAGGAGCATCTTTATAAGTTGGTTCTGGATGCCTTCATTGCGTCACTATATTTGCTTGAGTTTATTCAATTCTTACTTTAAATTCCCAACTATGGAAAAATGAGTCATTTTATCCTCCTGGTACTGCTGTTTCATTTGGAAATTCATTTATTCTGATTTTGTAAAGTTGATCCATTGAAGACTTCAGTTTCTTGTCTGTGAAAATATTGGGATATACTCAGCTGGAATCTGAATCTTTCTCTTTAAATTTTCCAGTTCAGCTGTGATTTGAACATTTTACTGTAGAACTGAATCATTTACCTTCAGCTCATGCCTTTCATTGCACTGATGTAGTCTACAACCATCTTGTACTTTATTTGAATATTGTCTCCCACATCCTGAACATTTTGTTTCTGTCCTTCCCTGTGGGGTATTTTTCTGCTCTTTCTCTTTTGGCACGTTCAGAGTTACCAGCCCAAGCTCTAGTCATACTCCAGCTGAAATAAGTAGCTGTTGCATCCCATCAATGGTGTGGAACTCGAGATCTTCCTTCATGACATTACACTTGGCTCTCAGACTCATTTGTCATTAGATATGAATATGTGCTCATCATATAGTCTTAACCTTATCCTGGAAGGGCTTCATTTTCAGATCACCATGTTGAGTCACTTCTTGTAGATCTGTGACGTGCCAGTATCTTCCTGAAACTTCTTATGCTGGAGACTTTCCATCTGGGGTTATTATTGTAACAGTCACAATCCATCTGTCTCCTATAGAACTGATCTGTTGTATCATCTATAGTTCTTCATAGAGACTTAAAAATCGGAACAGGGATAAATCATTTGGCCCTTCAAGCCTGCTCCACCATTCAATATGGCCAAGACTGATCTGCTTATCAGAACAGCATGCTCCCATTCTTGCCCTGCACTTGTTGACACCTTTAAGATCTAGAAAACTATTTCCTTCTTAAATAATTCATCAGACTCATTTGCTGATATAGCCCCAGTAGCCACTTGTATGGGCTTATTTTATTTATCTGGTCAAACACTTGCAGTTAGAACATTGCTTTCCAATTCTGGGCAATTCTTTTCCTGTGCATCCTGCCCTTCTTCTGCAGATGCTCTGCTTTTTTGACTTGGACTGTCTCTCAGCATAATGTATGGCCTGGTCTATTCTGCCGTAAATGTGCTCTAGCTACTTTTCACAACATCCACATTTCAAAACATGTTTATCCCTTTCTTTAGCATCAATTTCTTATCTTTTAATAGAATGGTTCTTACCGACAGGACTCTCACACCTAAAATCAACCTTTCTTTAATCAGATCATCTTTTAGCTGTTCAATTTCATGTGACTTTGTCAGCGGCATTGCTGCTATCATATCTTGTTCAATATTCTCATTTTCACTCTGAATTCTAGTGTTGAATGTATAATATTCAAATGTGATATTCACTCAGGGTTCAAAGTACGTATTCAAAGCTTTCAAAATCTCAGTCATCTTTTTCTTTTGGTTGTCAGTTACATTTAGAATGACATATACAATACAGCAGTCCTTCCCCAGTAGTGTGGTGGCTCTTCCCCTTTCAGGTTTGTTTATTATGTTAGTTGCAATCTCATAGTTCTGCCATCGTGAATGTAAAACTGCTAGTATGCAACATATCACCATTCATTGTTACTGGAGTTGAGTTTGGAAAATTTACTTGCAGCCATTTTTATAGATTAATTTTCTTTTATCTTCTCTCAGTAATTTTCTTGTAGCCTTTGTTTACAGTTGTTTTGTCCTTTTGTTCCTGCTTTTCTTTTATTCTTTACCCTGCAGCCAATAATTTCACCTGCAGCTGTGCATACCCTTTTTGCTTTTTTTGGCTTTTTTTGTAGATTTGTATCGTACTATGTGCTTTTCAGAACTGCACCTCACTTGCAGCTTTTTTGTTTTGCTTTTTCCTTTTTCTTGCAGGTTTCTATGTTCCTGGCTCCTCGGTATCTTCTCTGCAGGATTTCCCAGGATTCAAAAGTCTGTTTTTTCTCAACTTCTGTTCATGTAAAAGATAACTGTACTTCTTCAGTGTGTACCCATTAACATTCTTTATTAAATTGTCTTTGAGATGTCTGCCTCCAGAGATAGCCTCATAGCATAGTCACGTAGCTGCAGAAAGCTAGATATGTTAAAAACTCATTGGACAGAATTCCCTGGCCGTTTAGCGGTGGGATTCTCCAGTCTCACCAGCAGCGCACCCATGGATTTCCTGCCAGTGTGGAGTGATGTCAGTGAGAATTTCCACTGACAGCAGCAGGGATCTGAGAATTCCAACATTAGAAAACAATGTGCCACGTGGAGAATGTCACACATTATGTTTCAAACCTGAAACACTCTGCAGCATCCCTGAGTTAAGGGAAGATAGATGCCCTTGAATTGCATCCGGTAATGCTGGTGTGGATGTCATGTGAGGATGACATGCAGTTTTCTACACAGTCAAATATCTTGCTAACAAGCCCAGTGAAGACTTACACATGAAAATCATGACTTGGGTGAGTTACTCCTGTGTGCAGAATGAATCCTAACAAGGGAGCCAATGTCTTTAGGGGAAGAAACAAAACAAATTCACAGAATAAGTAAGTGATATCATTGAATCATACAGTGCAGAAAAGGCTGTTTGGCCCATTGAGTCTTGACTGACATGTGAGAAATACCTGAACTCGATCACCTGTTTATGATGTGTTGGTTTGCAATCTCAGACCGACATGAAATCATGAGCAGAGTGATGTTTTCAGATCATTAAAAGAAGAATATTTATAGCATCTTTCATAAATTCAGATCATTGCAAATTAGGTTGTTTTGAAGTGCAGTTACAGTTTTAATGCAGGAAACGGCACGGTGGCACAGTGGATAGCACTGCTGCCTCACGGCACCAGGGATCCGGGTTTGATTCCCATCTTGGGTCACTGTCTATGCGGAGTTTGCACATTCTCCCCATGTCTGCATGGTTTTCCTCCGGGTGCTCCAGTTTCCTCCCATAGTCCAAAGATGTGCGGGTCAGGTTGATTGGCCATGCTAAATTGCCCCTTAATGTTCTGGGATACATAGGTGAGAGGGATTAGCAAGGTAAGTACATGGGGTTATGGAAATAGGGCACAGATGGGATTGTTGTTGGTGCAGACTTGATGGGCCAAATGGTTTCCTTCTGCACTGTAGGGATTGTATGATTTCATGAGACAATTATTGATTATTTAAACAGTAAATCTGTCCCTGAGTGGCTGTCTTACAAAAGTTACACTAGTAATGATCTTATTGGTGTAATTGTGTAAATTGCATGATAGTTTGTGATTAAAGACAGTCACATCTGGATTCTGTTGAATAACATGGTGCTCAGAACGTATATATTTACCACAAAGATGGATGGTTAAATTATTGATAAACAACAAATAGAACAGAAATGTTATTCAAGGGGCATCAGAGTCAAAGGATCGAGAGTGGATTTTAAAGCTGCATTGATGGGCAGTGCTGAGCCAAAACAATTCCTACTTTCTTTATAGGTCCTCTAGTTCCTTACATTCTTGCAGCGAGTTCCCACTGGGTGTCTGGATTCAAAATGTAACTTTCTTAACATGCAGGTTGAAGTACATGGGACACAGTGGCGATTTCTCCTTTCAGAGTCAATCTGCAGAGTAAGGATCATGTGATGAAGGGAATCAACTGGGGAGCAGGGTGAGGGACCATCCGGGTAAGCTTGGGAAATGGTTGCAGCCACAAGGCCGCAAGCCTCCATATAATCTTAACCTGTAAATTAATCGAGTTGTGTTTTCACCGAGCTGGCAAATGTACAGACACTGATTACAATTCTGAGATAACAGAGTGTGTCTGCAGGCTGCCTCCACTTTCAGTGGAGAATATAACAGAAAAGGCACCAAAACGCACAAATTTAAAATGTTTTTTTTCACAGAGCCAGGAGCATTAATATTACAAATGCTGTGACAATTAAGTGCATGTTCATTTTATGATTAGAAACCATTGATAGCAACTGGGAAAAGGTTGGCGCACATAGACAAGAATTGGTTTCACCAATATGGAGCAACTATGTGGAAGCAAAAAGTGATTTGTCCTTAAATTCTGCTTATTTTTGTAAATAAACCTAAGTTGAAGACAAGCTGGCTACAGCTTCTACCTTTGCTAGATGGATGTTTGCCAGACGACTAAGGAAGACCATCATTGTTCCTCTGTCCTCTATCAGAATAATGTATTCCACCTTTGACCCAGGACCCTCCCCCATACCATCGTGTTGGCCTCTGTTGTTCTGCTGGCTCAGAGCAAATCCCAGGGATTACTTGGTGCCTCCAGTTCAAGAGTGATATGGTCATAAACCCTGAAGCAGGCATCTCCCCAGGAAGACTGAGCAATTGGCTTGATGACAGAAACTGCTGGTCAGTTGCCCGAAAGTTAAAATCTTCCCTCTGAGTACATCATATGGAGCATTAACAACAGCACGCAGAAAACCAACTGGGCCAAATTACATCTGTTTGTTCTGTAAACTTGACTGACGGGATTTTATGGCCTCGCTCCTCCCGAAACCGTAAAATCCCATCCGAGGTCAGGGGACCTTTCCATCGTCCGCCCCTTGCCCACTCCGATTCCCGTGGCAGGAGGGACAGTAAAATTCTGACCTTTGTGTATTTCAGTTAAAATTATACTTTACCAGAAAGCCTCTGCTTAAAAACTCTTTGTGACCAGAGACACTGGAAAACCCCTGCTGTGTTGGCCAACAGGGTAACGGACTGCATGCACTGCTTGGAGAGCGATGGTGTCCCTCCCACCACCCCCTCCCGCAATTACAAAATACTGCACATTCTCAAAATCCTGGGAGCCACGAGAGACATGAAAGGGAATCCACGACTGGGAGCTGACTTGTTGATGGATGGCCTTCACCTGCGGTAAAACCCATTTCCTCTGAGGCTTCCTTTGCTCCTCTGGTATTTAGTGCAGGTGTGATAAGCTCTGCTTGTTTCATCCACGGCTGTAATGGATCTCTGTGCTGAAACAACTTAATCCTCCAATTAGTCCACAAACTCCACGTCACTCCATTCTCTCCACAAAGATGCGACTGGTCTTTGCTCAGCTGGAATTAACAAGACCAAATATATAATGATTATTTCTTGCAGCAAGCAGGTGTCCTGAATAAATTAATAATTTGAGTTTTATTTTTATAAATTTAACTCTCGCTTCAAATTTAATTCTGAAATTCAAATGTGCAGCAATATAAATCTTAAACTTGAAGATCCTGTTCTGGTTGTCACTATGCAAAGGATATGTTAAGTATTCTTGGGGTCCTGAGCTGGTATGATGGCACAGCAGTTAGCACTGTTGCCTCACAGCGCCAGAGACCTGGATTCGATTCTGGTCTTAGGTGACAGCCTGTGTGGAGTTTGCACGTCTCCCTGTGTCTGCATGTTTCCTCCAGGTGCTCCAGTTTCCTCCCAGTGATGTGCAGGTTAGGTGAATTGGCCATGTTAAATTGACTCCGTGTTGGGGGGTGAGCAGGGTAGACACATGGGGTTACTAGGATGGGACCTGGATGGAATTGTTGTCAGTGCAGACTCAAATGGGCCAAAGCCTCCTTCTACACTGAGCCTGTGATCAAGAGAGTGCTAAGCCCCTTTGCTGCCTGTGGTGAATCTTCTTCAAGCGTCAGTCATTAAATATAATGAAGAAATGCTTTGTGGAATGTTTATCTACATTGCATTCACAGTGAAACAAATGGTATTACAATATACCATGCTTAAAGGAAACTTTAAATTTGCAACAAGTGTAAAGTGAAAATACCATCTAATTCTGTATTGCTGCAAAATTCTGTAATTTTAACATTGAGACTGTCAGCATTGAATTATAATCAAAGATAACGCGCCAAACAATGAATGCCTCAAATGCAATATGTTTTCAGTGGGAAGGCTCCAAGATATGTAACGTCCTCCTTAAAAGATTTGAATGTGCCTGCTATGAAATCATTTAACAGTAAGCATTCTTTGGAGGAAATAAATAGAAAAACAATAGAACAGTGGATTGCAGAAGGAGATCATTTGGCCCATTGAGCCTGCACCAACACTCTAAAAGAGCATCCCACCCAGAATCTCCCCTCTGCCCTATGCCCATTAACTCTGCTCATTTACCATGACAAACTCACCTAACCTGCACATCTTTGGACTGTGGGAGACAACTGGAGCACTCGGAGGAAACCCATGCAGACGTGGGGAGAATGTGCAGATTCCACACAGATAGTCACCCAAAGCTGGAATTGAACCCAGGTCCCTGGTGCTGTGAGGCACCAGTGTGAACCTCTGTGCTATTTATTCAGCCATGCCTCAGCAGTAAAGCTCCTGAATCAAGAGACAATTGTCTATTTATATTGAGTTTTCACAGAGGCAGGATATCTATACAGCCCCAAAGGTCAGGATCAGCAAATGGCCCCTAACTGCTCAATGTCTATTTCAGTCAGTAGGGCCCATCAGCCTGTTTCCCAGCCCAGGATAGTATGGAAGCACATTCAGCCTTTCATTCCATATTGGATAAATTGAAATATTTTCAAACTGTCTCCACCAGTTTAGCTGCATCTAAATGGATTATAATGCATCTCAAACCAGTACAATAATTTGTGATACATACATTACATAGAATGTGTCATCTGGAGTAAAAGCACCAGCATTGAAAAGAATGGACTTGGTTTTATGCTGTTGACACAATGGGCAGCATTTTCCCTGCGGGCTTCAGGGCCCCACCAGCTAATACAAACGGTGGTCAGAGTCATGTTATTATAGTCACTTGATAACTTGTTCTAATACAAGGACACAAGGCACAACTTGCTCATAAGGGATTGGGTAAATACGTAGTGGGTTAATTTATTAAAACTAGGCACATGAGAACAGTTATATGTGAATATAAAACTTGAGGATATTAGAGCTGTGCATGTGCTCTACTCAAAGCAAAAATGAAACTAAGGCTGGATCACATGCCACACTTCTCTCCCAGTGATTTTATGCTGATATTCCATAAGGACATACTTCAATAGGCAGAGTTTCCCCAGATTGGCTAGGTAGGGGCCAGAAGGTGGGGTCACCAAATAGTTAAGGGCACTGGCCCTCCATCTTGAAAGTAGGAGCAGGGTGCCATTGGAATAATGAGGATACCCAAAGGCAGGGATTTCAGCTGAACGCCGCAGAAAGGGGAGGCCTCTAAAAGCCTGAGAGACTGCCTCCAGGCTGCTGCAATGTCACTAGCTACCTGCGGGAATCTGACAGCAGACTGGGAAAATCCCAGTCGGCCTCCAACAATTGGCCTTAAGTGGCTTTTAACAGGGAGAATCAACTGCCCGCTGTAGCGGATGGGTAGCTTTGCTACCCGCCCCTCCCTCAACCCAGTACTGCCTCCAGAAAAATAGCTTCAAAGGCAGCATGGAGCAGGAGCATCGACACGCCAGCCAATGGAACTATTATTACTGTCTACCTGTATCCACCTTTCAGTCCATCCCTGACTTGATCTAAAGATCCAGCCTTGTGGCAATCGATAAATGCAAGAAAAACATTTTTAAACAAAGACAAATAATAGAAGCCATCTCCATCTTGAAGAATCAGCCCACATAACACCCAACCAATTTACTGGGTTGTAATATCACTGGGCTCATGACCCACAGGCCCAGGGTAATGCTTTGGGAACAAGGATTCAAATCCCACCACAGCAACTAGTGGAATTTAAATCTGACAAATGGAATTGTAAAGCTGTTCTCCATGACCATCAAAAATACATCTGGTTCACTATTGACCTTCAAGGAAGGTTATCATGACCTAGTCTGACCCATGTGTGACCCAGACCCGAAGCAATGGAGTTGACTCTTTACTGTCCTCTGAGATGGATAGGTCTGGACAACAAATGCTGGCCTTGCCCATTGTGCCCACATCCCATGAATAAAATATTTTGGAAAGATGGGAAAGAAAGGGATGAGATGGATGGTCTCATTCTTAGTGGCAATGAAGTCACAGCATTTTGGAGGGCGCCCTTTGGATATTAGGGATACAATGTCCCAAGTCTAAATGAGAAACAAAACTTGGTAATTAGGAGGCTCGAACACTGTTAGTGTTCAGACCGTGGTAACATTACCCCAGTAGCCTTCGGCTATCGCAGTCACCTTCCTGCAGCCTTAGCAATCTCCTGCAGCAAAAGTCAGCTGGTTTCTCCATTCAAGCAGCCACAGGGAACGGCTTGTGATGTGGAAGGTGTGGACGGGGGAGGCAGATTCTGTGGGGGTCAGATTTCATGGCAGGGTGAACGATTTTCAGGGGGGAAAGTTATGGAGAGGAGCAGATGCCACTGTAGATTTGGCAGATGTAAAGGAGGAAAAGGAGCGTACATTGGGGGTGGGGAGAGTGTGAAGGTGGACAAATGTCAGGAGGCCAAGGAGTGAGTAACAGAGGAAGAAAACACCTCGGGGTGGTGTGCAAAGGGCACCCCCCAAATATTGTGAACCCCCTTTTTCTTCCCATCCCATGGGAGAATGATTGGGGGGGGGCAGTGCTGTAGAATCCAACCCATAGAGATCTGGGAAACATGGCATGAATTTGGGAAGTGACAACATACTCAAGAACTTTGGAAGAAGATTGGATGTGGTGGTGGTTTGCAAGGTTGATGGGGTCAAGTATTGTACATTCAAGGAGGCAAGTGTTGATGGCAGGTTTAAGGGACGGAGAGACAACACTTGAAGACAGAGAGAACCATTAACAATGTAAGTGGGGATCAGGAGAAGCTGTATGGTCAGCAATTCAGTAGGAATAGGGTTGAGGGAACAAGAAGTGGGTCTCAATGGAAAGTTGAGCTCAGAGAATGCATGAGATTAGATAAGAGAGAAACTTGAGAAAGGTGTAAATTAAAACTAAGTCCATGAGGAGACTGGTGAGCTTGTGGAAGAGAGAGCTGTTGTACATCTGCTGATTGGATTGTCTCAATGTTAATGGCAAAGAAGCCTATGGAACTCCTTGTGATTAATATTGTAGGTGAGGGTCAAGGAATTGGGGAGAGGGCTTCAGACAAATGGTTTACAGTAGAGGAAAAAAATACGGGCTATTTTTACAATTAACACCATGGGAGCACTCTTGCTGGCCGGCTGCATAGGTCAATCAGCATGGCGAGCAGGAAGATATGGTGTAAGGCTCAAAAATCAGGTTCATGCCAGGTGGTGAAGGCTGAGTGGATTTAGGTATGCAAGGGGGAGGGAGGGTGATCGGCAAAGGGAGGGTGATAAAAAAAGGTGGGAAATCAGCAAAGGGGGCAGGGACATGTGGGGGGGGTGTATGTGCGGGAGGAATGTTGTGGAGGGGAACATGACGGGACACTCGTTGGGAGGGCCCCGATTCCTTGATGCCAATGACCCATGTTGCCATGAGGGGGAGGTGATGATATCAGCCTCAGGCCATGATGATGCCTGGGGCTGATATTATTGGGGTGGGGAGGGGCAGTGGCAGAAGGTCTTCGCAGTGCACTGGGAGATCAGGGTGCCTGAGCAATGGCACCCGATATCTCTTGAGCTGGCTTGCCTGACCATGCATAGGCTCTGTCCATTTCTCCCCGCCCCTACCACTGACATGAATCTCCCAACTGTCCAAAACATTGACAGAGTGTGGAAAATTGTGTGATCTAAGTTGCCCAAAATTCTGGCACAAATAATTCCTATATTCTCACCACCATGACACTTGGTAAGATCACACCCTTGTCTGCTATTTTAAATTGTCTATATCGTTCATTGTCCAATTTTCCTTCATTAGAACTCTATGAAGCACTTTGAGACATTACAGGTAGTATATGAATAGAAGTTGTTGTTATATTTTATCAGTAATGTTCATCTGTTTAAAATGCAATAGCATCACTTAAAGGCTTTGCTTTCTGTTTGCTTAGTTTAACAGATCTGTTTTATACATATGAAATATGCATATTTTAAGGGAAATAAATGCAAACTTACTTTAAATCCCTTTGGTTTAAAAACAGCTGCTTTCATTAGCAAGCTTTGGTATGGTATATACTTTTATTATGCAGTTTATAGATTCTAATTTCAAAGTGAATGAGTATGTTGGAGCGGATAAAGGTTAATAAAATGTTTTATGTAGAACAACACATGGACGTAGGTGAATTGCAGATGTGCGTGCAGTCCTGAGCCAATCTTAGGTCAATAGGTGCAGAGGTGATCCAGTTATGAGCATGTTTACCATCCCAAGTCCTGGAAGGATATTATACTCTGTTAGGGAGTCTGAGTTGCTGTAGCAACATGCAATTTTGCATAGAAAATAGGAGCCAACTATTCATTATGATCATAGTTAATTATCCAATTCAATAGCCTGATCCCTGCCTCCCCCACATATTCTTTAAAAATAAATATCCAAGTTTCCCTCTGGAGTTATATTAACATTAGATGTCAGCTTCCTTGTTTTGGGTGAGGGTGATGGGATGTAGTGGAGGTGGTTTTCTCCTGGTCTCAGTTTCTGAGCCTCAATACAGAATATGCTTTATCTGCTTTCCAATTGAGGCACGCTTGGTCTCTAAACAGGCCTTCAGTCTGCTAGTAGGCCTTGGTAATTCATGATGTAGTCAGGAGCTATGGGTTGCGACGGTAAGGGCTCTATCTTTCTTACCTTCAAATGGCTGACTAGGAATCTTTGCTGCTTTGAGCAACTGCCATAGGCATATGTTGGAAGGATTTTGTTGGCTGAAACACACACTGTTTGGTTGCATTATGAACACAAGTTCCTTGGCTATCAAGTGCTGGAGTGGGACTTGGATCTGGAACTTCTGGCTCAGAGGCAGAAATGCCATCCAATGCGCCACAAGCTCTCCTCTAAGGTACAGTGTATAGATCTGTAATTAATTCCAGTCTATCTAACCTGAACTTAGTGAATATGTTACTGTACGTTAATTTATCCAGTTGAGGAATGCTGTGGCGAATGTTTGAGATGAGATGGTAGATGGGTGAAAATGTAATAACATCTGATATCACAGTTACAAAATTATATAGGAGAAATTCATCCATAGACTAGGTTCATGCTAAAAAAAGCCACTTTGATTACCCGACTTTGAGAAGGTGTTCCTTATTTGAAGCAATTGTAGGTGAAATGGAGTGACATTCTGAACGGCATGAGAGGGCATCAAGAGTTGACCTTTTAGATTAAAATTTGTCAGCTGTTCCCGCTGTCGGAATCTTCCAGTCCTGCCGACAGCAAACCCCCATCACGGGCTTCCTGGCAATGAGGCACGAACAATAGGAAAACCCATTGAGAGAAGCAGGGCAAGAAGATCCCATTACCACCAATGGAGGACTGCCTCTGCCACTGCAAAACTCACCGCGGGAGCTGGAGTGGGGAGCAGAAAATTCCACCCATATTATGGGACTGGAGTCACGTGGACGCTAGAGCAATGATGGAAAGACCAGTGAAATTTGGAAATGACTGGTACTGGAGTTCCATTTTAAGGAAAACAAAACCAATTTTGACCAGTACCAGATATTTCCAAATTTGACTGTTTTTTTCTTTCTGGCAGATTCTCTCCCTGAGGAATATTAGTGAACCAGTTTGCCTCTTTTAACAAACAGAAACTTACATTGTTGCAAGTTTACAAATCACAAGATTCCTTCAATCCAAATTCACATTTTGCGATGATTGGATATAAGCCCATTGGATTTTAACTTGTGCTGAGCAAGAGTTCACCAAAGTGAGCACAGGAAATGTCAAAGAAATTGAAAATATTTTATATATATTCTGTTTTTTGTTCTGGCCTCGCCTGTTGTTCTCAACAGGTTCTTGATGGAAATCCATGACTCCAATTTCAAAGGTACTGATTAAAATGGCAGAGCTGACCCTGGAGTTGTCATGACAGGTGTAGGTAAATCAGTGCAGATTGGATGGGCTGAATGGCCTACTTTTGCACTGTAGAGATGCTATGATCAAAGGAAACTGTTTGCATATTCAAAGAGAATTTTTTTGTTGCCTGCTATTTAAAATTGTAGTTGTCCAGACTGGGGAGAGAAAGGAATGGATAAACCTCTCTGTCCCAATCCCTGCTCTCCCCAAGCCCTGCCACTGTCTTCTGTCAAAAAATCCTTGGTGAGTTCCTGCGGTGCATGTTGTAGATAATGCACACTGCTGCTACTGACCATTGGTGGTGATGAGAGTGAATGTTTGAGGACAGGGTATCAATGAAATGAGCTGCTTGGTGCTGAATGGTGTTGCACTACTTAAGGATTGTTGGAGCTGCAATCACATAGTCAAGTTGAGAGTATTCTTTCTTACTCCTGACTTGTGCCTTGTAGATGATGGATAGGCTTTGGGAAGTCAGGAGGTGAGTTACTCATCACAGTATTCCCAGCGTGACCTTCCTCCAGTACCACAGTGTTTTTAGGTCTAGTTCAGCTCAGTTTCTGGTCAATTATACCACCCCCCCCAGTACCTGGATATTTGTAGTGGGGGAACTCAGTGATGGTAATACAATGTTAATGAACTATGGCTAGATTCTCTCTTGTTGGGGATGGTCATTGCCTGCACATATGTGGTGCGAATGTTACTTGTCACTTGTCAGCCCAAGCCTGGGTATTGTCCAGGTCTTGCTGTATTTGGACATGGACTGTTTCAATAGCTGAGGATACCAATGGCCACTCATGCAAAACTGCAGAAAATTCAGGAGATGGAAGGCTTTCTAATATCTTAAAGAAAATATACCCTAGAAACCTAGCACAAATATATTTCAAAAAATTAAGATGTAATCTCATTCCCATTGAAAGTGTGCTTATTTTAACATCAGCACTGGGGATTGTTGCAATAATCCATCTTCAAAACAACAGTTATGCTAATCATATTGTCAAAAAATGTTATCTAGTTCTGCATATTTCTCAAATTCTACATTGTAATATTCAACATTAAAAATTTACACCACATAATTTCTGCAGATGTTATGTGATGCGGAACATGTGCATATTTTAAAAGCTGCCAAGAACGTTCAGTACTCAAAACACAAATTTAGGTTGGAAAGGTACAGACCTGAATAGATTTAGACAATACAATTAAACTGATTCTAGCCTCTGCACTGTCAGGATTCGTGTGCACGCAGAGATTCATATAGGTGAACTTCTTATAAAGCACAATCTAACAGTTTTACATTAAACTGAGTTCACCATGGAGTCATTGATTTTCTCTTCAGTGCAAGAAGATTGCCATCAAAGTGAAATTAGTGTTATCTGTGCATTTACCTGCACTTACATCTTGGCTGCGGTGAGGGACATTTACTGAGCAATTAGGTGGTATAAAAAAACATTGTGGTATTAAGATGTTAGCATGCTAACTGGACAGCTGGAGACTGAAGGAAGTATGCAAAATAGATATAGATGAGATCAAAGACAGAAATTGCAAATTAGAATCATAGAATCCCTACTGTGTAAAAGGAGGCCATTCTGCCCATTAAGTCTGCATTGACTTCCCACAGAGTATCTGTGCCTTGTAGATGGTGGGTAGACTCTGGGAGTGAGGAGGTGAATTATTTCTAGCCTGTGACTTTGCTCCTGTACCATAACTTTATCATTACTTCTTTCATCATCAGCCCTTTTCTTCCTCACTTGCGACACCGCCAGTGACATTCAGTCTTTTGCAGACAAAGATAACTTTTTTGATACGACTTAATCAGGCAGGACAACTTGGAACTTCCTCCATGTTTTGTTCATCCACAGCCATCCCCGTAACCTCATGCATTTACTCCACTAATCCCCATAACCAACATACCTTGGGACACTCAGGTGTAATTCCGTTATGGCCATTCCTGCACATCTTTGGAAAAGAATTGGATAAATTCCATTGACAATCCTTGGGAAGTGGACTGAAATGGAAGTTAGAATAAAACTGGTCAATGATTTGAAAAGAAAACTGAATGTTCAACTGAGCATCCCTTACAATACAATGGTATCTATCTCTGACTAGGTACAAAACTGAATCTCACAGGGCTTGTGGAAGATCTATTTAATTTTACTTTCTAAATTATTTTCTGATTTTTAGCAATTCTTTTGTGCTGTAGCCATTCTGATTATTTCCCTGTTTTTTTATGTGTCTCACTCTTGGAGGCCCCAATAATCCTCGACTTGAAACCCATTGGCAGCAGATACCTTGAGGTTCCCCTCCAAGTAACTCACCATCCTGACTTGGAAATGTAGCACCATTCCTTTCACTGTCACTGGATCAGCACTGTATGTCATGTGTCCCGAGGTCAGAATGGGATTGCAAAGGAACCAACCCTTCCCAGTGTCCCATAAGGAACAGCTGGGCAGATGTTTCAGTACAGCCTTTCCCCTCCAAGTTACAAAGACAACATTCAATTATTGAGTTCCCGAGCTTAAATCGGAACATGTGAACAGGCATCCTGAAATGTGCCAAAGTCTATGGCATGCGCCAAAACACTGCAGGGCTTTACAGAACATGTCATGTGCCCATTTTTCTTTCAAGACATTTGGAGTCCTAATGTCCCGCTTGGCATAAATTTCATTCATTCTGAGACATAATGAATGAGAGTTCTCTGACCTGTTGGTTAACTGATTCATTATGTGGCCTGGAAAGCTCTGGGCTCCACTCTTGCAGCATGAGTGTAGTGGAACCCCCACCCACCCTGCTGTAAGGTTGGAGCTCATGTCCAAGCCCCAAAGTTGGTATTGGTTTGCACAGTTCTAGATATGGATTTCTGACACCTGCAAAGGTACATTAGCGACAGCTGCCCCACTGATGCAGCAGAACAGAGACCACCTAAGGCACAAAGGGGTCAAAGAAAGACATTACCTTTAAAATTCTTTGCGGTTAGGATTTGATCACTTTGCAATTGATGAGCATATTCTAAGAGGGAGGATTTTCCAAGGAAATCCAGGAACTCTTCACCTATCCCCAATTGATATAAAAGGCAGTGCTAGGTCAGTCCATGCTCCCACTCCACAGGAACTGGTTTGATCTAAATCAGGCGGAACAGCTGGCAAAAACCGGACACCCTGTGTTTTGACCCCATGATCCAGAGAGAAATGGGATGACCACTCAACTGATACCTGGGATTGGGAGGGGATTGTCTTATGAGAAATATTATAATTCTGATGTCTCTGGGCTTGCTAGTCCCTTTCCCCTCACCACCCACTACCAACCACATCCCCCATCTCTGGCCAGGAGTGGTTCACTCCAGCAGGGATTCTCCACTAACAAGGAGCTGGTGGCCTGACCCTGCTGGAGAGCAGGGAGACCATGAGACCTCCCAGGAGGTTGAGGGTGTCCACTTAGACTTCCAGCCTGGCACTACTCTAAGGCCAGTGCGAAGATGGCAGAGCTCCACTGCCACTCTGCAGTCGGGATTAGTGACAGAGAAGTGAGTGGACAGTGATTGGGGCTGGATATTGGGGTTGGTTGGTCTGCTTGTGGTGGTGGGGGGGTATTTGTGACAAAGGTTGGGAAGATCAGGACCGGCCTTGACACATTCAGAAGGGCAGCGGTTGAGGCATGGGGGAAGTCGGAGGGGCAGCGATCGGGGGTTGCTGTGTGATCAGGAGGTCGGCAGTGTGGTCTGATGTGTGTACACCAATCTCGGTGCTTACAGATTGGTGCATACATGGTGGCCTACTCAGCACTATGCTGCTGGTCTCTCCAGCTGGAAAAGGCTCACTCCCTGTTTTTTATCGAGACTCATGCTAAGGCTGTCTGCAGTGCATAGAATGTGGGAAATTCAGTTTGAAAATCCCGCTCAAAAAATCAGCATGATTTTTACATGAATTCTTTCTGCGAGAGTTTCACTGCTTATTTTTGAACTGTGGCTGAAATTTTATTGGCACGCCCACACAAGGCTCATAAAATAACACCCGCTGCCAATGGAAAATGCTGTTCTGTGAGCCTCACCCGCCCCAATTCAGGGCAGGCATGCCAGGAAAATCAGAGCCTGTGTCTCCTAGTTTTAGTCTCTCCCCTAGGGGGAAGTCCCTTTCAGCAACCACCCTGTCGAGTCCCCTCGGCATGTTAAGATACCTCTCTTCTAAACTCCAGCGGATACAGGCCCAGCCCTTGGCAAAGTTCCTTGGTAAAATAAGCCCCCATCCAGATATCAGTCAAGTGAACCTTCCTTGAACTGCTGCTAACACATTTATACCTTCCTTAAATAAGGAGTCTAAAACCATATTCAATACTCCAGATGTGATCTCACCAACTTGCTGTGCAACTGTAACAAAACATCCTTACTTTAATATTCCATTTCCTTTACAATCAACAACAATGTTCCATTGGCCTTCCTCAGCACTTACTGAACCTGCATACTAACTTTTTGTGATTCACGTATTAAGACATCCAGGTTCTTCTGTATCTCAGAACTCTGTAACTTCTCTCCTTTTAAATAATCTCTTGCTTTTCTATCTATCCTGACAAAATGGACACATTTACAATATCCCACATCATGCTCTGCCAAATGTTTAGCCAATTCACTAAACCTATCTATATCCCTTTACAGATTCCTTGGCCCTGATTTTATTGGCACTTGCCCAATGCTAACGGAGAATGCCGCTCTCTGATTCCAAGGGTGGATGTTTCAGTAAAATTCTGGCTCTTATATCCTCTTCACTTTTCTACCTATTCTTGCACCATTTAGTAATCATACATTCAGTCCCATTATCCGGGTCATTGGTACAAATCGTTAATAGTTGAGGGTCCAGCACTGATCCCTGTGGCATTCTCCTACTCACATTTTAACAGTCTGAAAATTTCCCATTTATCCCTACGCTGTTTCACGTTAATTGAAACGACTGTCTGTGTGTAATTTGCATATTCTCCTCGTGTCTGCATGGATTTCCTCCGGGTACTCTGGTTTCTTCCCACAATCCAAAGATGTATGGGTTAGGTTGATGGGCCGTGCTAAAATTGCCTTTAGTATACTGAGATGCGTAGTTTAAAGGGATTAGTGGGTGGATATGAGGGTAGGGCCTGAGTGGGATTATGGTCGATGATGGATCGAATTGCTTCTTTCTGTACTGTAAGGATTTTATGATTCTATCAATTAACCATTGTATTTTCTGCAGCTGCTATCTGTTATCATCGTTGTCGATCCTACATGAGGCTGTTCCTAATCCAAATCTACTGACAATTTCTTCACCCAGCGATTGATGAATGTGTGGAATTCACTACCACAGAATGTAATTGGGGCCAAAACATTGTCTGATTTCAAGAAGAAATTAGATATAGCTCTTGGGGCTAAAGGGATCAAGGCAAATGGGAGGTAGGGGGGAATCAGTATATTGAATTCAATGATCAGCCATGATCGAAATGAATGGGAGAGCAGCTCAAAGTGCCGAATGTACTGCTCCTGCTTCTAGTTTCTAATTTTCCATGTATCTATTCTGAAAGCAGGGTTGTAAACGCTAACTATTTTATTAAACATTCTACTAACTATATACAATACGGACTCAGCATGAGGCTCTACGTAGAATTATCTCTCTCCATACTCTATTATCATGTGATCTTACCTCACTGATCATGGGGACTAAGTTTTCCCAAACTTTTCCAGCCATTGAATTCCTTTGCCCTCCCAAGATAACTAACAGGATCCCAAAGAAACATTTTGTTAGACAACAAAACATTTGCACAATAGGTATAAACATACAAGAAGAAACATTTCAAAGGCTTTTCTATTTCTTCAATGTATACTTTTGTCGTAATTAAAAAGTTCTCTTACTCAACAAATAGTTAAATCTTTGTCGCTTTTAATGGAATGAGTGAGGCTGCATCTCTGGCTCACAAATGTGTTTAATGGAAACATAGAAACATAGAAAAACTACAGCACAATACAGCACAAAACTACAGCCCCTAAAATTCTGCCAAATGTGTCCCTACCGTAGAGATTACTAGGCTTACCTAGAACCCCCTATCTTACTAAGTTCCACGTACTTATTTAAAAGTCTCTTAAAAGACCCTATCGAATCCATCTCCACCACTGTTGCTGGCAGCCAATTCCACACACCCACCATTCTCTGAGTGAAAAACTTACCTCTGATATTGCTTCTGTACCTACCCACCCCCGCACCTTAAACCTGTGTTCTCTTGTGGCAGCCATTTCAGCCTTGGGAAAAAGCCTCTGACTATCCACTTGATCAATATCTCTCAACGTCTTATACACCTCTATCAGGTCACCCCTCATCATTCTTCTCTCCAAGGAAAAAAGGCCAAGCTCCCTCAGCCTATCCTCATAAAGCATGTTCGCCAATCCAGGCAACATACTTGTAAATCTCCTCTGCACTTTTTTTAAGGCTTCCACATCCTTTCTGTAATGAGGCGACCAGAACTGAACACAGTACTCTAAGTGGGATCTGCACAGGGTCCTGTATAGCTGCAACATTATCTCTTGACTCCTAAACTCAATTTCTCAATTGATGAAGGCCAGTACACCATATGCCTTCTTAACCACAACTTCAACCTGCGCAGCTGCTTTGAGTGTCCTATGGAACTCAGATCCCAAGATCCTTCTGATATTCCACACTGCCAAGAGCCCTACCATTAATATTATATTCTGCCATCCTATTTGACCTGCCGAAATGAATCACTTCATACTTATCTGGGTTGAACTCCATCTGCCACTTCTCCACCCAGTCTTGCATCCCATCAATGTCTCGCTGCAACTTCTGACATCCTTCCACACTATCCAAAACACCTCCAACCTTTGTGTCATCAGCAAACTTACCAACCCATCCCTCCACTTTCTCATCCAAGTTATTTACAAAAATCACAAAGAGTAAGGGCCCCAGGATTAATCCCTTACTGGTGACTGGCCTCCATGCAGAATATGACCCATCTGTGGGCAAGCAGTTCTGGATCCACAAAGCAATGATCCATTGGATCCCAAGCCCCCTCACTTTCTCAATAAGTCTTGCACGGGGCACCTTATCAAATGCCCTGCTGAAGTCCATGTATACTACATTTAATACTCTTCCTTCATCAATGTGTTTAGTCGCATCTTCAAAAAATTCAATCAGGCTCATAAGGCATGGTCTGCCTTTGAAAGCCGTGCTGACTATTCTTAATTATATTATACCTATCCAAATATTCATAAATCCTACCTCTCACAATCTTCTCCATCAACTTACCAACCACTGAGGTTAGACTCACTGGTCTACAATTTCCAGGGCTATCTCTACTCCCTTTCTTGAATAAAAGAACAACATCCACAATCCTCCAATCCTCTGGAACCTCTCCCATCTCCATTGATAATGCAAATATTATCGCCAGAGGCCAAGCAATCTCCTCCCTCATCTCCCACTGTAGCCTGAGATACATCCCATCCGGTCCCGGCGACTTATCTAACTTGATGCTTTTCAAAACTTCAAAACTTCCAACACATCCTCTTTCTTAATGTCTACATGCTCAAGCTTTTCAGTTGGCTGTGAGTTTGCACTATAACCACCAAAATCCTTTTCCACAGTGAATACTGAAGTAAAATATTCATTAAGTACTCTGCTATTTCTTCTAGTTCCACATAAACTTTCCCACTGTCACATTTGATAGGTCTTATTCTTTTATGTTTTATCCTCTTTCTCTTCACATACTTATAGAATGCCTTGAGGTTTTCCTTAATCCTGCCTGTCAGGGCCTTCTCATGATCCCCCCGGCTCTCTTAATTTCCTTCTTAAGATCCTTCCTATTGGAATATATTCTTCTAGATCTCTAACATTACCTAGCTCTCTGAACCTTGTAAACTTTTCTTTCCTTCTTGACTAAATTTATTACAGCCTTTGTACACCATGGTTCCTGTACCCTACCATGACTTCCCAGTCTCATTGGAATGTTGCTATGCAGAACTCCAGACAAATATTCCCTGAAAGTTTGCCATATTTCTTCCATACATTTCCCTGAGAAAATCTCTTTCCAATTTAAGCCTCCAATTTTCTGCCTGTTAACCTCATAATTCCCCTTACTCTAATTAAACATTTTTCTAATTTGTCTGATCCTATCTCTCTCCAATGCTATTGTAAAGAGATGGAATTATGATCACTATCTCCAAAATGCTCTCCCACTGAGAGATCAGACACCTGAGCAGGTTCATTTCCCAATAATATTTGAAGCATTGCTGGGGAGCTGAATTTTCATATTGAACATATCCAGACTCACACCTAAAGAAGCACAAACATTCATTGTCTCTCTCTCTCACAAATACTGGTCTCTCTCACACACAAGGACACTCATATCACTTCCCTCACTCTCACAACCACCCCCCCAACTCTCTCCTCACCCATAATCCCACCTCGCTGTCTCTCAAACTCACATCTCTTGCTCTGTCACCCATATTCCCAACTCTCTAACGCACACACTCACACTTCCTCTCTCTCTCCCACTCACACCTCTCTCCCATTCACAATCCCACTCTCTCTCTCTCTCCCACTCACACCTCTCTCTCTCTCATCCATGCTCCCAACTTTTATTGCTCACAAACCCAAACCCACACCTCTCTCTCTCTCTCTCTCACCCACACCTTTCTCTCCCACCCACACTTTCACCTCTATTTCCCTCTCTGTCACCCATACTCCCACCCTTCTCACTCTCTCACCCACAATCCTCTCTCTCTCTTTCCCTTACACACATTCAACTTTCTTACCCACTCCCCACCTCTGAAGAGGGTTTGTAATTCCAGTGAGTTATCCTATAATGAGCATTCATGAGATGCAAGTTAAGTTTCCAGCATAGATCAATGGGAATCTCTGCTCAATTTTAAACCACCATCAAAGTCAGGAGAACAAAATTTCAAACTCATTGGAAACAGACTTTTTCCATCACACCTTATTGTGAATGTTATAAAGCACAACTTTGGACTTTGACATGTTTTGGTCATTATTCTTTATGCATTTTTATGCTCAGAGGTCCAAAGTTCATGTTAAGTGTTGAATATCAATCAATTCAAAGATTTGCATATTGACATTTTCTTGTACCAATGAAAATTGCTGATAATTTAGCCCACATAATGCCAATGGAGGTCAGCACAAGATCATACATAGAAGTGTGCATATGTTTGTATGTGTGTGCATCTGTTTTGTGTGTGTGTGTGTGTGTCTGTGGGTGTTTACATTTATACTTGTGTGTCAGTATGTGTTTGTGTGTGTGTGTTTGTGTATGTGTGTGCTTGTATATGCATGTGTGTGGGATGTATGCGTATGTGTGTGCACATGTGTGTGTCTGTGTGTGTGCATGTCTGGTGTATGTGTGTGCATGTGTATATGAGTGTATGTCCAACAACATATGTGTGTATGTGTGTGTGTGAGTGTGTGTGTGTATATATGAATGTGTATGTGCGTGTGTGTGTGTGTAACTGTATCTGTGCGTATGTGTGTGTGTGTGCATGCGTGTATGTGTGCATGTGTGTGTGCATGTGTGTATATGTGTGTATGTGTGCATGTGTGTGTGTGCATGAGTGTATATGTGTGTATATGTGCGTATGTGTGCGCCTGTTGTGTGTATGCATATGTGTGTGTATGTGTGCATATTTGTGTGTGTGTGTGGATATGTGCGTGTGTGATGTGTTTGTGTATGTGTGTAAGTGTGCATGTGTGTGTAGGTGTGTGCTTGTGTGCATGTGTGTATATGTGTGTGTGTGCGCGCATGTATGTGTGCGTGTGTGCGCATGCGTGTGTATGGGTGTGCATGTGTGCATATGTGTGCGTGTGTGAATGTGCATCTGTGTGTGGTCTGTTTTCTGCATTTTATCCAGTTGCTCTAGTTACATTACAAAGTCCTGTTGCAATATCTGCGACATAAATCAGTCTGACATTTCAGAATTAAGAAAGACAATGATGGCATTGTATAAATGCCCATTCAGAACCACAGAAATGTCAGCCTCAAGCCATTCAGACCATTGTTCCGCAAGTCTGCCCAAATATGATTCTGGTTTTATAATGTTCTTTATTTGTTTGGGTTGGGTGTCTTTCAATATGTAAACTAATAGACATCATGTGGCCAAACTCAGAAAATTCTTATTTCCTCATCCTCTGTTGCCAACACTTAGAACACTGTGTGCCACAGAGACCTGTTGTGACAAAATTGAGAGAGTTGTCTCTCAGACTAGGCATGCAACAGATGACATAGATATACTCAAATAATCATATCTTTCAGCCAATGTGCCAGACTCCTCCATCACTTTCTCTGGGAAGTTCTGTCTCTCTGAATGTGAGACTCACCAAAGAATGGGGAGGAAATGGTCCTGGGATTTCTCAACACTGACTCCGGACTCCTTGAAGTCTTATGGCCTCAGGTCACACAAGCTCCAGGAATCTTCCTGCTAATTACCACTTGCCATTCTCCATAGCCTTCAGCTCCGTGTTGAATAGCATTTGGAAGATGCACTAAGGGCAGCAAGAACACAGGATGTATCTCATTAGAAATCATCAATGTCCATCACAAATAATGGCTCGCTAACACCATTAATGATTGTTCAAGTCCTGAAGAATGTGGCTACCAGACTGGCTCTGCAATGGTTGGTGAGAAAACCAATAAGAGGGGAAAAAAACCTACTTGACCTTGTCCTCATCAATTAACATTTTGTGGATGTATCTGTCCATGACAGGTGTTGGTAAGGATGATCACTGCACAATTCTTACGGAGACAAAGTCCATCTTCACTCAGAAGACACTATTGTCCAGCACTAACATGGTACTAAATAGAATAGATTTAAAACAGATCTGCCAGCTCAAACCAAGGCAGCTGTGAGTTTCCGTGGGACATTAACAACAGTAGAATAGTATTTTTCCACAATCTGTAACTTCAAGGCTCAGTAAATCTCTCACTTCATTATCACCATCAAGCCAACTCTATTTCAATTAGTAGGAGAGCATGCATGGAGCAGGATAAGGTATACCTAAAAAAAATGAGGTGTGAGTGTGGTGAAGTTAAATACAAGACCATCCATATACTAGATAGCAGAAGCAGCTTGTTATAGACAGAGCAAAGTAATCCAACAACCAACAGGTTAGATCAAGTTTTACAATCCTGCCACATCCAGTTATGAATGGCAGTGGACAATGAAGCAAATAATAAGAGAAGGTGGCTACACAAACATTCCCATCCTCAAGAACGATATAGCCTGGCATGCGACTGCAAAAAGCAAGGCTGAAATATTTTTAACCATCATCAGCCAGAGGTTCCTGATCTAACTTTTTCACAATGAAAAGAAGGAAATGCTAATCTTTAATTATTATTAACCATGACCTTAAATATTATTAGCCATGAATGGATAATGGCCTGCCTTGCACATGCTTTCTCTCACGTCTTGAAATGATTAAATGCTAGAACATTTCCTGAAACATGGGCCTTCCTAGCCGTGGGGAAAGCCAACTACATTGTTGAAGTTGTCTATGGTTGGACTCAATGTGGAAAATTTTCCCGTTCCACCTGCCACAGGAATCAGAGTGGGGGAGGCGGAGAGTGGGGAGGAGGAGGATGGTGGTGGGGTCTGTTGATCGCAGGATGGACTTTCTGGTTTTGGGGTGAGCGCAGCTGGAATACCTCCTTCAGTTCAGTGAGTTTCATTTATGATGAGGAGAATTACAAAAAAAACAGATAATTTCCAGCACAGCCAGGCCAGAGTTCAGTAAGCAAGTAATCATACGTATGATTGGAATTGTACTCAAACTTGCGTTTCTTGCCTTTTCACTAACTCACCAACTATCTCCAAATCCCTGGAAGCCCAGAGGAATTCCAACCTTCAGTTTACTGAAAGTACAACCACAGCTGCCAGTGTGACGATTATAAAGAATTATAAATAAAAAGACAACAACGTAAAAAAAAATTGTGCAACGGGATATTACACCAATAAAAATGTAGACAGAATTTATTAGCTGGGACAAAATATTTCCATCCAGCAATGGAAATTGCAATACATAGAATCCCTACAGTGCAGAAGGAGGCCATTCGGTTCATCAAGCCTGCATCGATAACAATCCCACTCATGCTCTATCCCAATGACTCCACATATTTACCCTTGCACAAAAGGGCAATTTAACATGGTCAATCCACCTAACCCATATATCTTTTGGAGTTTAGGAGAAAACCGGAGCAGCTGAAGGAAACAGACACGGGAGAATGTGCAAACTTCACACAGTCACCCAAGCCAGGAATGGAATCTGAGTCCCTGGCACTGTGAGGCAGCAGTGCTAACCACTGCCCCACTGTACCATCCATCTGTAGAGCAATCACCTGGTTAAGCCTAGTCCAATCATTTGTTTGTATTTTATGGAGAAATCGTTTGACAATGTGTTCTGGACACTGCAAAATACTCAAAATGCAGCATGGGATCAATTTGTAAAAGGATCAAAAGATAAATGAAGGTTTTGCTAGTTGGCAGAGTGGTCTTCAAAAACATGAAATATCTTTCTTTGTGCAATGCTTCAAGTTAGGTGCATTGACTTCCTATCTAACTCTTTGACTAACGTTGTTCAGCAGAGCATTGCAAAACTGAGCCTGTGATCTTAGGTATTTTTTCCTTTTTCCTTTTCCTTTTATCTTGATTTCCCATACACCCATCATTCAGATCTTTGTGAATGATTCTACTGCACACCACAGCACTATCTTTTGATTAACCATGGAAAAAACCCTCCAGTGCAGAAGGAGGCACAGAGGCATAGTGATTAGCACCGCTGCCTCACTGTGCCAGGGACCCAGGTTCAATTCTGGCCTTGGGTCACTGTCTGTGGGGAGTTTGCACATTCTCCCTGTGCCTGTATCAGTTTCCTCCGAGTGCTCCAGTTTCCTGCCAGAGTCCAAAGATGTGTGGGTTAGGTAGATTGGCCATGCTAAATTACCCCTCAATGTCAGAGAGACTAGCAAGGTAAATATGTGGGATTACAGGAATAGGGTCTGTATGGGATTGTGGTCAGTGCAGACTCGATGGGCTGAAGGGCCTCCTTTTACACTGTGGGATTTCTATGAGGCCATTCGGCCCATCAAGTCTGCAATGTCTCTCCAAAAGACTAATGTGTAACTGACTTGTGCAGCGCCCATTCCAGCTTTTCTTTATTTGTTCATGGGATGTGTTGTCACCAGCATATATTGCCCATCCCCTCTGACAACCACGTTGTTGTGGCTCTGGATCCACATGTAGGTCAGACCAGATAAGAATGGCAGATTTCCTTCCCTAAACGACATTAGTGAACCAGATGGGTTTGTCCAAAATTGGCAACGTTTCATGGTTATCAATAGATTCTTAATTTCAGGTAGTTTTTATTAAATTCAAATTTCACCATCAGCCTCGTTGGGATTTGAACCCACGTCCCAGAACATCTGCCGAGTTTCTGGATTAATAGTCCAGGGATAACACCACTAGACCATCGCCCCTCCAACACTCGAATCTTGATTGCATGTTTCAAAAAAACAATCCTGTGTGACCTTTACAACAAATGTATTGTGACCAGCCTTCATAATTTGTACTTAGAAAAAAATTACCTTTGATATAACACAACTTATTGGGGCAGCTTTCATTGTTACAATATGATTCAATTGTAGTGTGCCTGTTTCTGGAAGAGGGATAGCTGCATGGTACACTCAGGCATCAGCCTCTGCTTCCTTCCTAGGCAGCACATTTTGCCTGTTTCTGAATCATTGCTGTGGCTGTGTGGTTGACAGCGCTTGCAGTAATCCAACAACTGGAGTATGTTCTTTAATCTCTTGAAGTCGGCACTGCCAATCCTTGACTGTCTGGTGGTGACATTGGAGTTCCTAGATTGAATTGAGTCCTTTAATACCCGACTGAAAGAAGCACTCTGCACTAAGGACTGGTTGCATAAGATTCTTCTCTTGGTTGGAAGACATTGCTGCCTGATGCCCCTTGTAGATCTTGAGCCCCTTTTTCCACATCTCAAATGACAAGGCTATTTTTAAAAGTCCAGATTGGGTTCTGCCAACATCTTCTTTTGAATGGTTAGCTCATGTATGTCATATACCAATCTATCCCGCAACATTTCATTATGAGGCAGTTCAAATTCACAACGTTCTGCTAGTTTCTGTAACTTGGTGAACAACTCAGTGACAGGTTCCCCAGGGTTCTCCCAACCATGTTGGAGGGATGTACCCATCACCTACAAAGAGAAAGGGCAGCTAATGTGTGGGTCTAGATTCTTCATTAAAATCAGAGAATTCTTCGTATATCAGGATTAACATACGTCTTTAACTTCCAACAGAAAACTAAACTCATCCAAATCATAGAATCTCGACCATGCAGAAGGAGACCTTTTAGCCCATTGAACCTGCACTGACTACAATCCCTCCCAGCATCTAACCCTATAACCACTTATATTTACCCTGCTAATCCATTGACACTAGGGTCAATTTAACATGGCCAATCAACCTCACCAGCAAAATTTGGACTGTGAGAGGAAACTGCAGCACCTGGAAGAAACCCATGCAGACATGGGGAGAAAGTACAAACTTCAGACAGATAGTAACCCAAGCTTGGAATCGAACCCGGGTTCCTGGTGCTATGATACAGCAATGCTAACCATTGTACCACTGTGCCACCAAAATCTGGCACCTTTCATTCTAGTTTAATTCTAATTGTTGTTCAAGTATTCCAAAACCTGTATTTTGATGTTTTTACCGGCTTGTAATTTTCCCAAACTCAGCAAAAATGCCCGCAGCTGTTTGCTTTGACCTCACGTTGACCTGCACAATGCTGATCTGTACTTTTCAGCTTGTTTTGATTCAGAAAGTATTCAGTGCAAGATCAAAACTGTGAAGAATTTAAAATTCAAATCCCGAATATGCAACTCACATCTTCGTGCATCTTTGCAGTTTCTAAAAACAGAACAATAGCTTACAAGCTAATGTAACTGGTAAACCAGGAAGTCAGTGCTGACAATGTGAGCAGATGTAAACGTAAAGTGCTGGTATGGTGTTTCTTGACCTGCTATTTTATCAATGGCATGAAGAAATTTAAAATAAGCTTAATGCCTGTGTTAAAATAGTTGATGAAGGTATATCCTTCAGTTGCTCCAAGTGCATTACTGCGAATGTAATCCCCAACACACTCCATCTTCACTTATCAGAGGTATCCAACTATATTAGATCAATGGCATTGGCTGTTTGCCAACATTTTGCAGCAATTGGTGGGGGGTGGGGGGCAGTGGGAAGCAGGGAGAGGGACCCACTGCCACTCTGCAGTGATCAGCTTGGATGGTGGTGGTGGTGGTGGGGATGGGGGAGGGTCAGAAGAGCGATTTGTTGGGCTACCAGCTCCCACGGTTGCCGGGAGGTTGCTGCTTTAAGTTGCCTGAATATAATGACAGTCACGAACTCTCGTTAAAGTCAATTACAAAATGCCAATTTAAAATACTGGCTATTTCAAATAGACCTTGCCACTCAACCCTTTTTCTATACTTACAGGTTCCTTTCCATCCTCATCTATTTCTCATATACTGGTGTATCATTATAAGAAGTTTCTCAACACCAGGTTAAAGTCCAACAGGTTTATTTGGAATCACCAGCTTTTGGAATGCTGCTCCTTCATTGAGAGTTTACTTTGGCTGGAATCTGTTGTCCTCGCAGGAGGAGAGGAAGGAGATAGGCAGGCCTGACCATTTGGTGGATTGGCGTCACGACTGATACCAGCTGCCTTCCTGCCTCCACGGGAAGTAAGTTCTGGGTGGGAATACCCCATAATCGACCTTGACCTCAACTTCACTTGGATCTCTTTAATGGCCAATTAACAAGCAATTAACAAGCTTCCTCCTCAGAATCTGTGCAATTGTCCCACTGCTTTTTCAGACAGCAAGCTGGACATCCTCTGAGAATGGGAGATTTCTCCTCTGTTTTATTGTTGCTTTCTGTTCTTGTTGTCTCACTCCAGAACCCCCTTGTCTGGGCACTTTCCAACCTGCTACTTGCTTCATTGTCCACCACCTAAAGCAAACAAACCACATTAATGTCCATGCACCTGTTTGAATTTGTGGGATTACAGCATTAATAGTGATTTCTAGACTATGGGGTCTTTTCCATCGATGCATCATAGAAAGCATTCTTTCTGGTTGTATCACAGCTTGTACAGCTCCTGCTCTGCTCAACACCACAAGGAACTACAAAAGGTCGTGAATGTTGCCCAATCCATCAAACCAGCTTCCCATCCATTGACACTGTCTACATTTCCTGCTGTCTTGGCAAAGCAGCCAGCATAATTAAGGATCCCAAGCACTCCGAACATTCTCCCTTCCACCTTCTTCCTTTGAGAAAAAGATACAAAAATCTGAGGTCATGTACCAACCTACTCAAGAATAGCTTTTTTCCTGCTGCTGTCAGACTTTTGAATGGACCTACCCTGCATTTCTCCACACCCTAGCTATGACTGTAACACAATATTATGCACTCTCTTGTTTCCTTCTTTATGAATGGTATGCTTTGTCTGTACAGGAAACAAGAAACAATACTTTTCACTCTATGTTAATACATGTGACAACAATAAATCAAATCAAATCAAAATTTACTGAAAGGATAATTACTAGATAGCAAATTACTTTCTTCACCAGAGTGACTTCTTCACTTTAAGCATCCCTATGTGGGAGTTACTATTGACTGTGATTTTAACTAAATGGACTATATAAATAAATGATGCAGGTTGCACCAACAAAGAGCAAGTTGGAGTTTGGGAATTCTGTGGCAAATAATTCACTTTATGACTTCCCAAAGCCTGTCCATCATCTACAAGGCAGAAGTCAGGGGTTTGATGAAATACTCTCCAGTTACCTGGGAGGTTGCATCTCCAACAAGAAGCTTGACACCATCCAGAGTAAGGCAATCTATTTCATTGGCACTGCATCCATCATATTAAATATTCAACTCCTCCAATGTACAGTGGCAACAGGCTGGGGCCAGCATTTATTACCCATCCCTAATTGCCCTTGAGAAGGTGATGGTGAGCTGCCTTCTTGAATCACTGCAGTCCCAGTGTTGTAGGAACACCTACAGTGCTGTTAGAGAGGGAGTTTCAGGACTTTGACCCAGCAGCAGAGAAGGAATGGAGATACAGGGCAGGATTTTATGGCTTCATTGTTCCTTATACTGTAAAATCCCGCCTGAGATCAATGGATCTTACCATGGCCCACTCCTCGTCTGCTCCAATTATTGCACCGGACAACACGGTAAAATTCCAGCCATGATTCCAGGTAAGGATGATGAGGACCTTGCAGATGGAGGGAGTGGGGTACGGCAGGGGTAACAAGGAGACAGGCTTCCTGTTCATTTTAAAACAGTAGGTGGGTTCTCGAAAATGGAGGGTGAATCAGAGGCCTTCCTTTGGGGGGGGGGGGGGCTTTGGGGGAAGAGGCACATGGGCTGAGTGTAAGGGGGAGGAGGCATGGGGAGGAGGAGAGGGATTGTGGGATAGGGTGGGTGTTGGGAAGATGCAAGGGGGGTGCAGGGAGGCAGGATGTGGAAAATCTGGGCCCAGCCTTTGTGTGTATTGTAATTGTTGTTTTGCACTGGACAAAGCAATTCCTCCATTGCGTTTATGATGGTTTTTTTAGTAAAATGCAAACCAATTATTCTTTCTCCTAAGAATATAAAAAAATTGTTGCATTTGCTTTTGCCGCTGCATTTTGATGGATAGAATAGCAGCAGGAAATGACATTCCCTTGGCTGGTAATTACTGACAGCTTCAGTGATGCCAGAATCAAGCAAATCCAATTAAACCAATCGCTGTAATCCAGGATTGTGGGAATGCTGCCCAAGACTATTTTTCATTGCAAATTAACCATTAGCAGCACTAATGCAGACTCCAAATTGGGCTGAATAATGTCAGACAGTGTGGAACTGCGGACACAAGGAAAAGGCAGATCTCTACTGCAAACAGAGCTTCACTGAGGAGGGGGAAGGAGAAATTTGACAAGGCCCGAAAACTGGTCTGAAGATGCACGATTACCTGCACCTGTCGGTTGCAATGGGGCAGCAACCAAACTTCATGTGGCCTCCTTAATTTAGTAAAAATAAATACTAAAATAGAATCCTACAGTGCAGAAGAAGGCCATTTAGCCCACTGAATCTGCATCGACCACAATCCAACCCAGGCCCCATCCCCATAACCCTAATCACCCTGATACTAAGGGGCAATTTAACATGGCCAATTCACTTAACTCACACCCGGAGGAGACCCATGCAGACATGGGGGGAATGTGCAAACTCCACACAGACAGTGACCCAAGCCGGGAATTGAACCTGGGACCCTGGCCCTGTGAGGCAGCAGTACTAACCACTGTGCCACTGTGCAGGCCCGCTGTAAGCAGCTTGTGACTAGTTGCACATCTCAGCACGAGGGCCTTGGTTTGTGTGAAGCTCACACCACTTAAAACTGGTCTGCACTGTTCAAAACCAGCCTGCGTCTCTTTAAGGGGAAATATGCTGTGGTTGGAGAAGGTGCTTAAGCAAGCAGCAGGAAGGGGGAATGTGGTTCAGACAGCTTAGAGAGTGTGCTCCAAGATTCTCTGATGCAACACTGGATGAATTGGTGATGCAGTGGATAGGAGGAGAGAGTCCCTCTTTCCACAGGAAGCCAGGAGCCTTCCGGACAGGTACTGCAAGGCAGTGGGAGTAAATAACCAGCACTCCGCTAGCGGCACAGTGGCACAGTGATTAGCACCGTTACCTCACAGCGCTAGGGACTCGGATTCAATTATGCCTGGAATGACTGTCTATGTGGAATTTGCACGTTCTTCCCATGTCTGTTTGACTTTGAGTTTCCTCTGGGTGCTCCAGTTTCCTCCCACAATCCAAAGATATACTGGTTAGGTTGATTGGCCATGCTAAATTGTCTCTTAGTGCTTGTCAGGGGTTGGCAGGGTAAATACCTGGGTTTACTGGGATAGGGCCTGGATGAGATTGTGCAGGCTTGATGGGCTGGATGACCTCTGCATGCTGTGATTCTATGATATGATTCTTGATGTGAACAGTGCAGAAGTTGCAGGAATAACAAATGTGTAGAGTGTAGGGCTAATGGTAGGACTCTTAATAGTGTTGGTGAACAGAGGGATCTTGGTGTATGTGTGCATAGATCCCTGAAAGTTGGCAGTCAAGTCGAGAAGGTTGTTAAGAAGGCATACGGAGTCTTGGCTTTTATTGGTAGGGGGATTGAATTTCGGAGCCGCAATGTCATGTTGCAACTGTACAAAACTCTAGTGCGGCTGCACTTGGAGTATTGTGTGCAGTTCTGGTCCCCACATTATAAGAAAAATGTGGAGGCATTGGAGAGGGTACAGAGGAGGTTTACCAGGATGTTGCCTGGTATGGAGGGCAGGTCTTATGAGGAGAAGCTGAGGGATTTGAGGTTGTTTTCGTTAGAAAGGAGGCGGCTAAGAGGAGACCTTATCGAAACATATAAGATGATTAGAGGTTTAGATAGGGTGGACAGTGATAGCCTTTTTCCTCGGATGGAGAAAGCCAGCACGAGGGGACATAGCTTTAAATTAAGGGGTGGTAGTTATAGGACGGATGTCAAAGGTAGGTTCCTTACCCAGAGGGTGGTAAGGGTATGGAATGCCCTGCCTGCTGCAGTTGTAGATGCGCCAAGTTTGGGGGCGTTTAAGAGGCCCGTAGATAGGTTTATGGATGAAAAGGGAATGGTTTAAGTTAGAGGGTCATTGCTTTTTCTTAATTGGTCGGCGCAACATCGAAGGCTGAAGGGCCTGTTCTGCGCTGTAATGTTCTATGTTCTTAAAAGAATCCAATTTATTGAACAACCCCTACGCGAAGACCATGAGACAAGATTTCACCGTTCATAACTTTAACATTGAACCAAAACCCACATAAATTAAACAGGGATTAACAGGCAAACTTGTACATCATATTTTGAATAGCAGATTGAGCTCACAGATTTATGAGGCCATCTACTGAAAGAGGATGGCAGCTCATTGGTTGTTCTCAGCATTGTTTCGATACAGTTATGCTAATGGACACTTGATGTCAGGGGGAAGAGGAGTTGGGGGGGGGCTGGGCTGTGGGGGAGGGGGGAGGAGGACAAGGGAGGGGGAAGCCTGCCACAGGAATTATCTCCATTTCTGAGGGAATGGCCACAGTGGGGGAAGGTTGTGGGAGTGGGAGGTGAGGGAGGAGTTGGGGGCGAGGGGAGTGGGGAGAAGAAATATTGAGCTGTCATTCCTCTCAGAGGAGACTGAGAATGATTTCCATCCTAAATGTGGGGGTTGGTTGTGCATGTTTCAATGGAATGATAGCTGGGAAGCACGTTAGTGGTGCATGACGTGTACGGCTGGAGGGGGGGATTCAGAGGGCTGGCATTGCCAAGGTTTCTGAATGAAAGGCCCTGAGGTGTGCACCAAATGATCCTCTTCCCTGTGGATGCAGGAGGGTGCCCTGGACTTTTCCATGGGATGGAGTGAGATCCAGACCTCTGGCACTCGTGGATTCCTACAAGTGCCTGCACCATGGAGTTTGCACATTCTCCTTGTGTTTGCATGGGTTTTCTCTGGGTGCTTCGGTTTCATCCCACCGTCCAAAGATATGCGGGTTAGGTTGTTTGGTCATGTTAAATTGATGCTAATATCAGGGGGATTAGCAGGGCCTAGGTGGAATTGTGGTTGGCACTGACTCGATGGGCCAAATGGCCTCCTTCCACACTGTAGGAATTCTATGATTCTGTGTAGTTGATGCTGAGGCAGCTCATGCCCTCAGATGTGGATGTCATGAACTATGGAGTGAATATCCTTTGCCGTAGAGTGCATGCCCTGAGCTGGATACCACCTTCATAGTGTTGGCTTGGTTATTGCAGAGTGATTATACTATCTCCTTGGAAGGAATGCAATGGGGATCCACAGTTGGGCTTGCACTCGGAAGAGGGACGCTGATATCCCTCCCTGATATTCGTGACTCTGCCTTTGCAGCTCCAGCAGCTCTGGTACAACCAGATCCAGGGACAAGTCATCAACCAAGGCTAATCAGAGTGATAGCCTTGGCATCCCACCTAGCACTGGCTCCCCTGGGGCATCCTGGTCTTTGTCTGCAGTGGATTTTCAACTATGTGGTACTTACCATTGACTGACTCAGAAGCCAGCTGAGGTACGAGTATCTACAGGGTGTGGGTGACAGATTTGGAGGTCTCCTCAATGCTAACCTTTAATCCTGAAAGCTGCTTGTGTCTCTCTGTGGAGGGACTGGGCTGGCTGAAGTCAACTGTATGGGAAGTGAGATGGCGTTATTGCAATATAGGTGAGCAGAAACCAAACCCACGTGAGGATGGCTCCATTACTGGATGCGTTAAAGGTTCTCACTTTTGTCTCTTGCCCCTACCTTTTTCTCAGCACAGATATGGTCCTCTCCTCGCCAGCCAACTCAAGGGCTCCTTCCTCAGTCAGAGTGAGGGTCTTCAGCTTGGGCATCAGCCCAGCAGGCAGTGCCCACTGACAGTTCTTCTCTAGCTTGATGAGATGAATGGGGAGAGTGTAACAGAACATGTGACAGGTCATGCAGTAAAGATGCGTGGCACATATGGCTAGTGAGTGGGAACAGGAGAGCAGGGATGTGAGGAGGAGCGGATCCTTTGGGGAATAAGCTGGGTGAGTGGCATCAGGGTGAGGGTTGTGATCCCGTGAGGTGGCTGGGAGTGAGATGGCTGTGGATGTTTGGTGGGTGAGGTATTAGATGCGGGTGGACACATGGGAAGGGTGACTGTCTGTTCGAAGAAAGTCTTCATCTTTTTCCTTTACGGGATCCTCATATGAAGTGAGCTGGCACTCGTTAGTGCTGCCACCGCCTCCCATGGGGGGTTGGTGATCTCACTGGCAGGCTGTCTACCCATGTGCGGGTAAAGGGTGCTCAACCCATCTGCTCCAACCCATCCAGTATCCCCATCAGGCCTTCCTCTGAGAAAGGTGGGGTTCTCTTCCAGGCTGTCATGGCCCCTGAATGGACATGGCATAGATTTAAAAGATGTGCTCCGCTAATTCCTTAGTGAATCAAAAGCAGGAGGAGATCAGAAACACGGTGTGAAACTCAACAAACATTTTCTTTAAAGGGATGGAAGATTTTTCTCCACTTTTCTTGCTGAAACAGACATGTTTAAAAAAAAATCCAAAGATTCTGCCCATAGTGTCAGAGACTAGTCAAATAGCTGTTAATCCTTGAGAACAGTGTGATTATTGGGTAACAAAGAACAAAGAAAATTACTGCACAGGAACAGACCATTCAGCCTTCCAAGCCGACTGAAGTAAAACCCCTTACCTTTCTGGGCACCATACCTCTCCATTCCCATCCTATTCAACAGGATAATGCACACAACTGTTTCTCTTTGTTTGCTAGGAAACAGGGGATGTTTGCATCTTTTATTCAATATGAAAGGGGAGATGTTTGGATGTGAAATGTAACCAGTCCAATCCATACATCTCGTTTTCGGTAATCATACCATGAGGGTGCCAATGGAGCAGTTTAATAAAACTGCTCACTTGGAAAGTACTGATGAAGGCTGCTGTCCTTATACCATTCCACTGATGGCAGCTACTCAGTATCATCTCTCTCTCTCTCTCTTTCTGCAGAATATTCAGCAGGCACATGTCTGGCATTAGGCAGAAATTAGGGGCGATGCAATAGGACGTCTGTTTTTCTCTCAAAGTAATCGCCAACTAGTGAAAACACATCCTCACTGGTTGTACATTTCAAAATGGTGCGCTGCTAGAATTTCATTACAAAGGCTTTAATTACCAAAAACAACAGGCACTTTTCAATCTTTGTGCAAAGCAGAATTCAACTCCTGAGAGAGACAGAGACAGAACTTCTGTGTAGCAAAGCAGGCAGATACTTGAAACATGAAAGAGCAATAAAGGCTCCAACAAAATAATTTCGAGTTATCTGATGTTTTTAATCCCTTAAGCAATACACCAGCAACACTCTCCCGCTCCCACAGTTGCCTGACAGAGATCAGAGAGTAACTCTGCGGGGAACACAGCCATGAGTCTGAATCCAATCACTGTAATACCACCTTACTAAAATGGACGGCAAAGCTTTGATCAGTACCTGGATCAGCAAAAAAATGTACAAAATCTTCCTTGCAATGTATGCGTTATAAAACACCTGGACTAATGAGACACTGCCATGTCACACAACCATGTCACCGGTGTGCGAGAGAATGAACACACTGAGTTTTCCAACTACCCAAAACTGCACAAAATGAATGCATGAAGATGCGATGGTTCATGTCATATGATTATTTCAAAGGAATGATATTTTCAGTGAAAGGCTGGCAGTAGCAGTTTGGTTAGGAAACGGAGGGGTATGCACACCCCCCCCCCTTTCCTCATGGCGACATCCAGGGCCACAATGTGTGTGTCAGTGTTTAGAAACCAACAACACTTCAGTTAACCTCGGCACGTGCTGCCTTCTAGCCTGTAGGTGGAGCTCCAGAGGCACAGCAGGTCGACAAGGCTACAATGGGGACTCGCAATATGTCAAATTCACCCAAAGACCGGCATCCTCAAAACTGTTTCCAGCTGACCAGACCTGGCAAACTGCCTCCTGAGCTTCAGCAATTTTAATCAAACAGTTGGGGTTGGCCCAATTGAATACAAAGTTCCTGATTAAGGGCCAGATTGATGGTCCAATCAGGGAGCCTCATGCTCTGTACTGAAACAGGGGTGTCAGTTCCTCTGACACTGTGGATGTAGACAGTTAACTGAGACCACACTGTATGGGGTAGTTGGATCTTACAAATAAAGGGATTCTAATGAAGGGGCTTCCGTCTCCGAGGACTTATTACCTGGGCCCATACTGAGGACTTGAATCCCATAATGGCAAACGCTGGTGCCTCTCTTCTGATAAACTGGTTAGGGCTTCACTAAACTGAATCTGTTCCTATCCATCCCATTATTCCCAGAGAATTATCTGCAATGGATTCTCTTCCCATTCCCACATCATTAGCTCTGAAGTCCACCATGGATCTATCCTTGATCCACTTGTATTTCTCATCTATATCCTGCTTCTTGGAGATACCTTCCAAAGACACATAAAGTTCTACAAATATGCCGATGACACAGCACTGATCTCTCTGATAGCCGGGATTTCTTACTGGATTTGTCACTATGCTTGTTGAACGTTCGAAGTGGGATTTCCCAGCCACACTCAGCTCAAGACCAGAATTTCCTCCTCAGGCTAACGGAACCTCTGCGTGGTCCCCCCTGTGATTCCCGTGGTGGGCAGGATAGGAAAATTTCACTCTCAGTGTTGAATGATTAGAAATTTACTCCAAATATGGGGAGGATAAAAGCTGCCTTTAATCCCAACCTCTGTTCGCTAACCACCAACTCCATCCCTTTCCCTGATCACTGTTGGAGCTCAGTTAGACTATTTGTAACCTTGGCATCCCATTTGACCTTGAGTTGAGCTTCTGAACATATATCTGTTCCTCTACCCAAGACTGCTTACTTCTACCTCTGTAATATCATCTCAATATCTGCCACATCTCACCTGCTGCTGAAACCCTCTTCCTTATCCTTATTATCTCTCGATTCAAGCTGTCTAATTCTCCACTGGTGCTTGAGTTAATCCAAAAGGCTGATGCCCGTATACTCAGTGCTGTTCATCTGTCACTCCTGAACTCACTGACCTGAACTCAATGGCTCCAGGTCCAGCAATGCCTAGATTTTAAAATTCTCGTCCTTGTTTTCAAAACCTTCCCCGACCTTGTCCCTCCTTATCTCTGTCCTGTTGCTTGGGCTGAATCTTCCATCTCTGTTCTCTCCTGTATCCCTGATTTTCTCTGTTCCACCATTCTTCTAAGCCCCTCTGCCTCTCCACCCTTTTACAGATTCCATTTACTCCTATGTATTTGGCCACATAAAGTTTAAAGTTTATTTGTTAATATAGGCTTACATTAACAGTGCAAATAAAGTTACTGTGAAAATCTCCTAGAGGATTTTTGGCGCCTATTCTGATACATTGAGGGGCAATTTAGCATGGCAAATGCACATCTTTTAGACTGTGGGAGGAAGCTGGAGCTCCCAGAAAAAACCCACGCAGACATGCAGAGAACATGCAGACTCCGCACAGATAGTGACCAAAACAGGGAATCGAACCTAAATCCTTGGCGTTGTGAGGCAGCAGTGCTAACTGCTGTGCAACCGTGCTGCCATGTCTTTTTATGTGAGTCACCGTCAAATTTTCTTCAATAATTGTCACTGTGAACTACTTTGGGACATTTTACTTTGATAAGAAAAGTTATGTAAATGCAAATTCCCATCCTCCACACCCTATTCATACAATCCTTACAGACAGCGGCTTGGGATCCCTCCATCGCTCAATGTGGTGTGAGGAGCTGGGGAAAGGCAGATCAAGGTGACCCAGCAGAAGTTCTTTGAAATATGATTCTATTCTTGGTCCATTGCCAATGTATTAACCACAACCTCCAGGTAAATCACACTCCCAGCACTAGGTCAAATATCAACCTATACAGGTAGCAGAGCGAACAACGCCGTTCAGTACAATGGGTGGATATGGCAATGCTGATCCTCTGTTGCTAATTTCACCACCGTTCCACAGATTCAGTCTTATAGGGTTGGCCACAGCACCAACCATCTGTGGGCAGAACCCCAGCAGTGATTTATTATTGAGGAAATGCTTTGGGAAACTCACTCATTCAGATATCAGTCAGTGTAGTTGGATTTGCTACGTGTTGCATCTGTATTTTGAGTATAAAACAGACACAAAACATGTTGAACGGTGAGATGGCCCGTGCTCAAACTTCCAATCCACCCAGGTGTTGATCTCACTGCCAAGTTCATGTTTCTTTAAGTGCTTGGACTAATTTCTGCCCCAAAATCGCTGAAAGATCTCTGGAAATTTTCCACTGGGAATAGACAAAGGACAGGATTTTCCAGCAAACCAAATCCTTCCCCCACAATTCCGGCAGGCTTTTCGTAGGCATTTTGCGTGGTTTACCACGCAAGGAGGAGCCTGCCACGGAGTTGTGTGGACAGGGTGGGGAATGGGCGGAGGTCACCCTTGGCAGGTCCGGAAAATCCTGCTGGCAGGAAGGGCTGGGAAATCCCGCCCACGATTTTAGCTAGCTTACGCTGATCCTGATGACATGCAAATGGAGCAGAGTATGTGTGCTCGAGTACAGTGCACGCAAGAAAACCTGCATTACACAATCAGCCAAGGGAAGAAACTGTCTTCAAGGTGACACATAACTGTAAGGTACAATTTGGCAGCCGGAGAAGAAATAATCTTCAACAGAAACTTTGAACAGGAAAGCTCAGCATCATGATAAAAGGAAAACTGTATAGATTATTAAAAAATAAATAACAGATGGCTGAGAATGTGTTTGAGCATGTAACACTGTCTGGATTCAGTTGACGGAATAAACCAATTTGCCTTTCACCAGTGTTACAACATTGGAATTGACTCCCAGCTATGCTGTTATTCTCCATACAAACTAATTGATTGTGAGCATTTTTGTAAAGAAAGACTTTACAAGTATATACTGCCTTGCACAAGCTCAGAACACCTCAAAGTACTCTCAGACTAATTAATTAAAGCCACCTTGGGAGACACAGTCAATTTTCCCACTGCAAGCTTCCACAGGCAGCAACGAAATGAATAAATGAACATATTGGACATGTTGAGATTGAGATGGTAAGACACAACCTTTGTTTACCCACTGATCTGAATGATTTTGATACAAGTTACTGTGTCTCTGGCACTCCTCTCCTCCTCTCGATACTCCCAGTCAGTGCTGCACACAGAAGAAGGCCCTAGCAGTGTTGATGCGGACCATGTGGGATAGAAAACCTGCTCCACATCCAGGTCTCTTTAAGGAAATCGCCACAAAAGAAAATTGATGCCACAGCAGTTATTTTAAACTGAACAGCAGAGCATAGGAATCCTGATGAATGGAGCATTGGAGATATTCAGGCTGAATAATAGCACATTTATTAGTGCCACAAGTAGGCTTTTATGAAGTTACTGTGAAAATCTCCTAGTGCCATTCTCCAGTGCCTGTTTGGGAGAATTTAGCACAATCAATGCACCTAATCCTGCATGTCTTTTGGACCATGCAAGCACCCAGAAGAAACTCACGCAGACATGGGGAGAACGTGCAGACTCCACACAGACAATAACCCAAGCCAGGAATTGAACTTGGGTCCTTGGAGCTATGAGGCAACAATGCTAATCACTCTGCCTTTGTGCTAAGCTGGGTAGGAGGAGAGATGCTACGATTCTATGGGTACTAGGGGACAAGACATCTACAAGGACACTTACAAGGATACCCTTGAGTCCAACATAGGAGATGGTTCTCTGTGTCTTCAGGCCAGCTGTGATAGAGTTCACAGCCTCCAGTATTTGAGAAAAATCCAGCACCTCTTCCTTTCTCATACCTGGCAAGATGAACAAGCTGCTGATGGTGTGACCATAGACCTCTTGTCCCCCAAGCCATCTCTCTTCCCCGCACAACAACCTTTGCGTCACGTTTTCAGAGCCCCAGGAACTGGGTTGCTTGTCCAGTTACAGTGGCCTCTGGAGGGAGAGAGAGAGACCAATAGCACAGCACAGATAAAGAGACACTGAGTAAGATTCTCCCCAAGACTGGAAACCCCAACTTCTCCTTGTAAATGGACCTTTGAATGATCTGCCAAGTTATCTGTCTCACCCGCTACGATTCCCGCAGCAGGCGAGACAGGAAAATTTTAGCCATTCTCAATTAATCTTGCAGTCAGCAGCTCAGACACTGGCACTGCACTTATCTTGGAGGCTGGTATGGAGTTGGGTTTGGCACATGGTGCATTGTTGGCATGGGTGGGCTGCAGACCAATGAAGGCGAGAGGGTGGTTCATTTGTTAGCTGGTGCCTGATGAATACTGATGCGGAGAACTCAGATGTGGAACCCAGCGCTAGAATATAGAAAAGCGCTGAACGGACAAAGTGCTGGGTGCTTTGGCTGGTCTGCTGCACTCACTCCTGTCATTGTTAGGGAGGATATGGTGTGGAGCTTGCCTTCACCACATTCTCTGCTACACTTCCCTGTCTTACAGCAGACCTCTTGGCATTATTGCTGCTGCCTCCTTATCTGAACCAACTTTTGTCTGGACACATCACCCATTCCTTTGGCACCCTGCCACACTGTCAGGCAGAAGATAGAAACATAGAATCCCTACAGTGCAGAAAGAGGCCATCTGGTCCATTGAATCTGTCCCAACAACAATCCCTATCAGATCCTATTTCCGTAATCCCATATATTTATTCCATAATTCCTCTAAGCTACGCATCCCGCTCACTAAGGGGCAATTTAGCATGACCAAAGCATCTAAGCATCATACCTTTTGATTGTGGGAGGGAACCGGAGCATCCGGAGGCAGACGCGGGGAGAATGTGCAAACTCCACACAGACAGTGACCCAAGCTGGGAATCGAACTTGGGTCCTTGGAGCTGTGAGGCAGCAGTGCTAACTACTGTGCCACTGTGCCACCCATAAAATACTTCCAAACAATTCTCCAGACAGCTTTCCAAGAGAAAAAGTTTCAAAAAATTGACTTACATGAAATGATTGCTGAAAAGAATAGGAACTTCTGTACAACATTCTGAAACAGCTTTGAATTTCTGACTGATATTTTAAATGTGACAGTAAAAACGTACCAATTTACAGAAACTGAAGCAGTCGTTGTCATAAGGTTCTAATGTGTCACAGGAAAGCCTTTCAAGAGGAACATTCTGTCCCAGATACCTCTCAGAGTTTGATGCAATGACAACTCCATTGGACCTGATTCAATGAAGAGGAGTTTGGATATACACAAGTGAATTTTGGACCCTGGATTCATTCCTAAATATAACTTTGTGGTGTCAGCGGTAAATGGTTCTGAAAGAGTCACATCTTATTACAAATAGTTCAAACAACTTCACTTACAATGCATTCCCTTGAAATATAGCAACTGATGTTACGTAGGTAGACATGGCAACATTTTGCAAGGAGGATAATCTCCAAACAGTAACAAGAAGGATGCAGGACACTAGTTGGGGTAGCAGTGTTGGCAAAATATCATATGTGAGGGGAACATGTCTCTCCGAAGATTGTCCTAGCAGCTTTAACGTTCTTCTGGTCCAGCCAAGATCAATCTAAAATCTTATCTGCAGGGAAGCATCTCCAATAGTGCAGCACTTCCTCAGTTCTTCAGCTGAGTGTCAACATGAAATTTCAAGTCCTATCGTATGAACTGACTCCACAACCTCCTGATCAGAGTTTAATGTGTCATAGAGGAGGCAGGCCGAGTAGTCTGTGAGAATAGTGGGCTATATTTTACACTTTGCACCCCCCCCTCCCAAACTCCAAACCCTCCTTATCGCCAGCTTCCCGTGGACATGCTTTGAGGAATGAGTGGCACGATGGCATTGTGGTTAGCACTGCTGCACACAGCATCAGGGACCTGGGTTCAATTCTGATCTTGGGTCACTGTGTCTGTGGAGTTTGCATGTTCTCCGTGTGTCTGCTTGGGTTTCCTCCGGGTGCTCTGGTTTCCTCCCACTGTCCAAAGATGTTGCAGGTTAGGTGGATTGGTCATGCTAAATTGCCCCAAATGGGGGATTAGCAGGGTAAATACGTGGGGTTATGGGAATTGGGCCTAGGTAGGATTGTGGTCATTGCAGACTCAATGGGCCAAATGGCCTCCTTCTGAGCTGTGGGGATTCTATGATTCTATGAGGAGTGACATCCCAACCACTTTCTTACCTCTTCTCAGCTATTCCCCCATAATACAGGGCGAAGGGAAGGGTTGCCGAAATTGGCAGTCTGCCCACCTTATGTAAGTAAATATTGACTCCAATATTATGCCGCTGCACCCTAATAGAGTTGGTGCGGGCAGACAAGTGAAATGGGCAATCCATCCATTCAAAAAGATTTTAAATAATTGGGAAGAAATAGGGAGTTTTTACCTTTCGGGATGGGGATGGGAGTGGTAGTGGTGGTATGCTCTTTGTGCATTGGGGGAACCTCCTTCTCCAAAGAGAACCTCCTCCTCCTCCTTTTCCCCACCTACCAGGATGCAAGTGTTGCCTGCCAATCCCCCAAGGATGGGACCACTCTCTCAATGAGGGATAGTAGTTCCACATTTTCCTTGTTACTGCTGTTTCCAGCATGTTACTGCTCTGATTGGAGTTCTTCTTCTTCCATTGGTTTCAGACCAACTATAATGATTTCAATCAGGACATTGTGGTTGGCCTATTGGAGTGTGAACTCCCTGATTAAGGATCCAATTGATGGGCCAATCAGGGAGTCTTTTCCTTGTACTTAACCAGAGTGTCAGTTCCTCTGATGCCTGTGCAGGTAGATTGCTAGCACTCTGTGTTCTGTTGTTAGAGTTTGTAAATGAGGGATTTTGGTGAAGAGACTCCACAGACTTATTACACCAGTGTTTTAGTGAGGCAGGAGATATGATTCCTCTAGTAAAATCCAGCCCAAGTATGACTGCAGAATCCATTCTTGCAGATTCTGTGGGTTTATCTTTACTTTCTGAGTGTTGTCCATTTCCTAGGCAGGGGCAAAGAGGAATTTTGCACACCCATGATGGAACCCATCTCATTTTCCTTCCGTTCTATAACTGGCGTGCAATTTTATTCCCCCCAGCCTTTGTGCTCCACCAGGTGCTGCTCATTGTCTATAGTGACTTCTACCCCTTTATGTACAGGTATAATGTTGGTAAATAGGATGAAGGCATAACACAATGTTGGTAATGAAATCAAGTGATAATGTCAATGGTTAGCACTGTTGCCTCACAGCACCAGGGACCCTGGTTCGATTCTGCCCTCGGATTGCTGTTTGTGTTTGCACGTTCTCTGTGCGGGTTTCCTCCGGGTGCTCCAGTTTCCTCCCATGCTCCAAAGATGTGCGGTTAGGTTAGTTGGCCATGCTAACTTGCCCTTTAATATCGGGGGGATTAGCAGTGTAAATGTGTGGGGTTAAGGGGATAAGGCCTTGATGGGATTGTTGTCGGTGCAGGCTTGATGGGCTGAATGGCCTCCGTGCACTGCAGGGATTCTATAGTTTACGATGCAGAAATAGAGAGCCACACAGTTAAGATTTCCTTCACCTACCCTGAGTTTGGATCTGGATTTCAACACACAAACTACAGCACTGAACACAGTTATAACACAATGCACGGTCCACTCCAAGTTACAGCACAAACCTGTGGTTTATTTTTTTCATTTGCAACAAATAACAATTTCATTGCAGCCACACACAAATCACTGAGTTCACATCATCCTGCATTACCGAAAGAAGCAGAAATATGACCGGCTGTCCCGCTACTTAGGAAACAGCACCAATGTTTACCCTGGAAATGATCAAATCAGATTCAGATTTGGTAATTATGTTTGCGTGATTTTAAGGTAGCTTACTTTTTCCGAAATCAATCAAAGGAAAATGAATTTACCCACATCATAAGAACAGCACAGGGCAGATTTAGGTTTGATCAGTTTCAATTACAGCACTTCCTTACCCCGTGGTCCTGAATGATCTGATTACATCGGATTTATGTCGACCACCCAGTCACTCTGCAATTTCCACCATTATCTCAAACCTGTGTCTGTTTAACAGCAAGATTTTAGCCTCACTGTGTTCTGATAGATGGACCTAACTGTGCCCAAATCCTGGCAATAGCAATAGCCAAAGGAGTAAGAGGATGTTTGTCTCTTGTTATAGAACTGTGAAGGTTTACAGCATGGAAACAGGCCTTTTGGCCCAACTTGTCCATGTTATCCTTTGTTTTGTGATTACAAAGAAAGTTACTTTGTCATGTGAAGCTTCAAATGAATCACTGTAAATCATCATTTTATCATTGGCAGAAATGGAAATGAAAGCAAAAGCTTTTTTCCTTCTTGGAGCACCCTGCTGTGATCTGGAAGGTACTGCCTGAACTGTGATAAATCATTCATTAGCAATATTGTATGGGCTTGAGTCAATTCCTGTACAAACCATCATCTTATATCTTACAAAGGAGAAGTTTCTATTCAGGCACAATCTAATCACCCAACAGCCACCTTATCTACACAATATTGTTCTACAATAAAGCCACATAAATGCAAAGCACGTATGTTCAAAGGCTCCAATCGCAAATCAAAGGTGAGGCTGAGGCACACAAGAGACCATTTCACAACCTTATTGTTCTGGTGGTAAACCATGTTTTCAAAGAGCATGGGTTGGAACACGGATCATTTAGAATCGCAGAATCCTTGCAGTGCAGAATGAGGCCATGAATATGATGGCAATAAAAGGTATCAGTTTCTAGAGGTGAGATATCCGGCCTCCCAACTGCATGTTTCCCAACAGCAGGAGATGGTGTGTCATTTGCAAGCGGTAGGATATTCTAGTCCCACCCTGTCAATAGGAATTCCCACTGACATCACTCCATGCCAGCAGGAAAACTATGGATGGGGATATGCTGCCGGCGGGATTGGAGAAACCAGCCGATGTGAATGGCTTGAGAATTCCAGCCCACATTTCCCATCATTATCATCTTGCCCCTACTCACACCATAGGTATCCAACACTGCTTGGGGAAATGTGACGTGCTATAAATTATTGAAGTGGGTACGCACATTTGAGGGCAATTGATCTCCATTGCAGTGAAGTTGGTTACTGTTACTGGAGGGATCCAAGTTGTTTTTAATCTTTTGGGCTGCTTAACCTTTAAGGCATCTCATTTCTGTAGTCTTTCCCAAGTTTGAAAATGGATGCTGCTGTGACTCCATCGAAAAATATTGTTAGACATGGTCCTGGGAATGCTTCCAGGTTAATCAGATAAACAGAAAGCCCAAATGCCACTTAATGTGCTTTAATACTGTTTATGTCAGATTCTGGGGAATGCCATTTTCTCACTTTATGGAACATTCCACCCATACTTGAAATCTCCCAGAGCTTTCTCAGCACAAGAATCCCCCTGTGATATAGTCTCCACATTTTTATTCTCACCCACTTATGTCCCACCCCATTTCCCCCAAATCTCTGGGCCTGATACTGCACACTGATACCAAACTCTGGAGACACAGGCACATTGCTGTATAAAACCTTGGATTGTCCTCCCAATGTTTTTAAACCCCAGCCTCTGCTCCCCATTACTGTCTTCAAAGGACTCTCCCTATGGTGAAACCCTGTTCAGCTGGGGTCCAAAAACGGGCAGAGCTGTGGAACTCAGTTCTGATATCATCTGATGGAAAAGTTCCTATACTCTCTATTTATTCGTGGGATTTCTGGTCTATTGCCCAGCCCTGAGAGCATTTAAGTGTCAATCACATTGTTGTGGGTCTGGAGTCACGTGTAGGCCAGACCAAATAAAGACAGCAGATTTCTTTCTCTAAAGGACATTAGTGAGCCAGATGGGTTTTTAACAACAGTCAACAATGGTTTCATGGCCATCATTAAATTTTTAACTCCAGATTTTTATTGAATTCAAATTTCACCATCTGCCATGGTGGGATTTGAACTCAGGTTCCCCAAAGTATTGCTCTGGGTCTCTGGATTACTAGCCTAATGACAATACCATTATAGCATTGCCCCCTCTATTTATTTATGGCTTATTTAGTCAACCAATCATTGAATTAGCCAGAGTTTATTACATGACATGGTGGCACAGTGATTGGCACTGCTGCTTCACTGTACCAGAAATCTATGTTCGGTTCCAGACTTGGGTCACTATCTGTGGAATTTTCACATTCTCCCTGTGTCTGCATAGATTTCTCTGGGTGCTCTGGTTCCCTCCCACGTCCGAATGATGTGCTGGCTAGGTGCATTGGCCATGCTAAATCCTCCCTCAGTGTACCCGAATAGACACCGGAGTGTGGCGACTAGGGGATTTTCGTCTTGTGACACTAATAAATGAACTAAACGTGACATGATGGAATGCTGTTATTAAATACTGCATCCTCTGATACCTCCTGATCAACAGGAAATCCCTTCGTACAGTCAGACTATATCCACCACATCTGTCAGTTGAAAGCACTGTGCAAGCACAGATTTTGTCACATTCCCACCCGAGTCTCAACTATAATATGAAACAGAAATGAATCAAAGCTGCACATGTCAGTGCAATGAAAATATAGCTGGATAGTGTTTCTATTCCCCGTCCTCATGCACAGGCACTGAACAGGTAAAGTTTACTTAACTCAATTCTATTTGCTTGGGCAAATTTGATGGGTCCACTCATTTGACCCCACCTTCTTTATGCTGGAAATTCAGGACTGAGGCAGGTGGGATGGACCACCCACCTTTGGGCTTCCTAGCTGCTTTTCCAAGAATAGGAAGAGGTAGGTTCTTTACCCAAAGGGTGGTTCGGGAGTGGAATGCCCTGCCTGCAGCAGTTGTGGATGCGCCAAGTTTGGTGGCGTTTAAGAGGTTAGTTGATAAGTATATGGAAGAGAAGGGAATGGTTTAGTTTGGAGGGGCATTGCTTTTTATATTGGTCGGCGCAACATCGAAGGCCGAAGGGCCTGTTCTGTGCTGTAGTGTTCTATGTTCTATGTTCTAAATATGTGGGCTTATGGGTATAGGGCTTGAGTAACATGCTCTGTTGATGAGTTGGTGCAGACCTGATGGGCCAAATGGCCTTCTTTTGCGCTGTAATGATTCTATGATTCCAGCCCAACTGAAACCTCATTCAGATTCTATCCTCGGGTTCAATGCTTATTCCTGCCTTGAAATTGTACATTAATAACCCCTATCTATTATGATACTGAAAAATGAATCAAATTAATATCCAATTAAGTTAAGTACCCTTTAATTGTTAAATGATCCATTTGGTCTTTTCAAAGCCTATATCAGTGACACCATTACTATAAAATACTGCAGCCAGACAAGCCGCAAAATTCTGTCATCATTTCCAGTGTAGGTCATAAAAGTACAATCAAAAGAGCTTAAAGCACTAAAATTAGTGCAGTTGTAATTCTTTAGTCATTTTCCTATTCATGTAATCGAGCTCCTGACCTTTAAACACAATGGGTACTTTGATTATTGCTGGTGAGCAAAAACTTTGTGGAAAAGCTGGAAATGTAGCCTGAAAGAGAAAATTGTCCTGTTGTTGACAGCTCAGTGGTTGTACTCTTGCCTTTTGCATCAGTGGGTTCATGTCACACTCTGGGAATTTAAACTCATAATCCAGGTTAATATTCCACTGTAGCCCTGAGGGAGAGATGCGCAATAGGGGGCGCTGGCTTTCGGATGAAACATTAACTAGAGTCTGTCTGCCCTGGTGAATGGATGGAAAAAAATCCCATGGATCTTTTAAAATAAGAACATGAGAATTTTCCCCAGTATTCAAAGGTAACTTCAGAACCAGCACCACTCAGATAAATTATCTTAGGGTGGCACAATGGTGAGCATTGCTGCCTCACAGTGCCAGGGACCTGGGGTTCAATTTCCAGCTTGCGTCAATGTTTGTGTGGAGTCTGCACATTCTCCCCATGTCTGCATGGGTTTTCACTGGGTGCGCTGGGTTCATAGGATAGAATCATAGAATCCCTACAGTGCAGAAAGAGGCCATTCAACCCATCAAGTCAGCACTGACATCAATTCCACCCAGGCCCTATCTCCGTATCCCTAAATATTTATCTGCTAATCCCCCTAACCATAGAACAGTATAGCACATTTCAGGCCTTTCGGCCCTTGATGTCGTGCCGAGCTTTATCCAAAACCAAGATCAAACTATCCCATTCCCTATCATTCTGGTGTGCTCCATGTGCCTATCCAATAACTGTTTGAAAGTTCCTAAAGTGTCCGACTCCACTATCACAGCAGGCACTCCATTCCACACCCCAACCACTCTCTGAGTAAAGAACCGTCCCAGGACCAATTTAGCTTGGCCAATCAACCTAATCCAACATCTTTGGAGTATGGGAGGAAACCAGAGCACCTGGAGAAAACTCACGCAGTTACAGACAGAATGTGCAAACTCCAATAGACAGTGACCCAAACTGGGAATTGAACTCTGGTGTGGGGCTGTGAAGCAACAGTGATAACCACTGTGCTATTGTGCCACCTACAATCTGAAAGATGGCTAGTTAGATTGACCATGCAAAATTCTCCCTCAGTGTACCCGAATAGGCACCGGAGTGTGGCGACTAGGAGATTTTCACTGTAACTACATGCAGTGTTAAGGACCTACCTTGCATTAATTTGATCTTTCTCTACACCTTAGGTATAACTAATAAAATAAAAAGAAAATCATTTATTTCATTGCTGTTGATGGGATTGCAAATGTGTGTAAATTGACTATAACATTTCCCTACTTTACAATAACTACAAGGTGACATAGTGGTAATGTCACTGGACTTGTGACCTAGAAGCCCAAATTAATGTCTGGGGAACACTGCTTCAAATCCCACTGCAGCAGCTGGTGGAATTTAAATTCAACTAATAAATCTGGAATTAAAAGCTAACCGCAGCAATAGTGACCATCTGGTTCACAAATGCCCTCCAGGGAAAGAAATCTGCTGGCCTATATTATGATTCTGAAATGTGCTGAAGAAACCACTCAGTGTAAGGACAGTTAGGGATAAGCAACAAATTCTGCTCCTTCTGGTCACACGTGCATCCTATGAAAGAATTAATAAAACACATTTGAAGTATTGGCTGTAAAGTACTTCGGGATGTTTTGAAATCATGAAAGGCAGCTAACAAATGCAAGCTTTTTTAAAGAAAAGTGTGAAATATGCCTGCCACTGATCTTTGGATGGGGTTGGGAGGTGGGGCGGGGGAGCAGTGATCGCTTCCTTCTTTCAAGTCAATGTGAAAGATGACTTTGACCTTCTTGTGGTATTTTACACTTTCATTGTTAAACTCAGCTGACCCAAACAGGAGCGGAACACATCCCAGTCTGCCTTTTTTACTTGCTGTTTATGCCTCACTTTTGTACCTTATCCTCCTGACTCTCATTCCTGGCTTATTTTTTTCTCATTAGCCTTCTTCTTATCTTTGGTTTGTTGCTCCACCTTTCATTCATTCTATTTCTTTCAATACAGGGGCATTATATGAAATTAGAGATGGGCACGCTGGCACAGACTGGACCTACCTTGCATTAAGTTGATCTTTCTCTACACTGTAGCTATTAATATAGCACCATATTCTGTGCTCTCTCATTTCCTTCTATGTGAACAGTATGCTTCTTTTGTATAATGAACAAAAAAAAATACTTTTCACTGCATACTAACGTGTGACAATAATAAATGAAATCAAATCAGTGGTTAGCATTGCTGCCTCACAGTGCCAGGGACCTGGGTTCAATTCCCAGCTTGGGTGAATGTCTTTGCGGAGTCTGCACCTTCTCCCCATGTCTGCATTGATTTCCTCTCGATGCTCTGGTTTCCTCCCACAGTCTGAAAGACATTCTAGTTAGGTGCATTGGCCATGCTAAATTCTCATTCAGTGTACCCAAACAGGCGTTGGAGTGTGGTGAATAGGGGATTTTCACCGTAATTTCATCACAGTGTTAACATAAACCTACTTGTGATGCTAATAAATAAACTTCAAAATTATTCATACTATTTCAAAATAAATAAACTATAACAGGCATAAATAGATCAAATTTGTGATAATAATTCTGAATAGTGTTGCACATTTGAGGCTACTCCTGCCTCACCAGTCGTGTAAACCCATGACTCATTCCAACATCGATATTTGCCCGTACATTTCTACTTCAGAGGCACTTTGAAGTGGGTCCTACATACTTCAGAGCTGGCAAGCAATCTGCTAAATGCTAGTTTATTAATCTTTAGCAAGTTGTATCTCATTTAAAATTCCACAGATGTTTGACTGAAGGATTGACTGCCAGAATTGTACATCTGCTGACAAGTAATAGCTACTTTTTCTGAAAGACTGAGTGCTGAAAAACAGCAGATTGGCCACAGAATAGTTCGAAAACACTAACTTTCCAGTTTGTTCCGATCTGTACGAGCAGAACTGAAGGAGCTTGCGAGGAAAATTGCTCCTCACTGTTCATGATTTGATATTCTCCCAAATGTCAAATTAATAGTGAGGAAACTACTCTTTGTTTTTAACTTATTTTAAATAAAAATGCTATCTTTCTATATGAGCAGATAACCTGCTCCTAAATGCCAATATTGAGTTTTTAAAGTTACAATTTTATTTATTAATGTCACAAGTAGGTTGATATTCACACTGCAATGAAGTTAAAGTGAAAATTGCCACACTCCAGCAACTATTCGGGTACACTGAGGGAGAGTTTAGCAAATTCATCTAACCTGCACATCTTTGGACAATGGGAGGAAACTGGAGCACCTGGAGAAAACCCAAGCTGACATGGGGAGAATGTGCAAACTCCACACAGACAGTGACCCAAGCCAGGAATCAAACCAAGTCCCTAGCACTGTGTGGTAACAGTGCTAACCAGTATGACACCGTGCCACCTTGGATTAGTTGTAGAGTGACATGTATCTATTTTCTTTTGCATAGTTAAACTTGGGATGGAGTGGTCTTTCCCTTTGATGCACATTGACGGTTATTGGTGATGAGAAACTGGCATTTGGCTGAATTGTTACACAGCCCCTTATTGTCCATTTTTGATCCAGGCAATTTGGGTAGAATTTTCCTGTCCCGCCAGCAATGGGAATCATAGTGGGTGGGGGCCAGGCCATGCAAAGGTCCATTGACCTTGGGTGGGATTTTCCAGTCTTAGGGCAAATGCAGCTGGAAAATCCCTCCCTTGGGCTCCACTCAGTAACCATCACGGATGGCATGGTGGCACAATAGTTAGCACTGTTGCCTTATAGCTGGATTCGATTCCCAGCTTGGGTCACATTCTCCCCGTGTCTGTGTGGGTTTTCTCTGGGTGCTCCGGTTTCCTCCCACAGTCTGCAAGACGTGCTGGTTAGGTGCATTGACCTGAACAGACGCTGGAGTGTAGGGGAGTTTCACAGTAACTTCATTGCGATGTTAATGTAAGCCTTACTTGTGACTAGTAAATCAATCTTTACTTTTAAGTCAAGAAACACTCATGCAAACACATGCTTTATTATTTCAGAATGTTTTGCCAATGGATCACACTTAACCAATGTCTCTTATTCCTAACCTTTAAATGTACTTTGTATTGGCAATCGTAAGTCATATTGCAGGACTACTAACTGATGATGCTGTCATACAAGTGTTCTCTTCAACTTCACATTCATAGTCAATGATTTTGCACGTACTCCTTTGGAGATGCTTCTGAATTTGCATGATTGAGTTCTCCAATACAACGTGCTGTAAAAAAAAAATACCTTTAAGGGTTTTTTGTTTGGCAGAGCATTTGAAGTTACAGTTTTACTTTGAAAGCAAGAGCTGTTGGCATTTGGAAGCATATTCTGCAGTCTTAGCATTTGGACTTTCACATTAGTGAGCATCTGAATGAACCTCACTTGGATTTCATTAAAAACAATAAAATACTTAAAAGGATTGACAAGATAGATGCAGGTAAGATTGAAATGTCTGTAATGTTTCTTTGACTGTATTGGAGCACCTAAGAGTTCAGTATGAACTATGTAGAAAACTTGAATATCATTGCACTTTGAAATGTTTGTGTAATAAGTGCTCGGAGGCAGAAGTTCCTTCACCAAAATCCCTTTATTTACAAGTCTGACAACAGCATACCAAGTGCCTTCCGTTAGCAGTCTACACTAGGAGTCCCAGAGGAACTGACATGCCTGGTTAAATATAGAGCCAGATTCTCTCTGATTGGCTCATCAATTTGGCCCTTAATCAGGGAGTTCATATTCTCAAATGCCTGATCAAAGTCATTACAGTTTGTAATGTTTTTTCAGGTGCTTTAAGAATAAAGTATATTTTTGCAAAATAAAAATTTCCCTTGTGTAATAAAAGCAAAATACTGCGGATGCTGGAAATCGAAATAAAAACAGAAAACATTTGTAAACCTCAGCAAATCTGGCAGCATCTGTGGACAGAAACTGAATTAAAGCTTTGGGTTTCACATCCAAAGATGTGTAGGTTAGGTCAATTGGCTGTGTTAAATTGCCCCTTAGGGTTGGGGGGTGTGGTGGTGGTGGTGGTTAGTAGATAAATATGTGGGGTTATGGAGATAGGGTGGGATTGTTGTGTGTGCAGCCTTCTTGGGCTGAATGGCTTCCTTCTGCAATGTAGGAATTTGATGATTCTAAATGATACAGAAATATTCTGCAAAAGAATCATTTAGACCCAAAACATTAACTTAGTTTCTCCCCATAAATGCTGTCAGACCTGCTGAGTTTATTCAGAATTTTCTGGTCTTTCCCCCTGTTGGGGAGTCTAGAACCAGGAGACACAATTTCAAGATCTTGGTCACCTAGAACCAAAATGACAATTTGTTTTACTTGATTCAAGTGTATGTGGACCAACAAGCAAGCCATAAAATTCCCATAAAGGAATTGGGAATGCAGGTGTACACAGGCTGAACACATCAGAATTAACAAAAGAAGAGCTAAAGGTTTCCAAAAGTTATGGACTATATGGAAGATTGGTTTGGAATTAGATTAAAACTCTGGATTCATCAGCCAGAGTTCATATCATTCCAACAACAGCCTACAGGACACGTAGACTACTTTGTCAGCAGATGCAAAGAAAAGGATAAGTGGGAGATTTTTCAAACGTAGAGTTAGCACACCATGTGTTGGTGATCACATCAATTCTCGTGGAAACATTCCTGAAAGATCTGCTAAACAAGCAAACTATTGTTGAAGGATGGACATGAGTACAGAGCAATCCTCATAGGTTGATGAAGCTTAAAGGGACTAAGCACAACTCCAATTGTAGATGCACTTCCAAGAACACCCAAATCTACCAGGACTTGGGGAAAGTGGGACCTTCTGCATGCACCAAGAAAATGTCCAGATTTTCATCAATTTTGCAAGGCATGTGGCAAAACAGTCCATTGGCTGCTGCAGTGCACTAGAGCAATGGCTGGTGCAGTTACAAAGAGCCATTTACTGATCCAAACTGATTGTACACAGTGGGTACGTTCCAGCAATGAGAATGATCATTTAGTATTGTGTCTGAAATATACATGAGGTGACTGACAAACCAGCAAACCACAACGATGCACACAATGAGCTGAAGAGCAGTGAACCCATTCCACTCTGTTAATCTCATGACAGGGTAAGAAGTCTCACAACGCCACGTTAAAGTCCAACAGGTTTATTTGGTGGCATAAGCTTCCGGAGTGTCGCTCCTTCTTCAAGTGAGTGAGTGCTCACTGGTCTTGTGCTTCCACCAGTCCAAAAGCGGCATCTCCACATCATGGACAAGTGCCAGGATACTACCTCTGCAGATTCTAGAAGATATGTATCCATGACATGGAGGGCTATGGCGAAGGTTAGTATTGTGATTTGATTTGATTTATTATTGTCACATGTAATTGGATACAGTGAGAAGTATTGTTTCTTATGCACTGTACAGACAAAGCATACCATTCATAGAATATGTAGACATAAGGAAAGGAGAGGTAGTGTTACAGTCATAGCTAGGGTGTAGAGAAAGATCAACTTGATGTAAGTCCATTCAAAAGTCTAATAGCAGCAGTGGAGAAATTGTTCTTGAATCAGTTGGTATGTGATCTCAGACTTTTGCATCTTTTTCCTGATGGAAGAAGATGGAAGAGAGAATGTCCTGGATGTGTGGGGTCTTTGATTATACTGGTTGCTTTTCCAAAGCAGCGGGAAGTATAGGCAGAGTCACTGGACAGGAGGCTGGTTTGTGTGATGGACTGGTCTACATTCATGACCCTTTGAAGTTTCTTGTGGTTTTGATCAGGACAGGAGGCATATAATCTGGATACATCCGGAAAGAATGCATCTGTAAAACTTGGTGATGCTGTAGTGGACGTGCCAAATTTCCTTAGCCTTCTGAGAAAGCGGAGGTGTTGGTGGGCTTTCTTAACGATAGTTTCAATGTACAATGGTTCACTAATGCCATATGAAAATTGATAGCCCTGGAATGCAGATACAATTAATCCTCTTGGGTGTCACAGATGTTCTACATAGTTGAAACTAAAAGTTCAACAATTGGCATTTTGTGACAACATGCTGGTAACAATCTAGGGAAACTGTTAGAAATCACAAGGCAGATCAACCTCAGAAATGACCACTATCATCTCAGTTATGACCTAACATTGAGATATCCAGAATGTTTCGAACAAAGGTGGCAGTGTTCAGGGAATATTACATTCGCAGGAGAATCAACTGATCCATCACATAACTATAACATCTACATGCAAGACAAACTGAAGATCACTCTAAGCAAAATAGAGAAAAATAGCTTCAGAAGAAAACACAAGAGCATACAGATTGGTACAGCCCAACCATATATTTCATGAAGGACGGATCATTGAGAATATGCCTTTGAGATATGTACACTCAATCTGACTCATTTACACAGTAGTGCATGGACAACATTGTGCTGCTTGAACAGGCTTTGGGCTGGATTTTCTGCCCCCCTTCCCCAACCCCTGCCCCTGGCTTGTTGTCTGGCAGTGGAGACAGTTCGTCATTGGCCCCGGCAAAATTTTCTGGTTCCACCAATATCTAAGATGCTCTGTGTGGCTCACCTGATCCACTGCTGGGGAACTCTCTGTGGTGGGGGTGTTGGGAGGGGAGTTGCCTTCAGCGGGACTGGAAGATCCCAACAGAAGAAAGGGCTGGAGAGTCTCACCTTGCTTGTAGGTGGTCTGTGTTTATTGCAGTCTCACATGTAAAAGGTTGAAAATTCCACATCTTAATTCTTAGCTGAGAAAAAGAAACCTTTCATTCACAAAGAATACCGATCAAGGGAATGGGTATTTGGCCAAAATAACTCAAGAAATGACAAATGTCCTCAATGTGGTGACCAAACATGCACTCTTACCACTTTATTTTATTAATGTATCCCTATCAGAAAGATTTATACATGGGGAAGCTGGTAAACTAATAAAGGTTTCTTAAAAAGTCGGCAAATGTTCAGTAACCTTGCAATAACTTAATGCAATCACTTCAATTGCAGACAGTTCTATGGACAGTGAATGAGTAAGCAATTGCTGCTGCATACTTTCAGATGTCCCAGAGGATGTAAATTTCAAATAATGCCCAACACACACACACATACACACACACACACACAGACACAGGCACACTCACATACACACACACACACACACACAGCACACTCACATACACACACACACACACAGACACACACACACACACACACACACACACACACACACACACACACACACACACAACACACACACACACAGACACAGACACACTCACATACACACACACACACAGATACACACACACACACACACTTACTCACACACACACACACCACACAGACACAGACACACTCACATACACACACACACACACAGATACACACACACACACAGACACACAAACACACACACAGACACAGACACACTCACGTACACACACACAGACACAGACACACTCACATACACACACACACACAGATACACACACACAAAGACACACACGACACACACTCACACACTCACTCACACACACACACACACACACACACACACACACACACACACACACACACCACACACCACACACACCAGACACACACTCACTACACACAGACACACACAGACACACACACAGACACACACACACAGATCACTCACACACACACACACACACACACAGACACACACACATTCACACACACACACAGACACACTCACACACAGACACACACACACACACACACACACACACACTCACACACACAGACACACACACACACTCTCACACACACAACACACACACACACACAGACACACACACACACACACACACACCACACACACACAGACAACACACACACACACACACACACACACACACACACACACACACACACACACCTCACACACACACACACACACACACACACAGACACACACATACACTACACACACACACACTCACACACAGACACACACACACAGACACACACACACTCACACACACTTCACTCACACACACACACACACACACACACTCACACAACACACACACACACACACACACACACACACCACACAGACACACACACACAGACACACACGAAACATACACACACACACACACACACTCTCACACACACAGACACATACACACACCACACATATCACACACACACATACACAACACACACTCACACACACACTCACACACAACACACACACTCACACACTCACACACACACTCACACACAGCACACACAGACACACACATCACTCACACTCACACACACACACACACACACCCACACTCACACACACTCACACACACACACAGACACACACACACAGACACACACTCAAACACACACACACACAGGCTCATAAAATACAATGTCTTTATAAAATTATTTTTACTTTCCCAGTAAATCCACAGGGGATTTCTGTGAGTCATTCCTTTGAAATCTAAAACTAACAACACCCAGTCAGCAGTGCCAATCACCGCGTATTGAAGAAAATAATTTATTTAAAAAAAAAGAAAAGAAACTTCTGGAATCCAACCCACAGCAACACCGCTGCTGCACAGCTGTTCCCAATACCGTTTTCAATTCTGTAGCTGTAAACTCTCGGAATTAGTCTGCTCTGTCTGCAGCAACTGAACACGGGACATCTGCTCTTCAGCCTGGCTTTCTCCCAGATACCAAGCTCCTCCTGGCCACGTCGATTATTGAAGACATTAGAGGTAGATCTTGCCTCTACAGAACAGGAGACAATGAGGCAACAGCCTATTTATTGTTCTCCTGATATTGAAGAGAATGGAAATCAAATTTGGAAAAGATGTCAAGTGGACACCTGCTCCCAACTACCCCGCAAAGTCAATCTTTTTGACAAAGCAATTAGACTAAAGCAAATTAACTGAGGGACAATTAAAAAGGGGAACCAACAAAAAGAAGGGAGCTGCCTGAGACAAAAGACAAAGCACAAAGGAAATTTAAAACATCAAGCTAAAATGTGATTAAAAGGTTCAATAATACACCCTAGCCCCTGTGGTACCCAGTGGGCATAAAAGGCTTTAATAGTGCCTTTGGACACTCATGCTCCCTCTCCACGGACACCTGGCCGTAAATATAGCCATGGTAGAGGGGCAGACAGTTGGATTGGATGACCCCCTCGGTTGCCTGCTGTCTGGACCTGTTTATGGCAAGTTTATGGCATAAACTTGTTTATGGCAAGTTTGACTACACCCAGGAGCAGGTTCATAAGGAGGTTCTCCACCTTCCCCATTCCCCCATTGCATCAGGTGTCTGTAGATCAGGCACGTGGGACTGAAGTGCAAACATCAAGAAGAGGCTTGTAAGGTAACTAAAAAGGGAGTGCAGCCTATAACATTTAATGTAGACATGCTCCACAGACTCTGCAAGGTTTGGCCTCAACCATTTGGCCTCTCAAACCCACTCTGCCATTTCATAAAGGCAGATAGTAATCTTAAATCTACATAGAACCCTACAGTGCAGAAAGAGGCCCTTCAGCCCATCGATTCTGCACCAAACACAATCCCACCCAAGCCCTATCCTCATATCCCTACATATTATACCCACAAACCTACTGATCCCTGCACATTAACGGGCAATTTCTTAGCATGGCCAATCAACCTAATCCATACATCTCTGGACTGTGTGAGAAAGCTGGAGTACCCGGAGGAAACCCACGCAGACACGAGCAGAGTGCGCAAACTCCACACAGACAGTGACCCGAGCCGGGAATCGAGCCCAGGACCCTGGAGCTGTGAAGTAGCAGTGCTAACCACTGTGTTACCGTGCTGCCTTGCATTCGGCCTGTCCCCAAATCTCACATAACCCCCTTGCTTACAACAGCCTCACCATCTCTGCCTTAAAAATATTCAAAGACTCCACCGTCTCACAGCGTTTTGAGGAAAAGGTTGACCTTATTTCCGTTTTAACTGGGCGATCCCTTATTTTTAAATAGCGACCCCCTAGTTCTAAATTATCCCACAAGAGGAAACATTCTCTCTGCATCCACCCTGTCAAAGACAGTTGGGATATGGAATAGACTGCCTGCTGTGATAATGGAAACGGACACTTTAGGAACTTTCAAGCGGTTATTGGATAGGCACATGGAACACTCCAGAATTATAGGAAGGGGATAGCTTGATCTTAGGATTGGACATAGCTCGGCACAACATTGAGGGCGGAAGGGCCTGTACTGTGCTGTACTGTTCTATATATGTTTCTATGTAAGACCCATCAGGACCTTATATGTTACAATCAAGTCGCCTCTTACTCTTCTGAACTCGGGTGGATTCAGTGAACTGCAGCTGACCAGTTTCAGCAATCTTAGGAATTCAGAAAGCAGCATTATGGTTGCTTTTCCTTGTTCTTTGTTCTTTGCAATGCGGCTGGAAATCATTGCATTTATTTAACAAGGAATCAGAGCTCCTGCACAGCTGGTATCAAATGCTGATGTGACAATAACATTGACGCATTACTGAACGAACCATCCTTCACGGATTTGTTTTTAAGCAGTAGATATAAATGCTAATCTCTTCTCTTCCCCAATCCCTTTACACAGCCAACAACTCCAACGTGTTAAGAAGAGCAAACCTTATTCTGTGAAGACTTTCAGCTGTTGACGCTGTGAAGGTCACCAGCGGAATATTCTGTGGCTTTACGTGACTTCAAAGGTGTTTCAAAAGCTGACGATTCTTAAATCTGTCATAAATGTGAGAATCTTACATGCAGCCATTACTGTAAATTCAGGATTTAGACAAACAGTCCACGTATTTCCGACTTATTCCTTCTTCATGCAGAAAAAAGCATCATGCGGAGCCCTTTTCACATTAGAAGTGTGATTTGCATAGCTTTAAAAGAACACTTACGCTGAAGAATTTCACTCTTCCCAAACTGCTCAAAAGTAATTAATGTAATACACCATCAAAATAAATAATAAATAATGGCCCAAGGCCTGTATCCTTGTTGTTCCTTTGGCTCTGCATTTCAAAGTTTTGGCCACAGTGGGTGGGGTGTGTGAAAGACGGGCCCTCCTGAGGAGAGATATTCTTTGGTCTTTCGGTAAAACTTTTCTCAGCTCCACAGGCCTGTCGTTCTTTTCTTTCTGGAGTTGTCTGATTTGTGTCCTTGTTGTTACTTTCAAGACTTTACCATTGGCACATTTGGTAGCTCGCTCGCACCGCCACTGAAAACACCTGGAGAGAGACAACCCGGCATCTTTAACGTCATTCATTGCCACTCGGGTATTTATAGCCTAATCGTCCTGAGGGCAAAAAGATGCATCACCTTGTTAAACAACCCCCCCCCCTTTTTTGCCCTCAGAACGATTAAGCTATAAATACCTGAGTGGCAATGAATGACTTTACTGTTGTGCCACCTAATCACCTCCCAACGGATTAAACAGGTTATTGATACCACGGCACCACGTACCCCAACACCGGAGAGAGTGATGATATCTCCACTGTGGCCTGGGCGAAGGAATTCACTTGCTGACAGACTGAAACAAAATGCGAGCAGCTGCTGGGAATAAAAGGTTCACTTTCACTGACACTGCCATTAAGCTGTAACCAGTCCAAAACCATTTAAAACAAATGAAGGCAACATCTGTACAAGTGGCGCAGAGCCACAGCCGTGGCCTACGAAGAGAGCGAAGGTTGAGTGAGAGGTTTGACCCATGGGGCGGGCCGGACTAAAGCCCCCACCCCCACACCGCACCTGGAGTGCTTGTTTCAGTGCAATGATTAAAAGGGAGGCGGTGGGGGCAGGGGGAGGGGTGGGGGATTTTCAGTTTTGTTTTGTTGTACAACATTAATTTTTCAGTGTTCATTTTCAGGATTAAAGCACTCTGCAGAATTTAGTTGGAAAAAAAGGGAAGGCTCCAGGGAAGTTGTGGAAAGAGTGTAGGGATTTTCAGATGATCAGAATATGTCAGTTGTGTTAAATTCCTGTTTTTATTAAAACTGCCCCTGAGGACACACTCTGTTTGTGTAATAAACCCCACTTACTGTTCAGTAAAGCATTGCTTCAACATTTGGTTGCGATCTTACCAAGTAAACTGAAAGACTTTGTTTGATGGAACCATTCTTTTTCTCTCCAGACTGGCATAACTACCTGCACCTTTTCCTCTGCTGCTAAAACCGCTAAATATTCTGCTTATTGACAAAGGAACTTTCAGCAAATTCTTTTATTTTGACTTGCTTCAGTCAGGCCATTTTCTTCACTTTGTCGCACTTACCAAAGAGAGCTGAGGCTTTGGTCTCCATTTTAAGGAACCAACTGGCCGCCCACTAAATGTGGGCAGCTGGAGACTGCCAATGGGGCCATAGGAAAGGTCGCCAACAGGTGACCCAGGAGGGGAAGCCCAGGGGATGGGAGACCCAAGGATTCCTTGTGGAGCCTGGAGGAGCATGCCTCCTTCCTCTGCCTCATACTTAAAACTTGTCAATAATTCTAAAATCTTAACTCAGTGAGTCACTTCAGGTCTGAGCAGCATGGAATAGACCACTACAGATGATGACATACATCCTGCTGAGTCCTGCAGGGCTCCTCCACAATGAACTTGGCAATAGAAGCATTTCTTAGACAAACCACTGGTCTACTCAAACACATTTTGTGTGGGAGCCTTAGTGATGTCACTTCATTGAATGTCTACAATGCAGAAGGAGGCCATTTGGCCCATTGTGTCTGCACCAGCTCTCCAACAGAGCATACTACTAAGCTCCAACCCCATAACCCCACATATTTACCCTGCTAATTCCTTCTAACCTACACATTTTGGGACATTAAGGGACAATTTTACATGGCCAATCCACTTAACCTGCACATCTTTGGACTGTGGGAGGAAACTGGAGCACCCGGAGGAAATCCACACAGACATGGGGAGTGTGTGCAAGCTCCACGAAGACAGTGACCTGAGGCTGGAATTGAACCTGGGTCCCTGGCGGATGGGTTGCTGAGCCCCCAACATGCCAACACTGGCTGTGTCTCACACTGATTGACATTATAGCCTGCCTACTTTGCATACTTCTGCTACATGCTCCCCGCGTCTGTGCTAACATTTTATCCAAGGGGAAGAAATGACCTAATGGTATTATTGCTAGATTATTAATCCAGAAACTCAGCTAATATTCTGGGAATCCAGGTTCGAATCCTGCCACAATAGAATTTGAATTCAATAAAAAATATCTGGCATTAGGAATCTACTGATGCTCTTTGTTGATTGACAGACAAACTTATCTGGATCATAATGTTCTTTAGGGAAGGAAATCTGCTATCCTTACCTGGTCTGGCCTGAATGTGACTCCAGAGCCACAGCAATGTTCTCAATTGCCCTCCAAGTTTAACTAGGGATGGGGAATAAATGCCGGCCGGCCATGATGCCCATGTCTCACGAACAAATAAAACAAATATGATGTCCAGCGCATCTGGAGCTAAAAATGTGCATGTGGACAGTGGAAGCCATTTGGGAGTCAAAACCAGAGTGCTGAAGTTACAAATGTACAAAATAGGAACAGGTCATTCAGCCACTCGCGATAGCTCCACCACTCAATTAGAACATGGCCCATCTATTAATGTTTCAGACTCCACATCCCCATCTGCATCTGAAAATCTTTGACTCCCTTGCCGAACAAGAATCCATCTACCTCCACCTTACAAATATTCAGTGACACCCCCCTCGCCCACCTCTGCCATTTTCTGAGACAGAGAGTTCCAAGATTGCACAACTCTCTGAGAGAAAGAGATTCTCTTGATCTCTGTTCTAAAATGGTGCTACATAATTGAACTTTACTGTCAAATATTCTGGATTGATGGGAGGCAGTAAGGAAGAACATTATTTGGGGGAAAAATATATCCTTTGCCGACCAGCTCCTGTCCAGTTTTGTTCCACCTAGCTATGCCTTGTCACTGTGTATCGAGAAGAACCAAAGCTGATAGTGAAAGGCAGCTCCAAGATAGAGAAGCGTTAGAGAAATGTTAATAGATTCCTTGACACCTACCTCTGGATTTAAATATAGGTAGAATACTGATGGAAGTAAAAATTGGGGTAGAGAATGCAAAAGGGAATTTGGCATGTCAGCTCTAATTCTCACCAACTTTTATAGATACACCATAGAAAACATTCTCTCTGGTTGTATCACAGCTTGGTATGGCTCCTGTTCTGCCCAAGACTGCAAGGAATTACTGTAGGTTGTGAATGTAGCCCAATTCATTATGCAAACTAGCCTCCCATCCATTAACTCTGTCTGCATTTCCTGCTGCCTCAGCAAAGCAGCCAGCATAATTAAGAACCCCAAGCACCCAGACATTCTCTCTTCCACCTTCTTTCATTGGGAAAAAGATACAAAAGTCTGATGTCACGTACCACTCAAGAACAGCTTCTTTCCTGCTGCTGTCAGATTTTTGAATGAACCGACCTGACATTAAGTTGATCTTTATCTATACCCTAGATATGACTGCAGCACTACATACTACACTCTCTCGTTTCCTCCTCTATGAACGATATGCTTTGTCTGTATAGTACACAAGAAACAATACTTTTCACTGTATGTTAATGCATGTGACAATAATAATTAAAATCAAAGAATGTTCCACAGATCAAAAAAGTTTATTCTGCAATGTGTATTTATCAGTCCTCAAGGTTTCTTCACAACTGCATGCAGTCTGGAAACGTATAATCCCGCTGGTTTGATTAATTAGGTTGGAGAGGTTGAAATTGAATCAAGTGCATTTTAAAAAAAAACCCAAAAGGTTATAAAATCAGAAAGGATGCTGGAGAGAATTATCCTCCAATCTTTTGTCTTTTTGTCAAAGACAGAATCTAACACTGGGAAAGTAATTGAACATCTGAAATTGGCACAATTAGGATCAATTTCAGTGCTAGAGTGTGAGTGCTGACACACAGGTACGAACATAGTCACATTGGTTAGGGCACTGCTATTCTGATACAGGTACTGGCATGCTGGTACAAGCATTGTCACATTGGTACAGGCACAGCCACGCTACCACGCTAGTACAGGTATTGCCACACTGAATAAGTATTGCCACACTTGAACAGGCATTGCCACACTGGTACAGGCATTACCACACTGGTATAGGTACTGCCACACTGGTGCAGGCACTGCCACACTGGTGCAAGTGATGCCACACTGGTGCAGACACTGTCACATTTGTTCAGATACTGCTACACTGGTACAAGTACTGCCATACTTATACAGGAACTGGCACACTGGTACAGGTACTGCCAAACCAGCACAGGTACTCTACACTGGTACAGATACTGCCACATGGTACAGGCACTACCACATTGGTACAGGTACTGTCATGCTGGTACAAGCACTATCACATTGATACAGGTATTGCCACATTGGTACACGTACAGCCACATTGGTACAGATACTGCTACACTGGTGTAGGTACTGTTACACTGATACATGCACTGCCACACTAGTACTGGCATTGCCACATTGTATAGGTACTGCTACAATGGTACAAGGACAGCTCACTGGTACAGTTGTTGCCACAAATATGGACCCAATGGTTACCTAAGTGTGTAATTAAGAGGCCAACACTTGCACTAAGCTGCTGAGCCCTGCCAATTTGCCTTGTGGACTCCGGACAGACTCTGGGCAATGCTAAATAGCAGCATTCTAGTATAGAGATACACACCTTGCACCAATGTGGCAATGCCTGTACCAGTGTAGCAGAGCACCTTGTCAGTGTGTGAACACACAACACATTGATATAAAGCTCCCTTTCCTGAAGATACTGATAAAGCAAATACCTTAGTTAAAACAGTAGATGATGGAAATGGACAGGAGGATATTGCTGGGCTCATTATCTGAACATGTATATTCACTGGGGAACCATGGTTCGGATTCTCGATGTGCTTGGCCAGTGAGCACAGCATGTGTGAAATAGGTCCAGGATTCTTGCATGCACACACTGCACACTGTCAATCCATAACCATCATGTTCTCACGAGCAGTATCCCCAGTCAGCTGTACAAAAAGATAGAAGGATCCTCAACAGAAGTATTTCAGTGTGGCTGCTGTTGAACAGCGCCATTTTCCCCACTTCTCAGAGCAGTGTGGCTCAGTGGATAGCAATGCTGCCTCACAGTGCCAGGGACCCAGGTTCGATTCCTGGCTTGGGTCACTGTGTTTTTGGATCTGTACTCCCTCCCTGTGCCTGTGTAGGTTTCTTCACAGATGCTCTGGTTTCCTCCCACATTCTGAAAAATGTGTTGGTTAGATACATTGGCCACGCTAAATTCTCCCCAGTTTTCTCGAACAGGCGCTGGAGTTTGGCGACTAGGGGAATTTCGCAGTAACTTCATTGCAGTGTTAATGTAAACCTTAGTTGTGACTAATAAATAAATTTTACTTTAACTTTAAGTTGTTTGGAGAAGAGGCTACACACTCTGACTATCAAAGCTTGTTATCTGGATGTGTGCGATGTGTAGGAGGAGGGGAGAGTGGGATATGGGGGATTGGAGGGGGAGGTGGGGTGTGGGGGAGGGTTATGGAAGGGTTCCAAAAACAAAATACTATTGAACAAAGCAATTCATCTCCACTCTTTCAGGATGGCAATGCAATTTCAGCACCCGGTTAAATCAAGGATTTGATTTTTCTCAGATGGTATGGTTAAGTATAAACATATGCCAAATAGCTGTACTTTATGTCCCATTGTGCCTGGTGCTGTTTAGCAGCCTGCCTACCTCAGGATGTCATTTAAAAATATATAATGGAAAACATTTGTTTCTGTGAAGCCATAAGGTCCTGAGTCTCTGATATTGTTTCATTTCCTGGTAGCCGCCTTCCTCTCATGTCCAGAGTTTACACTGCTGCTGATTTAAGATCTTAGCAGCCAGCTGTATCACTGTTCCACAGCAAGGGTTGTCCAGTGATGTTGTGTGACTGCACTGTGTTATGGTCCAGCTCAGAAACTCCACAATGTTATATGAAACCCGCCTGGATCATATGTTTTGCACCTTGAATTTGCTAAGATAAGCACGCTGTGTTTCACCTCAGATATGATTCGAATGACCCACCAGGGAACTTTTATCAAACAAAATTTATTTAAGAATATAGTTTACATGCATGGGAAAAAAAGCGATGACTTTTATCAATTACAAACTAAATCCAAATCAACCATGATAATGTATAACCTTCAACAAATATATCCAAGATGTTCCAGTCAAACAAAAACTTCTTCTACACAAAACCTTTCGACAGATTTAACATAGCAAAGACTAATGCTCATGTGATATTAGAATTGATACTTTTTGTTGAATGCTGCAGTTCTCTTGAAACACTCAGAACAGTTCAAAGTCAGACCAGCTTCCCGACTTCACCAGGGAGACTCTCTGGTCAAGCCACCAGCAGCAGATTTTTTACTCTAAGAAGGTTTTCAGCTAACCATAGAATTTTCCAAAACTGGGGGGAAAGGGAGAGTGAGAAAGAGGAAGAGAGACACGCACTTCTTTCCACTGGATGTCCCTTCTAAAACTCAAAATCTGCAGCTAAGAACTGAAAATGAAAAAGCTCCTGTCACCTGACCTGCAAAAAGTTTTCTTCCTGACAACGCAGGGTCATAAAATTAACTCCCACAATAAAAAATAAACAGGCCCCATTCAGACGATTGAAAGAGCAATCAAAGGGCTCTTAATAGACAAACTGATGCCATAATGACAGCTGAGAGCTACAGAGAACATGATTTTTAAAAAAGGTACACTAACATTACAACTTCCTTCCTTCAGAAAAAGTGAAACATCAACATTCAGAGATGGTTTCATTTTTCAAACCCTTTCAGTTTCACACTGCTAGTGCTCTACAATAAGTATGCGTACATTTTACAAAATCAGAACACACAAACATATCAGTAACATAGTCCATGTCAGTCCTTGTTTTCCACCATTGAACACTCCTCATTCTTTTATCACATTCATAACAAAGCATTGGCAATCACATTCTCTCTCCCTGCCACATGTATCATTTCAAAAGCAAAATGGCTATAATAATAGGCTCCATCAAAACAGTCTGGCATTTTTAGTCTTAAATTTCTCCAAAAACATGAACAGATTATTATCGGTACACAGAATTTGTCTCAGACGAATTACTGACAATATAAATATTAAAATGCTGCAAAGCCCCCCCCCAGCATCAAACTCAAGGACGGGGATTTTACAACCTCACTCAGGCAAGATTCGTAGAATCCTGCCTGAGGCCAATGGAGAATTCCGTTCTACGAACTCCAGAATTGGGGTGGGTGAGGTGGTAAAATTCTGGCCCACATCTCCTTTTCAATTGTTGAATATTTCTTTTGGTGATCATTCAATGTTTTGGAAAAATGCCCAATAGGCTGCTGTATTCCCCCATCATCTTCTTGTTAGAACATGGCAGCTACACCCACATCACTTGCAACGAAAGCCGTCTTAAATGGTTTTGTCCAATTTGGTGCGGCCAACACAGGAGCAGATTTCTATAAACATAGACAGAGGTTAGGGGTTGAAGTGGGAACGTCGAGGTGGCGGCGTGGGCTCATTGGGCCAAAGGACCTGTTTCCCGTGCTGTGTTGTTCTTTTGAGCAGTGGTTAACACAGACTTCAGGCTGTCAAATGCCTGTTGACGCTCCATCATCCACTGAGTCAATTAGTAGAACAACCATGCTGCTAAAATTCAGCTCAAATTTATGGTAAAAACCACTCAGGCCCAAAAATCTTACTATTTCTCTTCTTGTTAACTGTATTGGGAACTCCCCAATAACTTTTGTTTCCATATGTTGTGGAGCCATCTGTTCGTGTCCAATTGTATGGCCAAGCAATATGACTTGAGCTTTTCCAAACTTGATCTAAGCCAGGATTACCACCAAACCCACCTCCTGAAATTGATCAAATAATTCTGACAGATGCTTCAAATGTTCTTTCCATGCCTGACCAAAAATCATTGGATTATCTATGTACATGGCACAGTCAGGTAATCCTGAAATGATCTTGTTGGTTAACTGTTGAAAGATGGCTGGGGCATTTTTGATTCAAAATGGCATAACTTTGAACTAGTACAAACCATTTGGTGTCACAAAAGCTGAAATCTCCTTCGCCTTTTTGGATAAAGTTACCTGCCAGTAACTTTTAAGTCAATCCAGTTTGGAGGTAAAAGTTGATTGTCCCACCTTCTCAATGCAAACCTCCAACTGTGGAATAGGATAAGAGTCTGATTTTGTAACTGCATTAACTTTTCTATAGTCCACACACAATCGTTGGATACCATTTAGTTTTGGTACCAGCTCCACTCACTGCAAATCACTTCAATTATGTTGTTTTCAAGCACACTTTTAATTTCCTTTTGAACCTGTGCCAATTTTAGAAGTTTAATTTCCTAAGGATGTTGTTTAATTGGAACAGCATTTCCCACATCAACAACATGTATAACCATTCTAATACCTTAACTTATTCCCCTATACTTGTATGTGTGACATTAATAACTTAGGTCAATTTGATTTTCCTTTGGAAGGTAACTCAATAATTTATCTCAATTTTTAATAACACCCTTGTTATCCAATTTAATTTGGGGAATGTCAAATTCAGAGTCGCCTGGTTTGATTCCTCCCTCTGAGTTATAACTGCTGAAATCTCCTCCTTATGCTCTCCTTCCCTGTCAAAATACCTTTTAAGCATATTCACATGACACACTCTGTGAGTTTTCCTTCTATCTGGTGTTCTTATCAAATAAATTACCTCACTCAATTTCCTTTCAATTTGATAAGGCCCGCTAAATCTTGCTTTTAAATATTCACCTACCACTAAGGTAAAAGTGCTAAGACTTTATCCGTACTAGCAAAACTGCAAACTTTCGATTTCTTATCCTTTTCCTGCTTCGTCACATGCTGTGCCACTTTTAAATGTTGTCTAGCCAATTCTCTTGCTCTATTCAACCTTTCTTTAAAGTTTGACACATAGTATAATAATGTAATCTCAGAACGCTCACATATCAATTGCTCCTTAATCAATTTAAGTGGTCCCCTTACCTGATGACCAAAATTAATTCAAATAGACTGAATTTATTGATTCATTAGGTGCATCTCTCATTGCAAAAAGTACAAATGGAATTCCTTTATCCCAATCCTCTGAATAATCTTGACAAGAAGCTCTCAACGTTGTCTTAAAATTTGATGCCATTGCTCTAATGCTCCCTGTGTTTTAAGTTATTCCATATTCACAGCCTCTTTAAATAACTTTGATGTAAAATTTGACCCTTGATCTGATTGTGTTTCTGTGGTTAGTTCATATTCAGTAAAAAATTGAAGTAACTCCTCTATAATCCTTTGTAATATTGTATAACAGAATGGTCTTCGGAAACCTAGTAAACACATCCATTATGGTCGATAGATATTGATTCCCATTTTTTGTCTTGGGAAGAGGTCCTAAGCAATCAATTAAGATCCTTATAAATTATTTCTCAAATGCTGGATGAGAATGTTGGCTTCATCACTGCTTGAGCTTTCCCTGTGACCAGACATGTATGGCATGATTGACAAAATTTATCTACATCTTAAGCAATCCAGGCAAATAAAATGTTTTTGTATTTTAGCTTGAGTTTTCCTTATTCTCAAATGACCTTCTGCTGGTACCTGATATGCTACTTGGAACATCCCCTTCTACACTGTACCAGCAATACCATTTAATGAACTTCTGCCCACTTTTCATTCACCTGAATGTGTAAAGGTCTCCATTTCCTCATTAAGACATCACTTTTGAGGTAATAACATTTTGGTATACACTGAAATTCCTGACTGTTTTATTTCGATATCTTTCTATTGTGACTCTGCCAACCTCCTCGAATTAAAAATATCTGCCTGTTCTTGTTCTTTTTGAACCACCTGATCAAAAATCATTTCTGATAATTGAATTTCAACTTTCAGATCTTCACTTCTTGATTTCTCTTTTTGTCGTAACCTGTGACCTTGCGACCTTGTTATTACATGATCAGAATAAATCCCAGGATACACGTGTTCCACCAATTCAGTTGTTTGATTCCCCAATGTCTTTTGAACCACAGTAGCCATGCGTCCTACCTGTAATCCAACAATATCGTTATCCAAGATAAACTGTACTCTTAGACAAAATAATTTCTCTATTAATCCTATTACCACTTCATCACTCTTCACTGGACTCTCCAACCTCACCTTATATTATACTTTTCTCACCCTGAATTCCATATATTACCAACTTTTCTGGCAATCCTCTTTCTAAATTACATAACTCTTCATTTCTTGCTATCAAAGATTGACTTGCTTCTGTATCTCTAAAAATTTTAACTTATTTACCTACTCTTCCTGGTATACATGAGTAAACTTCATCCCCACAAGTAAATTCTTTAAAGAGATCTGGCCTTCTTAACAATCAGCTACTGACTAGGCTTTATATTCTTTTGCATCTCTTTCACTTAAATTGGGCTTTCCTCTACCACTTTAACTAACCCTACTGGTTCATCCTGTTTTACCATGTCAGTTTTCCCAGTGCTTTTCTTAAACCACCAATATTGCAACTTTGCATGGCTTAATTTATTACAATGAAAACAACTGAGGCTTTTCATTTTTCTTCCAGCCTCCTGTATTTCCTGTTTAACCTGAGATACACTGCCTTTATTATCTCCCAAAAGATCGCCTCTATCTTTATCACCTAAGGACTTTCTCCCCCCAGTTTAACAAAGAACAAAGAACAACACAGCACGGGAAACAAGCCCTTCGGCCCAACGAGCCCGCGCCGCCATCCTAATGTCTTAATGACATATAGAGACCAATATAGGGACAATTTGTTACCCAATCAGCCTAAGAGCACATTTTTGGGATGTGGGAGGAAACCGGAGCACCCGGAGAAAACCCACGCAACCACGGGGAGAACGCGCAAACCCCGCAGACACAGGCCCAAATCCATGTGTCTGCACAGCAACAGCGATAGTCTGTGAGCTGTCATGTTGCCCATCTGATGGTCCAGTTTAAGCATACACTAACGACATGAAGCACTAGGCCACTCCTGAAGTAACATCCAGGAGCAGCCCTCGCACGACCTGCCGAATGCATGCACCTTGTTGGTCAACAAGGTGGACCGAACAGCCTGCGGAAACAATTAAAGTATTTAAACAGTCCTCCTATATCCCTCTATCTGCAGACCGCTCATGTGGCTGTCCAGGAGACCCTTAAATACCCTAGCGTGCCTGCTCCCACCACCTTACTCGGTAGTGCATTCCACACCCCCACTACCCTTTGTGTGAAAAAATGCCCTCTAATATTAGTCTTATACATAGCCCCCCTCACCCTAAGGCCGTGACCCCTCGTTCTATCAGAATCTAATGGTGGAAAAAGCTTACCACCATTTACTCTATCTATACCCCTCATAATCTTATATACCTCTAATAGATCCCCTCTCAGCTGACGTCTTTCAAGGGAAAACAACCCCAGTATGTTCAACCTTTCCTCGTAAGACAGCCCTTCCATACCAGGCAGCATCCTGGTAAATCTCCTCTGCACTCTCTCCAGGGACTCCACATCCTTCCGGTAGTATGGCGACCAGAACTGGACGCAGTACTCCAAGTGAGGCCTAACCAACGTTCTATACACTTGCAACATCAAACTCCTACTCTTGTATTCTATACCCCTTCCTATGAAGGCTAACATACCATACGCTTTCTTTATCACTTTCTCCACCTGTACTGACACCTTCAGAGACTTGTGAACCTGCACCCCCAGGTCTCTCTGCGTCTCTATACTCCGGATAGTTTTACCTTTTATCCTATAACTCCCCTCTACGTTATTCCGGCCAAAATGCATCACCTCGCATTTATCCGGATTAAATTCCATTTGCCATCTATCTGCCCAATCTACCAGCCTATCTATGTCCTGTTGTATTGCCTGGCACTGCTCCTCAGTCCCCGCCAATCCAAGTATCTTAGTGTCATCAGCAAATTTGCTGATCACACCACCTACCCCCTCTTCCAAGTCATTTATATAAATCACAAATAGAAGAGGTCCTAGTACTGAGCCCTGTGGCACACCACTAGTGACTGACCTCCAGTTGGAAAAAGAGCCTTCCACTACTACCCGCTGTCTCCTCCTCCCAAGCCAGTTCTCAACCCATCTACATACCTGTAGATGGTCCATACATGGCCCTGTATCCCATGCGCCTTCACCTTTTTTATCAGCCTACCATGGGGAACCTTGTCAAACGCCTTACTGAAATCCATGTAGTTTCTATCCCTCACAGGCTGAAACTGATGTCAGAAACCAAACAATGAACTAATTCATAATCATCTGCCATTTCTGCTGCTAACCTTGCAGTTTTAACCCTCTGCTCTCCCACATGAGTTCTCACTACATCAGCAAGTGAATTTTTAAACTCCTCCAAAACAATCATTTCTGTAAGAGCTTTATATGTCTGGTCTACTTTCAAAGTCCACCTATCAAAATTACTCTGATCCTTTCAAATTCCGTATACATTTGACTAGGTTCTTTCCTTAGATTTTTACATCCTTGTCTGTATGTTTTTGGCATTAGTTCATATGCATCTAAGATGGATTTTTCATTTCATCATACTTCCCTGATACTTCCTCTGATAATGCTGCAAACACCTCACTAGCTCTACCTAACTTTGTTTGAATCAGTAATACCCACATGGTCTGTGACCATTTCATTTGTTTAGCCACTTTCTCAAATGAAATGAAAACGGCTTCTACGTCCTTCTCATCAAACCTAGGCAGTAATTGAACATATTTAAATAGATCTTCGATTATGAAGCGCTTTCTCCTTTTCATCTTCCTCATCACTATACTCAACCTGTACTTTTCCCTTTATGTCCAACAATTTAAAGTGACATCCATTTCTTATTGCCAGTTTCCGAAGTTCAAATTCTCTCTTTTTCTTTTGCCTTGCCTGCGATTCAAGCAGTTTCATTAAAACAAAGAACAAAGAACAAAGCACAGGTACAGGCCTTTGGCCCTCCAAGCCTGCATCGAGCATGCTCCCTGACTGAACTAAAACCCCCCATGCTTCTGGGGACCATATCTCTCCATTCCTATCATATTCATGTATTTACCCTTGTGCTTTTCTCATGCTTTTTGTTCCTCCCTCTCTCTGGCTTTCTCTGCTGCAATGACCGCCTCTTGTTCGCTTTTTCTGCTGCAATTGTATCCCTTTCTTTGGCTTTCACTATTCTCTCTCTTTCCTTTATTTCAAATTCAAAGCTGCTTTAATTCTTTCTTATGATCAAACCGTTTCATTTATAAATGAATTCTGGCCATTTCCAATGACTCTGCCTATGTTTCTGGCAATTTTAAATGTTGAGCCATCAGCCAATTATCTCCCCTATCCTTTGCTCTCAGTCAATGTCAGCTGCAATGTTCTTGCCAATTCCAAAAGCTCTGTTTTAATCACTTTTTGTAAACCACCTTGCGTGACTTCCTCCATCCCCAGAAACTTTTGAGCTTCTGAAAGAACCATTATTCTACAAGGCACTCTGTCTTTAAACCTGAATATAACACCTGAAAAGAAAACATTAATATGTGCAATGCTCACTGCCTTTGAGTTCAACAATCTGGAACAAGCTGCCGAAGGTAGTCTTTTAAAAAGGTTTAGAAAGTCACATGAGTAAGACGGGTATAGAGGGACATGGGCCAAATGCGGGCAATTGGGACCAGCTTAGGGGTTTAAAAAAAAGGGTGGCATGGACAAGTTGGGCCGAAGGGCCTGTTTCCATGCTGTAAACCTCTATGACTCTATAATCCCAAATCAATCAAGAAATATAGGGAGACTTTATAGCCTGGCTTGGATGAGATGGTAAAACCCAGCCTGGGGCCAATGGAAATTTCCATTCTGGGAACTTCAGGGTTTTGGTAATTGATTTTAATCCCACAAGAAAGCCCCAGTTGTTATGGTTCAAGTCGGAAACTCCGAAGTGTTTTATGGAGCCTGCCTGGATAATCAATTTTGCATCTTGAATCTGGCTACGATAAACATATGTCCCACTTCCGATACAATTCAAATGACCCACTAGGGAGCTTGTATTAAACAAACTTTAATTAAGAATATAATTAACATGTATAGAAAGAACATTATCAATAACTTTAACCAATTGCAAACAAAAACAAAATAGTCACGATAAAGTATTACCCTTAACAAATATATCTAAGATTTTCCAATCAAACTAAAACCTTTCATAGACAAAACCCTTTAAACAAGTTCAATATGCCAAAGTCGAATGCTCACATGATACTGGAATTGTGTTCTTTGGTTGGAGAATTGGAAACTCTCAGTCTTCTAGCAATCCTCTTGACACATCCTGAACAGTTTGAAATCAGAGGAGCTTCCCAGAATCCTAGGTAGACTCTGGTCAAGCTACCAACAGCAGATTCTCTCCTTCAGAAAGGCAAGATCTTGTTTTCAGATAACCAGCAACATTTCCTTATAAAGCAGGGAGAGAGAGAGAAACACTTCTTTACAGCTCGCTGTCCCTTCTAAAAATGAACCTGCAAATCTGTCTTCTGACCTGCCAACAATGAGTTTTTCTCCTAACAACGCAGGTCATAAAATTAATCCAAGAGTAAACATAAACAACCCCATTTAAACCATTTAAGGACACTTCATAACAGCCCAGCAACCATGACATCAGCTGTGAGCTGCAGACAGCATGATTAAAATTTTTTTAAAGGTATACTAATGTCACACCAATGTATTAATAGTCTTTCTTAAATGAATAGTATCTCGTAGTGTTGGGCTGTCTGAGGCTTGGAAAACATAATCATATGAACCTAGAAGCTAGTAAAACATCACAATAATAAAATACCAGCACTGAATTACTTATGGGAATGGCACAGAAAAAGTTGTGACCCCAATTAAAGTTCAAGGATTGAAATACCAGGAACATGACAGATAACAGGGTATGAGGGGAAGCCTGCAATGGTAAGAATATTTGGAATGGGGGAAGTGATGGTCCAGAGATATTATTGTTAGATTATTAATCCAGAAACCCGGCTATTGTTCTGGGAATCCGGGTTCGAATCCTGACACAGCAGGCAGAATTTGAATTCAATAAAATATATCTGGAATTGAGAATCTACTGATGATCATGAAACCATTGTTGATTATCAGAAATACCCATCTGGTTCACTAATTCTCTAGAGAAGGAAATCTGTCATCCTTACCTGGTCTGGCCTACATGTGACTCCAAAGCCACAGCAATGTGATTGACTCTCAATTGCCCTCTGAACTGGTCTAGCAAGTCACTCAGAAAGCAATTCACCACTACCTTTTCAAAGGCAACTAGGGGTGGGCAATAAATGCTGGCCAGCCAGCGACACTCACGTCCTACAAATGATTTAAAAAAATGAGACAATTGAATTTATAGTTGAATTCCAATTTCAGGATTGCTCCTGTCCATATTGTTGTAAATTGCATTCAGCCGGTAGGGAATTAACATGGCTAATGCACTAACCAGCACATCTGTGGGAGAAAACTGAACCACATGGAGGAAACCCACACAGACACAGGCAGAATGTGCAAACTCCACACAGACAAGCCAGGAATCAAATCTGGATCCCTGGCACTGTGAGGCAGCAGTGCCAACCAATGTGCCATGCAAGGGCTTAAAGGCTATGGAGTGTGTGGTGTGATGTGCCAAGGTTAGGGTGAAAAGTGCAATAAGGGTTTTGCTCTTCACTTCCATGTTATTTTTTGACTATGTTACGATGCTGATGCAGGATGACCCTACTTAATAAAGTGAGCATCTCTCATTAGATAGGAGAAGGAGCGTGGATTGGAGCAGGGGTACAATTGTCATGTGTTTGCAAATGGCTATTTCCTTTCTTCCACTTTAGTTAAGGACTTCAATTTGCAACATTTTTCCATCCTAGACTGAAGTCTTTCCAAGGAATACAAAGGATAAAAGGTTCCCTTTCTTGTGTTATTTTCAAAATTTGTCTTTCTTCTCTGTAAGGTGCATCCTTAGAATCATTGAATAGGAGAGAATAGTACAGCAACACATTCCCCATTGAGTCTTCGCTTGTTCCAAGAGCAACCTAGTCAGTTCCACTACCCTGCTCATTCCCTTTTAACTTCTGTCTAAAAGAAAGAGAGCAAACTTCCTTTCATCCAGAATGAAAGAGAGAAAAAGGCAAGGACTTTAGTTGACACTTGTAGACCAGTTAGAAGCCTAATTCCTATATAGGTGTCTCTAAAAAAAATTCTGAAGAGCAGTGTGAGAATTTTGACCAAATATTAACATGGAACCAGGAGCTAAGTGCAGTGAAGGAAACTATGCTTTCATACTCTCTCCCATCCTCTCTCTCTTCCAGTTCTTTTGGGGATCAATAAGTGATCCATGCCAACATTCTACATCTTGATGTGTCAGTCTGATAAACAAAATGGCTGTCAAAGGAGCAGCTTTTTATCTCTGATTCAGGTGTAGGGCCATGGAAATGCTACATTTGCCCAGCTGTCTTAGCCCTTTTCAAAGAATGAAGACCGGGCCCTTAAATTCCACAGGAGCTCTTCCCACCTCCCACCACTTCAACCACTTTAGAATCACAGGGTAGGATCTTACTGGATGTTTGTACCACAGTCCAGCTGTAGTGAGGTCAGAGAATTTGGCAGCTCAAAGTGATAAAGTGAAAGGTGATAAGACTCCAAAGACGGAGTTTTACAGCATAGAGAGAGGCTCTTCAGCCCATTTTGTCTACTATAATCCAATTTCCTGCACTTAGCCCATAGCCTTGTATGCTATGGCATTTCAAGTGCTCATTAAATACTTATTAAATGTTGTGAAGGTTCCCCACTCTGTCACCCTTTCAGATAGTGAGTTCCACATTCCCACCACCCTCTGGATAAAAATATTTTTCATGAAATCTCTTTTAATCTCCTGGTCCTTATCTTAAATCTAAGCCCTCTGGTTATTGATCCCTCTACTAAGGAAAGAAGTTTCTTCCTATTTGCCCTATCTATGTCCCTCACCATTTTATACACTTCAATGAGATTCCCCTCTGCTCCAAGGATAACAACCCCAGCTTATCCAGTTTCCCTTGACAGCTGAAACGCTCCAGAACAGGCAACATTCTGATGAACCTGCCCCTTCTCTACTGCAAACATTTCCTTTCTACTTGGTGACCAGAACTGCACACTGTACTTCAGCTGTGGCCTAACCAGGATTTTATACAACTCCATCATAACCTCCCTGCTCTTTATTCAATGCCTCAGCTAATAAAGACAGCTATCCCATGTGCCTTCATGACCACCTTATCTGGACATGCACCCTGAGGTCCCTCTGACCCTTTGCACTTCCTTGGGTCCGACCATTCATCGTGTATTCCTTTGCCTTGTTAGTCCTCCCAAGATACATTACCTCACACTTTCCAGGGTTTGCCAATGTTCTATCCACCTGACCAGCCCCTCTATATCGTCCTGTATTCTAAGGCTTTGCTCCTCATTATTTACCACACCACAAATTTCCAACACTGTTTCTCTAGACTGTGAACCACATTTAGCGTGTGATTTGTGCTTGGGTGTTGAACACTGGAAATGGCAACCATGAGCCCCAATAATTGCATTAGATTGCAGAGTAGTGAAAAAAAAATCATGGATATGTAGGACACTTTTTCCCTGCCCACCTGAAACTCAGCAAATGCCAAGTAAGCAAAAACTTGTAATGCTGCAAAAATGAATAAACATAACAGCTGAGAAACCCTCAGATAACTAGACTAACAACCATGAAAAAAAATTAAACAATTCAGCACACAGAAGAATAGCCTATTCACTGTGTACCAATAATTTCTGTTTGGCATAACAAATAAATGTGTCACAATAATTGGATGAATACCTGCATCAATGTCACCTATTAATATAAAATCAAAGCAATGGTAGCTGATGTTGGCATTGTAAATGAGTTAACATCCACCCAAGTGAAATGTGAACTGTAACGCAGAATTCATCCTATGAATAAACTATGCACCACTTTTTATCTTATCACAGGAGAGATGGGATCACTTTGTCTTTCATTTAAAGTCACGTACATATCCAGATCAGTGTATATAATCACAGGTACCCTTTAGTCGACTCAACTCCCCTGGTTCGCAGTTCTGATCAACATCCTGTACTCTCACAGAAAGTAGGTGACTGCAACAAGAAAGCTTCTGGAGAAGGTTTACATCAACCCAAGCCTGCCACGACACAAGGTCCTTACCAACGCACCTGTTGCTGACTTTCCATCACTCCAGCCTGTATGGCTAAGACCATTGTGCCAAGGATTTACAATAGAGTGACCATGGCAGGAGGAATGGAACCCACACATCCTCATCGAAATCCACTTGCTCATCACAGGTCCCATCGCCCACCCACTCCTCACCCCCGGCTTCAACCTGCCAAACCAACAATGGGCATTTCTCTAATGTTTCCGCACTGGCCAAGGTCTTTGTGCAGCAAATTGGCACAAGTGGAGCTTCGCAGGGAACCTGGACAACAGCTTTGCTGCACCCCTATCGATGGCGGGCATCATTGAAGACTGCCTCCTGACAACACTCAGCAGAGGGTACAAAGAGCTCCATTTAGCCACTGTGGAAACTATTGCCTAGCTTGGTGATTGCCTTATACACTCAATAAACAACACATTGGATGCTCACTCCCATCAGAATCCAATTTCTCTTTCTATGAGTTCATTCACCATGTCTTTCTGCTGTATCTGAAACAGCTTCAAACTCCCACACTCATCACATGCTATAAAATAATTCACTGGCATCATTTGCACTATCTAAGATTATCATAGAATCCCTACAATTTCAAAGGAGGCCACTCAGTCCATTGAAACTGTAACAACAATAATTCTACCCAGGCCCTATCCCCACGTATCTACCCTGCTAAACCTCCTGACACGTAGGAGCAATTTTAGCATGGCAAATCAAGCTAAGCCGCACATCTTTGGACTGTGGGAGGAAGCCGGAGCATCTGGTGGAAATCAATGCAAACTCAGGGAGAACATGCAGACTTTGCACAGATAGTCACTCAAGGTGGTATTGAACCCGGGTCCTTGGCGCTGTGAGGTAGCAATGGTAACTAATGCACCACTTTTTATCTTCACACTTTTTAAGCTCTGTGAATTACTTTACAACTTTTTGAGTTTATGAGAAAAATATAAACTTGTGAATAGAAGTTACAACAAAGACAGATGCAATGCTTCTGAAATTCAGACAGCAAGAAACTCCAAAAGGAATGTAACCCAATCCATCATGCAAACAAGCCTCCCATCCACTGACTCTGTCTACACTTCCAGCTGCCTTGGCAAAGCAGCCAACGTAATCGAGGACTCCATGCATCCGAGACATACTATTTTGCACCTTCTTCCATCGGGAAAAAGATATAAAAGTCTAAGGTCATATACCAACCAACTCAAGAACAGCCTCTTTCCTGCTGCTGTCAGACTTTTGAATGGGCTAACTCGTATTAAGCTGATCTTTCTCTACACCCTAGCTATGACTGTAACACTACATTCTGTACTCTCCTTTCCTTCTCTACGAATGGCATGTTTTGTCTATATAGCGCGTAAGAAACAAGACTTTTCACTGCACTCTAATACAGGTAACAATAATAAATCAAATCAAATCAAATTAAAAACCTTGTGGTTTAGTGGTTTTTGAGCAGGAAGAAATGAAGACCTTAATTCACGTTCTCAGAAATGGATTTTCTTCACATGTTCATTTGTAGCTATTTTTGTGTAAAATGTGATACAATGTTTTGGTTGAAGGGGCAAAGATTGGAGGTGGAAACAAATGGCTAATTTTGTACATTAGAATAAGAATCTGCATGAATCTCAGAGGTACGTTTGGCACAACAAGCACACCTTTTCATTGAGGAACTGCAAAGACAAAACTCCTCTGTATCAGATCTTAGGAAATGAAGTACTCCCCGAGAATCTCTGCCCTATCTGTGACCCATTTGAAGAACGCGAAGGCTCTCCTGTGAATGGAATATGAGCTTGTGTACATTCAAGTGACCTCTTGAAAAGTTTCTGAAAAGCCAAAAGCTTTGCGACGAGTGAGTGAGAGTAAGAGATGAACTCCTGCCGAGGGAGTTGATGAATAATCTGCGGACCGCAAGCTGAGCCCTGAGCTCAAGAGCTGCCGGTGTACAGCACTTACACTAATCAACCAGTGTGAAACATCCATCTTAATCGCAAATGAGGGGGGGTTTCTCAAAGAGGAACCAAAGGGAGAGAAGCAGTTCAAAGCCTAAGTACTTTCTTTATATTAAGCCAGAAATAAGGATTATTATCTGTGGTAACTTATACCACAAAGAGTTCTGATATTAGAAGGGAAAGCAATATAATTTAAAAAATGCAGCAGCCTCTCATCAAAGACAAACAGTTGTGTTGACTAATTTCAATGATTTGAAGAAATATTAATGAACGTTATCGTGTCTGAAAGCAAAGCTGCTTCATGTCCATGATTTTAGCTCCTGGGATTCAAATCTCTTTTGCACTTTTAGCATTTTTCCACTCAGAATTAACCCCTTCTTAAGTATAAATGCCAAACTCAAGTCAACGGGTAGAGCGGTTTAAAGAAGGCAATTTGTTCAAGAAAACATTTGGACCATTTTAGTTTCAAGATGCATCAAGAAGCGTTCCCACTGTGTGTGGAACTCAATGCTGAGCTTGGGGTGGCACGGTGGCACAGTGGGGTTCACGCTATTGCCTCAGAGCACCAGGGACACAGATTTAATCCCCTGCTTGGGTCACTGTCTTGCCCAGTCTGCAAGATCTTCCCGTGTCTACATGGGTTTCCTCCGTGCGCTCTGGTTTCCTCTCACAGTTCAAGAGATGTGCTGGTTAGGTGCATTGGCCATGCTAAATTCTCTCTCAGTGTACCTGAACAGGCACCAGAATGTGATGACTAGGAGGTTTTCACAGTAACTTAATTGCAGTATTAATGATAGCTTACTTGTGATGCAAATAAATGACTAAACTTAAAACACTGTTGGTTGGTCCACGTCATCCTATTGGCCGCCTTCAATGAATGAGATTCTTGCTTGAAAAATATATATTAACCGGTTTTCAGTCAGTATGATAATTTTCCCTTTAGCCCTCTGTTAGAATGTACGTCAAGGCTGCCAATGTTTCTGTGGCACTGCTCTGCAGTCCCAGGGAAACGGGTGTGGGAAATTGGTGCATAGATTCAGTGCCACTTCCCTCCAGACAGTTTGAGTTATATTCCTGGCACGTTGGGTGGCACCCAGCAGCTTCTACCTCAATGTCCCTCAGAAGTCTCTTTGTCCCAGCTGGGTTTAAGTGCAGCACGTCTCCTGGACTGGTCCCTTTCATTCTGGATGGTCTCCCAGTTATTTATAATGGTGACATTGTTGCATTCAAACCAGGCTGTCAGTTGCTCATTTATCTCCTCAAGTCTTTGGGAGAACTCCCAACATTTCCCGAATGCTGGCGGCGTAACCGGAGACCAGTACTTTGGATCCATTACCTTCGCGTTTTGAGCCAATATTCATAAGAGGATTTTAAGACCCGTCTGCTATTTCTTCCTATTTCATTTACCCCTGCTGTAGAGTGCTACCATTTGGTTGCTGTCCTTTTCTTGCAAAAATGTACTTTATTTGTCAATTATCTAAAAGAACGTTACAAATGTTTGGTATAATCACTAGACTATTAATCCAGAAACTCAGCTAATATCCTGGGGACCTGGGGTTCGAATCTTGCCGCAGCACATGGTGGAAGTTGAATTCAATTTTAAAAAAATCTGGAATTAAGAATCTGCTGATGACCATGGAACCATTATCGATTGTCAAAAAAAAAAGCCCATCTGATTCACTAATGTCCGTTAGGGAAGGAAATGTTATCTGGTCTGGCTACATGTGACTCCAGAGACACAGCAATGTGGCTGACTCTCAACTGCCCTTGGGCGATTAATGCTGGCCAGCCACTGACCCCCATGTCCCATGAATTAATAAAATGAAAATGGCCATTTCAGAAAGCAATGATATTAAAGTTTTCTGCATATGTCATGTCTCTGAGGTGCTTCAATACTGTTGTGGTATGTGTAACATTCACTGTACACATTCAATATGAGTTATACAGCCCAAGGAGCTTCTATGCAATTTTCAGCCCCTCGGTGCACGATGGCTGAAAACTCTTAGACAATGACCTTCACTTGGCTAATATCTATCAACTTTAAAACATTTCTAACCTTTTCTCAATACATATGACTCTACATCCAGACAGACTGCTTCTGGAAGTATTCTCCTTACAAGACACATGGCTGCCATCTGAGCAAAAAAGCATATATGACTGCAAATATGCAAACTACATTCTGAACCCTCTCCTCTCCTTCCCTATGAATAGTACGCTTCGTCTGTATGGCATGCAAGAAACAGTACTTTTCACTGTATACCAATACAGGTGACTATAATAAATCAAATTAAAATCAAAATTAGAATTTTCCATTCCTGTGCTCTACAACTTTGTCTTCTGGAATCTTTTTACCTTGTTGGGTATCTCTTAGCCAATATAATCTTTTAAGCAGTTTTGCATGGTTTTCTATTTCTCTTGCTTATTTTTCTAACTTTCATCCAGCTAGTATCTTCATTTTGCATGGTTTCTTGCAGTGCTCATTGCTCTGTCTGTTCCTGATCGTACTTGTGTCCACTTCCAATCCCGGAAAATGCAATCTCTATGATGATAAGCAGCCTGATTCCATCACATATCTGCAGTGACTCACTTACTGAATCTAATGCTATCCGCCCCTTCTCAATAATCTCCTTATTTTTCTGTCTGCTTTTGCTTGTTCCTGTGTTATAATACTCAAGGGTGTGATTCTTCCTTGAAAATTACTGATTGACAGACAGGCTTCACATCTCTTCAGCCCTCTCACAGAAATGGCTGTCTTATTTCTGCACAACCCAAACACCTCATGGTCTTCATCAAGCCTTTCTCCCCATATTGAAGAAGGAGCAAGCACAGGTATCCCTGAGGGTTCCCGAGACCAGCGAGTTTGGAGAGGTTGAACATTGGACACGGGGTGGCAGTTATTATTTAATGTAAATATTTTTTTGGAATAAATACATATTCTTTTTATGAATTTGTGTTCTATTAGTTGCATCCCTTTTAAAAGGTGCCCCTCTGTTACATTTTGTTAGGTGTGCTGGCAATCTATATCCCTGAATCAACAAGACAATAACAGATCGTTTGCTATTCTGACACTAGCTTGTGTACGAGCTTGCTCAATGCCGACTGGCTGCTCTGTTTGCATTACAAAAGTTCTTCATTGGCTGAAAAACCCTTTGGGATATCCTCTGGTCATGACAGGAGCTATATAAAAGTAGGTGTCTTTTTTTAAAACGTCGGATGATTCTGGGGTAACTTAATTTTTCCCTATAGCTTTGATAAAGAAAGGCACCGGCTGGAAATTGAGCTCTGACCCAAAGTGAAATAATACTCATCAAGATAGTTGCAACTCTGTCTGGTGTGGCCTGTGCAGGGCACACTGAGACTCTAGTTCTCCAAAGGTGTCATCCCAACTCTGCAGTCACTCCAAAAATCCCTCAGCTTTCAATTTTTTTCTGCATACCGTTACAGTATCTCCTTCCCAAAATCCTCAAACACAAGTCACCCAAAAACCATTACATGAAAACTTTAACTGGCAACATTTCCAATAATATTCACCCTATGCCTCTCTTAATACTTGCTGTATTGGTGTTTCTGTCTAGTGGCTGCAGTACACATTGACATGGAGGGTGACTATCTGGGCAGTGCAAGTTGAGACTTCAGCCACCAAAGGCTGTATTACAGATGTGTTCCAGAGCGCTGTCAAGGAGTTGGCCATCACTCTCAAGCTCTGTGCCAAGCTGGAGTCCTTCACACTCTTTGACAGTGACAACAGGCTTTGTGGGTGGGCCTTTCAATGCACTGAGCATCCTGTTGTGTATGATCATCTACACTCTCCTGAATGCTATCCCATTAATGTCCACCTTTGAGACCTATGAGGCAGAACCAGTCTGTGACCTTGCTCTCTGATGAGTTGGCATACAAAATATGCTTTCGCTTTGGCCTTGCTGCAGCTCACTCGTGCCCAGTGACACATCACATACAGATCCCGATTCTCTAAAATCTCCTTAGTTACGGGCAGTGCCAGGATCCGATTTAGTGACTCTTAATGTCAGATGAAATGCTACTGCTTCTTCATCATAGTTCAAGTTTAGCTGCTGCCCTCCCTGAAGAGTCCACAGTGGCTGATGAGTGGGCAGTTATCAAAGAAGAGCAAAGGATGGGAAGCAGGTGGTAAACAGAAGGTCAATGGTCATGCCATTTGCAGCTTACATATTGAGCAAGAGTGCGAGGTGAGGTTGAAGCATGTGAGGAGGGGCATCATGCAGGAACACACTGTTATGTTTGTCAGCAAAGTCATGTGTCATGGCCTTAGATCTCTATATCTTCCAAAGCGTCCAGGCGATAGATACATGCCTGGTTCCAGAAAGTTCGGCCCTGCTCTCCTTAAATATGGGCCACCTTGTCCTTCAAGAGAGATGGAAAAGTGTCAGTGAGTGAGTTGCAACGTGTTTGGGTGATGTGCCTGTCATTGTTGGAACCAATGTAGAAGGAGCGAGAGGTGGGTATGAGACTGGCAGCATTGGGAGGTGTGCCCAGGAGGAGTGGAGTACCTGAGTATTAATATGGGGAACTGATTGCGAGAGGCTGCTGCTGGGTGTGTGAGAGGGAAAGGGTACTATGAGCACTGTGTCAGGTTGTTTGGTGTGTGGGGATTTCCACCACAGATTGTTCGCTTACATTGAACATCCTGGTTGGATCATTGACCTTCTTCTGGCACTGCTGCCAAGTTCTCGGCACCAGACTCCTTGCACTGACCTCTCTGCCTTGAGGGCCTCTAGGCTTCGTACGAAAATATACCATCTTTAATCCTTTCCATCTCTTGGTTCAATGCCTCCAGTGAACCATTTATTCCATTTTCTCTGTTTTCCAGATCCATAGAACTGTAGAATGTGCTGTAGGAGACTATTCAGCCCATTGAGTCTACACTGACTCTCTGAAAGAGAATCTTACCCAGGCTCACACTCCCACCCTAGATTCATTACCCCATTTACTATGGTCTATTACCTAACTTACACATCTTTGGACACGAAAGGACAATTTAGCATGGTCAGTTTGCCTAACCTGCACATTTTTCACTGTGAGAGGAAACTGGAAAGCCCAGAGAAAACCCATGCAGACATGGGAAGAATGTGCAAACTCCACACAGACAAATCACCCAAGGCAAAAATTGAACCCGGATCCCGGTGCTGTGAGTCAGCAGTGCTAATCACTGTGGCATTGTGCCGCCCCAAAGATAACCTGCTGCAGTTTCATTTGACATGGTGTAGGCTAGTGATACTACATAGTGAAGATACTAGCCATGCGCATTACTTGGTCTCCAGTTAGCAGCATGTTCTGCAGAGGGTTGCATGCTGAGATCACTTAGACTATGAGGGAGTGCAAAGATTACACATCCTGACCCCAGTACTTGAAAACAGGCCTTGATGAACAGACCCATTATACTTTATTCCAATAGTTCCATTTCGTGTTACAATTCTCCTATCATCTCTTTTTGGTTTAAATTTTAATTCCAAGCTCACTTATGATTTTACTTCCATTATACATAATCACGTTTATTTTCCTGGGGCATTTTGTTTCACTTTATCCTTTTCCTGGGATATTCCTATTTATTTTGGCTTGTTCTTGACGACCTCCTCCATTAACTAGTCCATGCAGGTACTCCTTTTCACCTAAGTTGCTCTCCTGCCGCATCGCTTTAATCTGAACTATCCCTTTAAGTCTATTTCTTCCTATCCAGCCCTTCAAAATAAATACCTGCTTATTGATCTGTTTTCCTTTCTTGCTCTTGTTACTTCTTTCTTGTTGCTGAGACCTCCTGCTGCCACCCCAGGAGGCTTTGAAACATCAGCGCTTGCTGCAGTGGAACGTTGCTCTGTTATAAATCAGCTTTGGTCTGAATTTTGAGGTAGAGATAATGATGAGGATATTAGTGCTCGCTATTATTAAATTCTACATCAGAAAGCAACTGGCAGCAACTGTACAAGTGTAATTAAACGTGTGTTAGATTCCCACTAAATGCACCAGAAAAAAATAGGGTTGGTCCATCTCACTATAAAGAGATTTTTGAATGGCAATGATAAGGAAAACAATGGCGTAATGGTATTATTGTTGGACTCATTATCAAGCGACCTAGGTAAATAATCTGGGGACCTGGATTCAAATCCCACCAGGGCAGATGGGGAAATTTGTATTCAATTTAAAAAAATCTAGAATTAAAAATCTAATGGCAGCCATTGTCAAACAAACACATCTAGTGCACTAATGACCTTTAGGTAAGGAAATCTGCTTCCTTACTTGGCCTGATCTACATGAGATTCCAGATCTATAGCAATGTAGTTACTCTTAAATGCCTTCAAGAGTGGCTAATAAATACTGGCTCAGCCAACCACATTCCATGAAAGAATGTTTTTTAAAATCTGAATTATTGATGAACAGTCTCCCTGGCACTGAAAATTAACTTTTAAAAACTTGAATCTTTCAAATTTTATTTACTGTTGGAAATGTAAAACAATAATTTCTTTAAACTTTTTCTTTCTGGTTGTTTGATCTTTCTATCTCTCAATACTCTCTCTCCTCCCTTTATCTTCCTTTTTCAACATGGTTTGGTGTTGATTAAATATTCCGATTGATACTTCCTGATACAGGTTTGGTGGGTGGGATTTTCTGGCTGTTCCCTGATGGTGGAGAATGCGAGCAACGGGAAATACTGTTGACAGTGGCGGGACTGAAAGATCCCACTGCTGGGCAATGTCTGGCTGCCTCTAGTGCTGTAAAACATAGTAAGAAGTCTCACATCACTTCTTGTGTTTACCCCAGTCCAACGCCGGCATCTCCACATCATGGTTGTAAAACATGCCATGGGGTGAGGGGAAGGGGAAATCGAACATCCTGCCCTGTGTGATTCATCAAGAGGAAACATTGTGGTTCTATCACTGAACCAGTGACTCAGAGACTGAGAGTCATGTGTTGGGGACGTGGGCTCGAATCCCACCAGATGCTGAGATTTGAATTCCATAGCAATCTGGAATTCAAAATGTCTAATGATGATCATGAAACCATTGTCGATTGTTGTAAAAAGCCAACCCGATTCATTAATATCCTTAAGCAAGGGAAAACTACAATCCTTACCTGGTCAGGCCTACATGCGACTCCAAGCCCACAGCAATGTGGTTGACTTGTAAATGACCCAGCAAATCATTCAGTTCAAGGTCAGTTAGAGATGGGTAACAAATGCTGGCCTAGCCAGCGATGCCCATGTTCCATGAATGAATGAAAAAAAAACAATTTTTCATCCCCAACTGCCCTTGAACAGAATGGTTTGCTTGGCAATTTCCAAGGGTAGTTAAGTGTCAACTACATTGGTGTGGGTAATGATTGAGATGTATTAAGATTATGAGGAGTATGGACAGGGTGAGTAGAGAGCAACTATTCCCAATGGTTGAGGGGTCAATCAGTGGGGGTATAGTTTTAGGATGACAGACAGGAGATTCAGAGGGGATTTGAGAAAAAGTATTTTTACATAGAAGGTTATAGGAATCTCGAATGCACTGCCTAGGAAGGTAGAACATAGAACACAGAACAGTACAGCTCAATACAGGCTCTTCAGCCCTCGATGTTGTGCTGAGCTATGTCTGAACCCAAGATCAAGCTATCCCATTCACTATCATTTTGGTGTGTTCTATGTGCCTATCCAATAGCCACTTGAAAGGTAATGGAAGCTGGAAACCTTAGAACATTTAAAAAGTATTTGGATGAGCACTTGAAATATCATTACATTCTAGAATATGGAACAAGTGTTGGAAAATGGGATTAGCGCGCTTTTGGTAGTAGATATTGTCATGTAGACTCGATGGGCCAAAGGATCTTTTCCACACTGTATGACTTTATAAATCTGGATATGGGGCAGATCCCTTCCTTGAAGGACATTAGTGAACTAAATGGGTTTCTGCCACAATTAATGATGATCTCATGAACTAATCAGATTAGTTAAGCAGATGTACAGAACTTTCCCTGTTCACATAGGGCTTTGATTCTCTATATAGGCTGCTGTGCCAGATCGTCTTGAATCACTGGAAGTTATAGTACAAAAGCCCATTGAAAGTCTGTGGACAAGTGTGAGTTTAATGAATGGCTAATGTTGTCTGTTCACTCCTGATCATCAAATCTGCCCTTTTGTTCCTGATTCTGATAACTCCTGATGGAATCTTTCATCCTCTCTGCTGATTAGACCCCAGCTTCAATGTTTGCCTCTCTTTTCTGACTAAACCCATACCTGCTAGCATCCATAGCATCTGGATTCTCTATTGTGGACTGAAGCCTTCTCTCCTGCTCCTCTTCCATTTTAATCCCTCCATCAGATTGCATTGCCCATCTCAATATTTTATTATCTTTGGACAGGGAATTCCTTGCAGGTCCAGCTCCTTATTTTAAATTCATCTTATTCCACTAAAACTCTTTTGCCATATCGGTTGGATGAAACAAATTTTTCTAGAGTTGAGCTGAAGAGCCATGCCATGCTTAAATTAAGTTGTAATTGGCACCTCAGTGCTCTGGCTTCTGAACCAGGTGCTGAGCCATACCCACTGCAGGTGACTAGATCCCAAAAGGGAATGCCCAGTAGAGGGTACTGACCTGGGAGAACATCAGGCTGCGAATTTGCTGATTCTCTGCACCTCTCCCCCGACCTCCCCACTACACCTGAACAACAGGTCAACTTCTTAACTGATTGGTGATTGAGCCAGGAGCCAAAGGTATGGGCTGAAGAAAGGGAAGAGCCATGACCGTTATGGAGAGAGAAGAGAAAGAGCGAGGCAGCAACAAGGAGCTGGAGCTGAAGTTGCAGCACTGAGGAGCTAAGGTCATGGATAGAATAGACTGAAATCTCTGATGGTGATTAGAGAAGGAGGAAGGGACAGTGAAGGGTGTAAACAGCTGCAGGAGCCCTGGCAGACTGTCTGGATGGCACCCCTGTGTTCAAGAGGATCCAGGAAGGGGAAGATCCCCCTCATGTCTGACAGACGAGGTAATCTTGATCATATGGTCACCAACTGAACTCTGCTTATGTATTCAAGAGGAATGATACTTGGGGCAAATGGGATGAAAGATTATGAGAAGAAAGCAGGATTAGGCTATGGAGTTAGCTAATCAGCCATGATCATGATGAATGGTGGAGCAGGCTAGAAGGGCCAAATGGCCTCCTCTTGCTCCATTCTTCTATGTTCCTATGTTTCTACCTGTCTGATTAGAGATCAGGTAGGAAGATCTTAACACTAACCTGGTGGACTTGGGGCTTCCAATGTCCATTGTAATTAGTTTTTTTTTCTCTGTGTTGTTATTCTATTAACGTTTATAAAGATTTGATGCCAATGAAGTAAAAGAAAACCTTTTTTTAACATCTTCTTGCAGTTTGTAAACTTAAATCTTACATTTCATCTGTTACCTGTTAAAAAGCCTGGGGACTGTACCAATGGGGCTTTTGGAGATTTTAGGGACAAGGAGTTGCTAGGTCAGATTTAGAAGGTGTAGGCTGAGTGGAACGATTTTCAAAGGACACTGGAAGCTTTGACCCATATGACCAGGAGAGATGAACTGACTGGAGAACTGGAATAAGAAGTCTCACAACACCAGGTTAATGTCCAATACGTTTATTTGGTAGCAAAAGCCACTAGCTTTCGGAACGCTGCTCCTTTGTCAGATGAGTGGGAGTTCTATTCACAAACATGGCATCTAAAGACACAAACTCAATTTACAAAATAATGGTTGGAATGCGAGTCTTTACAGTAATTAAGTCTTAAAGGTACAGACAATATGGGTGGATAGAGGGTTAAGTACAGATTAAAGAGATGTGTATTGTCTCCAGACAGTATAATTAATGAGATTTTGCAAGCCCAGGCAAGTCATGGAAGTTACAGCTAGTGTAATATGAACCCAAGATCCTTTTGAAACCATCCTCATGTGTGCGGAACTTAGCTATCAGTCTCTGCCCAGCGAATCTGCATTGTCATGTGTCATGAAGACCGCCTTGGAGAATGCTTACCCCGAAGATTAGAGGCCGAATGTCCGTGACCGCTGAAGTGTTCCCCAATAGGAAGAGAACACTCTTGCCTAGTGATTGTTAAGCAGTGTTCATTCATCTGTTGTCTGCATGGTTTCCTCAATGTACCATGCCTTGGGACATCCTTTCCTGCAGTGTATCAGGTAGAAATGTTGGCCAAATTGCAAGAGTATGTACCGTGTACCTGGTGGATTGCCAGCGCATGAAAGAGATTGTAAGACATATCTTGATTACATTAGTTAAAGTGTATTCGTTGCCCACTAAGTAATGCTTAATCTATGTTGATTTTAGTTTGTTTGTTACAGTAAGAGGTCTAAAATGTTAAATCTAGTTCTCCATTTTTTTCCATCAGTTGCCATCTCTTTTAAAACATCAGCAGTCTCTATAGAGAGCATAAGAATGGAAGGTTTTGATAAGAAACGTTAGGTCAAGTGGAGCATAAGATCCAGCACTACCCATTCGGGCTAAATGGCAACTTTCTATACCATATATCCTATATAATCTTATATAATACTTATAAGAAAAGGTCACGTGAGATAAGTCATTTATTTTCCTTTATGGAGGCAGTAAAGGCAGGAATGCTCTGCCATGCTCCACAAGCAGCATGGTGGCACAGTGGTTAGCACTGCTGCCTCACAACTCCAGGGATCTGGCTTTAATTCTGGCCTTTGGTGACTGCCTGTCATGTTTTCCCTGGGTTTCCTCTGCCTGCTCTGATTCCCCCCGTCCCTCCCCACTGCTCCCATTCCACCCTCCCCCACTTCCGTTACTACATGTCTCAAGGTATGTAGTGTAGGTTAGGTGGATTAATTATGGTAGATACACAGGATTATAGGGACAGATCCTGGGTAGGATGCTGTTTCTGGGGGTCAGTTTGGACTAGGTGGGGTCAAATGGCCTCGTTCTGCACTGGAGAACAGTTTAGACCTTTAAAATGTTTCAGACATTAAAATCTCCCCTGTCTTCCTGGCTCCCTCGTCCTGCTGCACCAATATCCCCCAGGCTGATAATTCCATACCACCCTACACACAGCCCTATATCACTCTGTACACAACCCCACACCACTCTGCACGCAGCCCTGTACCACTCTGCACCCAATCCCATACCACCCTATGCCCAGCACCATACCACCCTGTTTCTAAAGGTTTGGCAGAAAGGGCTATAGACAGAATGCAGCAAAGGTTTACCATGTTGATTCCTGGGATGGCAAGTCTATCATATGAAGAGAACTGTCTTTCCTGATTTATCATTGCTCTGAATAGAGTAGGTAACTCACCATTTTTGACCATGTTACTAACCTTCATAAAGCTTTCTTCTTTTTTGAACTTGCCCCCAATGTGTTGCATGCCTTCCTTCACTACATCTGAAGGCTTCGGTCTCTGCAGACCACTTCAGTTGTAGTACTTCAGTTGGCCTGTTAGTTGGCCTGGGTCTGTCTGGAGTCCATACTTTCTTACACACTTATACTGCTGACAATGGAAGTTGCAGCAGAATCTCAGGCTGTGGTGCCTGGCGGCCAAGGTTTTCTTTGTCCTGCCTTCACTCCATCCCACTCTGAGGCGAGAAGATCTGGCCCCAGGCGTCATCACATGTTGAACTTCGATCTGTGTTTGATGTTGTGAAGGGTGGTCTGGCCAAGTTGCCATAGAATGCTCCAAATGGTTGGGCTGTGCTGTACCGTCTGTACATCATGGAAATATTTATGCAGGAAAATACCTTTGACCAAAAGTCCATCAGAGACTGAGGTTCTGCAGGAACTGGAGATGATGGATCCTGGTCTTTTAGCAGACTGTTAAAGTCATTTTGCAGAATGTCTCATCATCAGAACTTTCAAATAAGCACTGAGATGTAGTCTGAAAAGGGCCCTTCTTGTCAGAACCTTCCTGCACATTTAGAGTCTCAGCATCACTGTGTGCTGGCCTGCAGGTGGCCATGGTGGGGATGAGACCATTCTTCACCTCTTTCTGGATGAAGCCTTTGCAGGTGAGGGCGACAGTGATCTTTGCCAAGGTTCATCCTAGCACATTGTGAACGCAGGACTTTGTGCTCTATGGGTTGTTCTCAAGGACGCACACTGAGAGTAATAACAATTCAAATCAGTGAAAAACCACCCTTTGACATGCCCAAAGTTTGTTGTCTACAAATGGAAAAAGGTGACCGAGTGTTGCAGATTGGCACATTCCAAGGTTCAGGACTATGTGCTGAAGAATGCACCAAAAAATGACTCGATGGAGAAGGCACACAGTATAAGGCCCTCCCACCAGAGTACATTGAGGGACTAGAACTGTGGAAAACCCCCTGGGCTGTATGTAGCAGAGAATGTTTGACAAACAAGGTGGGATTTTCTGGCCTACCTCGCCCCAAAACCGGAAAATCCCGTCTGAGATCAATGGACTTTTGCATGGTGCGTTGCTTGCCTGCTCCAATTCCCACGATTGGTGGGACAGTACAATTTGTCCCTAAAAGTATAACCTATAATTGTAGGTATAGTGCAGCATCTCCCCCTGGCCCCCTGTCTATTCAAAACTGAATTGTATTGCACTTCATACAATATCAAATTTGAACAGTTATGTACTGTACTTATACATGTTTTATGAGTAAAGTATGCACTTTGACAAAAAATAATCGGGAACAGAGTTCTGTTGTGTTGACTTCCTTTTTATGGAGATGGCCTCTTTATCTTTAACGTTCAATCACTTTTACTAACTAGTTCTAACACTTACAGGAAGAAGTTCAGACTTCAAACAACTTACATTTAATATGCAGAGGTCTCCTCCAGTATTAAGCTGCCTGCACTAATTCATTTTTGTCACTTCATCTACATGATGGAACAAGCTGTAAACTGATGGCTCCCACTTACCTGATAAGTATTTAGCAGCTTTTGGAGGATCATTAACAAATGGGCAGACTTTACTCATCAAATGATAGTGTCACTTTGCTGGCTGCAACACGGTGAATTAGAGGAACGCCCTCAGCATTAAATTATGTATTTTTCTTTCAATTGACTGTAGGATAGCCAGTATGATACATGCCCTACCCCCCCCCCCCCCCCATTGATCCCTAGACAACGACAATCCTTTTATTATATAAAAGAAAACCTCACTAATGCATCGCCTCTAAGAAACTCAGCTTTTTATTTGACACACTTAAATTCCCCTCAAAAAGCACCAGTCAAACTGAGATTGAGTACTGTTGCATCCTCCACTCTAACCATCCAGCATTTCTTAATTGGAACAAGAAAATACTTGTTGCCTGGTAGAAAATGGAACTCTCTTCTTTAACCTCCAACCTCTTTCTGCTGCAGATTTTCTTCTCTATCCCCAGCTCACTGATGCTACAATGTTCAGCACCCTCAAAGTTAAGTGCCCTCAAAGTTAAGTGCCCTTCCCATTGAACACACAAGCTTTGGCAGGGTCAGCACGAGATGACATTGCAAAATAATCCTGGAATCACAGCCCCCGGATTTTTGCGTCATCTCAATCTCCTTTCCTTCCTCAATCTTCCTCGTCAATTCTTTTGACATCTAAAATCGAAATTTGACCACACCTAATTTCTGCTTCCTGAGTCTTCCCTGCTACGCTGCGTTTGGCCTTTCTCCTTCCACTTTATGACAAAGCAACTGAGAAAAAAAACTGAAGCATTTTTCTCTGACATTTACTTCAGTTTTGTCTGTTTGAATTCTGTCCCCTGAGAGGTTTAGCCCCTCAACTTCATTCCTCCAAATTATACCTCAACTAATCCTGACGTAAATAACATAACAAATTATCTGACGGGTAGCAGGTAGACTGAGCTGTCCTTTTGAGACTCTGACATCATTTAACTCAGTATCAAGAACTGTAACATCACAATCAGACCAAATAATCTTTCCAAAGTGATTGACTGGCTGCTGGAAAATATAAGGGGATGGGGGGAGGGGGGTGGTGGCTGTTGGCATGAACAAATGATCATACTGAATTAACAATTAAGCTATGACTTTTTCATATTAAGTACTGGATGTTTGACATTAAGATTCATCATTAAGACTAAATCAGTTTTACGGATCCCAGTGATCATGTTAAACTTCAAGTTTCTAGGTATCCAGATCACCAACAACCTGTCTTGGTCCTTCCACACTGACACTATAGTTAAGAAAGCCCACCAATGCCTCTACTTTCTCTGGAGGCTAAGAAAATTTGGCACATCCAATTCGATTCTCACCATTTTTTACAGATGCACCATAGAAAGCATCCTTTCTGGCTGTATCACAGCTTGATATGGCTCCTGCTCTGACAAAGACCACAAGAAACCACAAAGGGTTATGAAAGCCCAATCACCAAAGCACCAAGCAAACCAGCCTCCCATCCATTGACACTGTCTATACTTCCAACTGCCTCGGCCAAGCAGCATAATCAAGACCCCACACAGCCCAAACATTCTCTCTTCCACCTTCTTCCTCTGGGAAAAATTCACAGAAGTCTGAGCTCAGACGACCAACTCAAGATCAGTTTCTTCCCTGCTGCCATTAGACTCTTGAATGGATCTATCTTATATTAATTTGATCTTTCTCGACACCCTAGCTATGATTGTAACACTATTTTGGCACCCTCTTTTTTCCTTCTCCCCTCTGTACTGTATGAATGGTATGCTTTGTCTGTATGGCGCGCAAGAAACAATACTTTTCACGGTGTGTTATTACATGTGGCAATAATAAATCAAATCAAATCAATTCAAAAAAAGTGTGGCTTTAACATGAATAACTGCTCTTCCAGTACTAAAATATTACAATACCCGTATTAACCTTTGTGGATCAGATTGTTTCCTTCATGGCTGTGCCAGTATGTAGACCTTCAACATCATGTTATTCTCCTCACATTAGCTTTACTTAGGAACATTCAACTTACATTAGACTGAAATCAAATCTTGTGAGGTCATACATAGTCAATGTGAATTCTGTTTGGTGAATTCTTGCTGGTTCCTCTTTCTCCTTCCCCTTACTAAACATTATATACAGGAGTCTGACAGTTATAAATCAAATCTTTCAGGGTTTTTGTGACCCTTGTCAAGTGGCACAATTCTGTTCCCCAGGATCAACGTTGACTGAGATAACAGGTCTCTTCTGCCACAGGCAATTTATCACTATTTGCTGCTATGGAGATATCTGTAATGTTTATAAATACCTGTTAAGTTTACAAAGAACCATCAGGTAATTCAGTGTTGACAGGTTCAGAAACATTTCTTGATGGCAACACTGACTGTCTACGTCTCAAGTGGTCCACATGTTTACGAATGATCCATCTCTATGAAAGGGGTCTGATCTTAGAGACAATAATTCTAGGATCCAACTTAATCCACTATCATTCTTTACAATGGTTAGCACTGCTGCCTTGCAGCATCAGGGACCCGGGTTCGATTCTCAGCTTGGGTCACTTTCTGTGTGGAGTTTGCACATTCTCGCTATGTCTATGTGGATTTCCTCCAGGCGCTCTGGTTTCCTCCCATAGTTTCAAAGACATGTTGGTTAGGTGCATTGACCCGAACAGGCGCTGGAGTCTGGCATCTAGGGGAATTTCACAGTAACTTCATTGCAGTGTTAATGTAAACCTTACTTGTGACTAATAAGTAAAGTTTAGTTTAGTTTTTTTTATATGGCTTCATTTACCATAAATGATCATATCGTACTATGTGAATCTTGACTTGCTTTCTGATTACTTTGGCTGGCTTCTAGCCTCCCTGGCAAATGTGGAAACATGAGGCTCAGTCTCATTCTGAGACGATGTCTCATTAACAGCTCTGCTGGTAGAACTCCCGTTGTTGTATTGGAATGGTGAAATAGCTAAGGAGGAATCATGAGGCTTTGGTGTCCAAGGTTCCTCCTGGCAGTTTCCTTAGGCTAGACTTGAAAGTTTGGACAACTCTCTCAGATGGTCCATTTGATGGTGAGTGACAAGGCACAGTTCCAATTGGTCTAATACCATTCAGAGTGGTGATATTTTGAAATTCAGCATTGTGAATATGCTTCCATTCTCTGATACCATGACTTCAGGTAAACCGTGAGCTGAAAAACTCTGTGATAATCTTTCCTAATGGAAGCATGCCATGTAGACAAATTCACCTCAAAAATGTCCGCAGGGAGGACATGGGAAGTGGGTGATTGAAAGTGGGCAGTTGGTGTATTGAGGAAAGGCCAGGAAAAAGAAGTCCCGTGGTCATTGGGCCTGAATAAGGGTGTCCAAAGTTAGAAGGAGACATCTAATGGAGGGGCATTCCCCCACCCACCCCCATTCCTTCCCAAAGCCGAAGCACGATCACCTTTGGGCTTCCCCCATGTTTGTGAAATCCTCCCTAAAAAATTGAGGCTGGATAGGAAATGGCCCTTACATGGCCAGTAACTGGCTGGGTTCAGTTGGCTGGATGTCCGATTTGGATTATATTGGTACCAACAGCATTGGGTTCAATTCCTGTTCTGGCTCAGGTGGATTTAAGACCTGTCCCTTTGCTCTATCTATTTTGGAAACTGTAGTGCTTGGGTCAGGCCTGTCTCTGAGCAGAGAACTGAAGAAGACCTTTCTATATCTTTATCTTGCTTTAAAATGCTCCTTAAAGCATATTTCTTTGACCAAATGTTTGGTCATGGTATCTCCCTTTTTGTGTTGACGTCAAAAATCTTTTTGTTAATATCATGCATATTTGATGCTTTGGGACATCTTAAAGTTAAAAGCATGATATAAATGAAAGTTATTGTTATTGGATATTTTGGATGATTACAATAATTGTATTCAGTTTCTTTAAAATTGGAACTTTTATGAAGAAAGATCCCATGGGTCGGAACTGTTAACTCTGTTTCTCTCTCCACAGATGCTGCCCGATGTGCTGAGTTCACCAAATCACAGAACTGTTACAATGCAGAAGGAGGCCACTTAGCCCATTGTGTCTGCATCAGCTTTTCAAACAAAGCATTAAGGTCTAACGCTATTCCCTGTCTTTTCCCCAAGCCCCTGCACATTGTTTCCATTGAAGTAGTCATCTAATGTCCTCTTGAATGCTTCGATTGAACCTGCCTCCACCACACTTCCAGGCAGAGCACTCCAAACCACCCATTGTGTTAAAAAGTTTTATCTCACGTCACATTTGCTTATTTTGCAAATCACCTTAAAATGGTGCCCTCTCCTTCTTGATCCTTTTATGAGCAGGAACAGTTTCTCTCTAACTACTCTGACAATTTTGAGTATCTCTATCAAATCTCCTCTTAGGCTTTTTCTCTCCAAGGAATACAGACCCCACCTCTCCAACCTATCCTCATAACCGAAGTCTCTCATCTCTGGGACCATTCTTGTAAACCTCTTCTGCACTCTTCTAGTGTGTTCTCATCCTTCCTGAAATGTGGTGCCCAGAACTTATACAATATTTCAACTGAAATCTAACTAATATCTTGTATAAGTTCAGCATAACCTTCTTACTCTTGTACTCTATGCCCTTATTAATAAAGCCCAGATACTATATGCTTGAATTTATTTCTCCACCTGTCCTGTTTTCAATGGTCTGTGAATACACACACACCCAGGTTCCTTTGCTCTTGCATCCCATTAAGAATTTTGTCCCTTACTTTTTTAAAATATATCTTTACTGAAGACTCTTCCATTTTATATCAATAATACAACAAACTCTCAAAGATAGGTGCAGTACAGCAAGATCATTTTCAAACAAATACAAGAAGAAAGACAGAGGAAGAAAAAGAAAACTGCCAATCTAGTTGGTTTGGATTATTCATTGTATCCAGAGCCTCCCACCACACAAGTAATAAAAAAACAAAGGATGACGGGATGTCAGGATATCAGGATAATAGGATACAGCCACAATTGGCTCAATGGTACCCAATCAAGGATAATGGTAACAAAGTGACAGAACTTATTTTTGATTTTGATTTGCTTTACTATTGTCATATGTATTAACATATAGTGAAAAGTATTGTTTCTTGCGCGCTATACAGACAAAACATACTATCCATAAAGAAGGAAATGAGAAAGTGCAGAATGTAGTGTTACAGTTATAACTAGGATGTAGAGAAAGATCAGCTTAATGCAACTTAGTCCATTCAAAAGTCTGACAGCAGTAGGGAAGAAGCTGTTCTTGAGTCAGTTGGTGCTTGATCTCAGACTTTTGTGTCCTTTTCCCGAAGGAAGAAGAGAGAATGTGCAAGATGCATGGTGTCCTTAATTATGCTGGCTGCTTTGCCGAGGCAGCGGGAAGTGTTGACAGAGTCAATGGATGGGAGGCTGCTTTGCGTGATGGATTGGGCTTCATTCATGACCTTTTGTAGTTCCTTGCAGTCTTTGGCAGAGCAGGAGCCATATCAAGTTGTGATTACAACCAGAAGGAATGTTTTCTATGGTGCATCTATAAAAGTTGTAGCTGACATGCTAAATATTTTTAGTCTTCTGGGAAAGTAGAGTAAATGGAAAACTTTGCAGGAGTAAACTGGACAATATGGAGCACAGAACTTTAAGATAGGGGTCCCAAACCTTACAGAACACATTCAATTTAACTCAAAGTAAACAAGTCAAGAATTCAATTGGTATACACTCCAGAATGATTTTATATCAATTCTGAATTGACAGGGGTTTTTTGCTAATCCATCAGTACAAGATATTCTCCATACTGTAAATGTTAGGATATTTGTATAGCCTTTTCCCATTACTGATCTTGTTGTCTGGGAGATCCCCAGATATAAGGGATCTAACTCTGAGGCCGTATGAATGATCATCTCAAGGTCTTAAATCATCAGGCCTTAATCTTAACACAGGGCCAAAAGCAATGCAGATAATCTCTCAGGTCCATTGAAATGCAAGTTTCGATGCATTGAATAACTCACACTTTCTATCTCTTTAAATGAAGTTTACTAGAAAAGGATGTTAGTGCCAATGAAATTTAAAGTCATATCAAGCACTTCAAATCAAAGTTCCTTTGAATGGTGATATCATGCTGCTCCAGAGGTCAGTCTGGTCACCTTCATTGTCTGAAGTGATGTACAATTTGCTCCATATGAAGCAATATAACATTTGCTCCATTTGCCTCCTTTTGGAGCTGTCAGTTAACCATAGCAGGGGAGGGTATAGGGTAAATTCCAGTCACACCTACCTGGGCACCTTACATCAAAAGCATCAGAACAAATGCACCAAACTTCAAACTGCATTGGTTTAGGAATAGGGAATTAGGAGTTAATCTCTTCTAGTGAATAAAGTATGTTCATTTTTTGACAGTCCTGTTTGAATTTAATTTAGGTGGCATGGTAGCACAGCGGTTAGCACTGCTGTTTCATAGCGCCAGGGACTTGGGTTCAATTCCCAGCTTTGGTCACTGTCTGTATGGAGTTTGCACATTCTCTCTATCTGTATGGGTTTCTACCCACGGGTGCTCCGGTTTCCTTCCACATTCTGAAGGATGTGCTGGTTAGGTGCATTGACCCAAACAGATGCTGGAGTGAAATTTCACAGTAACTTCATTGCAATGTTAAAATAAGCCTTACTTGTGACTAATAAATAAACTTTAACTATCCATGCCATAAGTAAGCTCACATTAACACTGCAATGAAGTTACTGTGAAAATCCCCCAATTGCCACACTCCGGCAACTGTTTGGGCACACTGAGAGAGAATTTAGCATGGCCAATGCATCTAGATATTCATATAGAATAATGTCCATTAAGTGTTTATTTTATTAATTATTTTATTAATAATTATCAATTATTATACAGTAAAAACTACTGCTTTTATCCCCTTAACTCTGGTGGTGATGTTTATTGGCATAGGTATCTCAGGTTTATTAAATTGTTGCAAAGACTGCATTAACTAAAGAGTCAATCTAGGCCTGCAGATATCATTCTCTATGTTATCTTACAGCATGGAGCCTTTTTGCATCTTGAAGAGGGGGTAAAACTCCCCTGAATGTTATGGTAATCGGTTAGATCGTTTCGGAATGCTGCCTTCCAGGGCACGGCCTACATTTTACTTTCAAATTTTAATAGATTCGAAATTTCGCCCTACATTTTGTCCTGTTTAACAGAATATTCCGCACACAGCAACATAGCCACTCCTTTGTTCCAAGAAAACAGGATTAAAGAAAGAAAAAAGAAACAGCAGGAGACCACTTCTGTGCCCTCCCCCAGTACCAGCTCCTGGCATTGGGTGACTGGCACCCAGAGAAGCTGGACCTCGCTGAGAAATCACTGATTTAAGAAGAGGGGGTAAATATTTGTGTATTTCTTTTTGAATATTAAAAACTCATTTTATCCGTCTGCACATGAACAGTGGGGTGAAGGCGGCGACTGATGGACTTTGTGTCACAGCAATTGTTCATCATAACTTCAAACATCTCGCCTTATGATGCGTTTACCAAGGTCACTTGTGGGACTTGCTGTTGTGTGACCCCAGTGGCCCTGACAGTCCAAAGCAAGGCAGCTATTTCAGCGAGAGGGAGAAGAAAAAACAATCATTGGAAAGCTCTCAGGATCCTTGCTCATATAAAAAAAAACCCAATACGCTGGGGGAAGCGAGATGAGTTATCATCAAAGCAGAGGCACACAGCATGACTGTCACGAGCCAAAAGTTACAATCACACACTGGCTGAAATTTCACTTCAAGCGCAAGCATTGCAGTAATTAAAAATGTGATTCCTGCTGATTTACCATCCAATTAGCAGCAAGAGAGCCTTGCTTTCATCCTCGCTTCTAGGAGATAGCCCCAACTTGAAAGTAAAGTCTGTCAATTTTTATTATACCGTTCTATTTATTTGTATATTTACTCTATCTAATGTCTTGAACGGAAAGCCATTTCTGCTGAGGAGGATTTTTTTGCTACAATGCGGAAGGGTAACAAGGAAGAACAGCAAAAAAAGGATACATTTGAAAGGGGAAATGAGTTGTATTCAGATTTCCAAATACCATGTGAGTGGACGCACTATATTGAACTGGGAAACTGTCCAGAAAGGTGCCTCTCTCTTTTTCTTGGTCCCAGTGGCTCTTTAAACTCGATTTTTAAGTTCTTCCAGCTCCTTTTATTCACGAGTGGGTATATATTTCAGACTTTCTTGCCCACGCACTAATACATGCAGTTCAGCAGCGCTTTCCAAGGCTCAGTGCCGTCTGCAGCCTAAGACTTCAAGAAGAGAGTGTAAAAATTCCAGCTGAGAAAAAAAATACATCGGCTCAAATCCTACAGTCAAGGCATTAGCTGCACAATTATTATCTCCATGAACAGACCATTGTCCATTGTAGTCTTCCTGCTGTAATAGTCAAAGCCTATTATTCATACTTAATAATTTCATAACCATGTTGAATATGTATGCATTGCAGAATTTTCTGTTACCATGGAAAACATCCATTTTAATTACATGGCATATCATATTTTTGTTATGCGAATAAACGCCGGCCTTCCCAAAATAATTTACAAGGTTTCGCCGCAAAAAAAAATCAAATTATCATCGTGCCTTAAAGCGGGCAGCACCGTCTGAAAATTCTTGCAGTAAGATCCATGTGTTTTTGGAGTACACAACTCGATATATGCATCTTTAATCATCATTACAAAATTCCCGGATCTCCTGTGGTGTTGCTTACGGGTAGTCCGGGACCCGCAGTGTGGTTTTTTTGATGTTTATCCCAGTTCTATTCAAGTTGGAGCACAACAGCAGACTGCCTGATGCTGCAGTACAGCGAGTCGACAGAAGCAAAATGTCACAACTCACACAAGGCAAAAAATATCAGGTACCTTATTACTATTGAAAGATATGTGAGCCTTGCAGATGTAACATTCACCCACACCCACCACTTTAGAAAAAAAACTTGCTAAACATGGATATAAAGTTTATTTTATTAGTTTCACAGATGGGCTTACATTAACACTGCAATGAAGTTACTGTGAAAATTCCCTAGTCGCCACACACCAATACCTGTTCAGGCACACTGAGGGAGAATTTAGCATGGCCAATCCAGCTAACCAGCACGTCTTTTAGACTGTGAGAAGAAACCAGAGTAGCCGGAGGAAACCCCACTCAGACATGGGGAGAACATGCAGAATCCACACAGACAAAGACCCAAGGTGGGAATTGAACCCAGGTCCTTGGTGCTGTGAGGCAGCAATGCTAACCACATACACATTCCTCCTCAAACCCCACTTTTAATGTCGTTCACCTTTCAGTTGTTGACACCACCACCCCTCCTACCCACACTGTGTGTGGCATTTGTCTGAGAGGGAAGTGCTTTGTTCCTTTATTAATTCATCCTGCCTCTCTCTTCAAACCTTCCTTTTCAGCTATTTATAATATAAAATAAATGATATTTTTGTTCTGTTATGGAATTAGGCTTCTTGCTGTTTGTATTTTGCTGTACAAGGAAAGTTTATTTCATTGGAAGGGAAAAAATGGTGCAGATGTGGGAAAACTTGCCCAAATAAAGACAGAGTATTTACCCTTCTAATCCCCCTGACACAAAGGTGCAATTTAGCATGGCCAATGCACCTAACCCGCATGTTTTTGGACTGTGGGAGGAAACCAGAGCACCCAGAGGAAACCCACACACACATGGGGAGAATATGCAAACTCCACACAAACAGAGACCCAAGCTAGGAATCGGATGCAGGTCTCTGACATTGTGAGGCAGCAGTGCCAACTACTGTGCCATTGTGCCACTCTCCTTCCTGTTTGTAATCTCACTCAGGCCCATTCAGCAGCCTTCTGAGCTGGGACAGTTGAACAATTCAGATGAAAGATTACTTTGTAGCAACCATTGGCACATCTCTAGGAGGGTCTCCAATGGTGAGTCACCTGGTTGATTTAGGTGTAATTTCAGATTCATGACCTCTTAGATTTGATCAAACTTTTCATTTTAAAACTCTTCAAAATTATGATTAATAGGCCAGTTTTCAGGAAGAGGACATAATACATCTGAGCTTGCTGAAGATACAAATTTAGGGGGGAAAATAAGCTGTGAGGAGAATGCAAGGAGACCACAGATTGTGGCGGACATATTATTAAGTGAGTGACAGGAACATGGCAGATGGACTATAATGTGGGAATGTGTAAGTTGTCCATTTTGGAAAGGAAAATATAAAATTAGATGGTGAGAGACTGGGAAATATTGGTATTAAGAAGATTCTGAGTGTCTTTACACATGAAATACAAAAATTAACATGCAGGTATAGCAAGCAATTAGGAAAGCAAATGGTATGTTAGCCCTTATTGCAAAGACATTGGAGTATGAGAGTGAAGAAGTCTTACTGCAGTTGTATAGGGTCTTAGTGAGGCCATATCTAGAGTACTATTAACAGTTTTTTTCTCCGTACCTAAGGAAGGATCCAGATTGGTTTCTGTGATCAGGGGATGGTCTGATGAATAGGATTGAGTAGTTTAGGCCTATATGCCTGGAGTTTAGAAGAGTGAGAGGTGATCTCATTGAAACATATCAAATTCCTAATGGGTAAATGATGGGAGGAGGTTTTCCCTAGCTAGGAGACTTATGTATTTTCTCCCCTTGCCCCTGTGATATGTTTTGTAGCAGTAGAGGCAGCCAGCTATTGATGGCATCTTCCGGTTCCGCCACTGTCAATGGATTTTCCAGTTGTTCACATCCTTTGCCACCAGTGAACTCATGGTCGGGGATTGCCATCAGCGGGACAGGAAGATCCTACTGCTGGCAATGGCCAGAAAATTTCAGCCATGTTCTTGGAATAAATGTTTGACTTTTAGGACTAGACTCAGTTTCACTCAAAGGGTTGTGGACCTTTGGGATTCTCACCCAGAGGCTGTAGATGCTCAATCATTGAATTTATTCAAAATGGAAATCATTAGTTTTTTGGATAAGACTGGGATTGAGGGAAATTTTGAGAAGGTGATGGTAAAGATAACAGATCAACCTACTCCTGCTCCCAATCCCTCTGGTCTATGTTCATGTTTTAATTTGAAATTGAGTCTTTTACATTGGTGAGAATATCCATGCAACCCGCTATGGTGAAGGCAGCTTGCCATTGGCCGGTGACAGGAACTTCTGGGATTGCCGTTGTCAATAGGGTTTCTGGAAAATTCTGGCCAGTGTTTTCCCATTGAGACATTTTATATTATTCTATCAGAATCTTTCTATTTTATTTAACTGGCATTTTTTTAGAGCTTATCATCTTTCTCTTAGGCCATAAGATATAGGAGCAGAATTAGGCCACTTAGCCCATCAAATCTGCTCTGCCATTCAATCATGGCTGATATTTTTCTCTTCCCCATTCTCCTACCTTTTCCCCATAACCTTTGATCTCCTTATTAATCAAGAACCTATCTATCTTTGTCTTAAAGACACTCAATGACCTGGCTTCCACAGCCTTCTGTGGCAAAGAGTTGCACGGATTCCCCACTCTCTGGCTGAAGAAATTCCTCCTCATCTCTGTTTTAAAGGATCGTCTCTTTAGCCTGAGATTGTGCCTCCTGGTTCCAGCTTTTTTTACTAGTGAAACATCCTTTCCACATCCATCTATTCAGGCCTCCACTATTCTATAAGTGCCAATAAAATCCCCCTTCATCCTTCTAAATTCCAACAAATACTGTCCCAGAGTCCTCAAGTTTTCCTCATACGATAAGCTTTTCATTCCAGGGATTATTCTTGTGAATCTCCTCTGGACTCTTTCCAGGGCCAGCACATCCTTCCTCAGATATGAGGCCCAAAACTGCTCACAATACTCCAAATGGGGTCTGACCAGAGTCTTATCCATCCTCGGAGGTACATCCCTGCTCTTGTATTCTAGCCCTCTCAACATGAGTGCTAACATTGCATTTGCCTTCCTAACTGCCATCTGAACCTGCAAGTTAACCTTAAGAGAATCTTGAACAAGATCTTCCAAGTCCTCTTGTGTTTCTGATTTCTAAGCAGTTTCCCATCTGGAAAATAGTCTATGCCTCCATTCTTCTTTCCAAAGTCCATAACCTCACACTTTTCCACATTGTATTCCATCTGCCACTTCTTTGCCCACTCTCCTAACCATCCAAGTCCTTCTGCAATCCCCCTGCTTCCTCAATACCACCCATCCCTCTACATATCTTTTGCTGCAATAACTCTGAATACAATATGTGCGCGTCTCCTTTTAATGGGGCAAACTGACCTGCTTGCAAGAGAAATGATACATTTCATGGTCTCATGTAGCGATGATACATGCATGTTTCTGTGATGTTGGGAATGGGATGAGCTACATTGTCTCGGCCAGAGGTTTTCAACCAACTGCCCGAAGGTATCTGTGAGAAGGTTTCAAGGGATCTGTCAGTGGCTCCCTATTCCCACTGCACATACAATATAAAGTATAATTAAAGCTGATCCCTGATGATTACAATGTGCAGGGTACAGAATGTAACCTTCCAGACTCAGGTCACTGATTAACACCAACACAATATCAATTTAATCTCTGGCCCCACATACAATGTGAGGAACTGGAAATTGCTGCTTGGCCCCAGAGGCTGATGGTCGTTCATTCAGCAACATGTTGCCAAGGAGACGGCATCCAGCCTCAGCGGGCACACTCTGCTCACTTTGTTAGCAACTGACAAAAGGAAAAGTGAGAGCTGGTACGGCTGTTAACACCTTCAGTCTCATCAGCATTCTTATCATCTTTAGTGACACATCATCAACTTCAGCAACCATCTACTAACTTCAGTATGACAGCCTATTAACTTCAGGCCAACTGTACCAATCTTAGTGACCATTTACTAGCCTCAGTGACAGTTCATTCATTAACTATCTACTAATCGTGGTGTAATCATGCTGACCCTGCTAATAGACAAGTAACTTCAGAAGAACTCTATCAACCTTAACTAACTTTAGCTTTACTAAACCAGGATTAACCTCGAGAATAATGTGTACTAGTCAAAGATGTCTCCATAACTTTATAGAATGGTTTACAAGGGGCTTATGGAATTTCCCTAATAGGGGGACTCTGAAGCAAAAAGATTGAGAACTCCTGCTTGAAGTAGTCAAAAACTAAATAAAGTTAGTTGAAGGAGACAGCAGCTTTCTATGTGTAACTATACAACAGAACACAACCCTAATTAAAGATTATCTCCTTAGTAAATATCTGCAATCATGATCCATAGATCCTTACAATAAAGAAGGAGGCCATTTGACTCACTGAGTCTGCACCAATCACAATTCCATCCAGACCCTATGCCCATAAACCCATGCATTTGGCTTTGCTAGGCCCCTGACACTAAGGGGAAATTTAGCATGGCCAATCCACCCATGGAAAAAATCCCATCTTTTGTGGGATCCAAAGATCCCACACATCTTTGGACTGTGGGAGGAAACTGGAGCATCTGGAGGAAAAGCTCTTGATAACCATCTAAATTAAGAAGAAACCTCTATAGTTCAATGCAGTTCTGAACGCCAACTCTTTCCTTAGTCTGTTCATATTCCAAAGGATCAGTAAGTACAATAGTTTTATATAACATATCTATATATTACCCATGTTAGAAAGTTATGTGTAAGTATTTTGTGAAATAACAAATAGATGACATTGAAGCGTTTTGGAGGACAGAAAAACACCAGCTAAAAACTAAACTCCATGATTCTACAGAAGAGCTAGGAGGGGAGTGATGGACCAAATGGCCTCCTTCTGTGCTGTACAATTCTGTGATTTGTAATACTCCCTGTTTCAATATCTGTTTTCCATCTTTTACAAATGAAAAATGTGATTAGTATACAAAAATGAAGATAAAATCTGAATGATTTATTGATGGTACAGTTTGTCCAATGTGCCCCATTGATGGTGCTCTGAAGTTCAGTAACAATGTACTGAGTTACCTGGGTTAGAGCCTGGGTTAGAGCCTGGGTTTGAGCCTGGGTTTGAGCCAGGTTATGATGTGCACTGGATGAGACTGAGTGAGATTCTCTCCCAAAATCTGAAGTGTCAAATTTGGGTGGCAACCGGAGTAAATTACGCTGTTATTTTTCAGCAGGAGTTTACAAAAGAATCTCCTGCATTCTGTACACTGCTGAGTGCACTGGTGTGAATCACATTAAAATTCAATGTGAAGGATCTGTTTCTGCTGGAGAGGCTGGCAGCATAGCACTAAGTGGGGTCATTGCACATGTGCCGGTCTGCCGGAGCTGAGATTGGCACATGATCTGCCGGCCTCTGGATTGCAGGTCAGCTCAACCACTGGTGCGACTCCTGCAATGCTGGCCCTCTCACCCCCTCACTCCCCCTCAATGGCTCGATTGCTGGTTAGCCTCGACCCCCTTCCCAACCACAATCACCCACCTCCTCCACTGATCCCCTTCCCGCACCACCATCAGTCCCAAACCCCCCCTCCACTGTGTCGACTCACGTTCCGCAGTCCCAACACCCTTCCCCAAGCAGGCTCCATCCATCCCCAATCTGGATGGCCAGACCCGATCGCTGGCCTCCCTCCCCCACTGATTCTAACTGCAGAGTGGCAGCAGGGCACCTCCCCATCCCCATTGAATGTCCCTCAAAATCCCTGCCCCCATTGGGTCCTGCCCCATTAGACCCTACCCCCTTGGCATTGCCCAGTGGACAATGCACCTGAGCATTGGCACTTTGCCTCTTGGACAGTGACAGAAGGCTCAGCCACCCAACCATCCGGGAGAACCTCAATTGCCTACCTTTCACTCCAGCAGCGTCGGGTCACCAGCTTCCCGCTGAAATACTCCAGGCCGGAGGTGTGGGGAGGGTGGTGAAGTGGGCCGGAGACTATGGTTGTGGGCCTGGCATTTAAATAGTATGCAAATTAGGCACTGCCTACGTTATGCAGCTTCTCACCGATTTCCATCTTAGAAAATATCTCTTGCTTGCTAAGAACGGAAAAATGATGAAGCCTTGAATAAACAAAGTGAATTTTTATTAAACGGAGGCAAGTAAAACTCTATCAAACTGAATTGTCTTGGATAACTCCAGCTGGATCATAGTAATAATATAGATAGATCATAGTAATAATATAGATAGATCTATAGATCTGGATGGATCTGAGTACATTCTTAACTCAATGTGTCTGGGGCGGTTAAAAAAAGCCCAATATCAAACGGGAAGCATATGCCCATACTCATTCCAAACACCCTAAACATGGAATTATTAATTAGATCACTGTGGTTTCTGCGTTAGCAAAGCTAGTCCCCCCCATTTTCTTGTGGTTATGGATTCCAATCCTGTCGCTGCCTGTTATAACTGATTCTGCAAGCTCCAAGAGTTGCTACAGTGATTTCTTTTGTCGCCTGCAGTTTTCCTGCCAAAGGAAGAACAATAAAACTAAGAGGAATGATCAGAAAGTTTCACATCAATGTGCTGTAGCTTGTCTCTGCCTGAATCATTCTTCAATAGAACTAGAATTTTTACAGTAACTGCAAGTCGAGAGCGAGACCGGCTTTGATTCAATTATGTTGACCAGATGGAAGGAGTTCAGACAATGCTCCATGGCCATTGTGGCAATAAAGCTTTTAATGTTAATATATTACAACCTTTGTTTGGGCAAAGGGAGAGGATAGGGTGATTAAGAGACAGGAGGCTCTCTCTTCCATGTTCTTCCATTGTTTACCGTACCCTTCTGTGATCATGAGAGTTGCTTGCATTCTGGTCTTCCTCGATTCCATTGTGAAACAAATGAGTTCTGCATTGGATTATTAGATTGGATGAAGTGATTGTAAAGAATTAGGATTTTGGAAAATGGGGCTGATAACTAGAACACGGTAATAAAACAAGATGGCAAATGGGATTTGCTGCAGTTCATAACCAATCAATAGATTGGGCAACCTTTGAGAGAATGACTGTTTTACATGAGGATGAAGTGGGCTACATTGTTTGCCTTGCATTACGCACATATCCTATCAAGCTCAGTCAAAGAGGAACGGTGCCACCACGCAGGTGAACAAAAATCAGGCTGCATCACATCCATTGCCCATTCCACCTCCCATCTGATAGTCCCATTTATTTCAGTGCAACTGATTTTCTGGCAGAGCACATGAAGTATTGCACACATTCAGTTCCTCCTCCAAATTGAATTTCATCCCCTGTTTCGTCCCACCTTCCTACACTATGCAACTGTCATAGCCTTAGATTGAGGCAGAGAATAACTTGTCCATTTGCTGCATAGCTACAGCTGTTGGGTTACGTCTGGCTAGTGCGTACTTTAGTAAAACCCTACATATCTTTTTTTTAACATGGATTAAATTAAACGCTGTGTGCAATCGTCACAATCAACTCATTGCTTTTTGAATACATTTGAAGCTTTGTAATGATCCAACCTCTATAGCTTCTGCAGTAAAGAATTCCACAGATTCATTACTCTCTGAGAGAAGAAATTCTTCCTCATCTCTATCCTAAATGGGCAACTCATTACTCTGAAATTATGCCCTTTGGTCCCAGACTCTCCCACAATGGGGAAACAATCTCTCAGCCTCTACCCATGTCAAACCCCCCGAGAATCCTGTATGTCTCAGTAAGATCACCTCTCATTCTTCTAAACTTAGTGAGTACATGCATGCCCATCCTACTCAACCTGTCTTCATAAGAAAATAGCCAGGATCAACCTGGTGAATGTTCTCTGGACTGCTTCTATTGCCATCTATCTTTCCTTAGATAAGGGAACCAAACTGTTCACAGTATTCAAGGTATGGTCTAACTAGTGCCTTGTATAGTTGTAGCAAGACTTCCCTATTTTTCTAAGAATAAAGAAAGAACAAAGAAAAGTACAGCAGAAGAACAGCCCTTTGACCCTTCAGGCCCGTGCCAATCATGATGCCCAACTAAATACTACCTTCTACCCTTACTGAGTCCATATCCCTCTATTCCCTCTCTATTCATGTATCCATTCTGATGCTTCTTAAATGATGCTAATGTGCCTGCTTCCACCACTTCCTTTGGCAGCGCATTTCAGACATCGACCACACTCTGTGTGAAAATCTTCACCCGCACATCTCCCTTAAACTTTCACCTCTCAGCTTGAAACTGTATCTCCCAATAATTGACACTTCCAGCTGGGAAAAAGCTCCGGCTATTCACATCGCCTGCGCCTCTCAAAATTTTGTAGACCTCACCCTCCATCTTTCTAGTGAAAACAATCCTAGTTTATTCAACACCTCAAAACTAGACAACATCTTAATGAACCTACTTTGTACACTTGCCAAAACTTCCATGTCCTTCAGGTAGTGTGGTGACCAGAACTAGACATAATACTCCAAATGCGGCCTAACCAAGTATATATATAGCTGCAATATGATTTGCCAACTCTTGTTCTGAATGCTCTGACTGATGGAAGGAAGCATGCCATATGCCTTCTTAATCATCTTGTCCACCTGTGTTGCCACTTTTAGGGAATTTAAGTTTCTGCCGTTTATAGTATAATTCATTCTTAAATTTTCCAAAATGCATCACCTGGCATTTGTCCGGATTAAACTCCATCTGCCAGTTCTGTGCCCAAGTCTCCAGTCAATTTCCTGTTGTATCCTCTGACAATCCTTGGCACGATCAGCAACTCTACCAATCTTTGTGTCATCCACAAACTTGCTGATCAGACTCCCAACACTTTTCCCTAGATCATCTATGTACACTACAAACAACAGAAATCCCAGTATTGATCTCTGCAAAATACCACTAGCTGCCCATCTCTATTCTGAAAAATACTTTTCCACCATTACTCTCTGTCTCCTATAACCAAGTAAGAATTTAGCAATATCAATTTTAAATCCAACCGATTTATTTGAGAGTAAATTTGCGAGCTTTCGACACCCTGTGTCTTTGTCAGGCAAATGTCGGCATCTCTACATCATGACTCCTATAACCAAGCCAGTTCTGTATCCATCTAGCCAGCCCACCTGAATCTCATGTAATTTTAGTTGTTGTACCTGTCTGACATGTGCGACCTTGTCAAACATCTTACTAAAGTCCATATAAATTTCATCCACAGCTATTTCCTCATCAATTATCTTTGTCACCTCTTCAAAAAACTCAGTCAGGTTGGTGAGACATGACCTTTCTGTACAAAATCATGCTGCCCCTGTAGGGTCACTAACTAGACAATTTTCTTCCAAATGTGCATATATCAGGGTGGCACAGTAGCACAGTAGTTAACACTGCTGCTTCACAGTGCCAGGGACCTGGCCTCGATTCCTAGCTTGGTCACTGTCTATGTGGAGTTTGCACATTCTCTCTGTGTCTGTGTGGTTTTCCTCCGGGTGCTCCGGTTTCCTCTGACATTTTGAAAGACATGCTGGTTAGGTCCAGAGCAGGTGCTGGATTGTGGCGACTGGGGGATTTTCACAATAACTTCATTGCAGTGTTAATGCTATTGTTATTGGTATTACATGTGACTAATAAGCTTTATTTTAAAAAATCCTATCACTCAATACCTTCTCTGAAAGTTTCCTCAACATTGACATAGGCCTATAACTGATAATTTCCCGGATTATCCCTGTTTCCTTTCTTAAACAAGGAAACAGCACTGGCTATTTTCTAGTTCTCTGGAACCTCACCAGTAGTCAAAGAGGATCTGATGATATCTGTTAAGGATGCAACTATTTCTTCCCTTGCTTCCTGTAGTAACCTGGGATAGATCCCATCTGACCCCAGGGAATTGTCTAACCTAATGGAATTTAGGATACTTAACACTTCCTCCTTCAATATATTGACATTCTCTAGACTGTTCCCACATCTATCTCTGATTTCAACACTTGCCATGTGCTTCTCCTTGGTGAATTGCAATATTAAGTACTTATTTAGGATCTTATCCACTTTCTGTAGCTTCGTGCATAACTTCCCTCCATCGTCTTTCAGTGGGCCTATTCTTCTTCTTGCTACCGTCTCATGCCTAATATATGCATAAAAAGCCTTGGAATTTACCTGACATTTCATGGCATCTTACAGCCTTCCTAATTCCACATTTCAATTCCATTCCCTTTGAAATAAAGGCCAACACTCTATTTGCCTTCCTTATTACCTGCTAAACTTGTATTAGCTTTTTGTGATTTTTTTACAGGGATCCTCAAATCCTCCTGTGCTGCAGATTTCTGCAGTCTTTCTCCATTTAAATTACATTCAGTTCCTTTATTCTTCCTACCAAAGTGTGGAATTTCACATTTTCCTACGTTATACTCCATCTGCCAAAATTTTGTCCACTCACTTAATCTGCCTATATCCCTCTGTAATCTATTTGTGTCATCCATACCACTTGCCTTCCCACCCATGTTTGGGTCATTTGCAAACTTGGCAATAATACATTGGCTTCACTTGTCCAAGTTATTAATATATATTGCAAATATCTGCGCTCTCAGCACTAATCCCTGTGGCACTCCATTAATTGCAAGTTGCAATCTGGAAAATGCTCCTCTCATCACAACTCTTTGCCCTCTATTAGTTAGCCAATTCTCTATCCATGCAATACACTACCCTGAGCACGCTAGAGTCTTATGTTATTAAATAGTCTTTTGTGCGGCATCTTATCAAATGCTTTTTGAAAACCCAAGTATATTATGTCTACTGATTCCTCTTTATCTATTTGAATTTCAAAAAAGTTTTTAAGATACTACTTAGAAAACGTATTGACAAAGAAAGAGTATAACACAGATGGAATGTTGGCTAAAGAACAGGAGAGTAATATTTTAGATGTGTTTTGGATTGGAGGTACTTTGAAAGTGCTGTTTAACAGCAGTTGGTGCTCTTCTCACGATAAATCAATGACTTGAACTTGGGAGTGTGTGCGCATGTGTGTGTGTGTACACGTGTATGTGTGTGTGTATACATGTATCTGTATGTGTATGTGTATGTGTGTGTATATCTATGTGTGTGTAGATGTTATGTGTGAGACATTACTAAAGTTTTCAGTAAAGCAATAACAGGAAATTGTGAAGAGCTCTAGATGTGATTTCAGAGGGATAGACAGGTTATAGATTTTGTAGATAAATGCCAAATGAGATTTGATGGGAAATATAGAACAACTCCAATTGGGAAGCAGAGTAAGGAGTTGACATATACATGGTAAAAATGTAAGAGAAATATCAGAGCAGTGAGAGTTAAGAGTTCAGTTACATAACTCTTTAAAGTGAGAAGACAAATTAATAAATTTTCAAACATATTAGACATAGATTAGTAGAATCGGCAGACAAGTGGCTGATGAAATTTAATGCAGAGAAGTGCAAAGTGATTTATTTTGGTAGAAAGAATGCAGAGAGACAATATAAAATAAAGAACACAATTCAAAAGGTTACAGGAGCAGAGGGGCATCGAGTGCAAAAGCAAGGAACTCACATTAAATTTGTATAAAACCCTGGTTTGGCCTCAACCGGAATATTACATCCAGTCCTGGGAATCACTGCTGGGATTCTACTGCCTTACCCACCACAGAATTGCAGTGGGCGAGGGACGAACAATGAAAATACCCACTGACCTCAGGCGGGAATTTCTAGCCTCACTCGATCAAGGCTGTAAAATCCTCTCCCACATGTTAGAAAAGTTGTGAAGGCATTAGAGAGAGTGCAGATAGGTTTCATGAGAATGGTTCCAGGGACGGGAACTTCATTTACATGAAAAGAATGGAAAAGTTGGGACTGTTTTCCAAAAAAAGGTTAAGAGGAGATAGAGATATTCAAAATCTTAAGGAATCTGTAGGAAATCTCACAATACCAGGTTAAAGTCCAACAGATTTATTTTGGAATTATGAGTTTTCAGAACGCTGCTCCTTCATCAGGTGAGTCAATCAAGGATAATGCTAACATAAATCTGCTGATATGTTGTGGGAGCAAGTCCATACTTTCATTCACCCTTGTGTGAAAACATGGGCGGGATACTCCAATGAGATTCTCCAGTCCCGCTGCAGTGAACAGAGATTTGGCTAAATGCCAAATTCTCCATCCTTGCTGGCAGCAGTGACGGGGTGTGAATAGCCCAAGAATTCCAGCCAATGTTTCCTGATTTCCCTGCTAACTGCCTAACTTTTATTTCCTCACGAGAGGAAACAGTTTCACTATATCCACTTTAATGAATCATTTTATCATTTTAAATGCTCCAATTAGACCTCAGTGTTTAATACTCAGAGGAATAATATACAATCTCTCCTCATAATTTAACCCTTTAAGTCAGGGTATAACTCTTTTGAATCTGTTATTGTATCCCTCCCAAGGCCTATATATCTTGCCTGAACTTCAATGTCCAATGCTAAATAGGAACATAAGAGCAGGAGTAGGCCATTTGTCCCATCAAGTCTGCTCTGCCATTGAAACAGATCGTGGCTGATTATCTACCGTGATACCATTTCTTTCAACTATCCCCATTTTCTTTATGTCGTTGGTATCCAGAAATTAGTCGATCTCTGCCTTGAATGTGCTCACTGATTGAACTTTCACAGCCCTTTGGGGTAGAGAATCCCAAACATTCAGCACCCCCTGAGTGAAGAAATTCCTCCTCATCTCGGTCTCAAATAGCTCACTCCTTATTCTAAGATTGTGTGCCCTGGTTCTAGATTCACCAGTCAGGAGAAGCAACCTAGCCACCTCCGTCCTGTCTCTAAATGTAGTACTGTAGATCGAGTCTAACCAAGTTTATACATCAGAAGTATCACACTCTCACGATGAACCCTATTAAGTTAAAGGTTTGCAATCATGGCTGAATATATTGAATTTCATGATCTGTAATGATTAAAATGAATGGCAGAGCAGGCTCAAAGGGCTGAATAGCCACTCCCAGTTCTATTTTCTATGTTTCCATGTTTCTATGTTTCTAATGCATTAGATTTTTAAAAAATACCTTTTGCTGTTTCAGCGATTTATTTAGGTTTAAATAGAACCCCACAGCTCCTATTTAAACCCCACAGCTCCTGGTCTCATGATTAAGAAAATAAAACTTTAGGTGCCAACACTGGCTCAGTAACATGCACACCTCTTAGTCAGAGGCATATAATCTGGGCTGACATTTGGGTGGTGTGTTAGAAGTGTTGTTATTCAGATATAATATTCAATCAAGGCTCAGTCTAAGATCCTATTGTACTACTTGAAGAAGATTCCTGGCCAACACTCATCCCTCAACCAACAACACCACAAAGGAATGAGTATCCAGCTCAGAGTCTCTCCTGAATGATTCTTGCTTACCTAGATAACATGAAGCCTGGTAGGTCAGTTGTGATCCATTTAAACAATTCCACTAAGTCCGAAGCAAATTGGGGATGTCAGTATTCTTATTCCCTGACGAATTAGGGGAGTAAGAATACTGATTCTTAGTATTGACAATCAGTGCTAGACTAGTTCAAAGGCTGATTTTCCCAACAATTGACTTTCATCTTGTCCGTGAGAACAAAATCCAACCATCTGACACTCATTATCCAGCCTCTGTACTCAACATGTGATAAAGCAAAAATAAACTTTCTCAAGGACAGAAAACATCTCATATTTCACAATACAGAAAGACCACATCATCTGTGTGGGTGGGAGATGGTTATCGTTAAAAGGCTTTCCCATTTTCTTTCTGGATATATCCAATATGTTTGATTTGAAAAGGATTCAATTCCAAACATTATCAGCAGCTCCCTCATTCCCTCTAAAAGCTCCCCTAGAATTAGCAAGCTTGAAATTCCCTGACAAACTTACAATGTGCTGATTGATTGGGTCTGGAATCAGAAGGGGAATTACGGGTAGCAGAGATAAGGCAGCAATGTGGATTTAGTGAATGTTGGGTCAACCATTATCTTATTAAATGGTGGAGCAGGCTTAAAGGGCTAAATGGTCTACTCCTCTTCCTATTTCTTATGGCCTATGGACACTTATTCACATAATCCACATGTGAGAAGATGAGACTAATGAGACATGTGGAACCATGGCTGAGGGTGGCACAGTGGTTAGCACTGTACCTCACTGCACCAGGGATCCGGGTTCAATTCTGTTCTCAGGTGACTGTGTGGAGTTTGCACATTCTCCTCATGTCAGTGTGGGTTTCCTCCAGATGCTCTGGTTTCCTCATACAGTCCAAAGATGTGCAGGTTAGGTGGATTGGCTGTGCTAAATTGCCCCTTGGTGTCCAAAGTTGTGTAAATGAACTAGCCACAGCAAATGCATTGTGTTTCGGGGATAGGGTGGGCTGTGGAAAGATGCTCTTCCAGAGAGTCGGGGTAGGCTCGATGGGTCGACTGGCCTCCTTCTACGTGGTAGAGATTCTATGTTCTATGAAACTAGCCTTATAGCACCTTAATAAAATACTATGTGGATCGTTTTGCCACAGTGTTGTATATGAGTTTCTTTCAAAGATTGAAATCATTTTGTGGGATTAAGTAAGAGCTAAATGTGCAGGACATCTGTGCAATGTGGTCAAATTATTTATCATTTCTCATGGATGACGGAAGTCACTTGAGTTTGGCATGTGTTTTTTTTTTAAAGTCCCTGGTTGTAATTTGAAATGCTCTTCACTGTCTGGTTTATTTCCTAACAGCTGTGACAGTTATCACTTTGATGAAAAATTAGAACTAAGCTTAAAACTTTATTTAAAGAGTTAGGGGTCATAGTTTGAGGATAAGGGGTAAACCTTTTAGAACTGGGGTGAGGAGAAATTTCTTCATCCAGAGGGTGGTAAATGTGTGGAATTCGCTACTGCAGAATGTAATTAAGACCAAATCATTATGTGATTTCTTGAACGAATTAGATCAAGCTCTTGGGGTTAAAGGGATCAAGGGACGGAGGGATACACACTGCTACCACTGTACATTGACTGTGAGGAGAGTGGATCTTAAACTGGCAATTGGGATGCCAATCTAGTCAACTACTTTGCCCTGGATGGTGTTGGACTTTTTGATTGTTGATTTGGTTTGATTTATTATTGTCACATGTATTAATATACAGTGAAAAGTATTGTTTCTTACATGCTATACAAAGCATATTCGTAGGGAAGGAAAGGAGAGAGTGCAGAATGTAGTGTTACAGAGATAGAGTGTGGAGAAAGAGCAACTTAATGCGAGGTAAATCCATTCAAAAGTCTGATGGCAGCAGGGAACAAAATGTTTTTAAATCAGTTGGTATGTGATCTCAGTCTTCTGTATCTTTATCCTGACAGAGGGAGATGGAAGAGAGAATGTCTGGGATGTGTCGGGGTCCCTAATTATGCTGGATGCTTTGCCGAGGCAGCAGGAACTGTAGACAGAGTCAATGGATGGGAAGCTGCTTTGAATGATGGACTGGGCTTCGTTCACAGCACTTTGTAATTTCTTACGGTCTTGGGCAGAGCAGGAGCCATGCCAAGCTGTGATACAACCAGAAAGAATGCTTTCTATGGTGTATCTGTAGAAGTTGGTGAGAGTTGTAGTAGACATGCCAAACTTCCTTAGTCTTCTGAGAAAGTAGAGGCGTTGGTGGGCTTTCTTAACTATAGAGTCCCCATGGAGAGGCCAGGAAAAGTTGTTGGTGATCTGGACACCTAAAAACTTGAAGCACTTGACCATTTCTACTTTATCCTCATTGATGTAGATAAGGGCATGTCCTCCACTACGCTTCCTGAAGTCGATGACCATCTCCTTCATTTTGTTGACACTGAGGGAGAAATTATTGTTGCTGCACCAGTTCACAGATTCTCTATTTCTTTTCTGTACTGTGTCTCAACTGTTGTTGGAGTTGTGCTCATAAAAGCCATCACACTCCTGACTTGTACCTTGCAGGTGGTGGAGGAGTTTTCAGGAATCAGGATTTATGTTATTTGCCTTGCACTTGGAACCACAACATTTATATGGTACATCCATTCATAGAAGTTTCTGGTCAGTGGTGACCACTGACACCTGCCCAACAGAGTGGGAATTGTCCAGGAGTATGAATTCAACATAAAAAGGACAAATCTAATTTGGCCAATTAATACTCCATTGGGGTCTACACTCAATGATTAGAAAAGTGATGGAATGTGTAATTGACAGTGCTATCAAGCAGCTCTCACTCAGCAATACACTGCTCACTAATGTTCATCTGAGGTTCCATCAGGACCATTTGGTTCCAGACTTCAGGCTTAGCCAGCTCGGTCAGTAGTGGTGCTACTGAGCCAGATTTAGACAGGACATTAATTTCCTCCACCTAGAGTACATTCAATATCCTTACCAACCCTCAATACATTTTCCAAGTGTTATTCAACAGAGATGGGTATTGAGTTAGCTTCTGAGGAAGCGTCACAGTTAATCATCAGCAGAAGGTTTCCTTGATTTTATTTGACCAAATGTCATGAAACTCCATGAGGTCTCCAGGGCTACTCCATCTCAATTGTTTTCCACTGTGCCACCACCTCTAGTGAGACTGGTGGGACAGGAGAGGACAGGACAGACCGAGCAATGTTGATGGAGAAACCTGGGACATTGACCAAAAAGTATGATTCTGCAATTTGGACTATATTAAATTGTTACTAAATGTTAGTGAAGAGAATGTTGCTGGCTTGACTGAGCAGGTGTACCTTTATTGTGTCCATTGCTTAGGTTGATGTTAGATAGTCTGTCCAGTTTTATTCATGTTAGACCATTTTTGTAGCAGTTTGTTGTAACTGAATATGAGAGGACAGTTAACAATTTGCCACATTGCTATGGGGTCTGAAGCCAGTATAGAACAAGATGGCAGATTCCCTTTCCTCAGGGATTAATGAACCCAATAGGTTTTTACAACAATTCTGTGATTCCATGGCTACTATTAGGAATACTGACTTTATTATTCTAAGTTCAATTTAATTAACTGGATTTAAACTCCCCAGCAGTGAAATGTTTTGGATGGAGTAATTTGACAAGGAAGCATTCAATGAATGGCAGGACACTAGGAAGTTTTGTGGAACAAAGGGACTTTGGCATGTTTGTTCACAAACCTCCGAAGGTAGAAGAGCGTGTTAGTACAATGATGAAAAAGGCAAATGGGATACTTGCCTTTATCAATCGAGGCATTGATTACAAAAGTGGGGACGTCATGTTCGAGTGGTGTAGAATTTTGGTGAGGCCACAGCTAGAGTACCATTTGCAGTTCTGGTCACCACGTTATAGGAAGGATGTGATTGCACTGAACAGGGTGCAGAGGAGATTCAATAGGCTGGTGCCTGGGATGGAACATTTAAATTACAAAGGGTTGGGTTGTTGTTGTTGGAGCAGAGAAGACTGAGGGATGACCTGATCGAGGTGCACAAGATTGTGAGAGACATGGACAAAGTGGATAAGGAGCAGCTGTTTCCCTTAGCTGAAGGGCCATCATGATGAGGAGTAGGTGGTTTAGGGGGAAGGTGAGGAAAAACTCTTTTATTCAGGAAGAGGTGACAGTCTGGAATGTGCTGGTAGGGTAATGGAGGCGGTTTGCTTCACATCCTTTAAAAAGTACCTGGATGAACATTTAGCACATCATAACATTGACAGGCCAAGTGCTGGCAGATGGGATTAGGTGAGAGGTCAGGTGTTTCGCATGTGTCGGTGCAGTCTCGACGGGCCGAAGGGTCTCTTTTGTACTATATGATTCCAGGATTCTACCTTAATGCCCTTGCAATATGTGCCTATCTGCTCCACTGGAAAGCAGTTCCTGCTCCAGGAAGCTGCAGGTGTCCACAGTGACCTGCAGTGAGGGCCTGAGTTTCAAAGAACAAAGAACAAAACAGCACGGGAAACAGGCCCTTCGGTCCAACGAGCCCGTGCCGCCACCTCCACATTCCCACTTCTACCTGTGATCCCTGTCCATGTTTATAGATCTATGGATTGAAACCAAATTTGAGACAATTTAGGGAGAATTTGTTCTGCCAATTAGCCTAAGAGCACATCTTTGGGATGTGGGAGGAAACCGGAGCACCCGGAGAAAACCCACACAAGCATGGGGAGAATGCGCAAACTCCCACAGACACAGGCCCAAATCCATGTATCTGCACAGCACAGCGATAGTCACTGAGCTGTCGTGTTGCCCATTAAATGGTCCAGGTCAAGCGTGCATTAATGATGTGAAGCACTAGGATACTCTTGAAAAATCCAAGAGTAGCCCTTTCATGACCCATCGAGTGTATGCCTCTTGTTAGACAACAAGGTGGACCAAAGCACCTGTAGGATAAAACAAATACATCAATATCATCGACTATTTACACACTTCCCAGGGACTCCCAAGGCTCATGATCCCGATTTTAAATCAGTTTTTTATATCCCTCCATTCCCATTCTGTTCATGTGCCCATGTAAGTATTGCTTAGATAACTCCAGGGTGCCTGCCTCCACTACTTTACTTGGCATCGCGTTCCATACCCCCACTACCCTCTCTGTGAAAAAACTCCCTCTAGCATCCAAATCCTGAGGCATCATGCTTAGACAGATCAAGAGAGCTGATCCTTTGGCTGCAGGTTTGGGGTCTAGCTTCCATGTAACCAGATCTTAAAGTTAAAGTTAAAGTTTATTTCTTAGTCACAAGTGAGACTTATATTAACACTGCAATGAAGTTACTGTGAAAAGATCTTAGTGTCCATACAACTGAAGAGTAGGCATCTGATGCTGGTGTTGGTGTGGCGTTTGCTCTTATCTCTCATTAGGGGTACAGTGTGATGCTTCATAAGCTGCTCACATGCTATGGCGAAGGCTGGCAGCAGGGAAATGCAGTTGAAGTGAGTGACATGTTAGACAGATGAAATGCCTTCCAATCTGTCAAGCAAAGGTTGCACTCTCTGAGAGAAGTGTTTCGAATAGCAATCTCCCAGTGGCCAAGATTGGAGCTCTTCACTACTCAGAGCCTTCCCAGCCTGTCAGTATCACTAAAAAGATTCTTCTCCCAGTGCACTAATGTCAGTGACCCTACTGAGTTGATGATAAGTCAGGAAACAGGTTCCATGACTGTTACATCCAGAGATGAGAGTTGAAACATATCTTAATTACCTCAATAACTTACCTAATAGGTCCAAGGGTGCTGTTTCCTCTGTGCTTTCAATTCCACTCACAGAATCCCAGCAGTGTGCAGCATCATATTGTCACCCTGACCCAACAACTGTCTCATGAGATTTATCTCCTTGCATGCTCTCAAACTCAACTCCCTTTCCCTGAGAAAACATTCCCCATCCCCACTGTATCCAGATTATTCGTTGGACATTTGTATCACTAATCCACTATCACAATCACTATACAGTCATATCTGTATCAGTCTGCATTACATGACTCTGGGTGGAAAGTAGTATTGGCATCATATTGCAGAAGATATCACAATTATATGGAAGGTACTGGATGGACCAGTTTGTCACTTCCTGCCCATCATCCTTGTACATGCGAATATGTCAGTAGTATACTTCTTATGTATTTTGATCATGTACAACTAAAATCATTCTAGATTGGCTCAGAAGTAGTTCTAGTAACCCAGGTAGATACTTCACTGCAATACTGAGACAGTGTTAAATTGTCAGACCTGTTGCCTTTTGGGTGAAATATTAAACTGAGAATTTGATTTCAAGGAATCAAAAAATCTCTACAGCGCAGTAATAGGCCATTCGGCCCATCCAGGCTCTATCCCTCTAACACCATTGCTGGAATTCTATTACCATGGGAATTGGAGCAGACAAGGGTAGACGATGGGAAATCCATTGACCTGGGGCGGGCTTTTCTGATCTTGGGTCAAGTGAGGCAGTAAAATTTCACCTTATGCATTTACCCTTCTCATCTCCCTGACACTAAGGGGCAATTTAGTAAGACCAATTCACCTAACATACACATCTTTGAACTGTGGGAGGAAACTGGAGCACCTGGAGGAAACCCATGCAGACACGGGTAGAATGTGCAAACTCCACATAGTCACCCAAGGTCAGAATTGAACCTGGGTTTCTGGCATTGTGAGGCAGCAGTGCTGACCACTACACCACCGTTCTGCTCCCACCCAGGTGGATGTAAAGGATTTCATGAGACACTATGAAGAAGAGCTGGAACGTTTCTCTATGTCCTGGCTAATATTCCTCATTCAAAGTAGATTATGAGAATCTGGCCATTTAACCCATTGTAGCTTCTGTGATCTTTGCCTTCAGCACAAAACTGACTATGTTTCAAAATTACTTAATTGGCTGCAAAACACTTCGACCTATCCTCAGACTTTGAAAACTGCTATATTATTGCATGTCTTTTTTTAACATTACCAGAAGGACAAGATTCTTCAGCAGATTACTTAGTTTTGATTTCTTAGTGAGTAATTGGAAAGGTGCAGCATCTCTCACCACATTTACTGTGATAGGATTCATTTTCAGTTCATTATTGGTGTTTATTTCAAAGCAATAGCTTTTATTGTTCCTAACACAATGCTTCAATGTACCCAACTTCAGGCTCAGTTGAGAGTAATATGAGTTGCTTTGTTGTAAACTACCTTCTTATTTTATGGAGTAGTGGGAATTAGAGAAAAACACCCATTTGCACAAAAAAGGATCCATGTGTTTGAGACATGAGTTGACTAATATGGTACATACTCAGTAAGCATTAGAGTGTAGTGGAATCATCTACATATTAACAACACAATCACACAGAATCGCCAAATTCTTATGGTACAGAAAGAGGCCACTCAGCCCATTGTGTCTGCACTGGCTCTCCAGTTATGACTTTGTGCCATTCCTCTGTCTTTTCCCTGTATCCCTGAATATTGTTTCTATTCAAGTAATCATCTAATGCCCTCTTGAATGCTTCAATTGAACCTGCCTTCACCATACTTCCAGTCAGTGCATTCCAGACTTGAACCATTCATGTGTGAAAAAGATTTTTCTCACATCACATTTGTTTCTTTTGTAAATTACTGTAAATTTGTGCCCTCTTGTTCTTGACCCTTTTTGTCAGGGGAACAGTTTCTCCCCACCTACACTTTCCAGTCCCGTCATGATTTTAAAAATCTCTATCAAATCTTCTCTCGGCTTCTCCTCTCCAAGGAGAACAGTCCCAATCTTTCCATTCTATCCTCAGAATGACATTTCTCATCCCTGGAACTATTCTTGTAAACCTCTTCTGCATTTTCTCCAATGCATTCATGTTCTTCCTATAGTGTAGCACCCAGAACTATATACAATATTTCAGCTGAGGTCTAACTCTTATATATGTTCAGCATTGCTTCCTTGCACTTCTACCCTATGTAAAGTACCCATTGAGCATTACTCTGCTTTCTATTATTTAGCCAATTTGCTATCCACCTGGCTATCTTTATTCCATAAGCTATACCTTTTCTATTGTGTGACACTGTATTGAATGCCTTTTGAAAGCCCATGCACACTTATCAACCCATTCTGTTACTGCCTCAGAAAGCTCCAGTTAAACATGCTTTCTCCATAAGAAATCCATGCTGGTTCTATAATCAACTGACATTTTTCCATGTGACTAATAATTCTATCCCGAATAATTGTTTCCAGAAGCTTGCTTACTATTCTCGTTAATCCTGCTGGCCTGTAACTGCTGAAGTTATTCTTACAAACTTGTTCCATAAGGGTTGAACATTTGCAATTCCCTGGTCCTCTGGCATCTCCCCTGAGTCTAGAAAAGACTGGAAGGTTATGGCCAGTGCTCCTGCGAATTCCATTCTCACTTGCTTCGATATCATGGACAGCGTGTATAGAGAGCTGGTCACACCGCAGGCTCAGACTCCACAGGTAAAAAGGAAATGGGTGAACACCAAATACAGCAAGAGAGATAGGCAGGTAGTGCAGGAGTCTCTGCGGTCATTTCCCTGCAAAACAGATATATCGCTTTGGATACTGTTGAGGGGAATGACCTCTCTGTATATAGTTCCGGATGCACCACGGTTGGTTCTGCCTCAGAGGGGAGGGGTAAACAGTATGCCAATATAATAGTTGTAGGGGATTCAATTGTAAGGGGAATGGACAGGTATTTCTATGGCCGCAAATAAGACTCCAGGATGGTATGTTGCCTCTCTGGTGCTGGGGTCAAGGATGTCTGGGAGTGCTGCAGGACATGAAGGGGGAGAGTGAGCAGCCAGTGGCCGCAGTACACATTGGTACAAATGACATAGATAAAAAAAGGGACAAGGCCCTCAAAGCAGAACACAAGGAGCTAGGAAGAAAGTTAAAAAATCTGACCTCAAAGGTAGTGATCTCAGGATTACTACAGATGTCATATGCTAGTCAGAGTAGAAATGAAGAGATATATTGGGTAAATATGTGGCTGAAGAGATGGTGTCAGGGGAAGGATTTCAGATTCCTGAGGCATTGGGATCGGTTATGGGGGAGGTGGGACCTGTACAAATTGGATGGGTTACACCTGGGCAGCACTGGGATGAATGTCCTAGTGGGAGTGTTTACTAGAGAGGTCGAGGAGGGTTTAAACTAATATGCCAGGAAGATGGAAACCCATCTAAGGAGTCTGAGAAGGAGGGAGCAAGGACAAAATGTGGGGAGAAGGTTCCAACTACATCAAAAATCAGGAAGAAAGTTAAAAGGAAGGAGAAATCAGGAAATGTTATTAATGGAAGTGTTAGAATTCAAAAAGAAGGTACAAAAACTAGCATAAGGGCACTTTATCTGAACGTTCGTAACATTCAAAACAAGGTAAATGAGTTGACGGCACAAATCATCACAAATGAATATGATTTGGTGGTCATTACAAAGACATGGTTGCAGGGTGGTCACGACTGGGAGTTGACTTTCCAGGGGTAGCAAATTATTTGGAGGGACTGACAGGAAGGTAAGGGAGATAGTGTAACTCTGACATTTAAGGATGACACAGTAAGAAGTCTCACAACACTAGATTAAAGTCCAACAGGTTTATTTGTAGGAAGCGCCACTAGCTTTCGGAACTGGCTGGTCCTTCGTCAGGTGGATGGGAGTTCTGATCACAAAGAGGGCATATAAAGACACAAACTGAATTTACATAAATAATGATTGGAATGTAAATCTTTACAGCTACTCACGTCTTAAAGGTACAGACAATGTGAGTGGAGAGAGCATTAAGCACAGATTAAAAAGATGTGTATTGTTTCCAGCCAGGAAAGTTAGTGAGATTTTGCAAGCCCAGGCAAGTCATGGGGTTTACAGATAGTGTGGCATGAACCCAAGATCCTGGTTGAGGCCATCCTCATGTGTGTGGAGCTTTGCTATCAGTTTCTGCTCAGTGACTCTGCACTGTCGTGTGTTGTGAAGGCCGCCTCAGAGAACACTAACCTGAAGATCAGAGGCCAAGTACCCATGACAGCTGAAGTGTTCCCCAATAGGAAGAGAACAGTCTTGCCTGGTGATTGTCAAGCAATGTTCATTCATCCGTTGTCATAGCATCTGCATGGTCTCCCCAGTGTATCATGCCTCGTGACATCCTTTTCTGCAGCGTATCAGGTAGACAACATTGGCCGAATTGCGAGAGTATGTACTGTGTACTTGGTGGATGGTGTTGTCACATGAGATGATGGCATCCATGTTGATGATCCAGCATGTCTTGCAGAGGTTGCTGTGGCAGGGTTGTGTGTGTTGTGGTCACTGTTCTCCTGAAGGCTGGATAATTTGCTGCGAACAATGGTCTGTTTGAGGTTGTGTGGTCATTTGAAGGCAAGAAGTGGGGGTGTGGGGATGGCCTTGGTGAGATATTCGTCTTCATCAATGATATGTTGAAGGCTCTGGAAAAGATGTCGTAGCCTCTCTGTTCCCGGAAGTATTGGATGACGAATGGTACTCTGTCCACCGTGTCCCCTGTTTGTCTTCTGAGGAGGTCAGTGTGGTTTTTGGCTGTGGTGCATCGGAACTGTTGATTGATGAATCGAGCATCAAATCCTGTTCTTATGAGGGCATCTTACTGCATCTGGAGGTGTCTGTCACGATCCTCCTCATCAGAGCAAATTCTGTATATGGAGGGCTTGGCTGTAGGGAATGACTTCTTCAACGTGTTTAGAGTGGAAGCTGGAGAAGTGGAACATTGTGAGGTTATCCATGGACTTTATGAGCTTGTGTCTTTATATGCCCTGTTTGTGATCAGAATTCCCATCCATCTGACGAAGGAACAGCCAGTTCTGAAATCTAGTGGTGTTTACTACCAAATAAACTTGTTGGAAATTAACCTGGTGTTGTGAGACTTCTTACTGTGTTTACCCCAATCCAACACAAGCATCTCCACATCATTTAAGGCTGATATCAGGATGGTAGTGAGAAATGATATGAGTTTCTATGGAAAAAAGGGTTGAATCTATTTGGATGGAAATTAGAAATAGTAAGGAGAAAAAGTCACTGATAAGCGTAATCTGAGGGCCACTAAATAATAATATGATGGGTGAGAAATAAACAAAGAAACAAGTGATGCATGCAAAAATGGTACAGCAATTATCAAGGGGGATTTTAATCTAGGTATCAGTTGATCAAATCAGGTTGATCAGGACCATGAGGAGGAGTTCATAGAATGTAAACACGATAGCTTCCTTGAACAAGTATGTAATGGAACTGATGAGGGAGCAAGCTATCCTAGATCTAGTTCTGTATAATGAGACGGGAATAATTAATGATCTTACAGTTAGGGATCCTCTTGGAAGAAGCAATCACAGTATGATTGAATTTAAAATACAGATGGAACGTGAAAAAGTAAAATCCAATACTAATGTTTGTGCTTAAACAAAGGAGGTTATAAAGGATTGAGGGAGGAGTTGGCTAAAATTGACTGGAAGCAAAAACTTTATGGTGGGACAATTGAGGAACAGTGGAGGACTTTCAAAGCGAACTTTCACAGTGCTCAACAAAAATATATACAGTGATAAGGAAGGACTGTAGAAAAAGAGAATCAGCCATGGATATCTAAGGAAATAAAGGAGGGTATCAAATTGAAAGAAACTGCATACAAAGTGGCAAGATTAGTGGGAACCTACAGGATTGGGAAATCTTTAAAAGTCAGCAGAAAGCCACAAAAAAGCTATAAAGAAAAAAGTAAGATGGTTTATGAGTGTAAACTAGCTCAGAATATAAAAACATAACAAAAGATTATGAAGGGAATAGATAAGATAGAAGCAGGGAAGCTGTTTCCACCGGCTGGTGAAACTAGAATCAGGGGTCATAGTTTCAAAATAAAGGGAATTAGATTTAGGACTGAGTTGTGGGGGAACTTCTCCACACAAAGGGTTGTGAATCTGTGGAATTACCTGCCCAGTGAAGCAGTTGAGACTACCTCATTGAATGTTTTGAAGGCAAAGATAGATAAATTTTTGAACAGTAAAGGAATTAAGGATTATAGTGAGCAGGCAGGTAAATGGAGCTAAGTCCACCAAAAGATCTGCCATGATCTTATTGAATGGCAGAACAGGCTCAAGGGGTCAGACGGCTACTCCTGCTCCTAGTTCTTATATCCTCGGATGTACTTCATCCCATCCCGATGCCTTGTCAACTTTCAATACTGCCAGACTATTCAACGCTTCCTCCTTATCAATTTTGAACACTTCTAGTCTGTCATCATGTCCTTGGTAGCACCTACCTCTTTGGTAAAAATGAATGCAAAATACTTATTTAATATCTTAGCCATGCCCCCAGCCTCCACGTGTAGATTTCCTGAAGCAACGTGGATACTAAATTGGCTAAATAATAGGAATTAGAGAATAATGGTCAACTCATGTCTCAAACACATGGGCCCTTGTGTGTGCAAAGGGTGGCTTTCTTTAATTCCCACTAAGTAAGAAGGAAGTTTACAACAAAGTGACTCATATTACTCTCAAATAAACTTTTGCATTACTTTCAACTGAGGCGTTTGCAACTAAAAAAATGCATTGATGCTTTGTGTTCGGAACAAGAAAAGCTATGGCTTTGAGATAAACACCCAAGACTTGTAGTTGACCCTCTGCTGCAATGTTCTGCACAATTGTATTCTGACAATGTTCCTTCATTTTATTTCTATTTCTGCTGCAGTCCACAATATAAAATGATACTGTAATCGCCTGCATTTTTAAAATTTTGTCTAGTCTTTATAGTGTCAAGGCAGCTACACTGCAAGACATCACCATATTGGAATGACAAAGAGAGAAACCAAAGTGAGTCAAAAGTCAGTGGTTAGATAAGATCTTTCACTAGCTTCGCTCAGTTCCTGATTACTTGTGATTGAACAAACATTAAGGAGAAAGAGCCAGAGTAAATTGAAAAAGTGACCATCCCATCTAATGCACGTATGTGGGAACACATAGAATCATAGAGGTTTACAGCATGGAAACAGGCCCTTCGACCCAACCTTTCCACGCCGCTCTTATTTTTAACCCAGCTAATCCCAATTGCCCACATTTGGCTCATATTCCTCTAACCCATCTTACCCATATAACTGCTTTTTAAAATGCTTTTTAAAAGACAAAATTATACCCGCCTCTAATACTACCTCTGGCATATATAAATTTTTGTCTTATTTCACCTCATATTACTTAATGGAGGGCTTTTTGACATGCAGAACACTGTGGAGCAAACTAATAATTTTGACTTGACATTACGTGCGGATTGGGACACTACTCCTTCTGATAGTCCTTCCACATCACTAATTGTCCATAATTGTAGGCTTTAGATAATGTTGGTTTAAGTGATCTTTAATAACTAAAATCCAGTTCAGGTAAAAAGATCGCAACAAACACTGTATGTAAGTAGGGGTCTGTTCAAAATATATGCAACATTAGTTTTAGATTCCCAGTAAAGTCACAGCACAGTGGTACAGTGGTTAGCACTGCTGCCTCACAGCACCAGGGATCCAGGTTCAATTCCAGACTTGGATCATTGTCTATTCGGAGTCTGTGCATTCTCCCTGTTCTGTGTGGGTTTCCTCCAGATGCTCCTGTTTCCTCCCACAGTTCAAAGATGTGCAGGTTGATTGGCCGTGTTAAATTGCCCCTTACTGCCAGGGGGACAAACTAGAGTAAATGCATGGGGTTAAGGGAAAAGGGCCTGGGTGGGACTTGATGGCTGAATGGGCTCCTTCTGCACTGTAGAATTCTATGAGAAGAAGGCATAAAGTAAGAAAATATTTATGGTCCATTGAGCTTGCACCTTCCAGTCTCTATTCCCCATCACAATTCTGGCTTATTGCTATGGTTATCTGAGGGGAGACCCTGCAAATTCTCTCTTTGTTCCCAAAGCATGAAAAACTGTACCATGCCTACCACCCTTAACCAAATGCATTATTTCCAGTGCCTTTCCACAAATGCCACTTACATTGCCCTGGCAACACACATACCATTGTGATCCAGAGTGTCTATAATCATTTCTGCCTATTCTTAGTGATGTGACCTTTAATCCCATTCTTGATCAGCTATTTACTCAATGTCTTTTTTTGCAGACATTAATCAACATTAACTATTAATTCCTTTATCTGAGATTCTGTTGTACACACTTACTGCTGCTTGGGGCTTATTAATGTTATATTTGTTTTATCTTGGTAGGAACTCAGAGTCTAAATTAAACAACCTGTTTACCGTTAAATTATTCATATAATTCAGCATTTTAAAGTGTTGGATTACATTCCATCGCTAGCCTTCTTCTCCCTGAAGGAAACAAGCTCAGTTTTGTTCTCGTTTCTTAATAACTTAAAGCACTGCATCACAGAATTATTACTCTCATGCTTCTCTGAACTTGCTCAGCAAAGTCACAAGAGGATCCCTGCATACAATATATTGACCACACTGCCAGTGAAGACCTATGCAGGTGATAACATGCTTTAATATATAATCAAATGCTTTGCAATGAATTTGATTAGCCCTATTGGTAATAACTTCACATCAGTGAAAAATGTTTCCCTAATCAATAATCAAATTCCTTTAATTTCTCACTTTGCTAATGGACCTTATTTTGCTATGCCTGTTTACTGCAAAAACTGATCCTTTTAATAATGTACTGATTGCATGTTTCATTTTGAATATGAATTACCATATAGTTATCGGCATTAAAATCTAGGCTATTTGTTCAAGCCTCCTAGATCTTTTTAAATCTCTGTGTGCGATTTGATTCCAAAACAAGTGAAACAGGTAGCAAATTTAAAAGCTTAAAGCTAATAAAAGCAGGTTTCCAATTATTGAAACAGTCACTGAACTATCTTCCAATCATCTTATTGGATTGCCCATCTGCTACTTGTGTACTAAGAAGAAAATTTGTTTTAAAAATGTTTTATTGCATTGTCGGAATGATTAATACTTGGCTTATTAAATATTGCTAGCATTGTAACATAAAAGCAAAATACTGCAGATACTAGAATCTGAAATAAAAACTGAAAAATGCTGAAAATCTCAGCAGGTCTGACAGCATCTATGGAGAGAGAGCAGAGCCAATGTTTTGAGTCTGGATGACCCTTCGTTTCGCTTAGTACCAGTATCAACTTGCCTTTAGTAGGCAATGTTCTTTAATCAACAATATTGCTGAAGCCAACAAAATAAAATCTCCATACTTGTATATATATATATATATATATGTGTGTATATATATGTTTGCAGTACAGTACAAACGAATTGTAATTTACCAACTGATATCACATGGTAATAATGTTAATTTTTTGTTTGAAACATGTCCCTCCTATTTAGGGGAGTCACTGTAAATGTTTATGTTATGTGAAACCAGAATATAGATAGTGTGATTGCTCTCAGATATTTAGATTACTTTCTTCAAGTTTCATCTCCTTCAAAGCAATGTACTGAAACCTGAACTTGCTGCATCAAAACAAAGTTCTAAGTCAGGTAGAAGAGAATTTATATTTGCTTATTATTTTTGCATTGCCTTTCATTTTATTTCCACTCACTTTTAACTCTATATATATCTCAGTCAGACAATTCTTTCCAGCTGAGGGGTCCTAGCTTCTCTTTGTGATGCTTACTGCAAGTTTGGTGCAAGCCAATTGAGCTTCAGATATCCAAAGTTTCAGGTATTACAGAATTCATTCCAAATACGATGGTACAGTGGTTAGCATTGCTACCTCTCAGCTCCAGGGATCCAGGCTTGATTCCAGATGGGTCACTGTCTGGGTGGAGTCTGCACGTTCTCCCTGTGTTTGTGTGGGTTTCCTCTGGATGCTCCGCTTTCTTTCCACAATCCAAAGATGTAAATGTTGGGTGCATTGGCCGTGCTAAATTCTCCCTCAGAGTACCCGAACAGATGCTGGAGTGTGGCGACTGGGGTATTTTCATAGTAACTTCATTGCAGTGTAACTGTAAGCCTACTTGTGACTAATAAATAAACCTGAACTGCTTCCTGTAGTAACGAGTTCCATACGCTGACAACCTTCTGGGTGAAGAAGTTCCTCCTCATTTCTGATCTATACGGTTTATTCTGTATCATCAGATTGTGATCGCAGGTTCTAGACACCTCCACCATCAGGAACACTCTTCTTCCATCACAAACAGTTGGCACGGCAGCACAGTGGTTAGACTGCTGCCTCACAGCGCTAGGGACCCAGGTTTAATTCCCAGCTTGGGTCACTGTCTATGTGGAGTTTGCAGGTTTCCTTTGGGTGTTCTAGTTTCCTCCCACAGTCCAAAGATGTGTGGGTTAGATGGTTTGGCCATGATAAATTGACCTGAGTGTGAGGGGGATTAGCAAGGTAAATGTGTGGGGCTACAGGAATAGGGTCTGGGTGGGATTGTGATCACTAAAGACTTGATGGGCCAAATGGCCACCTTCTGCACTGTAGGGATTCTGTGGAACCTGTCTGACAATTAAGAATTGGGGAGGGTGTTGATTTTAGTGGGAACTAGGATCCCTAAATTCTGCCAAAACCACAATTCATCTCTACTCAGCAGAAATGAAAAATATTTCACAAAGGCAATACCGTGTGGGTCACTTAACACTGAAACTGAAAGGAAAATTCCTTTCGCATCTCCAATAATGATTATTTAGTTACATTAAAACACATTAGTACTCATCTCAGCGCAAGCTCTTCCTTTATACAATAGTTCACACTGGAAAACAGGAAGTTGACTGCTGGTGGCAACTGTTTCTAAGGAAACAAGCAAGCAATGAGTGGAAGATGGTTCAGTTTTTATTGTAAACTTGGTTGCACAAATGATTCTGGAGAGAACAGAGACCAGCTCCTCCAAACAGTGACAAGGTGTTTGGTTAAATTTCCAGAATTGAAATAAAACAATGTAAGAGGATTTTTTTTTGTTTTTATTCCAGTTCAATCAAATCAAGTCCAATTCAGAGTCCAAACAAGTTGAGACATTCCCGATCCAAGCTAACAAGACAGGGCTCTCACCTCCTGTCGTGGGCTTGATGTACATGATCCAAGCTGATTGGCGTAGGCATAGCTCTTCCTCCAAGGCTTGATCTCATTTGCACCTTAGCCAAAAGGCCAAGATGCCACTTTTAAAAATTGCTTCGAATGAATCTAAAAATGTAACCTAATGACTTCAACCAAGCACAGCATGTGGATATTACACTTGATTTTAGCCAAAAGGCCGAGAAGCGATGTAAGAGGAATAAGGTCTCAGCAGATAGTCCCTTTCTTAGTGTCTCTGGGCTAAGACTTCAAATGGCTCAGCCTCCCAGTATTCTTTTATGACTCATTGAAATCAGGCTAACCACAAGCTGGTGCATAGCCAAAAGTGTAAGTGCTTTCTCTGCAGTGCCTTTGAAGTGAATGGGGGAGTACATGCTTGTGGTGATAGCAAAGAACGATACTGAAAGAAGGTCTTTTTATCCCAGTAAGTTAAAGATTGATGGTTTTGTTATTTTTGTTTATAATTTCTAAAGCAAGAAAGCTCTGGCTCTTGTTAAAAGCTACATTTAAATTACTAATGATTTTTTATGGGTCACTGAAGCCAAATGTGACTTTCAGTGCATGTTTGCTCATAACTATGGCATGTGCAAATAAACAATGTGTTTAAAATACAATAGGGTGAGGAAGATGTTGGTAATGGATTGCTGAAACCCACTTGAACCAAAATCACTTTCAGCGCCGCTGTTATTAAGATGTCTTTGTGTGGGAAATACCAATCCTGTGGATAAGTCATAAATTGGTCAATTATATCAAGGAACACCCTGCAGTATTATTATCACCAATCGCCTTTTGCAGTCATGCACTGTCGTCCTGTAAATTCCAGCTTACTATCTGCCTTTGCTTATTTAAATCTATTTATAATGTTGCTTTAGTTTCTTTCTTCATGTTAGGTGGGGTTGGGAGTGGGGGCCGGGGGGGGGGGGGCACAGTTCGGAACTGAGGGCTGATGGAGAGATATATTTCAGATTGGAGCTGTCCTCAGGCGAGGTTTATCAGTCACTGGTTGAATAGTAGATAGCTATTTCATATTTCCCTGCAATAACTCCATTGCCCCTCACTTCCATTAATTCTGTGATAGGTGAAAAGCATTTGCCATGGAATTATACAGTGCAGAAGAGGCTCTTCGGCCCATTGAGTCTGCGCCGAGAAACACCTGACCTTCCACCTAATCCCATTTACCAGCATTTGGTCCGCAGCCTTGAATGTTGTGACATGCCAAGTGTGCATCCAGGTACTTTCTCAACAATGTGAGTCAACCCACCTCTACCACCTTCCTAGGCAGCGCATTCAAGACCGTCTCCACCCTCTGCGTAAAACAGTGTTTCCTCAAATTTATATCGCTCAGTTTTTGGAATGGAGATGTTAATCATGAAACCACAGTGCAACACATGAACCTAGCAATGAACCATTCTGACAGGGCTAATCGGCAAAGATCAATGGCAAGGCTGGTTACATGAGGGTCATGTTATACTATGCCAATATTGGGTTGGTATGAGCATGAAATTGACAATTAATTAACTGTGTGGTTTTCCTGGCACAATTTAGTTGAATTCGTACCAAACTAACTGAGCCTACAGTGTGACATTGATACACGCACAAGCTAGATCAGGAGAAGCCAAGTTATTGTGCAAGGTGCTGAAAGTTTAGTTTTTGAACATGTTAACCGTGGTAATTAAAGTCTGTCTCACAGACACACCTTCATTTCACAATGCCTTGCCCAGATACCTGCAGCTCAGTGGAGTGGGCAGCAAGATTCCATTAGAAACCTGTACTATGATTGACTTTTAAGCCGACAGTCTTTAACGCGGTTCTGCCTTGTTTGGAAGTATTGCTACTTGGCCAGAAATTTGAAAACATAAAAGCACGAGGAGCAAAGCGCAAGAAAAGATGAAAGCTTCTCTGAAGAACATGGACATATCACCTTTCAGTGATATCCCGCCAGCATGGTATAATATGCAGCTTATAGTTTCATACCTGTTATGGATTCATTGCTCTTTAAGTGAACCCTTTTAAACAAACATTCTTTTTCTACTGCTCAATCTAATTTTATGCATTTAATTTCAAGCCAATTAGTGATTTATGTATGTGCAAGCTACGGTTAAGGCAGTCCGCTGGCTAATCTATTGTCATCATACATGCAAGAGCTACCCAAGAAAGCCTGAAAAACTAAAGAAATTCAAAGAGAAAGAAATCTTTTTATCTATCGCAAATTATTACACATTTCTAAAACACGTAATAGGACTTGTTAGATTGAATATATGTATCATGGTGACACAGTGGTTAGCATTGCTGCCTCACAGCGCCAGGCACCCTGGTTTGATTCCCAGCTTGGGTCACTCTCTGTGTGGAGTTCGCACGTTCTCACCGTCTCTGTGTTGGTTTCCTCTGGGTGCTCCAGTTTCCTGCCACAATCTGAAAGCCGTGCCAGTTAGGTCAATTGGCCATATTAAATTCTCCCTCAGTGTACTTGAATAGGCGCTGGAGTGTGGTGACTAGGGGATTTTCACAGTAACTTCATTACAGTGTTAATATGACAGAAATAAATAGATTATAAACCAGTGTACAAGGGAGTATTTACCAAATTAGGAATGTGTCACTTTAAGTAAAGATGGAAACTTGGAAGTTTTCTGTGGATCTATTCATTACATGGAGATGCCAGCACTGGACTAGAATAAATACAATAAGTAGTCTCACAAAACCAAGTTAAAGTCCAATGGGTTTATTTGGTAGCACAAGCCACTAGTTTTTGGAGCACTGCTTCTTCATCAGGTAAGTGGAGTTCTGTTCTCAAACAGGGCGTATAAAGACACAAACTCAATTTACAGAGCTCCTACTTACCTGATGAAGAAGCAGCGCTCCGAAAGCTAGTGGCTTGTGCTACCAAATAAACCTGTTGGACTTTAACCTGGTGTTGTGAGACTTCTTACTCTATTCATTACAACAGTAGTTTACGACTGCTCATGCATCACCGTGAATGCATGGAAACTCGCCAATGTATGCAGAATGCCAACTCATTGTATCTATCTGTTACAGAACAAGAATGTGAATTGAAGTCTGAACAAGCGCTTAATGCAAAAAAAGATACTGTCAGAAAGAAAGATTCTTGAAAGGCTGGCAAAGCACCATGCTCTTTAATCCATAGATGTCAGTTGCTGTTCTGATAACAGTCCACACCCCTCAACAGGGACAAAAAGGTGGTAATTGACAAGAGTCGAGACAAAATCAGCCCTGGGTTGCTTTCCATCACTTACTCACAAAGATGTGACGTGCAGCTGCGTTAACCTTTATGTCCAGGCCGTTGTTGGGAGGTCAAATCACTGAATATAAAGTGATTTTTCCCCATTCAGTCCCCACCCTGATCGAAGCAGAAGCTGAACTCCTCCAGTCAATGTTCACACACAAGGAGTGAATAGGATGGAGCATTATAAACTCAGTAACATTTCTGTGATTAACCTGGCCTGATTGAATGGTCGGAATTATACTCTGGTTATGGTCTCTGGCGTAACACGTATCGGCTACAACCAATGCATTTTGCTCTTTGAAAGCACCGGCACAGGTTGGACCTTAAACAAACTGTGCTATGAATGGAGACCTTCAGGAATGGACGTAAAACAAATATATAGGGCAAAATCTTACCCACAAAATAGCAGAGAGATGTTTCCAGTGGAAAACCGATTTGTTTTTCTGCTGGGAAACTGGTTGGTTCCCTCTCCAGAATCTACTACACTCTGCCCAAAAAAACATCAAGCAGCATGATTCACACTGTCATTCAGGAGAGCAGACCTTAAGCACAGTCAGAGATTTGGCTGCCATCTTTAAAGGGTGTCTCAATCGAGACCGCAGTCAATATTCCCACCTTCCCCTATCGGCCTACTCTTAGGGTCTAAGGACCTGCTCCCCCCACCCCCCCACCCACTCTGGCCCCGCCATCAGAGAATGTTTTCACTCTTGCCATCCACTGCCCACAATCATTGGCCTATCCCATCTTCCTACGATCATCAACCCCTTTCTCTCCCCCCGCTGCGATCATTGGCCCCTCTCTCTGACCCCCTGCAATCATTAGCCCCTCTCTTTCCTCCCCCATGATCATTAGCCCCTCTGTCTCCCCCCCCCCTTGCAATCATTAGCCCCTCCCTCTCTCTATCCCCCACGATCATTTCCCCCTACCCCCGGCCCAACAATTGTTGACCGCTCTCTCTCCCCAACCTCCTTGCGATCATTAACCCTTCTCTCTCTCTATCCTCACCCCTTTTTGCACCAATGTGATTTCATGTTAGAATAGTGTGGGGGCCGAGTTACTGCACTGAGGGTGGGGTGCAGGTTAATAAGATTGAAATGCATGGAGATGAATGCAGAAGAAGGTTCACTCCAGCTATAGGCATGAACCTGATGACATTGCTGGCAAGGAGCAGGGAAGTCTCTTCCTCACCAGTGAAAACTGCAACTCCAGGATCTTCAGTGCTTCCCCCCCAACATCTGAACAGATAGTGAACGGCAATTCAAGTTTTCATCCATAACACGTGTACTGCAGCCTTTTTAACAGTTGGTTTTAGAGAATAGAATTATACAGATTGCACCAAATATATTGATTGATTTTGTCAGAAGCACACAAAGACAAAGTCAGGTGTCAAAGGGAGCATAGTGTAATGGGTTAATAGAATAGCTGTGTTAGTAAGTGATGTAGACCATGATGTGACAGGGACATCAGCAGACATGTTGGAGACTGTGCACAGCAGACAGAACAGACTCAGGAGAGATGTACCTACTTAATAGCTCATCATGTACATGATGTGAGTAAATCAATTTCAAGCAACTACCTGAGTCAGGCTGCAGTCTGTACTTAAGATAGACCACATAACCAGTACACAAAACAGTGCATAAGCTTCTAAACACTTCAGGTGGGATTATCTGGCCACGCTTGCCCCAAGGCCAGAAAATATTGCCCAAAGTCAATGGACCTTTGCATGGTTCCCATAGCAGGAAGAATGGGAAAATTCCAGCCTTCATCAGTCTTTTAAGCACAACCTATTCTGTATATGGCAGAGTTTGCAGATCATGCATTGGATATCAATCCTCTCAGGACCAAAAGAACTGGAGAGGAAGCAAACCGTAAGACTGTAGACATAACAGAACTAGGCCACTCGGCCCATCGAGTCTGTTCCACCATTCAATCATGGCTGATATTTTTCTTACTCCCATTCTTCTGCCTTTTCCCCTCAATCCCTGATCCTCTTATTAATAAAGAACCTATCTATCTCTGAACTAAAGACACGCAATGACCTGGCCTCCATAGCCTTCTGCGGCAAAGTGTTCCACAGATTCATTACTCCCTGGCTGAAAAAGATTCCTCCTCATCTCTGTTTTAAAGGATCATCCCTTTAACCTGAGGTTGTGCTGTCTGGTTGTATTTTTTCTTACTAGTGGAAACATTCTCCTCATGTCCACTCTACCCTTCATCCCTGGCATCTGCCGAAGTAGAGGAAAGTTCCAAACCCCTGACTGCCTCCATTTGGAAGGATAAGGGCAGCAGATACTTGGCAGCAACAGCACCTGGAGGTTCCACTCCAAGTCACTCACCATCCTGACTTATATATCACCGTTCCTTCTCTGTCGCTAGGTCAAAATCATAGAACTCCCTCTCTAACAGCATTGTGGGTGTACCTACATCACTGGGATTGCAGCTGTTTAAAGGTTGCGCTCACTTCTCAAGGGCAGTTAGGGATCTGAAATAAATGATGGCATAGCCAGCGATGCCCACATTCTGTCAATTAATTAAAAAAAAACAAAGAGCATTTGATCTGTAGAATTATTTTCCAACTGATGGAGAGGCACATTTGACTGGTGTCAAACAATCCCTACAGTGCAGAATGAGGCCATTCAGTCCATCGAGTCTACACCAACCACAATCCCACCCACGCCCCATTCTCGTAAACCTCATATTTACCCTGCTAACACCCCCTGTCACTTAATGGGCAATTTATCGTGGTCAATCAACCTAACCCATACATCTCTGGACTGTGGGATGAAACCCATGCAAACATGGGGAGAATGTGCAAACTCCACACACACAGTGACCCAGGGCTGGAATGGAATCCAGGTCCAATGCTAACCACTGTGCCCACCATGCCGTTTTAGCATCTAAAAGTGCACCAGCAATCTCAACATGACTTCCCGCAGTCAGTAATGGCTTGTGGAGGCTTCTGAGGCGATAGCAGTCATCCACTCAGAGACTTGCTTCTTTTGAACAGTTCCTGTCACAAATCTGTAAGTGGGCAATGATTAATGAAGCCATTAATAAATCCAAGAGGTTGTAAAATTTGGCTGTTTGCAGGAAATCTTTTGCTGCAGTTAATGATGTTCCCAGTGGTTGGCAGTATCAGTCTTGCAGCATCTGCACAAATAAACCAAAGCCCTCTAAACGAAGGAACGTGTTTACAAGGAGATCATTTCTATGCTCCGTTAATCCTTTAAGTACTGGAGGTCCACTTTAAATTTGAACACGAGAGTTTTCAGCTAGTGTTGGCAGAGCTGATTTTGCTGAACTCGTTCCACGGTGGTTTAATCGCTGAGCTGTATGAAAACACCTTTCTTGTTTAGTTATTCTACATTGGATCTTCAATGGTATGCTCTAGAAAGGGCCATATCGTCTATTTAAAATTGACTCTCGCAATTTTGTTTACCAAGGCCTTGTCAATGGACCAGGAAGACATGAGTGTAGCAAATCTCTCGGGGATAGCAGCAAGTGAAGGCCAGGTGTTTCCTGGAGAAAATAGATGGGAAATTAGAGGATGAGTCATTGGAACTGTTCTTACACACCACCCGTCTGTCTCATATCAGTTTCAGCAGCAAAATGGAAGCTCGCTGCCTAACTACACTCTCAAAGGTCTGCATGGACATGCGGAAAGAACGACAGTAACTAATGTGGAAAATTCAATATCTTTACCTGCTGTTGCTTTAATTACAAAGGGATGAAACCTCTGATTCAGAAAAAAAAGAGCTATGAAATAGTTCTCAAAAATGCATTACGATTACATGCACTGCAATGCACAGATGAAATGAAATTAAATGTAGTAGAAGATGATACTCACGACTCAAAACCAATTGCTTCACTTCCCATTCTCATTTGCACAGGGCAAATAAACAGCTCAATTTAGAACGAGCTGCAATCATGGCATTGTAACAAGTGAGGTTAGCACTAGTTACATGACCTGAATTTAACTGATCACTCCTTAAGAACTCAGTTTGTAGGTGCAGCCGGTGATCAAGAAGGCAAATGGAATGTTGGCCTTTATCACAAGAGGGATGTCATATAAAACCAGGGAGGTCTTGCTGCAATTGTACAAGGCATTGGTGAGGCCACAACTAGAGTACTGTGTGCAATTTTGGTCCCCTTATTTGCGAAAGGATATTTTAGCTTTGGAGGGAGTATAGAGAAAGTATACCAGGTTGATTCCGGAGAATGAAGAGGTTAGCTTACAAGGAGAGATTGAGTAGACTGGGCCGATACTCATTGGAGTTTAGAAGGCTGAGGGGAGATCTTATAGAGAAGTATAAGATAATGAAGGGTAGAAACAGAGAAATTATTTCCACTTAAAATGGAAACAAGAACTAGAGGGCACAGCCTCAAAATGAGAGAGTCAATTTAGAACAGAGTTGAGGAGGAACTTCTCCTAGATGGTAGTGAATCTTTGGAATTTTCTGCCCATTCAAGCAGTGGAAGCTACCTCATTAAATGCGTTTAAGTCACAGGTAGGTAGATTTCTGACCAATAAGGGAATTAAGAGTTATGGGGAGCAGGCGGGTAAGTGGAACTGAACCACTATCAGATCAGCCATGATCTTATTGAATGGCGGGGCAGGCTCGAGGGGCTAAATGGCCCACTCCTGCTCCTATTTCTTATTGGCTCACTAAGGTCAAACACTGAGAACCTTCTTTCACCACAACTCCAGAAATTTGAGAATTCAACCCGTTAATTTCATCTACCTTCACAACTCAATCCTCAGACTCTATTAATGTCAGGCCATCCTCGTACTCACTGGCTGAATAAGGCAATTGTTGGGGGTTAGTTTTGGGCAATGTAGAATGGAAAATTTAGTAACATTTCAGTAAAAGCAATTACCATCAGATAAAAGCATTCACCAAAGATCCTTAGCCGGCACCTTCCAAACCCACGACCACCTCCATCTAGGAAGGAGAAGGGCAGCAAACATATGGGAGCATCACCACCTGCAACTTCCCCTCCAAACCACCTACCATCCTGACTTGGGAATATATGCCGTTCCTTCACAGTCGCTGAAAGGAATCCTGGAATCCCCTCCTTCTGGAGATATTTTTGTTTATTCATTCCTGAGACATGGGTGTCCCCAATAGGCCAGCATTTATTGCCCATCCCTAAATGCCCTTGAGAAGGTGGTGGTGAGCTGCCTTTGTGAAATGCTGCTTTCCATGTACTGTGGGTTAACCCACGATGCCGTTAAGGAGGGGATTCCAGGATTCCTTTCAGCGACTGTGAAGGAACGGCATATATTCCCAAGTCAGGATGGTAGGTGGTAGATTTAAATAATAGTCCATTTTACTATTATTCCTTCCAAAGTGGATAACCTTACACTTACCGACATTATACTCCATCTGCCAGATCCTCGCCCACTCACTCAGCCTATCCAAATCTCTCTGCAGACTTTCTGTGTCCTCCACACAATTTGCTTTCTCACTCATCTTTGTGTCATCTGCAAACTTTGTTATCCTACACTCGGTCCCTTCCTCCAGATCGTCAATGTATATGGTAACATTCTGCCTTGTCTCCCAATGGCTGAATCTGTCCTTGAACAGATGCAGGTCAAGTAGCTTTTACTTGGATCCTCAGGATGCTTCGAAACCCTAGGGCCATAGTACAAAAGCATCTCCACAGTTGGGACAGGGCTCCAAGGAAGTGTCATCTTACTTGGGTGAAGTTACAAGTGATGTCCCATATAAAAGTGGTGAGAATTCTATCATAGAATCATAGAAACTATATAGTGCAGAAAGAGGCCATTTGGCCCATCAAGTCTGCACCAACAACAATCCCACACTATGTTAAAGCCATTGTAATTCACCTAGCGTGTGCATAGGAGTGTTTACAGAATACTACACTGTTTTTTTTTTGATAACATCATACAAAATGCATTGATTAGCACCACTCCCAATTCAATCTCCATTATTGTCTCCTGAATGCTTCAACTCATCCTTTCACCTGTTTCATATTGAATCTCAATGCAAGACGTGATCTATTGTGCCAATGTGGATATGGGTTAAAGATTTCTTTCATGTAGAAGCAATGGGGGAGATGAATTGGTAGTGACTATATTTTGTTATCCCTTTCAGCTGGAATAATGTATTGAACATTCAATGTATGAACGCACCTCTGGCATTTGGGATTGGAATATATATGGCTGCGCTGGACATGGATGCTTCACCTTCATTTTCCTCATCCCATTTTTTTTCTTTAGTGCCTTCCTCATCAGAAGATACCTCTGAGCATTTTGGCTGTCCTCATCTCTAGTCCTGTCAGCCATGCAATATTGTGCGGGACACAGAACGTTGCTACAGGTATTATTTTGGATGTAGTCACTGGAAGGATACTGAAGGATGCCTCCACCTCCTACCTCAGCACCTGAAGCACATTGTCGAGACATTGTTGGCTTGCTCAACGCCTACTGATCGGGTGATCATGTGACTCTTGTAGAAGCACTACTGACGGGAATCCTCACTGTTGTTATGAATCAAGTTTGAAAGGTCTAGCCTTTTCTTCCCAAAAGCCAGTCTTTAAGTCTGGTTCCTGGACCAAAAATGTCTGGAATGTTGGACGGCATGATATGAATAGATCATGACAATTCCCAAGGAATCTGGTGCATATCTGCGCATATCTTAATCTTGAATCTGCACATTGATGGAATTTACCCCTTTATAGTTGATTAAAAATATTTGGAGATTAACTTCATGGAACTGCGGCTATGATATTGGCAGCAGTGGGGTGAGGCTCTTAAGTAGTTTGCCACCGAAAGTGGCCCCAACTAGCCCAAGGGCAGGCAGACTGCCTTCGCTGCTCCCATCAAATTTTCAGAAGGGTCGGGGCGGATGAGTAGATGGCAGGAAGACAGTCTGTTGGATTGCACATACCCCCCCCTTCTTCGAACTCACCGTTGGCGGGGACTGTTAACATCCAGCGTCTCGGTGCAGTGAGATCACAGTACTTCTGTAATTGATGACACCCTGTTGCTGTGAGAAGCCAGCCAGTGACTCAGATCCAACTTCCCACTCACACAGGATATTGTTGTTGTACGGGGATCTGAAATAAGGCAGAACCTTGATGACCACTTTCCTGTCTGTTATTCCATTTATAGCCACCAGTGGGGAGACCCTGGCCCTGATTCCAGTGGTGCCAAAGACAACACAGTGAAGGTATTGGCTGTGACAGGTAAAGCCTGGCCTCTGAGCCCAGCAAGAAGCAGCCTTTCTGAAGGAGGTTGCAGATGTCCGTAGCCAATTTGAATCCGTGGAAGTACTGTTCCTCCCACGGGTCAAAGGTGCTGAACCTCTGTGTGTATACCCACTCACGTAGGCAGGCTCCTCCACCCCCCACCCCCCACTGTCTGTGACCTCAGTCCCTTCTGGTTTCCTCCCTCCCTGTGAACATTGTTGTTGCTGTGGACTTCCTCATGCAATGCAGCGTCAGAAACCATTTATGTTACCTCCCATCCTGCTACTGTTTATTTGAATGTTTCCAAGCCTCTCAAAAACATCAATGCTGCCAAGCATTCTCAGATAAATGTTTACCAGAGAGGCCTGACGATTAAGTAGCAAGTATCGCAGAATCCCTACAGTGCAGAAAGAGGCCATTTGGCCCATCAAGATTACACCCACTCTCCAAAAGAGCATCCCACTCAGGATCTCCCCTATCCCTGTAATCCCACATATTTATCATGGTTAATTCATTTAACCTACACATCCCTGGACACTAAAGGGCAATTTAGCATGGCCAATCCACCTAACTTGCACATCGTTGGAGTGTGGAAGGAAACTGGAGCACCCGGAGGCAACCCACATAAACACAGGAAAAATGTGCAGACTCCACACAGTCACCCAAGCCAGAATTGAACCCGGGTCCCTGGCCCCGTGAGTCAGCAGTGCTAACCACTGTGCCACCGAGCCGCCCATAGTCTCTACTGAGACTGGGCAATCTGAGCTTTAAAAATGCTGTGAATTGCACTGGGAACTCATTTCCTTCTCGCAGGTGAGAAACAGGGTGGGTGACTACCTCCAATCTAGCCAATAACCTCTCAGGATTGAACCCCAGGCCCATTGGAAACCAGTGCTGGATGTTATGGGCTGCCGTAGTGGTCCATGATGCAACCTGAGATTTGGCCTGCAGCCCTGGCTTGATAAGGCTTCTCTCACTCTCTAAATGACCTGCAGATGGTCAGTATTTAGTTGCTCTTAAAACTATTTATTCAGAACTATTTGCATCAGAGACTTCAGGGTGAGTACGTTGTTCTCCAGACACAGACTGTTCTGTGTCCCTTAGAGCCTCTTGGTCATCTGACCCTGAAATCATGATTACATCATCATTAACATCATTATTTAATTAACATAATTATTAATCCTTTACATAGAAGGCGTTTGCTTCAAACGCAGTGCAGGTGGCACAGTGGTTTGCACTACTGTCTCACAGTGCCAAGGACCCGGGTTCATTTCCAGCCTCGGGAGTTTGCACATTCTCTTCGTGTCCGTGTGCGTTTCCTCTGGGCGGTCCAGTTTCCTCCCACAGTCCAAAGATGTATGAGTTAGGTTGCAATCATGATGTTAAAAGGATGCATTAATACCAATGGTGTTTTTGAGTCCCACCCCAGATCTTGATGATGAGGGAGGACATGTTCATAAAGTGGCCCAAAAAGGTTGAGTACCAACTTGTAATTCTTTCCATCACACCAACGGCAGGCAATAAGAGCAGGAGAGACTGCTGGGTCAGCCGTGCTTGAAACGGAGTGGTGCCCGCCCCCCCTCATAAAAATCCTCCTATGGAAACAAGTGAAAATCTGCTTTCAGTTGTAGGTGGTCAAGCACATTCCAGTTTAACCCAGAATTAGAACAATTGATTTTACTCTTGACTTTTCTTCAATTCTTGCTTCTGATCTGACTCCAATCCACCTGCTAATGGGTACTAAAAGTCTCCCCACTATTACTGGGGACTTCCTCATTAGTGGTGTCAATTTTTCTCTGGTTGTTTTGAACAATAGGTGACAGAGTGACAATGTACTCTCATGAGTAACTTTATTCCCCTCTGGTGACATATTCCTGGGCTCCATATTCTGGTGACAGACCAGAACACTGCACTTGCCTGAGGAAGACACAAGAGTGTTGAAAGCTCGCTTTTTTACTATCAAATAAATCGGCTGGATTAATAATTGGTGTTGCTAAATTCTTACTGAGTTCTTACCACCCCAATCCAACGCCGGCATCTTTACATCATGACATATTCCTCGAACATAGAACATTCTTATTCTTGACCAGGACTTGAGAACAGAAATCGAACTGACCCTGAGGAAGTGCCAGAGTGTTGGAAGTCGGTCTCCCAGGTGAAATGTGATCCTGGTACATCGTCTGCTTTCTCCTGGACATACAAAATCCAGTGGCACTATTTCAAAGAAGGAAATTCACTGGGTGTCCTGACCAATAGTTATTCTTCAATCAACATCACAAAAAATAGAAAATCTCTACAGTGCAGAAGGACACCATTCAGCCCATCAAGTCTGCACTGACAACAATCCCATCCAGGCCCAATATATCCCTGTGACCCCACATATTTACCCTGCTAATCCTCATGAGCAGCAATTTAGTGTCACCAATTGACCTAACCTGCACATCACTGGACTGTGGGAAGAAACTGGAGCACCTGAAGGAAACCCACACAGACGCAGGAAGAATGTGCAAACTCAAAGGTCAAAATTGAACCCAGGTCCCTGGTATTATGAGGCAATGGTGTGTCACATGCCGCTCTTAAAATTGTTGTGCTTCTCCCTATTGGGGAATTGAACTCTGCTCTCCTGTGTGACAGGCAGAGATATTTACCAGTATACTAATGAGGGCTTTGCACAAAAGAATAATAGCCATAGAATAGAATTCCTACAATGCAGAAAGAAACTATTCAGCCCATCAAATCTGCACTGACTCTCTAAAAAAGCATCTTACTTAAGGCCACCCATCCTCACCCTAAATCTGCACATTTCTTACGGCTAATCCATCTAACCTGCACATCTTTGGACTGTGGGAGGAAACCGGAGTGCCCAGAGGAAACCCATGCAGAGATGGGGAGAACATGCAAACTCTATACAGTGGAGCAAGGCCAGAATAGAACCTGGGTCCCTGAGGCAGCACTGTTAACCACCATGCCACCGTGCCAGTTATCTGGTCATGATCGCAGTGCTAATTATAATCTTGCATAAATTGGTTGCTCCCTTTCCTACATTACAACAACAACTATACCTCAATAAAAGAACAAAGAACAAAACAGCACAGGAAACAGGCCCTTCGGCCCAACGAAGCTTTATAAAAAAAGGTGGCATAGACAAGTTGAGCTGAAAGTCCTGTTTCCATGTAAACCTCCATGACTTTGACTCAATGTTAGAAGATTTTCCCCAGAATGGAAGAATCAAATACTAGGGGGCACACCTTTAAGATGCGAGGGGCAGATTTTTTACACAGAGGGTGGTGGATGCCTGGAACTCACTGCTGAGTGAAGTGGTGGAAGCAGATATGATAGTGACTTTCAAAAGGTGCTTTGACAAATACGTGATTAGGAAGGGAATGGAAGGATATGTACCCGGAAGGGTTGAGGGTTTTAGTTCACTCAGGCAGCACGGTCGGTGCAGGCTTGGAGGATTGAAGGGCCTGTTCCTGTGCTGTAATTTTTTTCGTTCTTTATTCACCATGCCGCCCCATCCCGCCACATCAACAAAATGTTTTTGATTTCATTTCATTAATTATTGTCACATCCACTGGGATACAGTGAGAAGTATTGTTTATTGCACACTATACAGGGAAAACATACCGTTCATAAAGTACATAGGGGAAAAGGAAATGTGTTCCAAATCTTGAAGCCTTGGGTTAAAAGAAACCAAACTGCTTGAGGAAGCACTATGGTAGTGTGGTACATGGAGTGTTTCACAGAGGTGAAGGGGGCCCACCGTTCGCTGGTGGAAGGATCTTTTGGTACCATCACTGTCAACAGGGTTTCCTGTTCTATGCACCAGACTTCTGTCACTGGGAGTTTGCCGTCAGCGGGACCGGAAGGTATCGCCGGCAAGAACTGCCGGAAAATTTCAGCCTACCGGTATAAATCCAGCACAGGGAGAAGTCTTACAACACCAGGTTAAAGTCCATCAGGTTTATTTGGTAGCAAAAGCCACCAAGTAAACCTGTTGGACTTTAACCTGGTGTTATAAGACTTCTTACTGTGTTTTACCCCAGTCCAACGCCGACATCTTCACATCATGTAATAAGAATCCAGGAAAAAAAAACTCAGCTTTTAAAAAATTGAGAAGATTGCGGCAGGGTTTCTTGTGTGTCGCACCATATCTCAAAAACTGAATAAATCAATTTCGAGGAACAGAAAAAGCCAATTAGCACCAGGATTTTATTGAGGTTTTATCAAGCTATCAGAAGCAAAGCTACTCTTTAGTGCATTGATCCCCTGGTTTTAATTATTTAACTATATACATTAACCAAGGAGATTAGATCTTGAAAAATGGTAATGGATTTTTTAAAAGTCTCTTTCCTCATCATTAATTAATTAAAAAAAAAGAAATCCACCAGTCATTTACTCACATATCCATGCTTCCATGTGTTACTGCCCTCTTGAAAGAGCAAAATTCATTGTATCATTGATGGGATAGCAAACAGACAATTATTTACATAATCTACTGCAGCTTCCCTGCTCAGACTTGCAGCTTTTCAAGGAAACAAAATCCGCAGTAATTCTCAAGTATTCTATGTGCCAGATAAAAGCACTTGACTCATAATCACTGAATTGAAAATGCATTCTGTAACATTTCAGATATAAATCACCCGTTACAACACAACTAGTTTTCATTGCTAGTTCAAGGTCTCCTGGTATAACACGCCTATCTCCAACACTAGCTTTTCCTGAGTCCCTGGGTAAGGGAAATTGGATGTCTGGCCTATTATGCATTGAGTGGTTTAGAAGATCTCCTCATGGCTTAACCGGGGAGACCTTTGCCTAGTGAATTGTTAAAAGATACAGGTAAGGCTGGACTTTATCAGCTGTTCGCTGCTGCAAGTGAGGATGGAGAATTTGATGCTCGGCTGAGTCTCCATCCACTGCAACAGGACCAGAGAATCCCGCCAGCATGAATGGCAGGAGAGTTCCGGGAACTCAGTAAGAATTTAGCAACACCAATTTTCAATCCAACCGATTTATTTGATAGTAAATCTGCGAGCTTTCAACACTCTCTCTGTGTCTTCATCAGGCAAATGCAGTGTCCAGAACACTGCATTTGCCTGATGAAGACACAGAGAGAGTGTTGAAAGCTCGCAGATTTACTATCAAATAAATCGGTTGGATTGAAAATTGGTGTTGCTAAATTCTTACTGAGTTCTTACTACCCTAGTCCAACGCCGGCATCTTTACATCATGGAGAGTTCCGGCCCAGAGCTCCAGACTCTTGATTCCAAGTCTTATGCTGAGTAAGCTGTTCTCTTCCAGAGCAGGAACTGGAGTCCATTGAATCATAACACCCCTACAGTTCAGAAGTCTGACCCATTCAGTCCAGACTGACTCTCTGACAGAGCATCTTACCCAGGACTCCCCACTCTATCCCCCTAAACCCGTGCGTTTAACCCCTCTAATCACCCTAACTTCCATATCTTGGGGCAATTTCACATGGCCAATGCCCCTTTAAACGGACTTTGATTCAGTCAAATTAGACAAATGCAAAGCTCAGACAGTCATCCTTTTCACACATGAGTAAAAATCTGGAGCCCTCTTCCCCAAATGATGATGGGGCAATAGGATCTCTCATGGCAGAGGTCAATAGATTTTTGTTAGGTAAGGCAATTAAGGGACGATGGAACAATTGTGGGAAAATGGAGTTGAGGTGTTGATCAACAATGATTTGAATGAATGACAGAGCAGGCTCGAAGTATTGAATGGCCTCCCCTTGTTCCTGTGTTATCTGCTCTTGACTGATACCTAATGATCTCAATCCTTCATTTCTCTGGTTTCCATTGAAATGCTCTCTGACATGTGCAAGATAATACAAAGGTCTCTCCAAGTTTTTTAGTGGAGAAGCCGCTCAAAGTACTTTGTCTGTGTACCCCTCGGTGCTCTCATGGCCAAAAACAGCATCCTAAAGAAGGACTGTGACTTTGCAAACATCACAACTAAAAATCAGACACAGGGTAAACCATATTAAGATTACCAACTTTCATTGACCAAACACTACAGACTATAGTGCACCACATCTCAAACTCAGGAAATTTGGAATGCCCATAGCCCTGACATTCCTAATCACTCAATGCATCAACATACTGAATATGGTAAAAAGTGTGCTTATAGTTAGGATCCCCACAGTGCAGAAGACTGAATATCTTGCCCAAGCCATCTTCCCCCACTCTATCTTGTAACCCCACATACTTGCTCTGGTTAATCCCATCTAACCTACACATTTCAGGGCAATAAGGGGAAATTTAGCATGGTCAATCCACCTAATCTGCACGTCTTTGGACTGCGGAGGAAACCGGAGCATCCAGAGGAAACACAGGCAAATGTTCAACAAATCAATGTTTTCAACATGAACCTCTATTAATTAAAGATCCTTCCTTTGAATTAGTGGATAGTTAGATTTTCTTGACAAAAACAAATGAAGACAAGTTAGCTTAGCTCATTGGCAGACTGATTAGCACTTCATTTCCTTTTTGTTATAATTTAGGATGTGTGTGCAATCAATGTCACATCCAATTGATTTTGATTGTTATCTGGATGACTGCCACATCAACTACATTCTGAATTAGCAATGCTTATACAACTTAGTAATGGGTAAAGCAACACTGCTATAACCTGCACCATATGATTAGTTCAAACAATGAATTTGGACTATAACTGTTATTTATTTTTGTTGTATGAAAATGATACCTAAAAGATTGAGGGTGGCATGGTGGCACTGTGGTGAGCACTGCTGCCTCACAGTGCCAGGGATCTGGGTTCAATTCTGGCCTCAGGTCACTGTCTGTGTGGAGTTTGTACGTTCTCCCTATGTCTGTGTTTTCCTCTGGGTACTCTGGTTTCCTCCCACAGTCCAAAAATGTGTGGGTTAGATTGATTGGCTGTGCAAAATTGACCCTAGTGGCAGGGGTTTAGCAGGAAAAATATATGGGATTACAGAAATAGGGCCTGGGTAGATTGTGGTCAGTACAAACTCAATGGGCTGAAAGACTTCTTTTTGTACTATAAGGATTCTATTCTATGATTCAAGATTATCTTTCTACTTACAGCCTCTTGGGGACTAATATTTGTATCTTATATATTTTTTATTCCCCTACTTCAGTTTTCTTTTTGACACTATTAGCATATCTGCTGTGGATCTGCCTGTGTTTGATGGAAATAATAAACATTGGAGCATTAGATCAGGAGTAGGCCAACCAACCCTTTATAATTTATTCCCAGAGCTTTTGCGTGCTTCACACCTGAGTGACGCTTTCAAAAAAAAACACAGGTTGAATTCAGTTTCAAGACACCATCCTTCCCAATGGAACAGTATCGCACCTTGTTTAGTGTTTTACTCAACAGGTTGATGAAGATGAGCAATGAATGGAAAGCTGTTAGCATTGAGTGGTATCTTGCCATTAGCAACCAACGTCATCAATTCTTCAGGTATTATTGTACAATGTAGAAAGTGTCAAGGCTTCATGTTTTTAATCTGCCCTCGTTCCTCCATGTGAATACTATAGTTAAAAAAGCCCACCAATGCCTCTACTTTCTCAGGAGACTAAGGAAATTTGGCATGTCAGCTATGATTCTGATCAACTTTTACAGATGCACCATAGAAAGAATTCTTTCTGGTTGTATCACAGCTTGGTACAGCTCCTGCTCTGCCCAACACAGCAATAAACTACACGGGATCGTGAACAAAGCCCAGATCGTCACTCAAACCAGCCTCCTATCCATAGACATTGTCTACACTTCCTGCCATTTTGAAAAACAACCAGCAAAATCAAGGACCTCACGTGTCCTGGACATTCTCTCTTCCATCTTCTTCTGTCAGGAAAAAGATATAGAAGTCTGAGGTCATGCACCAGCTGACTCAAAAACAGTTTCTTCAGATCTTTGAATGGACCTACCTTGCATTAAGTTGATCTTTCTCTACAGCTTAGCTATAACTATAACACTACATTCTGACTCTCCCCCTTCCTTCTGTATAAATGATATGCTTTGTCTGTATAGCATGCAAGAAACAATACTTTTCACTATATACTAATACATGTGACAATAATAAACCAAATCAAATCAACTTTACTAGGCGAGAGCAAGCTGAAATGTAATATTGGATATGATAAGCGGATCCAACCAAACTATGGAAGTGCAGCCATTCAGGTCTTTAATGAGCATTTTCATCTCGCCCCCAACTGTTTTCACATGTTTATTCATATACTACATGAAGGTGAAGATTCTTTGATTTTATAATGAAAGGAAATAACAATGCAAACTAAAATTTACATCAGCCCTTTGAGTTCTTTGCAGCTTTGAAAGGCTACACATGCTTTCTGTCATATAATATCCACAGAAACTTTATTCTATAAATGTTTTGTTGGTCGAAAACTCAAGTGGTTTAATATCTGATGCTCAAACAGAAGGTGGCAAGGGAGCAGTCTGACACTAGCATTTACATTCTAACTGGGTGAGTTTCGTCATAACACCACACAGACATGAATTCTACCAATTCAGGGAAAGAGAAAGTTCTTTTCCTCAGTAACACCATATTGCTGGACAAAGATCATAGAATCTTACAGTGCAGAAGGAGGCCATTCAGCCCATTGAGTCTGCACCATCCACAATCCCATCCAGGCCCTATCCCCATGACCCCATGCATTTACCCTAGCAAGTCTCCCTGACACTAAGGGGCAATTTAGCACGGCCAATTCACCTATCCCACACATTTTTGGAGTGTGGGAGGAAACCGGAGCACCCAGAGGAAACCCATGCAGACACTGGGACAATGTGCACACAGACGGTGACCCAAGCTTGGAATCGAACGCAGGTCCGTGGTGTTGTGAGGCATCAGTGCTGACCACTTTGCCACTGAGACACCCACTGTGAGGACTGTATATTAATCTATTCCCTCTCACCTTTCAACTTCCAGACAAACACAGTGTTAGTAAAGATGGATGGTTAAAAAAAAGGTCTGTGTTTGATTCCAAAGCAGTCCATTCACACTGATATTAATAAATGATCAAAATACTCCAGTCAGATGTCCAGCATCCAGAGCATTGACCTCGCTAAATAACTTCTCAGCTTGAGGTGCAAAACAAACACTACTAACCTCTGTGCCGCTGTGCTGCCCAGAAATGGGAAGGCAATTTGCTTGGGTAGTAATTTAGAGACGGATGTTTGCATATAGACTGGAGCGAAGTGATGGAGGAATTGGGAAAAACAGGGATGGGGATTTGGGAATTAGATTAGTCGGGACACTGGAAGCCGGTGGGACATGTGATGAGACAGGAGGGTTCTGTGTGTAGAGGGATGGCCTTGATTCTGCTAGTTTTAGATTAAACTGAGTGTGGCGAAGCATAAAAAAACACACAGCCGACTGAAGCTGATCATTGAGATTCGGTGAAGGTCACAGTGAAGGTTTCAGCAGAGAAGTGGGGAAGTTGGGTGGGGGGTGTGCGGGGCGGAGGGGAGGCGAAGGTAGGCCATGTTCTGCAAGTGGAGGAAAGCATATCCCTTCGCCACTGATTCTCCAAACATATGAATATTTCACAATATTTACCAACGAATTTGATTTTCTTCTGATAATTCCGTTCCTTTGATCTGAAAAGAGTGCAAATTTATTGGAAAAATAGAATGAATGTAATGTTCAATTAGCTGCCAGTTTCAGATATTTCTTCTCATGTAGTTTCAGACGCAAACTTGTTAAATGGGGCGTCATACTGATATTCTTTAAACAGAATCACTGTCACAAGTGGAAGGTTCAGATCACATCTCAGTGGCTTTAATATTTAGCTCAGCTGCTGAATAATTTAGACGCATGCTAAAATATGGTGTCCAGTTGGTTATTAGCTTGGAAAAGGAATCCCTCATCATGCCCGTCGCCGGAAATGCAAGGAAAATAATAATTCCGCAAACTTTCCTTTAGTGTGTGCCTAACCTGACTGCTAATCACCCCCATGCAGCCTTTTGCTTCTGCCCTCATCTTCCTTTCCGAGAATAATCTTCTAAAGTCTGCCTTTTTTGTGTATCGTTTTGATCTGTGTACACCTGTCTCTTGACGATCTCTCCCTCTCCTTGCTCAGCGTGTGACTTGCCTTTCTAGATGTGTGAGCTCCATCACTGCAGCAATCTGCGCCTTTTCCGCATTCAGTTTGATAGCAAGTTTGAAGTCCTTGAAAGTCATTATCCCCGGGCAGCTTTGGCAAGGCGACCCCCAGGTGTGCAGGATGGGCTGTGGGGGTTGGGGGGGGGGGGGGGGGGGGGGTGGTGGTGGTGGTGGTGGTGGTGGAGGTGCGGGGTAATGCAAGATTCTGAACTGACTGATAGGAGTTGGGGGTGTGATGGGGACAATGGTTCAAGTCTGGGGAGCAGAACATTTGAAAAATTGCTCCTGCAAGTTACAGCTACGTTTGGACGAGGGGAGAAAGCAGGAGGAGGAACCGTAGAAACATTGGCCGGAATCTTATCACCGTTTACGCCAGCGGAATTTTCCTATCCCACTGCAGTGAACGGAGATTTGCCTGGGTGCCAAATTTTCCAACCGATAGAAGCCTTACGGTACGGAAAGAGGCCATTTGGCCCATTGAACTGGCACCCATAACAATCGAACCCTATCCCCTCAACCTCATTTATTTGTCCTGCTAATCCTCCTGACATTAAAGGGAAATTTAGCATGGCCAATCAATCTAATATGCACATCTTCGGACAGTGGGAAGAAATTGGAGCACCCGGAGGAAACCCAGGCAGACATTGGGAGAATGTGCAAACGCCACACAGCCACCGAGGCTGGAATTGAACCCGAGTTCCTGGTGCTGTGAAGCAGCAGTGCTAACCACTGCGCCGCCATACCACACACATGATGGGCTGAACAGCCGACTCTGGTACCTATTCCTTATGATTATGTGGATAAAAGCACACGCATGCGCATGCGCACACATGTACATGCGTGAACATATGCACACCCACAACTTGCTAACTGACTGGATATGTGGCCAAGGTTTGGGCGGAACACCAAGTTTGGCACCCAATTCAATCTGAGCCAGCTCAAGTGAGCAGAGAGGATGGTACGGCTGATGAGGTGCTTGTGTGGGCCAAGGCTACAGTGTCAGTCACTAGCCACACTTCAACTTTGAAAGACTGCACAAACAGTTGCTGTTGTTTTATCTAAGTAGCTCACAACTGTGAATCTTAATTGTTCATTCGCAAAATAAGCCCCCGCTATTTAGTAGCAGCATCAAACCTGGCTGATTCGCAGCTTGCCCTGTTGCCTTCTTGGTTGTCAGTTGGGGTAAGGGGCAGATTTTCATGGCTGCTGTTCTTTCAGTCACACTCCAGTAGATTTGCATGAGAAAGATGACAAACAGTCAAGCAAGAGAGAGCTAGGCAGGCAGAAGGTGACTGATGCTAATGATCATCTTTCACTGTTTGATAGTCGTTGCAACCACACCACATGAGGAAGGAATAAAAGATACCACCCGCAGTTACTTCAGTGAGCAATATATTGTTCGGTTCCAAGCGATGACAAGCTGAAGAGTGAAGAAACTGGGTGGATTATACAACCACAAAAAATAATATCTGATGAAAAGATCATGAAAGCTGACCACAAGAATAAAGAGTTTTGTCTAATTTTTCTGTTTTTTTTTGCCTTCTCGGAACCTCTTCCATTTTAACTTGTCTATTTCACGTCAACTGATCTTCGCTGGCTGGGCCTGCATTTTGTTGACTATTGCTAATTCCCCTTGACAAGGTGGTGGTGAGCTGCTCTCTCATCAAGTCAAACTCCACCTACAGAACTGATAGGGAGGGAGTTCCAGGATTTTGACCTAGCGACAGTGACCATAGAATGCCTACGGTACAGAAGGAGGCCATTCAGCCCATCGAGACTGCACCGACCACAATCTCACCAAGGCCCTATTCCCGTAACCTCGCATATTTACCCTGCTAATCCCCCTGAAACTAAGGGGCAATTTAGCCAGGCCAACAACCTAACCCACACATCTTTGGATTGTGGGAAGAAACAGTAGGAAACTTACACAGACACAGGGAGAATGTGCAAACTCCACATAGACACTTACCCAGTCTTCTGGCACTGTAATATAGCAGTGCTAACCATTTGCTACCATGCCACCCATGTGAAAGAATAGCGATGTTGTTCCAAGTCAGGGTGGTGAGTAACTTAGAGGGAAACTTCCAGATGATGGTGTTCCCATCTATCCCGTTTAGTCCTTTGAGGTGGTAGGAGTGTTTGGAAAGTGCTGTTGAAGGTGCCTTGGTCAGTTTCTTGCTCTTCTGTGGTATCTCGCTGTGTTATACATGGACACTGAATGTCACCAAGCTATTTGACAGTGAAATCATCACAAGTTTGGTCCTCTTTTCACTCAACATCAGGTGTATACACTCACACTGATTTTCCAGGATCTCACTCTTGATCAGCTGGGGATGTTGTGCTATGGGACTCGGTCAGAAGAGAACTTTTGTTTTTTAGCCATTTGGTGAAAGATCCATTTGAGCTAATATTTCAGAGAATGGGTCAGTGAGCTAGGAGCTCAGTTTCTGGGTGAATGCACACACAAGCAGTATCCGCATACTAAACCTCAGTGAGCACAGTTGGTTTTGAGCCAAAGGCAGCATAGATTTCTCATTTTCCAGTTAGTTCTGCAAGCTATCTCCATGCCTACAGGCAATTTGCTGGAAGGGTCGGTGATTCTGTTGGTAAATGGCATTATGTAGGTAGAATAGATGTTTCTCATGTGTCAATGCAGACTCGATGGGCGAAGGGCCTCTTCTGCACTGAGGGAGATGAAGGACAGGGTCGGTGCACTACAAATAGTCCTTGAGACGTAACATCCCAAGGCCCTGTTCATTGTGGTTGGGGACTAAAGGCTAGCCATACTGACTCCCATTAACTGCAGCAAGGTCTGCAAGACATAACAGGCTACAGTCATATAAAATCGCCAGCTCCAATGCACCCGTCCCTGATGAGCTCAATGCATTCTCTGCCTGTTTTGTTAAGAGGTCAGCCAGAGCATACCCGCCACCCTGGAAGCCCTGGATGAATCTGTATCTGGGGTCACCACTGCAGATATCAGAGAAGCTTTCTTGAAGGTCAACCCACGGAAAGCGACTGGCCTGGATGGGGTACCTGGCCATGCACTCAGATCCTGCATGAGTCAGCTGGTGGGGATATTCATAGACATCTTCAATCTCTCTCTACAACAATCTGAGGTCTCTATCTGCTTCAAGGAGACGACTATCATCCCAGTAACTGAAAAAAAAAACAAGCAGTGTGCCTTAATGACTTCCGGCAGGTGGCCCTGACATCTATCATTATGAAGTGCTTTGAAAGGTTAGTCATGGCACAGATCAATTCCGGCCTCCTGGACTACCTGGATCCATTACAATTTGCCTATTGCCGCAGCAGTTGCCATTTTCCTGGCCCTGCCCTTATCCTGGAACACCTAGACAACAAGGACACCTATGTCAGACTCTTATTTATTAACTACAGCTCAGCCTTCAACACTATTATTCCCACGAAGCTCATCTCCAAACTTCGTGGCCTGGGCTTTGGCTTCTCCCTCTGCGACTGGATCCTGAACTTCCTAACTCACAGACCGCAATCAGTAAGGATAGGCAACAACACCTCCTCAACAATCATCCTCAACACCGGTGCTCCACGAGGCTGTGTTCTGAATTCCCTACTATATTCCTTATACATCTATGATGTGCGGCCAAATTCCCCTCCAATTTGATTTTCAAGTTTGCTGACCACATCACCGTAGTGGGTTGGATCTCAAACAATGATGAGACAGAGTGCAGGAATGAGATAGAGAATCTGGTGAACCAGTGCGGCAACAGTGATCTCTCTCTCAATGTGAACACAATGTGTCATCAACTTCAAGAAGCATAAAGGAGAACAAGCCCCTGTCTAATCAATGTGGAAGAAGTAGAAACAGACAAGAGCTTCACGTTTTTAGATATCCAGATCACCAACAACCTGTTCTAATTCCCCCATGCCGGCACTAGAGTTAAGAAAGCCCACCAATGCCTCTACTTTCTCAGAAAACTAAGAAAATTTGGCATATCAGCTCCAACTTTCACCAACTTTAACAGATGCACCATAGAAAGTATTCTTTCTAGTTATATCACAGGTCGGTATGGTTCCTGCTCTGCCTAAGACTACAAGGAACTACAAAAGTTCATGAACATAGTCCAATCCATCACACAGACCAGCCACCATCCATTGACTCTGCCTGCAGTTCCCACTGCCTCGGCAAAGTAGCCAGCATAATTAAGGACTCCACACACCCTGGACATTCTCTCCATCTTCTTCCTTCAGGAAAAAGATGCAAAAGTCTGAGATCAAGCACCAATTGACTCAAGAACAGTTTCTTCCCTGCTGCTGTCAGATCTTTGAATGGACCTACCTTGCATTAAGCTGATTTTTCTCCACGTCCTAGCTATGACTGTAACACTACATTCTGCACTCTCTTGTTTCCTTCTCTATGAATGGTATGTTTTGCCTGCATAATGCACAAGAAACAAGAAACAAGAAACTTTTCACTGAATGTTAATACACGTGACAATAATAAATCAAATCAAATCAAATCAAATGTAGGATACATCTTTGTCTGACCTGAATCTGCACTGAGATAGGGTCAGTGGTGGTAATGTTGGTAAGGGTCATCATTTGCCATTCTTGGGAGCTGCCTCAGGCATAGGCCAGGATTGTCTGGGCTTCTGGCTGTGCTGCTGCTGCACCCCCCCATGCGGGGTGGGTGGGGGGGGTGGTGGTGGTGGTGGGGGGTGCGGTACCACCTGTGGGGCTTTGGACCAGGACATCGGTGCCATAAACACACACACACACACAAACAACACACACACACACACATATACAGACAGACAGACAGACAGCCAGACACACACAGACAACACACACACCACACACGCATATACAGACAGACAGACACACACACACACACACAGACAACACACACACACGCATATACAGACAGACAGAGACACACACACAAACACACAGACATGTACACACAGACAACACACACACACACACATACACACATAAAAAAACAGACATACACAAACACACAGACAACACACACACACGCATATACAGGCAGACACATACACACACACACGTACACACAGACACACACACACACACACATAAACACACAGACACAGACACACATACACACAGATACACGCAGACACACAACATATACACAGACAGACAGACAGACAGACAGACACACACACACACAGACACATATACACACAGATTCACGTAGACACACAGCCACACACACACACACATATACACATATAAATATGCACACAGATGCACAGCCACACACATGCACAAACAAAAACACATACAGACACACATGTGTATATACATCCACATACACTCACAATTATATATACTTTCCTGCATGGATCATTTAATTGTCAACAGCAATGAGGTTCTACCCTTTCTTGCCCATGACTAACCTGAATTCTGCTTTAGATCAAATTTTTCAGCACTGAACAATGAAGCAATCGGATCTATTATGGGAAAATTTCTGTTAGAGTGGCTCAACATTACATTAAACAGCATATTCATCAGTGATCAAACTCCCCGATGATATCAGCGAGCCCCCATCAGTCACCACCACCCACACCACGCCATCTCTGCAATCGCTAATCCCCTTGAGATGCCAGCTCTGCCCCAATCTGTCTCTGAGGCCACGCTCCCCTCCTCCATCTACTCATTTGCAATGATCCGCCGACTCTCCAAAGCCCCCTGTGACATTGTGATCTCTGCCACAGTAGGAGACTCGCTCCTGGGTTCCAGTCTTTGCTGAAGTATTCCCCACGCAATAGGGAGTCAAATCCATCAATCAGCTGGCTTCCAGGCAGGGAATCTGATAAAAAAAACACAGACCCAAGTTACAGAGCTATAAAACTCCAAGTTATCCAGGGAAACCTGAGCAGAGTTCCTCTTCTAAACTGGGAAATCCTTCTGTCATTCGCACTCCTGTAAAAATAGTGGTGTAAAAATCCAGGCGTTTGCCTGGCTGTTTATCTGTTAATGTTGCTCCATAATTTTCAAATTTTTCCAGGCAACTTAAATTCTTCCATGTTACACTGTAATCTCCAATGATGGAGTAACGAGTGGGCAAGTCATTCTTGGCCTTCCGCTATGGTTGTATCCAAAACTATTGAAGGAAACAGTGCAAGACCTTTGCAAACAGACTTCTGCCTTCACACTCCTCCTGTGGTGAGTCAGGTGGGTGGAGAAATGCTGGAAGGACTTCATGGTTTGCATATGAGTAACATGGTGGATGTGAGCGCAGACATCTCAGCTACCGTGCTGAATCAGCTAGGCTTTTGTTTTAAGCTGTAACTGGAAACAAGAACAGAACATGGCTGTGAGCCAGATGAAGCACACCCAGCAGCGATTTCATAACCTGTCATACACGGCTTTTCTACAACCCAGATATCCAACTGATACATGAGAAGCGTAAGGAACCAAACGTAAGGAGTAAGCCTTCTGGTCCCTCGAGCCTGCTCTGCCAGTCAATAGAATCATAGAAGCCCGACAGTGCAGTAGATGCCGTTCAATCCATCGAACCTGCACCGACAATAATCCCATCCTGTCCCAGAAACCCACCTACTTACCCTGCTAATTCCCCTGAATCTAAGGGGCAATTTAGCATGGCCAATCCACCAAATTTGCCCAGCTTTGGAGTGTGGGAGGAAATCGGAGCACCCAAAGGAAACCCACGCAGACACGGGGAGAATGTGCAAACTCCGCACAGACATTGACCTGAGGCTGGAATTGAGTCTGGCACTGTAAGGCAGAATTAGGGCTGACCTTCTAGCTCAATTCCACTCTCCCATCCAATCCCCATTTCTCCTGCTTCCTTTCAAATTCCAAAATCTGTCGATCTGATGCTGGAATACACTCAACAATGGAACATCACAAGACACTGAGTTCCTCTGTGGCAGGCACACCACCCAAAGACATATTGTAACACACTCACTGACACTCTACCCTCTCTCTTGCAGAACGAGGTGGTAAAACGAGGCTGTAGGCACAGCTACATGTCTTCACTCCCTTGTAGGAGTAGTAGTTGGCATTTATAGTGTGGCCATGCTGAGGCGGTGGCAGCTGGTGTCAGTGCAGTTGTCCAGAATGTTGCTGTTGTGTGCACTATCTCTGATCCCAGTTCATTCTCATCCCGCGGTCTGGTATGATGTACAAGCTGCAGATGGCCCAAGCTTGAACCTCTTTGCTTAGGGAAAGAAGTTGACATTGCCAAATGCTTGGTGCAGAGTCTCTTACCTCTTGAGTGGGCCTGGCCCCAAATTGAGGACTGGTTTTGCACAAGATATTAAGGCCACTCCCCTACAGTGTAGCAGTGCCAGCCATCTCCAGGAGAATACCAGGACCGAGAGGTGGTGCCGCAGCTGATGACCAAGCTTCTCTTACAGCACGAGCAGGAACTATGTAACATCTATTGGTGGCACATCAGGCTGAAAGTGATGGCTGCTTGTCACTGGGTAGGCTGGTTCTAGTGCCATGCCCATCCAGGCTGCTACTATCAGAGCTGCACTGATATCAATGCTCAAAGGGGATTTCAGCCCCTCACAGCAGTGCAGTGCCTGAGGCAGGGCAGCAGACCATGTGGAGCATGAAGCTGAGGTCCTGTCTCAGGATAATGGATGCTTCCACTGTGGCCACTGCGGTTGTGACTCAGCTATTTCCCGTCGGCCTGTTGTTGCCCAGGCTGAGGTGATGTAGAGTGAACCCGAGCTCTGAAGGCTCAGAGCTGCTCCAGCTTCTCCTCCAGAGCTATCTGTGGGTTTTCTCCCCTGGAAGTCAGCAGCCTCCCATAAGGCATGCTGCCTACACACTGTACAGTAACATCAACGCGTGCAAAAAATGTCATTGTATGGATTATTAGAAGTGTTGTTGGATAAAATTGGCATTGAATGTTGGTTTTGTGGGGTGTTTATTTGAGCTCTGTAGCTAAGAGGATGCCGTGATGGTCAATAACAGGAAGGTGTTGAGATTGGGAAGCATTGAGCTACAGGGATCTGTGGATTCATTCACTGGAACTGGAATCTGAACTGTGCCAGCTGCTTCCTCTTGCTCCGTTACTTCCCCTCCACCTGCTTTCTATAGGAACAAGGGAAAGAGCGAGCATGGGCTTAATGGGCCAAATGGACTCTTTCTATGCTGGAACCATTCTACAATTCTATGAAGTGATTGCCAACACCCCCGTGGCAAGCACATCATCTGCTGTAATAGACCATCGCAGGTCAGTAAAGAGGCTCTGGCGAGTAAAGGAAAACTTCCTCGAGAGGTCGAGGGAGCAGATGTTGATGTTCTACTCTATCACATTGTGAGTTACACCATCGCTATCTACAGCTAACTCTTCTAGAACTCCAGGGTGTAAGCCATCAAGTTCAGAGACTTCATCCATTGGAGGTTGATTCTTTATTATTGAGAGTGAGTAGTTAGCTAGTTCTTGGATATATGTGGAATTTCAGAAAGAGGATAAGGTGACCTCCTGAGGTGGCCTATCTGCAGTGCCGGATTTAGGCATAAGTTAAACAAACCACAGATAAGGACCTTATAATCCTCAGGGGCCTCACAAAATTTCGGAAAGTTTGCAATGAAGACAATATTTAAAAGAGATCTATGAAGTAGTCCACGAGAGAGATCAGACCAGCCACATGCTAAATATGTAATCAGTAAATGCATACATTTGAAAATAATTTGGATTTCTCACTTTAAATAGCTCACTATTAAATATTAAAAGGCACAATTATGTTTTCAGTTTTTTTGTGGCAACCCAAGGTCCTGTTTTGGTACGCACCTTTGTGAGACTTTTTGGTGTAACTTTTTAACAAAGAACCTCCAAACTGGATGTTTAAAACCAACTATCTACAGTAAGGCCAGCTGTTGAAGGATGCTGGAGGATGACCTGTATGCTCTAGATACAGAAGCACATTGTAAATATAGAGCGATGATGATGGAAGACTGGCCTTGGCGAGATTATTTCACAAGCTAATTATAAAATTAAAAGCCTTGCCCCAGCACATCAACCGTGCCACATCTTCAAAGCACTATTTGTTTGTGGGGTAAGAAAAGTAGCTAATAACCTTTATTCATTGTTAGCAGTCAAATATCCAATGATTAAATGTGAATACATGCAGATGTTATAAAATATGCCAGTGAGATACATAAAGCCAGGGGAAAACTAAGTAATTAAATCAGTCGGATCCTTCCTGAATCATTATTCACTAATCAGCAAGTTACATAAAATTAACTCAATTGCTTGAATCATCTCTTCTCACAGCTTTAAGCATTATTCATATACTTAAGGTTAAAATATTGAGTGTAAAATACCAAGTGTAAACAGTTAGAAATAATCGTAGAACCCTATAGTGCAAAAGGAAGCCATTTGACTCACTGGGCAGGATTTTATGGCCTAGCTTGAGTGAGATTGGAAAATCCCGCCCAAGGTCAATGGACATTTCCATTGTCCGCCCCTCGATTGCTCCGACTCCGTGGGCGGGGGGGGTGGTAGAATTCCAGTGATCAAGTCTGTGTTGACCACTGAGAGAATATTTTACCTAAGCCTTCTCCCTCTCCCTATCCTCATAATCCCACATATTTACAATGGCTAATTATTCTAACTTCCTCACCTCAGGACACTAAGGGGCAATTGACTAATCAACCTAACCTTTCAGACTGTAGGAGGAAACCAGAGCACCCAGTGGAAATCCATGCAGACACGGGGAGACATGCAGACTCCACACCGACAGTGAGCCAAGGCCAGAATTGAACCCGGATCCCTGGCACTGTGAGACAGCACTGTGCCAGCAACATATAATATTTGCAACGTATAAATTACACCACTGTGAGCTTTGATTAATATTAACAATTCTTTCATGGAAATATCCTTGGTGTTTGCGTCTGTAGCGTAGGACAGGGGCTGGAACTGAACACTCTAACTAGGCATGGGTGCTGGTATTGTCAACTGCACATTAGAGAGACAGAACTAAAGGAAAGAGAGAGAGAGAGAAAGAGGGGGGAAGGAAATGTGGGATCTGTCTCTGTGGAACTACAATAACCAGAATGCTCTAGGGTGACTGCCATCACCTGACAACCAGATAGTTGTCTCAAGTTCCTGCGGGGAATTTATTATCTGAGTGTGTGAGGGAGATTGATGTGCCATGGAACTGAAATTTAAATCTGTTCTGCTTGTGAAATTGCAAAATTTACAGTGTGTTATGATCTAGGCAGAACATTTATGAACAGCTCTTAAGAATAAATGATCCAAAGAAAAATAATACTTTAAACATTTACCTCTGGGCTAAGATGAGCTTGTAATCTCATATTTGTGCACCACATAGACTGCCTATTTCCACCTCCATAATATCATCTGACTTTACCTCATCTCAGCCCATCTGCTCCTGAAACCATCAGTCGTGCCGCTGTTACTTTGAAACTTCACTATTGCGATGCACCTTTGGCTGGCCTTTCACATTCAATTCTCCAAAAACCTGGGAGCTTAAATCATCCACTCTCTGGGTTGTCTGAGACTGGGCAATGTGGCTGAAGAACATGTGTCGAGAGCTGATGGAAATTTTGACCTGAGAATCTCTATGGGACTTGCGTGGAAAGATTCACTATTCAATAGGCAATTCCTCTGCTCCCCCAGATCCTCTACAAAGCTCTTGGACTGTGAATTAGAGTCAGAGACTTTGCATAATTCCATCCGGCTTACCTGAATAGTTATCCAGGAAATGTCAGACAGATTGAAATCTAATCTAACGCTTGGGTAACTTAACAACTAACTCCCCCGATTACTCAGGCTGATAACCCCTCAACAACCCCCAGACCCCAAAATATCCTAGTTGCCTCCTGACTACCCCTCACTCCCTAACTACCTCCCAATAATCTGATTACCTCATCTGATCTGACTCAACTAGACCTATTACTAAACTACCACTCTGATACCCCAACTATCCACAGCTTGATTAATGCATGAGCTGACTATTCCTAACCATCTGCCTACCCTTCTGACCTGACATGACTAACCCCAACCACCCGACCACCCGATTAATCCCTGACCCAACTCACCCTCCAATCCAACCTGACCCCTTCCCCAATCTCCATCTATCCTCTGACCAGGCCACCCACTGAGCCAACTACCCCAGACCACCTAACCATCCTTAACCTGACCCGACTGCCCCTATCCTGCCCCAACTACTCCCAATCACCAGACTAATTACCTGACCTGACTCTCCCAATCTAACCTGACTACCGCCCCCCCCCCACCCCCCCCCCCCCCCCCCCCCGCCCATCCAACTCAGGTATTGCCCTGGCGACTGGCTAACCCCCCTGATCTGATTACCCACTCACTTACCTCACCAACCTACCACCTCACTAACCTATCACCTCACCATTCCTACTACCTCACCCAGCTGCCATCTCACCCACCTACAATCTAACCCACCTATCTATTCATTCATTGACTAACATTCAGATTGAACCTCCAAACTACCACATTGAACCCGGTGCTGTAAAAAAGGGCTGTCTTTTCTCAACTCTACTCCATTCAGATGGAGTCCCCCAAGGGACACCACAAAGTATGTTCCTATGGAAGCTGGGCTTGGAAGATTCCAGAGGGAATGCGCAGCAGCATCAAGTTACAAGTAAGATGGCATTTGGCCTGTCATTGCCAATGATCCAGGCCAAAACCATCCAAAAGTTTGCTGCAATTGTCTCGATTCACAGCAATTCCCTCCCCTACCTGTCCTATACTTCCTGGCCCACATTGGCTTCAGTCTTGATTTTAAGACTGGCATCCTTGTTTTGAACTTCCTCCATGGCTTCACTTCTTCCTACCTGTGTAACCTAGTCCACAAGCCTCCGAGATATTGGCATGCTTATGGCATCTTGTGCACCCTCAGTTACAATTGCTGCACCGCTGGTGGCCGTGTCTTCAGTTGCCTAGGACCTAAGCTCAGGAACCCTCTCCTTACATCTCTCCACCACACTTTCCTCCTGTGGTTTCTGACCTTTCTGGATTGGAGTCCAGAAGTTCCAATGACCAAGGACTTAGGACAACTCGAAGCAACTCTATGGGAGGGATTTTACAGTCTTGCTTGCCCTGAAACTGTAATATCCCGCCCGAGATCAATGGACCTTCCTACGCTCCACCCCTAGCCCACTCTGATTCCCGTATCAGGTGGGCCGGTAAAATTGCAGCCTGTATGTTTGATATGCTTTAAGGAGAATTCACATACTGACACATGACTCATTATGTACTTGCCTCATTGTATCTTCCATGTGACCAGCCTATCTATATCCTCTCTGTTTAGGTTGGGATAACCAGTAGTACTGAGGTCTAACAGTGTGTGAGAACAGTCATTGGATGCAAACTATTTACGACATACAAATTGAACAAGCTAACAACACCTAACTATTTACCTTGTATGAAATGGGGATTAGGCTGTTGCAGCTGATTCATAGCCCATTGCATCTCCTTCCCACCCATTTTTTTTAAACAAAGGTCAGTGGTAGACTAGTCCATGACATAGCCCTGGTACCTTGTATTTGGTTTACTCTCATGTTCTTCACTGTGCCAGAGGTGTCCTCGGGTCGGTGAGCTCAGTATGGATGGCATTGGGCATCCTGGCTTCAGAGCCTGCTGCATAGGCCTCTGGAGGACCCTCCATTTCCACTGGTACAAGGGGCCTGGATTGAAAGCTGGATGACTGGGGTATTGTTATGGTTGTTGGTGCTGATTCCAATATCTGCAGTAAGTGACACCAGTTTCGTACATAATGGGCTCCATCCTCTGCTATAATGTAGCTGTTTGGCTGTGGGGTTTGGCTATGTACCATCGTCAATTTGTGGTAGTCACATGTGTCTGGATCCTGTCTATCTGACCAGGTATAAAGAGCAGAGTCTGTGAGCATTTTGATCATAAGACCTTTCTCCCCCCAGTCAGTGCTTCATGAAGGCACCACACACGTTGGTTTCGATGTTTATCTGCAAGAGGGTTTTGGCAATGGGGATTGTGGTCCTGACGTGTTTGGAAAACAGTCACTGTGCTGACAAGGGCAGCAGGGTGAGGATTGCAGCATCATATCCCATGCAATCTCACGCACCTTTCTCAAGTTGGTGCTCGGCTGAGTGAACTGCCTATTCCGCCTGGTCATTGGACTGTGGGTATAACAAATGGCTCCAAGGCCCATGTATGTGCAAAGTTCCTATAGTCAGTGGAGATGAATTGACAAACTTTGTCTGTCATTATCCTCTGAGGGAAACTGTACGTGGCAAAGTGTTTCTTCATGTCTGACAGGTGGTCAAGTTCAAACTACCCAGAATACAAGTTGATGAAGACCAAATGATGTTTTCTATTCCATTCGAAAATGTCAATGTCCATGGGAGGTCCGGACCTCGTGTAGGTGCATTGGCACTTTGGCTTCATGCAGCTTGAGTTCATTGCATGGTGCACATCTGGATAGTATCTCTCCATGTCTCAAACATAGTGGGCCACTATCGCGATTCCTTTGCCTTGTATTTGGTTGTTTCCACCCCAGGGTGCCCCTAGTGAAGTTGCTGGGTATAGTACCTCTACAGAGAGTTGGGGATAATGAATCACTGTCACACACCATTAGTTCATCTTGTATGATCAGTTCAGCTCTGATGGAGAAGAATGCGTGAGGAAGCTCCCTTGGGGACTTGGGCCAGTCCTTCACAATAATCCAGTGCGTCCTATTCATCTGTGATATCCGTCTGTAGGGAATCCCGGAGTTTCTGGATTCTAAGAGGAAAACATCTCTGCAGTCATGATGCCAATGTCCTTTCACAACCTGCCTGGTCAGTGATGGGTAGGAAGGTTCTGGAATGGCCATTAGCCAGATATAGATCCTTACCATGTTTGTAGATAATACTGAGTTGTAACGTTATAACTTTATCATCATGCATTACAGCCATGCTAATGCAATGTGAAGAGACTTTTTGAAGATAGTTATGAGTAGCTGATGCTCATGGTTTCGACACTCACATGACAACTATATATGAAGGCATGGAATTTCTTAGAGGCAATAACTAGGGTGAGGATTTCCTTCTCGATCTGGGCACAGCGAGTCTCAGTGTCAATGAATGCCCTTGATGCAAAAGGGTCTGCCATTTTGGATGCAGACTGCACCATACCCATGCTGGGAGGTGTCTGTTGATAGGAATACAGGTGCTCGAACATCGAAGTATTGTCGCACTGGAGGGACTGTTTGAGACTGTTGAAGACTGTTGTGTAGTGCTCTTACCAACACTATTCAACATTGTGGTGCAGAGCTAAGGAAGGTGTCCAGTGACTTCACTGTAGCAAGGGATGAACTTGGAAAGATGAATTGTCATACCAAGGGAATGTTTCAAAGCATGCTTGTCCACAGGAATGGATATCTGTCACATAGCCGTGTCTTGTCTGAATCAGGCTTTACACCATTAGCTGTGAGTAAATCACCCTTATAGGGAACCTGGTGCATTTTGGTGCCTTGAACTTTAATTCTGTGGTCCTAATTCCACTGAGGGCTAATTGAAGACATAGATCTTGTTCTTCCATTGTACGAATCGACCAGGATGTCATTTACAGGATTGTCCTGCCAAGAGTTACACTGCTGGGCGACCTCACTGCCAGATCACATAGGGCGTATGGAGAAAATGTTATCTCCCCACCAGAGATATGACTGTAGTGAGTTTCAAGGATTCTTCATCCAGTGGATTTTGAAGAAAGACTGGATGCAGAAAATCTTGACATTGGGCATAACAGATATCGTCTATTCAACTGGTTTCATAGGCTGATGTGGTCTGAGCAGTGCCTTATTTAAGTGGACTGGGCTGATGCAAATCCCAACTGTGCATCATTCCTTTAGTGTGGCCACCATTGCTGAAACACATTCTGTGGCCTTGTCTATGGGGCTGTGACACTCAATGTTATCACGTGATACAGCTCATTAGCTACTTTCTGTTCCACAGTAAAAGCTGTACAGAGTATTGCTGGTATTGAGTCACCTAGCCTTGTGTGGTATATTACAGGTGGTTTACCAATGATATTTAGCAGAATAGGTCCTTGTACTCTCTCAGTTCAGGGGCCTAGTGCTGCACAGCGGGTATGTCTGGACTAAGCTGGATTAGTCTCAGCGTGATGCTGGTCTGAAGACCCAACAGTGTCCTTATTCTCTGATCAACAACGTGAAACTTGAAGCTGACTTGTATGCAGCTGAGAATGGCCACACATTCTTTGGAAATAATTTATCCGTCGTAGGCTACAAGGTGCACATGGGTGTTAAGATTTAATGCTACCCAGGCAACGCATTGCACTTTGCTCCAGTGTCATCTTTACTTTCAGTTTTGCGTTGCTACAGGCAATGTTCAAATTGGTAAACATTCTCTCTGGTAGTGTTGAACTCTCACAGTCAGGTGTTGTTGGAGGTTCACTGGTTTGGTTGCTCTGATTAAGCTCCAATTCACTCACCTTGTTCACGTTCCAACTCAGGAGAAGTGACCAGCTACAGTGTGGCTATAGGAAAGCTGCTGTGGTTTAGATTCAGTAAAGTTTTACAACACCAATTTTAAATCCAACCAATTTATTTGATAGTAAATCCGCGAGCTTTCGACTTTACAGCCTTCGTCAGGCAAATGCCTGACGAAGTGGTTTAGATCTGCAGCATTTTGCAAAATGATTCCATTTGCCACATTTATTGCAGCATTGACCAAATGCCAAACATGTAGTTGTGTACTGTTCTGTGAGTGATGAAGTAGATGGGCCACTCTTTTTCAAACTTTGTTCTGTTGTCTGCAATGTCTCCATTGAACGCCAGTGGGTCAATGCAGCAAGGTCCCTGTCCCTTTCTGCCAACTCCTGACACCATGTCGAAGTTCTGGGTGCCAATGATTAGTAACCAAGGACTTGGAGTAAACAACAGCTTATTGAAGACTCTAAGCAGTTCATACACATGCTGTGCGTCAGTCCATGCTCCGGGGAGAACTGACATGGGACTCTTTATATACCCCTGTCAGCATACTGTCCACGTGACCACCTGGTCTACGTAGGGACAAAAAGGCTTCCGGTCTCCCATCCATTGCTTCCATCTACACTCCCTGCTATCTTAGAAAACCAGTCAGCATAATTAAGGACCCCACAAATCCTGGATATACTCCCTTCCACCTTCTTCTATTGTGAAAAAGATACAAAATTCTGAGGACACACACCAACTGACTTAAAAACAGCTTTTTCTCTGCTGCCATCAAACTTTTGAATGGACCTACCTTGCATTAAATTGATCTTTCTCTACATCTTAGCTATAACTGTAACACTACATTCTGTACTCTCTCCTTTCCTTTTCCCTTATGCACTCCATGAATGGTATGCTTTGTCTGTATAGCATGCAAGTAACATTGTTTTTCACAGTGTCCCAATACATGTGCCGTTAATAAATCAAATCAAAGTCAAGTATTATCTAATTGGGTAGAAATTTAAGTTTAAGTATATTTATTAGTGTCACAAGTAGGCTTACACTAACACTGCAATGAAATTACTGTGAAAATCTTCTAGTCGCCACACTGTGATGCCTGTTCAGGTATACTGAAGGAGAATTTAGCATGGCAATACACCTAACCAGCACATCTTTTAGACTGTGAGAGGAAACTGGAGCATTCGGAGGAAATCCACATAGACATAGGGAGAATGTGCAGACTCCACACAGTGACTCAAACTAGGAATCAAACCTGGGTCCCTGATGTTATGAGGCAGAAATAAGGGGTCATTTTACTTTCCAAATGGTGAAGGAAGGTAATATGACACAGAGATGGATGTATTGGCTGATTAATGATTGGAGCATGGGTGCAATCCATGAAACCTCGAGGAATGCATTTAATCACAGTTGGCAACCGTATTTCCTACTTTAACTTGCTTCCTTGAACCTATCCTATTGAGGTAGCTTTTGATCTCTCTGACCTCTGTAGCTTGGTCTTGTAGTTTGATTTGATTTGATTTGATTTTTTATTTTCACATGTATTAGTATAAAATGGAAAGTATTGTTTCTTGCATGCTATACAAAGAAAGCAAACCGTATATAGAAGAAGGAAAGGAGAGAGTGCAGAATGTAGTGTTACAGTCATAGCGAGGGTATAGAGAAAGATCAACTTAATGCGAGATAGGTCCATTCAAAAATCTGCTGGCAGCAAGAAAGAAACTGTTCTTGAGTCAGTTGCTATGTCTTAGAGTTATAGAGGATTACAGTATGGAAACAGCCCTTCAGCCCAACTTATCCATGCTACCCTTATTTTTTTAAACCTCTAAGCTAATCCCAATTGCCTGCATTTGGCCCATGTCCTTCTATACCCATCGTCCCCATGTAACTATCTAAATGCTTTTTAAAAAATAAAATTGTACCAGCCTCTATTACTACCTCTGGCAGCTTGTTCCAAACACTCACCACCCTCTGTGTGAAAAAATTGCCCCCCTGGACACTTTTGTATCTCTCCCCTCTCATCTTAAACCTATGCCCTCTAGGTTTAGACTCCCTTACCTTTGGGAAAAGATAGTGACTGTCTCCCTTGTCTACGCCCCTCATTATTTTATAGACCTCTATAAGGTCACCCCTGTGCTCCACAGGAAAAGTCCCAGTCTATTCAGCCTCTCCTTATAATTCAATCCATCAGTAGCATCCTAGAAAATCTTTTCTGCACTCGTTCTAGTTTAATATCTTTTCTATAACAGGGTGACCAGAATTGCTCATGGTATTCCAAGTGTGCCTTACCAATGTCTTGTACAACTTTAACAAGAAGTCCCAGCTCTTGTATTCAATATTCTGACCGATAAAACCAAACATACCGAATGCCTTCTTCACCATTCTGTCCACCTGTGATTCCACTTTCAAGGAGCTATGAACATGTACCCCTAGAAATCTTTCTTCTGTAATCTGTCCCACTGCCCTATCATTAACTGAGTAAGTTCTGCCCTGGTTCAATTTATCAAAATGCCTTACCTTGCATTTGTCTAAATTAAACTCTATCTGCCATTTGTCAGACCATTGGCTCAGTTGATCATGATCCCACTGCAATTGGAGATAATCTTCCTTACTATCCACCATGCCACCAATCTTGGTGTCATCTGTAAACTTACTAACGATGCCCCCCATATTCTCATCCAAATCATTCATATAAATGACAAATAACAGTGGGCCCAGCACTGATCCCTGAGGCACACTGCTGGTCACAGGCCTCCAGTTTGAAAAACAATTCTCTACAACTACACTTTGGTTTCTGTCAAGAACCCAATTTTGTATCCATTTAAATACCTCACCCAGGATCCCATGAGATTTAACTTTATGCAACAACCTACCATGCAGTACCTTGTCAAAGGCTTTGCTAAAGTCCATGCAGACAACATGAACTGCCTTCTTGGTTCCCCTTCAAAAAACTCAATTAAATTTGTGAGACATTATTTTCCACTCATAAACCATTCATGTGACCTCAGATCCTTGTACCTTTTTCCTGACGGAAGAAGGTGGAGAGAAGAGAGAATCCAAAAGAGAAAACTCTGGAAAATCTCAGCAGGTCTGGCAGCATCTTTAAGGAAAGCAGAGAGTTGATCTTTCAAGTCCAGCTGACCCTTTGTCAAAGCATCTGGACACGAAACATCAGCTCTTTTCTCTCCTTACAGATGCTGCCAGACCTGCTGAGATTTTCCAGCATTTTCTCTTTTGGTTTCAGATTCCAGCATCCGCAATAATTTGCTTTTATCCAATGGAAGAGAGAATGTCCAGGGTGCATGGGGTCCTTTTATGACACTCCTGTGAAGCACCTTGGTATGTTTCATTACTTCAAAGGCACTATACAAATTTAAGTTATTGTTGTTGTTACCTCAAAGGTGTCACATCTGAAATGTTTCACAACTTCACTCATTATCCTTGACAATCTGTACGAATCAAACTGTTTGAAAACAATCAATTCTAGTTTTCATTGCATGAATCTTTAATGACATTTGCCTTTAAAATCTTTGCAACCCTGATGTAGTTCAAACTTTGCAAGATGTACAATACACTGAATTCCGTGGCATGTTGAACTTCAAAGGAATATTAAGCTCCGGAGATGTCCGTTAAATGTCTGAACTCATTAGAACATTGTAGGGAGGCTGTGTAAAGTGCAGGGGAGGTTTCATGTAGAGGTTTTTTTTTGACCATTTTAAACTCAGCGGTGTCCTTTTCCTTAATCTACACACAGTGTTTCGTATCCAAACAACCTTATCTTACCAAGGGCATTGTAAGGAATTTGCAGCCTTGGAGTAGAGACCTTGGTGTTAAGACTTCCTTTATTATCCAGGGACTGAACTAAACAAATCTGCAGCCCTGCCCCCAATCCTTCTTTAAGGTTCTTGCAAATTTTTTTGCACATGATGTAGCATGATTCAAAAAGCATGCAAATACATTAATAAATCTTTAATTACCATGGAAACATTCACCACTTTGATCAATATGAATAGAGAACTTAAAACATAAAATGGGTGCCAAATAACAAAGGTGGGCAGACAAAGAGTAAAGAATTTAACATCGGGAATGCACAGATCTCCAGCCTCAGGGATAGTTTTATTTCTGATGGAATAAGCCTCGCTCTCGGAAGTCCCTGTGGTGCTGGAGTATGCACCGCCATTTAATCTTCAACCTGCTTTTTGTTCCTAAGTGCAAGGGGCGCTGGCTGGAAAGGGAATGGGGCACAGCGGGCTTAGCTGTCCATTGCCACATCTGGCTGAATCATTTAAAAATAATACCAGGGCTGCTTTCGTCTGCTAAATCTGCTTATTATTCCAGGATCATCCAGCCATGCTCACAAACCTCTGCAATACCATCTTGGCCTCTTCCCCGTTACATTCATTACACCACTGATGGCCGTGCTCTCTTCCCAATTGCAAACTGTCTTCTTAAACCACTTTCCTCGTTCCTGCCACCTCTCACCTCTAACTACAAGTGTGGGGAGCGCATGGACTGTCACTAACAGTTTGATGGGCTGCCTCAGTCACATCCATCCCTTCCATAGGCCCTCCGAGTCAAACTTCCTCTTTGCTGTTGCCTTGAATTTGCACATTCCTTGAGTTTCTCATCTATTTCTCCTCATGCTCTCCCTGAGCTTATTCTGGAATCACAGAATCATAGAGAGCCTACAGCACAAAAAGAGGCCTTTTGAGTCTGCACCAATTCTCCGAAAGAGCCTACCCAGCTTCCCCTGCCATCCTATCTCCATAACCTGCACATTTCCCATGGCTAATCCACCAAACCTACACATCCTGGGGCAGTAAGGGGCAATTTGGTATGGCCAATCTACCTAACTTGCACATCTTTGGACTTTGGCAGGAAACTGAAGCAAGTTAAGACCCCATCGCTGATCTTCCTTTCCTTTCCAAAATTCTTGAAATGTTTTCACCTCCCAAATCTGTTCCCATCTTTCCCAGAGCTCTATGTCTAACCATCGAGTCTAATCCTCTCCTAGCTGAGGTTGATCCACACAGTTTGCAACCTTGGTGTCCTATCTGACCCTGAGATATGCTTCCCAGTCACATTGTCACTCCATCAGCAAGCTCCTCCCCAACACCCGTCTGTAACCCTGCCCATTTCCATCCTGCTTCAGCTCATCTGCTGCTGAAACCTTCATCCATGCCTTTGTTACCAGGAGGTGCGACTATTGTAATGCGCTGCAGGATGGTCTTGCACTGTCATTATCATCAACATGAACTCATCCAGAACTCTGCAGTGCTCACGGTCCCTTGCACTCAAACCTGTTCACATGTATGCTCTGTGTTAGCTGATCTAGGTTGGCTCCTGGACTGAGAGTGCCTCAGTTTTATCATTTGCATCTCTGTTTTTACATCCCTCCACAGCCACATCCCTCCCTACCTCCACAACCTCCAGATACACAACTTCCAGAGATCTTTGTGTTCTGATGCTGACATGATGGGCTGAAGGGCCTCTTTCTGTGCTGTAAAACTTTATGGGCAGGATTTTTTGGCTGTGCTCCCCCTGAAACTGGAAAACCCCATCCGAAGTCAACGGACCTCCCATTGGTCCGCCCCTTACTCACTCTGATTCCTGTGGTGAGTGCAACAGGAGCATTTGCCTCAAGACTCCTTCAATTCTAGTCGTGTTCCCTATAGTTGCTACTCCACCATTGGTGGCCAGGCCTTCAGCTGTCTGGAGCCAGCGCTCTCTGGAATTCCCTCCCCAAGTCCCTCTGCCTCTCCACTTCCCTCTTTAAGGAGATAAGATCTATCTTTGTAGTACTCACCACCACTAATATTTGGGATTAAATTTTGTTTGATAAGACTCTATTAGCTTACAATGTTTCACTATGATATAGTTTTGTTGTTAATAATGGTGCATCCATAAGTACTGTGTAATCTGAAAGTCAAACTTGTGCAGACTTTATAACAGCAGATTAGATGATCATAGAAACAAAACCACAGCAGAAGCTGGAAATTTGAAATACAAACTCCACTGGTTGAAAAGCACTTTGAACATAGGAAGAAGAGAAGGCCATTTAGCCACTCCAGCCTGCAATGAGATCATGGTTGCCATGTGCCCTAACTTATCTGCCCCATATCCATTAACAATCTGGATAACGAAAAGGTGTATTTAAAATTTACAACATATCCAGCATCAATCACTTGTTGTGGGAGAGTGTTTGAATATCTACCACACTCTCTTAGGCCAGAGATTTCCACAGGGGTGGAAAGAGCTGGAAGGTCAAAGGTGAACTTACCTCCACCGGGTTGGGAAACAATAGCTGTGTTCTATGGCCGTCGGGCACTCAATTGGCTGAGGTTGGTAGCTTTCACCTTCATGAGGAAGGATGCCCCTCCTCCAAGAGCTACTGGCCAATCAGGTGACCAGTAAGCTTTCAAACCCAGATGTAGCCCTGGGAGCCATTGCTGGGACTGTAGTTAATCCCCATTGCAGAGCCAGGGAGGAGGCTGGATATTGTCGAGGGGGCTTCAGTGGGACCAATCAGGTAGGCCTTGATGAGAGGCCCGGGGCTGCGATCAGGAGGTAGTTGTTGGGGCAACAAGCCGGGATGGCCATTTCTGTCAGTGAGAACTGGGGGGAGTGGCTGCAGAGGGGCGGGGAGGGGCTCCACTGGGAATAGGAGGGCCACCCTCCCCACTTGCTGGGTAGCCACTATTTAGCCAGAGGCTTTGCCGTGGGGCATAGCACCCTTCACTGTCCGTAAAATACCAGTGATGCTGGGAGATTGAGAGGCCATTAACTGACCATTTAAAAATTTTAACTGACCCAAGGGCAGGACCTCTGACCCCAACTCTGCCACTGGTAAAAATATCAGTGGAGGTGGGCAGAGAGGTGCCCTCTGCTGTGCCACCCGATTCTACACCCTTCCTGAACTGCCAGCTCATCCTGCAAGGGCAGTTGCGGGGAATGTGGTGGAGATCGAGATTGGGGAACAGGATGTAAAATTCTGTCCCTTGTGTGTTCAGGTGTTTCCTAATTTCATTCCTGGAAAGTTTGATCCATTTCGACAAGTCTGCCCTCATTTCAGGCTCTCCAGCCCAAGGAAAATGTCCCTTCTATCTTCCCTATCAACAGCCCTTAATATCCTGAAAGGCTAATCAGACCTTCTGTATTCAAAGGAATACTGCTCCAAAGGAATAACCCTCCTTGCAATTTACCTTGAAATCATAGAATCATAGAACCGTACGGTGCAGAAAGAGGCCCTTTGGTCCATCGAGTCTGCACTGAACACAATCCCACCCAGGCCCTACCCCCATATCACTATATATTATACCCACTAATCCCTCTAACCTACACATCCCTGCTCACTAAGGGGCAATTTCTTAGCATGGCCAATCAACCTAACCATAGTCTGAGGTCGGAAAGGGCGCTACAGAAAAGCAAACTTTTGCCTTCAGTGTTTCAGATCAATGAACTTCCAGTTCTCTGCAAGTTGTTAAAGGCAAATAGCTTAAAGATATGGAAAACTCAGGAAAATGATGGGAATGAGGAGAAAGAATGAGGAGCTGAGGTTGGACAATGGACAGGAGACAGAAGTGAGACACAAAGGGGCAATCATGAGAGAAGTTAAAGAAATAAAGCTGGTATTGACAGAGGATGGACACTGATTGTAAAGGAGAGAGCCAATAAACTCACTCCTTGTAAAACATGTTGATGGAAAATGAGAGACAGGTCTGAATGACGTAATAAAAACTCATTGTTCTGTGGTGACTTTTTAAAAATAAGTTTATTATTTAAATAAACAATAAAACCGGTGATGACAAGAAGCCCCACTTTAAACCAATAATATTGCATTGTAACAAATATGTTTCAGTGTTGTATTAAAAATGAAACATATGTGAAAGTTTAAACTTTAAGCAGCAAACAGCAAATGTCTTAAATGAAAACAGAAAATGCTGGAAATACTCAGCAGTTCAGGCATCTGTGAATCACTGGTATTTAACCTCTAGATGAGCTACTGGCTGTGTATCTACTGCATCACCAGAACAGCTACTTTCAATTCTGTAATATCACCCAATTCTGTAATATCACCTGATTCTGTAATATTGCCCAATTCTATAATATCGCCTAATTCTGTAATATTGCCCGATTCTGTAATATCACCCAATTCTGTAATATCACCCAATTCTGTAATATCACGCAATTCTGTAATATCACCCGATTCTGCAATTTCGCCCAATTCTGTAATATCACCCCATTCTATAAAATTTCCTGATTCTGTAATATACCCAATTCTGTAATAGTACCCGATTCTGTAATATTGCCCAATTCTGTAATATCGCCGGTTCTGTAATATCGTCCTCATTTCAATCTACTGATGAAACCGTCACCCAAGCCTTTGCTACTTGTAGCCTTGACTATCTTAATACTCCCTTGGTAGGGTTCCAATATTATTTGATTTGATTTGATTTATTATTGTCACATGTATTGTCACATTGAATTCACAATATACAGTGAAAAGTATTTTTCTTGCATGCTATACAGACAAAGCAAACTGTTCATAGAGAAGGAAAGGAAAGTGTGCAGAATGTGATGTTACAGTCATAGCTAGGGTGCAGAGAAAGATCAACTTAATGCAAGGCAGGTCCGTTCAAAGGTCTGACAGCATTAGGGAAGAAGTTGTTTTTGAGTTGATTGGTGTGTGATTTCAGATTTTTATATCTTTTTCTGGATGGAAGAAGGTGGAAAAGAGAATGTCCAGGGTGTGTGGGGTCTTTAATTATGCTGGCTGTTTTGCAAGGCAGTGGAAGCGTACACAGAGTCAATGGATGGGAGGCTGATTTGTGTGATAGATTGGGCTACATTCATGACCTTTTGTGGTTCTTTGCAATCTTGGGCAGAGCAGGAATCATACCAACTATGATACAACCAGAAAGAATGCTTTCTATGGTGCATCTGTAAAAGTTGGTGAGAGTCTTAGCTGGCATGCCAAATTTCCTTAGTCTTCTGGGAAAGTAGAGACGCTAGTGGGCTTTCTTAACTATAGTGTTGGCATGGGGATATCAGACATGATGTACAGGGGATATCAGGACAGATGATTCGGACACCTAAAAACATGAAGCTCTCGACCCTTTTTACTTCATCCTCGTTGATGTAGAGAGAGGTATGTTGTCCTTTACACTTCCTGAAGTGGATACTACATCATCTATAAACATAAGCACATCCCAAACAGTGTCCTCTGTGTCCTGGCTGTATAAAACTTAAAGTAAAGTTTAGTTTTTAGTCATAAGTAAGGCTTACATTAACACCGCAATGAAGTTAATGTGAAATCCTCCTAGTTGCCACAGTCCGATGCCTGTTCAGGTCAATGCACTTTAGGCTGCATTTGGAATATTGAGTACAGTTCTGATCGCCATACTACCAAAACAACTTCGATTGCTTTGGAGAGGGTGCACAGGTTTGCCAGGATGTTGCCTGGTCTGCAGGATTTTAGGTATGAGGAGAGATTGGGATAAACTCGGATTGTTTTCACTGGAAAGATAGAGCCTAAGGGATGACCTGATAGCTACAAAGTGATGAGAGGCATAGTGTGGATAGTCAGGAGCTTTTTCCAAGGGTGGAAAGGTCAAGTAAAAGAGGGCACAGGTTTAAGGTGAGAGGTGGTAATGTTAGAGGAGACAGTGGGGCAAATTTTTCACACATCCTAAAGAACAAAGAAAAATACAGCAGAGGAACAGGCCCTTCAGCCCTACAAGCCTGCACGGATCATGATGCCTGCCTAAGCAGAAATTGTATCCACTTGTGGAGCACTTATCCTTCCATTCCAATCCTATTCACGTATTTATCTAGTTGCCCCTTAAATGCCGCTATCATACCTGCTCCCACCAGGTCCCCAGACAGCACGTTCCAGACATTCATCACTCTCTGTGTAAAAAAACTTGCCCCGCACATCTCCTCTAAACTTTTCCCCAATATCTTGAGGAATATCTGCACACCGTCAAATGAATGGATGTTGGTGAGACTACATTTGGAATATTGTGTTCAGTTCTGGTCACCTCACTATAAGAAGGATGTGGAAGCATGAAGAGAGTGCAAAGGAGATTTACCAGGATGCTGCCTGGTTTGGAGGGTAGGTCTTATGAGGAAAGGTTGAGGGAGCTGGGGCTTTTCTCTTTAGAGTGGAGGAGGATGAGAGGCGACTTAATAGAGGTTTATAAAATGATGAGAGAGATTGATAGAGTGGATGTGCAGAGATTATTTCCTTAGGTGGAAGTAGCTGTTATTAGGGGTCATAACTATAAGATTCATGGTGGGAGATATAGGAGGGATGTCTGAGGTAGATTCTTCACTCAGGGAGTGGTTGGGATGTGGAATAGACTGTCTGCTGTGATAGTGGTGTCAGATACTTTAGGAGCTTTCAAGCGGTTATTGGATAGGCACACGGAGCATTCCAGAATTATAGGGAGGGGATAGCTTGATCTTGGGATTGGACATAGCTCGGCACAACATTGCAGGCTGAAGGACCTGTACTTTGCTGTAATATTCTATGTTTCTATGTGATCTAATGTTATGGCGCCCCCAACTCTTGATGGTGATTGTTGAATGATGCAGCAGAGTGAGTGAGTGACCCATCCCCTTGGACAGAAAGCAATGGCTCATTTGGAATCAGGATTGTTTTCATGTAGCATTGACCCATTTCTCACCACAACTGCGCACTTCAAAGTGGGAACGTTGAACGCTCTAATGTTTTGACTGCTTCGGTCTGCCTTTAACTGCTGGGCAAGTATTAGACGATGGTTATTGAAAGCACAGTATGATTGACTGCTGTTTCTCATCATCGGTAATGAAATGGCACTTTCAGAAATCAGATGTATTGAAATTCCACATTCCTCAACTGCAATGAAAACATTTGACCTTTCACGCATTTTTTTCAAGAGTAGAGCAAAATATACCCCTGATCTGCTGCTGAAGTATTGAACTTAGAACTCTTAAGTGGATTCAACCCAGTGAAGGACACTTTAATTGTATTCTGCAACCATTCCACTGCAGAAACTTTAGCGGAAAGCTTGCTGAAATCCAACACCCTAAAAGACTGCTGTATACATTCCATCATGGTTAAATGATCCACTCGCCAGCCTTCGCCAACTTGCAAAGGTGTGATGTTCTCAAGCAAGTTATACTGCACGGGACCCAATATCTTTACAAAAGAGTTGTTTATTCTAGTCCATCCTTACTGCCTTTAATCACTTCCTGAACACAACGACTCAGAAGGCCTAGTGCACAAAGGAATAATCCCTTTTCATTGTACTGTTCCAAGCGATCACTTCACTGCCAGTACCCACTTGTAAAATTAAAAGCAGAGTTGCACCAGCCATTCATACATTGCAGTGAGTTCATCCTCACGGGGAGGGTATAACAACCATTTTAACTCATTTTGTTTTCTGTCCGTTTTTTAACTTCACCTTGCTTGCTGCTTTGTTGCATTGTTGTAGAATCATAGAATCCTACAGTACAGAAGAAGGTCATTTGGCCCATCGAGTCTGTACTGACTACATTTCACTCAGGTCCTATTCCCACAACCCACACATTTATCCTGATAATTCCCTTGACGCTGAGGGACAATTTAGCATGGCAAATCAACCTAACCTGCACATCTTTGCAATGTAGGAGGAAACTGAAACACCTGGAGGAGACCCACGCAGACTTGGGGAGAATATCCAAAATCTGCACAGACCCACCCGAGACTGGAATTGAACCTGGGTCCCTGGCACAGTGAGGCAACAGTGCTAACCACTGTGTCATCCTGCCACCTCTAAGTTAATAATTTTTTACTACTTCTCAGTGGACTCTGGAATCGCAGCCTAGAGACCTATGACAGAAGGGTGACTGGTCAGTGTTTTTTTTTATTTATTTACAGGACATGTGTGTCGCTAGCTGGACAGCATTTATTGCCCATGCCTAGTTGCCTTTGAAGGGCAGTTGAGAGTCAACCACATTGCAGTGGCTTTGGAGTCCCATATAGGCCAGACAAGATAAGGGCAGCAGATTTCTTTCCATAGAGGACATTAGTGAACCAGATGGGCTTTTCCGACAATCGACAATGGTCTCATGGTAGATTCTTAATTCCAATTTTTTTTTAATTGAATTCAAATTCCATCTGCCGTGGCAGGATTTGAATCAGGGTCCCCAGAACAAGAACTGAGTTTCCAGAAGAATAGTCTAACGATAATACCACTAGGCCATTGCCTCTGCATAAAGTACTGTACTTGTCATTGTATTGTCACGTGCCAGTATTTTCAGAACTGGACTCAACTGTGAAGCCCTTCTCATTACATGATTTGCTCCACTGTCAATGCTCTTGTATGAACTAATGGCAACTTTGGGAGAATGGCTATAGAATTACATAGAAATCATGGCACAGAAGCAGGCCCTTTGACCCAATAGGTCTAGGCTGTTGCCTTCGCTCCACACAAGCCTCCTCGACCCTGCTTCATTTCACCCTATCAGCATAACCTCCTATCCCTTTCTCTCTCTTATGTTTATCCAGCTTCTCCTCAACCACCCCATTAGCAACAATATCCGTGCCAATGAGTTACCATCCTTAGAAGAGAAGGGAAGAAAATTAGTGAGGTGAATAATTATTTAATAAATAAAAGCTTTCCTGGAATTTTCAAAGAAAATACATAGGAAGAAGCAAAACAGTTGTGGCCTCAGTTTTTTCCTGATCTCACTCTTATCGCCAAGAGAGGATTTGCAATCCTGCTGAAATCCTAGATTGGCTTTCTGTTTGAGGATTATCATATGTTATGGCACGGTGGCTAGCAGTGCTGTCTCACGATGCCAGGGACCCAGGTTCAATTCCAGCCTCAGGTCACTGTCTGTGTGGAGTTTGCACATTCTCCCTGTGTCTGTGTGGCTTTTTTCTGCGTGCTCCAGTTTCCTTCCAAACTCCAAAAATCTGTGGGTTAGGTGGATTGGCCATACTCAATTGCCCCTTAGTGTTAGGGTAAATGTGTGGGATTACCCCGGGATGGGGCCTGGGTGGGATTGTTGTCGATGCAGGCTTGATGGGCCAAATGGCCTCCTCCTACACTGTAGGGGTTCTGTGATTGCACTGCCAGTGGAATTCCGAAGGCAAAACCCTCTATAACTTCCAGAAAATTTAAACTGCAATCGCAGGACAACCGGTGACAGGTTGGCATCCAGTCTAATCCCACTTTCCAGCTATTGCTCCATAGCTTTGTACACGTCAAGTACACATCCAAGCACTTTTTAAACGCTATGAGGTATCTACCTCCACCTTCCTTTCAGACAGTGAATTCTAGATCCCCAATATTCACCATCTGTGAAAAAAGTTTGTTTCAAATTCTGTCTAATCTCCTATATCTTACCCTAAGTCTATGTCCCTTGGTTATGAATTCCTGAACGAAAGGAAATAAGGCTTTTCTATCCACTCTGCCTGGACCTCTTACAATGAGGAGTCCCCTGTGCCGGCCTTTTACACTCCCTAGTACAATCGTATCATTCCTATGGTGAGGTAAGCAGAACTATACAAAGTACTCTGCCTATGGCCTAACTGGTGTTTTATACAGTTCCATCAGAACCTCTGTTATATATTTGAGAGGTTGCATGGTTGCTTTGAAGGCTGATCACATGATTTGATGGTGATGTCATTCGAGTGTAGGTAGAGTCTGCTGTTTAGCATTCAGGTAGCCCCGAATCTTACCATCCTTCACACCGGTGGGATTTTCCCATCCTGTTGCAGCAGATGGAGGTTTAGCTGACTGCCAAATTCTCTGGCTGCGCAGGAGCAGGGCACGAAGGGCAGGTAAGGTTGTGCCTTTTGTATTCTGTGCAGAGCGAAAATATCTCTTTCAATAAAGCTTGTTGCACATTAGTTTGAATTTACTTATGCAAACCATGGCTGGAATTCTCTGCAATTCTAGTCGAGGGATTGTCCGGTACTGCTGCAGTTCACCCCCAACCCGTAGATTTCCCTGTTGCATGAGGTGCCTTCAACTGGAAATCCCATTGACAGTGGTGGAGCCAGAGAACACTGCCACCAGAGAATGGCACGCCCCCTTCCATGGCCAAGAAATGTGCCACTGGGAGGTCAGAGAATCTCGCCCCATGTCTTTTCTTTCTGTTAAAACCTACAGCCCTTAACATTGTTTGGACATTGCAACCTCCCAGCTCTTATTTTCTATGCCTCAGCTATTAAAGGCAAGCTTTCTATCTACCTCTTGACTCCCCCCCCGCCCCCGCATTGCCATCTTCAGGGATCAGGGAAAGTCGGACCCTATGTTTGCCAGGATTTGTAACAAATGGGTGGGGAAGAAAGGAGCAGAAGGTGGACTTCCCCGGCCTCGACGGCGGACCTCCCTGATCCGGATCGAGGCAGGGATGGGGAAAGGGGTTGAAGGGACCATCAGGTTGCTGAATGTGATCAGATACAGTGCCGCCACTGCTGATGTGGAGATGTCAGCGTTGGACTGAGGTAAACACGGTAAAAAGTCTCATCACATGAGGTTAAAGTCCAACCAGTTTATTTCATGGTAAACCCATATCAAATTTACTATCAAATAAACTGGTTGGACTTTAACCCGGTGTTGTGAGACTTTTTACTGTTGAAAGTCCACAGCGAGTTGAAATGCAGGTTATTTTATGTCCTAATCTGCTTTTTTATCAATCAGTTTAGGAGGGATTATGTTTGGAAATCAATAGATGTCACTGATAATTCTGCGTGAATAGATGCCTGTTTAAATACGTCAATATCGACTAAAGAATAACAGTAAAAAGAAATCCACGCTGAATTTAGTTCACAAGTCGCAGTTGGTAAAGATTAGTGAAATAAAATGCTAAGAAAATTACAGAAAAACATTCAGCCTGATGAATGCCTGGTAAACTATATATTACTTCCTGCTTTAAGCCTTGGGCTAGGTTTACAGTGGAGTAGCTAAACTACACCAACATTCATCATGACCTCCAATTAGTGACCTTCTGTCATGGGCTGTTAGTGATGTTCGTTCAGCAGTTCTACAAGGCTGGCTATAATCTTCATTAAACCATTGATACTTAAGGCGACTTGCTTAATGGTAAGAAGAAGACACAATCCGGTAAATAAAACAGACAATCTTCCCAGCATTGCGCCGTCAGTTGTTGCAAACTGACGTTATGTTGATTTGGTGGCCATTTTGGACAGGAAGCCACTCTCATCTGCTCCCCATTTTCTCCCCTCCTCCGCCGAGGAAGCAGTGATCCAGACTGCGACTTAGTTCCATTCCCAACGCATTCAATCTTCTTGCGAGAATGAAATTACACAGTCTGTCCAGCTGCCAAGCCCATCTCAGGGAAGCATAATCCTAGTTTAATACACTGTTCATACGTGTGTACTTCTTATCAGGAGGTCGCTGGAGTGAGCAATGTGGGGGAATTGCCTCCCCAACTTGACCCTGAGGAGTGTTGTAGCTAACTGTTATCAAACACACTGCTGTCCTGGGGGAGCTCTCTCTACTCTGACTTGAAACTGAACTTAGGATATTTGTTTTGTAACTCCAAGAAAGGAATAAAACTTCTAAAAAATATTTTTTTAAAAACTCTTCCTCTATACATTTCAACTCTGTATTTTCACTGTTTGTACACACGGTCCACCACAGATATCCCAAAATGCCTCAAAGCCAACAATTTTTTTTAAGTGTAGGAAAACACCAATTTACCAATGGCAAGGTTCCACTAACAGGTGTACAAAGAACTAGTTATTAAGAACAAAGAGCAAACAAAGGAAAGTACAATGCAGGAGCAGGCCCTTTGGCCCTCCAAGCCCATTCCGATCGTAACACTATAACTAAACTGAAAGAACACCTTCTGCTCTTACTTGCTCTGTATACCTCTATTTCCTCCCTATTCCTGTACCCATACAGAAGTCTCTTAAATGTCGCTAATAAACCTGTTTCTATCACCACATCTGGCAGCGTGTTCCAGGCATCCACCACTCTCTGTGTGAAAAACGTCCCCCTCACATCTCATTTAAACTTTCTGCCCTCACCTTGAACTTGTGTCCTCTTGTAATTGACCCTGGGGGAAAGCCTCTGACTATCCACCCTGTCTATGTTTCTCATAATTTTGTGGATTTCTATCAGGTCTCCAGTCAGCCTCCGTCTTTCCGGTGAAAACAATCCCAGTTTATTCAACCTGTCTATATAATTAACACCCTCAAGACCAGGCAACATTCTGGTGAACTTTCTTTGTACTCTCTCCAAAGCTCCCATATCCTTCTGGGAGCATGGCAGCCAGAGCTGTATCCAAATGCAGCCTAACCGAGGTTTTATATGCCTGCAACATGATTTGCCTACTGTTGTACTCAGTGCTCTGGCCGATGAAGGGAAGCATGTCATGTGCCTTCTTAATCACTTTGGCCACCTGTGTTGCCATTATTAGGGAATTGTGACCTATATGCCCAGATTCCTCTGAATGTTAATGTTCCTAAGGGTTCTGCCATTTATAATATAATTCACACCTAAGTTCGATCTTCCAAAATGTATCACCTTACATTAAACTCCATCTGCCATTTCTGCATCCAAGTCTCCAAGCTATTTATATCCTGTGGTATTCTCTGACAATCCCCAGCACTGTCAGCAGTTCTGTTTCACTGACATTAGTTGAGGGTAGTTGTTGGTTTGTAATCCTCCCCTTTTCAAACAGTACCACTGTTTATGTCCACCTAATAGACTAGATAGTCTCAAATATGTTAACATCGACTAAAGAATAATAGTAAAAAGAAATCCAGACTGAATTTAGTTCACAAGTAACAGTTAATAAAGATTAGTGAAATAAAATGCTGAGAAAATTACAGAAAAACATTCAGCCTGATGAGTGCCTGGTAAACTATATATTACTTCCTGCTTTAAGCCTTAGGCTAGGTTTACAGTGGAGTAGCTAAACTACACCAACATTTATCATTGACCTTTCAGCTGAAAGACAGCATCTCCGGCAGTGCAGCACCTATGCAATATGTTATTGAAATGTGAAGCTAGATTGACGCTCAACTAATTGACCTTCTAACTCACCAGTGAGGGACATACCAACATTGGAATCAAATAACTATCAGAGCAGAGTAGCTTGTGAGGGTGTGAGTGGAACACAAAGACTGCAATAAAGTTTGCTCAACTGACTAATGGATAACCAGTGAAAGTAGGAAAGGTAAGGATTGATGGTGCAGACATAAAGGTCCATGAGGTCCTGCAGAAGGAACGAGAGCAGAGAAGGGTGGGATTTTCCAGCCTCGTTTGTCCGAAGACTGGAAAATCCTGCCCAAGGTCAATGAACCTTTGCATGGTCTGGCCCCACCTGTGGCAAGCAGGACAGGAAAATTCCGCCCGCGATTCTTGCTTCTGTTTACATTATTCCATGTCGTCCCACACTGCACGATGTGGAGATGATGGTGTTGGACTGGGGTAAGCACAGTAAGAAGTCTCACAACACCAGGTTAAAGTCCAACAGGTTTATATCACTAGTTTTTGAGATTTGCCCCAACTCAGCTGATGAAGGGGCAAACCTCGAAAGCTAGTATCATTCACTATCAAATAAAGCTGTTGGACTTTAACCTGGTGTTGTGAGACTTCTTATTGTGTTCCATGCTGCAGCACATGGAGCTCATGCTGGTTACAGTTGCAGACAGTGCCACTTCTCACCTTTCCCATCCCTCAATCCATCCTGATACCTAGTGACCATTTCAGGGCAAGAGGAACTGTCTTCCTGTCTTGAACCCACCCCACCTGCATCTCCACAGCAATTTTCAACAATCCAGACATTTTCCAGCTGATCTCCATTGTTCCTGTTTGGTCACAAAAAAACTTCTCCTTTCAGTCCATTGGAACCTGCAATAGCAGTGCATCATCCCATCTCATCTCATCCCATCTCATCCCATCCCATCCCATCCCATCATCAGTGTACTGCAAAGGGGAAAGTATTTCACACTGGTAAGTTATCAGCTGCATTCGACTGAGGGAGATATCTGGAAATTGGGGCAGTAACCATCTCTCCACCCTCCTGCCCAGCGACTGTTTCCATTGTTTGGCCTACCTCTTGCCAGTTTCATGCTGGAACACCAAAACTGGCCATTGCATGTTTTAATTAGACAGAAAAATGGCACAGTAATTGAAATCTAACCTGTGGGCCATATCAAGGTCTATAGAATTGGGTTTTGACGGTGGGATTGAATAGGGGCTTAATTACCCAATTTGTAACACTCAGCAGTTTATCTTGGAATCCCTAAAGTGCAGAAGGAGGCCTTTCAGCCCATCATATCTGCACCAACTGCAATCCCATCCAGGACCTATTCTCACAACCCCACATACTTACGCTGGTAAATCCCAACACTGGAATCAATTGAGCATAGCCAATCAACCCAACCCACGCGTCTTTGAACTGGGGGAAGAAACTGGAACACCTGGAGGAAACCCACACAGACACGAGGAGAAAATGCAAGCTCCATGCATATAGTGACCCAAAGCCAAATTGAACCTGGTTCCCTGATACTGTGAGGTAGCAGTTTAGTGCTATAATTTCCAATTGATATGATGGAGCACAGCACAGGAGTGCAGATGAACTTAAAATCAGACCCTATGCTCAGTTGCAATCAGAGTATGTCCAATGCCACATTTACACTGACGGTCAGAGCTCAGAGCGAGACACTCTGTCCCATGTCTGTTTTCTTGTGCCTTCTTCATTCACCTCACCATCTGTTCTGTCTACTACATGCAACCAAAGGGGGAAGAGAAAGGCCAGACGCATGCATTCAGAGTTCCTCTGCTGCCGTTGCGCGCGCACACACACACACACAGACACACAGACACAGACACAGACACACACACACACACACACATTCTGGCCTCTATATTCAGATGAACATTTTGCAATGGTCCTGCTGGGAAGCAAGTGTGTGATCCAGGCAACTTCTCTCTGTTAACATTCCTCCACAACCATGCAAATTGGGCCCAGCAAAGTCTGTTTTGAACAGTGTCAGAGAGAGGAGGTTTGGGCTCAGATCAAACATGAGGATAAATGATAACAGTTTGCTTTATGCATATTGTGCGGATGCACTTGAATCAAGTCTTAATTTTCTACAGTCGAAGGTCTGTGCGTTTGCAGTGATCCTGGGTTCAGGCTGAGTTTGACAGCATTTACACTATTGCCTGCCAATATTGTAAATCCAATTACACAGCTGTGGAGGAAGAATTTCAGCGCAGTGATATCAAGTCGGCACACTGGTGTCTCCTGTTGCTTGGAGATACACAAAGCAGATTTAGAGGCTTACTCCAGAATCAAGCCAGGGTCCTTATTTACATTGCACCTGACATGACATTGGAGAGCTGTGTTTTTGTACACTTGACAGAAATGGAGTTAAATTTATTTGCCTAAAACCTTATAAGCAGCCAGTCAGAAAACAACCACTTAAGGACTTAGGGGTGGGCAGATGAGTGTAAATTTTACTAGGCCTCAATTCCACCGACTGTTTCAACGAACAACTTCTAAATTAAAATGTAACACGTTCCTTACAAATCTTTGTCATGACAGATAAGACACAAATATTCCACAAAGGAAAATGACTTCCTTGTTCTTTGGGGCAGGTAGGGAAAGTAAATCTTTCGCTTCTCTGACTGCTATCACGGTTGTGTAGTGGACTTATTCCATCGTGCAACTAATGTTCCCGTAACTACCACTTGAAGGATGGAAACAATCTGCCATGAAAGGGAAAAAAAAATCATCAAACCACATTTTGAAGAAAGAAGATTTCTTTCTGTTTTTTTTTTAATAATGTTCATTTTCTGTGGGTTGAACAGCAAACTGCTGAATTGGAGCCAGGTGGAGAACAGGCAGTGGTGACCATCATGTCCACTTAATATCCTGAGGTGCAACATGAGTGCATTCCTGAGGAATACATTCCAGGTGAGAGACTGGAGGCAAACATCCACATCTTTCTCCCTTCGCTGCATTCCAGAACAAAAAAACCCAGTGTTCGGAGACCATTGCCATCAAACTGCCATAAAGATGTAGGTGAAAGAGATCACTTTCAGTAACACAAGCATGATGATAGCCAATATTTGCACTGTAAGCAATAGTCAGAGTTCCATATTACGCAATGGGGCCAAGTGTCACCAGTACCTGAGTGAGATATTACAGTAACATAGATGTGTAACCCGTTCTCATCAAGAGACATTGGGTGTGACAAGTCCTTGGAGGCAGAAGTCCCTTCACCAAAATCTCTTTATTTACAGGTCTGATAACAGCATACCGAGCGCATTCCGTTAGCAGCCTACACTGAGAGACCCAGAGGAACTGACATGCTGGTTAAGTACAGAGCAAAAGGCCCCCTGATTGGCCCATCAATTTGGTCCTTAATTAGAGAGCTCATATCCTAACAGGTTCGTCTCAATTGCCTGATTAAAGTTGTTACAATGGGAATCCTATCTTTACCTGTCCATGATTTCAAATTGTTTTGCACCAGAGATGGGTCAACATGGAGACGGAAATTATGGTGTGTTAGAAAGCAAATGTAATGCTCATTGTGGAAATTCAGTGTCGCAGCAGACATGCAAATGACAATAGGTGGATTTTGGTCACTTGATCATCTTTGGCCTTCCTCTCGCCTCTCACAGAAATTTAGGTTCTGAATGCTGATTTAAAGAAGAAAACTGGTTTTCTATGAGGGAAAATGCTGGAATGCGTAACACCTCCAACAGCATCTGCACAGCCAAATTGGTGCTCTGCATACAAGCTGTTCTTAAAACTAGTATGAACTACTTTATTCTTCAAGGTGTGTGCAAATCTAAATAATGGCTTTTATGAAGAAAGTAAATGGGAAAGTTTTCGATATTGTGAATAGTTTACAAAAAATTCCCAAGGATACAGGCCACCATCAAGTTGGATAAGTTATTATTTAGCTCTTTGAGGACTGCAGAAGTTTACTGTTGCTACAGGCCACAAACACTGCACTGCCTGACATGAATTCCCCATTTTCTTCCAGGTGCACTATTTATAGAATCTGTTCCAGGGATTTTCTGCCTGAAATTCAATATTCAGCTTTTACATATTGTTACCACATGCAAAAAAAAATCAGTTCATTAGTCTTCAAAGAGACGAAGTGAAGACCTCCTCTGGTCCGCAAGATCCTGCCAGAGAAACCCTAGCACAAGATTCATAACCACTGCTTAATATCTCAAAAGTGTCATTGTAAAGAGTAACTCCAATATGCAAACAAATTGCATAATCATTTCTCAAATACACAGAATTATTTTCTGTAGTGTTTGAAAAGTTAATAGAGATTCATGGTGTTAAATGCTGGAGAGGTCTCTTTTTTAGAACCCACAGTCCCTACAGTGCACAAGGAGGCCATTTGGCTCTTGGAGTCTGCCCTGACTCTCCAACAGAGCACCCTACCCAGGCCCACCACTCATCCCATCTCCCTGACCTCATCATTTACCATGGCTGATCCCCCAACCTGCACATCTTGGGACACTAACCGGTAATATATTAGGGACGATCCATCTAAACTGCACATCTTTGGGCTCTGGGAGGAAACCAGAGCACCCAGAGGAAACTCAGGCAGTCATGGGGTGAACATGCAAACTCTAAACAGGGACAATATGCAAATTCCACACAGCCACTCAAGGCCAGAATTGAACTGGTACCCCTGGCACTGTGAGGAAACAAGAGCCAGCCATTGTGCTACTGTGGCACCTTTTTATTCATTGACTTTTATTCATTATGGATTTGCTCTGTTTAAAAAAGACCTATTCACTTCATATTAGCTAAATATAACCATAAATATTTTACCAGATACAATTGTTGTTATTGCAAAGCGTATTATTAGCTATAATTAGCGTTTTGTTACTGTGGTGTCTCAAATCCACTTGCCAAAAACCAGAGCTGTCTGAAAATTGGATATTTTTAGAATGTGTCATATATCAATTTTAACTCAGTGAAAAAAAACTTACCTGGGCAATTGAGCTAGTGCTGCATTGGTGCAGTGTAGCTTATAGCTAGTTATCCCCTTTGCTATTTGCATGCCGGTCTATTGCCATGCTTTGAGTGACCTTTGACCCCTGATCGAGCTTGACCCAAACCGGCACGGCCCAAACCGTCAGACCCGAAACCCGGCAAGATCTGAAATCCAGTAGGGCCTCAGACCCCAGGTTACCCCACATTGTAACTGTTATGTCCTTTATCATCTATATGAAAAAACTTGCCAATGATGTTGTCCACTGAGAATAAACGATTTGTTAAGAATGGCAAACCATCTGTGACTAACTAAGAAAGTAAAGAATGGTGTAAGATTGAAAGATAAGGCAAACAATGCTGGGGGGTTAATGGTAGGCAAGAAGATAGAGAACTTTTGAGAAAAGGATGACTAGAAATAATGAAAGAAGGAGAAGTTAGAACATGAGAATAAACTAACAAAAAATAGACAGACTGACAGTAAGAGCTTCTACAAGTATATATGGAGATAGCAGTTATGGCCAGGATTAGGACACTCAGCCCCATGATTCCAATCTGTCATTCAATAAATCATGGCTGATCTGATCGGAATCCCACATTCTTGCCTATTCTGTATAAACTCTGACTCCTTGTTAATTGGGAAGCTATCTAACACTGCCTTAAAAATATTCAAAGACTCTGCTTCCACTGCTGCTTTGAGGAATAGATTTTTAAGACACATAACCCTTTGAGAAGATAAAATTCTCCTCATCTCTGTCACAAATTAGTGACCCTTCATTTTTAAACAATAACCACTAGTATTAGAATCTTTGACAAGATGAAATACCCTCTCTCCATTAACCTTCAATATGCCTCATGGTCTTAAAGGTTTCAATCACGTCACCTCTTCTTCTTCTAAACTCTAGTGGATACAAATATAGACTGTCAAACTTTTCCTCTTAAGGCAATCTGTCCATTCCTGACCAGACAGTCGATTTCTAGCTTGGGTCACAGTCGGTGCAGAGTCTGCATATTCTCCCCATGTCTGTGTGGGTTCCCTCTAGGTGCTCTGATTTTCTCCCACGGTCCAAAAGACGTGTTGGTTAGGTGCATTGGCGGTGCTAAATTCTCCCTTGGTATGCCCAAAGAGGTGCCGGAGTGTGGCAACTAGTTTTCACAGTCACTTCAATGCAGTGTTCGTGCAAGCCCACTTGTGAAACTAATAAATAAACTTTAACTTTTTAAATCTTCTTTGTACCGCCTCTAAAAGGAAGAGAATAGCTAAAGTACATGTTGATCCCTTAGGGAATGAGTCTGGGGAATTAATGGCTGATTTCAAACAATTTTTTTTTATCTGTCTTCATGGTAAAGACGCAAACTGTATCCCTAGGACAGTAGAAAACAAATGAGTTAAAAGGAGAGAGAAATAGAAAAAATCCCGAGAGAAAAAGTACCAGGGAAATTGGTACCAAAACTGGAAAATCCCACCCGAAGTCAATAGATCTTTGCATGGTCCCCCCACCCCCCCACCCCCACCACCTACTACAATTCCCAGGGTATATGGGAATTCTCCCCAAAAAGTCTACAAAGCAATATGGATAGGTTAAGTGAATAAGGAAAAAATTGGCAGATGGAATATGGTATGGAAAACCATGAGGTTATCCACTTTGGTAGGAAGAACGGAAAAGCAGATTATTATTTAAATGGAGAGAGACTGCACAATGTTGCGATACAGAGGGATTTGGGATGCTAGTATATGAATCACAAAAAGAAATCAATCAGGTACAGTAAGCAACTCAGGAGACAAATGGAATGTTCAACATTATTGCAAGGAAGCTGAAATATAAAAATAAGGAAATTGTTGCAACTGTGCAGGCTATGGTGAGACCATACCTCGAGAACTGTGTACATTTTTAAGCACTAGAAATAGTTCAGAGAAGGTTCACTAGGCTAATTCCTGAGATGAAGGGGCTATCCTATGGGAAAAGTTTCAGTAGATTGGGCCTTTACTCATTGGAGTGAAATATTTCAATATATTTTGTCATTGAAATACATAAGATTGTGCGGAAGCTCGAGAAGGTCAATGCTGAGAGAATATTTCAGCCTGTGGGGGAATATCGGACATTTCACATGGAGATGAGGAGAAACTTATTCCAACTTAATCTTTGGAATTCTCTACCCCAGAGAATAATGAAGACTGGGTCATTGAATACATTCAAGGCTGATTTAGACAGATTTTTGATTGACAAGGGAGTGAAGAGACGGCAGCAGGCAGGAAAGTGAAGTTATGACCACAATTAGATCAGCCATAATTTTATTGAATGGCAGAGCAGACTGAGAATCAAAAAATCATAAGATTCTACAGTGCAGAAGGAGGCCATTCAGCCCATCGAGTCTGCATCAACCACAATCCCATCCAGAACTACCTCTATAACTGCATGCATTTACTCTGGCTGGTGCATCTGACAATAAGGGACAAATCAGTAAGGCAAATCCAACTAACACATACATCTTTGGACTGTGGGAGGAAACTGGAGCACATGGAGGAAACCTCGCAGACACAGTGAGAATGTGCAAACTCCACACAGACAGTGACCCATGCTGGGAATTGAACCTGGATCCCTGGTTCTGTGAGGCAGCAGTGCTAACCAGTGCACCACCGTTCCACACACACGATGGGCTGAACAGCCTCCTCCTGCTCTTTGTGCAGCCTATCCCTCCTCTTTCTTATGATTATTATGCAGTTTATTATTGTACCTAAACTCATGATACATGTCTAAAGCTCCCTCAGAAAAATATCAATAAACTAAACAGAGCTAGCAAATGATTGAAGCTTGATGGGCTGAATGGTATCTCTCGGGAGTGTGATTTCAATGATTCTACACGTAGAGTTTATCCCCTTTATATATGGGAAAAATAATAGATTGTCTGTTCTTCACCACAAGAACAGCAAAGTGGCTGAGCTACTTTTCTATTGTTACACAAAGATGGTACATAATAGTGCAACTTCATGACACTACATCAATCCTAAGGTATCGGCATGTATTACTAAATGATGATCAGTAAGTTTATCCATTGCATGCCTTTGCTGAACCATATCAACTAGTTGCTGAATCATAGCAACTAGCAGGATTAGTGCTGATCTGAATGACAGACTAAATGCCAATTACCATCAAAGCACCAATTAGCATCAGTGAACAGAGTCAGAAAATCAGCCCGAGTTCCCACTCCGAACTGCTATCGAACAATTCTGGCTGAAAGTGTGAGTGTGTATGGACAACAGATGAAGACAGGATTGGGCTCAACTTTCACGATCTGACAAGAGTGAATTAATCTACCAACGTTCATCGTCAGCATGCACAGATGAATAATGGGAGAGGTACTGAAGGGTGCAATTGAATTTCAGCAAGCAATCATCACTTCTACGAAAAGAAGAATTCTCACCCGAACAGTCTGCTAACCTAAAACCAAGATGTTCAAGTGGGAAGTTAACTGAAACGTATGTTTGCCTATAAGGAGAGTTGGCTTCCCGAAAATATGGTGGCATAGTGGTTAGCACTGCTGCCTCATAGCATCAGGGATGCAGGTTCAGTTCTCGCCTTGGGTGACTCTGTGTGGAATCTGCACCTTCTCCCTGAGTCTGCGTGGGTTTCCTGTGGGTGCTCTGATTTCCTTCCACATTCTGAAAGACGTGCTGGTTAGGTGCATTCCTAAATTCTTCCTTAATGTACCCAAACAGGCGCTGGAGTGTGGTGACTAGGGGATTTTCACATTAACCTCATTGCAGTGTTAATTTAAGCCGACTGGTGACACCAATAAATTAGCTTTAACAATATATTCTGTGTTTACAGCAACACCCCAGTGAAACTTATGAGATATTGACGTTCTGTTAATACCTTCCAAATATACTTACAAAAAGTCATAATTGAAAGCTAACTGCAACATTTATATTGCTTTATCAGACATATGGAAGGTACTTAAACACTCATAGTCATGTAAACCAAGTTTTCCTTCTCAGTACAATTTGGGTAAAACATTCCTGAAGAAGGACTGAGTTAAAATAATTAAAGCCCTGTTAACAGCTACTGAAAAATGTGAGTCTCAGTGAGTGAACTTTGCTTCAAAACAAAATGACAAATGGTTAATTAAAAACAGCTCCAAGCCGTACTCTATAATACAGAAAAAGATAAGTGGTACTTTATGAAGTCAGGGCTGTGTCTGTATTTTGGAATGGAGTGCTTCCCTTGTAAATGCAGGTCCTAATTTAAGGAATGATCATCTGCATTCCATTGTAAGCTGGAATACTTTAGGAACATGAGACTCCATTACCTGTGCAAAGTGAGATTTGTCCACATCAATTTCCTTGTATCAGCCTGGAAAACACATGCAGGACTCGAAATTTTATCAGATCATCAGCCCATATAGAGAAATGAAACTGTTGTACAGAACTTTCACTGTGTTCAGAATGCTTTCAAATAATGTTAGAATCATGGAATCATAGAATTTCTACAGTGCAGGAGGAAGCCATTAGGCCCATTGGTAACAACCCCACTCAGGCTCTCATCCCATATCCCCACATATTTACCCTGCTAATTCCCCTGATATTCCTGTTACACTAAGGAGCACTTTAGCATGGCTAATCAACTTTCGTTGCATCCTCTCATTGACCAATTCAAATAGTGACACAGTTTTGATAATTCTAACAAGGAACGTTGTTTCATCTGAATCCTCGCTTGTAAGACTGGAGGTGAAGAACAGAATATTTTACGGTGTTTATTAGTCTGAGTACATTTAGGATAATAAAAGACTAATAGTAAATTTTTTGGTGAAAATTAAATGATTTCACTTTTAAGAGCAAACTCTGTTTCTTACTGAGATCAAGGATTATAAGAGACAGCAAACCCATATACATCCAGAGTGAACAAGTAACTGTACAGCACTCTGTGAACAGTGAACCTCAGAAGATTCATATGGAATATTGCTGCATATGCACATGTAGTGTGGGCAGCTCACTGTCTGCCTGGAGAATGCAGTGTCTGCAATGCGTGTCTGTTCAATATAGTGCAAGATAATGCGCTATACATAAGTGAGATCAACGGAGGATGAATTATTCTGACCTTTTGCCAAATTAGTTGCTATTCTTAAAATGTATTTTCAATATTCTTTCACAAACACGGCCAGCAAGTGTTAGTGATGCAGAAATCATAACTTCGTTGAATGGGCAGTAAAGATGCCAAAGGCTCCCAGCGGTAGCTGGGAGCAGATGCGAGAATTAGGGATGCTGGCAATGGTTATTTAGGGTGTGAGTTAGGTGCTGTCACTGACTGTGTGGGTGGGTGGGGGGGCTGTCGGCAGTGGGTTAGAGGTATGAGGAGAATGTAGGGAGTATTGCTGACATTTATTGTTGGTGAGGGGTGGAAGGGAGAGAAGTACTGATTCCGATCAGAGTTGAGGGAAGCTCTGAGACCTCGGCGGTGGGGTCAAAGGGAAAAGGATCATTCACATTCTGATGGGGACACTCTTTAAACCTGACACCCCAATCTCAGTGCAGCTGGGCTTTTCCAGAGTGTTGAGGCCCCTCCCCACCTCCCCCCTTCCCCCACATGATGGTGTGAAACTCGCCCCGCTTGTTTTTTTGTGACAGTGTGGTAAGATCTGGCGACAAATCTTACCTGGGGATAAACACACCGATTTTCTCACAAATTCTGGCAAAATCACTGCAGCATCTATCCCTTAGCCGACATCACCTCTCTGAAATTCAGAAAATTGAGGCTTTGACCAAACACTGCCAAGAATCAGGGATCAACCTTCCCTCCAATCCTAATAATGCAAAAGCCAAGGAAGAATGTCATATGCCCGACCATTCACTCATGACCCAGTGCCAAAATACACTGGTATTACTCTTGACCATACATTGGCTGCCCGCAACATTTCCAGAATACTGGAGACAAAGTCAAGACAAGAACGGCTCTCTTACTTGGGTTGGCAGGGCCAACACACTACATGCTGCTTCACTCACTCTGCTCTATCCAACAGCACAGCACTGCTGCTCAACACAGCTCCAGTCACCACACAATTATGACAATATCCACACCTAGGATTGGTTCTGGAGTGGCTTTGAGTGCTGGCACACTTTGAAACTCCTGATGTCTGCAGAGAAAACATCCTCCTCAAAGGACACCACTGTCTGACAATAGACAAAGGTCCCGCATACACAGCTGTGCTTGTCCCAAAACTGGAAAATTCCATCCGAGGTCAACGGACCTTTGTATGGTTACACCCCCACCCACCCACTACCATTCCCGTGGTGGAGAGGATGGGAAAATTCTGGTCAGGACCTCAAAGCAAAATGCATGCATTCATCTGAATTCCCCCAGCCGCTAATGTAATACACCGCACACCCTACAAACTGACCTCTCGCTTCACTGCAAACATCAGCAACTGCAGCCAAATATCTAACCTGAGTGATGAAGACCCAGTTTTCAACCTTCCACAGAAACTCTTGAGAACAACCCTCTACTGCTTGAGGAGGGATTAGAGCAAAGATGACCACTTAAATAGGCACATAGGAATTAGGAGCAGAAGCAGGCAAATTCAGCCTTTCGAGCCTGTTCTGCCATTCAATCAGATCATGGCTGATCTCTCCCTGGTCTCAAATCCACCTCCTCACCTCTTCCCCGTATCCTTCATTCCTTGTTTTTTTATTAGAAATACACCTATCTCCCTCTTTAAAGTTCAAGTTTATTTATTAGTCGCAAGTAGGCTTACATTAACACTGTGATGATGTTACTGTGAAATTCTCCCAGTCGCCACAGTCTGGTTCCTGTTCAGGTCAATGAACCTACCCAGCAGGTCTTTCAGAATGTGGGAGGAAACTGGAGCACTTGCAGGAAACCCATGCTGACATGGGGAGAAGGTGCAAACTCCACAGAGGTAGCGACCCAAGCTGGGAATCGAACCTGGGTCCCTGCCGCTGTGAGGCAGCAGTGCTAACCACTGTGCCACCAAGCCACTTCTCATGCCATCGTGCTGCCCCTTGAAATTTACTCCGTGGAACAGGAGGAACAGCTCAAATTGTGATTATAGTCATCCGAGTCAGACCATCATCCACACACTGAATTCCTGCATTGAGTGATCCATTCCTCATAGCATCACTCACACTATGTCAGCTGAATCCACTGAATGGATTGTCAACTCATCATAAAACCGGAATCGCTTTCCCAACATACAAATTAAAAAAAAATCCAAGAGATTATTTAGCCATTTTCTTTCTGCTGTTTGCAGTACCCTACTATGTGCAAATTGCTACTTTGTTTTCTAAATTACAACAGTGACTACCCTGAAAAAATACTTCAGTAGCTGTAAAGCAGTTTGAGATTTCCTGAGGTCATAAAAGATGCCAAATAAATGGTCCTTTTTCTTATATTCTGTGCATTTTTTTGGAGCAGTACTATGAAATATGCACTATTCCATTGGTGAGGGGCAATCAGAGTGACACAGGGAGCATCCTGTGAATCTTTTGTTGGTACATCACTTGGTTTTCACACATTAACATTGACCTGATACTTGCTTCTTCATTAAGTACATTTGTTAACCCATCATTCACAGATTATAAACTGTAATTACAAACACATTGAAATGTTTAATGCCAGCAGCACTAAGTATAACCTGATGTGAGGAAACGCTTAGCAGTAGATTTTAAAAATCAATTAAAATTAAATCAAATAAGGAGAGCCATGCAGTAATCTTTATTGCGTGGCAGATCCACATCTGTTCTACTGAGAGTATCACTGTCCATGGTTCAATGTCGAAAACTAGTTTTGCAGTTTATAATAAAGTTTCAAGCTTCTGAAACATTGACAAAATTGCACAATATTTGTCAGTGTCAATCCAATCAGAATAAATGAGCCTGAGAACAGGAATAAATTTGTGTCTGTCACAAAGATGCAAAATGCCTTGGATGCTTGAAATCTGAAAAAACAAAAAATGGTACAAACACTCAGCGGGTCAGGCAGTGTCTGTGGAGACAGAAATTGGGTTAACCAATGCAAGAACATTGACCTATTATTGATTACTGTGGATGCAACAGTGCAGCTTTATCCATTTCTCCAGTGTGATTTAACGGATGCAATATACTACTACTTGCAGTGTTAGAAAGATATTCATGATTGTGTTTCCAGCTCTCAAATATTGTTTTATCGAAAGCCAGTATTTCTTTTAATTCTGACATCTTTATTGGTATAGAGGATTCAGTGCACTATCCAAAATGTCAATTTCCTTCCATCATGTCAGCTAATTGGATGCCACTGGTGTGTAAATCTGGACAGTGAATGTCAGCAGATAATTTCGCCTTGGAGACTCTTCTTCTGAGACGAAGTCCCAGGATCAGCAATGGAGTGATAGCCCCTGAGTTAGGTAGAGTAGAAGATGATGGGTGACAATGATGCAAAGGTGGCAGGAAGAAGTTGACATGGTTAGCACTGCTGGTGCAAAGCTGGGGACCCAGGTTCGATGCCTGACTTGGGTCATTGTCTGCGCAGATTCTGCACATTCTCCCCATGTCTGCATGGGTTTCCTCCCACAGACAGAAAGATGAGCTGGTTAGGTGCACTGGCCATGCTAAATTCTCCCTCAGTGTACCTGAACAGGTGCCAGAGTGTGGATTTTCACAGTAACTTCATTGCAATGTTAATGTAAGTCTACTTGTGACATTAATAAATAATCATTACATTTTGAGAAAACAAGCAAGATTTGCTATCTAGATTATCCCTGTGATTATGGTCATTAAAGAACAAAGAACAAAACAGCACAGGAAACAGGCTCTTAGGCCCAAGGGCCCGCGCCACCACCTTGATGTTCCCACTTCTACCCGTGATCCCTGTCTATGTTTATAGACCTATGCATTGAAATCAAAAGATAGGATTTGCCTCAGAACAACAGTCCACATGGCTAAATAATTTGCTGATATTCACTATCTCATCTTACACAACAGCACTGTCCAATTAGCTGATATAATGGAAGGAAATCAGCATATAGTGTAACGCACCATTGCATTAATCACCTTCACCAACAGAGATGGAGAACACAAAAAGAAATAAACTACACAAAGAACACACGGGAGCTGAAAAGACAATGAAACTCAGCAATATTTATTCTCTGTCTGGCAGCATATTAGTTACAGTACTGGAGTAGGCTCTGAGGTTAGGAGTTCAAACTGTTAAACTGAGATTATTAAATTGTGTAATTTCTAGTCTGGCAACAGGCCATGAGAGTCCAACTAGTGCATTAATGTTCTTTAGGAAAGTGAACCTGAATCCTCTATTTGATACAGTCTGGTTGATTCTTGTCCCGTTTTATGCAGTTAACTCTCAGTGCCTGCGGATGTGGCCTAAAGAATGGTTGTGCTTTCAGAGCACCCAGAACCAGGCAATAAACATCCACTGTCCACACTGGTGTTGAATGAAAATATTAACTAGACTTGTCCTGAAGAACCACCGAATCAGAGAGTGAGCTGAAAATTGGAATTTGATTTCACTTTTACTTTATTTTAACACCATTTAATCTTAATGAGGTTAATTTAGCAGCGCAGGATTTTACAGCCTTGCTCGTCCTGAAACCATAAAATCCCACCCAAGGTCTACAGACCTACCCGTTGCCCATCCCTCACTGTATCCGATTCCCATGGTGGGTAGGACAGTAAAATTCAGGCTCCTATCTCTCCCTAGCAGTGTGGTGTAGCAGCACTTCGAAAAATTACGTTTAGAAGAAGTACCATATCAAAGTGTATATGTTAGAGTCATAGAATCGCTACAGTGCAGAAGGAGAGCAGTCAGCCCATCAAGCCTGCACTGACAATCCCATACAAGCCCTGTTTCTATAACCTCTCATACTTACTGTGCTAATCCTCCTTTCACTAAGTGGCAATTTAGCATGGCCAGTCAACCTAACCTGCACATCTTTGGAGTGTGGGAGGAAACTGGAACACCCAAAGCAAACCCACTTAGACACAGAGAGAATGTGCAAACTCCATACAGACAGTGATCTGAGGTCAGAATTGAACCCAGGTCTCTTGCGCTATGAGGCAGCAATGCTAACCACTGTGCCACTGTGTCACCCTCGTTGCAGTTTGTGCTGATATACTATTTTTAAAACCTTCTTTCAATTGAAAGCTATCATCTTTTTCAAGTTTGAAGGTGCAAGTACCAATGAAGTTAAAAAGAAACCAACTTCAAATTGATATCCCTTCACTTTTTGATCGAAGCCTTGGAATTGTAATTTTTACAAGAAATGTTTTTTTTCTCTTTAAAGTCAGGGCAAAACTTATCAATAACTGTCACAAATTTCATTGCGATTAGTCCCAAAAATGAAACTTGCAGCTATTGTATTAAAGGGGTCATCATAATGACAGCAAACCTTTTGGGGGACAAGGATAAAGATTGTCAGCAATTATATCACACTTCAGACACTAGCAGCTGATGCAATGATCTGTTTCATTATAATTTATCCCAAGAGACCTGTTCATTTGTGTACCAGTAAAAATAAATTTGTATACGTGGCTGTCCTTTTAAGTTCGAACTTGTTTGCTTTGGAATTTGCTTACAAAGCACAGCTGGAAGAACTGAAATCTGCTAAGATCCCTTTTCAGAGCAATTATCTGCAGTTAAAATTTTAACTCGGCTGGTTTTCGAAATTTGGATCTTGGTGCAAGATGGGAACAGGGATAGTAAAATCAGCAAACCGTCTAAAACAAGGAGCACTCAGCTTCAGAGGTAATGAAAACCTGCTTGAAGTTGCACCAAAAGAAAAGTTGTTTTTTTCAAGTTAGGATCTGGCAGTGCTGGGAGGGAGGCAGCTGGCTTCTGGCAGATCTGTATTTCCAAACAGGTGTTGCTCTGAGCCTTCAGGCCACAGGACTGGAAAGATCTGCAGAGCCTGTCACGTCTGATCAAAGGAACCAGAAATACTGTCTAATCACAATGATTGGCCTCCAAAAAAAAGCTGACTGTTTACAGCACGCAACGTGGAACAGATTTTGGCCTCATTAAAAGTCTGTATATAATTTGTTATCATTAAACAGATAATTAATAAGACTGCAGGTTTTACGGGGGGGTTGGAGGAGCACCCTGCAACATTGAAGATAACACCCCCCCATACCACTGTTGAAAATTATTATTTGTGGGACTAATCGGAAAATTGGTCCAGATTATTTTTTTAAGTTCACTGGCCACTTCAGAAACCTCTTCCGACAAAAAGGACCTCTTCCCCAAACCGTCCGTGTAAACAGTGACATTTTTGAAAGGTCATAGGTCAGAGTAAGATAAGTTGATTTGAACCAAACAAACTGGAAGGCAAAAAAAAGACCCAAAACAAACTCTGACAACAGTCCCTTTCATTCAATTCAACCACCTTGTCAAGTTCAATGTATATATTTACACTAGCTGGAAATATAAAGACGGTGTTTCTGGTGAAGGCGGAGAGGGGAGGAATCTGTTGGGAGATTCAGATATCTCCTCTGCATACTATCTATAACTCTATCAAACCTCCTGCTCTGGGGAAAGTCTGGCAATGCCAGTTTCTTCGCCCTCATCTTTTCCCGGGAATTCTCATTTCTGATTTCCCCGCATCAAAGTGGGAAGCCTTACATTGAAAGGGACAAGGTCTAAATCAAAGAGTCACCAGCGATTGTTAGCAACATTCACCTGAAGGCTTCTGCAACTCTGGCATTGTAAACCAATCTTTTTTTTTGGTCGAATTATACGACAAGCCAGCTCTTTAATTACAAGGACTTCACAGAGCTTTGCGCTTTCTGAAGATTAAATCAAGATGTTTCTTGCCGACTATCCACCGTTCCCTTGTTGTAAATCCAATTATAATAATACATGAGTTGTGTGACTGTGTCACTGTGTGGAGCACTCAGCCAGCTAAACTGCTTTAGTTAAAACACAGCAAACCCCTTCCAGTGGGTAAAACAATCAACAGTTCACTCAAGCACATTTGTCTTTTAAAGTAACAATTTATGCCTTTAGAAACTGCTATTCTTAGAGAACAGTCTTTTTAAAAAAAGATGGTTGTACATCGATGTTTTAAGCTTTATGAGTGAATATATCAGGATGCAATATGTTGGGGCCGGTTCTCACCCTAATAAATTTTTTTTTGTTTGAAATGGCAGTTTGGTGAATGCTGATTTAGTGAATCCTGCTCTAAGCAGCCCGTTCAGGGTAATAATATAAACACCGTTGACTAATTGACTTCAGAACCAGGCTGACTGCAATATTTAGTCAAACGCTTTCCCCCTTTTGAAAGTAAGCATTATGCTTCAGTTAATATAAAATGGGACAGCGCCGCGGCACCCATTCACTTACAACTTTAATTAACTAACGTCACACAAATGCTGTTCACAACAGGTTTGACCTGCCCTGTCCTTAATATTCTGCCTTCATATAGCAGCAATAAATCAAATTTAGCAGGCGGTACAGCTCTGCATTTTACCCCGGGGCCACGGCCTGTTTTTTTTAAAGACCTTCTTAAGAATTGTCACATATTCAGCAGATTTGTTTTTGCCAAAAAACTAAAGAAACATTTTATTTTTTTTATAAAATAGACCAACTTGACGACAATTATATTTCACATGTATGTACAGAGGTCGCAGTGTGCTTCACAAAGCACCTGAAGAGCTACGACGATCACAGGGGCTCCCGAACTCTTTTGTTTTTTATCTAGTGCTTGTTGATCTATTCAGGGCTGGAATTAGCTTTACAATATGACGAGTCGATAAGCTTCGTGGGTCTCTTTGAATCGCCCGTTTATAAATCAGTTCAACTTGTCTGACACTGGCCTGATTTCCATCTGAAAAGCAGAATGTGTCATTAGAGAACTTGTGTCGTCCATACCTCCAAAGTCCTTTTGTCAGAAGGAGATTCTTTGTAAGCCTTTTATCTGCGGATTGTTGAAAAGAGAGAGGGAGGGAGAGAGAGCGAAAGAAACTATTGCACATTGTTAAAACTGCCCCATCCTTTGGGCAGAATATTGCTTATCCACAAATACTGAATGAACCTTTTGATGAAACCCTACTTATCCCGGAAAGCTTCAAGTTAAAAAAAAGTAAATAGTTGGTGAAATATGACGATTGAACTGTTTTTAGTCCATCCGGAATGACAGCAGAACACACATTGTGGGAACACACACATACATACATACACTCATACAAACATCTCTGATGATTTGGGGCTCAAAATGTTTGAGATGTTCCTCTGATAGTTTAACCCCCTTTTGTTTGAGAACATCAACATCCTGAGTGTGGCTGTCAGAAATGGAAAGGCTTCCTCCTGAACTGTAGGCAAACATTGTCTGCAGGTTGCTCCCCACCCCAGCTCCTCCACTTCTTTTTTGTTTTCCAGACCCGCCCTGTACACCAACTGCGTTGGAAGAGGGAAAGGGAATGGGGGGGGGGGAGGGAACCAGCCTTAGATTTGAAGCCACTATGGTCTCAAACACAAGTTGGTGGGAGTGCGGGCTCGTATTTCCCGTGGACTTTGAGGGGAGGTTGGGCTTTGCCGTAGGAGCCCCCACCACTGCTGGTGATAACGCTGGCGGGTTTCCTGCGGACCCTTCTCCGGAGTCTGCGGCTGCAAATGCTCTGCCAGGACTGCAAGGTCTTGGAGCTCCAGATCCACATGCCGCTGGTGATGCCCACCACCAACAGCATGAATATCTTCACCATGAAGATCTCCACGGCCGGGATGGAGCTACTCATGGTGCAGTCCGGGGCTCGGGAGTAGTTGCCAGCTTTGCACTTCTCCCGGGTGGCCAGGAGCTTCCAGTAGTCCATGTTGAGGCGCTCGTAGAAGTAGCAGGCGATAACACAGGTGGCAGGAACGGTGTAGAGCACCGAGAAGACGCCGATCCTCACCATCAGCTTCTCCAGCTTGTCCGTGTTCTCCCCGCCCGTCTTCATTATCCTCCTGATGTGGAAGAGGGCCACGAAGCCGGACAGGATGAAGGAGGTGCCCACGACCAGGTAGCACGCCAGGGGGATGAGCACGAAGCCGGTGAGGGCGTTCACGTCCATGCTGCCCACGTAGCAGACGCCGGTCAGCTCATCGCCGGCCACCCTCCTCATCACCAGGATGGTGATGGTCTTGACGGCGGGCAGCGCCCAAGCTGCCAGGTGGAAGTAGCTGCTGTTGGCCTCGATGGCTTCGTGCCCCCACTTCTTGCCGGCCGCCAGGAACCAGGTGAGGGTGAGGATCACCCACCAGAGGGAACTGGCCATGCCGAAGTAGTAGAGGACCAGGAAGACGATGGTGCAGCCGGTGCTCTCCAGACCCTCCTGGATGACATAGAGCTGCCCGTTGTCGCGGTCGCAGGCGATGCTGTCCCGGCCGGCGAACAGGCGGACGATGTAGCCCGCCGAGTAGACGCAGTAGCACATGGACAGGAAGATGATGGGCCTCTCGGGGTACCTGAAGCGCTGGGGGTCGATCAGGAAGGTGAGGACGGTGAAGGAGCTGGAGAAGAAGCACAGCACGGCCCACACGGCGATCCAGAGCAGCGCGAAGCGCTTGTCGCGAGCCGCCCAGTACACGTCCACCTGCGGCGAGCAGAGCGGCGCGCACGAGGCGCTCTTCTCCACGCGGTGGAACTTGTCCTGGTTCTCGCAGCCCGCGCGCCCGGGGCTGCCCGGCGTCAGCGGCACCAGCTCGGGGCTGCCCGGCGCCCGTGCGTGCGGCCGGTAGACGGCCGGCGGCAACGTGGCGCCGCGCGCCAGCTCCTCCGAGCCGTTGCTCGGCGCCTCCATGCACAGGAAGTTGGGGTCGTTCTTGTTGGGCAGCTTGCCGCAGTCCAGCGAGTCGGGCCAGCGGAAGCTGAACTGCTCCATGATGGGCGAGCACTTGAGGCGGGCTTGCTCGCACATCACCCGGCAGGCGGGGATCGGCGTGGACACCTGCTCGGTGCACATCGGCGCGTAGAGCGAGCACAGGAAGAACTTGAGGTGGACGTGGCAGCCGTACTCCACCAGCGGCGCGAACTCGTGCAGCTTGATGGCCGCCTCGCGCTGGTCCTCGTGCCCCATCAGGTTGGGCATGCGGGTCATGTTGTAGCCGATATCCCGGCACATGGGGATGTCGATGGCCTGGCACCTGCCCTCTCTCTCCGACTCCATGGAGCTGATGGCCACGCTGCACACACTCAGGCACAGGCTCAGCGCACACAGGCTACTCGCCTTTTCCAACAGTCCCATATTAAAATTTTGTTAAAAAAAGCTCCAGTCTTCTTTACTCCCCCCCCCCACCTCCCTCCCACCCCTCCCTCCCAAAAGAAAGCCACTTAATTCAGTTTCTTGGGGGATACGCTTCCTTCTTTATATCCAAATTTGACCAGGCTGCTGTGCCCCACACACAATATCAGCCACTCAATCCAGTCTCTTGGAGGGGATGGGGGGTACACTTTCTTCCAAATATCCAAACTTGACCAGGCTGTTGTGCCCCCCACAGAATAATATCAGCCACTCAATCCAGTCTTTTGGAAGGGGTGGGGGGTACACCTTTTTCCAAATATTCAAACTTGGCCAGGCTGCTGTGCCCCCCACAGAATAATATCAGTCACTCAATCCAGTCTCTTGGAGGAGGGGGGTACACTTTTTTCCAAATATTCAAACTTGGCCAGGCTGCTGTGCCCCCCACACAATAATATCAGCCACTCAATCCAGTCTCTTGAGGGATATACTTTCTTCTTTATATTCAAACTTGTCCAGAATGTTGCCCCCTCCCTCCCCACGCACAAAAAAAATAAAATCAGCCACTCAATCCAGTCTCTCAGGGGGTAACATTTCTTCTATGGATCCAAATTTGGCCAAGGATGTTCAGTTGTGTTCTTCCTCCCCCCCCCCAACACAAAATAAATTAGCCACTCAATCCAGTCTCTTGTGGGTATTATTTCTTCCAGATATCCAAATTTGGCCAGGCGGCTATCACAGCTTCTGAGTTGCTGGCTGGAAGTTGGAGAGGGTAAAGTTGCCCTCTCCTTTTGAGTAAAGTGAAATCCACTGGGGTACTGAGAGAAAGGGTGGGAGGGGGGTAATATTCAAGATTGGTCACAAACCTCCTTTTTTTCAATTCTCCAAAAACAAGTCCCCTTTCACCCCACGAACAGCAACCTCTTCCAGCCACCGATGGTAATGTGTGTTCTCTCTCTCTCTCTCTCGCTTTTAACTTGAAGGGCTTGTTTCGGAGCGGCTCTTGTGTGCAGTACAGTGGGACACAGGTAGAAAGGAAGTAAACACACTCAGTGTACACACACACATACACACACTACTCTCTGACTGGCGACTGCAAAGTGAGCTAATAGTGGGCGGATCGTCTGTTCAACAGAGAAAAAAAGAGCAGCCCATCACAAAAAGGGCGGGTGGGAGGGAGGGGAGGGGGAGAGAGGGTGATGATCATCAAAAGAACGAACGAACAAGCATTTGGGCCGTTGCCATTCATCCGATACTGGGTGGATTTCCGCCACTTTATTTTTTTAAAAAGAAGAAGCGAATATTTCTTCTCTCCCAGCTCGGAGCAGTTCACAATCTGATGGGGCTGACACTTGCTTACTGGAAAGTGCACCCCCCCCCTTCACCGGGAGGTCGAACACATGATGACGGACAGAGCTAAATGGAAGGATGGGGTGAGAAGGACCAACAGCAGTGAAAAAAAAAATCGAAATCTCCTCACGGAACTCCCCACAGTCACAAGCTTCTAACTTTTCTAGAAGTTTAAAAGACTGGAACTGATACTAAACCGCCCTCCCAACCCCAGCAAAGACCAGAAGTGTTCGCAAACTTAACACACTTCGGATTAAATTTACCATGACAGTTTATTAATCAGAAAATTCACCCTGGCCAAAATCTTAAAATTGCCAAATTCTCACTCTTATGGAGGGGGGAGAAAAGTTCCTGAATGTCGCCTTTTGTTATGGTTCCAAACAAAGGCATATTTATTCAGGCAATGTTACGTTTGCAAAGCTCCATATCCCCCCAGAGTATTTATCTTTTTTTTAACAGCTTCCTATCTAAGCAAGTCAGCTGAACTGGAAAACAACGGCTGCCTACCTACTGCAGAGAGAGAGAGAGAGAGAGAAATCAGCAACTGACTAAGATAATTCTATTGCTAATAAATGAAAAGGTTCTTTGAAGCCTGAGGCTTGAAAAGATATTTTTTTGGAGGGGGGGGGGGTGTTCGAATTTGAAACCTGTGCAAATAGCAGGATCCCCGCTGGATCGCTCCGACAGAGACAGACCCCCGGCGGCTGGCGTTACGGAGAATTGCAGGAATTTTATGGCTGTCGACCACTGATCTTTTATTCTTTTGTGTTCTTTGAAGAATGACTTTGGACATTGTATTTACATATTTAACCGTGGATGGTTGGGGAGGGGTGTGTGAAGAAGACGGCTGTTTCTTTTTGCAAGGAAGGAGAAAATTTTGGATAAATGGAAATCTAGGGTGCGAAAGAGGAATCTTTAATTCGTGTGTAGTTTAACATTCTATAACGGGTGTTTTTTTTTTGCTTAAACTTAAGTTGGCTTTCCCAAGTGTGCAGGACTTTGGAGCCTAGAATTAGCTGAGGTGGATTGGTGAATTTTTTTTATTTTTTGCCCCCAAAAAATCTTGTTTAAAAAAAAGAGTCAATGTGTTTAGTAAACAGCTGTCTGACGGGGGTGGGGAGGGGGGAACGGGTGTCGTAAACAGCCCTTTCACGAGTTACAATGGGAATGGATACATTGCTACACCCGGGCTGTGTAAATGTTGCAAAGTTAAAACAGATACAACAGACTTTCACATACACACACACACAGAAGGCGCCGCCGTTTCAAACAAAAGGAAGGAAAAAGTAGCAGGGTCCTCACAACAATGAATTTTCTCTCCCCCCCTCCTCTAAAATGCGGTTTGAAATATTACAGACGGTTCAACAGGGTGCATCTCCGTGAATTGCAAGTAAGAACATTTCTTAATCCCCTTTATATTCACTGGCTTCGGATCAGTGGCATCTAAGCGGCTCCCCACTGCTCCTGGCTCAGGAAGCTGCATTCAGTGCTCTTGCCTCTCACTTGTATTCCCACACTCCAGAGAGGGGAGAGAGAGAGAGAAAGAAAAGCCAGACACACACACACATACACACACACTCCCTTAGATTAGATTAAACTCATTCCACAGTCCCTGGAGAAAGTGAGGAATTGAACATTCACCCCTTGCCTGCCACCCCGCCACAATAAGGAACGACCAGGTTATAAAACTTTCTTTATTATTTCTCACAATTGCCAGGTAATCTCCCCAGCGCCACCCCCCCTCCGCTCCCGAGTCCCACACAACCCGCCAGCAACCTCCCCCCCCCCTCAGCCAACATCTCATCAACGAAGTCTTTCGTGACCGAATGCATTCATATGTCAACCTCTTTGTTTGAAAGCATCAGAGTATCAACATTTAAGCATTGTAATTGTGTGGGTACATCTCGCCCTAAATCGCAGGATAAATTGACAAAGAATACGGAAGCAACTTAATAACTTTTTCTAAAAAAAAGTCAAGCATATAGGCTGATGCTACAGATAAACTCCCGGCACTTTCCTCTGTGTGTCCAGAGACAGGAGCATCTAGGATGCAAATCGAATCAGTATCCTTTAAAAAATGAAATTGGGCTTAACTGAGTTACGTTCGTAACTACAATGCGTTCAAATTTCCGCCTCTACCTCCATGCCTTTGCTTGGACGCATCTCCGCCCAGATATCTGTCCCCACGCACAATTGCCCCTATACTCGAGGATAGTGTGCGCTTGTTCTGGACTCTGCGTACTCCGACCACATTGACAGCGAAGAGACTTTTTTTTCCGGTGTTGTATTGCATTTACATTTAAAACAATTATTCTCGCTCAGACCTATTCTGTTTGGTTTAGTGGCGTGTATCAGCCGCATTGTGAACTGAAAGCAAAAGAGAAAATGCTGGAAAATCTCAGCAGGTCTGGCAGCATCCCTAAGGAGAGAAAAGAGCTGACGTTTCAAGTCCAGATGACCCTTTGTCAAAACTCAATTGAGAATTGAAAACTCTTCTCATTTTAGCTCCTTTAACATAGTCTGATGTGCACCAACACTTGGTAAATGGTTTGAACCTCACATTTACCTCATTTAAAAATGAAATTTATAGAATTGGCTTAACTGACTGATCCTTTTGAGATAGCAGAGGATTAGGGGGTAGAATTCTAGATTGAAGGTTGGCTGACTGACAGAAATCAGAGAGCCATGCTAGATGGGTCCTTCTTTGGCTGGTGAGATGTATATAGAGATGCCGGAATTGGACTGGGGTAAATACAGTAAGAAGTCTCACAACACCAGGTTAAAGTCCAACCAGTTTATTTGATAGAAATCCCACAAGCTTTCGAAAATGGTGTTCCTTTGTCAGGTGTGTGGAAGTTTCTGTGGTGTGTGGAGAAGGTTGTGTGAAAGGTGGAGGTGGAACCTTCCAAACACCTGAGGAAGGAAACCATTTCCGAAACCCTGCAGGATTACTATCAAATAAACTGGTTAGACTTTAACTCAGTGTGACACTTCTTACTGGCAAAATGTAACCAGCGAGGTGCCAGAAAGTCCTTGGACCTCAACTGTTTACGGTCTATATAAATGATCTGCAGGCAAGGATGGAGATAACACAGCAAAATTTGTGGGTGATACTAAAATAGTTGGGAAAACAGGCAGTGAACGGGGATATAAAGTTTTTACAGATGGATATAGATAAGTGAGAAGAATGGGTCAAAGTTTGGCAGATGGACTTTAATGTGGATAAGCGTGAGGTTGTCCATTTTGACAGAAAAATAATAGAAAGGCAAATTATTATCTAAATGGGAAGCAGATTCAAAACGTGTGCAGGCAGAGGGATCTGGGCATCTCTGTTCATGAATCACAGAAAATTGGCACAGCATGTAATACAAAAGGCAAATGGGATATTGGTATTTATTGCAAAGGGACTGGAGTATAAAAGTAGGGAAGTATTATTGCAATTGTATAGGGTATTGGTAAGACCACATCTGGAGTATTTTGTCCAGTTTTGATCTCCTTATTTGAGGATGAATGTGGTGGCATTGGAGGCAATTCAGAGGAGGTTCACCAGATTGATTCCGGGGATGAAAGGGTTGATGTATGAGGAAAGATTAAATAGTTTGGGCTGATACTGGAGTTTGGAAGAATGAGAGGGGATCTGATTGAGGTATATAAAATACTAAAGGGGATTGATAAAGTAAATGTAGACCAAATATTTCCCCTTGTAGGACAATTTAAAATCAGAGGTCACAGGTATACGTTGAGAGGAGGTAGATTTAAACCTGAGATGAGCAGGAACTATTCCTCACAGAGGGTGGTGAATTTGTGGAACTTGCTGCCCCTTGGCATGGTGGAGCCTGCATTGTTGAATGGTTTCAAGAAGATGATACATTTCTAATCAAAAAAAGGGATAAAGGAATGTGGGTAACAGGTAGGGGGACCAGGGAAAGATCAGTCATGACGTGATTGAATGACAGAGCAGGTTCAAAGAGCTGAATTTGCTTTCTTCCTATCCTAATTCCTACGTTCCTATGTTTAACACTCTTTAGGGGCACTCACTGTTCACGTTGATTTACGCCAGTTTTATACCCAGTCTTATTCCAATGAAATTCAGAGGAAACATAACGACAATTTAAGATCAAGGGGGCAGACGGTTTCTCATTCTAACTTCCCATTTGTGCCCGTGGAAGAGATAATAGGCCCCTAAAACAACAATTAATGTTTATATGGTGCCTTTATAGTAAGAAACTCAAGGCCCCATTGATGAGTGTTTGAATGATTAGGTGCAGAGAAACCAATCAGCCAACATCACATGAAATATTGTAACTCCTACAGCAAACACACCTGGTTGAAATGTTTACAACTACAAGTTGTACTCCTTGACAATGCCTAAGGTGAAGCTTTTTTTTAAATGTTTAACTAAATGGTTTTGCAGAACAGGATGCAAAGTAGACAAATATGTCATCATTATTTGTTGATTATAAGATAACAGTTGATTATTTAAAAAAATAACATTATGCAGTAATGGAACAGCAGTTTATAATCCTGTCTATACATATGCACACTTCAATAACATGGAGTGCACTGACTGCTGGCATCTGCACGGAGAGTTACTGTCAGCAAGAAAATGGACCCAAATTGGATAAAAACAACAGAAGAATTTTAAATATAACAAATCAATTGTCACTGTTCTTTTAGTTTAACTCAATAAAAATATAGCACCTTCAATGCTATAATTTAATTTTGGGATTCAGATAAGTTATGGACAGTTTAACTCTCAGTGTTTAGATATGATCTGAGCCCCAGTTAATGAGATTCCTGCTTTGCAATTCCTCTCTGATTTTTTAAAAAGTTATGTTTTTACAGTTTATTTATTAGTGTCACAAGTCAGCTTACATTACCACTGCAATGAAATTACAGTGAAAATCTAGTCACCACACTCTGGCAAATGTTTGGGTCACTGCACCTAACCAGCACATCTTTCAGATGTGGGAGGAAACCGGGGAAGCTGGAAAGAACTCACACAGCCATACTCCATACAGACAGTGACCCAAGCCAGGAATCAAACCTGGATCTCTGGCACTTCGAGACAGCAGTGCTAATCACTGTGCCACCGTAGTATTATTCGTTATTCTGTTTTGATAGGGACACTTAATATATTATTAATAAGTCAATGTACATGGCACACAATTGGTTACAGGTACACATTTGAAACCAGGTACTGCTATAATGTAAATTGATTTTCTGTCTTTCTGTCTGTATCTACACTCAATAAATCACCCCACAGAAATTAAAAAAAAAATAAATGTAGCATCAAATCTAATGATTTGGCTGAAGGATTTTACTAGCCATTTGCTACCATAATGACGTCACTACAATGAGATCACATAGCTTGCTGCAAGGCAACAAATGACACATTTCGAATACAGAAGTGAAATAGTAAAATAATAGTGAGATCTCAATTAGTCTGGAATCTACTCTACCTAAATTGTGGCACATTAGAAACAACTCCGCATTGCAAGCTTGCACATGTACAATTGTCCAAAGGTTACAATTACCCAACTTTCACATGTGGCTTTAGGCTCTCCCTAGTGACTTGCCAAGGTCAGAATCAGCCTGCAACTTGGGCCTCACATTGCTGCCCTATTTGGGGGAGCAAGGTTTTTAACACTCCCATGGGCAGAATGCTTGCCAGCAATGCAACCAGAGGTTAGCTCAGGGATACTGCCTCTGGCGATCCAAGGGAAACAATTCTGTGAAAGACTATATCATTTATATTACCCACAAATTAATCAGTGGTAGTGTCATGGTATAAATGTGACTTTCTTTTAAATATGATTTTTTTTTAGCGAAAGTTGAAAGAAAAATATTGTTTCCTCCCCTTTTCTCAGTGAGGCTCTGTCATGCTGGAATGTTGTTTACTACTACAGGAATGGAATATAAAAGTTGGAATGTTTTGTTGCAGTGGTACAGGGTGTTGGTGAGACCATATCTGGAATACTGGGAACAGTTTTGGTCTCCTTATTCAAGAATGGATAGAATACACAAGAAATAGTTCAGAAAGGGCTTGGGTGACTGATATCTGGGATTGGAGTGGGAAAGTTATCTTATGAAGAAAGGTTAGACAGGTTAGGCTTGTATCCAGTGGAATTTAGAAGATCGAGAGATGATCTTATCCCAAGATTGTGAAATGTAACAACAATTGATGTTGTTATATTTAAACTTCATGTGTTGTTTTTGTCTGGTTTGGGTTCATTTTCTTGCTGACAGGATGGACTTGACAGGGTGGATACTAAAGAATGTTTGTCTTTTTGGAAAGACAAGAACTAGTGGGATACAGTTTAAAAATAAGGGGCCTCCCATATATACTCAGATATGAGAAGAGTTTTTCTGTCTCAGAGGGTCAAATCAAATCAAATCAAATCCTTAGAACTCTCTTCCCCAGAGGCAGAATCATTGAATATTTTTAAGACAGAAATAGCTTCTTGATGAAAAGGGCATCACAGATTCTCAGGAATAGGCAGAATGTGGATTTGAGATCACGATAAGATCAGCCATGACCTTATTGAATGGTAGCATAGGGTTGAGAGGCCACCCCTGCTTCTAATTTGTATGTTCACTTGCTCTCAAAAACTTAACCAAGTGGTCCTATCATTTGTGAACATTGATTCCCAGCAGGTTTCTAAACAAAATGTTTATCACATCCACGTTTGCATTCAGCTACCTGTGTTGCCATTACTGAGCACCAATTATTGATGGGAACTCAGGCTGGTTTTCCTTCTTGTAATCTGGGGATGCTGACACCAGTTGAGATCAATTAACCGAGCACAGCTTGGAGATTGAAAATGGCACTTCCTATTTCCTCCATCGATTGAAGAAACTCTCTGCGCTTTTAAGGGAACTGCAAAATCCATCTTTATGACTTCTTGGGAATGGGTTTGTATTTTTCCCCTTTCTCTTTTACAAATCTTAACTCTTGCAACTTTATAAAACCCCTTGTCAGACCCCACTTGGAGTACTGTGCGCAGTTCTGGTCACCTCACTACAAGAAGGATGTGGAAGCTATTGAAAGGGTGCAGAGGAGATTTACAAGGATGTTGCCTGTATTGGGTGGCATGCCTTATGAGGATAGTTTGAGGGAGCTAGGTCTTTTCTCCCTAAGGCGATGAAGATTGAGAGGTGACCTGATAGAGATTTATAAGATGTTGAGAGGTATAAATAGGGTGGATTCTTGGAGGCTATTTCCCAGGGCTGAAGTGGTTGCTATGAGAGGACACAGGTTTAAGGTGCTGGGAAGTACGTATGGAGGAGATGTCAGAGGTAAGTTTTTCGCATAGAGGGTGGTGAGTGAGTGGAATCGGCTGCCGTCGGTGGTGATGGAGGCAAACTCATTGGGGTGTTTTAAGAGACTTCTGGATGAGTACATGGGATTTAGTGGGATTGAGGGTTATAGATAGGCTTGGTAAGTAGGGAAATGATCGGTACAACTTGTGGACTGAAAGGCCTGTTTGTGCTGTAGTGTTCTATGCTCTATGTTCTTGCTGGAGCAGAAACACACAAGTAATCACAGCCTTTCTGGTACCTAACTCATCTTCTGATTCTTCATGTGTAAGGCCAACTGAAGTGACTCATTGAGCTATTTTGCTATCCAGCCATATTCAGCCTTGTCTAACATCCACACATGTGGACTTCCAGCAGGAATCACTAGTAACACCAGAAATGTAAATCACCGATAACACTTCCCTTTCCTAGCCCAGGGGTGTTGAAGTCAATTGTAGCGATCAAAAATGTCGACCCAATTGAAATCAGATAATTCAATATGGATCAAGAGTCAAACTGAACATCCTCTAGTCTTTATGAACATGCCTTTACCAGCCAAACCACCTGGAGGGTGGCATGGTGGCACAGTGGTTAGCATTGCTGCCTCATAGCACCAGGGTCCTGGGTTCAATTCTGGACTCGGATCACTGTGTGGAGTTTGCACATTCTCCCTGTGTCTGCTTGGGTTTCCTCTGGGTGCTTTGGTTTTTTTCCCACAGTCCAAAGATATGCAGGTTATGTTGATTGGCCGTGCTAAGCTGTTCCTTAGTGTTAGAAGGACTAGTAGTGTTAATAGATGTGTTAAGGGGATATAGTTTGGGTGTGATTGCGGTTGGTGCTGACTTGATGGGCCAAATGGCCTCCTTCTGCACTGTAGGGATTCTATGATTCTATGAGTGTGTGTGTTTGTAACTGGTCTCCATTGGTATTACCATAAATGACCAGGTGAAATCTATTCTCTCTTTCTACGATGTTCTTGTTGTCTAAATCTGACTATTCTAAGCTCAATCATACTATGATACACAGAGAGATAAGCAGAAGAGACAAGCCCTAAGAATCCCTTCAGCCAGCAATGGAACTGAACCCATGCTGTCAGTGTCTTTATAGACTACATTCTTACCCATCACAGCTAACTGGTCCAGTACCTTTATGGGAAGTTTTTCTATTGATCTCATATTCTAAACAACAGGCTAAAGCAGTGTTTCCTCATCATTTGCCGACAGCTATCTATCAATGTTATTCCGAAAATGGTTTAACATTCTTTCAGTGTAAGAATCTGTTTCAAAAGCAATATTTTGTCCATAAATTTGATGTTAGACTTTGTCTGATATTCAGCACATTAAATTTTGGAAACCTAGAATCTCTCAATGCATAAATCTGTAAAAGGGGTGAGATTAAGTGAGAATGAGAAGATTGATAATAACAATTTCCAACTCTGAAGTATTCTTCACATCAGAAACACACAGAAACATGTAAGATAGGATGGCACAATTGTTGTTTGATTCTGACCTTGGGTGACTGTGTGGAGTTTATATTTTCTCTCTATGTGAGTTTCCTCCAGGTAGTCCAGTTTCCTCCCACAATCCAAAGATGTGCGGAATAGGTTGATTGGCCATTCTAAATTGACCTCAGTGTCAGGGAGATTACTACGGTAAATGAGGATTATGGGAATAGGGCTTGGGTGGGTTTGTAGTCGATACAGACTCGATTGGCTGAATGGCCTCCTTCTGCACTGTAGGGATTCTACGATTCTATGATTTTTGGTGTAGAAACAGGCCATATGTTCCATTTTGTCTGTGCTGGCTGGATAAGAGATATCCATCATAATCCCACACTCCAGTTTTTGGTCTGTACCCCTATAGGTTATGACCCTTCAAGTGCACATCCAAGTTTTTTTTAATGTGATGAGGGTATCTGCATCTTTTGTCCTTTTAGGCATTGAATTCCACACCTCCTCCATCCTCTGTTTAAAACAATTTCTCCTCTAATTCTTCTACCAATCACTTTTAATCCACATTCCCAATTATTCACTGCTAAGGGAAACAGATCTTTCTTATTCACTCTTTCTAAGCCCCTCCAAATTTTTTCACCTCAATTAAATCTCCGCTCAGCCTCTGTTTTAAGGAAAAAAACCTCAGCTTATCTAATCTTTCCTCACAGCTAAAATTCTCCACTTCTGGCAAGATCATTGTAAATCTCCTCTGTACCTGTCTAATGTGATCACTTATTCCTGTAACGTGGTGACCAGAATTTTATACAGTAATCTAGTTGTGTTGGAACAATAGTTTCATACAGTTTAAGCAACTTCCCATCTCTTATATTTTATTCCTCAGTTAACAAAATAGGTCTATTTTTACCACTTTATAGAATCGCATAGCATCCTTGTAGTGCAGAAGGAGGCCATTTGCCCATTGAGTTCGCATCAGCTCTCTGACAGAGCATCCTATGTAGCCCACCCCCACCGCCATAACCTCACGCATTTATCCTAGGCTTACCAACCTACCCTACACATCGTTGGACACCAAGGGGCAATTTAGAATGGCCAATCCACCTAACCTGCATGTATTTGGAGTGTAGAAGGAAACCGGAGGACTCATGCAGACATGAATGAGTTCCAAATTCCACCCTGTCACCCCAAGCCAGAATCAAACCTGAGTCCCTGGTATTAATCACTGTGCCACCGTCTTGCTGGTTTCTGGTATGCTGGACAAAGGTTCCTCTGTACTTCTCAGTATCATATTGTCTATTGTGTGACTTCTTTACTGGTGTGACATTTCTCATCTTTCACATTAACCATCCTTGGGTCCAACTAAAATTGCGCTGAAGGCAATTTTCTGCTAAAGACCCATGCCTATTCAATATTCACAATTGTCCAATCTCTTTCACCTTATATCCCCTTATCTTTATAGCTAGAAGAGAGACTTAGATTGAATGTAAACACAGAGGTGAAAGTCCTATGCCTAACATACTCCCTGTCTGGCTCTGTTACAGCTGATCTATGGGTCTGTACAGTATAATTGCTGGGTTCTCAAGATGGTAAAATTCCTGTAAACTAACAACACTTCATGAACATGAAATTCATATTAAAATTACTCTGAAAGGAAACATTGGTAACAGCACTTTACATCAGATTTTTCACTCTTCTCTATTTCATTGCTGGCTAAATTTAGTTTGGATTGGATCATACACTGATCATACACTAAGATTTATTTCCTGGGTCTGGCTTCCATCAATCCAGTGTCTAAATGCACTCAAACTGGGTTATGGGCTTTCCATTTGCAAGATAACAATTTCATTGAAAAATGTAACATTTTCCCTTCTTGATTCTCCTATCTAAAATTAATGAACAGAGGAAAATATTCAGTTGAGTGTGAAGTAGGGATAAGCTTATATTCTGTACAATTGGACTCTGTTGCTTGGAGCAACTTCTACACATTTAACCCTGATCACAGTTTCTATTACCTTTATAATAGTGTTGATGTACTTTGTTGTGTGGTGGATGGAATATAGTGCTTGATAATGTCATTCTTCAGTACTTGATTTGATCTCTTTGTGCTGTTTTAATTTGTTTTCTCCCATTAATATTTATCGTGAAGTTACTGGTTTTATTTAGTGCGTGACATTTACCTCATTAGTGGTAATAATTGACACTTTTCCCTCCAAATCCAGCAGCTTCATTTATAAAATTGCTCCCAATGCTGCAGGGATTTAAGAGATCAAGAACTGGGTGACAGGTCATTCATATTTCCAGTTCTTTCGATGTCTGTGGCATTTTGCGTGGCTTATCCGTCCTGTCACTGGAGAACCTGCCTTGGGAAATGCCACCTTTGGTGAGACTGGAAGATCCCACCTGTGGGAAATGCTGGAAAATCCTGCCCATAGGGAGTGCCACAGTTAAACAGGTCATTCAACCCAACCAGTCTGTTTTGATGTTTATTCCTGGCATAAGCAGTAGCTCACCCTGTTTCCATATTCCTTTATTTGCTACTTCATTGCCAACGTTTAAGGATAAGTTAGAAAGGAGATTTTCGTCACCATTTCAATTAACTGAAGCGGATAATGCATTCCACAAATTCCACATACTTTACTCTTAATATCACTTATATCTGTGTCCCCTCAGTTGGTGGAAAAGTTCAGTGTCTTTCTATGTTATGCCAAGCTTTCATTCTTTTACAAGTAGATCAAATAATGTAGATAATTACTAGTCTGCTAATTTATCTGCAAATCGCATTGTCACAAAGAATGTGAATTATTTTTCAGTACATGCCCACTCTGCGTGTATTCCAGGCTTACCTTTTAAAACTAATAATTACAGTCAGGACACAACCAGAAGAATAACAACATTAATCTTATAATAAAATCAACCGAATGCCTCTGGCAAAGCAAGTGCTTCTTTGGAAAGAAAACGCACTCAATGTTTTGACTCTGACAGATTTGCTCTCGCAGTCTGCACAATGTTTTTTTAAAATTCATTTGTGGGATGTGGGCGTCGCTGGCTAAGCCAGCGTTTATTACCCATTGCTAATTGCTCTGGAGAAAGTGGTGGTGAGCTGCCCTCTTAAACTGCCGCAGTTCATGAGGTGTCGGCACACCCAAAGTGCTATTAGGAAGGGAGTCCCAGGATTTTCACCCAGTGACAGTGAAGGAACGGTGATATATTTCCAAGTCAGGATGGCAAGTGTCTTGGAGAAGAACTTTCAGGTGGTGGTATTTGATTTGATTTGATTTATTATTGTCATGTGCTTGAGCATACAATGAAAAGTGTTGTTTCTTGCACACTATACAGATAAAGCATACCATTCATATGGAAAGAAGCGAGAGAGTGCATAATGTAGTTATAGCTACAATGGAGAGAAAGATCACCTTAGTGCAGGATAGGCCCATTCAAAAGTCTGACTGCAGCAGGGAAGAAGCTGTTCTTGAGCCAATTGGTATGTGACTTCAGACTTTTGTATCTTTTTCCCAATAGAAGAAGGTAGAAGAAAGAATGTCTGGGGTGCATGGGGTCCTTAATTATGATGGCTGCTTTGTCGAGGCAGCAGGGGTGTAGCCAGTGCCAATGGATAAGATGCTGGTCTGCTTGATGGATTGGACTACCTTTTGTAGTTTCTTGTGGTCCTGGACAGAGCAGGAGCCATACCAAGCTGTCATCAAGCAAAAAGAATGCTTTCTATGGTGCATCTGTAAAAGTCGGTGAGAGTTGTAGTTGACATGTTAAATCTCCTTAGTCTTCTGAGAAAATAGAGGCGTTAGTGGGCTTTCAGCATGGGGGGGCAGGTTGTTGCAGAACAGGACATCCATGTGCCTGCTCCTCCTCTCCTTCTGGTTGCCAGTGATAGTGGATTTGGAAGGTGCTGTCTAAGAAGCCTTGGTAAGTTCCAGACAAAGTGTAATGTAGATCAAGGGTGGCTTGAACTGACAACAGCTTTATTGCCAACAATGAACTTGAAGGAGAGGAAACTGAACAATAATCTTTGGAAAAATTGTGCAAGGTTTTTCTGCAGGTTTCGGGATCCTAATGCTGGGACCTTCGGATAAAGATGGCAAGAAAAAGTATTCCAAAAGAAAGCTGGAATGCACCAGGATAACACAGAAATTTCTCAATTCACATTAGTATCACAATGAAACTTTCTAACCTAAAGAGACAGAGCCTTTGCTCTGGGGGCCTTCAATCCTAGCCTTGGATGCAAACTCAAGGAAAACGTGTTGGCCACTTGCCCGTGTGGGCCATGCAATGACTGCAAAAATCACACGGGCAACCTAACATTCCTTTCAATTTCTAAATTAATGGTCTTAATTAATCTTTTAAGTGTTGGCAGGCACACTTCCTACTCCTGTATGTACCTGTTGACTGCAATATTGTGTGTGCAACGATGTTGGGATGCTTACCTGACACTTTTGCGTACAATTTCAGGAGTTCAGGTTGGGGCACACATTGGATTTATGCAGGTAAAACTCTGACCATGGTAATTGTGACATGCTTAGGAAATACACTGTGCCAACTGGACATCTTATCCATATAGGGAGAATCACATAGATTCTGGGTGAATCCAAAGTTAAGTGAAAACGTACGAGGATGGAGACTGATACTGATGTTGTCGTATCTTTAATTTCTGAGACTACATATCAGCAAAAACTGAAGTATTTTCTGTTATAACCAGCTGGTATGAAAGGACATACACAGAAGAGATTGTGCCATTAAAAGGTTACATCATGGTCAATGCAGAGTGGAGTGAACAAACATATCTCTCCATGTGGTCTGGAATAATTTTCCGGCTCTGTTTCTGAGATTGTGGTTGGGAAAGATAAAGCTTAACTGGAGTGCTGTCAACAGATTGGTCAATGCCAAAACAGACCTACAGCACATTCTGGATAAATACAAGAGTGTTTTCGAAGAGATATTTGGGTCAATGAAGGGAATTCAAGTGAAACTCAAGATAAAGCTAAAAGTCAATCAATAAGTCTCAAAGCAAGAGCAGTGATATATGCAATTTGTCTCAAAGTCGAAGAAGAATTAGTATGATTTGTGGAGTTGATTACAATGAGTGACTAGGCTACTTGCATCGCGCCCGTCATGAACCCAGATAGTTCAGTTCATATATGTGATGATTTTAAAATAACCATAATTCCAGTGCTGTGTGCTGATCAATATCTGCTTCCTTTAATTGAAGAATTGTTTGCTGGGTTATCAGGTGGGTAGAAATTCAGCAAGATTGATGTTTCACAAGCACACTTACAGATGAATGTAGCCACTGAATGACAACTTTGCTTACCGTTGTTTACTCATAATGGTCTTTTTCATTATAAAAGATTGCTTTTTGGAGTAATACCTACATCAACTTATTCCAAAGATCGATGGATCAGATTTTAAGTAGTCTCTCTGGTGTACAATTTTACTGGGATGATATTCTCATTCATGGTCCAGTGAGTAAGAGCACTTGAATAATTTAGAAGTAACACTGGAACACCTTTAAGTATATGGTCTGCATATCAATAAAGGAAAGTGTTATTATATTTTGTTCAGATTTGTGGAGAGGAAAGATCCATATAAAGCACCTAAAAAGATGAATGCTACTTTAGAAGCACCATGCCTGACATAGTTGAGGTGCTTTTGAAGATTAGTAAATTATTGTGGCAAATGTGTTCCTAATTTAGCTACATTATTGAAGTCATTGCATAATTTACTATGTGTGAAACAGTCAGAGGGCTGGACAGCAGAACGCAAGAAAGCATACAAGGATGTCAAAGTTGCTTTGCAGAAATCTGAAGTATTGGTTCATTTTAATCCGAAGCTAACATTACAGCTTGCTGTGCTGCTTCATCTCATGGAGTTTCACATACTATGCCCTTGGGAGAAGAACAACCAATAACTTTTACTTTGTAGAAACTGAATACTGCTGAATCTAACAACGCTCAACTAGAAAAAGAAGTACGTGTATAATTTTTTACAGTAATGTGTAAAGTTTAATCACTATTTATATGGTTGTCATTTCACGTTTTTGACTGATCATTTCGACTACTATTTTTGGGCTGTATATCGGTATGCCATTGTTAACTGCTAGCCAAATGCAAAGATGGTCATTGACCCTATCTGCAGACATGATGTACAGATGCCGGCGTTGGATTGGGGTGGTAAGAACTCAGTAAGAATTTAGCAACACCAATTTATAATCCAACCGATTTATTTGATAGTAAAAAAGCAAGCTTTCGACTTCTGTGTCTTCTTCAGGCAAATGCAGTGTTCTGGTCTGCAATAGCACACATCAGCACAGACAGTCAGAGATTGCTGATTAGAATGCGAATCCTTACATCTAACCGGCTATTGAAGTGTTAAAGTGGCGAACAATGTGTGTGAAGGGAATCCTGAGCATTGTTGGAGAATTGTGTGTTTTCTCCAGGCAGCACAGTAAGTGAGGTTTTTTGCTAACCCAGGCAAGTTACGGGGGTTACAGATAGTGTGTCATGAAGCCAAGATCCCGGTTAAGACCGTCCTCATGTGTGCGGAGCTTGGCTATCAGTCTCTGCTCAGCGACTCTGCGCTGTTGTGTATCACAAAAGCCCCCTTGAAGAACATTTACCCGCAGGTCGGAGGCCGAATGCCCATGACTGCTGAAGTGTTCGCCCACAGGGAGGGAACTGTTTTGCCTGGTGATTGTTGAGCGATGCTCATTCATCCGCTGTCATAGTGTCTGCATGGTCTCCCCAATGTACCATGTTTCGGGACATCCTTTCTTGCAACGTATTAGGTAGACAACGTTGGCCGAGTTGCAAGAGTATGTACCATGTACCTGGTGAATGGTATCCTCACGTTTGATGATGTCCATGTCTATGATCTGGCATGTCTTGCAGAGGTTGCTGTGGCAGGGTTGTGTGGTATTGTGGTCACTGTTCTCCTGAAGGTTGGGTAGTTTGCTGCGAACAATGATCTGTTTGAGGTTGTGCGGTTGTCTGAAAGCAAGAAGTGGGGGGGGGGGGATGGCCCTAGCGAGATGTTCATCGTCATCAATGATATGTTGAAGACTCCGGAGAAGATGTCGTAGCTTCTCCGCTCCGGGGAAGTACTGGACAACAAAGGGTACTATGTCCACCGTGTCCCGTGTTCGTCTTCTGAGGAGATCAGTGCGGTTTATCGTTGTGGCACGTTGGAACTGTCGATCGATGAGTCGAGTGCCATATCCTGTTCTCACGAGTGCATCCTTCAGTGTCTGGAGGTGTCTGTCACGATCCTCCTCATCTGAGCAAATTCTGTGTATACGGAGGGCTTGTCCATAGGGAATGGCTTCTTAAACGTGTCTAGGGTGGAAGCTGGAGAAGTGGAGCATTGTGAGGTTGTCTGTCGGTTTGCGGTACAGTGAGGGGCTGAGGTGACCGTCCTTGATGGAGATGTGTGTGTCCAAGAATGCAACTGATTCTGGAGAATAGTCCATGGTGAGTCTGATGGTGGGATGGAACTTGTTGATATCATCATACAGTTGTTCCAATGATTGTTCACCATGAGTCCAAAGGAAAAAGATGTCATCAATGTATCTAGTATATAACCTTGGTTGGAGATCTCGTGTGGTGAAGAAGTCTTGTTCGAACCTGTGCATGAAGATGTTGGCATACTGAGGTGCGAATTTGGTCCACATGGCTGTTCCGTGTGTCTGGATGAAAAGCTGATTGTTGAAGGTGAAGACATTGTGGTCCAAGATGAAGCGGATGAGTTGTTAAATTGCATCCGGAAACTGGCAGTTGTTGGCATTGAGTACTGAGGCAGTTGCAGCAATACCATCGTCGTGGGGGATGTTGGTGTAGAGCGCCGAGACATCCATTTTGACAAGGAGTGTCCCTGTTTCTACTGCTCCATGTGTGCTGAGTTTCTGTAGGAAGTCCGTAGTGTCAAGACAAAAGCTGGGGGTTCTTTGTACGATGGGTTTCAGGATGCCCTCGATATAGCCGGAGAGGTTCTCACACAGGGTCCCATTGCCTGATACGATGGGACGGCCGGGTATGTTTGCCTTATGTATCTTTGGGAGGCAGTAGAGATCTCCAATGCGGGGAATACGTGGAATGAGAGCCCGGAGGATGTTCTGAAGGTCCGGATCAAAGGTTTTGATCAGAGTGTTGAGTTGACGAGTATGTTCTTTGGTCGGATCTGCTGGTAACTGTCTGTAGTGTTTCACATTGTTTAATTGTCAGTACACTTCTTCACAGTGGTCCGTTCTGTTCAGTATGACAGTGGGGCCTCCTTTGTCTGCTGGTTTGATGACAATGTTGCGGTTGGCCTTGAGAGCACGGATGGCCTTGCTTTGTGCTTGGGTGATGTTCGAGACTGTCCTGTAAGTGCGGTTGATGAATCTGGTGTTCACGCACCTCCTGATGGCTTGGGCATACGTGTCCAGTCGGGAGCAGCGGCCTTCCGGAGGAGTCCAATTGGATTCATTCCTCTTCGGTTGCTGCACTGCGGGTCCCTCTGTCAGCTGTCCTGGTTCATTAGCTGTCTCATTGAGTTCGCTATTGGCCTCTTGGGGTTTGTGGAAGAACTCATGCAGCCTCATTCGCCTGATGAATTCCTCTGTGTCCGCTGCGAGACTGATGGGGTCCATTTTGGTGGTGGGACAGAAATTGAGCCCTCGGCTGAGAACTTCGATTTCCTCTGATTGAAGTGTGTAGTCCTACAAGTTAACAATGGACCTCCCTGCGGTAGTGTTGTTTTCTACTGTGGTGCCAAGGGAGGTTTGGTTGTTGCTGGTGGCGATGCCGAGTTTTTCAAGTTTCCTGTTCTTGGTGTGCATGTAAATGGTGTAGTTTCTTGTCTCATCTGCTTGGCAAAGTTTCGCAGCTGGTCTGCGTCCTGAGTGCAAGTTGAGAATATGTATTCCATTTTACTTTCCAGGGTGCGGCGTTTGCTATAGAGCTGGTGTATGAGGCGATTGAGGAGTGTGAGAGAGGTGCGACGGCAAAGCCTCTCAGCGTAGTCTGTGTTATAGGTTGACCTGAGTGGGTTCGTGATCTGTAGTCCCTTTGGTATCCCGTCTGCTTTCTTGCATCTCTGTAGAAACTTGATGTCTGTGTCGATATGTGCAATCCTCTTGGAGATCCTCTCCACTTGGATCCGGCAGTATGCGGTGTCGATAGTAGTCATGATGTACAGATGCCGGCGTTGGATTGGGGTGGCTAACAGGGATCTTGGCTTCATGACACACTATCTGTAACCCCCGTAACTTGCCTGGGTTAGCAAAAAACCTCACTTACTGTGCTGTCTGGAGAAAAGACACAATTCTCCAACAATGCTCAGGATTCCCTTCACACACATTGTTCGCCACTTTAACACTTCAATAGCAGGTTAGATGTAAAGATTCACATTCTAATCAGCAATCTCTGTCTGTCTGTGCTGATGTGTGCTATTGCAGACCAGAACACTGCATTTGCCTGAAGAAGACACAGGAGTCGAAAGCTCGCTTTTTTACTATCAAATAAATCGGTTGGATTATAAATTGGTGTTGCTAAATTCTTACTGAGTTCCTATCTGCAGACTCATACGATAAAAAGTATCATCAATCAGAGTGCCATGTGAATACTGACCCATTATTATGTTTAATTTGACCTATTGAGCAGATAGTTTTGCTAATATTTTTTGTTTTTCGCTAATAGATTATTTACCCGTGACAGTTTCTCAAGTTTAGAGATATACCAGAAATGATCCCATGATGGAGAAGGTGATGGACATAACACTGAAATGAACAGGAGCTGGAACATATCTTCTGCATCCTGATTTGTAAGTGTATGTGTCAAGAAAGTTGAGTTGACCATCCAAGGTGGGTGCCTATTGTGGGAATTGTGCCTATTTTACTTTGAGAGAAAACAGCTCCTCAATAAAACCTTTTGTGTTTTTGTTTGATTTTACATGTGCAAACCACAGCTTTTCTTTCTGTGTAAAACCCACAACCCCTAACATTGTTAGGGCATCACAAAACCAACCTCCAAGTCACCCAGGACACCTGGTGGACAGTACTGTGTGATAGATCTCACTATTAGCTCTAACTATCAGCCTAAAGAGAACAGAACCAGGGTGTATGTGGATATGGGAGTTCTGAGATCCTTCTATGAAGACTTTGAGATCTGCAAGTAGACCTTCCTACCAATGGAATCACCGCTGATTGAATAGATTTGATTTGATTTGATTTATTATTGTCACATGTATCAGCATACAGTAAAAAAGAATTGTTTCTTGCATGGCATACAGACAGAGCATACTGTTCATAGAGAGGAAAATGAGAGAGTGCTCGTTTGTAGTATTACAGTCATTGCTAGAGTATAGAGAAGGATCAACTTAGTGCAAGGTAGGTTGATTCTAAAGGCTGATGGCAGCAGGGAAGAATTTTTATTTTTGAATAGAGAATGATTAGGTAGAGAGGGATGCTGGTAGCTCACTCTGACGCCAGTAGGGGAGGAAGCATGAGCCTCCCAGTCTGTAATGTGGCACATTCACATTGTGTATATTTCAAAGGATAATATTTTTTCTGAACAAATGATAATAGACGTTATCTGGTTAGTCACGCTACCGCAAGAGACTAACATTGAGAATCATTGTAGTGAAGTATGAGGCTGGAATAAGTTACAGCCAAGAAGAATGTGCAGTATTTTAACTTGACCAATTTTGGATGCTTTCTGAATTGAAAGATGCCAATTCTTTTGAGAAACAAATTTTTTTCAACATTGTGGTTCATTCTGTAAATATCTCTTTGGTTGATGTTAAATTAATTCCAGCAACAATGTGTGTCTGATTATCATTTGACTCATGGCATAACATCCAATAAGAATGCATCTTCTGTAATTTGGAATAAAAAGATTGTTGTTTCATAGGCTTAAATCAGACTGAAGATAAGACCTGAAGTAGCTTAAATACATGTTTTCAATAATGCTGACCCTTGACTTCAAGTTAGCATTTTGATATGGAGTGCCTTCTGCAGTTAGAAGAGCCAGAGAAATGATACAGCATAGAGAGGGGGCCATTGGGCCCACTTTGTCCATGCTGACCCAAAGACAACCAGGTGCCTTTTCCAATCCCATCTTCCTGTACATGGAACAGTTGATGAGGGAAATCCAATTCTAGTAAAAATAATGCAATTAGAGTCAGCCTTAACTCATTAGCAGCACTCTCCCCTCTACGATAGCAGTTTCAGAATACAAGCCCCACTAAAGAGATGTGGGAGGGGATTTTAGGTCTACATTCGCCTCAAGACCGGAAAATCCCGCCCAAGTCAAACGGACCTTTACATGGTCCGTTTCCTGTCCGGAACAATTCGTGTGGCGGACGGGAAAATTCTGTATGTGATCTTACCAAACAATTCTATCCAGTACTGAGGGAATGCTGCGTTGTTGGAGGCAATAATAATATTCGGATGAGACATGAGGCCTAACTGCCCTCTGGAGTAGCCACAGCAGTACCCAATGGTGAGCGGAGGAGTTCTCCTGGTCAACACTAATTTCCTGAACCAACACCCAAAACTGATCATTTATTTCATTGCTGTTTGTGGGACCTTGCTTTGCACCAATTTGACATACGTCCTTTTAACAATACGATAGGGAATATGTTTCAAAAGTACTTCATTGGCTCGTAAGCATTTTGGGATGCCCTGGGTTTGTATAAATGCCGGTGACAAATCTGGAAGGAGATCTGCCTCTTCAAATTCTCATAACCTCACAGTTACTGCCAGACTTTTGATTGGAGAGAACACGGATTCTTGGCCGTAACTCTATTACTGCAGTGGTGAAAGCTGTTATCCTCAGCAACATATTGATAGAACTTCCTCTTGGTGGCAAGGTCAAGTTAAATCACCACTTTCAAAATACCTGGAAAACCAGTTTGGTGGACAGAACACAATGTGGTTTCCTCCCATGGTGAAGGTCTAAATGCACAACAGTATCATCTGTTAAATAGATGGCAGCAAAAATACTTGGTACTCCTTATGAGCATCAAGTATTTTAATCACAGCGTATTCCAGAACTGCTGAATAAGTTGGCTGCACTGGCTGTTTCTTACATCCGACTTATAGCTGCTCATAAAACACTTCACCTTATTAAGAAAATTGCCAAGGATGAAACAAGGGGCTAACTGGCGGCTTTTAAATTTGCTTCTCACATTTTGGAGGATCATGGCTATATCATGCAGGCAGAAAATAAGCAGCAATTTGTGGTTTTGATGTTGTGAGTTGAGTTGGACTGGACTTGGAAATTCAACAATAACAAATATATAGGCAAAATATTGTTTGGAAACCACAGCCCAGCAACACAATAGCCTGCATTGCAACACAGGCACAATAGCAGAACAAAGTGAGATGTGTAAGCCACAGTAACACATTTAATTTAGTTTAGTTTATTTATTCATGTCACCAATAGGCTTACATAAACACTGCATTGAAGTTACTGTGAAAATCCCCGAGTTGCCTCTTTGGGTACACTGAGGGAGAATTTAGCATGGCCAATGCACCCAACCAGCACATCTCCTGGACTGTGGGAGGAAACCGGAGCACCTGAGAGAAACCCACGCAGACATGGGGAGAACACGCAGACTTCACACAGACAGTGACCCAAGCTGGGAATCAAACCCTGCTGCAGTGAGGCAGTAGCACTAACAACTGTGCTGCCACCCAACTTGCCACTGCAGGTCATGCCAACCGTCGCCATTTGGGTGCTTATTTTTACATTTGGAGTGACAAATTCCTGAATGTTAGAACTTCTGAATCTGAAGTTAAAAAAAACTAGAACACCCGCCTGCTTTAAAAAATTTGTAAGTTCAAAGAATCCCTTCACATTAGACAGCAAGGTCCAAACTGCCTTCTGTGCCAGATGGGTCACCATTGCATATAAATGGTTGGAGTGGGGAAACAGCCTTTCAGTTCGCCTTGCCCAGACAGAGATCCGCTGATCTGACAAATCGAATCACAATAGTGGGAAGCATTGAGAAATAGTTGGAAAAGATTTTTATTTTTGAAAGTTCTGCTTCTGAGCCTTGAGTTGCTATTTCTGCCCCGTATCAGGAAGACACAGTATAAACAAAATCTGCATTATTGAATTTAACTTGGCACAAGATGCAGCATGAAGAGCATGAGCCTTTGATGTCTCTAAAGCTCAGTCACACAATTCTCTGATTATTTCTTTCAGTGGCCCTACACAGTTTCCAGGAAGTGAGACATAAATGCCAGCAGACCCACAAGAAGATAAAGTATGCCAGTAATAGAAAACGATAACAAAAGTGCAAGTCTCCTTTGATTAATACTTTTTTCTCTTTACCCCTATATTGTCGACTGAGGCCATTAGGAATAGAAGGTGAATGCAGTTCTCAGTTCAAAAGCACATTCTTTCTTTTTATTCAGTCAGCATTACTGCAAAGGTATCCAACTATTGTCCATGGACCTGATCCAGCTACAGCCCCAATTTCAACTGTTGATGGAGAAGTTTCTCACTGTGTAAAAGAAGCAAGCTCTCCTCCCTTACTGTTAGACTTCTCTCAGTAACGTTCTCGACTCTGAGTCAGCGAGCGGACTGTGGGTTTAAGCCCCACACCAGTGACTTAGGTGACAACGCAATGCAATACTAAGGGAGTGTTGTTGACTTAAAATGAAGTCATTTCTGCCACATGGGTGGCACAGTGGTTAGCACTGCTGCCTCACAGCACCAAGGACTTGGGTGTAATTCCAGATTAGAGCAATGTTTGTGCAGAGTCTATACATTATTCCCATATCTGCGTGGGTTTCCTCTGAATGCTCCAGTTTCCTCCTACAGTCTGAAAGATGTGCTGGTTAGGTGCATTGGCCATTCTTCCTCAGTGTCCTTGAATAGGCACCACTGTGTGACGAGTAGGGGACTTCCACAGTAACTTCATTACAGTGTTAATGTAAACTTACTAAGTGGCACTAATAAATAAACTTAAACTCAGGTGGATGTAAATGATCCTATGTTACTACTTGGAAGAGGTGCAGGGGTATTCTCTCAATACTTGTTTCCCAATCGTCATCATTAAAAACAATTACCTGGGCAATTGTCATACTGCTGTTTATGAGCTCTTCCTGTGCATAAACTGGTCTGCAGGTTTCCTACATTGTAACGGTGTACAAAACTGTGACACAGATTTCAATGCAGTTGAATGTGAGGCCATTTACTTTGGATTACATTTGGGAAAGATTGCATGGAAACAAGCCCAATTTGGCCCCCATGTTGATGTTTATGCTTCACTCAAGCCTCCTCCCATCTTTCCTCGTTTAAATTGATCATTGTAATCCTCTATTCCCTCCCAATATATCTTCAATGCATCAATACCATTCCCTGTGATAGCCAGTGACACATTATCACCATTTTTCAGGTGAAGAGGTTTCCTTAGGATTTCTTGGTGATTATCTTCTGCTGATGGCATCTAGTTATGCTCCTCCACACAAAAGGAAATATCCACATGATCAAAATCTTTCATTATTCTAAAGATCTCTCTTAATTCAGTTCTCAGTCTCTTTTAAACCCAAGGGAAAAGAGATACATGGCCTGTCAATCCATTTATATACATACCCACACATTTCTGGTATTACGGAATCTCTACAGTGCAGAAGGAGGCCATTCAACCCATTGAGGCTGCACCTACTTCTCAAAAGAGCATCTCACCCTGGCCCTATTCCTGCAACCCTACATATCTATCCCGCTAATCCCCCTAATCTATGCATCTTTGGATACTAAGATACAACTTAGCGCGGCCAATCCATCTAATGTACACACCTTTGGAGGAAACCGGAGCACCCGGAGGAAACCCACGCAGATATGGGGAGAATTGTGCAAACTCCACACAGTCACCCAAACTGGGAATCAAACCGGGTCTCTGGTGCTGTGAGGCAGCAGTGCTAACCACTATGTTACCGCCTTTGTAAACATGCTTTTCTATCTCTCCGTACTTCCATATCCTTCTGGTAATATGATGACCAGAACAGCATGTACTGCTCTTATTGTGGAATAACCAAGGTTCCATACAGCTTCACAACTTTTCATTTCTATCCCTGTAGGAATGATCCCTGATGCTTGGTTTGAAGGAAGGAGAGATCAGGATATTGAATTCTATGATCAATCATGATCAAAATGAATGGTGGAGCAGGCTTGAAGGGCCGAAAGGCCTACTCCTGCTTCTAGTTTCTATGTTTCTGTGTTTGCTTTTTATGGCCTACCTAACCTGAGATGCAACTTTTAGAGACTAGTACGTTTGTACTCAAGAATCCCTTTTGTTCCTTTACCACACATACGCTTGCACTTTCAAAATATTAAGTAACCTCCTTATTATTCCAACTAAAATATACTGCATCTCATTTACCTTTATTGAACTTCATTGTCCAATGATTTTCCCACTCTACAAATTTAATAGTATTTTCTTGCCAATTGTTGCAAACATTCTTGGTGCTGACTGTATTCCCTCCCCTAAATTTAGTGTCAACCACAAATTTATAAATTGTGGTTTTTATTCCAAAGTGAACAGTAGTGCTCCTAGTGCTAATCTTTGTGAAGCACCACTTCTCACCTTCTGCCATTCCGAAGAGCTACTCCTTACTCGCACTTTCTGCTTTCTACCTTCAAGTCAGCGAGTAATCCATTTGTTACCTAACCGCACATTGTCTAATTATATTCATTAATCTACTATGAGTCAACTTATCAAAGGCTTTTTGAAAATCCAGATAAATAAAATCCACTGCAATACTCTTTACCTCCTCAAAGAATTGTGACAATGCCAGCGCAATTGATATAAATTTATGTTTTCCTAGAATGTTTCAAATTTCAGCTTTATTCTACAGACAGTCAATGTATCTGGCAAACATTTGATTCAAGAGTTGAAATCAAGTTCATTACTCATTTCATTTAGGAATTTGTTACTTTGGTAGAACTAATGGATTTTTATTTACAGAAAAGTTTCCTTGGGAAGTTGATTGATGAGATCATGTAATAATGTGGTTAAGGCACAGAACTGGGTCTGCAGGAGAGAGAAAGAAGCTTTTGCAGTTTGGAATTGGAGCTTTTGCTAGAAATTGTTTGAAGATTGAGGCTTCTGCCAGCTACTCTGAAACTCTTATCACTCTCAGAATGCCATCTACTGTTATTATGGTAATTATATCTGTAATTGCTAATTATGTTTAAAGTTGCCTTTGAGTCTGTAAGAAGACTGTTGCTTATTTGGAACTGAAACAGTGATAAGTTAGAAATTAAACTTGTTTCCTTTCATTTTTATGTAATGTTCAATGGTTAATGATTAAGCCTTTTCTTTGTTAGAATGATATTTAAATTGTGTGGTGAATAAAGATTATTTTTATATAAAAAATCCCTATTTTGTCAGTGGGATAAATCATGGAAATGAAGTAATCTTTCCTCACATTTTTGCCAAAAGGAAGACCTGGCTTCCCCATATAACCTGAGGTTCTGTCTTGAACTTGAACAGAATTTAGTAAAGTTTGTCAAGCGCATCTTTCTGTTTTGAAATTCATGTTGAATGTTCTTTATTATATTTCTTTGATTTTAAATGTCCTTCTAACCCCTCCTTTTGTAGAAATTCTATTATTTTTCTGATCACTGCTGTTGAAGCTGACTAGTCTATGATTTCCTGGGCATATTCTGTCCCAATTCTTAATTATAGGACTTACATTTGTTTTCTATCAGTCGCCTGGTACCGCATGGCATGCAGAGGCAGTGCAGTGGCACAGTGGTTAGCACTGCTGTCTCACATCGCCAGGGACCTGGGTTCAACTCCCGGCTTGGGTCACTGTCTCAGTGGAGTTTGCATGTTTTACTTGGTCTGTGTGGGTTTCCTCTGGGTGCTCCGGATTCCTCCCACAGTCTGAAAGCTGTGCTGTTTAGCTAAATTGGCCATGCCAAATTCTCCCTCAGTGTACCCGAGCAGGTGCTGGAGTGTGGCGACTAGGGAATTTTCACAGAAACTGCATTGCAGTGTTAATGTAAGCCTACTTGTGACTAATAAATAAACTTTACCTTTACACCTTTTTCTAATTTATTATTAATGCCTCTGCTGTTCTTCCCCTAGATTTTTAAAACAAATGTGGATGCGATCCAACTGGCTGAAAGTTCCTGCTCTCTTTGTGTTTGTCTTGTCTATTAAACACATCACCTTTTAAAATTTTAAATGCATTTACCTCATTGCTCATCTCATTGCTCAATGTTGTATCTATCTGTTCCATCTCCCTGGTCAATATTGAAGCAAAGTAATTATTGAATATTTCTGTCATTTCTCTGTACTCCGTAATTGTATTATCCTGTCTATCCCTTAAAAATGCTTTGCTCGTCACAGTTGAATTTGAGTGGGAATTTCCAGCCTTGGGGGCGAGTGCCAAGCCTGATTCTGTAGTCTGGATGAATAGCCAGGATAGGATCTCCAAGCCGAACTCCTTAGGCAGCCCCAGGCATTGTTCAGGTCAGTCCCGACATCTGCATGCCACATTGTTGTGAACAGGTTTGACAATAGCGTGCTTTCTCACTGGCGCAGTGCAGAATAGAGTGTAGGTCATTGGACCTTTATCTGCATCCCATTAGCAAGATGCAAATAAGTTTTATGCTGGTCTGAAATTAGTTTCCCGGTCTTCAATGGCAGGGAGCAGCAGAAAATCCCAACGAATATTCACAGTGGAATAAAATTGATTTTTGGGCCTCTCACCAAATTCTCCCACCCTGCCTGTCATTGAATCCATTGGCAAGGGCTTGGGAGAACTCCACCCTGAGGAACAGTCTTGTATTTCTGCATATAGTCATGTTCATCATAAATCACTAAATATTCATGCATCCCTACATCCCAGCAATCATTCCTCAGCCAGTCATAACCAACATACAATTCCCTCTGAATACATAAATAGTTGCAGCAGATTAAAAAAAGGGAAAGGCCAGAATTCCTGCATTCATGCTGGCAGGATTCTCTGGTCCCATTGGAGCTGCACCCCCTGCCATGGTTTTTCCAGCAGTGCAAGGTATCTTTAGTGAGAGTTGGCATTGACAGCAGTGGGACCAGAGAGTCCCCACCAAGACAGATGCCAGGGGGAGGCCAGAGAATCTCACCCCAAAATGAACAGCACCTTCATGTTCAAGGACAAGAAAAATGAAACAATCATACAAAAGGTTAAATACCAGTGCAGTGTCGTGTCTGAGAAGCATGACAAAGCCAACTCAATTCATTCATCAAACATCCAATAAGATTCTTCAGCTTCAGAGCAGGTTTGTAAATCTGGGACTCACTTCCCCAAAAGGTGATGAACCAGATCAACTGAAAGTTTCAGAACTGGGGGTGAAAGGTTTTCATGAGGCAAGGGTACATCAAGGGTTACAGAAGCAAGCTGGGTGGACAAAGTAAAGATCAATGATGATCTTATTATATAGTGGAAACAGTTCAAATGGGTGAATGGTCTCATCTTTTCCTATGTTCCATAGAAACATAAAAAATAGGAATGGGAGGAGGCCATTCAGCCCTTTGAGCCTGCTCTGCCATTCATTACAATCATGACTGATTGTCCAACTCAATAGCCTAATCCTGCTTTCTCCCCAGAACCTTTGATCCCATTCACCACAAGTGCTATATCCAACCGCCTCTTGATCACAATCAATATTTTGGCGTCAACTACTCCCTGTGGTGCTGAATTCCACAGTCTCATCATTCTTTGGGTGAAGAAATGTCTCCTCATCTCCATTCCACAAAAGCAGCAGTCATACATGGTTTTTGAGTATAGCCATTATCTGCCTCATGTTTTGATTTACAAACACGATGGGCGGAATTTCACGATTTCTTTTCAAAGTGTTGTCTCAGGCGGGAAAAGCAGAGGGCAGCCCGCACACTCTTTTGCCGCTTTTCCCATCATGTTTTCAATGATTTTGAAGAATAAAATGGAAAGGATGGGTCCCATTACGTTACACTGATGGAGCGGGTTCTGAATGTGCCTGCCCTGCCAGGAACCGTGACACTGTCATATCATGAAAGCAGAAATAAAAATAAAATGGAAGGAGAAAGACCTCACTCCATGGACACAGGGTCCACTGTCCCGCAGGGGACCCCCACTCCACGGACATGAGACCCTCTTCCCCTCTAGGAATGCACCAGGCATTGTTCCTGGCAGTGCCAAGGGACAGTGCCAGGTTACTGCTCAGGCATAAACCTCTATCCCTTGGGAGCTGTACTTAGTCCATTGTCTGAGAAGTCCCCATTTCTCCAGACCTGTTGTAAACCCTGCTGATGACAAGGAGAATAATGCAGTAGGAAAAACTCACAAAGTGTATTTAAATTATGCAAGTTGGGTTGTTTAACATTAATGGTGGGAACCTCATTACATTATTGGCGGGGAAGAGGATGGGTGAGACAATCTCAGTGGGAATTCCTGGCAGCACAAATGCCATTAGGGAACTCCCTTTGCATTCTCCATCTCCGCTGATATTTCCACCTGCTGAAAATGTGTGCAGAAATCTCTCCAATAGAAGATATATTTCCATTTTGTACAAAATAACCCTCACAATCATTTAAAAAGCCTTCAGCACCTATACAGCTCAGTGCAACAACTCACAGTGCAGCTTTCCCACTAAGGCATAGTCTGTGTACCTCAGGATTGTATATTTAATTCTGGGCATCTTACCATGAGTACAGGAGATTTTAGAAATTTGTATGCGCAGGTTTGCAGATACTGAGTCAGGAGGGCACAGTAAGTTGTAGAAATGGGAGCAGGAAGGTACAAAGGGACATAGATTGATTAAGTGAGTGGTCAAACTTGTCAGAGATGGAATTCAATGCGGAAAATTTTTGCTTAATGGTGAGAAATGACAGGCAAAGGAATGTAGGTGTCATGTACACAATGCAGTGGTACAGTGGTTAGAACTGCTGCCTCATAGCATCAGAGTTTGATTCCTGGCTTGGGTCACGTCTGCATGGAATTTATTCCTATATCTGCATGGGTTTCTTCCAAGTGCTCTGGTTTCCTCCCACAGTTGGAAAAATGTGCAGATTGGTGCTAAACTCTCCCTCAGTGTACCCAAATAGATGCCAGAGTGTGATAACTGGGGGATTTTCACAGTGACTTCATCGCAGTGTTAATATGAGCCTGCTTGTGCCTCTAATAAATAAATTAAAAATACTGCAAGTTAAACACAAGACTCATGGAATGTTGATCAGAAGGTTGAAACTTAAAAGAGAAGGAGCCACATGGAGTCTGGACTGAGTTTAAAAGGGTGATTTAATGAAGATGCTTAAAATGAAATGGATATTTGATGAAAGCAAATTACTGTGGATGCTGGAAACTGAAACCAAAAGAGAAAACGCTGGAAAATCTCAGCAGGTCTGGCAGACACTCTGCTGGGTATTTGATAAGATGGATATAAAGAAACTGTTGCCTCTGGTAAAGGAATTCAAATAACAGGACATCATCTAAAACTTTGAGTGAGGCTGTTATGGATGAAATCAGGAAACAAAAGGGAATTAGAAACCTGGAACTTACTCCCCCACAAGGCAATGGATGCTGAAATGTGCGAGACTGAGATTTTGTTTGTCAGGTAAGGGTCCCAAGGGCAATAGGTGAAGGTAAGCCACTGAATTTGAAGGATAGTCAGCCAAGATTTAGCTGAATGGTGCAACCTGCTTGAAGAGTCAAACCTTTCCATCTCCTGTTCTTATTCTTATTTAAGGATAAATACCAGGTGGTTGCAATATTGTTGTAGATTAAAATATTACAAGGCACAGGTATGATAGAGTGACATAACAAGCAGTGTATGACCTTGGTAAAGCAAGAAACTTTACTAGATAATCTGACCCTATAACCAGTACGTTTAGCTATTGATTAACTCAGCACAGAGCAGCACCAGTATCTGAAGTTGGAGTTGAGTTTTGTTATTTACTTCTTCTTTGGCTGAAGGACAGACATGCATGTGCTCATCAAGGCAAGAGATGATCATCTTGGGAAGCTTGTTTGCTCTTTTGAAGCAGTCAACATAATAAGTATTCTGAACCTCACTGCAATACAGATCAGACATAATACAGCACTGCTTCCTGGCTGTACAAATGACCATCTGAAGGCAGTTACAACTGTGTCACTACCTGATTTCTATTCCTCACACCCAAATTTGAAGGTAATTTTGCCTTTGTCCGTTCAGAAAATTAACTCAGTTGGCTTTATTTCCACGTTTTAAAAGTATTTGGCAAACAACATGCAATTGTGGATTAATATAATGGAGAAATCTGTGCTTCCATTGATGCAGCTTAATATACAAACATAATAAAAAAGCTATGCCAATTTAAAAAGTTCCAAAATCAATTTACCAAATCAAGACAAACAGCTGACAAGAAATAGGACTGGAAAACACGAGGATAGTACAAACTGAAGAGAAATGAATGTATGTGGGTTATGGTAGTAGGAAAGAGATTCCAAAATGCAATCCTTTCATATTTTAATTGTTACAAATTATAACTGCATTCTCAATGGTAGAAGCACTGTGTGTCATTGTCCAAAACAGCTGTGATAGCTTGTAACCTTTCTAACTGTTGAGGCATACTGTACAATGGGTGACATGTGGCACAGTGTTTAGCACTGCTGCCTCGCAGTGCTACAGACCCAGATTCAATTCCGGCCTTGGGTCATTGTCTATGTGGAGTTTGCACAATCTCCTTGTGTCTGCATGTGTTTCCTTTGGGTGCTTCGGTTTCCTCCCATACATGGTTGATTGGCCATGTTTAGTGTCAGGAGGTTGAACAGGATAAATATGTGAGGTTATGGGGATAGGGCCTGGTAGGATTGTTATCGGTGTGGAGTCATGTATGGATTCTATGCTATGCTTTCCCAAGCTAGAATGTTAACATGGTGATGGGTCCTTCACACATGTTCAAGGCATTTTATTCTCTTGTTGACAGTAATTCTTCAACATAAGAAAATGCTATGTCAAAGGAAAGAAGATGAGGAGAAGTGACAAACAGATGAGGGTGTGGGGCAGAGGGAAGTGATAATCAGTTGTTCCAACTGAAAGTTTATCTGAGAACCAACATCCTGGAAATTCAAGTACAAGAGGCTTACCTAAAATAGCCTCCTTTAGGGGACCCTCACTTCAACCAAAACATTAACTCACTTAAGAAACTACAGGTCTGCTGCAAAAGAAACTGAATCAATCATGAATTGTATTTTTTTCACTCATCTATATCTAAACCTTGTGTTAGCAATTGCATGAGTGAGTCGAGTTGGTGAAATGTCACATTTTAAACCCTTGATGCAAATGCGTGATAGTGAATAACCTTTCTTATTTTCAAATTAACAAGAAAAGTATTATTTAAATTGGGACAATCCCTCTGACTATATTCCCAACACACAAAACTATAGACCATGTGCAATTCTGCCTGTGTCACTGAAATAATAACACACAATCAAGTTATCTCTGATGAATTGTCATCCAAACTCGAAATATTGGCTCTATCCTCTCTCCACAGATGCTGTCAGACCTGCTGAGCTTTTCCAGCATTTTCTGTTTTTAAGCTTCTCTGAAGTTAAAGTTTATTTATTAATGTCACAATTAGGGTTACATTTGTATTGCAAAGAAGTTGAAAATCCTGTATTCGTGAGAACTGGTATATTTTCTTCATTAATAAAGCTACCTCTCATAAAGGCAGGTTACATATTGGAACAGTAGTGTTGCATTGTACTGGCATCTTTATAGGTGGGGAACTTAATTTAGGGAGCAGCATGATGATTAAATATTTATTATTGTCAAGTTTGTTCCACATAAATGAGCTACTTCAAAATCATACAGCAATCAAACAAATTAAAAACCTACCTCTACGTTGAGCATTTTCTTCACATTCCCTGTATTTTTAGCCTGAAAGCTTGGGTATTTACTGATGCAATCAACCCAAAACAGATACAAAGAGTAGGATTTTCCAGCCATGCTCGCACCAAAGCTGGAAAATCCTGCCTAAGGTCAATGGACTTCTGCATAATCCAAGTCTCACCCGCTACAATTCCCACGGCAGGTGGGACGAGAATATTCCACCCCAATTGTCTTAGTTCATGCTCAGAAAGTTAAAGCCCTGTCCGGAGCAGGTTCTCAACTAATTTGTATTCCTTACGAGATCACTTGCCAAACAAAGTTCAAAGCCAAGTAATCAAACACATTTTCTCTCAATTCCCATTCTGCTGTCAGCACACTAACAGCCCCAACTTGTATTTTTCTGCAGACCCTTGGCCAGGCCTCTGCAGGCCCTCGACTTGATCTCTGCAGGCCTTCAGTCAAACCTCTGTAGGCTTTTGGTCAGGCCTCTGTAAGCCCTCAACCAGACCTCTGCAGGCCTTTGGCCAGACTCTGTACGCTCTCAGTAAAGCCTCAGTACGCCATTGGTCAGGCCTTTGTAAGCCCTCAGCCAGCATCTGTAGGCTCTCACTCAGGCCTTTGTAGGCCCTCAGTTAGACCTCAGTACGCCCTCTGCCAGGCCACTGCATGTCCTCAGAAGGCTTCTGCAGGTCCTCAGTACAAGCACCCTCATTTTATATCTATCCCTATTTCCTATTCCTGTTTCAGTGTGGTGCCTTTTGGGAAACCTCGTACATGTGACCTGCTGTCTAGTTCTGACTGAGAAGAAGTGTGTATAGAGGTACTGCCCATTCTAAAGGCAATCCACTGCTGTGTTACAATTCCAATTGTACTCTTTGCTCTTAAATTCTAACTCTCTATAAAATCCATTCCAAAAAGGAATACTATTCGCACATCTGGAGAACTTCATCTTTGCTTGGCCCAGAATTTGTGGATTCACTCTACACCTTCAATTTCTTTCTCTCTGACGTAAATTTACTTTATCCTTCTATGAATATTGCTCTGGTAGTTGCTTTTCCCACCTTTTCTCTGTGTTCTTTTTAAAGATACTGTCCTATGCACTTTCAATTCTCCCTGCATCTCCTGTTGTGATCAAATCACAACGCACAGATTTCCGTTTTGGAACTCCTTATCATCCTTATTGCTTCCTTCCTCCCACAACCTTTGGCTTTTTAACGTAGACATTTAGCATCACCTAACCTGCGCCTCTTGAACCATTGTGTCTTCACATGATAGATTCCCCCCTTTCCATGCTAATTTCCCAGAACACCGACTTCTACTTCCAGGATTTTGCTGTTCTGGAAATGAGTGCAGTCCCTTGGCCTTATTTCCGTGGCAGCTAATTCCAACTGTTGATCACCACCCACTTTCTCCTTCTGTTTGATATACATGAAAAGCTTCACTTTTTTTTATCCTGCTGAGTAACTGTAAGATCCCTTCTGGGACATCTCTGTAGGGCAGCACGGTGGCACGGTTTTTAGCACTGCTGCCTCACTGTGCCAAGGATCTGGGTTCGATTCCTGGCTTGGGTCGGTATGGAGTCTGCACATTCTCCCTGTGTCTGTGTGGTCTCCTCCAGGTGCTCCAGTACCCTCCCACAGTTTGAAAGTTGTGCTGGTTAGATGTATTGGCCATGATAAATTCTCCCTCAGTGTATCCAAACAGGCATACTAGGGGATTTTCACAGTAACTTCATTGCAGTGTTAATGTAAGCCTACTTGTTACACTAATAAATAAACTTAACTTGAACTGAAATGAATGGAAATCCAGGGCAGTTTGCTTCAATCTCTGTTGGTTCAGTTGGACGTGATATAAGCCAGCTACTTGCAATTGTAAATGAAGTTTGAAGTGTCACAAAATCTGTAATCATTTGCGATCTCATTTCAGTTACACTCGTGAAAACATTTTCAGTCTTTAATGTACGCACACACACACACACACACATACACACAGAATACCTTCATCGCTGTGTTAATGCAAACCTACTTGTGACAGTAATAAATAAACTTTTCAAACTGTGCTAAGTCAAAAAAACTTACCCTCATAATCGTTAGTTTAGCAATGAGGTGAAGTCATCACCATTCTTGGCAGTGTTTGTCAGAGTTGAATGGACATTGACAGTACCATGGTGACCAGATTCTTGCTATAATCCAGGTGATGCTAATCTTTTACACTTTGCAGTCTTGCAAAGGCCACCAATGGGCCATGGCCACTTATCTTGTATCTTTTTAAATTAAAAATGTTGGACACAATTTTCTTGGCTTGCTGTGCTGTTTGAGTAGCGTAGCAGGCCTGGGAATGTCAGTGGAGGGGCTGAAATGGTCACCACTTTCCCAGTCTATTTTAGATGGCGTAATCAGCCTTGTGCCGGGAAACAATGCAAGGGCTGATTTCTCATTTCCTAGAAGGGACAGCACAGTGGCACAGTGGTTCGCACCGCTGCCTCACAGCACCAGGGACCTGGGTTCGATTCTTGGCTTGGGTGACTGTCTGTGTGGAGTTTGCACATTCTCCCCATGCCTGAATGGGTTTTCTCCGAGTGCTGCGGTTTCCTCCCCCGGTCCAAAGATGTTCGGGTAAGGTTGATTGGCCACGCTAAATTCTCCCTTAATGTCGGGGGTGGGGGGGGGTGGTTAGCAGGGTAAATAAGTGGGCATAAGGCCTAGGTGGGATTGTGATTGGTGCAGACTTGATGGAACAAATGACCATTTTCTGTACTGTAATGTGCTATTCAGATACTGAAATGTTGATTTGAATATTATTAGCGAATCCAAGATCGGCCAGGCTTGCTAATATTTCCCACTCCACTGGGAGAAGTTCCCACCAGCGGTGATTAAAGCTGGTTCCCAGCAATGGGAGCCAGATGTAATGGGGGGGGCAGAGGTTATTAAGGTCTCTGCACTCGCCCGAGGGGTCTGGGTGCCCCTTGGGCAATGCCAACACTTAGTTTCTTCTTGTGAAAATTGTCTCAACGTGACTATATATACCTTACTGTTGAATTAATTGAAAGCCTGCACCTTGTAGCGAATTGAATCCAGTTTGGAGTTACTCCGGATCCCCATCCTCCGATCTCTTACCAAAACCTCAATAGATATTCAGCTGAAACCCCAGAGAAATTACATAAACGGCCTTGGATTTTATTTGAATACAGCAGTGATCATCAACAGGATTATCCACCTCCGTGGAACAACCTGTCAAACTGATTTCATACAAAACAAACATGACCGTGCTGTAAATCTTTATTCAGGAAGCTCAGTATTCACAAACCTTAGACAGGGTGCCAGGATGGGCCTACAGGTCTGTCGCAGGCCTACAGAAATTAAATTTAACAGTCTAAATGCTGGGAGCAGGAATTTGAATGCTGAGCCTCAGGAATTTAAATTAAAGGAAGATTAATATTCAGTATGTCCACTACAATTCTCACCTATTTCTATAGATGCACCACTATAAGCGTGAGCTTATTAAGCGTGAGCTGCGCAAATCCAGAGCTACCAGGGCAACAACTGCAGTGTCTACACAAGTCTGTTCAATATGTGCCAGGACATTCTGTTCCTGAATTGGCCTGATCAGTGACACACTGCAACCAGCCTCAAAATCACTAATGGTGTCGAGGTCCTCATCGATGACGATGGACAAACACCTTATAGATGCACCATAGAAAGCATTTTTTCCAAATGTCTCACAGTTTGATATGGCTCCTGCTCTGACCAAGACCGCAAGAAACTACAAACGGTTGTGAACGAAGTCCAGTCCATCTTGCAAGCCAGCCTCCTATCTATTGACTCCGTCTACACTTTCCACTGCCTCGGAAAAGCAGCCAGCATAATCAAGGACCCAACACACCTCAGATATTCTCTCAGCTTCTTCCATCGGGAAAAAGATACAAAAGTCTGAGATCATGTACAAACTGACTCAAGAATAGCTTCTTCCTTGCTGCCATCAGACTTTTGGATGGAGCTAGCTTATATAAAGCTGATCTTTCTCTACATCTTAGCTATGACTGTAACACTGCATTCTGCACTCTCTCCTTTCCTTCTCCCCAATGTATCCTATGAATAGTATGTTCTGTTTGTATAGTGCAAAAGACATATCTGGATGGGTTCATGAATAAGGAGATAATAGAGGGATATGGTCCAAGTAAGGGTGAAAGGTTATTTTTGATGTTAGTTAGGGCATTATGGTCAGAACTCAGTAAGAATTTAGCAACACCAATTATTAATCCAACCGATTTATTTGATAGTAAAAAAGCGAGCTTTCAACACTCCCGTGTCTTCATCAGGCAAGTGCAGTGTTCTGGACCAGAACACTGCACTTGCCTGATGAAGACACGGGAGTGTTGAAAGCTCGCTTTTTTACTATCAAATAAATCGGTTGGATTAATAATTGGTGTTGCTAAATTCTTACTGAGTTCTTACCACTCCAATCCAACGCCAGCATCTTTACATCATTATGGTCAGCACAGGCTCAGAGGGCCGAAGGGCCTTTTGGTGTGCTGTACTTTGCTTTGTTCTTTGAAGCAGTACTTTTCACTGCATACCAATACTGGTGACAATAATAAATCAAATCAGTTCAAATCAAACTACATATAAATACACAGGACATTAAAACCAGCTCTTAATGAAAACATCTTCAGTCTTCAGGTCACTTTGAAAGCCAAAATACTGTGTTCTGCTGCTCCAGGTGTGAACCTTCTGCTTGAAAGCAAATAGCCAATCACCCCGAGTGTCCTTCACCAATACCTAACATAACAAACTGTGTTGTTAAACTTAATCCCAAACAAATGCTTTTAACTTGAGGCGGTGTGAAGCAGTACAAGAATTCTTGTCACTGGCCGGGCTGATGATGCCCTTTTATGTGCAAAGCAGCAATTGAGGGAGAAATCTAACACCATCCTCACTCGCACAGAAGTGAAATAGTTTTGTCACCAATCACTGTGCGCGACAGTGGAATCAGTTCCCTCCTGTAAACTGATACTGAAACACTTGCAAAGCCAGACAACTGTTCCCCTGCGGCTTGTTTCACATGAACCAAAAGGAAGAAATTATGTTTGCTGGGCCAGTTAACCAGCCTTTTTAATTAAATCGCGCAAAGCAAGTGCCGCCCCCCCACCCCCCATCCACTGGACACAATCAAAGGAAACATTTCTAAACGGTAGGAGTTATATTGACACGCTCATGAAAATATGCATCAGGACAAAGGAGTGACCTGGTTATAATCGTCAGTCACTTTTCTGGTGGTGCCATAACCGAGAGTGACATTCCTTTCTTTAATGAAAAGGGCAGAGAAAGCCTGCTTCTTCCCGTAACTAATGAATCACTAGCATAATTGTATGCCCAGAAACTGCACATCATTAATTACTGAGTCAAACAGGCAGTCTCCTGGTCTTTGTTAAAAGAAGATTTCATCGCCTTGAGATGAATGGGTGGGAGAATTGGTGTGTGGCATGGAACTCTGGTACGTTAGAATCTAGCCACGGATAGTGGGTGCAGTAGGACAGTGGGAAGCCTAAGAAGTGACACACAGAGAAGGAGGCACTGGCCATGGATCTAGCTTTTCTGATCCACGCGTATGGAAGTAAAATACAAATACTTATGAACTAACTTGAAGACTCACTCTCATAACGAATCCAGCTTTCACTGAATGCACAATGCCTCAACGACTATAATGATACTAAGACAGTCACGATTAAAAAGTAAAATGATATGGGGATGCCAGTGTTGGACTGGGGTAAACCAGTAAGAAGTTTCACAACAAGTTAAAGTCCAACAAGTTTATTTGGTAACAAACTACAAATTTGCTACAAATAAACCTGTTGGACTGGTGTTGTGAGGCTTTTTTCTAAAAAATGAAACACAGAGCGGTGATTTTCCATCCCACCCACCACGGGAATCAGAGTGGGTGAAGGTCCGTTGACCTCGAGTAGGATTTTACAGCCATAAAAATCCCATCCAGAAGGTTAATTTGATTTATTACTGAGGTACAATGGAAAGTATTGCTTCTTGCACGCTATACAGACATAAACATACCATGTGAAATTTTCCCATCCCATCCACCACAGGAGTCATAGCAGGCGAGACCTGGACCATACAAAGGTCTGACGGCACGGCAGCACAATGTTTAGCACTGCTGCCTCACAGCACCATGAACTTTGGTTCAATTCTAGTCTCAGGTCACTTTCTGTGTGAAGTTTGTACATTCTCCTCATCTCTGTGTGGGTTTCCTCCGGTTGCTCTGGTATCCACCCACAGTTCAAAGATGTGAAGGTTTGATGGATTGGCCATGCTGAATTGACTCTAGCGTCAGGGGATTAGCTAGGGTAAATGTGTGGGATTGCAGGCATAAGACTGGGTAGGATCGTGGTTGGTACAGACTGGGGATGGACTGAATGGCCTCTTTTTGTACTGTAGGGGATTCAATGATTCTATGACTTTGGGCAGTACTTTCTGACCATCTACTGTTCCCATCTACTGTTTGTAGAGTATATCGGAAAGAAGAAAAGGAGAAGGTGCAGAATGTAGTGTTGCAGTTACAGATAGGGAGAAGAGAAAGATCAGATATTGCATTCGTATGTTCACTGTTTATTTCACCAACCACACCCTATGAATCATTGGAACCAAACACAAAAGTTTGATGGTTGAATTGTATCCTTGAATTCTTTGCTGGAACGAAAAGCCCCTTTAGGGATTGGCTTCACATTTTGGAGATATTATGGTTCATACTCCACAGAAATGCATTGTTGGTTTTACTCTTCCAGAAAGCAGTGATGTGATTTAATGTCTGACCAGGAACTTGCTGCAAAACATTTGGAGCAATAAAGCATGGGTACACATGCATTCTGCATTAAAACATAACTCACTCCGCCAGACTACAATAAAACAGGGATAAATCATGTCATTGAGGTAGCTGTAATGCTGGCATCTATCCAATAGTGTGAAAAATTACTCAAATATGTCCTGCCACAAACAGGATGACAAATCCAATCTAACCAGTTACAATCATCAGGAAGCGATTGTCAACAGTGCTCTCAATGGAACTGACTCACCAATTACCTACTCTCCAATGCTCAGTCTGAGTTTTTCTTTCTATCTGTCCCTGGGATGGTTCAGTGAAGACCATAAAGGTCCCAATCTCATTACAACCTTAGTCCACTGTTGACATTCTTCCATCCACAGATGTTGATGGACATGCCACAAATCCTTTGATATCAGGTGTCATTGTGGGTTGTTTGGCCCAATCCATCACGCAAACCAGCTTCCCATCCATTGACTTTGTCTACATTTCCCACTGCCTCGGCAAAGCAGCCAGCGTAATAGTCTGTATAGCATGCAAAAAATAATACTTTTCACAGTATACTAATACATGTGACAGTAATATATCAAATCAAATCAAATCAAATAAAATCAAATGTTGCCTTAAATGTTGATAAATGCATTGGCCATGCTAAATTATCCCTCAGTGTACCCAAACAGGTGCTGGAGTGTGGTGACTAGAGGATTTTCACAGTAACTTCATTGCAGTATTAATATAAACCTGCTTGTGACACTAATAAATAAACTTTAAACTTTAACATCTGAACTCCGGAGGGGAATTACAAGTGTCTGTCCTTGCCACTGAGGCAGCATCTGAGTGTGGCAACAAAGAACTTCAGTAAAATTGAAATCAATGGGAATTGGAGGAATCCTCAGTCATATCACAGCTGACACAAAGAGAATTGTTGTTGTTGTTTAATTGGAAGATAATCAGAGCAGTTTTCAAACATTACTGCAGGAGTTTGTCAGGGCAATGCCCTATATTTAAATGACTTTTACTTCCTCCAGTGACTCTCCCTACTTCATAAGGCTGGAAGTGAGTCATCACTGTGCTGATGACTGCACAGTGCCCAGTTCCATTCACAAATTCCTGAGATAATGAAGCTAATTTTAATGCTTTGAAGGTGAATAGTTTTTGAGTGAATTAAAATCTTGACCAATGAACCAATCCATGTCCATATTCACTAAGACCTGGATAATGTCCAGCCTTGTCCTGGTAACTCATAAATAACATATATGTGCCAATTAGAGATTGTCTGCACCAAGAGAAGATAGAATCATCTTTTGCTGGCAATTACCATCGTCAAATGCCCAATCAATGTGTGGGTCACCAATGGCCAGAAACATAACTGGACCAGTCATCACATGAATAACATTGTGCTGTGGCTACAAGGGAAAGTCAGAGATTGGATATTCTATGGCAAGTGGGTCACCTCCTGATTCCCCAGAGTCCTTCCAGTACTTTACAGGGCACAAGTCAGGAGTATAATGGAATGCCCCTCATTTTCTTAGACATGTACAATTGCAACAATGCTCCAGAAGCTCAACATCATCCAAGTCAAAGCAGTCAGCTTTAATGCACTGTATTTATATTACCTTGAACTTTCAATAATCCATCCAGCATAGTCCTACTGTGAGTGTAGTAGAACTATCTATTCAATTCACTGCAACCCTTCCTATACCCATAACTGCTACTACTGTCACCACAAGGGCAGCAGGTGAATGACACTATGTAAATGCTGTGTCTGCTTTCCTCTCTCACTATTTGGCCCCCATAACACTTTCAACATTCAACAAGGGAACACCATCACCACCACCAAGTTGTTCTCTAAATCACATAGCTTTCTGACTTGCAACGATATTATAATTCCTTTACCATCAGCAAGGCACATTCCAGGAACTCCCTTCCTACCAGCATTGTGACAGTGCCTCAATGTAGGAGTCCTCGTCTGCAATGGTTCTAGAAGGTGGTCCACCATCACTTTCTTTCTAGAGCATCTAGAGATGGGCAATAAATGCCAACAGTGCCAATAAGGTCAACATCCCAAGAATAACATGATCTGGTTGAGACATCAGCGCAGTAATAAGGGAATATTGTATAATTGAAGTATAGCACTGTCTTTCAGCTGGGATGTTGAATTGCCTGCCTCCTTATTCCTGTGGCTGTAAAAGACCCTCTTCCTTCATCCAAAGAGCAGGATAGCTGCTGGTATCTTAGCTAGCATTTCTCTCTCAAACAACACCCCCAAAGTTGATCATTTGGCCGTTTAATCTCATGATCTTTGTTGAACTTTGCTGTGCATTAATTGGTCTCCTTATTTCCCCACAATATACCAGTGACTCCATGTCAAAAGGAACCATTGCCTGATGTACTTTGGGATGTTTTGGAATATTCTGAGGATGTGAATATCACTATCTTTCTTTTCTTTCCCACTATGTTCAACTTACAACAAAGAATTTCTGTTCTGTTCATTGGGCAGGATTTTCCATCCCTTTTCCACTGGCAGGTTTTCCAGTCCTGCTGAATGTGACTCTCCCATTAAAGGTTTCCGAGTGGCAGGATGGATAAGCCATGCAAAATGCTGTAGATATTAGGGGGAGGGACTGGAAGATCCCACTGGGAGGCAATGGTGAGCTGCCTCCACTACTGGGAAACACACCGCAGAGGAGCTGGAAAATCTTGCCCAATTAATCTAATGTAAAGGGATTCTTTGAATTTGTGCATTTTCCAAAGCAGGCAAATCCTGGTTATTTTTTACTTCAGATTCAGCAGTTCTAAATTTCAGGAATTTGCCACTCCATATGCAAAAATAAACACCAAAATGGCGATGATTAACAGAGTGTTCAGTGGAAAGTGGAGTGGCATGGTGGCACCATGCTTTGCACTGCTGCCACATAGTGCCACGGATTTGGGTTCAATTTCAGTCTTGGGTGACTGTCTTTGAGAAGTTTGTACGTTCTCTCCGTGTCTGCATGGGTTCCTTCAGTGCTCTGGTGTCCTCCCACACTCCAAAGATATGCAGATTAGGTGGATTGGCCGTGCTAAATGAATGGAGTTACAGGGATAGGACAGGGGTAAGATACTCTGTCAGAGAGTTGGTGCAGACTTGATGGGCTGAATAGCCTCTTCCACACTGTAGGGATTCTATGATTCTTTCAGTATTTAAAGGTGTCTTCATTCAAAATGCTGAACAAACTATGAAAATCAGTCTGTTAGTGAATCCTTTAACAAATACGCATTCTGATAAACAGCATGATGAATCTTTTCCTTTTTGTCTTCCCCTCACTGCTTTCTCTTTGCTGCTTTCTGATCACCGAAATCTTTAGTCCACATACATTTTCCACTACAAGGACAGGAAAATCGCCAACCAGGAGAAAACTGTCTTGAAATATTCCCAATTAACCAGTGCCACCGTTCAGTATCTCACGTATCTCGAACAAAATAACCTTGAAGAATTCGGAATCACCTGCTATCTTGTTGATCAGCAGTTTGATATGATGCAATACCCACATGGAGTGTAATGCCTTCAGGCTCTGATACTGAAGACTGGATGGGAGATCTGGAATCTGGTGTGGGAAGCGATAAAAGAAAAGGCTTTGCTTGATAAAAAAATACGGGCTGGCTGACACAGAGATAAAGGCACCAGAGGAAAACCTTCTAAATCAGAAGTTGATAACAGGAAGCTCCTGAAAGAAATTCACTACATTTCTCAGAGAAGAAGCTGAGAAAAATGGAACCTGGCAGTTGGATCCCGGGAATATTAGATAGATAATTGCTAATGACTAAGGTGGTGTTCTTGTAATCTTCTGGCTGTTTTACAGTGTGGAACAGGAGGTTTTCTGAAGTTGGTTTCAAGGATATCATACAAACCAAGACAAGGAACTTCCCGGGTTTCCAAATATGGTATTGCCTTCCAGTTCGATCCCTATCTCATACTAACCTCACTGTTTAGATTCATCCAGTATGACTTGTGCCCTTCCTACAACACTGGCACAGCTTGAATGAAAATCATGTATAAAAACTTTTGTGTTTATGGAGTATTATCTCTCCCTCTTTGTCTTTACAGCTTTTGACTCAGTGGGCAATGCCATCCTCCTTTATTCCCACTCCTGCACTCTTCAGTGTCATAGAACAATCCTTATATGGTTCTGTTCCTATTTAAAACCAGCCACAGAATCCCTACAGTGCAGAAATATTTGGCCTATTGAATCTGCACTGACTATCCCAAAGAGCATCTGCCCTATCCCCATAATCCTGCCCATGGCTAATCCATTTAACCCCCACATCTTTGGACTGTGGGAGGAAATTGGAGGAAACCCATGCAGACAGAGGGAGAACATGAAAACTCCACACAGACAGTCATCCAAGACCGGAATCGAACATGAGTTCCTGGTGCTATGAGGCAACAGAGCTAATCACAGTGCCATTGTCCACTCTATACTTTTCATCTATATATCTCTTGAAATCACTTCTCTTTCCATCCCATTAACTTTCATCTCATCCTTAACTTGTTGTCTTTCTGTGGTGTCATGCATTGACGAATGTTAAGCTTATATAAATTCATTGAAGGCAGCCAACTCTACTTTGCTGGCAATTGTCCAATCTCATGACAACACAGTATATCTGGTATCAGGTCATGGTTTTGAGTTACAACTTCTTCCCATTCGACACTGGGAAGACTGGAGCTGTCAGTTTGATACATGTCTCAAACTCCATGCCCTTCCCAGTGACCCCACCTCCTTAGGTGGAAATAGATTAATGCAATCTTAGCATTCTGCTCGACTCCAAGCTAAGCTTTAAAGTCATATCGTAAGTATCACTGCTTACTTTCATCTCTGCAGCATTGCTTTCCTCTATCTCTCCATCAATCTATACAGTTGAAATCCTCCAGATTCAATTTCTCCAAAGTTTGTCTTGATGATTTTTCCATCATCCACATTTGTCCAATGTTTGGCTGCCTTTTCCCTCTCTAAGTTCCAATTGCCCATCTACTCTTGCTGACTTTCAATGGTTCTTTGTCTCACAACCATGAAATTTAACATTCTTGCCTTCAATTTCATCTCACTCTATCTCTCCAATACCTTCCAGGTCTGTGCTTCCTCCTTCAAATTCCAATGATTTGATTGGGACCTTCTGTATATCTCTCCTATTCTTCGTTCCAAAGATGCTGTCTGGGTTTTAGCTATGAAATAGCGTATATTTTATTCACCCATGGGACATGGACATCACTGGCTGGTCAGCATTTATTGCCCATCCCTAGTTGCCCTTGTTCAGAGGCAGTTGAAAGCCAACCATATTGCTGTAGTTCTGAAGTCATACGTAGGCCAGGTCAGGTAAGCATGGCAAATTTCCTTCCCTAAATGGCAGAAAAATTTTCCTGACAATTGATAGTGGTTTCATGGTTATTAGTAGATTCTTATGTCAAGATATTTTGTATTGAATTCAAATTCCATCTACTGCAGTGATCGGATTTGAACCCAGTCCCTAGAACATTAGCTGAGTTTATGGGTTAATAGTCTAACAATAATACCACTAAGCCATAGCCTGCCCGAAGCAACACGCACACATAGGAACCGTCTCACAACTAAGCCTTCCAACAAAAAGTTCATCCTCCTCATTTCTCCTTCCTGGCTCAATGTTAATTTCCTCATTGGAAATTGGAAAGATCTTAGTAGTAGAAAGGCACTGTATAAATACAATGTACTTGGGGGTATGTAATCTTGGTTCAAAGCATATGGTGGGTTGTTGCATAAAGTTAAATCTCATGAGATCCAGGATGAGGTATCTAAATGGATACAAAATTGGTTTCTTTGACAGAAGCCAGAGGGAGGTTGTAGAGAATTGTTTTTCAAACTGGAGGCCAGTGACCAGCACTGTGCCTCAGGGATCAGTGCAGACCGCACCGTTATTTGTCGCTTATATGAATGATTTGGATGAGAATATAGAAAACATGGTTAGTAAGTTTGCAGATGATACCAAGATTGGTGACATAAGAAACAGTGAAAAAAGTTATCTCTGATTGCAATGGGATCTTGATCAATTGGGCCAATGGGCTGATGAAGGGCAGATACATAAATACGATGTGATGCATTTTGGTAGATTGAACCAGGGCAGAATTACTCAGTTAAAGGTTGGGCGTTGGGGAGAATTACAGAACAAAGAGATATAGGGGTACATGTTCATTGCTCCTTGAAAGTGGAATCACAGGTGGACAGAATGGTGAAGAACGCATTTGACATGCTTGGTTTCATTGGTCAGAATATTGAATACAAGAATTGGGATGTCTTGTTAAAGTTGTACAAGATATTGATAAGGCCACACTTGAAATATTGTGTGCAATTCTGGTCACCCTATTATAGAAATGATATTATTAAACTAGAAAGAGTGCAGAAAAGATTTACTAGGATGCTACCTGAACTTGATGGATTTGGTTATAAGGAGAGGCTGCATAGATTGGGATTTTTTTCTCTGAAGTGTAGGAGGCTGAGGGGTGATCCTATAGACATCAATAAAATAATGAGGAGCATAGATCAGCTAGACAGTCAGTATCTTTTCCCAAAGATAAGGGAGTCTAAAACTAGAGAGCATAGATTTAAGGTGAAAGGGCAGAAATACAAAAGTGTCCAGAAGGGCAATTTTTTCACACAGAGGATGGTGAGTGTCTGGAACAAGCTGTCAGAGGTAGTACCAGAGCGGGTACAATTTTGTCTTTTAAAAAGCATTTAGATAGTTATATGGATACAATGGATATAGAGGGATTTGGGCCAAATGAGGGCAATTGGGATTAGCTTAGGGGTTTAAGAAAAAGGCTAGCATGGACAAGTTTGGCCAAAGGGCCTTTTTCCATGCTGTAAACCTCTATGGCTCCATGGCTCTACTGAACGCTCGCTCTGTAAAACAGCCTGCCACTGAACTACATCTACCCAAACCCAGTGTGTGGTGAGCCAACTGATTCAGACAAAGTGGTAATCTCTGGTTAGTCCCTGACCATTTCAAGGAACACATCCAATGACCTTTGCAGGAAACAATGCAGAAGGGAATTTCAAATGAGACAAAGGTTTGCCAAAACCACTTGCTAACACTTCGACTGTAGACACACAACGGCACAGTGGTTAGCATTGCTGCCTCACAGCTCCGGGTTCAATTCCAGCCTTGGATGCCTGTCTGTGTGGAGTTTGTACATTCTCCCCTGGGTCTGCCTAAGTTTCCTCCGAGTGCTCCCATTTCCTTCCATAGTCCAAAGATGTGCAGGTTAGGTAAATTGACTATGCTAAATTATTCCTTAGTGTCCCAAGATGTGCAGGTTAGATGGATTAGATGGGAGGTCTGTAGGGTTACAGGATAGAGTGGAGCAAAGGGCCTGAGTAAGATATTCCATCAGAGAGTCAGTACAGGCACAATGAGTGGAATTTTACCGATATGACTGCCCAAGGCTAACAGAGAATTTCATTCTCTGAGTTTCATCTGCTCCCGGAATGAGTAGAATGGCCTCCTTCTGCACTATTGGGATTCTATGATTCTATGAAATGTTCATAGTAGGGACATGGTGTTATAGGATATCAGGCAGGAGACATACCCACTCATGATCATTCCCGAGAGAAGATGGGAAGGAATTAGGACAAATAAATTAAATGTTAGCTCAGAAAATCTATTAAGTTTGACATCTGATGATCCTCTAAGCACTTTTGGTTTAATGATGAATGCTGATGACAGTGTGTAAGAGCTAGATTTTATTGATATTGGCCTAGAGAGTTACGCAGCGCAAAGCTGCAGGTTTATTTTCAGGAGGAACAAGCAGTTCCAAAGTCACTTGATCAAAAACACTTCCCTTTTCTTATTGTCTCCCCACCACTCCCATTTGCACTTTCATTTACTCCAAACCAATTGGATTTTTAAAGTTTCCCGGTTCTGATGAAAGGTCACAGGCCTGAAAGATTAACTTTGATTCTCTTTGCACAGATGTTGAGTATTTCCAGCATTTTTTTTGTTTTTAGTTCCAGAGTAGGTTCACTCGTGTGTGTTATTTCAGCTTCCTCACACTGTCACAACACTGAATTCTCTCTCTGATGAGACCATCCACACCCACTGCTTAAAACAAAAATATTTTTGTTTCGAAAAGCCAAAAGAGAAGAAACAATATTTTAAAATGTATCTGCTATTGTCCGCAGTGGTTTGATGGCACAGTGATTAGCACTCGCAGTGCCAGGGACTGAGTTCAATTCCTGGCTGGGGTCACTATCTGGGTGGAGTCTGCATGTTCTCCTGTGTCTGCGTGGGTTTCCTCCAGGTGCTCCGGTTTTCCCTCCCATAAGCCAAAAGACCTGCTGGTTAGCTGCATTGGCCATGCTAATTTCTCCCTCAATCTACCCAAACAGTGCCATATTTGATAACTAGGGGGTTTTCATAGTAACTTTGGTACAGACTTGGAGGACTGAAGGGTCTATTCCTGTGCTGTAATTTTCTTTGTTTGTTTTAGTTCAGACAAGTAGTATGGTCGGTGCAGGCTTGAAGGGCCAAAGGGCCTCTTCCCGTCCTGTAATTTTTTTTTGTTCTTTGTTCGCTGCAGTTTTAATGTAAGCCTACTTGTGACACTAATAATAACTATTTGCAGGATTTTACAGCCCAGTCACCCCAGAATTGGAAAATCCAGCCTGAGGTCAATAAATCTTTGTATGGTCTGATCCTCATGGCAGTCTGGATAGAAAAATCCCCTCCTCTTGTTTCAGGAGAGAATATGTTGTACCTCCCTCTCAAAGGTGAACTGTAAGTAAACTGGTTTCAGTTTCTCTGGTAATTGGGTGCTGAAAATGTTGAGAGAAATATGATTAACTTTTGATAGTTAACAGAATAAAACTTGACGTCCTGTTATTGATAAACAGGCACCACGTCCTGGCTGATTCAAGCACACTCAAACTCGACTTGGCATCAGGTAGATGATTGATGAGACAGGTTTCTAAGCGAAAACGTTTGCACAGAAGCGCATTCTGACTTCAGTCAGCTTTCTTATCTACATACCAAGTCAAAAATTAAGTATTTTTCCCCATCAGGCCAGTTAAATGTGACTAATCAGACCACTACTAAAATAGGATTAGATTTGAAATTCGAAACTATTCGACTCTTTTCCCAACCTGACAGCATCTAAAGTTTAAAAATAAATAGCAACTGATGAGACTTATTTTTGTGGAGTTTACTGCCCACCTAAGATCTTGGCTGTTCTTTTTCTAATACTCTTGCTTAACGCATCATTATAGATCAAATACATATTTTATATGGGTGAGTTCCAGTTAAAGACTAATCTCTTGGATGATTTGTATTCAGTGAATACAAAACCTAAATATGTTTACTTTTCATTTTGCATGTAGTGTTGATTGGGCAATGCCTTAATTAGCTTTTATGCCTTTTCTGTACCAAATGATGCATACTGTGACGGCAATAGTCTAACTCCATGATCACAAGGTTGCGTGTTCAAATCACATCAAGCTCAGGAAGTTTTTCTAGAGCTGCACGATGGTTAGCACTGCTGCCTCACAGTGCAAGGGACCTGGGTTTGATTCCAGCCTTGGGTACTGACTGGGGAGTTTGCACGTTCTCTCAGTGCCCACGTAGGTTTCCTCCGGGTGGTCTGGTTTCCTCCCACATGCCAAAGTGCAGTTTAGGTGGATTGGCCATGGTAAATTTCCCCTTAGTGACCAAAGATGTGCAGGTTAAGTAGATTGACCATACTAAATTGTCCCCTCGTGTTAGGGGGACAGTGGGGTAAATCTGTGAGCTTGTGGGGGGGGAGGGGGGAGATGGGCCTGGCAAGGTGCTCTGTTGGAGAGTTGGTGCAGACTTGATAGGCTGAATGGCCTGTACTGTAGAGATTCTATGTATACTGCATGATGCTACAGTAGGTCATCAGCAGCACTGGTGAAAAGAATCAATGTCACAATTTAAGTAGGAAGAGTCAATACATTGAGAATAATCAGCTCACATTCAAAATGACGAATACTCTACCAGAGAATCCTACACTGCTGAGCAATGTGATCAGAATTGCTGATTAAATATACAAGCTTGTCATTCATACTTTGACATTTCTTTCTTTAGATAATATTAGTGTGGGATTTTTGTAGTAGACACACTGAACACATTTTTATAGTTTATCTTCAGCTAAAATAAGATGACCCAAATTCCATTGATAGTCCTCTCGAATTGCAAAATTATTCCTTAACCAATTCCGGAATAGCTAAGAAATGAGGTCTCATTGATGTCTAAGAAAGCAATTCAACCTGAGTTAGCTGATTCAGCTTTCTGTTTTAAATTCGAATCACCAGAAGAGTGGCTGAATGAGAGTCACAGGCTGGAATTCTCCGGCCATTCACGCCCTGCCACCACCGCCAGTGAGAATGGAGACTTTGGCCGTCAGCCATTCACTGAGCAGGTCCGGAGAATCCCAGCTGCGAACAAGGCCGGAGAATCCAGCCCACAAAGTGAGGGATGTATCCTGTTGCCGAATGCAGCCTGCATTGTCAACTGTCTCTTTGTACCCTTTTGCAGCATGTGTTCTCAGTTCCCAGAATACCCAAGACAGGTATTATTACATTTGTTTCACAACTGGAACCCAAATAAGTTCATAAGACAGAGGAGCAGAATTAGGCCATTTGGCCCATCGAATCCAGTCTGCTATTCAATCATGGCTGATACGTTCCTCGTCCCCATTTTCCTGTCTTCTCTCCATAACCCTTTAACCCATTACAAATGAAAAATCTGTCTAACTCTTTCTTAAATTTACTCACTGTACGAGCATCTGCAGCACTTGGGCTGGCGAATTCCCACAGATTCACAACCCTTTGGGAGAAGTAGTTTCTGCTCAACTCTGTTTTAAATTTGCCATCCCTGAGACTATGACCTCTCATCCTAGTTCTGGACTCAAGTACATGAAAAGGAGCTTTAGCATGTAGTATCCCAGAAATTGCTTTTTAGACTAAAATAAACTATAACATTACATAAATTTAGTAATTTCTTCATAATTTACACATTTTAAAATTAATTCCTGGGACATGGGCATTGCTGGCTGGCCAGCATTTATTGCTCATCCCCAGTTGCCTGAGGACAATTGAGAGTTAGTGACATTGCTGTGGCTCTGGAGTCAATGAATTAAACTCAAAATTATTTCTTACCAAAAAAATGTCAGGGAGCTGCTTAAAGTTTTAATCTCAGGTTTAGATCCTCAATCTTGAAATTATTTCAGGAGTCAAACAGTTAATTCCTATGCTGATCAATCAATAAAGAAAAGAAAATGGCTTGTCACCAAGGTCCATATTCACAAAGAAATGCTTAACTTGTGAAGTATTCATGGATTGGATGAAGAATGGAACACAGTGTTTGAAGCAAAATCATTTAAAATGTATGAAGTGATTAGTTGGTTAAGTGTGAAGCCATCGGAATTATTGTCAGATTTCTGCCCATTAAAGTACCCAGCGAACTGGAATATCTTTCAGCCATACTCCATGGAAGAGACCTTACGTAACCTCACTGAAAAAAAGCAGCTCACCATCTCTGGAAATTACAGCATTTTTATTTTACAAATGCCTTGAACAGACTAGTCCTTTTTTCCCAAATTTATTTTTGTTGCCCAGGGCGATGAAAAGTAAATGAAACAGTATCTCTTTGTTGCTGGTTTTTTTGTCATAGCCCGGTATGAAACTCAATCCCATGAAAATGGACACAAACTGTATCCTTAGCTCGAGTCAATCTTCGCAAAGTGTGCTCGAGAAACTTGAGTCCGCTCTGCTGAAGTGTTAGGTACGTGGGCCTCTTGTCACCTGATCCGCTTCTCTTGGCTCGCAGTGGGAGAAGGTGATGACAGTCAATTGTGTGAAGCAGTTCAGGGTATGTGACAGCAACGACTCCCCTGGCTTGGTGCAGCTGGATCAGGTGTGACAAGATGTGAGGAAGGCTGCTTTCAGTGAGGCTGCTGCAGGCCACTTTGATCCTGCCTGGAAGGGAAGCAATGGCAAGCAACTTGCGCAAATCCTGACAGCTTATCTTAGAAGGGTGTGAGCTAGAAGACAAGAAGGGTGTGAGAGAGACAGAGAGAGACAAGAAGAGTTTAAAAAGGCTTACAGAGTTTTACTGGGTGGACGGCACAGTGGCACAATTGTTGGCACTGCTGGCTTACAGCGTCAGGGACCCATGTTGGATTCCCGCCTTGGGTCACTGTCTGTGTGGAGGCTGCACATTCTCCCCATGTCTGCGTGGCTTTCTTCCGGGTGTTCCTGCCACAGTTTGAAAGGTGTGCTGGTTAGTTGGATTGGTCATGCTAAATTGCCTCTATGAGATTCCGCTACTTAAATTCTGCCTGCGCCTCTTCAGGAGGAGTTGTGTTGTGGCTTGAGTACTTAATTGTGGCACATGACAGAAGCAAAGCTGCAATGAAGGCCTTGGTGTAGAAGATGGACAAGATGAGAGATGTCATTCATCTACAGGGTGCAGGAAAGCCCTCCAGCAGGCCTGATCTTTATATGTGATATCAGAAAGCCATAACAGTCAATGCTGGGGTCTGGCCTTGAATATCTGGATGTAATGCTACAAAAGGTTTAATTACTTCATATGAATGGTCCACATCAGTAAAAATAACTTCAAATAGCATATTCTATCAACTGCATCACTAGCTTTACATATTTTTCAATGCACATCACTCACTTCACCAACAATCTCTATCAATGGAGCTGAAATTATCAAGGCTGTGGTTTCTTTAAGATTGCACCTCTTACTTTCTGCCCATCCCACCACAATCCTATCCTTGGCACTTCCTCCTTTTTGAAACACAGCAATGGCAGCAGCGGAAGAGCAAATGTTGGAAAAGTGGGAAGATGGTGATAAGGAAGAAACACTGAAACCCGTTCTCAGGCTCACAGCCACAAAGCTCAGATACTAACAATGAGTCTACTTTCAAGAGTCTGCACCTGATCAGAGCAGCCAGCAACCAGGAACAAAGGGAGCATAAATAAAAATCTTCAGAAAGCAAGATCACAGAGTTCTGCTGCATGGGACTTGGATGGGGAAGCTTCCGGAAAGAAGCTAATGAGCCTAAAAACCTGAAGTTCTCAACTATTTCTACTTCGTCCCCGTTGATGTAGACAGAGGCACGCTCTCCACTATGCTTCCTCAAGTCGATGACAATCTCCTTTGTTTGCTGACATTGAGGGAGAGATTATTGTAGTCGCACCAGTTCACCAGATGCTCTACCTCTGCCAGAATGCCAGTGGTTGAGGTCATGGCACGTGGATCCAGCAGCAACTTGGCACACGCCATTGAGCAGATAGGGGAGCCCCCATTCCCAGTGTGGAAGAGATGGCCAACTCCATTAACATATTTGGGAATCCAACCATGTTGTAATGGATGAGTTACTGATGAGTTAGCTTCTATTGCCACATGAGAAGAGCCATCCAAAGTCTGGGCCTTCGACCTTCGGCTATGATGATGATGATGTTGTATAAACGTTTAAAGATGTTCCTTTAATTCAGTACATATTAACATTTCAGATCACTTAAGTGGGCATTAGCGACAATAATATCTAACAATGTCTCAGTAAGGCACCCAGTTTGAGCCAGACTGCTCCAGCAAGGATGGAACATGCACCTTTGTAGGCAGAAGCTGACTATCATACCTTAAGAAATATTATTCATTCAGTTTTGAATTTAAAATAACTATCCAAAGAGTTCCAATTATATTGCTGGAAGGAAGCTACTGAATTACCCCTCTATCGCCAATCATGTTATTTGATATCGTGAGCTGCAAAGGTATGCAACTACAGATAAATAGCTGGTAATGTTGGTAACAAGATATGTAAAATGTATACTGGATCCAGCAGAAAAACCTTCTGAGCAAACCAGAATATCACAAGTTAGCATCTGTTTTCAACAAGTGATTACTACTTATTTGCACATACTAATGGCTAAGCAAAACCTCAATTTTAAAACCCTCATTCCTGTTTTCAAATCCCTCCATAGCCTTGTCCCCCCAGTCACGTTAACCCCTACTGCCCGAAAATTTTCTGGAACAAATCTGTGTTCCTCCAATACCAGCCTCTGCATATCCCCAGTTTTAATGGTTCCACCAAGACAACCATGCCTTCAGCTGCCTGAGCACTGAGATCTGGAATTCCCTCTGTAAAAAAATTCTCCTTCACTACCTCGCCTTCATTCTTTAGGATTTTATTTAAAACTTATCCCTTTGACCAAGTTTTTGGTCATTTGCCCTACTTCATACAGCTTGGTGCCAAATTATATTTGATAATGCTCTGGGGAAGTATCTGGGAACCTATTGTTGTAGTAAAGGTGGTATAAAAATGCAAGTTGTTGTTGCTTTGCAAAACAAGCCACTCTTTTTCAACTTCTAATATCATCTAGTCATTCCATCTCCTACTTAGCTGCTTGTTATTGGCCCTCGATGAATCCAGTTCATGGTTTGAATTATTTCAGTTCAATTCATTTTTTTGATGTGCATTTGCACGATGATTGGTGATAAGGTCACTCACTGCAGTCATTAGGAAGGTCACCAATCAGGCCAGGGTAGTTAGAGTCCAGAATTTTATCAGCATGTTCGCCCAAGGTTCGTAAAATCCTACCCAGGATGGGTGAGGCAGTAAAATTCCAGCCAGCATGTCAGAATATGGCCATCAGTGGAGAGTTTTGCTTCACATCATTTGTACTTATTAAAATATCTTTATTGATGACAGTGGTTAGCACTGCTGCGTCATAGCGCCAGGGACCCGGGTTCAATTCTGGCCTTGGGGTACTGGCTGCGTGGAATCTGCACTTTCTCTCCATGTCTTTCTGAGTTTCCTCCGGATGCTCCAATTTCCTCCCACAATCCAAAGATCTGCGGGTTAGGTTAATTGGCCACGTTAAATTGTCCCTTAGTGTCAAGGAAATGAACAAGGAAAATGGGATTGCAGTTAATGCAGACTCGATAGGCCAAATATCTTCCTTCTGCACGGTGGGGATTCTATGATCTTCATACCAAAAGAGAAAACGCTTGAAAATCTCAGCAGGTCTGGCAGCATCTGTAAGGAGAGAAAAGAGCTGACGTTTTGAGTCCAGATGACCCTTTGTCAAAGGATCATCTGGATCTTTGATCTTCATCCCCTGAATATTAAGAACACCAGCGTGGTTCCCGGGAAATCAAGAGCATGGAATAATTTTGGTTCTGCATTCAATGATGTGTGTAACATTACATTAAGCATAACTTCACATCACACTGTTTTGAAAGATTTTTTTGATAAGTTGCTCTTTAATGTTTAATGAACACTTTAAAATTTATAAAGAATGAGAGATTTCTGTATCTCCGTACTAATCTAGAATTTGTAGTGTTTACTCTGTGACGAACAAAATTAAGTCAGGCAAGGCGCAGGGCAGCTGACAGTTGTAGGCTGGTTTGTGGAATTAAGTACACTGAAGGCTGAGCAAACTGAAAGAATAAGTATGCCGGATTCATCCTTATTCACAGTGTGTTACTAGGATCAGCCTTGTGTTTATATATTTACAAATCATATTTGCACACACACACATTCTGGGTTCTGGTGGAGCCACGTCTTGTTTCTTTTGGCTGAGTGAACATCTATAATTTTTTTACATCTCTGTCACTGCTCCAGTGGATTGTAGACAGGCAACTTTCCTACGTATAGCCTCGTGGTATTATCACTAGATTAATAATCCAGGAACTCAGCTAATGTTCTAGGGACGCAGCTTTGAATCCTGCCATGACAAGTAGTGGAATTTGAATTCAGTAAAACAAAATCTAGAATTAAGAATCTGATGATGACCATGAAATTGATCTCGATTGTTGAAAAATACAGTGGCAGAGTGGTTAGCACTGCTCCCTCACAGCTCCAGGGACCTGGGTTCGATTCCCAGCTTGGGTCACAATCTCCCTGCATCTGCGTGGATTTCCTCTGGGTGCTCCAGTTTTCCTCCCCACAACAGTCCAAAGATGTGCAGGTCAGGTCAATTGGCCATGCTAAATTACCCCTTAGTGTCCCAAAATATGTATGTTAGAGTGATTAGCAAGGTAAATACGTGGAGTTTTGGGAATAGGGTCCAAGTGAGATTGTTGTCGGTACAGGTTTGATGGGCCAAATGGCCTCTTCTGCACCGTAAGGTTTCTATGATTCTATGAAAAACCCATCTGGATCACTAATGCCCTTTTAGAGAAGGAAATCTACTGTCCTTACCTGGTCTGGCCTACATGTGACTCCAGAGCCACTGCAATGTGGTTGAGTCTCAACTACCCCCTGAAATAGCCAAGCAAGGCATTCAGTTCAAGGGGAACGGGGATGGGTAATAAATGATGGCCAGCCAGTGATGCCCATGTCCCACAAATGAATAGAAGGAAATCAAATCTGAGGACTAAGCCAACATTTACATTCAGCAAGCCGTGAGGCGAGAAACACAGCAAGGTCAGAGTAATATTTGCTTCTGTTTCCTGTCTTCCCATTGAGTACCGATTGTCCTGGTGGCCTTCTGCAAAGAGGGAATTGATTTATTAAAGATTCCATTGGAAACTCGAACATTCACAGCTGCTGCAATGCAATGGAGATGTACCATTTCTTTATATTCCTGAAGATTACCAATATCAGCTTTACAAAGGATAGATAGGTTGGAATTTTATCACCCCGCTTGCACAGGAATCAAAGCGGGCAAGGGCAGAATATGATCTCTGGTGGGATTTTTGGGATGAGTGAGGCTGTAAATTTCCACCCATATTGTTTGTCTGGTACCTTTTTTCCTTCCCCTCTCTCTTGCACACATTGTCTGGTCACTGAGATATCATTCTAACAGTACATGCTAATCTCCTGCCCCTTTCCCAAATACTTTATTATTCCTACATAAGGCAGGAGGGCCTATTTGACTGTCGAGGTGTCACAGCACAATCTTACTCTACCTTCACTCAGCATTTACAATCTTGCACGTCTAGCAGCAGATACACGGCGAGACCCTGGCAGATGTCTCTCAAGGACATGAGATTCATTGTGGCAGCTCTGGGCTGACTTGGCCGAGATTAGCACAGACAAGTGCTCAAAGCAGAGACGTTCCTGGTTCCATGTGGCTCAGCTATTCACTTCTTACCCCACAGAGCAATTGGGGTAGACCAGTAAATCAATTCTCGTATCATTTACTTACACAACAGTCACTGAATTTCAAAGGGATTTTGTAATGAGCGGTTTTGGTACCCAAAAATGTAATAAATGATCTTACCAAACTGGCCTGTTATTGCTATCCTGTCCTGTTTTAGTGACTCCAACCAGAAGATCTGCTGTGGTGATATGTCACACTCTCATCTGTCTTACATTCTTCCCGCACATCCACTCCAGCTTATATGTGATATCCATCATCCAGCTATACCTCCATCAAACCATCTTCCTGCTGCCCTCTTTACTCACATATTATTGTGTTATCAATCTCATACAGGACAAAGTTAACCACGATTTGTAGCTTTCAAATGTGGCCTGTTGCTTCCCCGGAATTTTTTAAAGATCACCATCACTAACCTGAAACCCCTCGCAAAGGTGAGGTGAACAGACAAGGTCTTTTCCCTACAGCAGGGGCAAAAAGTTCAAAAGTTTATTTATGAGTCACAAGTAAGGCTTACATTAACAATGCAATGAAGTTACTGTGAAATTCCCTTAGTCGCCACACTTTGGCACCTGTTTGGGTCAATCCGCCTAACCAGCACATCTCCCAGAATATAGAAGGAAACTGGAGCACCCGGAGGAAACTCATGCAAACAATGGGAGAACATGCAAACTCCGCACAGAAAGTGATCCAAGCCGGGAATTGAACCTGGGTCCTTGGCACTGTGAAGCAGCAGTGTTAACCACTGTGTCACTGTGCCATCCTGGGGGAGTCTAAACCTAAAGGGCATAGGTATAAGGTAAGAGGGGAAAGACTTAAAAGGGAACTGAGGGGCAACTTTTTCACACAGAGGGTGGTGCGTATATGGAATGAGCTGCCAGAAGAGGTGGTAGAGGCAAATACAATTATAACATTTAATTGGACAGGTACATGGATAGGAAAGGTTTAGAAGGCTATGGGCCAAATGCAGGCAAATTGGACTAGCACAGTTTAGGAAAACTGGTCAGTGTGGATGATTTGTGCTGAAAAGCCTGTTTCCGTGCTGTATATCTCTATGACTCTACAGCTGGTTTTCTAGTTTGAAGCTAGCGCATTTTGGTGCACCAATTACTGTGTGTTTTGCTCTTATTCTAGACATTAGCACAGCCATCATACAAACAGGAGCTTTGAGTAATCAGCAACAGTTTATTGCTTCGCTGACAGCATGAGCAACCAATCCATTTTAACGACGTCGGTCATTTACTGACGCTATTTTCTGCCAACACTGTCATGCACGAAGCCCTCTATTGCCCATTACCAATTCAAAAGCTTCTGTCGGACAACTACTCAGGCTGGAATCCTGCTATCAAGGCTGTCAATTATTCATAGCAACACAATAATTTGCATGCTGCTTAATTAGGACTTGTAAAAGTATTTCATAAGCAGATTTCTCCCATGGATCCCTGGAGTCAAGGAGCTGGTAATGCATAATAAACTATTGATGAAAATTTGATCCTCACTGCATTGGATGTTTCAACGCTGGCTTATGTGAAGGTGCCTTATTTATCCCTGTAGTACAACCCCTTGCCACCAGGTACAGTCTGACTGATAGGAGAATGGTCCATTGAATAGGTAAATCTTGTAATAATTACATATCACACAATTAACAATGAAGACTATTATAGGTGGATGACAAGAGACATGTAAATTCCTACTTAATTAGTGCATTGGCCAAATCCAAATACCAACCCCTAGCAACATGAAGGAGTAACTTGAACACCCAAATAGCAGCAACCTTTGCTTCTCTGGCTATTACAATGCACAAGGAGCCTCAAGGATCTTCTTAGTTGCTTTAGCCTACATGTATACTATTTTGATAATCTCTGGAGGTTTAGTGTACAGAACCATATTCTAATGAAATAGAAATTAGAAGCAGAAGTAGGCTTTGATCCTGCTCCACCATTCATTTTGATCATGGCCGATCATCAAATTCAATATCCTGATCCCCCACTTCCTCCCCATATCCCTTTAGCCCCAAGAGTTATAACCAGTTTCTTCTTGAAATTACACAATGCATTGGCCTCAACTACTTTCTGTAGTAGTGAATTCCACAGAGTAACCATTTTCTGGGTGAAGAAATTTCTCATCACTTCAGTTCTAAAACATTCCTTTGTTGTTTCTCCTGTCTAAAATGGGGGCATAAAATTCCTCACCTTGTATTACTGAGAAAGAACAGAACTGATCGATAAGTTGCAACTGAAACTCTGCCATCCAGATTTTTTGAAATGATTGGGGGCTGAGGCCACGGGAACAAAACATAAATGGATTGAGACACAATGGGTGGGATTTTCCAGCCGCGCTCACCCCCAAGATCGGAAAATCCCACCCACGGTCAATGGGCCTTCAGTCCGTGTCCCGCCTGCTACAATTCCCGTGGCGAGCAGGACGGTAAAATTCCAGTCATAGGATTCTTAGGACATTCAGTAAGAAAAGTCTGAAATGATGGTTCTGTCATCAACGATCTCTTCTTGTGAAACTTGCCTTTAGCTGCCCAGGCTCTAAGCTCTGGAACTCACTTTATAAAGGTCTCCACCTGCTTAATATCTGAAGCAGTTGGTTATCAGTCTCTGTGACTGCTCAGTATCAAATTCTCCTCCTGTTACTCAACTTGGGAGGTTAACGGAGCCCAAATAAATGCAAGTTGTTGCTATTGTCCAGTTAATTGGCTTTTGTACTCAAATTATAAAAACTCCCAAATGTTGCTCTAAAAGTATAACTATTTTGACATTCAGGCCTTTGCAAGACTTACCATAAACATAAAAATATAAGTTACACTACAAACATTTGTGTGCTGGTGTGAGCAGCAGCTGATGTAGTCAGGAGACATTCAGGCCTGAAACACGTCCAATTCCCGATCAGCAACGGATATCACCAGTTGAGCTGCTACAACCTATAGCAGTAGTGACACAGTGGTTAGCAGTGCTGCCTGGGGTTCAATTACTGGCTTGGGTCACTGTCTGTGTGGAGTCTGCATGTTCTACCTGTGTCTGCATGGATTTCCTCCAGGTGTTCTGCTTTCCTCCCATAGTCCAAATGACGTGCTGGTTAGGTGTGCTGGCCATGCTAAATTCTCCCTCAGTGTACCTGAACAGGCACCAGAGTGTGGCGAATAGGGAATTTTCACAGTGACTTCATTGCAGTGTTAATATAAATCTACTTGTGACAGCAAACTTTAAACAGTGGACTAGGAAAGGAGTACAACAAAACAAAAATCAATTTAGGATTTCTCCTTCACGTTGCTAGAGAGCGCACATTGGTGAAGATTAGATGTGAGAGAATAAAATCGAGTTCCATTGCTGCCGTCTGTGGTAGGCACGCACTGTACACGATCACGCTTAAACATAGAACATAGGAGTAGGAGAAGACCATTCGGCCCATTAAACTTGCTCTGCCAATCATTATGATAATGGCTGATTATCCAATTCATAGCCTGATTCCCACCTTCCCTCCATATCCTTTGATCCCCTTCGCCCCTGCTTCTTGAATACCTTTATTGTTTTGACCTCAACTACTTTCTGTGATATCAAATTCCACAGGCTGAGCACTCTCTGGGTGAAGAGCTTTCTCCCTAGTTCAGTCCTAAATTGTTTACCCTATGATCCTGATTCTGAACACTCCCATCATCAGGAACATCCTTCTTGCATCTGCCCTGTCTAGTCCTGTTAGAATTTCCTAGGTTTCTATGAGATCCCTTCTTATTTTTCTGAATCCAGCAAACATAATCCTAACTAACTCAATCACTCCTCACACATCAATCCCAGGAATCAGTCTGGTAAACGTTTTCTGCATTCCCTCTAGAGTAAGTGCAGGTCTGAGGTTAGGAATACTGTAGCGAGGAACTCACTTCCTGCCTCCCCAAAGCCTGTCCACCATCTGCAAGGCACAAGTCAGGAATGTGATGGAATACTCTCCACTTGATGGATGGGTGTACCTTCAACATCACTCAAGAAGCTTGACACCATCCGGATAAAGCAGCACCACATCTACAAATATCCATTTCCTCCACCACTGACGATCAGTAGCAGCAATATGTACTGTCTACAAGATGCACTGTATCAAAGATCCTTAGACAGCACCTTCCAAATCCATGACCACTTCCATCTAGAAGGACAAGGGCAGCAGTTACATGGGGACACCACCACTTGCAAGTTCCCCTCCAAGACACTAACCATCCGACTTGGAAATATATCGCCTTCCTTCACAGTTGCTGGGTCAAAATCCTAGAATTCCAAAGGCATTGTGGGTCAACCCACAGAACGTGGACTGCAGTGATTCAAGAAGGCAGCTCAGCACCATCTTCCCAAGGGCAACAATAAATGGTGGCCAGCCAGGGATGAATAAAATGAATAAAAAAAAAACATCCTTCCTCTGGTAAGGATACCAAAACTGCACACAATATTCTATATGTGGCCTTACCAAGGCCTTGTATAACTGCAGCAAGACATTCCTGCTCCTGCACTTGAATCCTCGCACTATGAAGGCTAACATACCAATCGCCTTCTTTACCCCTGTTGCATCTGCATGTTTACCTTCAGGAGTTTAACTGGGGGCGAGGTGCGTAACATCAATGGAACACTGGCTCTCTGTAAAGATTGGGCCCACCCCAACCACTCCAACAAAGAAGAAAATTGGCATAAAAAACCCTATAATCTTGATTCTTTTTTAACATAAAAGTATCACAAATTTTTCAATTGAGTAGATGCTGCAGGGTGAAAGGTTTGGCAGCCCACCTCACTTTGTACAGGTAATTCACTTTGTTTTTTTGATGACCTGCTTATACTTAATGCACATGGTATTATCAGCAAATGCCATAAGCAATGGGCGACTCTTAAGAAGTGTTTTAACTGTTATTCAAAACCCTGGAAGCCAGAAAGTGCAACAGGTTATTGAATATGAGACTACTTTTCAGAGGAGGCACAATAACAGTATTATGGAACATAGGAATTAGGAGGAAAAGTAGGCAAGTTCAACCCTTTGAGCCTGCTCCGCCACTCAATCAGATCATGGCTAATCTCAAATCCCTGGTCTCAAATCCACCTCCCCACCTGTTCCCTACATCCCCTTATCCCTGATATGGAAATATAGAAGCCACCATGAATGAGAATATTGTTATTATTATTATTACATGACAAACATCAGCTCTGTGTCGGGGAAGAAAAGAGCAAGACACAGGGACGGTTGTCAACGTGTTTTTAAAGTTTATTCACTAGTGTCACAAGTTGGCTTATATTAACATTGCGATTAATTTACAGTGAAAATTCCCTAGTTGCCACACTCCAGGTCCTAGTACACTAAGGGAGAATTTAGCATGGTCAATGTATCTTACCAGCATGTCTTTCTGGCAGGAAACCAGAGCACCTGGAGGAAATCCAAGCAAACACAGGGAAAACGTACAGACTCCACACAGACAGTGACCCAAGCCAGGAATCGAACCCGGGACTCTGATGCTGTGAGGCAGCAGTGCTAATCATTGTGCTGCCCCTGTTTAGTCAGGAAGCTGTGAGTAAAGGAAGGACTGGAGAAAGAGGAGGGTGGGTTATCTGTTGAATGGTGTCAAGGAGAATGTTGTACTGTTAGCATTAATAAGTGTGACAACTTTACCTGTAGGCAGTTCTACTCTACAGTATTCTGTCATCTTTTTAGTGCATATAGGACTAAAAATCCTATGGATAAGGTTCTTTGGCAAATGTCTCAATACATTTTAAACTCATTAAACTCCTGCATTAGCTTTGGTCTAATTTCACAGCTAAGTAATGGATTTGTCTGCATGCTTTGTACCCAGTTATAGCGTTAAGTGTTTTGAGGTCAATGTTCTATCATCTGCTGCCAGAGCTTTAAACCGCAAGATGTTAGTGTTTTTAGGACTGGTGGAACCAAAATAAGAGCCTGTGTCAAGAAATACCAGAATTTTGTAAATTGAAAACAAAAAGTGTCGAAAATACACGGGTCATTCTGTACTCATGCAGAAACTAATAGTTTCACCTTCTGGGTGTACATCTTCATCAGACCTACTGGTTTGTATTACTTCGCTGATGATATCTTGGTTAGATTCTGAACTGACTCAGTTCCAACACAAAATGAGGGCAGATTATCATCAAAACGGATCAGTTTGATCTAGCTGACTCTATCTCCTATTTAGTACATGTTTCAGTATCAGTATCATTGAAGAATGCATTAGATGGGGAGGACGAGATTTACAGCAATCTCACTGTTGAGTACAAACAATCCTGCTGCTTGCTATGACATAGAGTTAGATTATAAGATCATAAGAAATAGGAACAGGAGTGGGCCATTCAGCCCCCCGAGCATGGTCAATAGGATCACAATTGATCAAACATTCCTCACGTCCACTTTCCTGCCCTTTCCCCGTAACTCTTGATCCCCTTATTGATCAAAAATAAATCTATATCAGCCTTAAATATGCACAATTGCTGCAATCTTATTTTAAAAAATTCTAAGTGTGGAATGAACAAGAAATTGGGAATGTTTCAGACTTGTTTTGGGGGGCAGTTTTGAAAACGCAATCTTCTGCAAAAAAAACTCCTGCATTAGCTTTGGTCTAATTTCACAGCTAAGTAATGGATTTGCCTGCATGCTTTGCACCCAGTTATAGCGCTGAGTGTTTTGAGGTCAATGTTCTATCATCTGCTGCCAGAGCTTTAAACCGCAAGATGTTAGTGTTTTTAGGACTGGTGGAACCAAAATAAGAGCCTGTGTTTAGAAATACGTCAATGTGGGGGGTGAGGGGGGCCTTGCCGGTGACACTGGCTGCTGAACTCCAGGGGCGTCAATGTGCAGGTGCCCCATCTCCCAATATATTGAGAGATTGTTGCCCCCCGCCCCCACTTCCTTCCTACCCTGTAGAGTTCCCTCCCTCCCTTCCCTCCTGACTGTCACCCCTGTGGAGCTCCTTTTCTCTCCCATTCTATGGAACTCCCCTTTCCTCCCACCCCAGCAGGCTTCTCTCTCTCTCTCCCACCCCTGTGGAGCCTCCCCAAGATAGCTCAACTCCACTCTGTTTTCAAGCCCTTTGTATTCTCCCTGGCACAGTTATGGTGCCAGATTGGCACTACCCGACTGATCACCCAGGGGCTTCAATTGCCTCTGATACTCCCAGCAAGACCATCACATTAGTTTCCTTTGATGGGGACCGTATGTCATTCTCACGCCAGGAAGAATCTGGCCCAGTGAGGGGGTAAAGGTAAGTGAGCCCAGATGATAATGTCCGGGACTCTGTAATCACGAGTGAATGTTATTAATATTTAAATTGACTTGGGCACGAAGACAATTTCGCCAGAAAACAGTGCCCGGTATCATTGGGAGAGACAAAGGAAGGGGCACAAACTTGATTTTTTGCCTCTTGCCTTATTTTACAATCTCACTGAAAGTTGGGCGGGATGACGTCATAAGATCGCACCCAATGACTCTGCTTCCAAAGTTCTCTGTGGCAAGGATTTCCAAAAATTCACAACCCTCTGAGAAGAAATTCCTCCTCACCTCAGAATTAAATTGATGCTTTTTTATTCTGTGACTATGCCCTCTAGTCTTAGACTAGAGGGAAAACATCCCCTCAGCATTTGCCCTGTCAAACCACTTAAGGTTCCTATATGTTTCAATGAGATCACCTCTCATCTTTCTAAATTCCAATGAGTAGAGTCCTTTCCTTATAAGATAACCCTTTCATATCAGGAACTATCCCAAAGAGTTTTCCTGAACTGACTCCAACCTTTCCTTAAATAAAGGGACCAAAACTGCTCACAGTACTCCAGATGGGGTCCCACCACTAACTTGTACAGTTGCAGCAAGACTTCCCTACTCTCACACTCTAACCCCCTTGAAATAAGGACCAACAGCCTTCCTGATTATCTGCTGCATCTGCGTGTTAGCTTTCTGTGTTTTGTGTACAAGTTCCCCCAAGTCTCTTTGTGTTGCAGTTTTCTGTAGTTTTTTTTCCATTTAAATAATCCTCTGTTCTTTCATTCTCCCTTCCAAAATGAACAACTTCACATTTTCCCACATCATACTTCATTTGCCAACTTTTTGCTCACTGACTTAACCTATCAATATCTCTATTGTATCCCTCTCACAACTTGTCTTTCTACATATTTTTGGTTTGTCTAACATTTCGTTACAGTACACTTGCTTCCTTCCTCCAAGTCATAAATACGTAATATAAACAGTTGCGGTCTCTGCACTGATCTCTGTGAAACCCCACTGGTTACAGGTCACTAACTTGAAAAAGAGCCCCTTATCCACACTTTGCTGGTTCCTATTCATTGGCCAATTCTCTATCCTTGCCACTACACTACCTCCAACACCATGGACACTTATCTTATGATCTGACCTTTTATGAGATATGCTGTCAAACGCTTCTTGGAATATCCAAATACAATACATCTACTGATTCCCCTCCATCTACTCTGGTTGAGACTTCATTGAATAACTCTAATAAATTAGTCAGGCACAAGTACCCTTTATGAAGCCATGTTGAGTCTGTTTGATTAGATTATGATTTTCCAGATGTGAAACTATTAATAATTGATTTCAATATTTTTCCAACAACAAATGTTAGGCTAATCACCCTATCATTACGTGCTTTCTGCCTCCCCTTAAACTCCTGATTTTCTGATTCAAGTGGAAGAGGTAACTCTGAGCAACCTGAAGTTAAGTAAGAAGGTTAGTGTGTTACTAGTTCCATTGAAGGGATCATTTTGACAATGTCAAGCAAGTGACATAGTCATGTTGTGATTGAACAAGATTTCTTTTAGATTGATATGAAGGGTGGGGGTATGGAATGAGCTGCCAAGTAAAGTGGTGGAGGCAGGCACTCTGGAGTTATTTAAGAAATACTTAGATGGGCACATGAACAGAATAGGAATGGAGGGATATAGAAAACTGATTTAAAATAGGGATTATGAGCCTTGAGAGTCCCTGGGAAGTGTGTAAATAGATGATGATATTGATGTACTTGTTTTTATCCTACAGGTGTTTTGGTCCACTTGTTGTCTAACGAGGGGCGTACACGTGATGGGTCGTGAGGGGGCTGCTCTTGGATTTTTTTTTGAGAGTATCCTAGTGCTTCACATCATTAGTGTACGCTTGACCTGGACTATTTGATGGGCAACGCAACAGCTCAGTGACTATCGCTGTGCTGTGCAGGTATGTGGATTTGGGCCTGTGTCTGTGGGAGTTTGCGCATTCTCCCCGTGCTTGTGTGGGTTTTCTCCGCCTGCTCCGGTTTTCTCCCACATCCCAAAGATGTGATCTTAGGCTAATTGACAAAACAAATTCTTCCTAAATTGTCTCAAATTTGGTTTTTAATCCATAGATCTATAAACATGGACAGGGATCACAGGTAGAGGTGGGAACATCGGGGTGGCGGCACGGGCTCGTTGGGCCGAAGGGCCTGTTTCCCATGCTGTTTTGTTCTTTGTTCTTTGAAAGATTCTAAGCCCCTGATTTCTCATATAAAAATATTTACTTCATGGGAAGCACATTGTGGAAAGAAATACCCAGTGCTTCCTGCAGATGGAGAGAAAGACACTTGGGACTTGTGCCCAGATATCAGGAACACTGGACAGGCCAAGGAGCAGACTGTTAGGGAAATCCCTACTTCCTGAACATTCAAGTCAAGCTGAGGTGGTTTTACAACATCTGAGCATCTCATAAAGCAGTTGGTTTTTTCTCTCCGTAAAACCTAGGCTGGGACCATTCACCTTGAGGAATCTTCCTTCGCTCTGGAGGTTGGAGTCAGAGCAGGCATTGAAAGCAAAAAAGGGAACTTAAACATTGACAGAAAGTGATTTAGGTCAAATCCACATGAGCTCTGAAACTAGAAGGTGAAGTGGTTGCCTTGGACATGAGGCTAAATTTGCATAGCATCAAGGCGACCTAGCAAAATTAGAGTCAATGGGAATCAACGGGAAAGTCTGTCACTGGTGGAGACTTGTGTCACCTGACACAAAGGAAGATGGTTGTGGTTCTTGTTGGTCAATCAACACAGCTTCAGGACATCGCTGAGTACAAAAATTGGGAAACCATATTGCATCTTTAAAAAACCATGGTTATAGAACATAGAACATTACAGCGCGGAACAGGCCCTTCGGCCCTTGATGCTGCGCCGACCAATTAAGAAAAAGCAATGACCCTCTAACCTAAACCATTCCCTTTTCATCCATAAACCTATCCACTGACCACTTAAACGCCCCCAAACTTGGCGCATGTACAACTGCAGCAGGCAGAGCATTCCATACCCTTACCACCCTCTGGGTAAAGAACGTACCTCTGACATCTGTCCTATAACTACCACCCCTTAATTTAAAGCTATGTCCCCTCGTGCTAGTTTTCTCCATCTGAGGAAAAAGGCTATCACTGTCCACCCTATCTAATCCTCTGATCATCTTATATGTTTCAATAAGGTCTCCTCTTAGCCGCCTTCTTTCTAATGAAAACAACCTCAAATCCCTCAGCCTCTCCTCGGTCCTCAGTCTGTGTATTGTGTGCAGTTCTGATCACCATGCTACCAGAAGACATGGAAGCTTTGGAGACAGTGCAAAGAAGGTTCATCAGGATGTTGTCTGTTCGTGAAGGCATTGGCTATGAGGAGAGTTTGAATAAACCAGAATTGTTTTCACTGAAAACACTGAGGATGAAGGGAGGCCTGATAGGAGTCTACAAAATTATGAGATGCATAGACAAGGTGGATAGTCAGAGGCTTTTTCCTAGGATGGAAATGTCAATTACAAGGGGGCACAGGTTCAAGGTGAGAGGGGGAAGGTTTAAGGGAGATGTGCAGGGTAAGTTTTTCATGAAAGTGGTGGTACCTGGAATACGCTGTCAGAGGTCGTGGTGGAAACAGACACATTAACAATATTTAATAGGTATCTGGATGGGTACATGAAGAGGGAGGAAATAGAGGATGTGGACCCAATGAGGACAGAAAGTTTTTTTTTTAGTTTAGTTAGGGCAACATGATGGCACAGACTCGGTGAGCTGAAGGGCCTGTTCCCGTGTTGTGCTTTTCTTTATTCTTTATCATTTGTTCACTGAGGTGTTCCTCAGGGTAATGTCCTAGGCCCAACCATGTTCAGCTGTTTCATCAATGAATTCGTCTTCATCATGAGATCAGAAGTGGAGTCGCTCGCTGATGATTGCACACTGTTCAGCACTATTTGCAACTCCTCCGATACTGAAGCAGTCCAGATCCAAATGCAGAAAGAACCAGACAATATTCAGGCTTGGGCTGACAAGTGCCAAGTAACATTCACACTAAGCAATGACTATCTCCAGCAAGAGTGAATGTAACCATCATCCCTTGACATTGAATGGTATTATCATCACTGAATCCCACACTATCAACATCCGGGGGAGTTATTATTGATTAGAAACTGAACAGACTGGCCATATAATACTATAGCCATCAGAGTATGTCAGAGGTTTGGCATTCTCCGGCAAATAACTCACCTTCTAACTCCCTGAAGTCTGTCCACCATCTAAAAGCCACAAATCGGAGCGTGATGGAATGCACTTCGCTTGCCTGGATGGGTGAACTGCATCAATACTCAAGAACGGTGATACATTTCCAAATCAGATGGCGAGTGGCTTGGAAGGGAACTTGCAGATGTTTGTGATCCCATGTGTCTGCTGCCCTTGTCCTTCTAGATGGAAGTGAGCATGGTTTTGGAGGTGCTGTCTAAGGACCTTTGGTGAAATGCAAACTAAGTTGTTTTCTCTGGAGCAGTGAAGAGGAGACCTGATAGATAAAATTATTGTAGGCATAGATAGGATTGACAGTCAGAATCTTTTTCCCAGAGTTGAAATGTGTAATATTAAGGGGCATGCACTTAAGGTGAAAGGGGGAAAGTTCAAAGGAGATGTGAGGGGTAAATCTTTTACACAGAGAGTGGTAAATGTCAGGATTGGTAGTGCAGGCAGATATGATAGGGGTATTTAAGGGGCTTTTACATAAGCACATGAATATGCAAAGAATAGAGGGATATAAACCAAGGACAGGCAGAAGATATTAGATTAAGTTGGCGTCATGTTCAGCAATACTATGGGCTGAAGAGCCTATTCCTGTGCTGCATGTTATTATGTTCTATGAAAGTCAGTTGTGAAGAGGATATAAGGACTCTGCAAAGGAATATTGAAAAGTTTAGTGAATAAGGTAATTTTTTTAGCAGCTGTTGAATAATGTAGGTTCAAACGTGAGATCAGGTGTAATGCCTGTTCTTCCCAGCTTGGATTTCGACTGTCTCTTGTGGGGACCTTCAATTGGATTCCATTTGAATTGGTTTTTAGAGCAAGCAAGGAGATGGATCAAGAGCCTATCCAGTTCACTTTGCATTTATAGCTCTGAGCAAGAAACAAAATTAAAAAAACATAATAATATAAAAAGGTGAACTTGTCCATTTTGGCAGGAAGAATAGAAAATATTGTTTAAATGGGTGCAGAGGGATCTGGATGTCCTGGTACTTGCTTCACAAAAAAGTTAGCATGTAGGCACTGCAAGTGATTAGGAAGGCTAATGGAATATTGTCTTTTTTTATGAGGGGAAGTGAATATTAAAATAGGGTTGTTTGGCTCTAGGGGGTTGGTGGACCACATCTGGACCATTGTATGCAGTTTTGGTCTCATTATTTAATAAAATATATGAATGTATTAGAAATAGTTCAGTGAACGTTTACTTGATTGACACCTGGGTGGGGGAGGATTTATCTTACAAGAAAAGGTTAGATAGGCTGAGCCTGTATTCATTTGAGTTTATAAGAATGAGAGATGATCTTACTGAAACATCTAAGATCCTGAAGGGGATTGACAAAGTGGATACTGAAAGGTTGTGTCCCCTTTGGGAGAGACAAGACAAGGGGATACAGTTTAAAAATAAAGAGTCTCCCATTTAAAATGGAGATGAGGAGAAATATTTTCACTTTGTGAATCTTTAAAGCTCTCTTTCCCTCAGAGCAGTGGTGGTGGGATCAGTGAACATATTGAAGGCAGAGATAGATAGATTTTTGATTAACAGGTGAGTCAAAGGATACCAGGAGTAGTTTGGAAGATGTTGAGAATTGTGTGTGTGTGTGTGTGTGTGTGTGTGTGTGTGTGTGTGTGTGTGTGTGTGTGTGTGTGTGTGTGTGTAGGATTGGGGGGGGCATGTATGTGGGTGTGGGTGTATGTGGGTGTGTGTGTATGTGTCGGGGGAGGGTGTGTATATGAAAGGCTGGAATATTTTCACAAGCGTAAATAAAATAAGTTAATGAAATTACAGATTTTGTGGCATTTCAAACTTTGTTTATACTTGCAAGCAGCTAACTTGTATTGTGTCCAACTGGACCAACAGTGGTCAAACCAAACTGTAAGTTTACTTGTTAGCGCCATAAGTAGGCTTACATTAGCACTCCAATGAAGTTACTGTGAAAATCCCCTACTCGCCACATTCTCGCTTGTTCGGGTATAATGAGGGAGAATTTAGCCCATGCACCTAACCAGCATGTCTTGTGGGAGGAAACCAGAGCACCCAGAGGAAACGCAGCAAACATGGGGAGAATGTGAAAACTCCTGTGGGAATTGAACCAGGGTCCCTAGTGCTGAGACAGCAGTGCTAACCATGGGCTGGTGTGTGGATTTACATCAGTGCCTCTGTCAATATATCTTTTAAAGTATGGCTCCCTCCCTTTGTCAAAGACATCACGTTCAATATCTTAAAAAAAACTGTATTTTTGTAGTTTCTTTTTAGAAATGCTTCAAGATCTTGCTCATAAAGCAGCAACAGAACAAAGTGATTGAGATAAAAGGGAGCAACAAGTCAAAAATCCTACCCACTTACCTGTTCTGCATTATGGCTGCTTGAGAAAGCAGGAATATATTTTTGCTTGGCTTTCTATATTCTTTGAAATATAATAGTCCTCACTTTAATCTCTTTATGTATTTTCAGTTAAATGCCTATCATTACATTCAGGTAACTAATGTTGAAGGAAATGTCAATGTCAACTCCCTTGCTTAATGGGTCTTTTCATATTCTCATTCCACACGGTCTCATTTAATTGTCAATACTGATTCAGAAACACCCAACAAAGGTATTGATTCTCATCACATAACAAGTTCAACTGAACGGCTGGGAGGCTGTTTTGCGTCATTTATTATATCTGAGAACCAGGACTAACAAGACGAAGCTAAAATGTCAATTAGGCTTGGCTTTTAGCAACATGCAAATTGAGGCCACATTTGGATTATGAGCTAGTTATGTCCATCATTGCTTGACGGTTGTAGAATGGCAGCTGGATCTTTTATTAAAATTCACTTGTGGTTGGAAGTCTACATTCTGTGGGAATTGCAGACTTAGCTTCAGAGATAAGGTCATGCTCAATCTACATGTTTCATTCTTTTTTAAAAGAAGTATTTATGTAACATGTGGCGATGCCAATCTGAAGTAAACACTTTGTACATTAGTGCCTTTATGGTTCAAACTTACCCCAAGGCATAAAGAGTAAATGCAGGCAAAGCTGGTTCCAAAGCAAATTACTGCTGCACTTTGCTTAGAAATGAATGCCGATCTAATCTTTTAATTTGCCTTTATGTCGGCGTTCATGTTTTTACAAGTTTCCTGTAACTTGGAAGCACTAAATGATGCTGGGCTCACTATTTACAGGCACAACCAGATCAGAGGCTTCAGAGGCATGTCCTACTTAAGACATGTTTGACTTAAGGCATGTTCAACTTAAAACATGCTCCACTTAAGACATGTTTTACTTGAGATGTGTTCTCTACTTAAGACATGTTCTATTTAAGACAAGTTCTACTTAAGATACTAAGAAGTCTCACGACAAATAGGTTAAAACCCATTAGGTTTATTTGGAATCATGAGCTTTTGGAGTGCTGCTCCTTGAAGGAGTTTATTTGGTGGCACGAGCTTTTGGAGTTTTCAGAACAGCGCTCCAAAAACTCGTAATACAAATAAACCTGTTAGACTTTAATCTGGTGAGACTTCTTACTACATCTATCCCTGTCCAATGCTGACACTCTGCATCATGTCTACTTAAGACTTTCAACTTAAGATATATTCAACTCAAAACATGCTCCACGTAAGATATGTGCAACTTAAAATATGTTATATTTAAGACTTATTCCACTTAAGATATAAAAACAGAAAATGCTGTAAAATCTCAGCAGATCTGACAGTATTTATAGAGAGAGATTAAAGCCAGCATTTTGAACCTAAATGACTCTATTCGCTCTCCACAGATGCTATCAGACTTGCTAAGATGTTCCAGCATTTTCTGTTTTTATTTCAGATTCCAGCATCTGCAGTATTTTGCTTTTATCCACTTAATACATGTTCTACTTAAGACATGTTTGATTTAAATATGTTTTACTTAAAGACAAGTCCAACCTAAGACATGTTCTGCTTAAGGCTGTGTTTAAATTAAACTGTGTAGCTAAAATATTTTATGAAAAAAAATCAGAACCAACATAAGAGATTTTTCTTTTGTTGTTCCATTGTTTGTAATTGTATTTAACAGGCATAGGTTCCATATTCATTGATTCAATTAAAAAGAGCTGGAGGTTTGGGGAAAAAAATATCAGTAAGCAGAAAATGACAATGAAAGATGATTCTCAGAATCCTGTTGCATCACTGCACTTCACAGTATTTTCAGAAGTTACTGTTTTTCTTGACAGGTGGGCAAACCCAGCTTCATGTGATGAACTGAAGACTCAAATCAAAATCACCATGGAACAGAGCTCACTCCAGGTACGTGGAAATCAGAGCAAACATCAAAGGAGCTGCCTACAGTCAATGGCCTCTTAAAGAGACATGTCAGAACCAAGTCTCTCCTCTAATCCCTTGTGAAGCGTTTTGCAAAGTCTCAGCCAAGTTACTAAGACAAGCCACGTGACCAAAAAGAAATGTGACCTGTCCTCCTCATTGTGACTGCTACATGACAGCTCTCTGTGCAGGACAATATTAACAACAACAAAAATATACAGCCAAGTGAACTGGTTATTGATTGCAAAGAAAGGAAAGAGAAAATAACAATAGAAGGAAAGCATTTTTGTTGTAAAGTCAGTTTATTAATATAAGGATTCTTCCTCTCTTTGATTTCTATTTTCATCATGTAGATTCATTCCATGAGGAAAACTCAACAATTTCTATTGACTGACTTGGTTTTCGTGAAACTTTCAGAAAGCAAGTGCAGGTTTTCGCTGTGTTTGGTTATGGGGGCAGCTTTCATTTCCCATCTTGTACACATTCGGCTTGTCAGCTGAGATTTAAGGAATTAAGGGGGAACTTCTGCACCCAAAGGACTGTGAATCTGTGAAATTCCCTGCCCAGGGAAGCAGTTGAGGCGACCTCATTGAATGTTTTTAGGGCAAGGAAAGATAGATTTTTGAACAGGAAAGGAATTAGGGGTTATGGTGAGCGGGCAGGTAAGTGAAGCTGAGTCCACTAAAAGAGCAGCCATGATCCTATTGAATGGAGGAACAGGCTCGAGGGGGCAAATCATGCCCCTAGTTCTTACGTTCATATGTTCTTATTTCCAGACATCTCAGGGGCGATTTTCAACCTGTGTTTGCCAACACAAAGCATAGTCACAAGGGTTGAGAATTTGGAGAGAATAGGGAAATAGAGAGTGATTTCCCCACCCCTTGCTGGTGACGTCATGAGGTTCATAAAATTATAGAATTCCAACAGAGCAAAAGGAGGCCATTCAGCCTATCAATTCTACACCAACTCTCCAAAAGAGCATCTTACACAGCATCAACCAGTTCTATCCCCATAATCCTGTGCATTTATTACAGCCAATCCAATTAACATACATATCTTGGGACACTAAGGGGCAACTCAGCATGGCAAATCCACCCAACTGCAAGCTTTGGATGTGGGAGGAAACTCAAGCACCTAGCAGAAGCTCAAGAAGACATGGGGAGAATGTGCAAATGCCAGTCACCCAAGGCCGGAATCGCACCCAGGTCCCTGGTGCAGTGCCATGCAGCAGGTTCACCTAGACAGCCTCACAGTAACATCTTCTGCCCTCTACTCCCAGGTCCCATCTAACTGACTGCTAGGGATCACCATTGTGCATGGGCCTGATCTTCCAATGGATTACATACAATAGTATAGAATGCATTGGAAGATTTTCACTTCCTCATTCCCTTAGACATCACTTCCCCCATCTGTTTCCTCCCAATCCAATTGTTCCTGCGATCACACCTCCACCTCCTTCCCTCTGGCCTATCACCACCCCCATTCACCCTTCCCCCTGACTGATTGCCACTCCTATTCACCCCTCCCCCTGGCAGATCTCCTCCCCCTGCTCAGAGGCTCCTAATTGATCACCACCCCCATTCTCACCAGCCACTACCCCTCCCACTTGACTAATAGCTGCCATTCACATCATCTTCCGGTCAATTGCTGCCTCGATGATTCTCCCATTGCAGAGTGTTCCCCACATATTATCCCTCCTTCAGGTCCCACCTCTCCACTTAAGCCCTGCTCTCTCCCCTTAGGCCCCACCCCTTGGCACTGCCCAGTGGCAACTGCCAGGCTACCAGGTTGGCAGTGCAAGGGTGCCCAGTGGGCAGTGCCAGGTGCCAGGCATGTTTATTGCCATGCAATTAAAAACTCAGTTGCTGCTGATTCTGCACACTCTAATATTTTCATTTACAGTTAGAGTGAGGAAAGTAGGCAATTAGATCAAGTTCATGTCTTAAAATGGATTTTGCTACAGCTTCCATAGTGGCTACAGCAGTACCCCACATTGAGGAGCAGGATATCACTGACAGCAACTTGCAGGTTCCTGCAGTTAACTCTGTAGGTGTGGTTGCCAGAGTGGCTGACAATTTTACACAGTAATAACACTGCGTGCTGATATCTTCATACGATTACTACAGGAAAATCCTGGCCAATGAATGGCTTCCAGTTTTGCAACGAGCCCCTCCCATGATCCGATTAAAGTTAGTCTCCAAAGAGACTAAATTTAATCGAATTATGGGAGGGGCTCATTGGTTTTAATCAACATAAAATGTATAAAATGAAGGGATCCTCAGGTGGTTTTATGGTATTACTTATACTGCAGAAGAAAATTATTGCAGAAATTTATAGCAGGGGCATTTATTTATAGTCTGTGTCTATTGTACAGGCAAGTACTGAGCTCTGGGGAAAGTAATAGATTTAATGCTGACAGACAAAGGTGTTCTTTGAGGCGTGAGGTGAATTAAATGCCCATCCAAACTCACCTTCCCATAATAATACCCATTCATTTCAATTTCAGTTGGAGAACTGTATGACTATCCCATGTCTAGTGGTGGTGTAATGGCACTATCGCAAGACTATTAATCCACAAACTCAGCTAATGTTCTGGGGACTGGGATTTGAATCCCACCACAGAGCTGGTGGAATTTGAATTCAATAAAAAATATCTGGAATTGAGAATCTACTGATGACCATGAAACACTTGTTGACTGTTGGAAAAACCCATCTGGTTCATTCATTTCTTTAGGGGAGGGAAAACGCCATCCTGGCCTGCATGTGACTCCAGAGCCACAGCAATGTGGTTGACTCTCAAGTGCCCTTCAAGGGTAAGTAGGAGTGGGCAATGGAATGAACAAAAAAAATCACTTAATCCCCTGTGGACAAGATTTCTTTGCTGCATCTAAGAGGACACCAGTTATCAACAATGCTTCATGTCCATTTTTTCCATAAATAGCATAGTAGAGGGATTGAATTTTGGAGCCAAGATGTCATGTTGCAACTGTACAAAAGTCTGATGTGGCCGCACTTGGAGTATTGCGTACAGTTTTGGTCGCCACATTATAAGATGTGGAGGCATTGGAAAGGGTGCAGAGGAGGTATACCAGGATGTTGCCTGGTATGGTGGGTAGGTCTTATGAGGAAAGGCTAAGGGACTTGAGGTTATTTTCATTAGAGAGAAGAAGGCTAAGAGGTGCCCTAGTTGAGGCATATAAGATGATCAGAGGTTAGATAGGGTGGACAGTGAGAGTCTTTTTCCTCAGATAGAGATGGCTATCATGAGGGTACATAGCTTTGAATTGTGGGGTGATAGTTATAGAACGGATGTTAGAGGTGGGTTCTTTACTCAGAGGTTAGTAAGGGCATGGAATGTCCTGCCTGCCTTCAGCAGTTGTAGACTTACCAACTTTAAGGGCGTTCAAATGGTCAGTGAATAGGCATATGGATAGCATTAGAATAGTTTAGGTTAGAGGGTCATAAGATTGGTTCCATTGGTTGGCACAACATCGAGGGCTGAAGGGCCTGTACTGCGCTGTAATGTTCAATGTTCTAGCGCTTCTCAATAGAATCTTAGACGTTTACCAATAAACGTTCAATTGAAATGTAACCGGAACCCAATTATCAAAAAATAAGTTCAAAGCTACACTTTTGTAAGTTCATGTATCCATGGAACATTCGTGTTAAAGGTTTGCTTCTAAGAGGCTTCTTTGTAGCTATTAAATACTTAAAGAGCGGCACATGACACATTAATTAGCACTGCTGCCTCATAGCACTAGGGACTCGGGTGCAATTCCAACCTCAGGTGACTGTCTGTGGGAGTTTGCGTGTTCTCCCCAAGTCACCCAGGTTTCCTCCGGGTGCTCAGGGTTCCTCCCACAGTTTAAAGATATGCAGGTTAGGTTTATTGGCCATGCTAAATTGCCCCTTAGTGTCAGGGGACCAGGAGGATAAACACGTGAGGTTACGGGGATGGGGCCTGGGTGGGATTGTTGTTGGTGCAGACTCAAAAGGTCGAATGGCCTCCTTCTGCATCTTGAGGATTCTATGAAACACAGCGTCAATGGGATTTCACGGCATTTCTGGTGAAAAGCAACAGCTGAGTGGGCACAGCTGTGGGAGATTTCTTACAGGGTTGCCAATGGCAACTGAGATGCACATTTTACTCAAATTGTACCGGCTGTTGCTGGAAGCACAAAACAATTTCAAAGAATTGGCGAATTCTGAGCAGCAGATTCCTATTGGATCTAGCGTATCCTCCAGCAATCCCTCTTCACCAAGCTCTGCATTTCAATCTCTATTCACAAAGGGAATGAATCCCAGATGATAACATTGTCTAAGAAATAACTCTGAACCCTAACCCTGCCTCACAGTAGGGTCCTTTCCAGTTTATAAGCAAGCTTCTCAATAAGTGATGGCCAGAAGCTTGTAACCCAGGCAAGATAACAGACAAACATTTCATTCAAATGTTCATTTTAAAATGTACCTTCTGCTGGTGGGTCATGGAATGGGAGAGATGAAATGTAGAGTGTTTGTAACTACAATTGGTAGCAATAACATCACAGGCACCAAATGAGTTTCCTTGTTCATGATGCCATCAAATTCTTCTCATGACTTCTTGACTGTTTCAGTCATGCCAGGATTCAGATTGGGATCAAACACTGATTGCCCTCAATCATCAGTGAGAAGATTACAGGTAATTGTCAAGTCACCATAGTCCAGGGTGACCATAGGCTGCTCTCCGCTTTGAGGGGGAGAATCCTACAGTGCAAAGAGGCCATTTGGTCCATTGAAACTGCACCCACCACAATTCCACCCAGGCCCTATCTCCATAACCTAGCTAATCCTCCTGACACTAAGGGACAATTTAACATGGCCAATCCACTTAACCTACACATCTTTGGACAGGTGGTGATTTAACCTGAAGGTCACCACACCTCAGGCGAGGGGCAAGGTTGAGAAACCTTAGCCGGTACAGGAATTGAACCCACGCTGATGGTGTCGCTCTGCATCACACAGCCAATTCAGCTAACTCACTCCCAGAAGGCCATATCATAATAATAAAATAATAATGTACAATAATAGCAAAATATTGCAGTGCTGGAAATCTGAAGTCAAAACAGAATGTGATAGAAATACTCAGCAGCTCAGGTAACATCTGCAGAGAGAGAGAGAGTTAATGTTTTGAACTCAGTATGAATATTCTTTGGAACCATATCCATTCTCCTCAGGCCCATCACAAACTCTGTCCCATTGCAAGTGATGCCCTTGGTCATTTTCTCATTCTGAAACTGACAATCTGAAAGCTTGCTTCCTTGAGCTAAGTTTCAGACTGCTTATCCTCCATCAGAAATAACAGGAATTTGCAACCCTGCAATGTTGCTGGACCCTTGACTCAGTCCCAGTATCATTGAAACCTTCATTCATTTACACTTTAACCACTCATCAAGCCTCCTTTCACAGTGCCTTCCAAAGTTAGTTGATAAGTATATGGAAGAGAAGGGAATGGTTTAGTTTGGAGGGGCATTGCTTTTTATATTGGTCGGCGCAACATCGAAGGCCGAAGGGCCTGTTCTGTGCTGTAATGTTCTATGTTCTATGTTCTAAACATAAAGCTTCTACCATCTTGAAGGCCAGGGATAACATAAGCATGGGAACATTAGCACATAAAATTCCCCTCCACAATGTCCTGATTTAAAACTATACCCCTCTTCTATTACTGTCGACAGTTCAAAGGCTTGGAAATCCCACCCTCAGAGCACTGTGGGTGTACTTACCCCAGGTGGGCTGCAACAATTCACAAAGGTAGTCCCCACCACCACCTTCTCAAGGGTAGTTAGGGATGGGCAATAGATGCTAGGAGCCAGTGATGCTCACATCCTGTGAACAAATAAAAGAAAACAGAATCACTTCCAGTGTTAGCCAGCTCTTTGTTAGTCTTTTATTCACACTCCTCCAGAAATGGCAACTTTTTAACATGCTGCTGCTATTGGTCATATCCTGTACCAAGTCTGATTGCTCTGGGTCAGCTCTATCTTCATTAGCCTGCAATGGCTTCATCAAAACATGGACACACACAGAGATCTGGGAGCACAGGTCCACAGATCCTTAAAAGTGGCAGCACAGATGGAAAGATGGTGAAGAAAGCATATGACATGCTTCCTTCCTCCATCGGCTGGGGCAGCGAGTATAAAAGTTGACAAATTATGGTACAGTGATATAAAACATTGGTTTGGCCACATTTGGAATATTGTGTCTAATTCTGGTGACTACACTACCAGAGGGGCATGAAAATATTGGAGAGGTTACAGAAAAAATTTACCAGCATGTTGCTTAGTATGGTGAGTATTAGCTATGAAGTGAGATTGATTAAACGGGGATTGTTCTCCCTGGAAAGATGGAGATTGAGTGTTTATAAAATTGTAATTATAAATTATATATAAGTTTATGAAATTATGAGGGGCATAGATAAGGTGAACTTTTTCCCAGGGCAGAAATGACAATCATAAAGGAGCACAAGTTCAAGATAAGATGGGAAAGGTTCAGTAGAGAGGTGCAGAGGAAGTTTTTTTTTACAGAGGGTGGTGGGGGCCTGGAATGTACTGCCAAATGAAGTGGTTGAGGCAGACACATTAGTGACATTTAAGGCTTATCTGAATAGACTCATGAACAGGTGGGGAATAGAGATATGCATAGAGGTGTACAGGTGGTTGGTCCAAATGGGGCAATGTGATAGGTGCAGGCTTGGTGGGCAAAAGGGCCTGGTTCTGTGCTGTATTGTTCTTTGTTCTTTATTAAAACCTTAAATCCATGGAATTTAAATCCACTAAGGATTCATTCTGTGATCTCCGACCCCTCCATATCTGCAACACTTATTTCATCTAACTCTGGTCTTTTGTGAAATTCCTTTCACCAAACCAATCATGGGAAAACGTTCAGACCCTTGTCAAGGAATTACCCTCTTGAACGTCACTGGGTGGAATTTAATAAAGGGTTCCTGATGGTGAGACTGAAGAACAATATAAATTTATAAACTTATATAACTTATATACTTTATAAACTGAAAAACAAAGAAAAACACAGCACAGAAACAGGTCCTTTGGCCCACCAAGTCTGCATGTTGTCTTACTTAGACCAACCATCTGTACACCTCTGTGTATACCTCTATTCCCCGCCTGTTCATGTAATCTATCTAAATAAGCCTCAAATGCCACTTCTGTTCATGTATTGGGTGCCGCAGTGCGTGCTGTGAGTTGGTGCATCAGGCAGGTACCACATATATAATCATACCGCAGGAATGGGACAGCAAGTACCTGCCCCCACCATTAAGCTGTCAGAATTTCATATCTGGACTGGCTATATAAAGCTAGTCTCTGCACTCATCCCCCCTCTGGAGGAAGCTGTAATCAGTTTAGAAGCAGGTTCTTCATCTGCATGGCCATTTACAATACTTATATACAAACTGCAGCCTTGAAATCATTTGAAACTTTCCTGTAATTGACCCCCATCAATGCTCCATTTCACCTAGAACGTCATATTCTTGGATGCCCATCACACTTCCTGTGGATAAGCAGCTTAGATCTCTCTGTTCTTCTGAGCTTTTGACTATCCTGTTATTCATTGAGTACTCCCATTGTCTTGTTACTCCTTCCAAAGTGCATCACCTCTACTTTCAGGGTTTATCAGGTCTTTTGTCAAAGATCTGCCCATCTGACCAACCCATCTATATCTTCCTGCAACCTAAGACTTTCTTCCTCGCTGATAATCACCCTGCCAATCTTGGTGTCGCCCCCAACTTACTTATCGCCCCACAACCTCACTTATATAGTTTATATATATCACAAACAATAAAGGAACTAGTACTGAATCCTGTGGCACAGCAACTGGACAGCAATCTCCAGTCACACAAACATCTTTCTACCACAACCTTCTGTCTCCTGCCACTAAGCCAGCTTTGGATCCATCTTGCATATTTATCCTAGGTCCACATTCATTTACCTTCTTTATCAGTCTCCCACATGGGACCTTGTCAAAGGCTTTGCCTTTAGTTGTTAAGTAGACTAGGGGGATGTTTTCTCTAGATTACTTTGGCCAGATCCTGGCTTATTCCCATAAAATTTACCTTCCTCCAATCCAAAACCTTTTTTTTTGCAGACTATTTCTCGCTTTTCCTTGTTGTCGCTATCACTTAAATGCTCCCCACTGCCACCTCGAACATTTATCTGACTTCATTCCCCAAAATTAGATCCAGCACCATGCCATCTTTGTTGACCCTTCTATATATTGACATAAAAAGCTCTCCTGATTAGAACATAGAATAGTACAGCATAGTACAGGCCCTTTGGCCCTCAATGTTATGCTGAGCTATGTCTAAACCCAAGATCAAGCTATTCCATTCCCTAAATAGACTACAAGAATTCTGCCCCATCTAAATCCTTGGATGACTAAGGATTTAGTCTATGACTATACCAATTAATGGTATACACTATGACTATTCCAATTAATGTTTGGGTAGTTGAAATCCCCTAATATTATTATTATTTTTATTCATCTCAGTGAATTGTGACATTGTGTCTTCAAGAAATGTTTTTTAAAATCATATTCATTGCAGCTCTCACAACCTGAGCTTATTTCAGTGATGCCAAGTTGTCTGTAGAAGCCCTTTTATTGCTCCTTCAGTGACTTAAACGGGGCTTGTTTATTTTTACTCCAGAATCTTTTATGACCCTGCTTGTTAGGAGGAAGGTCATGTGTTTTGGACAGTTCCTTTTTCCTTCCTAGAGAACTTAAGGTTTCATTTTCTGTTTTATGGCAGCAATTCAAGCTGAAAAGAAATGTTTCTTTTGCTCACTGATTTTGGAAATTCTGCTGGTTAGCTGAAAACCAGGCTTCTTGCCTCTCTGGAATAGAGAAACTGCTGTTGGTGGCTCAACCAGAGTCTCTCCCTGGTGTTCTGACTCCAAGTGTGCCTGTGTATATCTGAAGGGACTACAGCATTCACCCAAAGCACTCAGTCCCAGTATCATATTTTTGCTGTGTTAAACCTGCGGAAAGAACTTTGTCATGGGAAGTTTTGTTTGATCGGATTATTTTAGATATATTTGTTAAGGATTAAAAGTTATCGTGGTTATTTTCTTTCTGTTTGTAATTGATAAAAGTTATTGCTGATTTTCGTTCCATACCTGTTAACCATATTCTTAAATAAACTTTATTTGATAAAAAAAATCTTCCTAGTGGGTCAGTTGAATCATACCCTAGGTGAAGCATATCATGTTATCCTGACCAATCCCAAGCGCAAAACTAATGATCTTAGGCAGGCACCACAAAACACTTTCTGACCTGAATTATAACAGAATTGTCTTCATATCTGCTCCTCCATTGACCACTGTCAAGGAGCTTATAACCAGAGTGTACGGAGAAGCTGAGAATTGTGTAAATCCACCCCTCCACCTGCCCCCCAACATCCAGCTGAATGAATCACTTTGAATGTATACTGTGAATATTACATTCAACGCAATTATACTGGAGCAACTCAAAGTGCAATATGACCAATGTAGAAAACTTGGACATCATCGCTTTCTGTGATGGTCATTTTGAAATCTTTTGTAACGTTCTTCTAGATACTTTATAAGTCAAGTATACGTTTGCAACACAAGACGGTAGTGAAGGTGGTCTGGATGGAAATCAGTAGCTTGATTGATTTCTCACCCTGTTTTCTTTCCCATTAAAGTCAGTGACTCTGGTATAAAAGCCCTTTCGCCACCGTCTGGTTCACACCTTATCCAAAGAGAAATCTCACCCACATTTTGTGTGTTCCCAACACAGAGTCTGGACTCAGGTAAGGGCTGACTGCAGCCACGCCCTGCAATGCAAAAAGAAAAGATGGAGGAGGGAGAATATTTGTCATAGGATTTCAGAATTGCTTCAAACTGTAATGTTTGCTCAGTGAGAACTAGGACTTATTCTTTGATAAACAGAAACTATTGCTAGGTGTAACTATTAAATGCTGCGCGTCCTATTTTGTGCTTTGGAATACAGTGTGTTCATTGTTTAGCAATCAGCGTTATATCACCGTAAAGAACACTTGAACTAACCGCAAAATACAATATCATCTTTCATGCCCAGAGGCACATTATAATTGTCTTACTAATATGCAAGTCACTCAGCTAGATTTGCATTCGAATCATTTCAGACCCAGAGTTAAAGCCAGCGTCAAGTCTAGTGGAAGCTGTGTGCTCACCACGGACGTTTTATCTCTTTCAAGTTTGCTGCTCAGATTACTGCCGGCACAGTATGACTGCATCTGCTAATGCAACCACAAAGCGCTAGTGCTGTCTCTACCCGTTATGGACAAGTCATTGAATTATCAGTCAATTATGCTGTGCTCAGACTCAGCGAAATTTAGATAATTCCCAGTTGTGAAGTTTCTCAACACAAAGCACAGTGCTTCTAAGTAAAGTATTTTCCAGTAAAATCATCTCTAATTGCACTCTCTAGATTTGAAAATAAAGCAGTTGATAGTCGAATCGTTTCAACTTTTAAATTATGTAAATTGTCCATATTTGCAGCACTTGTTCATTGTACAAGGAGGTAATGGGCGGGTGATTCCAGAACTGGTATGAGACAAACGCCCATTGTTTGAGTCACTTCATGAGTCACTTCATTCATACAAAGTATATTAAAATAATTTATCCTGCAGATGGAATTTCCTGCTGTTCAATCACAAATAATTTCTCAATGAACCTGCTATAACCACATCACAGCTGGTAATCTTGATGGATCAACATCTCTGACCATCGATCAGGAATGTGACTCTATTTATGCTGACAACTACAACTGCCTGTAAGAATCACCATCCCAACCGCAAGAGGGCACATTGTATCGATAGCACGGGTAGAACAGTGTGATTTCAAAGTTTGGTTTCAAAGTTTATTTATTAGTGTCACAAGTAGGCTTATGTTAACACCGCAATGAAGTTACTGTGAAAAGCCCCCAGTTGCCACATTCTGGGGTCTGTTTGGGTACATTCAAGACAAATTTAGCATGGCCTAATTAGTGGCAGGAATTCGGACTGCCCGAAGGAAACCCACATAGACATGGATAGAATGTACAAATTGTCTTAGCTATGAGGAGAGATTGGGTAGAGTGAGGTTGTTCTCCCTGGAAAGGCAGAGAATGAGGGGAGACCTAACAGACGTGTACAAAATTATGAAGGGTATAGATAGGGTGAACAGTGGGAAGCTTTTTTCCAGGTCGGAGGCGATGATCATGAGGGGTCATGGGCTCAAGGTCAGGGGGCGAGGTATAACTCAGATATCAGAGGGACGTTTTATTACACAGAGACTCGTGAGGGCCTGGAATGCACTGCCAAGTAAGGTGGTGGAGGCAGACATGCTGGCATCGTTTAAGACTTACCTGGATAGTCACATGAGCAGACTCAGAATGGAGGGATACAAACGAATGGTCTAGTTGGACCAATGAGCAGCATAGGCTTGGAGGGCCGAAGGGCCTGTTTCCTGTACTGTTCTTTGTTCTTTGTTCACATAGACAGTGACCCAAACCTGGAATTGAACCTGGGTCCTTGGCACTGGTGAGGCACGATGTGGATATGCCAGCATTGGACTGGGGTAAACACAATAAGAAATCTGACAACACCAGGTTAAAGTCCAACATATTTATTTGGTAGCACAAGTCACTGGCTTTCAGAGTGCTGCTCCTTCATCAGGTAAGTGGGAGTTCAGTTCACAAACAGGTGAGGCAGAAGTGCTAACCACCATGCTGCTCCAAGGTATCAATGTAAGATGGTAGTTCAAAACTATTCAAGTCTCATTGGCACTGTATATAGTGCAACATAATACTCTCAGTAATGATTACTACTTTGAACTTTTTCTTCAATGTCAATGCTTAAATAATATATTGAAATATCCTATCACTTACTTGGCACAAGTTTGTTTCTAAAAACTGATGTGACAGGATTGACGGTTTTCATATTAATCTCTTGCTCAAGAAGTTGTATTTAAATTATAGTAATCTAGTGGTCCCTCTGTAGGGCAGCAGAGGTGGTACAACTCAATAGTCTTCAATGTTTTCCCACTGCTGCTGAGTGCACAGCACAGGGACTTGCACATATGTTCTCCAGACAGAGGACTGAGTGGGCGAGCAGGGAGAGGGGCGGTTACAGGCCACAAAAAAAAAACAAAGCCACACAGAATATCCAACTGTTCAGTTCCAGCTTTCAACAATTAATGGAGTCACAAGAACTGAAGTACTGTAGGAATAGCAGGATGGTTCCCTGGAAAAAGTACAGTTTGGTGCGGGTGGGTTTCATCACAACACATGGCCTAAGCTTATTCCAGCAGAACAATCAGAGCGACTCAGGATGTGACACGTTTGTGCCGCCTCACAGTGTCAGGGACCCGGCTTCGATTCCTGGCTTGGGTCACTGTGCAGATTCTGCACATTCTCCCCACATCTGCGTGGGTTTCCTCTGGGTACTCAGGTTTCCTCCCACAGTCCAAAGATGTGCAGATTAAATGTATTGGCCATGCTAAATTGTCCCTTGGTGTCAAGGAGACTAGCTAGGGTAAATATATGGGGTTATGGCGATAGGGCTTGGGTGGGATTGGTTGGTGTAGACTCAATGGGCTGCAAGGTATGATTCTATGAATTTATTTAGCTATAATAATCAGAAACTTATTTACATGTACCAGATGTTTACAGAGTTGAACAACACATTGTCCTTTTATCTAAATACATACTAGAGACATTATTTAATCACAGACACTCTACAAAAGGAAACCATTCAGCCCATCGAGCCTGCACCAACAACAATTCCATCCAGGCCCTATCCCCAAATGCCACAAATTTACCCTGCTAGTCCCCCTGACACTAAGGGGCAATTTAGTATGGTCAATCAATCTAATCTGCACATCTTTGGAGTGTGGGAGGAAACCTTCACAGACACAGGGCGAATATGCAAACTCCACACGGAGAGTGATCTAAAGCTGGGATTGAACCTAGATCCCTGGCATCGTGAGGCAGCAGTGCTAAACACTGTGCCACCATGTCGCCTATTTAAATGTAAACTATTATCACTTTTAGGGTTGTCAATGTTTTATAAAGAGGGAAAGAAGTCACTTTGGGGAAAGCATTAAACATTCTACTGTTTAACCAAGAAGTGTCCAGTGTTATTTCTTTTTACAATTGATTACCAATATAAGGGAAACATTTTCCACTTTAATGAGATGGATCAGGTCATTTCACTTACACCTTTCCTTAGTTCTGGGGAATGAGCCCGGCCGGGTGGTCAATGATTCATAGGAGAGAACTCGGGAACAGAGACCACAATTCAGTAAGCTTTAAAGTACTGATGGATAAAGATAAGTGTAGTCCTCAAGTGAAGGTCGGTGCAGGTTTGGAAGACCGAAAAGCCTATTCCTGTGCTGTAATTTTCTTTATTCTTTGTTCTTTAGCCCCAACATCACGCAGCACAACACGAGACATACATCCTTTCTGCCTCAGCTGGATTTGAACGCCTGCTGCAGAGGTTAAAAAGAAAGTCACCCCTCCATTCAGCCTCTTGTTTAGTCAAAGGAATCATGGGATCCAGCATCTTCTCTCTATAACTATAAGCAGCTGCTTCAATGGCCTCTGATGGTTGCTTCATGCTTTGTGTGCACTATTAATACTTACATTCCTGATTTTGTCTTCGCGCTGGGAAAGAAAACATATTTTGAAGTTTTATCCCTGATATCAACAGTAACTATTTAAGAAGCCATAAATCAAATGCAAAGTAAAGATTTTTTAATTCTGATCTTGAAGGACAACTCACTAACCCTATGCTAACCTGATATTTTTCATATCTCTCATCAGATATCTTTATGGTATCTCCAAATTAGGTTGCCAATTGATGCTCAGTTAACATGTGAAGTGCATGTTTCTCATGTGTTGGCCAGACTGGATTAAATATTCCACATAGGCCAAGGGAGGCTCTCATTGTGTTAACCTGAACTGGGTTCAAACGCTGGTTCTTTAGGTCAAAGGGCCTAGTCAACTCACTCTCCCCATTACTATCCCAGTCCTGCCAATCTGTGTTATTTATAATTCAGTTTACACTCATGGTCTGGTCGCAGTTGTAAGAATTCCTGAAGCTTCTACACAAGATGGAGGAAATTCCTTACACATACAGGGCTGGAACTGCCATTTCATTAATCGTGGATTTTTCTTGTATCAGATCAATAATAGGCGTCCCCCTTGTTCCCTGACAATCGACAATGGTTTCACGGTCATCAGTAGATTCTTAATTACAAATTTTTTCTTTCGATTCAAATTACACCATCTGCCGTGGCTGGGTTCAAACCTGGGTCCCGTGAACATTGAGTTTCTGGATTAAAGTTTTTGTGATAATATCGCCTTCCTTATTATAGTCGAGACAGAATATCTAAACTGACTGTGAAATGAAGGATAAAAAGACTGTTTGCCATGGGATCTCACTGTGCACTGCTTCAATGGCAGATTGGATCTGACTGTCTTCCATTGGAATAAATATACTAAGAAATAGAACAAAGAACAAAGAACAAAACAGTCTGTACAGAAGGAACAGAAGGATCTTGGTGTATGTGTCAATAGATCCCTGAAAGTAGGCAGTCAAGTGGATAAAGTTGTTAAGAAGGCATATGGAGTCTTAGCTTTTATTTGCAGGGGGATTGAATTTAGGAGCCGCAGCATCATGTTGCAACTGTACAAAACTCTAGTGCGGCCGCACTTGGAGTATTGTGTGCAGTTCTGGTCCCCACATTATAAGAAAGATGTGGAGGCATTGGAGAGGGTACAGAGGAGGTTTACCAGGATGTTGCCTGGTATGGAGGGCAGGTCCTATGAAGAGAGGTTGAAGGATTTGAGGTTGTTTTCGTTAGAAAGGAGGCGGCTAAGAGGGGATCTTATTGAAGCATATAAGATGATTAGAGGTTTAGATAGGGTGGACAGTGATAGCCTTTTTCCTAGGATGGAGAAAGCTAGCACGAGGGGACACAGCTTTAAATTAAGGGGTATGAGTTATAGGACGGATATCAGAGGTAGGTTCTTTACTCAAAGAGTGATTAGGGAGTGGAATGCCCTGCCTGCAGCTGTTGTAGATGCGCCAAGTTTGGTGGCGTTTAAGAGGTTAATTGATAAGTATATGGAAGAGAAGGGAATGGTTTAGTTTGGAGGGGCATTGCTTTTTATTTTGGTCGGCACAACATCGAAGGCCGAAGGGCCTGTTCTGTGCTGTAATGTTCTATGTTCTATGTTCTATGTTCTATGTACAAAGTGCTTCCATAAGTAGCAGAAATGGGTGACACAGTGGCTAGCACTGCTGTCTCACAACACCAGGAACCCAGGTTCAGTTCTGACCTCAGGTAACTAAGTGTGTGGAGTTTGCATGTTCTCCCCTTGTCTGCATGGGTTTCCTCCAGGTGCTCCAGTTTCCTCCCATACTCCAAAAGATAGAATCATTGATCCCTACAGTGCAGAAAGAGGCCCTTTGGCCCATCGGATCTGAAACTGAACACAATCCCATCCAGCGTCTAATCCCGTATCTCTACGTATTATATCCACTAATCCCTCTAACCTCCGCTACCCTGAACACTAAGGGGCAATTTCTTAGCATGGCTAACAACCTAACCTGCACATCTTTGGAAAAAAAATGTGTGGGTTAGGTTGACAAGCCGTGCCAAATTGTTATTGTCAGGGGCATTAGCAGAGTAAATGTGTGTGGTTAAAGGGATAACTGGCTTGATGGGCCAAATGGCCTCCTACTGCACTATAGGAATTCTAGAAGACATTGTTCAGAGTTAGAGTGATGAGAACTTTTTACCAAGTGAATAAGCTGAATAATGTTACTCCCTTGTAAATAATCCATCATCTTCATTTGCCTGGCGATGATGCTTCTGCCACCAGTAATTAAGGCTTTGCTTTCAGGCTGTCACCTTTGCATATTCAAGAGCAGGTTCTGATAAGCATTAAGAAGAGTCTGTGACATTCCAAGTTTGCCTCCTGCTCCATGACGTCCATTCTGCATTTAGAATGAGAACTAAGTGGAGCAAGGGTCGACCATACTCTCTGGCATTCCATCCTGCTGCTTAGCACCACAAATCAGATGGAAATATTTTTAATTAATATTCCAAACACAAACAGCAGCACAATATAAACATTAGGGCCCAAAACACAAAATGTTATTTCCTTCCAGAAATCTTTCCCCTGGCCTTTGGTGTTTTTATACAGTTGATGACATTTACTGCTCTTCCAAATTCCACAACAAGAGACAGGGATGATAAATTAAAGTTCGTACAATAATGTAGTGTGAATTCTTAATTCTGGGCCATCTTACTGCATGGAGGTCTTTATCGACCGACAGAACCTGACCAATTCAATCACACATACTTGTACATACTTACACCGATTAGCTGATCAGAATAATTTTACGAATTGGGGTAAGTGTCAAAAGTTTTAATGGGTAACTTAAACATCCAGTTCAACATGAAGCTTATCATAGAATCATACAGTGTAGAAGGAGGCCATTTGGCCCATCGAGTCTGCAGTGACCACAATCCCACCTAAGCCTTATCCCAATGCCTCCGTGCATTTACCCTAGCAAGTTCCCCTGACACTAAGTGGCAAATTAGCATGGCCAATCCACCTAATTCACACATCTTTGAACTACGGGAGGAAACCAGAGCACTTGGAGGAAACCCACGCAGACACGGGGAGAATGTGCAAACTCCACACAGACAGTAGCCCTCACCTGGAATTGAACCTGAATTCCTGGCGCTGTGTGGCAGCAGTGCTAACCACTTAAAAGACAAAAAAATGTTTTTTCGTGATCTTGCATGTTGCTTTACTCATCCAAATTTTGAACTATCAATTCAAATTGAGTTGGCATTTGCCTCACACTTTGACGCACACACACACCTCACAATACGACTGACGTTTTCAAAAATCTGTCTTACAGCACCATCGAGTGGCCAATTTCAGTCAGTTGCTGAGTGTTTCCGTGCTGCAAAATGGTCCAGAATTAGGCGTTCACACTGCTTTATTGCACAATCTTCAGCTTATCACCCTGTATCTTGTTGTGGAATTTGGAAAAGCAGTAAATGTTCTGCAGGAACACTAAAGGGGCAAGATTCTTTTCCAGCAAAGCATCCCCTCTCCTCCCACCACCCTCTCCCCACCCCATTCCGGAAGCTTGGCATTGACTGAGGTTTTATGAAATCCGAGAAAGTCCTGGAAGCGGAACAGAAGGAGCTTAGGGAAATTCCCTGCTTAGTTCTGGATTATTATCTGACCAGGAAAGAAATTGCAGGGCTACGGGGAACAGGCACAGCAGTCGAACTGCATTCACTGTGAGCCAATACATTGGGCCAACTAGAAAATTGGAGCAGAAGGAGGATATTTGTCTTCAAACCTGTTCTGCCGTTCAATATGATCATGGCTGATACTCTGTCCCAACAGCATACACCCACTTTCTTCCTATACCCTATCGCACCTTTAGAGTCCAGAAATCTACTTATTCCCTTCTTAAATCTATTCAGTGACTTGGCCTCCACAGCTTTCTGCGGTACAGAATTCTACAGGTTTACCACCCTCTGAGTGAAGAAATTTCTCCTCATCTTAGTCACAAATGGCCCACGCCGTATCCTGAGACTGTGGCCCCTTGTTCTAGAAGCCCACCATGAAGAAACAACATCTTTGCATCAAGTCTGTCCAGGTCTGTCAGAATTTTATATGTTTCAATTAGATCCCCCCTTGTACATTTAAATTCCAGTCAATACAGGCCAATCGCTCTCATATGACAATCCTGCCATCCCCAAGAATTAGTCAGGTGAACCTTCGCTGCACTCCCTCAATATCTAAATTTTTTCTTAGACAAGGAAATCAAAACTGCACACAATGCTCTAGCTGTGGTCTCACCAAGGCCTTGTAGAGCTGCACTAAGATATCCTTGCTCCTGTTCTCAAGTTCTGTTGCAATGAAAACCAATGCACCATTTGCCTTCCTAACTGCTTGCTGTACTTGCATACTTTCTTTCAGTGACTGGTGTATTAGGACCTATAAGAAATCTCACAACACCAGGTTAACTTGGTAGCAAACACCACTAGCTTTCAGAACTGCGTTTTGTCAGGTGAGTGGGAATTCTGTTCACAAAAAGGGCACATGAACTGAATTTACAGAATAAAGATTGGAATGTGAGTCTTTACAGCTAATCAAGCTTAAAGGTACAGACAATGTGAGTAGGGAGATCATTAAACACAGATTAAAGAGATGTATACACTCTCCAGACAGGACAGTTAGTGAGATTTTGCATGTCCAGGCAAGTCATGGTGTGACATGAATCCAAGATCCCAGTTGACGCTGTCCTCACGTGTGTGGAACTTTGTTATCAGTTTCTGCTCAGCAATCTGCACTGTTCTGTGTCATGAAGGCCGCCTTGGAGAATACTTACCCAAAGATCAGAGGCCGAAGGCCCGTACCGGTGAAGTGTTCCCCAACAGGAAGAGAACAGTCTTGGTGATTGTCAAGCGGCGTTCATTCATCCATTGTCGTAGTGTCTGCATGGTCTCCCCAATGTACCATGCTTTGGGACATTCTTTCCTGCAGCATATCAGGTAGACTACGTTGGCCGAGTTGCAAGAGTATGTACCGTGTATCTAGTGGATGGTATTCTCACGTGAGGTGATGACATCCATGTCGATGATCTGGCACGTGTAACAGAGATGCTAGGGCAGGGTTGTGTTGTGTCGAGGTCACTATTCTCCTGAAGGCTGGGTAGTTTCCTGCAGACAATGGTCTGTTTGAGTTGTGCAGTTGTTGGAGGGCAAGAAATGGGGGTGTGGGGATGGTCTTGGTAAGATATTCATCTTCATCAATGACATGTCAAAGGCTCTGGAGGAGATGTTGTAGCTTCTCTGCTCCAGGGAACTACTGGATGACAAAGAGTACTCTGTCCACCATGTCCCATGTTCTAAGGAGGTTGGTGTGGTTTTTTGCTGTGGTGCATCGGAACTGTCGATTGCTGAGTCAAGCGCCATATCCTGTTCTTATGCAGGCATCTTCCAGCATCCGCAGGTGTCTGCTGCGATCCTCCTCATCCTATAAGTACAGAGAGCTTGTCTTTAGGGGATGGCTTCTTTAATATGTTTAGGGTGGAAGCTGGAGAAGTGGAACATCATGAGCTTACAGTTCAGTGAGGTCCTGAAGTGACCATCCTTAATGGAGATGTGCGTGTCCAACAATGCAACCAATTCCAGAGAGTAGCCCATGGTGAGTTCGATAGTGGGATGGAACCTGATGTCATCATATTGTTGTTTCAGTGATTGTTCACCACGAGTCCAAAGGAAGAAATGCGAGAAAACTCTCATTCCAATCATTATCCTGTAAATTGAGTTTGTATCTTATATACCCTGCTTGTGAACAGAACTCCCAACCACCTGACGAAGGAGCAGTGTTCCGAAAACTATTGGCATTTGTTACCAAATAAACCTGTTGGACTTTAACTTGGTGTTGTGAGACTTCTTACTGATATAGAGATGCCGGCATTGGACTGCGGTTAACATAGTATTAGGATACACAGATTCTTTTGTACGCCGACATTTCCCAACCTATCACCATTGATATAATCCTCTGCTATTCTGTTTTTCCATCTGAAATGGATAATCTCACATTTATCCACATTATATTGCATCTGCCATGTTTTTGCCCATCTATTCAGCTTGTTTAAATTACCTTGAAGTCGATTAACCTCCTCCTCACTATTCACACTCCAAACAAGTTTTGTGTCAGCCAACTTTGAAATATTATTTTTGGTTGCCACATCCAAAGCATTGATGTATATTGTGAATAACTGGGGCCCAAGCACAGATTCCCACTAGTGACCTCCTGCCATTTTGAAAAAGATCGAGTTATTCTTACTCTTTGTACCCTTGGATACTGGAATGGTAATGGGCCTGATAACATTCTGGCAATATTATGACTAGCGTAATGGTAAAAACTGGATGGCACGGACAAGTTGGGCTAAAAGGCCTGTTTCCATTCTGTAAACCTTTATGACTCTGTGACTCTATAACAGCACTGAAAGCTTGTGCTCCAGAACTTGCTGCTCCCCTATCCAAGATCTTTCAGTACAGTTACAACTCTGACATCTATCCGACAATGTGGAAAATTGCCCAGGAATGTCCTGTACACAAAAAACAGGACAAAGCCAACCCAGCCCATTACCACGCAATCAAGTCTATTCTTGATCATCAGTAAAGTGATGGAAAGAGTCATCAACAGTGCTATCAAGCAGCACCTGCTCAGCAGTAACCCGCTCAGTGATGCCCAATTTGTGTTTTGCCAGCTCCTGACCTCATAACAGCTTTGGTTCAAACATGGACAAAAGAGCTGAATTCTAGAGGTGAGGTGAGAATGACAGCCCTTGGCAGCAAGGCTGCATTCGAAAGAGTGTGGCATCAAACCAAACTGGAATCAATGGATATCACTGGGCAAACACTCCGTTCGTTGGAATCATACCTGGTACATAGGCAGATGGTGGTGGTTATGGAGGGTCAGTCATCTCTGCAAGAAGTCCCTCAGAGTAGTGCCCTGGTCCCAATCATCTTCAGTTACTTCAATAATGACCTTCCCTCCTTGATAAGGTCAGAAGTGGGGATGTTCACTGATGATCGCACAATGTTCTTCCTTCCCAGTGTCAACATCCCTTGGGATACCATTGGCAAGAAACTCAACTGGATTTGCCAGTTAAACACGGTGGCTACAAGAGCAGGTTAGAGGCTAGGAATACTGCAGTGAGTAACTCACTTCTTGACTCCCCAATACCTATCTGCCATCTACAAGGCCCAACGCAGGAGTGTGATGGAATACTCCCTATCTGCCTGGATGGATGCAGCTCCAACAACATTCAAGAAGCTTGACTCCATCCTTCATGTTATTAGATTGGTCTGCATTTAAACACTAGCTCCAGTGATAAAAGGACAGTGTTCTAACACACTGTGCCTTTCAGTCCTTCATCTTAGATTGAAGCCAACTCTCTAAAGATGTGCGGGTTAGATGGATTGGCCATGCCAAATTGCCCTTTAGTGTCAAGGGGATTAACTGGATAAATACATGGGGTTACAGGGTTAGAGCCTGGGTGGGAATGTTGTTGATGCGGGCTCGATGGGCCAAATAGCTTCCTTTTACACTGTAGGGATTCTATGATTCTTAAATGTCAGGGCTGCAGAGACCAGAACCTCTCAGAAACTGTTCGGAAAATACTGCTTCTGATCCCTACAATAAATGAATGCTGCATGCAGATAACTTTGTTTCTCATCAGGATATACTGCTAGGTAACTAGGGAAAAATAGAAAAAAAAGCTGATTTTTCATTTTGATTATGATCAGGAAGTGTTTGCCTCAAGATCATAGATTTGAATACTTACTTTGCACCATTCTATTAGTTTAATGTTGTAAAGTGTGAGGTAATTCACTTTGGCAGGAATAACAAATGTGTAGAGTATAGGGCTAATGGTAGGACTCTTAATAGTGTTGATGAACTGAGGGATCTTGGTGTATGTGTGCATAGATCCTGAAAGTTGGCAATCAAGTTGATAAGGTTGTTAAGAAGGCATATGGAGTCTTAGCTTTTATTGGTAGGGGGATTGAATTTCGGAGCCGCAACGTCATGTTTCAACTGTACAAAACTCTAGTGCGGCCGCACTTGGAGTATTGTGTGCAGTTCTGGTCCCCACATTATAAGAAAGATGTGGAGGCATTGGAGAGGGTACAGAGGAGGTTTACCAGGATTTGCCTGGTATGGAGGGCAGGTCCTATGAAGAGAGGTTGAAGGATTTGAGGTTGTTTTCGTTAGAAAGGAGGCGGCTAAGAGGGGATCTTATTGAAGCATATAAGATGATTAGAGGTTTAGATAGGGTGAACAGTGATAGCCTTTTTCCTAGGATGGAGAAAGCTAGCACGAGGGTACATAGCTTTAAATTAAGGGGTGGTGGTTTTAGGACAGATGTCAGAGGTAGGTTCTTTACCCAGAGGGTGGTAAGGGTATGGAATGCCTTGCCTGCGTCAGTTGTAGATGCGCCAAGTTTGGTGGCGTTTAAGATGTTAGTAGATAAGTTTATGGATGAAAAGGGAATGGTTTAGGTTAGAGGGTCATTGCTTTTTCCTAATTGGTCGGCACAACATCGAAGGCCAAAGGACCTGTTCTGCGCTGTAATGTTCTATGTTCTATTAAAACTCCAGATAAAGTGACAACGTAAAGGAAGTCCTCATATACAATCATAATTAAACTGAAAAGCCTGAAAAGCATTGAAAAATAAATGTGAATGATAGTCACCTCATACCGAGCAATTGCAGATGATTTAGAGATAGAGCCAGAAACAATTGAAGAATATGATACAGAGAATCAGAGAGCAATTGCCCTTTAAAATAATTGAGAAAAATGTCAAGAAAAGATAGAAAAATCCTCCATCTCTTTCTTCTCCCATTCCCTCTCCCTCCAATAAACAAATAATCCCTCAAACCTACTTGGAGTTGAAGCCTCTGTGATATGGACGGCAATCACAGGCAAAGGAAGTGGGAAAAGTATTGGAGCGTGCCATGGCATTGAAAATAAATACTTTCCGAAGGTAACTCAACAGATCTGTGTGAGCCATTTCCTACTGTTGAGCAGGGTGAGAGTGGCACTGCCAGTGGGTTTGAAGGTCAACATAGCTCTCAAATTTCCACACCAGCGGATCTTTCCAGATGGGAGCATGTGACATCGCCAACATCTCACGGGTTCACCATCCATCGCTGCAACAAGGAGGTTATAGATATGGGATTCAATTTTACCATCACGTGCATCCATTTCGAGGTGCAAAAACTTGGTAAAGTCAGGCGTGAGGCCTGTAGTGCAATCTGCACCCACCTCCATGCTTGTTCCCACTTTATCAGGGCCTGAAAATGGACACCCAAAACGGTGTGACACCCATTCAAATGCACTTGCATATATTAAATTAACATAATGGGCTGCACGTCTAACTTTGCCGGTACTTGCTCCTTTACCATCGCATTCACACATCCAGAATCGGCATGAAACAGACATGCTCAACAAAAGTCTGATTCAGGCATTCCATCGGTGAGGGTTTGTGAGGGGGTAAGTGTGCAGTGTGTAATGGTTCTCTGCTGATCACAGAAATCCTTTCATTGCAGCCATTTTCATTCTCTGGTTAATGGCAGCTCTGCAAGTGGGAGTGGGTGTGATCGAGTGGGCTACTGCTCTGCAGAGTCTCTGATAACCGACTTGCAACCTGGACCCGGGACTGAGCACTGACCTTGGGTATTGCGGTGCTGTAGGTCCTTGTGCACTCAGCACATTTCCAGCTGAAGGGTATTCATAAAATACTTGCAAATTGCACTGCTGCAGCCTCTCAACTTTGCAAAGAGCTGTGGAGAGCATGTGGCTGGGAGAATTGGGGAGGGCTGTGATTATGGGGAACATGTGGCTGGGAGAATTGGGGAGGGCTGTGATTATGGGGAACATGTGGCTAGGGGAATGGAGAGGGCTGTGATTATGGGGAACATGTGACTGGGAGAATTGGGGAGGGCTGTGATTATGGGGAACATGTGGCTGGGAGAATTGGGGAGGGCTGTGATTATGGGGAACATGTGGCTAGGGGAATGGAGAGGGCTATGATTGTGGGGAACATGTGACTGGCAGAATTGGCGTTATAGACAGTGATTGTTGATGTGCTAGGAGCAAGCGGCATTCCTTAACTCTACATGTGTTCCTCTCCATCTCCAAACCACCCTCCCCACCAACTCTTCACATTGACAAGGTCTGTTGCATTTAACTAATTGTTGTTGATCTTGCTGTTCTTTTGGTTGCTGTTGAAGCTGAAGAGGAAGAACTGGAGGAAGACTGAACAAGACATAAACAAATATAGAGCCGAGAAAAGGGGGTAAAGGGGAGGAAAGGACATGAGGGAAGCTGTCTGATAGGATGGAGAGCTGGAAAGTTTGAATTTAGTATTTAAATGAAATGATCAAATATAGCACAAGATGAGCGATGTTGAAAGATGTGACTAACATATCCATCAGAGGACCCCTAGATACAAGCTGTTTCACACCTTGCATACAAAGTACCGACTAGGGGGTGGCACCATGGCACACTGGTTAGCACTGCTGCCTCACAGTGCCAGGGACCTGGGTTCGATTCGTGCCTTCAGTCAGTGTCTATGTGGAGTTTGCACGTTCTCCCTGTGTCTGTGTGTGTTTCCTCCGGGTGCTCTAGTTTCCTCCCACAGTTCAAAGATGTGCGGTTAGGTTGATTAGCCATGCTAAGTTACCAATAGACTCCTGGGATGTGTAAGTTAGAGGGGCTAGCCAGTTAGCGGGGCTGTGGGGATTAGGCCTGGGGTGGTATTCTTGTTGGTGCAGACTCGATGGGCTGAATGGCCTCCTTCTGCATGTAGGGATTCCATGATTCTAGTGGTAGAGTGTTTCCTAGTCACGTGTAAGGACACTGAAAGTTCCAAGTGCCTGTTATTCTGTATCGTTTTATTGCATCAGTCCAATTAGGATGCCACAATACATTGATGTACCAGTCACTCCTATTCATACTGCCACTGGCACCCCACTTACCACCTACTCATTGCTATAACCCTCAACTGAACTACAACTTCATACATAATCTTGAATTACAGAGAAAGAAAAATATCTGTCAATGGGCTTCAAGGATCCATCCAACATTTCTGGAAGTTGGAAGAGTTCCGATAAACCAACAGTACATCATTCGGTGCACATCCACATGTGGGAATTATGGAACAGCGGTGATATGGGCATATTTTTCCTTATTCCTTCATGTAATGTTAGTGTCTCTGGCTAGGCTAGCAATTCTTGCCCACTAATTGCTCTTTAGCAGGAGGTGATGAGGCATCTTTTCACCTTCCTGCAGTCCATGTGATGTAGGTGCATTGACACTGCTGTTAGGGAGAGAGTTCCAGAATTTGAATTGGCAACGCTGAAGGAATGGTGAGATGGTGAGTGACTTCTGTAGAATCTTACAGTGCAGAAGGAGGCCATTCAGCCCATTGAATTTGCAATGACCACAATCCCACCCAGATCCTATCCCCATAACCCCATCTATTTATCCTAGCTAATCTCCCTGACACTAAGGGTCAATTTAGCACAGTCAATCCACTTAACCCGCACATCTTTGGACTATGGGAGGAAACCGGAGCACCTGGAGGAAACCCACACAGACACAGGAAGAATGTGCAAACTCCACACCGACAGTGACCCAAGCTAGGAATCGAACCCAGGTCCCTGGTGCTGTGAACTCGTAGTGCTAACCACTGTGCCACCGTGTTTCTCTTGCAGGAGAGCTTGCAGGTAGTGATATGTGTCTGCTGCCCTTGCCCCTCTAGGTCAGTAGTGGGCAACCTGGGCTAGCAAATAAGCCATATGAGTGATCCACTGTCAGCTCAGTGGAGCACGAGATAATCAGGCATGTTCACTAACCACGACTTCATGACTAAGATTGAATACATTTAATATACGCTGAATATTTCATAACAAGTTATAGAAAATGCTTAAATATTCATTTTTAATCGAACTATCAACTTCAGATGGCAAAAGCAAGATAAATATTTATGTTTTGATTAGATGCAGAGGGAACACACAGTTCTCACAGTCAATGTAACATGCCATCAGAACGCACCTCACTCCACATGCTTCCTTGCGTTACGTGCGTATCACTTTAGTCAAACCAGTCAGAAAGAAAATTACTCAGATGGAAACCAGTGGTATATGGCATCCCTGTACATGGGCAATAGCCAATAAAATGCTCCATGGGCTTAACTCAGAAACTGAATAGGCAGCACGTGGCTCCAGGGAAGCAGGGGGGGGGAGAGGGGGGAGGGCGCAGCCACCACTTTTCAAGATGGTCTTGAAGGTGCTTTCGAAGGAGTTGCTACTGAGCATCTTATAGTTGGCACACTCTGCTGCCCCTATGTGCCAGTAGTGGAGGGAGTGAACATCCAAGCTGATGGATGGGATGCTGATCAAGTGGGCTACTTCACCCTGATGGTGTTGAATTTCTGCCTGTTGTTCTCTGGGCAGAAAAAGAATTTTGAATCATGCTCCTGACTTATACCTTGTAGATGGGGGACAGCCTTTGGGGAGTCAGGAGGTGAGTTATTCACTGAAGAATTCTGAGCATCTGATATGTGCTTGTAGCCAGAGTATTTTAATGGTCCAGTTTAGATCTTATGATAGAAAGAGGTTCGTAGGAAATAGGAACAGGAGTAGGCCATTCAGCCCCTCACATCTTCTCTGCCATACAATGGGACCATGGCTGATCTTCCACATCAAGGTCATTTTTGAACAATTTGGCACCGAAAGTGAGCAGGTTATTGCTGAGTAAGTGTCGCTTTTTAGCGCTGTTGATGACACCTTCCATCACTTTACTGATGATTGAGAATTGATTGATGGGGTGGATTTCTCTGCTTCTTTTGTGGATGAAACATACTGGGACAACTTTCTCTATAATATCGGCACTGGTTGTAGGGCAGATCTATGCTGTTGATGTGCTGAAACAGTTTGGCTAAGGGTGTGGCTAGTTCTGGAGTGCAAGTCTTTAGCACTAACAGCATGAATACTGTTGCATCTTAATAAGTGCCCCTACACTATAATGTCAGAAATTGGGATGATCACTGAAGATTGCACAGGGCTCAGTTCCATTCAAAAGTCCTCAGCTAATGAAGCAGCCAGTGATCACATACAGCAAGACCTGAATACCATCCAGGCTTGGGCTGATAGAGATGTTCAAAATCATGAGCCACTGAGACAGGGTATAAGGGGAGAAATTCTTCCCATTGGTGGGAGGGTCAAAGACAAGAGGGCACTATCTTAAAGTGAATAGGAAAAGCATTGAAGGCAATAGGAGGAAAAGCCTCTTTCTATAGTAAGTGGGTCGGATCCTTTTTATTCAATAATGGGACATGGGCATCACTGACTGGCTAGCATTTATTGCCCATCCCGAAATGCCCTCAGAGGGCAGTTGAGATTCAATTGAATTGCTGTGGCCCTGGAATCCTACGTAGGCCAGACCAGGGATGGGCAGCAGATTTCCTTCCCTACAGGATATTAGTGAACCAGATGAGCTTTTCCAACAATGGTTTCATTGGTCGTCAGTAGAATCTTAATTCCAGATACTTTTTATCCAAATTCCACCATCTGCCATGGTGGGATTCAAACCCAAGTCCCTAGGATATTAGCTGATTTTCTGGATTAACAATGCCATTAGGCCATTGCCTCCCCAAGAATGCATTGGTTGAGAGTGAGAGGAAATGAGATATAATCGTGATGTTCAAAAAAGAATTTGATAAGTGTCTGAAGAGATAAAATCTCAGGGCTATGGCGAAAGAGTGGGATGAGTTCTTGCAGGAACAATCAACAGGCAGAATGACCTCCTATGGTGCTATTTTCTCGGATGATGATATAGCACACTGACATATTAATGTATAGTATCACAGAGAAGCTTGCAATTCCACTACAGTAAATCCTAAATGAGGCACCTGATGAGCTGGAGATTGAAGCATTTCAACATGAGCAGGAGGGGGGTTAGGGAGCATTAGAGGGGTACATGCTCCATGGAGCTGAATGGCAATTTGTATTACACCACCAAGTAAATATCTTCCAAGCATCGTTCTCGAAAGGTTCACACTGCTAATGGTTCTCCTATCATTCCTCCTGACAACGTTGTAACAGATTATCAGTCTGTCTGTTCTGCTGGAATACTCCAGTGATGGAGAGGTCAATTTATTGAATGTTAATGGAATCCAAGAGACACATCAAACATTAATAATCTGTTCACTACCTTCAGTTTGAAGAAGCCTTGAAATAATCTATACCTTTATTTATGATATCCTCACTCCGAGCAGCGTAACGGCATATCCCTTACAGATTTTGTTTCTCCTGAATGATTAAAATAATGTTTTATGCAACAGCACATGTAAGTTTATGTTGAATGCAGAGACCAGATGACAGGCAGACCTAACCATTTGCACTTTGATTAAATGCTGTTCTTACGATTATGAATGAGCAATGAAAACCAGGACTGGATTTTTGCCAGTCGTCCAGTTTTGAATCATTTCAAATTTCTTCCAGCTCTGTGTGGGAAAGATTTGAAGCCATGGCCTTTGCTTCTCATCAAAAGCCCCATTCCACTCCCTGGTCGCCATCTCAGACTGAAGCAGACAGCTCACAATCTTTGGAGTTTCCAATTCCATGTCCTCTCCATCACAAAGACTGCCTAATTGCTTCTCCAAATTATAGAGAGTTGTTTTCTCTCAGAGTTGAAATACTAGGAGGAACACACATAGGTGAGAAGGGAAAAGTTCAAAGGAGATGCGAGCAGCAGGTTATTTACAAAGAGTGGTAGGTGTCTGGAATGTGCTGCCAGGGGTGGTGGTGTGGGCACTTATGATAGACACATTTAAGGGGCTTTTAAATAAGCATATGAATATGCAAGGAATAGAGGGATATGGACAAAGGACAGGCAGGAGAGATTAGTTCAATTTGGCATCATGTTTGGCACAATATTGTGGGCCAAAGGGCCTGTTACTGTGCCCTACTCTTCTAACTTCTATATCTGTTATTCCTCTCAGCTCAGCTGTCACTGAAACTTTCATCAATGCTTTTGTTACCTTGAGATTTGACCATTCTAATGCTTACCAATCTGGCCTCTTACCCTGCACGGACTGGAAACTTAAGTTGATGCAAAACTCTGTGACACATATCCTAGATCAAATCAGGTTCCCATCACCCATCATCTCATTTATCTATACTTGCTCTGGCCCAGAAATGTCTTGATTTTAAATTTCTGATACTCAAGTTCAATTCCTTCCACTGCCCTCGCCCGCCCAGCCATGAAACCCTTTGAAAATACAGTAAGGTGACGTGATAATCACTGCCTTTGACATTAAGGCAGCATTTGACTGAACGTGACATCAAGGAACCTGAATGGAATTGGAATCATTGGGAATTAGAAGGAAAATGGCCCACCAGTTACAGTCCTCTCTAATAAGGCGGCATCTAACTACCTCTCCATGCATACAATGGCATTATCATTAATGAATCCCCCACTATCACTATCCTGGCACTGGAAATTGAATTGGACTGGCCACGTAAATACCGTGGATGCAAGAGCAGGTCGGGGCCAGGAATTCTGTGCGAGTAATTCACTACCTGACTTCTCAAAGCCTGTCCACCATTTACAAGACACAAGGTGTGGCACAGTGGCTAATTCGCATTGCTGCCTCATAGCGCCAGGGTCCTGAGTTCAATTCTGGCCTCAGGTCCCTGTCTGTGTGGAATTTGCACATTCTCCTCGTGTCTGCATGGGTTTTCTATGGGTGCTCTGGTTTCTTCCCACAGTCCAAAAATGTGCGGGTTAGCTTGATTGGCCATGCTAAATCGACCATAGTGTCAGGGGGATTAGCAGGATAAATATGTGAGATTACGGGAATAAGGACTAGGTGGGATTGTGGTTGGACCAAATAGCTGCCTTCTGCACTGTAAGGATTCTAAGATTCTATGAAGTCAACCATGTGAATGAATACACTGCAAATGTCTAATTGACTGGCATCCCATCTACCCCCTTCAACATTCTCTCCCTCCACTATCAATGCAGAATAGCAGCAGTGTGTACCATCTACAACATGCACTGCAGCAACTCACCAAGGTTCCTTTGTTGGCAGCTTACAAACCTGCAACCTCTAACACCTAGAAGAAAAAAGGCAGCAGATTCATGGGGTATAACCACTTGCAAGTTCCCCTCCAAACCACTCACTATCCTGAATTGGAAATACATCACTATTCCTCACTGTGATGGTGAAATTCCTCGAACTCCTTTCCTAACAGCACGGTGGGTCTTCCTACAACACATGGACTGTAGGGGTTCAAGAAGATGGCTCACCACCATATTCTCAACGGCCATTAGGGATGGGCAATAAATGCTGCCCTGGATAGTACATTAACAAATAAATTCTTAAAAAATGAGTCTTCCTCCAGATGTAATCTCTTGACCATTCATTGCTCACTTCCTTTACCCTGTGATTGGTGGTTGTGCCTTTAGCCATTTTGATCTTAATCTCCAGGGTTTCCTCTGTAATCCTCTCCAATTCTGATCTTGCTTGTCTCTTTTCAGATGCTCCTTAAAACCTCTCTCTTTGACCAAGTTTTTGGTCACTTGTCATAATGCCTCCTTCCTTGAATCAACGGCAATCTTTTTTTCTGTCTCTACTGCAGCGAGGCACTTTGGGACATTTTATTGTGTTAAAGTCACTACATAAATTAAATTTGTCAGTGTTGGTCTCCCATTGTAGTCAGACCTGGAAGAACTCATGACCACTATTCACTGCAGTGATCTTGCTATTCGTCCTAAGTCTCACTTTGTTGCTCCCTTCTTCCTACTTGGGAAAGGCTCCACAATATTTATCTTTCTGGGGTGGCACAGTGGTTTGCACTGCTGCCTCTCAATGCCAGAGACCTGGATTCAAATCCCAGCTTGGGTCACTGTCTATGTGGAGTCTGCACTTTTTCTCCATGTCTGCACCGGTTGCCTCTGAGTGCTCCTGTTTCCTCCAACAATCCAAAAAATGTGCTGGTTAAGTGTATTGGCCATTTTAAATTCTCCCTTATGTGCCCGAAAAGGTACTAGAGTGTGGATTTTCACAGCAATTTCATTGCAGTGTTAATATAAGTCTATTTGTGACAACACTAAATAATCTTTTTAACTCTGCCTTTGGGTCTCTCTGCTCTGCCTCTGGTCCAAAATCCATCTCCTCTCTTTTGCTTAACAAATGTCTTCAAATCTTTTACTCCTTGAAGGAACAATTGAAGTGCAAAGTTCTTATTACAACGAAGACTGATAACACCTGAAGTCTGAAAACAATGTCTCCCTTATGAATTGAAGGAGAGATTAAGACGTACTTGAATTTTGAGCAAATCTGACAGCAGGAATAAAACCTTACAGTTACAGTGACTTACTTACTGTAGAGTTTTACACCTCTCCCAAAGACAACATTGGGAGCACTGGATCAAACATCGGAATTAAAGCCTGCTGTTTGATCCATTCAGAAACAATTATTACTATACTGCATAAGAATGCAGCTGCATTATCGCGACTACTGACTCAACAAATGTGGTCAATGGAAAAGGTCAGTGGGATTAATAAATGACAGCACAGATGTATGAAGACGGCATTTCATAAAGACGGCTTTGCACTTGCAGATAGTGTTCTGTACCACAATAAATCACCTCGAGCTTAAGAAGGCAGTGAATAATGTATGCAGACCTGTGCGTGGAGATGGTCAGCACGGTATTTGTCAATCACTGTGTTAAATTTAGAAATTGTTCATGTTGCAAAAGCATGCAGTTTGCTTTGCTGTAAATTTCATAACATCATTCTCTCCTAAATGAACTCATGGAGAGTCCATGGTCCTCGGTGACTTTGTGAATGAGCAGGAACTATTGTTATCCGAATCACTGATCTCTGCAGGTCTGTGTGAGGCCTGCAGCGCAGAAAACCATTTTTATTAACTGTCATTGAGCAGGAGAAGAGATTGTTAGCCTCATTTAAATAAGTATCATGCCTTTAGAGATTTCAAGTACAATTGTATGCAGTAGACTTGAGCATTAAATGGACCATGAATCATGTCCTTTATGTGATACAGAAAATGTATAAGTATTTGAGGACACACAGTGGCACAGTGGTTAACATTGCTGTCTCACTAATGCCAGAGACCCAGGTTTGATTCTGGCCTCTGATCACTGTCTGTGTGGAGTTTGCAATTTCTCCCAGCATCTGCGCAGGTTTCCTCTAGCTGCTCCAGTTTCCTCCCATAGTCCAAAGATGTACGAGTTAGGTGGATTGGCCATGCTTTAGTGTCTCAAGATGTGTAGGTTAGGAAGATTAGCAGGTTAAATACATGGAGCAACAGTAATAGGGCCTGGGTGTGATGCGCTGTTGGAGAGTCAATGCAGACTCAATGGGCTGAATGGCCTCCTTCTGCACTGTAGGAATTCTCTGATTTTTTAATGACAGCATGTGTGGCAATGGGCAGCATGTAGTGAAGAGTGTGTTTTCAGGCTTACAAGATGAGAAACATGGAGGAAAGAAAGAGACTTAATAAGAATGGGTGAAGTCAACGACAGGCATTGTTCCAGCCTGCAAAAACTCAAATTCAGTTTTAACCTACATGCGATATCACACCAGTTGATTAACTGCTCAATTAGCAAAAAGCAGTCACAAGGGAGTGTTTGGAGGCTGTGCACAACTTCTGGGCTTGTAAGGAGATCCAGGGTTGCTCAGAAAAGGTGCACAGCATCAACAAGAACTCAAGCACATAATTGAATCTGACCCATTGCCTATTGGGCCATCCCATACAGTGTATCTCTGGATCCAAATACAATAATCCTGAACACCTCCTTCAGAGCAGCCAGAGATGCTGGTGGGGGACGGGGGCAGGGGCAGGGGGCGGCAGCGATGGGGGTGGAGGGATGGGGAGGGTTTCCTTCAGGTGGCATTTGGATAGTGCCGTTGTGGAAAATGGTCATGCCCTCACTCTGACAGAAAAGTTTTGAAACATCTTCTCCGTTTCTAGCTAAGGCATCAACACCCTCGACAGAAAACCAGGCAAGAAGTACAATTCTCAATAGCATTCACAAAGTGCATCCAACATCCGCTAACTAGTGAATGGACTCGCAAACATAAGATATGTCTGAAAATAAAAGATTTTCTTTTAGATGATCATTTTATATTTATGGTTCCTGCTTTTCAACACACTGACTAATGAATGTCATTTATCTTAAAATGCTTCATAAAAAAAAGAGGCTCTCAGAGTTTTGAGCACCTCAAGTAGATTCATGATGTATTAAAAACCTCATGCCTGTGTACACATCCAGAATACATTATTTCAGTTATCATTCCATCTTTTCCCATTTGGATTTTTCTGTCCATATTTAGAGTGGATATTGTAATTTTGTCACACTGCAATGGTGCTCAGTCACTGGTGGGGGTGTTGTACAGCTTACTTTGCATCTCTCAACTCCTAGCATGTACTTTCCTCAAACCAAGTCAATTTCTATACCTCCCAAACCACTGCCACGTTTCTATTTAGTTATAAACAGTATCAAAGTCAGAGATTTAACTAATAATAAGAACAGAGAATCTGACTTTAAAATGGGGGGACTAAATTATGTGCACATGCTTTTGTCTATTTACCCTCATCCCTTCTAATGCCACCTGAAGATTATACTTGAATATGCTTGGATGGATTCCATTCCAGAGTCTGCTCCGAAGCAGGATGAGACCTGCGCACAGTTCTTCTTCCAAAAGATGCAGAGAGAGAGAGAGAGGGAGGGGGGAGAGAGAGAGAGAGCTTGGTGATCAGCAGCCTGAAGGAAGGAAATGAATTTGTAACGTCATCACAATCCAACATTTTGAGGATCTTCCTTGGAGATTGCTCGCTAATGAGTGTGATTGTCCGCTTCAGAAACTCACTGTCACTGCTCATGGCTTCCGTGAGTCTTTGTGGGGCTGATGTGACCCATCCTACAACAGGACCTTTGACTACATACTTGGTAGGTGTTTCTGGGAGGTTCAATTCTTGGACACTGGATCATCAATATTCCTTTCTCGTTCTCCTTTTCTGGATCTCCTCTTGCTATCAGTGCCAGCTTGACTGATCTAGAACCTACAGGCAGCACAGCTTCCCAGTCCATCTATTTTCTATCACCGAGGTCTGACATGACAGTACACAGAAAGAGTCTGGACAATCCTCCAATCCTGAATGAGCTAACTTAGGCCTTAAGTCCTTTGGGAAGAGTAAAGCTCCCAGGAGCAATGTCTTACCAGTGGAGTTGTACTTGAATCTATAGGACTAGATCGGCCCAAATCTGCTGGAAATGTATGAGAGCAAGCTCCTGACCAGGAATAGGTTGAATCTATGAGGAAGGACATCATCACCCTCATTTATAGGCAGAAGTGGAAGAGGCAGGAAATTAAAAATTGGTGATCCATCTCACTGCTGAATGTGGACTATAAAATTCTGTTCAGCTCACTGCCGATTGGCAATGAAATTGGTGATCCACCTTGACCAGACCTGCTGTGTACCCCGGCAGGAAGATTCGATAGTCTTGCACCACTCAATGATGTGATTACTTATGGACTGGACAGGGTGGGTTAGACACCTACTATCCCATTCTGACCTATCTATTTGTAATCCTGGCTACTGCTGGTACAGACTGATATTCCAAGGTCCATTCTGTCTACACTTCTTGCTGCCTCGGAAAAGCAGCCAGCATAATTAAGAACCCCACACACCCTTCACATACCCTCTTCCACCTTCTTCCTGGGGGAAAAAGATGCAAAAGTCTGAAGTCACGCACCAACCGACTCAAGAACAGCTTCTTCCTTGTTGCCAACAGACTTTTGAATGGACCAACCTTACATTAAGTTGATCTTTCTCTACACCCTAGCTGTAACATTTTATTCTGCACTCTCTCGTTTCCTTCTCAATGAATAGTATGCTTTGTCTGCATAGCGTGCAAGAAACAATATTTTCCACTGTATACTAATACGTGTGACAATAATAAATTAAATCAAATAAAATTATTAAGGGATGCACTAAAGTTTGGAGTAGCTCTGCAGAGGCACAATGGAGAAAGGAGACTGTCTAAGGCTCTTCATTGCACACTGAAGGACTAGTATCCGTGTAATCCTCAGGATGAATGCCTAACATGGAATGTACATTGTGAATATCGAGTGTTGAAATTGTATTGAGGCACCTAAGTGGAACATACAGTGGAGAGAATTCTATCGCACCAAGTTTGAACTGAAAGTTCTGTAACATACTTTCACAAACTTTCTGAATAAAATATATTTTTGGAATATGTGTAGGGCTCAAAATTGCACCCATGTCCACTGCAAGTGCAAATAACGATGCACGTGCAAAATCTCGCCAGATTCAGGTGAGATTCATGCCGGAAAGATCTCATTTTCTGATTTTTCCTGCCCCTTGCCAGTCACGCAACCATTTTCCCACCTTCATTTCAATTCATTTTAACAGTGGGTTTCCATATCACATCAGCCCCCAAATATTTACATCAGCGAGCTTTACAACCGCTTGTTAAAAACCTGAAGCAGTAAGAGGGAACCTGCCGGAGGTGCACGGGTAAAAGTATTGGGCGGTTTCAAGATGTTTCCCCAACCAGATAGGCTTGACACATGAGGAGCGTTTTGAGGACTCTGGGTCTGTACTCGATGGAGTTCAGTAAAATGAAGGGGGATCTCATTTAAACTTAGGCCTGGATAGAGTGGACCTGGGGAGATGCTTGCATTAGTAGGAGAGACCAAGATCGGAGGGCACAGCCTCAGAACAAAGGCCAGTCAGAACCAAGATGAGGAGGAACTTCTTCAGCCAGGGGGTGGTGAATCTGTGGAATTCATTGCCACAGAAGGCCAGGTCATTGAGTGTATTTAAGCCAGAGATAGATAGGTTCTTGATTGGTAAGGAGATCAAAGATTACAGGCAAAAGGTTGGGGAGAATAGATTTGAGAAACATATCAGCCAATACTGAACAGTGGAGCAGACTCGGGACGGGACTTTCTGGCTGCGTTCGCCTCAAGAGGGGAAATTCCCGCCCGAGGTCAATGGACTTTTGCATACTCCGTGTCCTGCCCAGTATGATCTCCATGGCAGGTGGGAGGGGAAAATTCTGATGGGTCAAATGGCCTAATTCTGCTCCTGTATCTTATGGTCATATGGGCAAGTCCACTGAAGAGAAAAAGAACTCTGTGTGATTGTTATGCCAGCCACATTCCACTGGGGAGCAGCAGAGTTGTTTCGAAGGGACAGTGGGTGATGAATCTGTATTTTTCATACACTGCTGCTTTCTCCACTTACACCCAAACAAATCTGCTGACTAGCTACAATACCATGTCACAGGAAAGGGGCTGCACATCTAGTCAATCCTAACATCCTGCAGCATGGATGGCTCATCCATAATCCAAACAGATTACACATTCTCCATTTCTGACTTTGAGGATCTTCCTCCCGAGGTACACGCTTCGCTGCCGAGGTAAATGCAATTCATCCCATCCACTCTCAGTCTTCTTTCTTGGGCTCATTTCCACTTTTCCAGCGTCCTTAAATGGGGAAACAGCCCACAGCCAAAGAAAAAATAGATTGCAGTCAATTTTTCATCTCCTCTCTAATTTCAGGAATCTGTGATGCTACACAGCAGCAGACAGCCCCATTTATCAAGTGCTCCAGCTCGGCAGGCAAGGGGTCTCGGAGCTGCTTAATTCCTGCAAGATAACAAGGAAAATGGGCCTCTGCAGCTCTCAGTGAAGTTTAAAAATAAAGTTATTGGAGAGAGATTACAGCGCAGGGCAGAGGTGACAGCTAAACCATGGATAAAGCACGTCAGAATAAGCATGTGGGTAAGACAGGTACGACAGTTTGTGATGCTGTTCTGTGCCAACTTTAGATTCAGTGCAAACTTGATGGGCCAAATGGCCTCCTTCTGCACTGTAGGGATTCCATGATTCTGTATGTAACCAGGTACACCTGAGCTGAACCTTGCTCTGTATGTGGAAACAACTTGGCAGCTTCAATATCAAATTACATCCCCCTACAGAAACCCTACAGTACAGAAAGAGGCCATTTGGCTCATCGAATCTGTACCAACCACAATCTCACCCAGGCCCTATCCCCATATCCATACATATTTTACCCACTAATCCTCTAACCTACGCACCTATCGTCAATTTAGCATGGCCAATCAACTTAACCCGCTCATCTTTGGACTGTGGGAGGAAACCAATGCAGACTCAAGGAGAATGTACAAACTCCATACAGACAGTGACTCAAACCGGGAATTGAACCCAGGTTCCGGAACTGTGAAGCAGCAATGCTAACCACTGTGTTACCGTGCCATTCCAACATCTTCACACATGCATGTTGCAAGAATCATACAATCGTTACAGTGCAGAAGGAGGCCATTCGATCCTGCACTGACTCTCCAACAGAGCATCTTACTCAGGCCCTACTCCCCCATATTTATCCTACTAATTCCTCTAATCTATACACTTTGGGACACTAAGGGGCAATTTGTCATGGCCAATCTATCTAACTGCACATCTTTGCACCGTGGGTGGAAACAGAGGAAACCCATACAGACACGGAGAGAACTTGCAAACTCCACACAGACAGTGACCCGAGGCCAGAATTGAACCCAGGCCCCTGGCACTGTGAGGCAGCAGTGCTAACCACTGTGCCACTGTGGCGCCCATGTTCCAGGAATCAAGAAAACTGTCTAATCAGCTTGAAATTGAATGCCTTGTTTTTTTTTGGTGAATCCTGCCTTTCGCATCCCTGACTCCCTCTCCCTCTGTCAGCTGTATTTCCGCTGCAATTTAAAATAAAACAACACAGATAATATTCTCTCTGTGAACCGAGACATGGATAGAAATCAAGTTCTGAGAGGAAGTTTGCAGTATTACTGAGGCATTTCCAACATTTGGGCCTCAGATATTCCTGGTTTGGTTCCAATTATAACATTGGGTAACATAACAAATGATCTGGGCATGGTGTTCCAGCACTAATATCTAACATCCCATTGATCTTTTTGCTCATTTGCTTTCGTCCCACTTGCCTCCATTAGTTCATCCTCTTCTTCTCCATTATTCATCCCTGAGTTCACTAAGCCTGGTCATTTCACAACTGGGTGAATGCAGTGATTATATTTGCAGAAGCTTTGAATGTTGCCATTATAGATTCCTGCTCTGGACGATTTCACTCCTGACTCCCAATTTAAAGAAAAAGTGAGTTTGGGATAAGGAACTTCGCCTCAGTCTGCACGTTGCTTTGAAGCACAAAAATTGGCAGTGTGATTTGGGTTCGACTCCAGCACTGCTGCGCCAGGGGGCCCAGGTTCGATTCCCGACTCAGGTTATTGTCCGTGTAGAGTCTGCATGTTCTCACCGTGTCTGTGCTGGTTCCCTCTGGGTGCTCCAATTTCCTCCCACAGCCGAAAGTTGCATGGGTTAGGTTGATTGGCCATGCTAAATTGACCCTAATTTTGTGGGGGGGGATTAGCAGGATAAATATGTGCAGTTACGGGAATAGGGTGGGATTGTTGTTGGTGCAGGCTTGACGGGCTGAATGGCCTTCCACTGTAGGGATGCTGTGATACGCTGACTACAGCTGATGTCAGCCAGGGTAGTTCTTGGAGGCAATTATATACATCAATCCCTTTAAGCTGAGGGGAAAAAATTCAACTGACTCCCCATTCCTGAAAGTCTTCCAGTAATGCAGTGGGAAATGCACGCCTGTTTGATCTGCTGGAGCAGGAGATCGCCAGCTGTGCTCACACTCACTCTCCGCACACACGGTCAAAGAATAACCACCTTCTGTGAAGTTACAGAAAACAGCTGACATCAATGAACTAGACCCAAAACAAGAAGTCAGTCCTTTCAGGCAGGGGTAGAAATGGGAAGGAAATTTCCTGTCTGGATGCATTAGCGACCCAACCCGAGGGGAAACCTCTTCATGCAGCGAGTGGTTAGGATCTGGCATGCACTATCCGAGTGAGTGGTAGAAACAGATTCAATTATGATTGCCAAAGAGGAATTGGATAAGCAACTGAACATTTGCTACGGGGAAGGAACAGGGATTGGGACTAGCAAGAGTTGCTCTTTGAAAGAGCAAATATGATGTGCTGAATGGCCTTACCCTTTGCTGTAACCATTTTATGATTCTGTTTGTGACTAATCCATATTGTACCATGTTTACCAATCTATCATTCATACGAATCATATTAAGACCAGAATTGTATTGAGCCATGGTTTGATCCAATCTATGCTATAGTTATCAGGAAACGGTAAGTGCTATTTCTAGTTTGTAACATTAAATCTGAGCAAGGTCCGTGTAAGAAAATGTTATACTGTCAAAATTCACCTCACTACAGAGTTTCCCCGTGACCAACTGGATACTTAATTCAGAGAATAAAATGGAAAACTGACCATTAAAGGTAAACTCAGGCCAGGATGGTGGAACCCCCACGGGAGATACAACAGCCTTGCCAATGCCCATTGACTGAACAATCTCGGCAGCAGGCAGGGCTGAAAAATCTCAGCAGGGCTGGAAAATCCCACCCCCGGTGTGAAAGTTGATAGGTGACATTATGAAGTAATGATGGACACAGAATGTACCTGGAGTGCCAGCTACTTGAGTTAACCAATCAAAGGGATTCTTGCTATAGTTACCTAAGATATATAGGTAAATCCTTTAATTAATCAATGCTTTCAACTATTATGTAACAAACATAATAGAAGCACAATATACCGGTGTCTGCATTATGCTGATGTAAATTGTCAGGATTACACAGTGCCAGGGACCTGAGTTCGATTCCTAGCTTGGGTCACTGTCTATATGGAACTTGCACATTCTCCCCATGTCTGCGTGGGTTTCCTCTGGCTGCTCCAGTTTCCTCCCACAGTCCGAAAGACATGCTGATTAGGTACATTGGCCATACTAAATTCTCTCTCAGTCTGCCCAAACAGGCACCGGAGTGTGGCAACTAGGGGATTTTCACAGTAACTTCATTGCAGTGTTAATATAAGTCTACTCGTGACACTAATAAATAAACTTTAAAAAAAATTTTTACATGGTTGAAATGTGACTCGATTTCGTGTGGGTGCTTTGCAAGCAGAGCGGGGACCAATGATCAGATTGAAGTTTTTGATTAAGGTCTTTCACAGTGAGTGCCATGTCGCAACGCATTGTGACATGGAAGTGGACTTGTCATCCTCACTGTGACTTCTGTCAGCACACAGCCACAGCTTGATGCTCCAACTCAGTCTGGGGCCTACGTATGGATTAATGCAAAAGTTTGCACAACAGCAGATGGGCTTTGTGTCTCAGGATGAAGTGACGTCAAATGGAAGCACATTGTAAATCTTCCTTTTTTGCAGCACTGTCATGGAAAGGAAGTTACTGCTTAATAGTGAAGATGCCCTGGTAAGATCAATACACCCCGGAGGTTCTGGCAAATGGTGGTGTCATCAATTGGAAATATCACACTGGTTTGTCAATGCAAATAAAGCCACCTGTCCCAGTCTCAGACCCATTCGGAGGGCAGGTTATGCACCAGTGGCGAGGTAGTGGTATTGCGCATTTCTATACGGAGAATAGAGTGATTCAGTTTACCCAGTACATCATTTTGCGTCAGCCAGTGCTCCAGCCCTCTGTTTACACAGAAATTAGAAATGAAGCTTGTAAGGTATTATTTCTGCATGTACATATTCACTCTGCCTTGTACATGCATATTGTGAACTGTACTTTTTAATGTGCTAAACGAGTCAAAAATGTGCCCAAAGATCAGGAAGTGGGGTTTATTCATGGCAGCTGTGTTCAGATACATACTGAAAGATTTTGACATTAAGGCTGTATTCTTCACATAATTTCAACATAAACCCATTCAATGCAAGGAAATCTTATTGAATTTGATCAGGTCCATTTTTCTTGCATGAGGCAGGTGCAAAAGGAACCAATCTGAGGTATTTCCCAGGTCAGTCTCTGCTGGTCCATGCAGCAGATGCATCAGACAGTCTGGTTTAAAGGCAGCTTTAAGTCCTGGTTTAAAACAACTTATCCCACGGTATATCCAACACACACAGAACCATAGAATCTCTACAGGGCAGAAGGAGGCCATTCAGCCCATCGAGCCTGCTCCAACATCAACCCTACCCGGGCCCTACCTCCATAAACCTTTGTATTTACCCTGTTAATCATCCTGACACTGAGGGATGATTTAGCACGGACAAGCAACCTAATCCTCATTGTGGGAGGAAATGGGAAACCCATGCAGACATGGGAAGTACTTGCAGACTCTGCATAGACAAGTGACCTGGGCTGTGAATCAAACCTGGGTCCCTGTCATGGAGAGGTAGCAGTGCTAACCACTGTACTGCCTCCGTACATTTCGCTTGTGCTGGTAACATATTTTAGAAAACACTTCTAGGATTGTTGGCCCAATGCATAGCCTATAACAACAGCAGGATTGAATAAACTGATAAACACTAATGACTTTTCGATTAATTAAATTATTCATCACTGAATTACAATTAATTGTGGGGGGAGGGTCAGTTGGTTCAGATGGATAGACAGTTAGTGTGTGTGTCAGATTCATGCCAACAGCATTAGGTTCAAATCCTGCCTTGGGGGACAGTGGAATTTGAATTCAGTACAAAATATCTGGAATTAAGAATCTAATGGTGACTATGAAACCATTGTTGGAAAAACACATCAGGATCACTGATGCACTTTAGAGAAGGAAATCTGCTATCCTTACCTGGTCTGACCTACATGTGATTCCAGCGCCACAGCATAGTGGTTGACTCTCAACTGCCATCGGGCAATGAGGGATGGGCAATAAATGCTGGCCCAGCCAGTGACACCCATATCCCATGAATGATTAAAAAAAAAGACTGAACAGATGGACAGAGGCCCTCACTTCTCAGCAAAGATAAGCCTTACACCTTTCTAACGGAATTGAAAATATCCGCTGTTCATTGCCTGTAGTTATGCAATGCAGGGTACACATTCACAGGGATTATCTTTCCCAAGCAGTGTCCTCGAAACTCCTGTAAAAGCTACAGAATAACGGGGAAAATGTAACAGTAGTTCAATAAAAAGAAAGACATGTACTTAATAAGGGAATGGAAACCTTTCAAAATTAGAAGCTTGTGAGCTGTTTGGAGAAATTTCTGGAAACCAGGAAATGAGACACATCAAAAACAACTTGTTCACTGCAGTGGGGAAGGTAATTGTCTCTGTATGGACGCAACCTGCATTTCAGGAGGTTCCCAATTTCAAATGAATGTTGCATTTAAAAAGTGCCTTGAGACGTACAGGCACTAGAGTAATCCATTTGGTGTTGCTTTGTTGTATTGTTTGAGAGGGGTTGGTAATTTTGCTGTTGTGTGTGTGTGTGTATGCATGGGTATCCAGGCTGCCACATCGCTCACTACTGCACTGCTGCCAAGTATGCCTCAAAGTGTATCATTCCACAGCACATGGTGAGTTCTGAGAAATACATTCGAAGGCAGTTCCAGCACTTTCTGTCATAAGTGTGATTATTTCAACCTTCTGGGAACCACCAAACATAACACTGCCTACTCTGCCATTCAACATGATCTTCTAACACAACTCCGACTGGCCAAGAGAGGGGCATGACAAGCAAAACCTGTCAGGGTCTCTTGTGGATTTCCAGGGGGTGGTTCCCTCATTCAAAGGCATTAATCCCTGAGCGAGGTACCCGGCATCAGGAAGTGGATAGAGGCGCCCTCTGAGAGCCTTTACTGCCGAACTGCCTCCTCACACTGCCCAATGTCCCATCCACCATCACTCACCCGTGGTTCTGGTCTTTCAGCAATCCTGGGTCTCAGGTAAGTGCACTACCAGGCATAGCCACCCCACCCGGTGATGCTGCTGAGCAATGAAGAATTGCCTGCCTCTGGTTAACCAGTAACTCCTTATAGACAAGATTTCCATTCCAGATATCCTTGATCCTAGGGAAGGCCTGATCCTTCTTCCTGTCCATCTACGTGCTTGATAAGCCTGTCCAAAAAGTGGGTAACACAGAGCCCTCACTGACTCTCAGCTGGAGGGTAAAATGTCCATCACCCCATTCAATTCTGCCCATGTGTATAAACTTAAGTGCAGCTGGGGATGGAAACCTTACAACAGACTTGTCAGCAATTGGAATCCAAAGGTTACTGAGGGAACAGAAAAGATGAGAGGAAACTATATCCGAGAATTAATTTACAAGTCACAGGACTGTTTAAACTTTACTTTGAAAATCCTCAGTTCATAAATCCACGTGTTAACAGGAATATTTAAGTATTTCAAATATTGGGAGCAGGCAAGATACATGCAGAGCGTTAGTAAAGGTACTACGTGACCTTGTAAAGCTGTTACAGCTACATGAAGAATTATGGAAAGGGCCAGCACAATTATGAGATGTCAGATGATGCACGAGTGCTTTTGAACAACCTACCAAGCCTCTGTCTGGTCCACTAGATACCTGACACTATCACTCTTGTCCCTAAACTACCCACGGATCAAATCTATTTTCCACAAGGCCACGATGCCATCGGATAGCCATTAGCCAAAGAGATAAATACGAAAATAAATCATCGACATTTGTTGCTGTATCTTGTCAGCTGAAGAAAATAACAGCAGGGTTTGCACAGCTGCACTTTATACAGACCATGAGCACACATTTATACGTATGCTATTAATTGTTTTAGCATCTTTAGGTGATTCAGACTATAGCCCTACAAGCAATGTATTACAATATATCTACACTTAGATAGCCAGAACAGCATAATAAATTCCATCTCATAAAAGTCTCACATTTAACAACCCTCAACAGACTTACTGATTAAAAGGCTGAAATTCCATTAGTTGCACTGAGAGGTAGGCCAGAAGAATTTAAAAACATCAGACAATAACGACTAAGCACACCAAGTATATATCTGTGAATTCAAACTGGGAGTTGCTTATGTCTCATATCTCAGGTAATTATTCATTTTCTTCTCTAAATGGAAACATCCAAATTGGCAGCATAAATAATGGCTGGAATTTTCCCAAAAGATGAAGTGTCACATTAAACATAGAAACATAGAAACTAGAAGCAGGAATAGGTCTTTCAGCCCTTCGAGCCTGCTCTGCCGTTCATTATCATTATGGCTGATCATCAAATTCAATATCCTGATCTCACCTTCTCCCCATATTCCTTTCTCTCTTTCCCCCAACAAGAGCTATATGTAATTTCTTCTTAAAATTACACCATGTTTTGACCTCAACTATTTTCAATGGTGGTGAATTCCACAGATTCACCATCCTCTGGGTGGCAAAATTTCTCCTTACCTCAATTCTAAAATTTATTCTTCATCCTGAAACTATGAACTCTAGTTCTGGACTTCCCCACCATCGGGAACATTCTTTCTGAATCTACCCTGAATCCGTTCTGTCTGAAAATGTGTGTGTTTCTCCTCCCGAGGGAAACAGTCAGATTCTCTCTCCAGATCTTCTGATACTTTGTCAAAAGGAAGCAGAGGAATATGTTTTACTCTCATCATTCTTGAGGGGCAGAGCCTGAAGTGCCAGGAAGCCCAACTCCACAGGGATCAGGGCACCATTTATAAATTGTGCCTCAATCTCAAAATTAAGAGATGGACTCATCACCCCACCCCCACAGGTATTGAGAATCCCTGGCCCATCCATCATTGCCGGCAACTCCTCCCCCATCATCATTCTGCCCCTGGCCCCTCCCATTGGCCCCACCCTTTGCAGTGCCTCCTTATCACTGCCAATCTAGCAAATGAATCCACCAAATTCAGACCTCTGCTTAACTCTCCTAATTGGCACAGTCTGGAGCGAATTTTACAGTCCCGCCCACCACAAGAATCAGAGAGAGTAAAGGCAGGCCAGGAAAAGGTCCGTTGACCTTGGAAGGGGTTTTGGGATGAATGAGGCTGGAAAATCCCGCCCTCTGGTTTTCACACTCCCGAACTATCAAGATCTCACCTCTCTCAAAACTATCAAAGGACACTATACTTCAGCGGACAATGAAACCCCTTCCAGAAATAATAAACCACAAGATGTGATTGATTCTGTATCTGAAGTGGAAGAGGCTGAAGAAAGGTGGAATGAAGGAAATTTATCAACGGACAGCAACATTGATGGAAATAATGATGATGTAGAAGAAAAGCCATAAATTCTTGTGGGACCCTGGTCTTTAAATGATTGCTTTCACAGTTATTTTAACTGAAATGCTGAGGAACATGGCTGAACATCAGACGTGCACTTTTTGAGTTCCATGTTGATTGCAGTAAATTGGAAAAAAGCTTCTTTAATAAGGTTAATATTTGGTAACAAATATATACTATTGATTCTTGTAGAAACCCATCTGGTTCACTAATGTCCTTTAGAGAAGGAAATCTGCCATTCTTACCTGGTCTGGCCTACATGTGAGCAATGTGGTTGTCTCTCAAACGTCCCCTGAAATTGAGGGTAATTAGAGATGGCAGCGACACCCACATCCCATAAGATGAATAAATAAAGAAATAATTAGGACGCATGATCCCAGAAATCAGTTTTAAGGACCACCTTAAAGGAGAAAAGAGAGGTAAAGAACAAAGAGCTTTAGTGAGAGAATTCTAGAACTTGCAGCCTTGCCAGCAGAAGGCAAAGTCAAGATGGTGGAGCAGGTAAAATCATGAGGCCAGAATTAGAAGACAACACTGGTTTTGATTTGATTTGATTTATTATTGTCACATGTATTAGCATACAGTGAAAAGTATAGTTTCTTATGCCTTGTACAGTCAGAGCATACTGTTCATAGAGAAGGAAATAAGAGAGCGCAGAATGTAGTGTTATAGTTATAACTAGGGTATAGAGAAAGATCACCTTAATGCAACTTAGTCCATTCAAAAATCTGACGGCAATGGAGGTAGCTAGTGAGTTAAACAACCAACTGACTCTGTGAGTTGCATGATCATGAACTCCAGCCTGATTCCATTCCTGCTCCGTGAAGATGGGACAGGCTGTCATGGCGCTTGGAGATATAGGCCATTTCCAAGTTTTGCACTATGATGGAGTGCTTTCATGCCATGGCAATATTCCTGACCATGTTTTCTTGGCAGCACAGTGGTACTGGTGCCTCCCAGCATCAAGGTCCCAGATTCGATACCAGGCTTGGCTTACTGTCTGTGTGGAGTTTGTACATTCACCCCGTCTGCATGGGTTTCCTTCAGATGATGTTATTGAGGGGCAATATTTAGGTCAGACACAGAAGGGAATTCAGGGTATATCCTTGCAGGAATACAAGAGTCAACAGTACAGGGGCTGGGAGAGAGGCCATTGTAGCTGATTCTCTTGTGACAGGTAGGTAGATACAAAGTGAACCAGATGACCACAGTTCCATTTAGCTGGACATCAGAAATCTTTAGAGATTACTTCAATTATCTTACACTGGCACTTTTCTGCTCTTTATTATCTACTTTTATTGCTGTTAAAACTCCTAAAAAATGTAGTTGAATCAAATTTAACTGGGTTCTTAACACACGAAAAACAGAAAATGCTGGAAAATCTCTACGGTGCCTATGGAAAGAAAACAGAGCCAATGCTTCAAGTCTGGATGACTCTTCATTAGAATTGTTAACAGTGCACTGAGTTCACAACAATTACTAAAGAACAACTGCTCTGGCCCCAGAAAACTAACCTGATAATTGAGAATATCAAAGTTCTCCATTTTTAGTAAACAAAAGCCCACAGACTTTTTAAATAACAAAAGCAATGTAGCTTTTTAAAAGTTTATTAGCACAGTGGCACAATGGTTAGCACTGCCGCCTCACAGTGCCAAGGACCAGGGTTCAATCCCAGCCTCGGGTGACTGTCTGTGGGGGGTTTGCACATTTTCCCCATATCTGCATGGGTTTCGTCTGGGTGCTCTGGTTTCCTCCCACACTCCAAAGTGTGATTGGTCATGCTAAATTGCCTCTTAATGTCAGAAGGACTAAATAGATTTAATGCATGGAGTTTGGGAATAGGACCTGGGTGAGATTGTGGTTGGTGCAGACTCGATGGGCCGAATGGCCTTCTTCTGCACTGTAGGATTCTATGATTACAGCTTCTACCTTAATATCATATGTATATCAATCTTTATTTTCTTGTCTGGAAAATGATTAAAAAAGATAACCAGTGATTTTTACTTCCTTGTTTGCTGTCTATGAGAATTCTTCAATTTGATTGACTGCTTAAACTGTTTGATGACATGGCTGTTACTGGATGCTGGAGGTTCCTTTGAATTGACACAATTGTATGCTGCAGAGATTATAAGATATTTGTGGGAAGCTTTCTTTGGTGTCACTTCACCACCCACTGCAGAGTCCAGACACATGGGGCCATCAGTATTCACATCCCTTCATAGCTCTGTCATCTCTTGCAACCCTACCACAATCTTGAGTTTTCTGTTCCCCAACCAGTGTGGCCTTTGTGTAACCTGCCTCTTCCATCACTCATCTGAGCCCCATGATCAGGGATTCCTTCTTTAAACCTGTCAGCATTAGAAATACAGGAGCATAGTAATGGCAGTCAGCCTATCAGTCCCATAAGCTTCTTCTACCACACTGTTAGTAATTGACAGATCTTTATCTCAATTCTGTCTATCTATTTTGTTCATATCCTTTGGTAACCTTATTGAATAAAAATCTATCTAAAAACTTCAACTGGGTCACTGCCTTTTATGTGGAGTGGGATAGGGTATGGGGGTGGGGAGAGTTAGGAAGAGAATTGGAATATATTTTGTGTAAAAAATGCTTCCTGCAATCACTCCTAACTGGTTTTAGCTCTTGTTTTATGATTATACTGCCTTGTTCTGGATTTCTATCCCAATCAGACGAAGTAATTTTTCTTTATTTACCTTTTCTCATTTAATCATCTCATTTCAATCACTCCCTAATCTTTTATACTCATAAAACCATAAGACACAGGAGCAGAATTAGGCCACTCGGTCCATCAAGTATGCTCTGCCACTCAATCATGGCTGATATTTTTCTCATCCCCATTCTCCTGCCTTTTCGTCATAATCCCTGATCCCCTTATTAATCAAGAACCTACCTATCTCCATCTTAAAGACACTCAATAACCTGGCCTCCACAGCCTTCTGCAGCAAAGAGTTCCACAGATTCACCACTCTCTAGCTGAAGATATTTCTTCTCATCTATTTTAAAGACTTGTCCCTTTAGCCTGAGGTTGGTTCTAGTTTCTCCTACTAGTGGAACACCTTCTCCATATCCATTCTATCCAGGCCTTGCTGTATCAATAAGTTTCAATAAGATCACCCCTCATCCTTCTAAACTCCAATGACTCAGAATCCTCAGCCGTTCCTCATACGACAAGCTCTTCATTCCAGGAATCATTCTTGTGAACCCTTTCCAAGGCCAGCCCATCCCTCCTTAGAAACGGAGCCCAAAACTGCTCACAATATTCCAAATGGAATCTGACCAGAACCATATACAGTCTCAGAAGTACATCCCTGCTCTTATATTCTATCCCTCTTAACATGAATGCTAACATTGCATTTACTTTCCTAACTGCTTATTGAACCTGCATGTTAACCTTAAGAGAATCTTGAACAAAAACTCGTGAATCCCTTTGTGCTACTGATTTCCTAAGCAGTTTCCCATTTAGAAAATAGCTTATGCCTCCATTTCTCCTTCCAAAGTGCGTAACCTCACACTTTTCCACATAGCATTACATTTGCCACTTCTTTGTCGACTGTCTTAACCTGTTCAAGTCCTTCTGCAGTCTCCCTGATTCCTCAATTCGACCTGCGTCTCTTTGAAGGAATATAGGTCAGGTTTTTGCAACTCCTCTTCAAAGACTGAACTGTTTTTAAGCTCTGTATCTTTGAGTCTGCAATGCAGCCTCTTCCAAGACCAGTATATCCTTCCTGAGGTGCAATGCTCAGAACATTGTCTAGTGTCAATGAACAACTGCCTCCAACATGTTTCGGGGTGAATAAAACTACTCATTTCAACAAACCTTTTGAAGAAATGAAGCTGCAAGTCAGGCACTTCAAATGGCAATAAAGAATGAATTTATTCCTCACTGAGTTATCCACAAAATTTTGGATATATTTTCTCTTCACAATGTCTGCAGACAGAGAACAGAGCCAACGTCCTGAGGCAGGATGACTCTTCATCAGAATTGTTAACAGTATATCGAGTTCACAATTACTAATGAACAATTTCTCTGACTCCAAAAAAACTCAGTTGATAATTGAGAATATGATGTGGGAACGATGTTTCTACTAGTAGAAAAAACTAGAACCGGAGGGCGTAACCTCAGGCTAAAGGAACAATTCTTTAAAACAGAAATGAGAAGAAATATCTTCAGCCAGGAAGTGGTGAATCTATGGAATGCTTTGCCGGAGAAAGCTGTGGAGGCCAAACCACTGAGTGTCTTTAAGACAGAGACAGATAAGTTCTTTATTAATAGGGGGACTGGGGTTATGGGGAAAAGGCAGGAGAATGGGAATGAGAAAAATATCAGCCATGATTAAATGGTGAAGTGGCCTAATTCTGCTCCTAAGTCTTACGGTCTTTTACCAAATTTCTACATTTTTATTAAACAGAAGATCATAGATTTTTTGTACAACCAAATCAATGTATTTTTTTAAGTTATTGGCTATTACAGCTTACCTTGATATCATGTGTATCTCGATCTTTATTTTGCTGTTTGTAAAATGATTAAAAAGGGTAATAAGTGGTTTTTACTTCCTGATTTTATGTCTGCACTCTCATTCGGCACCCTCTCCTTTCCTTCTCCCCTATGCACCCTACGTACAGTACGCTTTATCTGTAAAGTGCGCAAGGAACACTGTATAGCAATACATGTGACAATAATAAATCAAATCAAAACAATCCAAATTATCTACCATAATTACTGCAAGGTTAGCACTCAGAATTCTTTTATCAAGATTTTAGATACAAGGTAGCTGGCTTCAGTTGACTTGCTTGACTACGGCATACAGCTTCTAATGTACCGATGTTCCCTCTTCTCCTGCTTCCATATCAGTAACATAACAGCATGCCATAAACTGATAACAAAATTAACTGGGCAGCGAACAGTTTATAAAGGTTTATGATGTAACATGTCAACATGTCCTTCACTTCTGCTTACAAAATCATAATAATGTGAACACTGATAGTCCCCAGCAATTAATTACTTTAGCCTGCAATAATAAACAATCAAGGAGCTAAGTGCCATATCACACAGGGACCAAGGAACTTTCACTCTCTGCCAAACTCTGACATTAATTCATACTGATTGCCTAAACATATTTTTAGATCACCCATAGGCAACATTTGAACATGCACTACTTGAGGATAATGGTGAAATCGGTTCTACTTTCATCATTAGAGATTCATATCTTTAAATGAGCTACCTTAAACGTAAGAGAGAATTTTATTAAATGTCTATGATTCTAGCATTTAGAGAATGATGCAGAAATCATTAATCATGACCTGAAAACCCAAAGTTAACCTCCAATCTCCATCACGCAAACTAGCCTCCCATTCATCGACTCAGTCTATATTTTCTGCTGCTTTAGCAAAGCAGCCAGCATAATTAACCCTGAACAATCTCTCCTTCACCTTCTTCTGTCAGGAAAAAGTCTGGGGTCACATACTAACCAACTGAAGAACAGCAACTTCCCTGCTGCTTTCGAATGGACCTACCTTACATTAAGTTGATCTTTCTCTACACCCTAGCTATGACTGTAACACTACATTCTGCTCTCTCTCCTTTCCTTCTCAATGAACGGTATACTTTGTCTATTTAGCACATGAGAAACAATACTTTTCTATGTATCCCAATACATGTGACAAGAATAAATCAAATCAAATCTAGTGCCTATCCCAAACAAATGACTTCAATAGTATCTCTTGATGATCATCACACACACCTCGGGAGTGATCCTACTAGCTCATTATGCTGGGTGATGGACATGGTTTCTCTCCTCTCATGATCTTACCTGCCCTGGATTGTCAACAAGGTCAGTCTTGGGAAGCCCTGTGCCTCCAAGGCTTCTTTGTCAAGTTAATCATTCTCTGTTATATATAATTGCACCCTCCAAATTTCAGTCTCTGCCCTTCTCTACAAACCTTTCCCTCCACTCCCACAATCAGTCAAACATCCAGATGGCAACACCACCCTATTTCATTACTGTCTTCCTTAAAATGTCCTTCTTTCTGCATCTCTTTCCACTTCCAAAATCCCACCCTGCCTATCGTGCTTTCAATCTGTAGTTTCTGCTCGAGGAATTCACAATTTTTTGGAAGTACGTTTAAAAGTTTTGCAATGTTAATGGCACTCAGCAAGCATAACCTGCTGTTGCACTAGCGAAATAGAACCTGCAATTTTATATTGTAGATGTCGGTGCATAAGTCAACCTTTAAAACCTCAAGGAAAATCCTTTAAAAAATTGGGTGTCAATTTGTACATTGTGTCTAAAAGTGAGCTTTCAGGCCCATTTTCACAATCCTACCCACTTCACCTACTCAATCCCTTCCACCCAGTCAAAAGGTAATGGTGAGTTGTGAGGAAGACGGTTGAGACTGGAGTTTATCATATGACAGCTGAAAAGGTGCTTGATTATAAATTGAGTCTATGCAAAAATATATTATTTTGTGGCTGGAAATTTGGTCATTGTATAACTGACTTATACACTATGATTTATAGTAGGTTAAAAAGCCATGCTGATTTAAACTGTGACACTTATGCCGTAGTGACATTTTAAGGTATTGCTTTTTTGAACATTTCCAACCCCTTTGCTACGCCCCCACATCTTTCTTCATTTCCGTACATTCCAAGAAAATGATCAAATCGTTTTGAGACCAATAGACTTTGCAGTCTGAGAGAGAGTCGCTATTGCAAGCTCTTACAAACAACAATGTGGTAATGGCCAGACAACGGGAGCAATTTTACTGAAAAAACTCCCGAGCGAGCATGAAAACAGGAGAGAATTGCATTCATTTGGTTGATGAGCGCTCAGGCAGAATTTAATGTTATTTAGTACACAAAAAGAGGCAAAGTGTGATGCATGTCAGTAGGGGGAGTGGATGGAGTAGATTTAGACCAGAAAGCCAGCTGCTGAAAGCTAGAGGGTGCCATTGTGAATGCATTGATCTCTCAGTGTTGTGTTCAAGTAGGAGATCTCTCACTTACCAATCCCTCCAGATATCGCCCTCCCATCCAAGCACTGATCTTCACCACCTCCCATTGCTCACTTCCTCCTCCCCCTCCCCCAGTTGGTACCCCCAATGGGTACTTAGCCCTGCCCCTGATATCGAGAGGGGACATCAATGGTCTCTGGTCCCACTGGTGAGGCTATCAAAACAAATTCCCATTGACTGGGACAATATATGATCTTTGCCAATGAGGACCACCACTGTCAAGATCATTAAGGCACTTGCAAAGCTAACCACTGTGCTCCTAGGCCACCCTTAGAATTAACCCTTCACTTTACATTTTATAATAATATAATAAGTCCATGGAGGTGGAAGTCCCGTCACCTTTATTTACAAGATCCCACCATGCCATACAGAATGCTCACAGTGTGCTATCTGCATCAGGAGTGCAGAGGGACTGACACTCCTGTTTAAATACATGGGGCCTCATGCACATCTTTTGTTGTCCAACCAAATAAACAAAATCATAGTAACTTAGGATAACACAAAGGGGGCAGCTCCCAGAAAGGAGGTGAACTGTCTGAAACAAAAGACAAAGCGGAATGGAAACTTAAAGCATCAAATTAAAATGTGATTACAGGGTCAGCTGTCAATCAGGGAGTTCATTCTCAAGAAGCCAACATCAATTGCCTGATTAAAATCATCAGAAATAATTCTGTTTCCTCATCACAATTAAATGAAGGAAGGACATCTTGCACATTTTGCGAGAAGAGGAAGATATCTTTGTGTAGGGAGTTGGTGGTAAAGTTTTCACATGTAGCACTGGGCACTATACACATGCCAATGAACCAGCTGCCTCTGTGTAAACCCTACCTGATTTTCGATTCCATTTAAGACATGGTGGCACAGTGGTTAGCACGGCTGCCTCACAGCGCCAGCTTGAATTCCCAGCTTGGGTTACTGTAGCCATAAATCAGCTTTCCCCCTCAGAGCAGCCTATGGGCCTATAGTGACTTTATCTTACCTTTCAATTGTTCAAAAGAGATCAGTTTGGTTTAAGGACAGCACAATGGCGAGCACTGCTGCCTCACAGTGCCTCGAGTTCAATTCCTGTGGAATCTGCATATTCTCCCTTTGTCTGCGAGGGTTCCTCAGGGTGCTTCGGTTTCCTCCCACAGTCCAAAGATGCGCAGGTTAGGTGGACTGGCAATGCTAAATTGCACCTTAGTGTCAGGGGGACTAGCTAGGGTAAATACATGGGGTTATGGGAATAGGGTCTAGGTAGGATTGTGTTCAGTGCAGACTTGATGGGCTGAATGACCTCCTCATGTACTGTAGGATTCTACGATTCAAATGAATTGAAAGTCAGACTGAGTATACGATAAGCAGCTGATCCATCAACACCCATTTTCTTTCCCTTGGAAGCCTTCCAGTCCTTGAACTTTGGTAGAATTTCAGTTGAGAGCAGAAAATGATCTGTTATAATAGAGGGCTTAAAAGTGGTCATGGTCGTACAAAGACAGCTTTGTATTGCTTTATAATGTCAAATGTCTGTCTGAAAACCTGACATCCACAAGGTCTACATTACATTAAAAATAAATGAGACAAGTTACTATCAAGAATATTGTAAACAAATACCACAGCATGTGGACACCAGCGGGAGAGTTCAGGAAAGAAATAGTGAAGGTAATCGGGATTCACCTCAAGCCCTCAATAAATATCAAAAGAAAAATGTCAGTTCTCAGTAGGTGATCATTTTCCTCTCCCTATAACATCAAGGGTTAGATTTTGCTTCAGAACTGTTTTTGGACTCACACGTAACACTGCATGATCAGAATTGATGGAAATTCCTCCTAGAGCCTTGTGTAGCGTGAGTCTGCCACTGCTAGTCAGGCCTCAAAGGCAGCTGGCTTGAACAGTAGTGGAGATCAGGCAGCCTACATTCCCAGCAGTGACCCACTGATAGGGATTAAGGTCTGGTCAATCATGACTCTTGCAGAGACTTCAACGGGAACATTAATTGATGCTAATGGATCACCCGGCTGATATCACATATTTTAAACGATTGTCAAGATATTAGAGTCATCATAGGAACTATGAACAGAGCTCTCTCTTGCCAAAAAACGCTGCATATTTTAAAGTGAAATCAAGAAAATTCCAAACTTTGCAAGTATCAAAAGGAATGGCTCCGTGGTTAGCACTGCTGCCTCACAGCACCAGGGAGACAGGTTCAATCATAGAATCCCTACAGTGTATAGAGAGACCATTCAGCCCATTGAGGCTGCACTGACTACAATCCTACCCCGGCCCTATTCTTGTAGCCCCACATATTTACCCTACAAATCCCCCGATACTAGGGTCAATTTAGCATGGCCAATAAACCTAACTTGTGCATCTTAGGACACCTAATCAGCTTAACCTTCACATCAATTGCAGTCTTGGTAAATGACTCTCTTGTGGAGTTTACACATTCTCCTGGTGTCTGTGTGGGTTTCCTCTGGGTGCTCCAGTTTCCTCCCACAGTTTAAAGATGTGGAGGTTAGGTTGATTGGCCATGCTAAATTGCTCTTTAATGTCAGGGGGATTAGCAGGGGAAAGGTTATAGGGTGAGATTGCGGTTGGTACAGGCTTGATGGGCTGAATGGGCTCCTTCTGCACTGTAGAAATCCTATGATTCTATGATATAAAAATTTGATGTTCATGAATGATCCGGCCAATATCATACATTTTAAACAATCATCAAGCAATTAGAATCATCCCTAAAGTGTAACAGATTCCTCTCTCACCAAAAAACACTGCATATTTTAAACTGAAATCAAGGAATTGCCAAATGCTGCAGGTATTGAAAGGTTAAATCAAACTACACAGAGTGGAGTATGATCTTCCATTGCAAACATTAGCATGCGTAACTCAATACTATATCATCATTGGGACCGCATCTTCAGCACAATTGTTAGCATTTTTTCTAAGTCTTAATACCTTGAGATGAGTAATACGCTCACATAATTGACCTGAATCAAACACAAGTTTTCTTTTCCTTCTTTGGTTACATCACTCGAGGACTAATAAAGTTTGTTTATTTATTACGTAACACCGTGGATTGCAAGCTTCCATTAACATTGGAATGAAGTTACTGAGAAAATATGCAGGACTTGCCAACCCTTTAATATTTATTTGCGGCCAAGGCTGGAGGTGAAATTTACGTTCTCGATCCTTTCAGCACACAAGCCGTCTAACTGAGTTGAACATGCCCCCCTCCCCTTGCTGAAAGTGCATAAACCATCGACGGATATGAGCACCTTATTGAGGTTGTTAAAAAGAAAGTTCAGCAAAGTAATACTACAGCAGGTCTATAAAACCTCAATCTTATTTCTACAATGGGATTTGTTGACCCCTGACCGTCAGCTGATGAGGCCATTGCTGGCACTATACTGAATTATTTCTGCAATGAGATATGGGAGCGGTGCCTGTCATGCACTGCTAGGACTCTTGAACAAGGCGAGTCATGTTGCTGTTAGGGCAGTTCCAGGGCAGTGCTATCTATCCTCAAACATCTCAAAATGTATATTTTCATTATTTAAAGAATACTTGGTATAAAATGTAGCAGATAAAGTGACAAAGCAACCAACAGGCGACTTTTCGATAAGGTTTAAGGAACAGAGTAAGGATTCCTGTAACACATCACAGTTAAGGTATTCTATGAACTGTCTTCTGTTCAGAGTCTTTTTTACCCAGGTCCCCAGATGCAGGAGGAGGTGCACAGTAGCATCACCTTGGGTATCAAAGTCGAGGGAGATCCGGACCCATGGTGACATGGCCAGTCTTTCTGCCTGGACCTTATCCTTCCTGAGTTGGCCTCAATACACTGCTAGCCTCACAGCACCAGGGAGTCAGGTTCAATTCCAGCCTTAGGTGACTATCTGTGTGGAGTTTGCATGTTCTCCCTATGTCTGCGTGCATTTCTTCCGAGTGCACTGGTTCCCTCCCACAACCCAAAGATGTGCACGTTAGATGGCTTGGCCACGCTAAATTGCCCACGGTATCCCAAGATGGGTAGGTTAGGGGCATTAGCAGGGTAAATACTTGGGGTTACAAGAGCAGGTCTGGGTAGGATTGTCCCTTAGAATCAGAGGGATTATGTGGGTCTACAAGGATAGGGCCTGGATGGGATTGTTGTCAGTGCAAACCTGATGGGCTGAGTGGCCTCTTTCTCCACTGGATTGTATGGCTGGTGAGCAGAGTAGGGGAATTGGAGCAGATGGAAGTCCTCGTTAGAATCAGAGGGATCAGTACCCAACAGGTAAATATATGGTGGAGAGGGGGAGTTGAGATTCTATTGAAGACTGTGGGTGAGGGATTGGGGGTGGGGAGGGTGAGGGTGCTCTCTGGTCAAGATCAGGGTGGGGTGGGGAAGGAGGGATCTCTGGCCAAGATCGGGGAGTGTAGCCTATCCCCAATCAGGGATGGAATGACGAACTATCTGGGCGAGCTTGGTGGGCGGAGGGACAAAGAGATCCTCTAGTTCATCTTCCCACAGGGAAACCTGAAAGACTTTAAATATTGGGACTCTTTTGGCCCATGACCCAGTTCCCAGTCAATGTGATACGATGGGGAAACTACAACAAGTCCCCAGCTCGACCCTCCTACTGTAGGTGTTGTATATGCTGGATAAACACCTCTAACTTCCTGCGAAAATGTCCTGTCCATTGGCTCAAACACATCAGTTAAGATTGGGATCTGGTGGGAAGCCGGCAGGATCAGAGTGGTGAGGGAAGGTGAGGAGTAATTGCCTCATTTTAACTGCAGCACTCACCCCTATTGCCACCGTCCCACCCCCCCTCCCCCCAGTCCAGCTTCCAGCAAGAGGAAAGAGTCAAAACCTGATCCTAAATCCCACTCACCTGAAACTGAGGTGGGGTTGCAGGGATCAAGGGGAAAATTCTGTCCAGTCTTGGCAGCAACAACCTGAATGAACGTTACAGACACCAGATCATGTTGCAAATAGCAAAGTGAGGAAACTCCCTCTCAGGAGCCTAACATTCAACACACCCCATCACTCCTGCTCCCAAATAAGCAGAGATTTGTGATATAGGGTATTGCAGGCAGTTCAGAGAAATATTATCTGCTCAAACGTCACCAGAAAACTAACTGATGGTTTAACACTGATGGTAAACACCTTCAGAAAGAAGATTGACCTGATGCAATCTGCCATTTAAAAAAAAACTCCTCAGCCAGTGGTCACATCACTAAGTGAACCCCTGCAAATCTTTGGTGTCAAACTTTCTTCACAATTTATTGCGCTATCTTTGGCTTATTCTCAAATATACTTAACATTAATCTGCGCGGTATGGATAGGAGCAGGCCAGCTTAGACTGAAAGACAAGCCATGATTGTCAAACTAAAAGAGAATCTACCACCCTCCCCCCCTCCAAAAATGGCAAAGAACTAAAGCTTCCATTAACTTCCAGCCTAGTCTTCCTCACCCATAACTCATTTGGATCTACTAGACTCCATTTGTCACGGCCTGACTTCCCAGCTGAAAAATATAGCCTTCATTAAATAACATGGTCATAAAATAAATGGATGCCAAGTAATTTAGTAAGATTAAATGGGCAGGACTTTGGACACTTATCATGGGTGCTGCAATGCATCAAGCCAGAATACAGCAGAATTGCAAAGTTAAGAAATGTTAAAGCCATTTATCAAGCGCTGGATATAACCAGGTTATAAACTAACACTGGGGGAGGCGGGGGAGTGGGGAGGTAAAATATAGAGTTTTATTCTGGTAAAACCATACCTGTGATGTAGCTCTGGGAAGACCAAAAAATAAATAAAAGGTACGGGGTGACAAAAGTGTCACAAAGGCGCCCTTTTGCTTTAAAATCTATGACAATGTTATGGCAGCTGACATTTCGCTGATTCTTTTCACAGAAACTGAGTGTTCTTATTATTCTATAGGGAACACTTGCAGCCCTACACTCCCTGCCCTAGGAGGGTAGCGTGTAGAGATTGACTTGTATAGCAATCAATCTGACTTACAGCAGCCAAATCCTGGGAGTTTTAATGAGTTAAGTAACTCTCCTGCCTTAGAGCTTGGGCACTGGGAGACCACTGCTGTGAAACTCGAGGGAACAGCCCCCTCCCCAGCAATCAGGTAAAATCAATTAATGGTACCCTAGGCTAGTGAGTGGGCCACATGAGTGACACTACACTTTCATCTCAGTGGACTGCAAGATTGAAATGGGGCTTGTTCATTAACCATGAGCCGTGAATAAGATTAAATACATTTAACACACTGAATATTTCACAACAAGACATAGGAAAGGTTTAATCATTTTTACATTCATAGAACTATCATCAACTTCAAATGGTAAAAACAAAAGAAACGTTGACACGTTGGATGCAGAGGGAGTGGCACAGCTTTCACTGTCAACGTTGTGAGCGATCAGCACACGCCTCACTTCACTTGCTCTTTCTTTACGTGCGAATCATTTCAGTCACACCGTTAGGGGAAATAAACTATGTGGGTGGAAGTAGTGGAAAGAAGGCAAACCTGCGGCATGATGGCACAGTGGTTAGCACAGCCGCCTCATAGCGCCAGGGACCCAGGTTCAATTCCCGGCTTGGGTCACTGTCTGTGTGGAGTTTGCACATTTTCCCCATATCTGCATGGGTTTCCTCCGGGTGCCCCAGTTTCTCCCACAATCCAAAGAAGTGTGGGTTAGGTTGATTGGCCATGCTAAATTGACCCAGAGGGATTAGCAGGGTAAATATGTAGGATTATGGGGTGGGATTGTTGGGCTGAATGGCTGCCTTCTGCACTGTAGGGATTCTATGACTCTGCAGGGGTGGTCACGGTCAACAAAATGTCTCATGGGCTATGCTCAGATTCCAGATGGACCTTGGCACATGCTGCAATGAGATTAAAAAAGACAGCATGCATTTTGAGGTTATTTTCAAAGCCACCTTCAGCGTAGGTGCTCAGAGCAAGGACTTGGTGGCTTGTTCTTTACCTCTCCGAAAGTGAGCTTGTTCAATGTTCAAGATTCTCTCCCACTCCGACTCTATCCTCTGGTTAGGGTGATCTCAAATACTTGGGACAAAGTCAAAGGAATGTCCCAGCACAATTGACCTTCACTAAACTTGATCAGGGTGGGTAAATTCTGAGGTCAGATGGTAAAGTCTTTAAAAAATCACTAACCAGAAAGTAGAAGGAAACATTGATCTGATACGTGTACAGCAAAATGTGACAGTCTGAATAAGGGACAAACATGCAAATCCTTTTCAAATCAGTGGAAAATGCTTGACTGGGCCACTACAGCAACAACAACTTGCATTTATACAGCGCCTTAAATGAAGCAAACAGTCCCAAGGCGCTTCAGAGGAGGGTTAATAAACAAAACTCGACGTGGAGCCACATCAGAAGGTATTAAGACATAAAATCAAAAATTTGGTTAAAGAGAGAGAATTGAAAGAGTGTCTTGAAGGAGGAGAGAGAGAGATAGATTGTTGCCGAGAGATGGGGAAGAATCTCCGGAATATTGGGAAGGAAACGTGTCCAGATCTATGAAACCACAATTCCAATCAGTCAAACAGAGAAGGATTAACTGCAAGTGTGGACAAACCCATTGTTATGGGTGGCACAGTGGTTAGCACTGCTGCCTCATAGCACCAGGGATCCGGGTTCAATTCCCAGCTTGGGTCAGTGTCGTGTGTAGAGTTTGCACTTTCTCCCCGTGTCAGCGGGTGCTCCAGCTTCCTCCTACAGTCTGAAAGACGTGCTGGTTAGGTATGTTGACCCAAACAGGCACCGGAGTGTGGCAACTAAGGGATTTTCACAGTAACTTCATTGCAGTGTTAACGTAAGCTTACTAGTGACAAATAAACTGTAAACTTAACTTACTTTCCTTTACACTGAAACAGGAGTTGTGGAAGGGAAACTGGCACACGAAAATGAAAACACATTGCTTAAAATAAAACAAAGAGTGAGATTTTGGCAAGAGACTGACATAGACCAAGCTCTCTATTGTATATTATAATGAATCTGTACAACTTTGCTCAGAGCCATCCAGTTAATTTCGATCAATGCAGCCCAAATGAAATGTTTCCAGCTTTATTATTTACCTTCATTCACACAGAACCCTGTTAAATTTCACCTAGATGCAAATTCAATTTAAATTTTCAGCAAGGCTTGTAAACTACCGTGACCTTTAAAATTAATGTATTATTGTACACCGCAGTGTTATTCCACGCATTTTTAATAATGCTTCACAACAGCTTTTTTTTAATCAGTGATGCAAAATTACTCACGTTTGGCTATTTTGATGAAAGCAAATTTTCATCTTGCGAATTTTCTTGTGCGAATGTTTCTGCTTCTCTTCGTGTCATGCGAAAATCTTTCTTTCACTCACACTATCGAAATTAGGCATTTTGTGTATTTAATAACCTTGGTAATTAGTCTGAGACCTGTTTCAAAGTACTTCGAAAACATCCTTGATAATTGTAGTGAATCTAGAAAATTATTGTCGCTGGGACTGATCCTGAGCAAGCATAAATCTACTGAACACTCCAAAATACTTAAATATATTGACAAAGTCTGTCCAAATAGATCAACGCAGACAGCTCCATCTACCTGAGCAGATTCAAATCTCCATCGGTATTCATTGTTGCTATATTCTCTCTCTCTCTCTAAAGCAACTTTTTATGACAGGGGTTTTGTTTATAGTGATTAGATTAGGAGATCAGGTCACTGTGAAATTTTGAGCAGAGCACAACACTGAATGGCAAATGTTTGCAGGACAAAACTACATGTGCACAGAAAACACATTAGGATGACTCATTTATCAACACGCTTTCTAATTCAAAGCTCAGGAGAGTACGTTGATTGATTTTCTGATGTCTCTTGCAGTTTTGTTGCACTGGAGACATGGGTTCAATGAGAAGGTGCTGGCACAGCAGCAGTATTACCGGACTAGCAATCCAGGGACCCAGGGTAATGCTCAGGATCTGGGTTCGAATCCCGCCATGGCAAATTTGACCCAAATCTGGAATTAAAAGTCGAATGATGACCATTGTCGAGGGTTGCGAAAACCCATCTGGGTCACTAATGTTCTTTAGTTAAAGAAAACTGTTGCCCTTACCTGGTCTGGCTTGCATGTGATTCCCGATCCGCAGCAATGTCCATTCAGTTAAAGGACAATTAAGGGTGGGTAATAAGTGATATCTCAGCCAATACTCATGCACAAGTGAAAAAAAAAATGAATCCACTATTGTGGTCCTGGTAGTTTGGTGGAATTCATCTGAGTCAGGCAGTGTTTGAGGATCTTGCCAGCCAATTGAGTCCTTCTCATAACATTAGTTCAAATGATATAGGAGCAGAATTAGGCCATTTGGCCCATTGAGTTTGCTCTGCCATTTAGTCACGTTCCTCTTCTCCATTTCCCAGCCTTCTCCCCATGACACTTCAACCCATTACCAATTAAAAATCTATCCAACTCTTCCTAAAATTTACTCACTGTCCCAGCATCCATTGTTCTTTGGCTTAGCAAATTCCACAGATTCACAATCCTTTGGGAGAAGTAGTTTCTCCTCAACTTTGTTTTAAATTTGTTACCCCTTATCCAATGACTATGACCTCTCGCTCTAGAACGCCATACAAGAGGAAGCATCTGCTCCACGTCTACTTTATCCATGCCTTTTATTGAATACCTCATTTTGATCTCCCCTCATTCTTCCAAATTCCAGAGAGTGTAGGCCTAAACTGTTCAATCTCTCTTCATACAATGTCTCTTTGCCTCATCTCTGGAATCAATTTACTGAGTCTCCTCTGAATTGCCTCTAATGCCATTACATCTTTCCTCAAATAAGGGGACCAAAACTGTGCGTAATATTCCAGATGCGGCCTCACCAATGCCTTGCACAGTTGCAACAATACTTCCTTACCTTTATATTCTATTCCTTTAGCTGTAAATGCCAACATTCCATTCGCTTTCTTTATTATCTTGCTCTTAACGTGAGTCATTCAGGGCTGAATGAAGTGGGAGATCCTGAATGTTTTGTAACTGTGTTCTCTTCTGGAGGGTCTGGCTCCAATTCAGGTGGACAGCAATACATGGCCTCTAGAGAAGCTTCTGGAGTCAAGACCGGCCCCAGGTATTCCCTGTCCTGAATACTATATATTCCATACTTTACTACGGGAGTAGTTTCACTTTGCAGCTTGGAAAGGGTTGAGGCAGTAGGGGCAGGGGGCATGGTCAATGAGTATCTGGGTGGTGAGGGAGGGATCAGTGAGTACCTGGGGGGGAGGGTCAGTGAGTAGCTGGGGGGGAGGGGTCAGTGATAGCTGGGGGGGAGGGTCAGTGAGTAGCTGGGGGGGAGGGGTCAGTGAGTAGCTGGGGGGGAGGGGTCAGTGAGTAGCTGGGGGGAGGGGTCAGTGAGTAGCTGGGGGAGGGGTCGTGAGTAGCTGGGGGGGAGGGGTCAGTGAGTAGCTGGGGGGGAGGGGGTCAGTGAGTAGCTGGGGGAGAGGGTTCAGTGAGTAGCTGGGGGGGAGGGGTCTGATAGCTGGGGGAGGGGTCAGTGAGTAGCGGGGTGGAGGGTCATGAATATCTAGGGGAAGGGGTCAGTGAGTAGCTGGGGTAGGGGGTCAGTGAGTAGCTGGGGGGGAGGGGTCAGTGATTAGCTGGGGGAGGGTCAGTGAGTAGCTGGGGGGAGGGGTCAGTGAGTAGCTGGGGGAGGGTCAGTGCATAGTTGGAGGGAGGGTCAGTGCGTAGTTGGAGGGGGGGTCAGTGAGTAGCTGGGGGGGAGGAGTCAGTGAATATCTGAGGGAGGGGTCAGTGAGTAGCTGGGGGGAGGGGGTCAGTGAGTAGCTGGGGGGGAAGAGTCAGTGAGTAGCTGGGGGGAGGGGTCAGTGAGTAGCTGGGGGAGGGTCAGTGCATAGTTGGAGGGAGGGGTCAGTGCGTAGTTGGAGGGAGGGGTCAGTGAGTAGCTGGGGGGAGGAGTCAGTGATATCTGAGGGAGGGGTCAGTGAGTAGCTGGGGGGGAGGGGTCAGTGAGTAGTGCTGGGGGGAAGAGTCAGTGAGTAGCTGGGGGGAGGGGGTCATGAGTAGCTCGGGGGGGGGGAAGGGTCAGTGAGTAGCTGGGGGGGAGGGGTCAGTGAATATCTGAGGGGAGGGTTCAGTGAGTAGCTGGGGGGAGGGGGTCAGTGAGTAGCTGGGGGGAGGGTCAGTGAGTAGCTGGGGGGAGGGGTCAGTGAGTAGCTGGGGGAGAGGTGTCAGTGCGTAGTTGGAGGGAGGGGGTCAGTGAGTAGCTGGGGGGGAAGTGATTTACAGTCAGTGAATTCACTTTGAAATGAGGTCACTGTTCTTTACTGGAAGAATAGAACTATAGTGCAGAAGGAGGCCCTTCAGCCCATTCAGTCTATACCGACACTCTGAAAGAACATCTTACCCAGGCTCAACCTTCCACCCTATCCCCTTAACCCTGTGTTTTTCCCCTGCCTAATCCACCAAATCTAAATATTGTTGGACACTGAGGGGCAATTTAGCAGGGCCAATCTATCTAATCTGCACATCTTTGGGAGGAAACCGTAGAAGCAGGAGGAAACCCATGCAGACATGGGGAGAACATGCAAACTCCACCCAGACAGTCACCCAAGGCTGGATTTGAACCTGGGTCTCTGGTGCTGTGACGCAGCAGTGCTAACCACTGTGCCCCAGCCAACTTGTAAAGAAGTAGTAAGGGCGGATATAGACATTGCTGATTTATTGCTCATTGTTAGTTGCCTATGAGAAGAATGGTGATGAGCTGCCTTAGAACATAGAACATAGAACAATACAGCACAGAACAGGCCCTTCGGCCTTCGATGTTGTGCCGACCAAAATAAAAAGCAATGCCCCTCCTAACTAAACCATTCCCTTCTCATTCCCTTCTTGAACCATTGTAGTCCTTGAGGTGTAGGTACATCCATAGTGGTGTTAGGGAGGGAGTTCCACAGATTTTGATGCAGCGACAAATAATAATACAAATGGGCAAAACTTCCTGGTTTAGTTTGGCCAGGATGACTAGGGTTGTCCCCTCTTCTGCCTGGGCATCTTTGTACCCAAAAGCACAGCCAGAACCTCAACCTTAACATCTCCCCTTCAGCAGTACAGAAACCTTTCATTACAATACACCATTGCTTACAGGTAGGTGCTGCCCCAATTGTAGGCTGATACTCTGGAGTAAGGAATCCATGGCCCATCACTCTCTGATTGAATTCAACTCATTACCTATTGACCAAGAGGTGTGAATACTACAACTGAGCTGAGTTGACAACTGACACTATGAATTGTGGACCATGGTCACTGCAGTCATGATCAGTGATAGAGATAGAGAACTTGGGCAAATATTGGTCAATACCAACAGCGGATCCAAGCAGAAGGTGATATCGTCCAGCGCAAAGTGACTTGACTGCCTCCACTACCTGGAATTACCATCCTTCCTATGCCCAAATCCTTCCTGATAAGACCACAAGAGACCATAAGATCATAGGAGCAAAATTAAGCCATTTGGCCCACCAAGTCTGCTCCACCATTCAACCATGGCTGATATTTTTCTCATCCCCGTTCTTCTGCATTTTCCCCAGTGCTCAATCCCTTCATTAATCAAGAACCTATCCATCTCGGTCTTAAATACACTTAAATACACTATGGCCTGGCCTCCATAGCTTTCTGTGGCAAAGGGTTCCACAGATTCACCACTCACTGACTGAAGAAATTCCTCCTCATCTCTGTTTTAAAGATCATCTCTTTATCCTGAGATTGTATCCTCTGATTCTAGTTTCCTACTAGTGGAAACATCCTCTTTATGTCCACTCTATACAGGCTTCACAATAGCCGGTAAGTTTCGATAAGATCCCCCACATCCCTCTAAACTGCAACAAGTATAGATCCAAAATACTCAACCATTCCTTAAAAGACACACTGATACACTCAGCAAAGGATTCTTATATGAACAGGAAGGGAGACAGAAGGCAGCCCTTCCCGATTCCCGACTTAGTTGGAAAACTTTCTGATTCCCACCCACTGACTGAAACTACATGACTAATGTTTGTGTGGAGCAAATGGATCCAATTGTGGATTTCCTCCCTGATCCCCATTTTGAAGAGCACATCCATCATGTAGCTGTGTGATATTCTGTCAGTGGCCTTCTCCTGGACTAGGCTGATGAAGCTGGTGTCCATCCTCCTGTCCCACAAATGTCCCATATGATCCCACAGTGATCATATCCCCGAGTGATGCAAGGCTATCACAGATCTTATTGTCGAGTACAAAGCAGGTCCGGTCAGGGTGGTTCACGACCCCAGAGAGCAACTGACCCAATTGGCAATGACTTTGGACTGAATTTTATCGTCCACATAGAGCAGTGAGATGGGTCACCAATTTCTAAATTCCTCCCTTTTCCCCTTCTGCTTGTAGATGAGGTTTATGATGCTGTTCCCCATGGATTCTGACATGTTCCTGTCCAGAAGCATAGTCTGGGCAGATTCAGTCCCACAGAACCGAATACAACTCAGCCGATAAACCAATGCTTCTGGGAGTTCTACTTTTCTCGAAGGATTTGAGGGCCTCATTCAACTCGTCCAGAGGTTTGTCCAAGTTCTCCTGCTTGCCGTTCTCTAAGCCATTCCCCCGTTACTTTAGAATTGCAGCAAAACAATGGGTTGTTTAATTGTGAAATAACTTGTCTCTGCTGTACAGACTTGTACACAGGAGGTAGCGGTTAAAACTCATTCCCAGTGATGGCTACTTCATTGTCAATGGACCAATTTATCCATGGTATTTACAGGGCTTATTTGCTCTTATTTTGTGCACATGCAAAAATGAGATCCCGTCTGCCAGCAATGCTTTTATTCTTTCTGTTCAATGTCTAACCTATTTGTGTTGATCAATTTAAAATTGGCAGGACACGTGTTTCTAATGTGTTCTCCTTGTTAGCAATGAGAGGTGTCAAAGTAGCTTTCAGTGCAGAGTGGTTTAATGGCTCTGAAATTGAAAAGCATCCATCCCTTCCTTCCTCGTTCAGTTGACTTGGCCAATCTTGGGATCAGTTCCCAGCCACTCCACCAGATGGCACTTTTGAGCCATCTTTCGTACCCAGACTTACACAATGATCGCAGTAAATTTGTAATTTGTATAATGCTTTAGCTAGCCAGGCCATGATAAAAAAAAGAACAATTTCTGGAATTTCTTGATCGTAAATTGCTGTGGCTAATTAACTATGTTTTAAAAAAATAGTTTAAACGTTATCATCATTTAAATGGCACAGCCCCTATAAAATTAAATTACAGAAGTAATAGGTCATAGAGGCAGGAGCAGCTGTTCAAATTTAATCTCATCTTCCAAAATAATAAACTAACATCAAATTAAACAAGAAATGCAGGTTATGGACATACTAAAGGGGATGGAATTTATTACATATATTGCTGACGTCACATTACACTTGATGTGGAGATGCTGGCGTTGGACTGGGGGAGGCACAGTAAGAAGTCTCACAACACCAGATTAAAGTCCAATAGGTTTATTTGGTATCATGAGCTTTCGGAGCACTGCTACACCGAGGTCTGTGTGGTGGGATGGTGGTTGGGGGCAAGGGGTGGAATGGGGGAGACGGGGACAAACACCCCAATGTCTGAGTACCTTGACTCATCTGATGAAGGAGCAGCACTCCACAAGCTTGTGATACCACATAAACCTGTTGGATTTTAACTTGGTGTTGTGAGAGTTCTTACTGTGCTCACATTATATTAACAGATGTATTTTATCATGATTCCAACAATTGCATTTGGTATTTTGGACACCACAAATATGACTTATAATGAAAGATAACTTCATGATTTCACTTTCTGATATGACAGAGATATAACTTCACCTGGTGGTACAAGAGTTTACGTTGAAGTTATTTAAAGTTGAAAGTTTAAAAGTATTAGTGTCACAAGTATGCTTATATTAATGCTGCAATGAATTTACTGTGAAAATCTCCTAGCCGCCACACTCTGTGCCTGTTTGGGGAGGGAGAATTTAGCATGGTTAATACACCTAACCAGCATGTCTTTCAGATTGTGGGTGGAAACCCACACAGACACAGTGAGAACATGCGAATTCCACACAGACAGTGACCCAAGCCGGGAATCAAACCTGAGTCCCTGGTGATATGAAGCAGCAATATCCCCACATTACTGTAAAGGAAGGCATTAATCCCATATTACAGTGAGAAGGTCTTACCAACCTCACACTACCTGTTTGTAAGACTGAAGGAGACTAAAAATAGTAAGTGCATCATTTCTTCATCGGTTATTGTATAGTGTAATTTCTAACATCCAGTTCCTTCAGTTATGCACCATTGAGCTTATATTTTATTACAAGTCTATTTTCTTATCAAAAAAAATGCAGAATAGCAAAGAAATAACATATGTTTGTATTACCATGATTACACCTGACTCTTACTGTTAAAGAAGACATGGTGGCACAGTGGCTGGCAGTGACATTTCACAACACCAAGGACTCGGGTTCAATTCTGGCCTTGGGTCACTGACTGTGTGGAGTTGCACATTTTCCCAGTGTCTGCAAGGGTTTCCTCCACGTGCTTCAGTTTCCTCCCACAGTCCAAAGATGTGCAGGTTAGGTGGATTAGCCATGCTAAATTGACCTTTAGTGTCCCAAGATATGTAGGTTAGGGGAATTAGCTGGGTAAATATGTGGGGTTATGGGGACCTGTCAGTGATGGGCCAAATGGCCTTCTTCTGTACTGTAGGGATTTTATGAGCTGAAATTATCTTTTCTTTCTGTAAATTGAGGTTGTAACCCTTCTTTGTGTAATGTGGGATTATTGTTACCCCCCCCCCCTTTTATTGTACTGTGTGGTCATTATTACCTTCTGACAGTAATGTAGGGATTGCCTCCTTTTACAGTAAAGTGGGAATATTACAGTCTCTGGTACTACCAAGTGATGCTATTGTACCCGAGTCATATCGGAACGTGTAATTGTAAAGATAGACAGACACTGAGAATGGTACTGGAACAAACCAGTACAAGCTCAGTGTGAGAATACCAACAGCAGTCTGCAAAAGCAAGACTCAGAAATGATGGGTGGCATGAGAGGGGCAAGGCTGGAATTAACATATGAAGTATATAGCGCTTATAATTATATTTAAACCACTATAGGGCACAGAGCAGTAGCATAGTGCAGACTTACCTTTTAGGATATTTACTGGGCTAACGGTCCTTTTACTTTGGTTCTTTTTATGTCCTATAACAAACTGGGAATTTTCAAAAATTCTTTTCTCTATCTTTTTGAAGTTCACTTAATTTATTGATTATTAATTTTTATTTAAACAATTTCTTCAGTTTCACCAGGTTAAAAGGCATGACTCTCAAATAAACATTGGGAGCAACAAATCATTGCTTTGGCTCCTTTCCCTTGTTACTGACTCCAACCTTCATTTCAAAAACGACCGTGAGGTGAGTTGTTCTCGATTCTTTAATAGGACGTGGGCGTTGCTGGCAAGTCCAGCTTTTGCTAATCATCTCTCATTGTCCACGAAAGCAATTAAGAGTCAACCACCATTGCTGTGAATCACATACAGGCCAGACCAGGTAAGGGATGGCAGATTTCCATTCCCGTGTGGGTGCTTATGATAATTGATGGTAATTTTTCCAGATTTTTAAAATTCATTTTTATTCATGGTACTTAAATTCCACTGGTTGCGTGTGAGACCAACCTTTGTGAAAGAGATCCTGAGTTTGAGCGATGATGGAGTTCAATGAATCAGACTCGGCAGCTTGGTCAAGCTTATTGATATAGGTAGAATCCTAAATCTCAGGCAGATCGTAGAAAGCATCAAGTTATTATGTGAATTCGAAGTTGTTTTCACATTGATTTTATATTTGATAAGTATTTGTTAATAAAGTTGTGTTAATTGTTAATTGATGCTTGTCCTTTGTTTGTCTCATGAATAAGCATATCTGGTGAGCGTGTTTAAATGCAAACTGGTCGATGTCTAATATCCAGACCACATTATTGACCAGAAACAGAATTGGACTCACTGCGTAAAAACTGTGGCTACAAGAGCAGGTGAAAGGCTATGAATCCTAAAGTATGTAACAGATCTCCTGACTCCCACAAAGCCTTTCCACCATCTACAAGGCACAAGTCAGGAGTGTGATGGAATATTCTCCACTTGCCTCAATGGGTGCAGCTCCAAAGACACTCAAGAAGCTGGACCCCATCCAGGGCAAAACAGTCCGTTTGATTGGCGTGCCATCCACAAACAATCAATCCCTCCATTGCCAACAAGTTTGGCAGCCGTGTGTACTATTTACAAGATGAACAATAGAAACTTACCAAGGTTCCTTAGGCAGCACTTTCCAAACCCACAATCTTATAGAAGGGCAAATGGAGCAGATAGCTTGGAACACGACAACCTGAACGTTCCTCTCCAAGTCACTCACCATCTAGTCTTGGCCATTCCTTCACTTTGGGTCAAAATTCTGGAACTCCCTCCCTCACAGCATTGTGAATGCACAAGAAATGGAAATAGGACTAGATTACCAAGTCCTTCAAGCCTGCCCTGTCATTCAGACGATCACAGGATCATACTTCCCTATAGTGCAGAAAGAAGCCACTTGGCCCATCGAGTCTGCACATCTTTGGGCTGTGTGAGGAAACCGGAGTGTGCAGAGGAAACTCACGCAGACATGGGGAAAATGTGCAAACTCCACACAGTCACTTGAGGCTGAGTCCCTAGAGCTGTGAGGCAGCAGCACCTACCAGTGTGCCACATTGCGATGTTTCCAGGAAATGTGTTAGACTATTGGGATGGTCAAGGTGCAACAGTCAACGCACACTGTTCTCATTACAATCTTGCTTCCTCCTTCTCTCATTCCCTTACATTTTGTCACGGGAAGTCACCAACCATCATGCTAAGTATATTTCTCCTGCAGGGTAACACCCATGCCTGGTATCTCAGGTGTTAGTAGGTTTGCAGCCTGTATCCAATGTAATTCACAGTAAGAATTGTAAAAACTTGATGTCTGTGTCGATATGCGTGATCTTCTTGGAGATCCTCTCCACTTGGAGCCAGCAGTTTATGGTGTTGATGGTAGTCATGATGTGGACATGCCGGTGTTCTTACTGTGTTTACCCCAGTCCAACGTCGGCATCTCCACATCCAATGTAATTCCACAGGGATCAGTGCTGGGTCCACAACTGTTTACATATTAATAACTTAGAGGAAAGAAAGCGAACGTACTGTAGCCAAATTTACAGATAACACAAAACTAAGTGGGAAGGCAAGTTGCCAGAGGGATACAAATAGTTTACAAAGAAATATAGATAGGTTAAATAAGGGGGCAAAAATTGGCAAATGAAGTATAATGTCGGAAAATGTAAAGCTGTTCATTTTGGAAGGGAGGACAAAAGAACAGAGTATTATTTAAATAGAGAAAAACTGCAGAAAATTGCAACACAAGGACTTGGGGGGAGTTGTGCACAAAATACAGAAAGCTAGTGGATAGGTCCAACAGGTTATCAGGAAGGCTAATGGAATATTGGTGCTTATTTCAAGGGGATTGGAGTGTAAAAGTAGGGAAGTCTTGCTATAACTATACCAAGCACTGGTGAGACCACATCATGGGACACAGTGAGTAATTTTGGTCCCCTTATTTAAGGACATTGTTTCATCGGAGGCAGTTCTGACAGGGTTCAATTGGACAATCCCTGGGATGGAGGAATTGTTTTCTGAGGATAGGTTAAACAGATTGGGGCTTTACTCACTTGAATTCAGAAGAATGGGAGGGGATCCCATTGAAACGTAAAGGATTCTTAAGAGGCTTGACAAGGGTAAATGCTGAGGAGTTGTTTCCTCTCCTGGGAGAGTCCAGGAGCAGAGGGCACAGTCTCAGACTGAAGGGGCACCAATTTCAGACTGAGATCAGGGGCAATTTCTTCTTTCAGAAGGTTCTGATTGTTTGGGATTCTTTGCCCCAGAGAGCTGTGGGGGCAGAGTCCTTGTGTATATTTAAGGCAGAGATAGATTTTTGATCAGTTGGGTGGGGGAGGATCAAGGGTTACAGGGAAAGGGCAGGAAAGTGGAGACGAGGGATGTCAGATCAGACGTGATCTTATTGAATGGTAGAGCATGCTCAAGGGGATGAATGGCCTACTCCTGTTCCTATTTCTTATGAATTTATAATAGTCAGTCATACATCAAACATGAAGAAGAGTGTTCCAGTATGGATGTCATCCAATCCAAGCATTTGCTGAAATGTTTCCAAGTCCAGCGATTGCCAGCTAGGAGATGGCCAGGAAAGCAGAGCCATTTGTTCGATGTTGATACACTATTTAACGTGAATGATGACTGCGATGCCTTCAAGGTGACTTCTCCTGCGGAGCTCTGGGCAGTGCCTCACAATGAAAAATAAAGCCATTAGTGGTGCTTTGTTGTAATGAAGAGGATTTGCCCATCTCTGTTCTGCAGCCTGGCCAGCACCCTGAGAAATAAAGAATATATTCCTTTCCATTTGTGGCATTCCTATGAGGTATTAATACTGTCTGTTGAGGCTGTTTAGTAATGGAAAGTGTAATCCCAAGCAGCAGTCTGCAGGATAGTGGGGAAAGTGGGGAGGATATAATCAAAGTCAACCTCAGCAAAGACTACACTAATCTCTTAGCAGTACAGCGTTCATTGATCCACAGCTGGAATGTATCCAGATGTTGTAGACATATTCCATTCTGAATTAATGTCGGATTAACACAAGGCACTTCAGCTTGGCTCCACACACTTTTCATTTGGGGAAAGGAATAGATTATTAGCCCCAAAGCAGCTGGGCACATGTTTGTCTGTGGGTTAGCAGATGGCAAATAAAGCACAGGAAAAATGTTGCCCCTGTCAAAGTGATTGCGAGTGATCAAAGCAGGAGCTAGGTTCAATCAAAATGGAAAATGCTGGAAAATCTCAGCAGGTCTGGCAGCGTCTGTAAGGAGAGAAAAGAATAGATATTAAAGCTTTGACAAAGGGTCATCTGGACTCGAAACATCAGCTCTTTTCTCTCCTTACAGATGCTGCCAGACCTGCTGAGATTTTCCAGCATTTTCTCTTTTGGTTTCAGATTCCAGCATCCGCAATAATTTGCTTTTATCCAACAGCCGGGTAGGTTTTTTAAACAGAGAAATGTTCCAACACTCTTATTAAGTTGGAAACTGTTATTCAACTTTGCAGAGGGGCGGGGGTGACCTCACCTTCCCATTCCTTCCCCCCTTCTCCTCCACCCCCCCACCTCCACGCCTCCCTTTACCTACTCACCCTGTTTCTTTGGGAAATTGCTTTGATCTCTTGTGTTCTTGGGTGATTAGAGACAGCCGGATGCTAACCAAGGTATTTGGGAAGTAGTGGGTTGGTGCAGAACATTTCAGGAAGAGAAAACAGAAAATGCTGAATGAATTCAAAAGCCCGGCAGCATCTGTGAAAAGAGAAACACTGTTAACGTTTCAAATCCAAATAATCCTTCTGCAGAACATGGTGGCACAGTGATTAGCACTGCTGCATCACACCACCAGGGACCCAGGTTCGATTCCTGGCTTGGGGTCACCATCTGTGTGGGACTTGCACACCGTTTCTATGTGGGTTTCCTCCAGGTGCTCTGGTTTCCTCCCATAATCTAAAGATGTGTGGGTTGGGTTGATTGGCCATGCTTAATTAACCCTAGTGTCAGGGGGGATTAGCACGGTCAATATGTGGGGTTACAGGGAAAAGACCTGGGTAGGATTGTTGTCAGTGCAGACTTGATGGGCCAAATGGCCTCCTTCTGCACTATAGAAACTCTATTCTATAAACAGAGAAAGTGCGTAGTTAGAAAACAGGTTTATAATAATTGAATTACGCCAATGAAACTACTAGAAGATTTTCTACAGCACAATGTCAGAGTCACTTTTAAATAAACATTGATGCTTCATAAGGCTGCAGCATTGCTGAGGAGAATCCATAATGTTAGTATTTTAAAATTGTATTTGACTTTGTGACAATGACACAGCAGCATTTTCAAATGCTAAAATAGTTGCATCTGAACAGAATAGAGATATTAAACATCCACTGATTCATTTATTCCATCGCTGTGGAGTCAGAAACAAATGAAAACTCCAGAACTCGTGTACATAATTTAGGGTTCCACTTCATTGAGTATTTACTCAGTTATTCACACAACATGCATCTGATTCTAAATAGTTACATTATCCTTCTCATCCACTCACTGTTGATCTACACAGCATGCTGCATTGAAATGGGCACTGTGCTTCTGCAGTAATGGAATATCAAAGCCTCAGTTTTCTTTCAGATAATTCTTTACACCCACTGCACTATTGTTGCGATGTCATGGCAAGGATTTGCTTTAAGTTTATTTATTAATATCACAAGTAGGCTTACATTGACACTGCAAAGATGGCACTGTGAAAGTCCTCTTGGGATGGAAAGGCATTGTTGAGGGAAAGAATGTTCAGGAACTGTGAGAGAAGTCCCATACTCTTCCTCAAATAGTGCCCTGCAATGGCACAGTAGTTAGGACTGCTGCCTCATAGTTCCAGAGACTCTGGTTGAATTCCAGCCTTGGATGACTGGGTGGAGTTTGTACATTCTCACTGTGTCTGTGTGGGTTTCCTCCGGATGCTCTGACTTCCTCCCACACTTAAAGGTGTGCAGGTTAGGTGGATTGGGCATGCTAAATTGCCCCTTAATGAACAAAGATTTGAAGATTAGGCCTCTTTTAAGGATTTGTAAGGTAGTGGCATGGCCATGCTAAATTGCCCCTTACTGAATAAAGATTTGTGGGTTAGGTGGATTGGCCTGAAAAATTATTCTGTAATGTCCCAAGATGTGTTGGGTCAGATGGGATTAGCCATAGGAAATGTGTGGTATTACAGGGAAAGGGTGGGAGAGAGGACCTGAGTAATAAAATACTTGGTCAGAGAGTCGTGTAGACTCGATGGGCGAAATAGTCTCTTCTGCACTGTAGGGATTCTGTGATTCTGTGAAGATTTCATGGAGATTTTGGAAGGACAATGAGGGCTTCTTTGCTCAACTCTCTCCCTCAACCAACAGTAAAACACACTGACAGGCCATCCATTGGTTGCGTAGCATTGCTGTGCACAAAGTAAACACCAACACACTAAGAGTGACCATACTTCAGAATCATACATTATATACAAAGGACTATGAGGTCTTTCTTGGAGATGTGATAAATGGAAGCCTTTGATTTCTTTATAGATGTAAACATGTTGAATAGCAACATTGGGCATTTATCTGGTTCCCATCTTATGGAATAAGTGTTCCAGGTTGCTTCACAGGGAGGAACAAACAAATGAACTTGCATTTAACTAGCATCTTTCACAACCTCACACTCTCTCAAAGCACTTTATAGCCAAACAAACAAAGAGCAGTAATAGGACATTTTGGGAGATGGTGGAAAGCATGGTTGTAGCAATGGATCCTTTAAAAGTTTATTTTATTAGTCACAAATAGACTTACACTAACACCACAGTCCAGTGCTTGCTCGGGTACACTGAGGGAGAATTTGGACGACCAGTCCACCTAATCTGTGCATCTTTGGACTGTGGGAGGAAACCGGAGCACCCGATGGAAACCCACGCAGACACAGGGAGAACATGCAGACTCTGCACAGACAGTGACTTAAGGCAGGAATCGAACACAGGTCCCTAGTGCTGTGAGGCAGCAGTGCTAACCACTGTGCCATTTGCTGCCCAATCCTGATCCTGGATATGAGGAGAAAGTAGCAATGCAGAGAGATTTAGTGACAGAGTTGCACAGAGAATAGTGCCTCTCTAAGGGTGGTATTCTCTGGCCACGCTTGCCACAAAGTTAGAGAATGCGACCGAAGTCAATGGACCTTTGATTAGTTGCCCCCCCTCCACCCCACTGCCTGCTGCAATTCTCATGGTGGGCAGGACGGGAGAATTCCAGCCAAAGTATTAGTCTATCTTTCTCTTTCAGATGTTGATTGACTTGCTGTATATTTCCAGTGTTTAATGTTTTTTATGTGTTTATTATGTCAGTATTACAGATTTCTATTTTATCCAACGTAATTTGGAATAATTTAAAATGAGTACATCAATGATTGACTTTACACTGTACGGCAAAGTGTTGAAGCATCCCAAAGTGAGATACTTGTGAAGTACAGCAATGAGGTAAATGTGTTAACCATTCTGGATCAGCTGACTCCACCAAAACTCCACAAGGAAAGCAACAAATTCTGATTTTTATTAGTGATATTAGTTGAGGGGCTTAGAATTAGATAAAAAAATTGTATAATACATGGATGCAATATTGAGTCTGCTTGTTGATCTAATAACCAAGTTTCATTTTCTTGCCACCAATAGTGCTTTAGTTAACTTATCTTTGTTTAAAGTTTATTTATTGGCGTCACAAGTAAGCTTACATTAACACTGAAATGAAATTACTGTGAAAATCCCCTCATTGCCACACTGTTGCGTATTTGGGTACACTGAGGGAGAATTTAGCATGGCCAATACATGCAACCAGCACTTCGTTCAGCCTGAGGGAGGAAACTGGAGCACCCGGAGGAAACCCATTTGGACAGGGAGAGGATGTGCAAACTCCACACAGGCAGTGACCCAAGCTGGGAACTGAACCTGGGTCCCTGCATTGTGAGGCAGCAGTGCGAACTACTGTGCCACTCCCTACACCCGTCCACACTGCAAAAGATAAAGAGCTCACTGCATATTAAATGATACTAATATGCAGAAGATATTTTTCAACTTACATCTCCACTGGCTTCTTTCTTAGAAAAAGGAGTTGTTGTCTAAAAACCATGATTTCTTTTGTTTATTTACAAGAAATGTTGTATAGGGTGCAAATAATTCAACAAATAGAGGAAAACCAGGTTCCAAAGATAAAGGAGTATATGTCCAACAATGGACAATTTACATTCCAAATATTGACAGCAACTCATGATTTCAATCTCTGACAAATTTAGACCATGGTAGAAATATAAACGGTGACAGTCGGTTCATGTTCCTCTTTAACAGGATTTGATTTTTTTTAAGGCTTGTCTATGATCTGTGCACTGATTGACACATACCTACCACTTGAAGACCTTTCATACTCGGTATCTGAAAATCTCAACTGTTTTCTGATGTTTAATTTGATCCGGCTGAATGGGCTACAATGATTGAGACAATCTGGTGCTTGTGTACTTTGACTGGCTGCAAAGAGCTGATCACCAGATTGCAGAGTGCCATCAAAGACAATGTGCAAAACAAATCTGGCGTGATGAACAGCTTAATGGAAAATAAGAGAGTCAGGCTCTTGTTCAGGCAGATTGGAGCGCCAATTTCTGCAAGGAAGCATCAGCATTGCATGGTGAGTCGGCGATAACATGCTTTTGTGTGTTATATTGGAACTGCACTGGAATAAAAGAGCATGTCATGACCCTGGTCACCGATAGACCTAGAACATTGGGACAGTCAAAGGTGACCTTTCACCCCTAGGCCTGTGCAAAACAAAGAATGGAACCAACCTTCCACCATCTGCAAATCATGTGATTTTTCTCATTCATATAATCAATCATTGTCTTTTCCATAAAAAATATACTCTTGTTAAAAGATGCCCTTTCCATTTATAATGAATAACACATTACTGACCTCACAATTAACTAGTTACAATCAAACATGCATCCATTCTAAGTTTTTAGTCATTTAACTGGCCTAGAGAAAGCAGAAAAGTTTAATGTTTTTAGTTTAATATGAAAATATGTTCCTCTTGCAATCTTTTTTTAAAATTACTACTCTTGGGATGGAGAATCGATTAAAAAATGTTAATGATTCCTTTGGTCACCAAATTGCAGAGTGCCATCAAAGACAATGTGCAAAACAAATCGGGTGTGATAAGCAACTTAATGGAAAGTAAGAGAACCAGACTCTTGTTTGGGCATTAGAGAACCAATTTCTGCAAGGAAGCATCAGCATTATGTGGTGAGTCAGAGACAATGCACTACTTTGTTGCTTTTGGTCTGTGTACATATTTTTCTTCTGCTTTGTTTCAGTGCGGCTGTGGAATGTACTTAATCTCTTGACTATGAGCTTCACACTGTTACAGATAAAGAACAACACAGCACAAAGTAAACCCACATTTGTACACCACTATTAAAGTAGTAAAATGGTCCAAAGTGCTTCTCAGAAGCAAGACTGTTAGATTGAAAAGTGACACCAAGCCAGATAAGCAGATATGAGAACAGATGATCAAAAAGCTCAGGCAAAGTGGTAGCTTTTAGGGAGCAATTTAAAGGAGGAAAGGCAGCCAGAGAGATGGAGAGGTTTAGGAAGGGAATTCCAGAACTTAGGGTCCAGGTCTCTGAAGGCTCAGACATTCAAATCGGGGATGCAGAAAGGATCAGAATTGAAGGGGTGCAGAGATCTTGATTATGTACATCCTAATTATACAGTGAATCTTTTTAGGCTGAAAGAATTCTTGCTCTGCAGTGATTTTTATTGCCATTATTTAAGCTCCAGGAGTTTTCAATTAAATAGAAAAAAACAATGGTGCTCAGTATTTTTTGCTTGTCTAGGAAGTAGCAGAAAGCAATTTCGTATGTACGAACCCAAACAAAATAAAATGAAAGTTCTCAAATGCAAAAGCAGGAAAATTTCTGGCACCATCAACAGTGCAAAAAAATATAAATCATCGTGTCAGATCTTAAAGGTTAGCATCATCTGTCAATAAGGAAAAGGTGTAATTCCATATGAAAGCAAAGTAAATGTAATTAAACAACACTGTCATTTTATGAGGACTAATTTTAGCTTTCAAATCTGGGAACATTTTAATTCTTTTCTGTGACATTGAAAAATCTGCATGAAAGTAAAATTGAATTTATATTACAAGGCGATTCCATCTCAAAAGTCCAGTATGTAAAGAAATCTTTAAACAAGGAACTTTAAATTGTTACGATCCCAATTGATGAGAAGGTCCCAGAATGGAACCCAGCCTCAAAAGACTGTTACTTCTACTTTTCTTTTTAGAAATAGTCGCAGAGCTACCAATTAGCTTTCAACACCAAGATAAAAGTTATTAAACAATAAAAGTTTGACTATAATACAATTCTCCTTCACAGGGGTCAGTTTAGCTTAGTTAGTTGGACAGTTGGTTAGTTAGGCACAGCGGCGCCAACAGCATGGGTTGAATTCCCATGGCAGCTAAGGTTATTCATTGTCTTCTCAACCTTGCCCCTCGCTTGGGGTATGGCGATCCTCAGGTGAAATCACCATCAGTCAGCTCCCCCCTCAAAGGGAAGAGCAGTTTAATGTCACCTAGGACGACATCTTTGCAAATGTTCATGGATTTTAAGGATAACACAGTGTACAAAATATGTCCTGTGTTTTCAGTAATGCAATCCCTGTAACCCAGCAGACTAACTGGTCAGACAACACCCTACTCTGAAACCAAGTGGCAATGCCATTCAATAACTCTTGCATGGATTTCTCCTCAACTCAAGGGAATTTCCCTTGTAGTGTTAATATAAACCTTACTTGTGACTAATAAATAAACTTTAACTTTAAGTTCCCTCCAGATTATTATCATAGAATTCCACTCAAAAGGACACACTTTAATATCTTCTTCCAAACAAATGCTTTCTATCAGCTGTTTTCCTCAGGGATCCATCTCAAGATTTTCCAACTCCCTTTGTAATATTCCTTTAGCCTTGAATTGCAAAATGCATCCACATTTCTACACAAAAGCTCAAATACTCTGTCCTCAAAAGAATACTGTTGTTTTCATAGGCTGAAAATAAGATATCCAGCTTACAATTGTTTTGGATATGTGGCTTTTCTATAGCCAACATTATCTTTTCTCTTTCAAGCTCTGACTTTAACCTAAATGAACAGCAGCCTGTTCCAATGTCAGTTCCCCTCTGTTCCTTTTTGCTTGAATAATAAGGAGCCTTTTCTCCTTTCTCTGGTTTCTAAAGTTGACTGTCCTTTAGTTCATCTGGAGCTGGTTTTTGTGCACATTACTCCATTTAATATCTTTCTTCTTCTTGCAAGAGCTATGAGCTGTCTCCTGTTTAGCTTCTTATAGCTACTGCCTGGAACCAGTCAAACTCAAGAAGTCTTGTTCCTAAAAGTGGCCTCTGGTTGCTAAGCAACATTTCATTCTTTCCTTATGTTCATGTGTGCTTTTCCCATTGTAAACTCTCTCAGCAACATAGAAATATTGTTTGAACTGAAACCAAACCTCCCACTGATGTGAAGACCTTTGTTTAACATGAATCAAACTAGAATTGTTCCCCTTCTTACACAAAAAGTCTAAATTAAACCCACTTAAATCTATATCTTATTTCTAATTATTGACAATACAAACATAGATCACATAAACCTACCTGTTTCCTGACAAAGTGTAAACATGAATATATCAAATAACTTCTTTAATATCACTATAAAAATAATCATGAGGTTATCATAAAGTGCATAGTTGAAAAATTCCACTGGACAGGTATGAGTGATCTAGTTTTAATTTTCCATAATCTCATTCTTACTCTCAATAGTTGTATCTAGTCTTCAACAAGTCTCAGTATCACTCATTCTCCTTCTGGTTTCTCTTGTATGTAATAGTAGAATCAGTGAAGATCAGGCAGAAATCATTGGCTGCAGAACATCATATTAGGATCAAAAATATTCAAAGCATTATATTTGACAGAATGCAGCCGTGTGCCATCTTTTCATCCTTAATCCACATTCTCATACATCTCCCCCTCCACACTGTACTATAATGCTGCATATATTTATTACCTGCAGTTTAGATCGTATGTTATTATGTCTCATTATTATTCTCTGATGCACAGCACTGCACCATCTGCTGCACTCACAAACAAAATTGCAATTTACAGGAAATTAAAATGATTTGTCCAAGACAGATTTTTCAAGTTAAAATATTTGGCTAAGGACAGCAAAAGCATCATACATCATCATTGCTTACTGCCCAGCTCTTCCAAAAATGGTCAGAAACACTCCAATTTGCCCCTGGTTCTTGTTATTAGTTACTCATTTTGAAGTCAGAAATTCCCTTTACTGTGTTGCTGGTCCCTCCCTGAATGGAAAGAAAATGTAAAAGTGTTCTTCCTGGAGCCAAGGACCAGAATTTCACCCGCTGAGGGAATTGGAGCAGGTGAGAGGCAGAGCATGGAAAGGTCCGTTGACCTTATAGGATTTTACAGTTTCAGGATGAGCAAGATCTTAAAATCCTGCCGAACAGTATCTCAAAGATGAACTCCATGATGGTGGAATCAATGCTTGTTGCAGACTTGGTAATCTGATAATTGAGCTAAGTGTGCAGTACACCAGATACTGTTAGTCTGTTAATGATTGATCAGCCTGGCTTCTTCATGGAATATGGAGGGCTGAGATTCTTCCCAATCAGCACTTGGTAAACTTGTGAGCCAATGTTCTGATGAATGGGAGGACCTGACTGGACAGTGTTCTGTATTAATAGACCAGGGCAGCACAGCAACACAGTAGTTAGCACTGCTGCTTCATAGCTCCAGAGACCTGGGTTCGATTCCCGGCCTGAAGTTTGCACATTCTCCTCATGTCTGTGTGAGTTTCCTCCAGGTACTGTGCTTTCTTCCCACAGTCCAAAGATGTGCGGGTTAGGTTGATTGGCCATGCTAAAGTTGTCCCTTCGTGTTCTAAGATGTGTAGCTTAGAGGGATTAACAGGTAAATATGTAGGGATATTGGGATAGGGAATAGACAGGATTGTGGGCCAAATGGCCTCTTTCTGCACTGTTGGGTTTCTATGATTCTATGACACGGTACTGGGCTGGCATAATTTCAACCAGTTCTTCTACATATACTGTGCTCCTTAAGCCTTGGTCCTGATAAATTGCAATGAAATTGTTTGGACTTATGGTAAATAAATATATTGTGTCTTTATAGGCAAGAAGGTTTGGTCTCCACATTGAATTAAGTTAAGTTTAAGTATATTTAGTGTCAAAGATGGTTTATATTAACACTGCAATGAAGTCACTATGAAAATCTCCTTGTCGCCACACTCTGGTGCATGTTCAAGTACACTAGGAAGAATTTAGCATGGCCAATGCACCTAACCAGCACATATCAGCAAGTTTGCTGACAATAATGAACTGTTTTTATAATACCTGAATTGAGTGCAATAGTTTTAGAATAGATCAAAACTAGACAGGATCCCCTTCAAGCCACTCACCATCCTGATGGCACTATATTGTGTTCCTTCACTGTTGCTGGTTGAAAAGCCCTTCCTAACAGCACTGTGGGTGTGCCCACACCACATAGATTGTAGCGGTTCAAAAAGGTGGCTCAGCACAACCTTCTCAAGAGCATCGGCAATAAAAACTGGGTTTGTCAGTGAAACTCATAGCTTGGGAGCAAGGGAGAAAAACTGAATTGTTTGAATGGGGAAGGGAATGAGTGATGGTTGGTGATTGGATTTGGCTTGAGTTATGATCTCTTATGTCAACTCTGTTGACAAATTATTTGGTCTCACTCCTAATTTATATCATTTTGTTCTATTTCAATATTATTTGCACTTTCCTTAGCCACATTATTCATTCCTTATTCCATAACTTGTTCTTTATGTTCTTCTTCTCACTTTGTTTTTCATTTATTTATTATTCCCTAGCTCTATTTCTTAATGAAAGAAAGCAGTAAAGTTATTTCAGAGTCCCTGTGTTCATTTATATTTATACTTTTAAAAAAATCAATAAATCTGAGCTTAATGAATTAGCTTTGGAAATTTCATGGACGTGCAAATGACTCTATCAACTAGAACCAGAGTTTATGCATAGTCACTGAATATTTTACAAGTATTTTATGGCAGGCATATCTGTAGAATAAGGCCAATAAAACTTTAAATGCTTCACTAACTTCAGGCCATAGATCTTGTATTTACTCACATAATACATTTATAATGGACAGAGTTATAAAAGATATCTTATAAACACAATTCTCAGATGCAAGATTAATTTAGTTCATAATCATTTATATTCTTCCATGAATTCAGGGATAGTTCTAACAATTCAGATTCTAGAATTATTGAATTCAACCCACTTAATTCATTTCCTCTTTTAAATCTACTGATTTCATGAACAGCTGTTATATATTAAGAAGTTATAATGTTCTGAAATCCTTACAGGTTGAGGGGGACATAAGCTTCAAACTTTTATTGAAGTACAACATGCATGCTGGGAGATTCTGCCAACCATTTCCACAGAAAATGTACAAGTGTTGTCACTAGCTCTCTCCAATTGTTGAGGGATAAAAAGCATTCAATCAAAACCTAGACTTATCAGTCCATGGGTGGAAATTATGAAGTAAATGTTTTAATAATGGTATTTAAACCTGCAAAGGATAATTCAATGTATGCCATTTTGATTTTTAATTCTGTTTAAAAATTTAATTTTGGACATTTCATGCAATGATTACTGAGAAGAAATAGTGAATGAATTTACTTGAGAAAGTACGATTTTTCCAAAAATCTCGTTACCAATATTTATCCTCTGCTGCCTCTGTCAATCATCTTATGCTTCATTTCTAATGTTCACTTCTGCGGAGTTTGTGTTCCATTCCTCCTTTAGGGGTGGCTTCCAATCTTGACTCTCCAGCTTAAAGTTGAGTTTAAAGTTTATTTTATTAGTGTCACAAGTAGGCTTACATTAACACTGCAAATAATTTACTAATCATCGCACTCTGGTGCCTGTTTGGGTACACTGAGAGAGAACTTAGCATGGCCAATCCACCTAGCCAGTGCGTCTTTCAGACTGTTGGGGGAAATCAGACACACAGTGGAAATCCATGTAGGCACAGGGAGAACTTCACACAGACAGTGACCCAAGCCAGGAATTGAACCCAGGGCCTTGGTACTAGGAGGCAGCAGTGCTAACCACTGTGCCATTGACTATTTGTAACCATGCATCCAGTGCTTCTTCTTTCACCCACATGGCCTGTCCACCTACGATATGTCATTCTCCCTAATATTGTGATCTGTTCCTCTAACGATCACCTTCTGTTATATCATCCCCTAAAATTTCCTTCTAACCTCTTCCAAAATAGTTATTCCTCTTACCCTTCAAGTGATTCTTCCATTAAGGCATTTTTTGGATTTGTTTTCTATGTTAAATTGGGTACAAGAGAGTTGTTATTAACTTAGTTTCTGGAAGGACAGTGGGCAATAGGGTGACATGGTAGCATAGTGATTAGCACTGCTGCCCTACAGTGCCAGGGACCCAGGTTCCATTCCTGGCTTGAGTCATTGTCTGTGTGGAGTTTGCACGTTCTCCCTGAGTGTGTGGGTTTCCTCCGTGTGCTCTAGCTTTCTCAGTCCAAAGATGTGCAGGTTGGGTGAATTGGCCATGCTAAACCTCCCCTTAGTGTACCTGAACAGGCAACAGAGTGTGATGATTTTCAAAGTAACTTCATTACAGTGTTAATGCAAGTCGACTTGTGACTAATAAATTAAACTTTAACTTTAGCACTTTAAAAATAAACTGCTGATTTTTCATGAAGAGTCTGATCCAGGATGACAGTTATACATTTGCGTCGCAAGTTGAAAATTTAGGACCCCAAATCTCCAATATCCATATTTTTCTTAACTTCAACCTCATTTATTTAGATTTCATGTTGCCCATATCCCTTTCCAATCTGTAATGAATTTCATTTAACACTACACAGGTGGCAGTGGTTAGCACTGCTGTCTCACAACACCAGGGACCCGGGTTCAATTCTGGTTTTTCTGTGACTATGTGGAGTTTGCACCTTCTCCCTGGGTCTGCGTGTGTTTCCTCCGGGTGCTCTGTTTTCCCTCCACATTCTATGATCATGCTAAAGTGTCCCTTAGTGGGATGCCCCAAAATGTGTAAGTTAGGGAGAATTAATGGGATAAATATGTGGGGTCATAGCGATAGAGCCTGGGTAGGATGCTTTGTTGGAGAGTCATGTAGATTCGCTGGGCCAGATGGGCTCCTTCTGCACTGTAAGAATTCTATGATCTGTCCATTTGCTGATTTATCTAGGTCATCTTTATGTGTCCATGGTTGTATATTCACACTTGATTCCGGTTTGGTATTGTGTGAAAATTTTACAAGTTCCCATGAGTACAATTGCTCAAGTTAAATTAGAAATGGTTAGTTAGGATCCCAGTGTCAATCCCTCAGACACTTATTATCAAAACTGTCCAATTTGCATTCCCATTGGCATTAGCAGGGAAGAACCCTTTGGTTAGTCCTTGGGAAGATGCTTTTGGAGACACATGAGAGTGTGAGAGATTAAAGAGGTTCTGTCAGTATGCAAAAAGCAGCTTCAGAAAAAGAGACGGTGGCAATGAGAGATGTTCTCTCTTTGGCTGTTGGCCAGGCACAAGAGTTATTCTGTTTGAGTAACATAATTCACTTCTGATGGGGGCGGGGGTGAGCATTCTTTGCAAGCCAAGTTATATTACTGAAGTGAGTTAAACCAGACATAATAATTCCCACATTCCAAAGATATGCGGATTGGGCTGATTGGTGGTTGAGTTGATTAGTATTAGGGGGACTAGCAGAGTAAATACATGGGGTTATGGGGAAAGAGCTGGGGTGGGACTGTTGTCAGTATAGACTCAATGGGCCAAATGGCCTCCTTCTGCACTGTAAGGATTTTATGATTCTATAAGCAATCATCTGTTGCATATGCAACAGATATGAAAAATACAGCATCATGATTCACATTGAGCCTCGTTTCACTGAGGCAGCAGTTGAGATTGATGAGATTCAAGTGCAAAAAACATAAATGTCTAATTTAGATCATATCCCTGAGATATGCTATTGTATAGGTTAATATAGAGCAGTTTGCATCATGTTCCATAAAAATTCTTGGACCACTAACAAGATCATCAAAACCTAGCAGGAGATTTACATCAGACCTCACTTTTCAACATGGGCTGCGTATGTCTTCTGAAGCCCTGTAGGCTAATGTTTGGTTGGTTACATTAGCGATATTCCGCAAGTATGCCATTGAATAAATTCAGTTATTTTACCTGCTGCAAACGATATTCTGCTTCAGTCTTTTAATATCCTTTAGATTGTTTCACATTTCTTTGGCCTTCCACTCAGTATTACTGTTCTGAGGAAACGTGCTGTTATTTCTTGAATCTGCAGCAAATGCTGATTGTGGGGTCCATTTTCCCACCCCCACCAAGTTCCACCACCTTTCCTCTTTGCAGATTATGTTGAGTTCACATCTTTTCCCTTTGACTCACTTTGAAATGTTCTGGTTGGTTGTTGACATGCCGCGGATGCAGTGTTTATATTTCACAATTAAGTTTCTTGACTAAAACATATTCATCAAAACCCTGAGTGCAAAAGAGCGCATTAACCAAAAATGTCAACGTTTTCTGGCACTGTATGCTAATTCAGCAGTGCCAACTTTGTCAACTCTAATTAAGGTACCAGCTGTTCCAGGAGGACCAGGTCTGCCAGCTATGCAAAGAGCACCATTAGCTCCAGATGTGCCAAATCTGTTGAGGCAAAGCAAGCCTTGATTTAATCAGCCAATTTGTTTTTCTTCCGAGTTACTCCCCAAAGAGTCAGAAGCTGTGGTACCTGGAAGAATGCTTCCCTGAGGAGTGCAGAAAGGTAAATGTGAAAACACCTAAAGTTTGGCTGTGACTTTCCACCCAACTGGCAACTTTGCCACAACACTATTTAATGCACTTTATTTCATTAAGTCAATATAAACAGCTCTACAATTTACAAAAAAAAGATTCGATGTAATTTCCTTTTGCTACAAAATTGTATCCTTTCCACATAGAATAAAGAGAACAAAGAAAAGTACAGCACAGGAACAGACCTTTTGGCCTTCCAAGCATGTGTTGCTTATAATGCCGTAACTAAACTAAAAAAACCCTTTTGTCCTTACCCAGTTCGTATCCCTCTCTTCTCTTATTCATGTACCCATTCAGATGTCCCTTAAATGCCTGCTTCCACTACGTCTTCTGGCTGGACGTTCCAAGCATTCGCTACTCTGTGTGAAAAACTTCACCCACGCATCTCCCTTAAACTTCCCCTGTCTCACCTTAAACCTGTGTCTCCTTGTAATTGACACTTTCACCCTGGGAACAACATGATTTCTCAATTCTTATATTCAATGCCCCAAAGACATGGTTAGCAATTCATGCTAATGCTTTCCAATTTTCCCTTTGAATAGAGCTCAAGTCATTTGAAAAATTCTATTCTGAATGGTGCATCTAGTTCACATAACTCTTTTGCCTATTTTTTAAAAATAATTAATTATGTATATTTAAAGTTGTTTCCTTGTCCAATTCTCAAAATTTCCATTTTTTTAAAAAGTTTATTTATTAGTCACAAGTAGGTTTTCATTAACACTGCAATGAAAATCCCCTAGTAGCCACACTCCTGTGCCCGTTCAGGTACACTAATGGAGACTTTAGCATAGCCAATGCTTAGCACCCATTAAGAGTTTGTTTTCCTCAATCTCACTTAATATGTTACTCCTTGCAGAGATTACCAACCCATGTGCAACTCTGCTTTCGAGGTCTGAAAATGGTTATGATTGCAATACCTCTCAGTTCTAACACATTCTCCCTCCCTTTAGTTCTGAGAAAGAGCCAAAAGTCTCAAAACGTTAACTCTGTGTTTTTTCCTTACAGATGTTGCCAGACCTGTTGAGTTTTTGCAACATTCTCTGTTCTTCTTGCACATTGGGGAATCATTCTTTGCTGAATTGTACAGTAACTAGAGTGGATCTAGAATCATACGTGCTAAATTGACACTGTATTGGCTAACAACCAATATTTATTGGAATTGTTTTTTTAAGTCTGCTCTGTCAATCTATGTTATTTGCCATCATTACACAAGACTTCCCAAGTATTATGTAAAAGACAAAGGTAACTAGGGAGGGAGCAAAAGTTCTAACATGTCATCTCTGCAGTGTAAAATTATATGAATGGATCTATATATGCATGTGTATGTAAGAAAAGTGGGTTTTTAAATATTTCACCAACAAAAGCCTTGTCAGACCCCATTTGGAGTACTGTGCGCAGTTCTGGCCGCCTCACTACACGAAGGATGTGGAAGCTATTGAAAGGGTGTAGAGGACATTTACAAGGATGTTGCCTTATGAGGATAGATTGAGGGAGCTAAGTCTTTTCTCCCTGGAGAGATGAAGAATGAGAGGTGGCCTGATAGAGGCTTATAAGATATTGAGAGGTATAGATCAGGTGGATTCTCAGAGGCTATTTCCCAGGGTTGAAATGGTCATTATGAGAGGACATGGCTTTAAGGTGCTGGAAAGTAGGTACAGAGGAGATGTCAGGGATAAGTTTTTCACTCAGAGGGTGGTGAGTGAGTGGAATCGGCTGCCATTGGTGGTGGTAAAGGCGAACCCGTTGGGTGTCTTTTAAGAGACTTCTGGATGAGTACGTGGGATTTAATGGGATTGAGGGTTATAGATAGGCCTGGAAAATAGGGATATGATCAGTGCAACTTGTAGGCCAAAGGGCCTGTTTGTGCTGTGAACTTCTACATTCTATTAAAAATTTGTTAGGTTTATCCTTAAGTAGTGCTCTTGAGAGGAATCCAAAATCAATATATTTGATCCATGAATGTATTTAAATTCATGAATTCAAAAAATGGCTAAAATAAAATAAAATCTTTCTTGTGTATTGAATTCTGAGTAAAAAGAAAAATCGTTTCTTTGTCATTGCATGCTTGGATTAATGTGCAGTGTAGAGCTCTAAAGAGCCTGCACAGGTTATTGATGAGAGTGATGGTATTTTTAACTTGACACTTAAATTCCAATTGCAAACTTCTAAGTTAATGGCTAAAAATCCAGAATATTCCTGAAAATTGAATGTATGGTGATACTGTACCTTTAAGAAATCTACTTGTAGTGTGTTTTTTTTTTAAAGAGGCAGTGATTTGTTGCAAGGAGTCAATTTGGCTCCAATCTGAGACTGAAGGATAATAACTCATTTTAACTAATGGTATGTCTTCTAAGCAGAGTTAATGCAGTTGAGTTTACTTGGATTTTCCCCTTGCATTTTAGAGTAGAGTTTTGATTAGGTTGATTGATAGAGACAGAGTCATATGCTTAATGAAAGAAGCTAAGCTTATAGGGACAATACAGTTTCTCTTTCAGCTTTTTAAAAACAAGCAGTTCCTGCCTGGTTCTAAAAGAAACAAGTTATGTTTCTCTCTCTCTATGGAGTAGTCTAGGAGCTCCATGACTGACAACTTAAATACAAACACGTAAACCCTTGTTTTGCTAACTGATTTTGAAGAGGTGTTTAAGTCTATAAGAGGAACATTGCTTGAATTGGAACTCAGAGGGATTCGTTAGCAGTTAAGAATTGTACCATGTCATGTTTAATAAATGTTAAGCCAATTTGTTTGTTATAGTTAAGCAGTTTTGATAAATGAAGTGTTTTGATAAAAGTTCCCCAATGTCAGTACGATTGCACCTGGACTGAAACATCACATCCTCACATAAATGACAAAATGGCAATTTTTTGGGATCTAGTCTGACTTCATAATATACCACCAACATGTTTCTGATCTGTACCCTAAGAAATATAACAGCAGAATATGCCCATCACTAAAACAGTTCAAAGTGATCAATTTCAGTACAGTGATAAGATTGTAAGTTTAGAATGCTATGACTCTAGCAATGCCCATTCTGACCTCCTGCACAAGATGGCAAGGAATAGGAGTATACCACACTGCTAATCAAGCCTACTTGATTAGTTAATAAATTTGGGTAAAGAATGTTCCATTTTGAATGTCCCTGGTTTGCCACTATGCTGACAACAACATATTCAAATACCCTTTCCAGGAAATTTCAGGGTAAGTTTGAAACTTGAAGTTTGAATTGTGGTTGCAGCATAGCTTACAGCAACACAACTGATGTGACATTCCAGGGACGTGAGTCATTTGTGTCACTATAACACAGTGAAAGAGATACACCATATTGATTGGATTCTGGGAATAAATGGCAAGTTCTGCATTTCTCCAAAGAGCAGACCATTGACTGGGATGTCTTGTATGAATTTCAATTACAGAATCATTGAATGGTACAACATAAAGGATGCCATTGACTAAGAGTTCTTGTTCATATAAAGGAAAACTGGCCATTTTCATGCCTTAGTAGTGACCAATAAATTATTCCGAAATAACACAATCAAGTCTAAAATTATTTTTTATTGAATAATATACCCGCAACTTTCATTTCAAAATATTTAAATACATAGCTTTAAATCACAACTCTAATATAAAAATAAAGCATATTATTTTCTCCTCTATTGAAAACCAAGTGCAAACAGTATGAAAACCATCCTTTTCAGTGTATCTGTACCTTCCCTCTTGAACTCATTATTAGCCAATGGCAATATTATAGTATCTCATGCTACTTTGCTTAACATGAACACTATCCAGGATGACTGTAACGTGTATCAGAGGATCTCAGCTTATCATGTTAATGTTTGGTGAGATTTATAGGCTGGATTATTGATTTTTTTCAACCAAGGCACACCAAGAATGAAGTACCAGGCAACCTATTCTACCAGTACAAAATTTTATAGAAATATTTGCATATTTTAAAATATTAGGGTACTTATGGATATTACATCAGATGATTAATTCAGTAACCTGCAGTTTATTAATTGTATTAAAAATGGTGCAAACATCAAGTGCTATCATCCAAATTCCATCATGCAGAGTGGCATTTCTGTGCTAGTGGTATTATAAACAAATTACTGGGAAACTCATTGTAGTTTTTTTGATACTGAAAATCAACATTAAGACAAAAGCTTGAAAAAATGCTCCTGATAAGGAGTGAATTAAAGTGTATCCTACACCATGAAGATCATCAGCATACATGGTTTCACTTAATTTGGGTTCCAATTGCTTAAACCAATACTGGTCTCCCAGGGTTTATGTGGAAAGTGGACTTAGAATTAAATTTAGACTTGGAGCCAGCAATAAAACATACTTCTAGATACCCAATGTCCCAAAATTAACTTTGCAATACAGCAATTGTAGTTCCAGATTTCTGTGGCCAGATTTGGGCTAGAGCTTAGAGGTTTTGAGATGCGGTAATGCAATGTTAACTCCTGAACATTGACAAGTCAAATGTTGAGGAATACATCTACTGCAAATCTTCAGCTGGATAACTGAAGACCAGTTAAACATGTTTCATAACATGTTTAAATCATTTTTGAGAGCTTGCTGTTGATTTAAAAGAGATCAGGCAGTCACTCTCAAAAACGTCTATTGGGATACTTCTTGTTTTCTTTAGTAGTACCAACATGTGGGAAGTCAGGTGTCTCAATTGAATGAAAGTCTTCTCACTTTGATTAACATCTACAGTAGCAACATATTATTGAATTACGAGTCTAAGGAAACCACAACCGTGCACATAAGTGCAAACTGTTATGAAAACAGGAAGATGACAAGATGGTGGGACGTTTTCCTCAAAAGGGAGATGCATATCAGGGGAGGATTAGAAGATCCACAGGTACAGAATAGAGAAGTCCTCCAGTGAACACGTGGATCACCAAACATTTGCAAATGCTAAATCTGCACCAAAAATTAAATGTCTAGAAGTACAGTTTAGTCAACGACTGTCAAAGAAAAACATGTTAATATTTCGGGTAAAATGTCTTTTCAAACCCAACTCTTCCTCTTTAAGAATGCTAGTTGGCCTGTTGTTTATTTGCAGCATTCACTGTTTTGACTCATGTCCCATTGCTATTTCTAAATGTCACAGTAGCTTTTGGTACCAGTGTTAAACTCACGTCCGTGAGCACAAAATAGAATGAGATTTATTGAAAGTAAATAAAAAAGACTTTGAGATAAATTTCATTACCAGGAGACTGCTGACAAATAACACACCACCATGATTAGCAGCGCAAATATTACTCAGCAGCTCAGTAAATTAACACCCTGCTTTAATCTTGATCTTATCAGCCATGATGCAGGATCTCATACTGTGCTATCACCATGAGAGCATGCACATGTTCATTAACACGGTGTTGAAATGATTAACAATTGAATTTAAAAACAAGGTGTTTCTCTTCTCCTGTCCCATTTGTTTTGTTGAATAAGTGTCCGGCTGCCACTAGGTAACCATTAATATCAACTTTCAGAAAACAAATGCGGATGCGTTTGCTAACTTAAGTAACCATGGCAGATCTCAGGGGAAAAATCAGATATTATAAAAAAAGGGGCAGCTGGGTAGGACTTCCTCGATGTGTGCTGCATGTATCAATATTCCAGTGACATGGAGTTCAGAGATCAGGAAACAAAACAAAAAAAATGCATTGTAGAGGGTGAAGATTAACACCATTAAGTTATGCAAGCTAAATCTCAATCAAGATCTGGTCGCTAGGAATAAACTATCTATTGCTGTAAAATACTACCTGATCAACAATTAAGGTATAGAAATGATTTCAACATTCTCTTCAGTCACTCTCATAATCCCCATAATATTCATTCAAAAAAATACAGTCCCATAACAAAACTGCCTTTTCTAAACAATTGTGCCAATTGCCAAACTTGGCTGCTGCCATTCAAAACAGGTTTGCAGTAAGTCTCTGATAGGTCTCGCGTTCTATGCTCCAGGAATGGTGTTTGTCTACATATTCTTTGGCTTTAGTCACGATGCTTTCCTTCAAACCAGTGTTACTGATCAGTCTTTTTGAGAATGCAATAAATTCCTGAAAAGGAAATAAACATAGTGGGAATCAGAAGTTCACTCTCATAATGTAATTCACAATCGATCTCTATGGAAACATACATGGTAACAAAGGATCCTCAGAGAAATTAAACATGAGCGGTGAAGCAAATCTCACGCCATTCAAAAATATTCTTGGTCTACACTTGACTGACTTCAGAGAATCGTAGAAACCCTACAGTGCAGGAGACCATTTGACCCATCAAGTCAGCCCTGACCACAATCCCACCCAGGCCCTATCCGTGTAACTCCATGCATTTAGCCTAGCTAGTCCCGCTGACATTAGGATTAATTTAGCATGGCCAATTGACTTAACCCGCACATCTTTGGGCTGTGGGAGGAAACCGGAGCGCCCAGAGGAAACCTATGCAGACTCAGGAAGAACGTGCAGACTCCACACGGATGGTGACCCAAAATGGGAATTGAACCCGGGTCCCTGGTACTGTGAGGCAGCAGTGCTAACCACGCCACCCCAAAGTTTTATTTAAGATTGTTGGTCTGGGCTACTACTCATCATTTCCTTGCTATGAAAGTGGACTAAAATTAAATAACTTATAACCCTTAGCCCCACGTGTAAAGGGCGTTCCCCACATCCCTCCTGTCACACACCAGCCGTACCATTCTATAGATATGGTAAAGAAAGTGCATCTTCGAGAAAGAAAACTGAGAGTGTGAGAAAAGATGTATGATTCTTGTAAACGAAAACCATCAAAAGCAGCCAAGGAAAGTCAGCTGAGTTTGTAATTCTACTATGAGAATTGAGGAATATTCATAATAATTACATTACTCATTGTTTCTATTTAACATAAAAGATTAGTTTCTCTATTGGGATTTCCTTTTAAACTTTTTTCTTTTTGAAGTGACATATGTGCAGGCGATTCAATGCTGCACGTTGTAATACAATAGCACGCTTTGAAGTGCTATTGAGAGCAACCTACGAGGGATCGAACGTACCCCTTGTAGCATTGAATTCAGTGTACACAAAACTGAAAGCACATAGAAATTATAGCCAATACTTACAGGCACGCTAATTAAAATACTGCTTCTATAGAGCATTAACAATGGAACATATTGACAATACAAAGGGAGGAAAAAACAGATTATAATCTTTCCAGAGTGTACCCTTCAACAAGATACACAACCCAGATATTATAAACAATCTTTTCTCCTTATAGATGCTGATGAGCTGCTGTGTATCTTCAGTCTTTTGTTTTTCCTCCTCATTTGCAATTTTGTTTAACTGATACAGGGTGCCTTTCATATCCAAGTGTTTTTCAATAACACAGACCAACATAGCTTTTACTCTGTAACAAGCATTCGCTACTTTAAATTGCAAAAGATCTTCTCTAATTGCCTGCGACATTGGAATGATCACAAGAAAAATAAACACATCTTATTGAGAAAACATGTATGTGGGTGTCTAATCAAATCCAATGGAGCTCCCATATGTTACTGCTAAAAGTGAATATTATTGAACATAGGTTGTTTTCATTAACTCAATTTCTTTCATTCATTCATGTTGAAGGGGTTGTAATAATTACTTGGATCATCTTTCTTTCAAAATATTATATTCAATTGCCCAAGGTTTTCCTGTTTCTTTTACACCGAAGATTAAAAGACTCTTCAATATTTTAGTAGTTTTCGTAACAGTCTGCAGCCTATTACAAACATACCAATAACTGCACCAATGCTCCTCAGAGAACACTTAAACAATCAATATGTGGCTTTGAAGCTGCCCTTTTTATTGCACACCAACAGATTTCTCCACTTGTATATTTATCAATATTTCCTAACCTAGAGTGTTTTACGTTATAAAATTTTCAAAGGGCAACACGCACATGAGGCAAAAATGGGGAAAGAATATGTCCTTAGGGATATAAACGGGGCAGAATTGTGTTACAGGATATGGTAATGTTACGGAAAACATCACTCAGAGGAACTGAATGGCGTAGGCAAGACTTTTGATCCATTTCCAGTGGGTCTCCCATTGTTAGTAGGATATTGGAGTAATTACAATTCCGTAAAAAAAATTATCAACTAACCAGGCTAGAGTTAGTTGCAACATTGCAAGAAATTTTATTCAGTAATAGTGGCCATTTGATGAAAAGAGGAATAGCTAGTTTGGTGGGTTATACAAACTTAATAAAACCAGACGCTTCCAGATTTAAACATGTTTCCTCTGAGATCCATTAATTATACCAAACCAACAAATACAACAGAGCTCCAGGAAAAAGCATTAAGTAAATTTTAAAAAGTCCAACAGGCATTTCACAAAGTGTTCAAAAAGATTCCAGGCAACCTTTTAAACATAGAAATCATAAGTATATTCTTGGATTTACAAATGATCACATTTAATCAGTTTGCAATTGCTGTCTAATAAAAAATTGCTAAGACTATACTATTGTCACTAGATGGCATGGTTACATAATGCTTGGCATGAAATCCAAAAAAAATGTTAACCAAAATTAAATTCGGGCTTGAACTGTATTTGACAACAAATCCCTTAATTACATTTCCAGTACTTTTGTGATTTCCTACATTTTGGTGACACAAAGCTTACAGGACAAGTGTCTGTGACAAATCTCATAGACAATTATAAAATTCGAACAGATCTAGACAGGATAGATACGGGGGGGGGGGGGGGGGGGGGGGGGGGGGGGGGGGGGGATGTTCCCAATGGTGGGGCAGTCTAGAACCAGGAGTCACAGACTGAGGATACAGGGTAGACCATTTAGGATGGAGCTGAGAAGATATTTCTTTACTCAAAGAGTGGTGAGCCTCAGGAAGTAGTTGATCCCAAAACACTGAATGTATTCAAGAGGCAGATGGATATAGCACTTGGGGCAAATGGGATTAAAGATTATGGGGAGAAAGAGGGATTCAACTATTGAGTTGGACATGATTGTGACGAATGGCGGAGCAGGCATGAAGGGCTGAATGGCCTCTTCCTGTTCCTATCTTCTATGCTTTTAAGATAGCAGAAATGAAGACTGTAAACTAAGGGTTTTAATATTCAACAAATAGCTACACACAAGACACATACCATCAAATTTATCTTACAAAATGTTTATTAGTCAAAATAAACATCATTGTTTTAGTACTGGTATATGGAATACAATTAACCAGCAACAAATTGAGATGCCTTTTAATCTTCGATGTAATAAAAAATATACATGGAAGTGATAAGAGAAAACGTAGAGTTTATAAATATCAACACTTTTTTGGTTTGTAAGCACAAGGTAATTTTGTGGAAAATAGCCAAAGTAGTTTGGGAGTACTAAAGAGGGCCAATTGTTTCATTGCATTTGCACCAACTCTAAGCTGGACAAATCCAAAATAAATCGCAACACCCCATTCTCTCTCTACACCATTGTATCTTTCATTGCTTTAAATATTTATCTACTTTTTTTTCCCCCTCATAAAATGTAATGGTTCTGCCTTAACTATTGCCCGTGACAAAACATTCCATCATCCAATAATCCTGCTTAAAAGATTTCCTCCCTGCCTCAAACAACACTTGCTTTTTTGACAATTCTACATTGAAGATCTACTGTTTCTAACACTCCAGGCAGAAGAGGCTTTCTCAATGCTCGTCATAACTTTCAAAACCTCTGTCAAATCTCTTCCACGTCAGCGCAATAATCCCAGCACTCTATAATAACCTTCTCAAGTATATTGCTACAGTATTCCATCTCATCCTCTGTCACATTTAATTTTGGATGATTTCCACTAACAAGACACTCAGCAAAGAAAAGAAAAAGAGGGGTTTCAGGTTTGTAAATAAGTAAAGAATTGCACATCCTAAAGTTTAGCTTACATGGTTTGCGACAACCATCTCAATCTTTCTATATGGTGCCACCTTTACACATTGCAGACTGAACTCTATTCACATGGTAAATCCATACTTCACCGAGGGTTTTACTACTTTCATGCAAGTACTGAATGTTCACTCACATTTCTAATGTAAAAGCATGAAAACCCATTTTCTTTATATGAAAGCATTCAACTCTTAAGTAACACATAGGATTGCCAACCGTGATTAAATGTCACACAAAAGCAGAAAATGCTGGAAAATCTCAGTAGGTCTAACATCATCTTTGGTGAGGGAATAGAGCCAACATTGAGCCTAGATGTTCCTTCGTCAGAACAGGAATTAAACGTATCCCTGGGGTTTCATCATGACTTGCTCTCCCACTCCAGCCATTGGCTGGCCAAAACATCCAAGCCTTGTGACGCACTGCTTTCATTATCCAATTGGATGATGCTTGAATGTTAGTTAAAAGCCTTGCTCTCCTCCACTGCCTCCATTCCCATTTTCAATATTTTATATTTGGCAAAGAGAAATGTTCAAAGAAAATTCTTAAAACTTTCCTTAATGTCCCAATGATTTTTCTCTAGGGTTGCACACAACAGTGTCGTGGAGATTGACTTTCAATTCCTGCTCACACCAGGCTGATCCCGAAGGTCTGGTAATCCCAGCAACACAGGTCTGATACTCCCAACAATGCAGTGCTATTTTATTACTGTCGCTATATTTCATATCTGATGCAGAGCAATCAGGCTTTATCCTATCAATGTCATGGGCCCATAATGCGTCACTCTCGCTACAGTTTTTCATTTCCACATTTGCGAAATGAAAACTTTGGGTTCCAAATCAGACCTGTATTATCTTAAGCTTTCACCTGGTTTTATAGAAGGGAAGACCTAATCTATTGAGGGAGGCGGTGGTGTATGGTATTGTCACTGAATTATAATCCTTTGGGGACCCAGATTTGAATCCCACCATGTCAGACGGTGGAAATGGAATTCAACAAAAATATGGAATTAAAAGTCTAACGATAATCATGAAATCATTGTTGGTTGCCATAAAAACCTATCTGGTTCGCTATGTCCTTTAGTGAAGGAAATCTGCCATCCTTACCTGGTTTGGCCTACACCCCGTGACTCCAGGTCTACAGCAATGTGGTAGACTCTTAGACGCCCCCTGCAATGGTCTAGCGAGCCACTCAGATCAAAGGTAATTAGGGATGGGCAATAAATGCTGGATTAGTCAGTAATGCCTGCATCTTATAAACTGTTTACCAACACTACCCTGGTGGAGTCAGGGCACACAGAAATAATGTATCCAGATACATTTTAAAAAAGATCATGCAGTACCAGTGCAAAGAGCTCAGATCTTAACACTGAAACACATTATCCTCCCTGCTTGACATTGCCAGTGTGTCAATAGAACTATTCCTCTAAAGAACTGATGGACAGAAACAAATATTCTGAAAAAATTAACTCTCTCTGACTGTATACTATTAGGGAATAAAGAGCTTTTTTTTTATTGTGAGTGTTATCATTTAATGTGCAACAGGCCTGTCCATCACAGAGATTCAATAAAGATATCTTAAAAAGGTAAACATTCAGAAAATTTAAAACAAAGAAAGAGAAAACGCTGGAAATGCACAACTGGTCTGTCAAATTTTATAGTTGCATATATACACACACACATATCCAATTACGAAATCAGGCAGAAGATATTCTAGTGGTTCACAAGTTGGATTGTGATACAATAGCTCAGCAGAAGCTAGTTTTTACTCTCCATTCTGCATCATTTCCCTATCCAGATGCCTTCCCCACCGGATGAACCCCACTTCTTAAATACAAGCATCAATTCATTATGAAGCCAGTCCTGATTGAATTTTAATTTTTTTATTCCATCCAATAAAAAACCCAAATTCAATCCAATTTGTGGTTGCCAGGTGAGGGGCAAACAAAATCCAAGCTGACATGATGAGGCATTGCACTCCCACCTTGGGCTTGATTTGATGTTTCATTTTAGCCGAAAGGCTGAGATGGCTTTGAAAAATTGCATCAGCCATTGCCTTATCGGCTACCCTGATCACTCACTCTTCCCTACCCATATAAGTATAAGGAACTTGTATTTCTAACACTGACTTGTCATCAGAACATTTCAATTGTAACCCCTTGGCAGAACTACCATTTGTCTTTAAAACATAGTTATTTAAAATCCATATGATATTTTCATGAAGGAATTAATTAAGATAGGTAGGAAAACAAATTGTGACGAAGATACAAAAGGCCCACAAAGAAATATAGGTAGGCTAAGTCAGTCGAGGGAAGAATAAAAAAGCAGATTATTATTTAAACGGTGAATATTGTGGTGCAGAGGAATGTGTGTACCTCTGTATGTGAATCACAAAGTTAGCACAGGAGTACATCAAATAATTAGGAATGTAAATGCATGTTGGCCTTTACTGCAAGTAGAATCAAATATAAAAGTAGGGAAGTTTTGTTTTAACTCTACAGGACATTGATCATACCTCATAAGGAGTATTGCTTACATTTTCGTTCCCCTTATCTAAAGGAGTGATATATATGCATTGGAGTGCTCAGAAAGGATTTCCAGTCTCGGGTCACTGTCTATGTGGAGTTTGCATATTCTCCCTGTATCTATATGGGTTTCCTCCAGGTGCTCCAGTTTCCTCCCACACTCCAAAGATGTGCAGGTTAGGTTAATTGGCCATACTGAATTGTCACTTAATGTCGGGAAATTAACAGGGTAAATACATGGGTCTACAGGAATAGGGCTTGGGTGGAATTATCATTGGTGTGGGCTGAATGGCCTCCTGCTGTAATGTAGGGATTCAATGAAAGATGCTCATTAGTGGTGCCCAATTAGTTGTTTGATCACGAACACAATTTGCCTTACTTTCAAACACTGACATCTTCCAGTCAAATGCTGAACATGGACATTAAGATTTATAATGTACAAATAATTTGCATTAACAAGCAGCGATTATTTTACATACAAAGTCTTCTTATCGACATTAAAAAAATCTGATGTATTCCAAGATTCAACAATAAAAATTTACGCCAAAGATCCACTTTTGAACCATTACAAGAATGATAGTATATGTGCTTGCTTTAAATTGGGAGTGATTTCTGCTAACAAACTTCCTGGGTGGCAAAGATGGAAGTTTTGAGGGGAAACATTGATTTAGCTGGTGTTTATGGGGCAAGAGGCCATTTTGATAAGGAATAAAGCATGCCAGGAGGATCAAGGAGATGATTGCCACTTACATTACCTGACAGTCCTCATTAACAAAGCCACACTGCATTTTGGTGGCTGTCCCATGGCCCAATGTCCTCTACTAACAATAACCAGCTGTTGACGAGTAAACAAACTGTTGCTGAGGATTAGAATTGCTACTTAAAGATATATCACTTTGTAGTATTCTCGTGCTGTTGAATGTTTGAAAAGACCTTTGAAATATATTGGGATGCTCTTGGAAGAAAATTTGTCAATACTTCAATACATTTATTGTGGAAATTCTCTAAGGACTTCGTCTAAGAAAAAAAAAGTGCTGTGCTATTTTATCTTATCAGACACCTTATACAAGTTACCAGGAGAAAGGCAGCTCGAGGTTTGCATAAGAAATGCAAGAAAGATGAAGGGTGGCACAGTGTTAGCACTGCTCCTTCACTGTGCCAGTGACCCAGATTCAATTCTGGCCTCGGGTCACTATCTGTGTGGAGTTTGCATGTTTTCCCCATTCTGTGTGGCATTCCTCCAGGTACTCTGGTTTCCTCCCACAGTCCAAAGATGAGCATGTGAGATTGATTGGCCATGTTAAATTGCCCCTTCTTGCCAGGGAGAATTATTTGACTAAATATGTGGGATTACAGGGATCGAACCTGGGTGAGATTATTGTCGATGCATATTCAATGGATCGAATACCCTCCTTCTGCACTGTAGGGATTCTATTCCATGAGGTCAGGCAGCACAGTGCCAACTATTGCAGAAGAGACGGACAAGTGGACAAAGTAACAAGGCATTTTGGTGGCTGTCGCATGGTTCAATGTCGTCTACTAACAATAACCAGCTGTTCAGGAGTAAACAAGCTGTTGCTAAGGATCAGAATTGCTTCTTAAAGATATATCACTTTGTAGTGTTCACTTGTTGCTGAATGTTTGAAAAGGATCTTTGAAATACATTGGGATGCTCTCGGACATATCCCTCATCTATCAGGACCTGCAGTGCCAGGACTTTTGTGCAATTTCCTGAGCCAGCTTGCAACTTGCCACTATGCCAGCCAGCTCACTCCATGCCTCTGGTGGAAAGGCGTGCATGGAGCCTACATCTACTGCTGCAAAAAAATTGCTTCTGATGAATGTTTGACTGCTAAGCCTGCAGGTGTCTGTTTCAGCACCTCAAGCCAAGTTCAAAATATGGTTATCAGCAATTAGGACTAAAATAGCATGCTAAAACTAGATGTGCTACCAGGCATGTCTTATTAGCGCAGCACCAATTTTTCAACCTGTCACAAAATGACTCCCTGTACTTTATTTAAAAAGAAAGTTGCCTGGGAACTACAGGAAAATCTGCCTTTCTAGTGGCCTTGGCTGCTTTTGTGTAGTAGCTACTTAACTGTGAATGCGGAGAAAGTTCTCAGAAGTTATCAAGATCATACATGGCATGGGTTTGAAAAGATTTCTTTTTACATTAAGATTCTGTACAACAACATTATGATGTGAAACATCCATTAAAATGGAAAATACACATTTGCAGTTTTCAAATACGAGTCCCAGCATGAAGACAGAATTAACTGCGCTGACAACAGTCAAATATGAATTGACACAGTCCCACAGTTTTTGCTAAGAGACAATCAGTGTAATCGTTAGCCACGGAAGATTTTACAGCTTGTAACTTACTGGTTATTCCTTTTATTACCCGGTGACAGTTAGTGGGCAGAAGATTCAATTTCCTTTCTCCACAAGCCTGATTCCCACGATTAAGATGAAACACAAGTTTATCTGTTTTGTCTTTGTGTTGTTCTACGCAGGCATTACTGTGCCCCATCTGTCTCTGCCGATAACAACCCATCAATCAATTAGGGTTTCTTAATTTTATTTCATTTAATGCATCGAAGCTAGTTATATGATATACATTGGGTAAAATTAAACAGATGCTGCCACTAAATTAGCACTTTACCAGCAACTGCAGATCAACTCCTTTGTGACGCTGGCTGCTGTAAAATAAGCGAATGATTCACACTAAAAACTAGGTATTGTTTTCCATCTTTCCACCAGAGTTGAGGGACATTGCAACATCTATTCACTGACTGAAATGCCAGATCGCTGTGAGATTAATCACTGAAATTGAATCTAACTGGGAAACAGGCAGTGCTGTAAAATGTAGTTTTATTTGCATTTTAATGCAAAATTCTAAACTAACATACCCGAGTACACAGATTAATATTACTGTGATCCATACTAATAACTGTAAGAGCAGTAATCTCAGTGATGGAATGCAAATATTCCTATTATTCTTTTCACATTATGATCTCGGCTCCAATAACTATGCAGCAAATGATTCTTCTGTGTTCCCATTTTTACACCAAGCCTATTTCAGCAATGATTAAAAGCAATTGGAGGTTTGGTGCTTTTACGAGTTAGTGTGGTAATATTGATTCAACCTTTATGCGATTTTGAGCCACCAGTTTCAGGTCTATACTCATGTTGGCATGATGAGCAGATATGCCTACACGAATACAGCCAAGTGTACATTTGAATTTCAGAGACTAATTGACTGTGATAAAATGTCTGGCAACCGATTGCGGTTCTAAGGTGTTGCTGAAAAGTAGCAAAAGAGTTCACCTCTGAAAACGGCAGCTATTAATCATGCGCGTGACATTTCGTGGTTATCGGGAAAAGAGTGGGAATATTTGAGAAAAATCGGGATAGGTTGGGGGCTGTGCTGATTTTGACACGAGCGTCGTATTTGAACTGTCTTTCATTTTGTGCCAGGCAATTGGCCAACTTGAGAGGTGAGCTGCTACAAGACATGCTGTTCGCGGCCACAGGCTGAAGAAAAGAGAAAAAATGGTGGGGTAAGAGGGAAAAAAATAATTGGATAGTGGGATGGGGATAGGATATCAAATTATGATTGTAGGGGCAGGCTGGGGATAGGCAGATCATAGAATAGATTGAATCATAAAATTCCTATTGTGCAGGAGGTTGTCATTCGCCCATCCAGTCTGCGCCATCTATCCCACAACTTCATCTTTATTCTGTTACCCCTCAGATTTACACTGCTAATCCCTCCATCTCCATATCTTTGGACACTAAGGGGCAATTTAGCATGGCCAATCAATCCAACCTGCACATCTCTGGACTGTGGGAGGAAACTGGAGGAAACCACACAGACACAGGGAGAATGTGCAAACTGAATACAGTCACCTGAGGTCAGAATCGAAGCTGGGTTCCAAGCACTGTGCCACCATGCTGCAGTAGATTTACTGATCACACTCTAGGGGAGAACCAATCCTGCTTGCCATGCCTAAAAATAATGCTGGTATACAATTAGCTTCTACAGCCTCCACTCAAGTTTAGCTGTCAGGTTTCCTGGACCATGTGAAACCTACCCTCCCAGCCAGTCAATCCTAAAATCTGGGACAAGCAACCCAATTACCTTATTCTAATTGCAGATTCATGTCTCTATTGAATACATTTGAAGAGAGATCAGTACCATGAAGAAAACAGCAGCTCAGGAGAAAGTCTCCAATTACTTCCACTGAGCATCTTGGGGATAGGCAATAAACATAGTCTTGCCAGAGTCACTCATACCCCGAGAACAAAAAGGTAGCATTGTCAATTATTCTGTGATACAAACGAGCAATGCTGTGCTATGTGTCCATTATACTAAACTGTAGACATTTAAATGTGACTTCAGGTCATTATCATGAAAAGATATTTAAGATAACTAAATTTTTAATTTTATCAGAGTTTCAATATTCTGAAGTTAAATTTTTAATACTTAATTAGAATCATAATTACATGTCCTCCTTCAATAATTTTTCACAAGCTGGCTGCTTTTGTATGTCACAGATCTCAGTGGATCAAGAAGCAGCTCACCACCACCTTCTGAAAGGCAGTTAGGGACGGCCAATAAGTATCAGCAACAACTTCTTCTTGCATATGACGTTTTGCAGCGTTACACTGAGTCCGAGTTGGACAGCCAACTCTCAGTATCATGTGTTGTTTTCCATTCAATCCTGCAGCGAATATAGCCACATTCATTCAAAGTGTGTCAGCAATGACCGCATCCCACAAAAGAAATTTAAAAAAAAATGTTTCATGACAAATGAAAATTACTGCTCCAATAAAAAGAATTTCAAAAATGTCAATTACGCAAATGCTACCAAACAATTTATCTGGGAGGGAACAATTTGCTGACTAAAATTTCACATCATCTTCCAGAAATTCTCCAGGGTAAAGATAGGAGTAGAAAATTCACAGTAAGTTAGCACTGTTGCCTCACAGTGCCAGGGATCCGGGTTCGATTCGTGTCTTGGTTCACTGTCTGTGCGGAGTCTGCACATTCTCCCCGTGGGTTTCCACGCTCCAGTTTCTTCCCACAGTCCAAAGATGTGTGAATTAGGTGGATTGGCTATGCTAAATTGTGGCAGGGGAACAAGCTGGGGTAAATACATGGTGTTTCAGGGAATAAGATTTTGGTGGATTGTGATTGGTGCAGACTTGAGAGTCAAATGACCTCTTTCTGCAATATAGGGTTCAATAATAACATGATATGAAAAACTGGGACTATAAGATGATGAGGACTTTTCAAGTTTCTGCATTTATTTAATAAAATTCTAATAATAAAACAACGTGCAGCCAATGGGATCACAGAAAGCTCTGTCAGCCCAACATATCAAGTTGAAAAATTGCACCGGTAAACTAAGCAACCAATAGATGTCATGAAAATCCTCATCCTCAATCATGCTGGAGTCTAGTTTTTGTAGCTGTCTTCAGCTAAAATTGTTCTGAGGTCACGACCATTATAGATGCCAGTGTCCAGAAAATTAGGTTCACTCCAAGAAGTGGTTGAACATGGCAAAGGGCCCTGACAATATCTCCAACCTTGCAAAGACCCTTATAACAAGAGCTAGTATATATGCCAGGATCATTGTGGAAGATCACTCAGGCATCATCTATCATTTAGTTTGCATTTGTCCTGTTAAGTACTGTCTGATTAGCCACTCACAAAGTGACAGAAGGATTCATCGGAAGTGCCATTACACAAATTCTATTCACAAATAACCTAACTGTTTGGGTTGTACCAAGCCAGTCAGTTCCAAATCTCACTACACACAATTCAAACATGGAACCAACAGCTAAATACCAGGAGAGGAACTACAATTGCATGTCTCTGATATCAAGGCTGGTTTCAAATGAATACAGCATGAAATGGCCTCAGCAAAATGAGGGTCCAGGGGAAAATCCTTCAGTGGCTGGATGCTTTTCATACTTGAATAATCACACAACTGCAGGATGTCCTCAGGGGTGTTTCCGGTCTCATACATCGTTAATTGCTTTTCCATTGACCTTACCTCTGTTAATGACAGTTGTGGAACTGTTTGCTGATGGCTCCACGGTGTTCAGCTTCAGTCACAAATCCTCATGAAGCAGCTCACGACAGCTTACACTGAAGAAGACTCGAGCACAGGAACAGGCCCTTTGGCCCTCCAAATCTGTACCCATCACTTTGTCCTATCTAGGCCAGTCGTCTGTATCCCTCTATTCCCCACTTGTTCATGTGTCTATCCAGATAAGATTTAAATCTCGCTAACGTATCTGCCTCAAGCACCTCACTTAGCAGTGTATTCCAGGCCCCCATCATGTTCTGTGTAAAAATCTTTCCCTGCACATCTTTACTGAACATTCCCATCTTATCTTGAGCATGTAACCCCTTATAATTATCACTTCTGCCCTGGGAAAAAACTTTCAACTGTTCACCTTATGCCCCTCATAATTTTATAAAAACTTTTATCAGGTAGCCCCCTCAGCCTCCATCTTTCCAGGGAAAACAATTCCAGTTAATTGAATTTCTCCTCATAGTTAATACCCTCCATACCAGGCAACGTCCTGGTAAACCTTTTTTGCAGTCTCTCCAAAGTCTCCACTTCTTTCTGGTAGTGTGGCGACCAGAATTGGGCACAATATTTCAAATGTGGCCGAACTAACATTTTATATAACTGTAACACAATTTGCCAGTTTTTATACTTGATGCCCCAGCCTATGAAGGAAAGCATGCGCTTTCTTCACTATCTTTTCCACCTGTGCTGACACTTTTAAGGATCTGTAGACCAGTATTCCCAGATCTCTCTGTGTGTCTATGCTTCTGATGGTTCTGCCATTTAGTTCATAGCTCCCACCTGAATTAGATCTACCAAAATCTATCACCTTGCACTTGTCCAGATTAAATTCCATCTGCCATTTTTCTGCCCAATTTTCCAGTCTATCTGTATCCTGCTGTATTCTCTGATAATCTTCTTCACTATCTGTAACTCCAGGAATCTTTGTATCACCCGCAAACTTGCTAATCAGACTTTCTCCCAAGTCATTTATATGTATATATTATAAACAATGGAGGTGCCAACACTGATCCCTGTTGAATATCAATAGTTAACAGAGCACGAACAGTGCCAACCCAAGCCTGGACAAGGGACAAGAAACAGTCGTACCACACATATCCCAGCAAATTGATCCCTGCGGAACACCGCTAGTTAACAGGACTCGAACTTTGTCTAGGCTTGGCTTGGCAAGGGACAAGAAAGATTCGTACTGCATATATTCCAGCAAATTCTCATGTCAACAAAAGAAATCTTCCTCAACAGCACTATTATTGCTAAGTACCCCAACAACACCCATCTTTCCTCATCACCGTTGGATACAAGCATAACTGTACCAAACAAATCATCGCCATGGCTATAACAACAGGGAAGAAACTGGATACTTTATGGTAAATGATTCATTCATTGACCATTCAAACCATCTGCAAGACCAAGGAGTGCAATGGTACATATACCCCTTGGCCAGATAAGCACAATGATATCAAACAGTTCACTTGATCGATGTTGCTGCCAATGGGCTCAATCTCTGCACCTACAGTCATCAGTGTACTATGCTCGTAGCATGTACAGGTTGTTTGAAAGAGGTCATCAACCTGAAATATTAATTCTGTTCCATTCTCCAGAAATGCTGCCTGACCTGCTGTGTATTCACAGCATTTTCTGTTTCTATTTCAAATATTCAGCCTCTGCAGTATTTTGCAGTAATGCCATTATCTCCAAGTTCCCTTCCTGGTCTTCTGCCAACTCTCTTCCATATCTCATGATAATCTCTCCTCCACAATCTTTCAAATATAGTTCCAGCGAGAACAATAAGTATTTCCAATCTGTCCTCACATTCTTGTTTTTGCTTTTCACTGAAAAATGCCTTGTGGCTGTTTGGCTGGATGTCATTGTGGTGGTGCCTAGTTTTGGATTTCCGCTGTAGGATTTGGTATTTTTATTTATAAACTATCAAGCATGTTCATTAATAGTGAATGAAGAAGTTAACATCAACATAGGTACAACAAATGCATACAGGAAGTAATAAATAGTGATGTATCCTGGGCTAAATCTCAATGTAAAAACTGGACTGCAAATGTCCCTTATGTTACATTTTTACAGAAACCAGTACAATACATTTTTTCTATATTCCACAGGGGAATAATTAAGATTCACATATTACTGTAAAACTATGTCATAATATTAATAAATCTGTTTTGCTAGGTTTGGCAGAAGACCAGGAAGGGAACTTGGAGTTAATGGCATTACTGCAAAATACTGCAGAGGCTGAATATTTGAAATAGAAACAGAAAATGCTGTGAATACTCAGCAGGTCAGGCAGCATTTTTGGAGAATGGAACAGAATTAATATTTCAGGTTGATGACATCTTTCAAACAACCTGTACATGCTACGAGCATAGTACACTGATGACTGTAGGTGCAGAGATTGAGCCCATTGGCAGCAACATCGATCAAGTGAACTGTTTGATATCATTGTGCTTATCTGGCCAAGGGGTATATGTACCATTACACTCCTTGGTCTTGCAGATGGTTTGAATGGTCAATGAATGAATCAATTACCATAGGGTACAATTGTACTGCCCAATAGCACCAATAATTCAACATTAATCAGGAATCTCACAAAAATCTTTAAGTCTCCTAAAGTATGGAACAAAGCATCCTATTGGTATTTCTGATCTATCTGCAACTAATTCATAATTTCTATGAGCTGTGACCATTTGACGCACAAAAGTGGTGAAAGACTATATTTCCGAACTAATCTACACAGCAATGACAATTGTGGGTACTTTGCCATATCGACATCTACCCAAACTTCAGCATTTAGAGTCAGAGAGGTTTACAGAATGGAAACAGGCCCTTTGGCCTAACTTGTCCATGCCACCCCTTTTTTTAACCACTGAGTTAGTCCCAATTGCTCGCATTTGGCCCATATCCCTCTATACCAATCTTTATCCATGTAATTGTCTAAACATTTTTTAAGAGACAAATTGCACCCACCTCTGGAGCTTGTTCCAGACACTCAACACCCTATGTGAAAAAAATTATCCCTCTGGACCCTTTTGTATCTCTCCTTTCTCACCTTAAACCTATGTCGCCAAGTATTAGATTCCCCTACATTCCAAGTCATGCTTCTAATATCACTATGATGTCAGCTGATAAAAGGGTAAGCTGCTGATAACAGAAATAAGATCATACATCCTTATGTTCTTGCCATTGCATAAATCTTGATGAAGGTATGAATCTTCAATTCCTCGGACCTATTAAATACTAGAATGCTGCTGAGCTCTGATTTTAATTTTTTATTTCAAAGATTATTAGCATTATTCCTCTTAAAATGACAGTCCAGAAATTCATAACCTCATAACTTGATTTGTTAGAATATGAAGCACACAAAATCTGTCAGCATTTTCTACATAAGAAATATCAGATATTTAATTCACAACAAATCATTTTCTGTGTTATCACTGTTAATTAAAGTTTTAAAAGTGTAGGCCAATGTAAAGAAAGATTATTCAAAGCAGTGATTAGAAAAATAATTTGCTGATTCATTAAAAATCTCACTCTTGTAATTTAAAATATTGTCCATAAATAATACTTCACTTGATGGATAGCTAAATGAGTCCCAACCAGATTAAAGCGAAGCTCTGCACAATGCTACCAAATCCTGTCATAAATGTACTCAGCAATTAAATAACTAACTGAAGGAGGATATTCCACAAACATTGCCATCCTCAATGGCACAGGGGCCCAACACATCAGTGCAAAAGACATGGCTGAAGCATTAACAATAAAATCAGCTAGATTTTATGGATGAGCCAACTTGGCTTCTTCCTGAAGAGTCCAGCATCACAGATGCTAGTCGTTGACTGATTTGACTCACTTCACGTGACATCAAAAACAGTGGACGGCTTTGCACGCAGTAAAGGCTTTGCATCCCAACAACATTCTGGCACTGGTACTGAAGACTTGTGCTCCAGAACTAGCCATACATCTAGTCCAACACAGCTATAACACTCGCATCTAATCGACAATGTGGAAAACTGTTCAGATATGTCCTATCCACCAAAAACAGGATAAATTCTACCTGGCCAAATACCACCCAATTTGCCTTCTCTTGATCATCAGCAAAGTGATGGAAGGTGCTGATGAGAGTGCTACCAAGAGGCACTTACCCTGCAATAACCTGCTCATCGATGCTCAGTTTGGATTCTACCAGGGTCATTTGACTCCTCAGCTCATTGTTTGGTCCAAACATGGAAGAAAGAGCTGAACTCAAGAGGGAAGATGAAAGTGACTGCCTTTGACTAACTGTGGCATCAAAGAGCCCTGGCGAAATTGAAATCAGGAAAAACTCTCCACTGGTTGGAGTGATACCTAGCACAAAGGGAGGTGGAGGCTATTTCAATCCCAGGACATCACTATAGGAGTAATTCAGATTTGTGTCCTACACCCAACCATCTTCAGCTGTTTCACAAGGTCAGTAGTGAGAGTGTTCATTTATAACTGCACAATGTTCAATTCCATTTGCAACTTCTCAGATAGTGAAGCAAGTCCATGTCCAAGTACAGCAAAACCTGAACAAAGCAGCAAGACCAGGACAACATTCATGCCTGGGCTGATAAGTGCCACACAAGTGCCAGACAATGATCACCTTGCCAGAAGATAATTGAAGCATCACTCTTGATATTCAATAGCATTACAATTGCTGAAACCGCCGTTATCAGCAACCTGGAGATTAGCATTGGAAAGAAGCTGAACTGGACCAACAATATATACGTACATATATTTAAAAATATACTGTGACTGTAAGAGCAGGTTAGAGGCTGAGAATTCAACAGTGAGTAACTCACCTCCTGACTCCCCAAAGCCTATCCATCATCCATAAATCATAAGTCAGGAGTGTGATGGAATACTCTCCCTTTATCTAGATGAGTGTAGCTCCAGCAAACCTCAAGTGGACACCATCTGGCACAAAGCAGCCCGCTTGAATGGTACCTCAATTACCAACCTAAACATTTAACCTCCTTCACAATCGATGCACACTGGCAGCTACTGTGATCCACTGTAGCAATTCACCCAGGCTCCTTCAACAGTACCTTCCAAACCTGTGAACTCTACCACATGGAAGAATGAGGGAAACAGATGCATCGGAACATCACAACATGCAACTTCCCACATCCCTGCCAAATCACAAAAATCCTGACTTGAAACTATATTGCCAGTCCTTCCTTGCTAATAAAATCAAAAAATTGCTACAGTGCAGAACGAGGCCATTTGATCCATCACGCCTGCATGGCTCTCTGAATGAGCAATTCACCGAGTGCCATTATCCTGCCTTCCCTCCCATAACGCTGCACAGTCTTCCTTTACCACTATGCCACTGTTTTTGAATTTTCACTAGTAACCCACAGACCCAGTGCAAGGTCTGGGGACAGGGGTTCAAATCCCATTACGGCAGATAGTGAAATCTGAATTCAATAGAAGACAGAAATTAAAAAGTCTAAAGTCTAATGATGATCATGAAACCATTGTCGATTATTGTAAAAGCCCATCTGATTCACTAATATCCTATAGGGAAGAAAATCTGCCATCTTCATCTAGTCTAGCCTACTTGTGACTCCAGACTCTCAGTCACATGGTTGACTCTCAAATGCCCTCCAAAATGGAGGGCAGTTAGGGATGGGTAATGAATGCTGACTCAGCCAACAACGCCCACATCCCATGAAATGAATTAAAAGATCTTAATTCCTTTTGCATGCCTCGATATATCCTGCCAACACTATACTCTCAGGCCTAATCACGTGCTGCATGGAAAAGCTTTTTCTTAGAACACGTTATTGCTTCTTTTGCCAAATACTTTAATAGAAATTTCACAAGTTTAATCCAGCACTGTGGGAGTACCTACTCTGCAGTCTTTTAAGAAGGCAGCTCACCACCACCTTCAAGGGCAATTAGAGGTGAGCAACAAATTCTTGCCTTGCCAGTGATGTCAACATCTCATGAAAGAACAAAAAAGTTTTAATGAAAGAAAGTGAAATGGGTCAAATACAAGAACATAATTAAAATAATATTTTATATTCACTGCATTTTAACAGAATAGTCATAATTTGCAGTTGGGCAAATAAAGAATTGATCCAAGTCAGCAGTGCAGAAGCAAAAATGGGCTCCCCAAAATGACAGAGTATTTTTGTTACAGTGCGCAAAATTCCTGGACTAGAAAATATAAATTGAATGGGGATAGATGATTCCATAGTAGGTTCTTCTAATTCCTATCATTAATTTGATGGGACCCCCAAAATCTGCACAAAAAACTGAAAATGATCTGATCCAGCTTTTCTCCAGAGATTCCGCTACTGCGGTTAGGGCAGGAAAGTGGAAGAATCCCTGTGGAAATTCAAGGACTATCCGTTAATCCAGGTTTCACATTGTAAGATCATTATTTGATCTTATTCACTTGTTATAATGACCACAATTTGTAAATATGAAAAACAAAACTGAGCATTTTTGTCTACAGCATTTAGTTCAGTTAAACTCCTGTATTCGTATTTAAAATCAGGATTAATTAGGATTCAGGATTACTTACTTAACTGGAAATTAATTGTTCCCACTATTTCTATGCAATAATGTACCAGCATTTGCCAAGGCTACAGGTATAAAATAATTGAAACCAGGAACTTTCAATCTGGAAAAACCTGAGATCGGGGATTCAACTGAAGTCAGAACAAAACAGATTAGATTAGTTATCTGAACCAGACAATGGATTGCACTATCCTTCGTAACATTTATTCTTTGTACTGTATCAGCTCGAGTTGTGAAAAAATTTCAATAAATAATGGCTGAGTGTTTAATTTAACCATACAATGTAAGACTGCAACTTTTTGTGGTGTCTAATTCTGGCACAACACCTTGGGAAAACTGTAAAGGCCTTGGAGACTATGCACAAAAGATATCAGAGATGGCTCCGGGGATGAGGGACTTGAATTATGTGGATAGATGGGAAAAGCTGGAGTTGATCTCCCTGGAAAAGAAAGGCTCGAGGGGATACTTGATCGCGGTGAGGTCAAGACGAGTAGGTTGGCAGAAGGGTCAAGAACCAGAGGATACAGCTTTATAGTGTTTGATAAAAGAATTAAAGGTGACATGAGACAAAAAAAAATTACATTTCTGAATGTACTGCTCAAGAGCATGCTGGAGGCAGATTCATTGTGACTTTCAAAAGGGAATTGGATAAGCATCTAGAATCATAGAATCCTACAGTGTGGGGAGGCCAGTTAACCCATCTTACCAAGCCCCACCCCTCATCCACTCTAATCCATTTAACCTTCACATCTTTGGATTATGGGAGGAAACCCATGCAGACACGGAGTGAACGTGCAAATTCCAAGGCCGGAATTGAACCTGGGTCTCTGGTGCTATGAGGCAGCAATACTAACCACTGTGCCACTTATACTTGTAAGGCTACACAGAAAGGGCAGTGGAATGGAAGTATATAAACTACTATTGCAAATGGCTAGCATAGTCCGAATAATGCTGTAATCATCCTATGTTTCATTGATTTTGTATAATAGTAAGATGGTGAAATAAAAATATTCCTCAGCAAATTTGAATGTAGTAATTTTTATTGGATAGTATTAATAGATAGTTTCACACAATTCAACATGAAAACCAAGGTGAACTGTAAAGACAGCTCTTTCAGTCACTTGCTAACTGCCCAGCACATCTCTCTGTCAGAGTTTACAGAAGATTGGTCTGATCTTTGCTTTAAGATCTTACAAGAAAAAAATGTGAACCTCTGCATGACAACCAATTCTGATCACAAAATACACTTGACAAAAGATTCAATTATTAATTAACCAGGGAGGCTTGTATGATAAAAGGTGTTCCACCCATTCCATCTTATCCTCCACAGTATTAACCTTCCTTGAATATTGTCAATTCTTTTGTCTTCTTGTTAGTGTCTAGTTATTTCTTAAATAAGTTCTGACCTCAGTCATTCCTTCTGACAACTGATTCAGTTGGTGATCATTCTCCATATAAAGAAATACTTTCTGATGTCTGTCAGCATTTAACTCTGTTCCTTCCTGCCCTGATACATGGACTTGATTTCTATATTTCATTAAGTATCTTTAACATTTACAAGAATATCTCTAAGAATCCCTTTTCAAGGATATGAAAAATGTAATTATAAAAACTCCATTGTCCCATTTTCTTCATGACAGAAATAAAAGCAACTTGACCTTTATGTATCTTTCTCAAATATAAGCAGCACCACATAAACGTAGGTTGAAATGCAAGACCAAATTGATTCTTCTTAAATTTTATTTAGGAATTACATACAGCGAGTTAAGACATTACTCCTACACCTCTAAGACTAATTGGATAGCTCTTTTCAATGGCCTCCTTCTACATTATATATTTCTATGTCCTGAGTTCAAGTTTGGCCCAGGGTGATTATTTATGTTAATATTACTGTTAATTTCTTATGTTTTAATTAACCACTGCCCCTCCTCTAGCCTAGTACAACCTGATCCCTTTTCCCGCACTTGGAAGATACAACTGTACATTTGTTAGCCTAGATTTTGTGCTCAAATGAGTATTTATACTTTTCCAAAGGTGGACACTCTTGCAGAAATGTTGAAGGTGTGTCTTTTCAGATGCACTAGCAGATCCAAGGTTCACCCATCTCCTCTGCTGATTCAGCTGGCTGTTAGAACTCTCACAATGCTGTTCAAAGAGTAAGAATTCTCTCCAATGAATCTACCACAAAAGCTTAACTGGTTTGCCACCTAATCACTATGTGTGAAACACTGCTATGCACAAACTGGCTGTCACATTTACAAGCACTTAATTAATTCGATATAAAAATGTTTCAATTTTATTTGTGTCCTTAGGTGCCAAAATGGGTCAAATGTTATCGTGATGTCAAAAGAAGTTATTCTCAACTTACTAAGGAAACATTTACTCAAAAATGTCCAGTTGGATTAGAAAATAGCACTGATATCAGCAGCTTCACGAGTACATAAAACAGTATATTAACTCAATGACACTTCTGTGAAATGTAGAAATGAGAGATGATTGTTCAAAATTCGGTACTTCCACTTCTGGATGTAGAAGCTTCGTTGCAATATGGAGCAAAAAGGAAGATGCTGACAACTGCCATATCCATATGCCAAACAAGATAAGGTTTGTTCGTTACTAAAACTATCTTTCATCAACTCTTTGCACTGACATGAGGACTAATAAAAAGTAACCATCCTCATTAAAAGGAATTTAAGACCACAAAGATCCATTCAAAAGGTTTTGATATTAACTTCACCAAAACCAAATTTGTCTTTCAGACAAAGATTGCCTGAGGCATGAAATGCCCGATCCCAGCTAAGATTCATAAACCCAATAGACCATTCTGACACTGCTATTAAGACTATAAGATATAGGAGCAGAATTAGACCACTTGACTCATCGAGTCTGCTCCGCCATTCAATTATGGCTGATATTTTTTTTCTCTTCCCCATTTCCTTGCCATATCCCCATAACCCCTGATCCCCTTATCAATCAAGAACCTATCTACCTCTGTCTTAAAGACATCAATGACCTGGTCTCCACAGCTTTCTGCAACAAAGAGTTCCGCAGATTCACCATTCTCTGGCTGAAGAAATTCCTCCTCATCTCTGTTTTAAAGGATCATCCTTTCAGCCTGAGGTTGTGCCGTCTGGAACTAGTTTTACCTACTAGTGAAACATACTCTCCATGCCACACTATCCAGGCCTTGCATTATTCTGTAAGTTTCAATAAGATCCCTCTTCATCCTTCTAAACCCCAATGAGTACAGACCCAGATTCCTCAACTGTTCCTCACGTGACAAGCTCTTCACTCCAGAAATCATTCTTGTGAACCTCCTCTGGACCCTTTCTAAGGCCAGTACATTCTTCTTTAGATATGGGGTCCAAAACCGCTTACAATACTCCAAACAGGATCTGACCAGAGTCTTATGCAGCATCAGAATTTTATCCCTGTTCTTGTATTCTAGCCCACTCGACATGAATGCTAACATTGCATTTGCCTTCCTCACTGCCAACTGAACCTGCGCATTAATCTTAAGAAAATCTTGAACAATGACTCCCGAGTTTGTTGTGTTTCTGATTTTCTAAGCATTTCCCCTTTAGAAAATAGTCTATGCTCCCATTCCTCTTTCCAAAGTGCATAATCTCACACTTTTCCACATTGTATTCCATCTGCCACTTCTTTGCCTAATCTCCTAACCCGTCTAAATCCTTCTGCAGTCCTCCTGCTTCTGCAACAACACCTGTCCTTCTATATGTCTTTGTATTGTCTGTAAACTTAGCAACAGTAGTTTTAGTTTCTTCTTCCAAATCATTAATATACATTGTGAAAAGCTGTGGTCCCAGCACTGACCCCTGACCATTCCTGCAAGAATGGGTATTGGGCTGAAATGAATGCAACACAATTATTTGGTGGAGTTTTGGTTAATCATAGAATCCTTATAGTGCAGAAGGAGGCTATTTGGCCCATCAAGTCTGCATCTACTCTCTGAAAGAGCAACTTACTCAGACTCACCCCTCTGCCCTATCCACGTAACCCCATGCATTTCTGGTAACTAAACCACTTAAAACTACACATTTTTAGACATTAAGGGGCAATTCAGCATGGCCAACCCACCAGCATTTTCAGTAGAGGGATGAAGTGATGAGTGTTGTTTCACTTGACAATTACTAGGAATTGAAGCGCATTGCCAATGACAATGACAAACTGAAATCAGGACAAGAATTTTATAGTTTCTGCTTTGGTTTCTTTTCAGTAGATTTCTCTTTCAAAAACGGAGCTGATAGATTTGTTAACAGCTCGTTTGAGTGGCTTAACAATACTCCTGTCATCAATCCTTGGTCTCAGAAGTTTATTGCTACAGTAAGTTTGCAACTTGGCCAACATTATCTATTATGAATGTTAATTGATTCCTAGTGACAGAACAGTTCTGGATGCCACAAAAATCAAACCGTGCCTTCACTGTGATTTGTGACAGGCCAACCTGCTGCATTTCATGAGGATTAAAATCTCGTCCCACAATAGATACTGACCAAGTTAATCAAAACATTTTGAATGGGTTTCTATGATCTTAAATTCCTTTTGATAAAGACAGTTACTTATTCACCCTCATGTCAGTGCAAAGGGGTTAGTGAAGGACAAATTTTACGAACGGACAAATCTTATCTTGCTTGTCATGTGGATATAGTGTATGTCAACACCTTTTTGCTCAAACCTGCAACGAAGCTTCATCTTTGTCTGAAATGAATATACAAAATTTTGAACAATCACCTCCCATTTCAGAGAAGTGTCGAGTTACAGCCTGACCATATTCAGGCAGCTGGAGAGATAATGATGGAAAGGGGATCATTTAATTGAAGTAGGCTACAGCTGGCAGTGATCAATTGTAAAACAATGGGGACGCTTTGCAGCTCACATCCACTGTCAGAGAGAATGGCAATGTGATTCCTAGAGATCGCATTGTTATTTTTCCCACCCTTTGCTGGTGACATTGTGAGGTTCATGCCCATAAAGGTCGAGGACCTCATTTTATTGTACTTCCATAAATTTAAATATAAATTTGGCCCCTGCCAAATACTTTCCCTTCTCTGTTATGACATCACGTTAGCAAGGTTTGCAACAGATTCACTTAGATATGAATCTGTCATGATGATCCTCCGTAAAGATGAGTACAATCTCCAGGAGACGGAGAGGTAAATAGCCAGATAATGGCCTGACACTGTCCTCTGGAACAAAGTGGCATTGCCAATCTGGCACTATGAGGCTCATGGGAAGGGGTGGTTTATTTATTTGTGGCTGGGGGTGGGGGGGGGAAAGAGAGAGGGGGGGGGGGGGAAGAGAGAGAGAGAGAGTATTGTGGTTGTTGATCGTGGCATGGAGGGGATGCCGGCTTTGATCATGGGGGTGGGGTGAACTTCTGAGACCTCCGAGGTAGTGTCGGGGAGGTTATTATTTTCCTCCTCTAAAAAAGGGCGCCCCAATTTCTGTGCAGCTGGGCTTTGGCAGTGTGTTTAGGCCCCCACCCCTCAACATGATCATGTGAAGCCCATCCCTCCAGGCTTTTTTTAAACCAAAACCTAGAGAGAACCCTGCTGATTTACAGTCAGACGAACACTTCATTTTTTGGTTAAGATTCTGCTAATTATTTATAAATTACATGTAAGAGACGGAATTTGACTGTTAAAACTGCTTTACGCTGCTTCAATAAATACAAAACTATTTCATGACAAATCAGATTATGTTGCCTATCTTAACGTTAGTAGCATCCTTCATGGAGTTACAGAATTTTACAGTACAGAAAGAGGCCCTTTGGCCCATCATTTCTGCACCTACCATCAAACACCAATCTACTCCCTGTAGGATGACAATCTTTTAACACTGAGGTTGAAAGAATTAGGAATAAAAATATTTTTCCTTCTCTACCTTTTGAGAATTCTCACATAGCCTGCATTGTTCTTCAATTAATACAGGTAGGCAACCTACTCTGAAACCTTTGCCTACCCTGGTGGAAGCTAAATATAGATGAAAGATTAGTTTTTAAAAAACCATTAATCTGTGGTGCCATAATTTGTTTTTTAGCACATGCTACTGCAAAGCAGAATTAATAGATATCATTAAAACTGTTTGTTTAGTCCAGTTTCCAAATACCTGCAAGGATGTTATGATCAAGGTTAACTCCAGCTGCATCTACTTAGACTACAACAGAAGCAGTCTGAAAAAGTATTCAGAGTAAGGAGTGGGAGAGATGGAGAGACAGAGAGAGAGAGAAGCAATTCACCAAATTCTCCATCACTTTAATGTACAACTGGGTTTCTGTTCTATCTTCACAAGCATTACTCTGTATAATAAATGACTTCAGAAAACAATGAATTTCTTAGAGTGTAACTGTGCTGAAAAATTTAATGCTGTACTGTAAATTACCAAGTTTTAAATGGGCCTTTTCCAGTGCTCTCTCAATAAACCTTGTTGACAAAAATTCTATATTCTTTGATCTCATTTTTTCAAATTGCAATGATACATTTCTGCAATTACACCAGAAAAAGTTTGCAAGAAACCCCCGCATCTGTAAATAATTCATCCACTTAGGGAGACAATCATGACTGACTGCTCCTTAGAGGGAAAAATAATGAAACTAGTATGTCTTACTCAAAATTAAACAGTCACACAACTGATTTTTCTGTTAAAACAAGATTCTACATTGTAGAAATTAGCTTTTGAAGGAACGCAGTGCAGATTCACCAGAATATAAGAATATAAGTAGGATTAGCAATAGCAGATCACATGATCCTTCTAGCCTCATTTGCTATTCAATAAGATAAAGCCTGTTCTTCAACCCCAACTCCACTTCCTAACACAATTCCCCAACTCCCTTGATTTCTGGAGGGTCTCACAATCTATTGATCTCAGCCTTCGATATACCCAGTGACTGAGCAACCACAGCCCTCTGGAAGTATGGATTCACAGCCCATTAAGAAAATTGAGGACATTTTCTCAGTGGTCCTAAATAAAGAACAAAGAACAAAACAGCACGGGAAACAGGCCCTTCGGCCCAACGAGCCCACGCCGCCACCCCGATGTTCCCACCTCTACCCGCGATCCCTGTCCATGTTTATAGATCTATGGATTAAAAACCAAATTTGAGACAATTTAGGGAGAATTTGTTTTGCCAATTTGCCTAAGAGTACATCTTTGGGATGTGGGAGGAAACTGGAGCACCTGGAGAAAACCCACGCAAGCAGAGGGAGAATGCGCAAACTCCCACAGACACAGGCCCAAATTCATGTATCTGCACTGCACAGTGATAGTCACTGAGCTGTTGTGTTGCCCATCAAATGGTCCAGGTCAAGCATACACTAACGACGTGAAGCACTAGGATACTCTTAAAAAAATCCAAGAGCAGCCTCTCACGACCCATCGCGTGTATGCCCCTTGTTAGACAACAAGGTGGCCCAAAGCACCTGTAGGATGAAAACAAGTATATCAATACCATCATCTATTTACACACTTCCCAGGGACTCCCAAGGCTCATGATCCCTATTTTAAATCAGTTTTCCATACCCCTCCATTCCCATTCTGTTCATGTGCCTGTTCAACCTCTTCCCTATCCTGAACTCCCCAGCCAGGCAAAACAGTTGTCACCATCTACTTTGTCAAACCCTCTGAGAAGCTTATACTTTTCGATGAGATCACCTCTCATTCTTCTAAATTCCAGATAATACAGTCCCATTCTGTATATCTTCCAATCTCTCCTTATAGAGCAACCCTTCATTCCCAGAAAATAAACTAATGAATCTTCATTGCGTCTCTTTCCAAGGCAGGTACAACCTACCTTAGGTAAGGAAATGAAACTGTACACAGTACACCTGATGTGGACTGTCCATATCCCTTGTAATAAAGGCCCACATATCATTTCCTTTCCCAATTGCTTGTTGTACCTTCTGTTAACTATCTTTGTGTTTCACGTACTAGGAAACCCAAATCCCTCTGAACATTTAACATTTATTAGTTCCTTACTATTTAAAAATATTGTTTTTCTATTCTTTCCATCAAAACAAACAGCCTCACATTTTCCCTCACTATACTCCAGCTAGCACCGTCTTGCCCAATCATCCATTTCCCTTCACCAACACTCGGGGCTGGATTTTCACAAAGTTAGACTGACTCTGGGCTCCTTTAAAAATGGCACGTGGCTCCCAGATGGTCAGATCCTGCCCCCATTTTTAGCAGATCTCATTTTTTGCTTTGGGGAAAGAAGTAAATCAAATGGACCAGAAATCTGAACTTGGCAAGGTCAACTAAAATCAGTGCAGAGTTCAAACAGGTCCCATTTTCACTGTTCCAAGAGCCTTAAAATGCAATGTGGGAACAATGATTTTACAGAGTAGGCAAAAATTGAATGACAGATAAAAGTGTCGTGATCAGAAGTAATTTAAATCCTGAACCCGATAACAAATGAAAAAAAAAATAGGCTGCAGCCGTCAGAGATTAAAAAAACCCACAATCTTCAATGCGTTGATTGAGACCAAATGGTGTTTGCTAAAACAAAACATCAGCTAAATGTGCCTGCATTTTCAATAAACTTCATTACTGATGTTTCCCAAGGGCTGTTATTATAACTGAATTCATATTAAATGCTAGGCTGACTTTCAAAAGCTCCACAACCACTATGTCAGCAGTGGTCTGAGTTCACATTTCGACTAAAATTGAAGCAGCTTCTAATAGATTAGCTAGTTGAGTTTGATGTGGCTAGTGAATAGAGGTTTGTTTTTATAACTGATTGGCTACCTGAGGGGATAGGTTTTTTTATAATCAACTGTACATGACAGCACCCTTAGCTTGTTAGAAAATTAATTCTGTTCATCATCACATTCCTGAGATGTACCCATAATGGGGAGTACGATGGGGCATGAAATGTGGCTGAGGGGTGGGGGAATGAAGGTTAAAGAGCCTAACAGTATTTTATATAACCAAAGTTCAGAACTGTAGTGGGTCTTCAAACCAGCCTGCTTCAGTAATCATCCATTTATATGGCCAACTTCAACTAGCCTTCAGAGGGGGCAGGATTCCAGATCTGCATACTGTTCTCACTATAACACAACAAAAATTTGGTGGATAGGGACTTGGAAAACTTAATATCTTGTTTCCACCTCAATGGTGAAGTTTCAGCCCTTCTTAGCCACCCCACAATTAAGTTCCTAGCTAGCTTTACATAGTCAGCAAACATGAATACATTACACTTGGTTTTTTAGTCTAACTCATTGATATAGATTGCAGAGTGCCATCACTGATCCTTGCATTATCCACTAGCAATAGCCTGTCAACCGGAAAATAGCCCACCTATTACTATTTTCTTAATCAATGCTCAACACATCCTAATATATTAACTGTATTTACTGGATGCTGGCAATGAGTGTTAACCATGGATTCACTTACAACCAGAGAATGGACAGTGTTGAAGGAGACTATCTGGCCCATTGAACCTGCACTGACAACAATCCCACCCAGATCCTATTCCTGTAACCCCCATATTTATCCTCCTAAACCCCCTGACACTAAGAGGTAATTTATCACAGCCAATCAACCTGACCTGCACATCTTTGAACTGTGGAAGGGAACAGGAGCACCTGGAAGAAACCCATGCAGACATGGGAAGAACACACAAACTCCACACAGACAGTGACCCAAGCTGGGATTTGAACCCAGATCCCTGGTGCTGTGAGGCAGCAGTGCTAACCGTTGTGCCGCCATGCCGCTTATTAAATTTAAGTTTATTAATGCCACAAGTAGGCTGACATTAACATTGCAATGAAGTTACTGTGAAAATTGCCGCACTCAGGCGCTTGTTTGGGTACAGTGAGGGAAAATTTAGCATGGCCAATGCATCCAACCAGCATATCATTTCAACGGTGGGAGGAAATCCAGAGTCTCCGAAGGAAACCCACGCAGACAAGGGGAGACTCCACACAGACAGCAACCCAAGCTGGGAATCAAACCTGGATTCCTGCGCTGTGAGGCAATAGTGCTAATCACTGTGCCACTGTATTTTCCCCGCTGGCTGAAATTGTGCTTGTGGGCTTATGAGAAGCATGACTGTAATGTGTAATTCTGTAAATAAATGTTTATAAAAATGTATGAAAAGATTAGCTTTAGTTCTATCCTTCATCAGTTGGTTTTATGAAATATATTACATTAGCCCAACCCCATGATCTCTTATCTTGTGCAATGACACCTAATGTGGTTCATTATCAAATGTCTTCTAAAAATCCCAATATACTACACCCAGAGCAAAGATGAGTGAGGTTACCTGAAAAGAATAAGTCACATTCCATTTCAATGCACAATTAATTCAGGCGTTGACATCCATTTACCGCACAAGTTTATTATCGGTACAAAGCCAAACTATATGCTTGAATTAAATTTAGGATATAAAATTAAGATACAACTTCATTGCGAAATGTAATTTGTGATAAACTAGTACAAGAATGGCTTGTATTAATAGAATATTTATGTGGTGCAAAAAGAATTCTAATCAGGAGACACTTGTTTTAAAAAAAACAATCAGCAGTTTTGGCAGTATTCACTCATCTGCATAGTCATTATCCAGAACCTTTTAAGCAAAATAACTTGGTTTCTGTTGCTGTGCACATCATCCAGCATGCAATACTGAAAGCTTTATGTATTCCACTCAGATCAGAATGTGCAATTCATTAATAGTACAGATGTTGTGTTCTGCTGAAATTTGCTTTTGTTAATAAGCTGTACTGGAGCTCCTGGATCTCTCAACCCTTCTGCAATAAAACAAAACTGTCTAATGCTCTGTGTGAATTAGCTAAACCACTAATATCGCAGCTATGTGGAGCAGGTGGCATAATCTGGATTCAGTACGTGAAATCTATGAAGGCAGAGTGTAATTGCCACTATTTTTACTTTAACTCCACAATCACACGGTCAATGCTTTTGCAAGTGGGGGGGGGGGGGATTTCATTTCTTTTATTCATAAAATGCAAATATGCAAAAGATGGGATGCATCACCAAGTGCACAGCTAGATTCTACGGCTCCCATCATACAGCACCAGTGTGAAATCTAACTTTAATTTGATGCTGATTTGGTTCATCTGACTGAGATGGATTGAATTAGAAGCTAAAGGTTGAACTGTGGATGAGTTTTCAGCCAATGTGACCCTGCCATGGCACAATAATTAGAACATAAGACTCCTCTTTTCGAATTTAAATTGTTCATTACTCACTGGAGGATCAAAGAAGAGAAGTCCAGTTTGTTCGTGCCTTATTATTGCTCTGTTTCCAGGTATATTCCTTGCCAGCACTGGAACTTTAAGGTCCATCGCCTAGATGCAGCACCCCAGCAAAAAAAATATTGATTTAGTTTAGCAAGCAAAAAAAAGTGAAACTAAACTGGGGCGCTTTTGAAAAATGAGACATGCAGTCCAAAATTTTCATCTTGTACTCATCAAGGCAGACCCACAAAAATATTAAGTTTCAAAGGGAAAAAGGATTTACATTGTTTGAGAAGAGGGTGTTAATTTGTGGGAAGTTGGCAGAGATATTGCCATGGAGAAAGTATCAGGCAACCATTAAGTGACACGCAAGAACATGTCCACACATTGCATCTTTTTCAACTCAACAAAAGCTTAGTGGACAGCCAATCCTTGGTTTGTTTCCCATGGCAATGCCTTGACTAGTCAGAGTTGATCTGTCTGGTTTGAATTTAAACAAAAGCTTGGAAGTTAACTATTCTCTGATGCATCCCCTATAGTAATCAAAGTCCACTTGCCAACCAATCAGCATCCTCTTTTCATGCAGTATAAATTGTTGTTCCCTTTGAGAGTTGACATGTCGCGATAAGTGCAAGACAAAAACATTTGATAGCATGTCTCTTTTCTCAGCAACATTCAAGTTCTTCCAATCAAATAACTGTAAAACTAAATTGTTACTCCACTTTGAATCCTTCGAATTTCACCCCATACAGATTACAAATCTTGGCACACTATGTACCCAATGAGAATTTGGTCTATGAATTTCTTCACAATCATTACTGGTGCTTCACCACAGCTTTCCAGCAAAACATGTGGTTTGAGTTGGAACAGTCAGAATATTCAGATTCCTTCTACAAAACAAAGCCATTTAAAGATTGAAAGTTTAAAGTTTATTAGTGTCACAAGTAGGCTTACATTAACACTGCAATGAAGCCATTGTGAAAATCCCCTAGTTGCCACACTCTGGCACCTGTTTGGGTATACGGAGGAAGAATTTAGCATGGCCAATCCACCTAACCAGCATGTCTTTTAGACTGCGGAAGGAAATTAGAGCATCTGGAGGAAACCCACGCAGACAGCAGGAGAACATGCAGACTCTGCACAGACACTGACCCAAGCTGGGAATCGAATTCAGGCCTCTGATGCTGTGAGGCAGCAGTGCTAATCATTGTGCCATTGTGCTGCCCACAAATGCAGCTAACACCTACAAAATTTCAGATTGCAGGAAATATGTCTTCTGACATTATAGCTACAAACCAGTGTGTTGGTAAAATTACAACAAATGCTGAAAACATTTTTTTAAAAAATCAGATACTGTGCAAAGTATAGAACCTCTAATATTGTAGAAGACATTCCTTCCGAGATGGAACTGTTCACTACTGCAAATGAATCCCTCATGGCAGCATGTAATTCTTCCTGGGGTTTCTCTGAAACTAGATGGACCCCATGAGCACTACAAAAAATAGAAAATTGCTCATGAAAACGCAAATGTTGCATGCTAGCAAAAATATTTTAAAAATTAATTAAATTAAATTTTGTGGTTGTATTACAACGTTTTGTTTCATTGAAATCTGTAATGAATTTTTGTGGCCTTCAATTAATTAAGGTGAGAAGTGTCACAGTGGCAAAATGAAAATTCATAACCATTTTGAACAACTGTCAAGTACCCCAGGTCAAGAATAGTATGGACAACAGAGTAAACTCTTTCTATTCTACTCATCTAACTCATGCCTTGTAGAAAAACTTGCTGAACAAAATGCAAATTTCTCCATTTAATGCCACTTGCCCATTAGATTCAGGTTGCTGATACTCAACACACACAGGGCACAGAAAGCCAGCAGACAGGCTTTTTAACTTTGTTAGATATGGCTGGATTCAAACTAACTTCCAGGCGACAATACCAATGAGACACATTTGGAGAAACTTTCAAAATTGTTAGTTCAACAGGTGAAAATGTAGGAGTTTTCCCCATACGTCTCAAGAAGCACGAATTATTCCGTACATGGCAAGTACTGGATTTATATTTTCAGAAAGAATCAGAGTCATAGAATCCTTACAGTACAGGAGGTCATTCTTCCTATTGGGACTGCACTGACAACATTCCTATCCCCGTAATAAGCAATTTAGCACGGCCAATCAATCTAACCCGCACATCTTTGGACTGTGGGAGGAAACTGGAGCACCCGGTGGAAAACCACATGGACACAAGGAGAACATGCAAACTTCACACAGACACACGCAGTCACCCATGGCCAGAATTGAATCTGGGTTGCTAGCACTGCGAGGCAACAGTGCTAACTATTGTACCACTGTGCCGAAAGAAACTAAATACAAGGCTGGTGATGAATGATAAAAACGTACAAATATTTCAGGAAAGTACAGAATTGTGGCAATGAATAATGGTTCTTTCAATTTAAAAAGATGATAAAACGAGCTTACCTCTTGACCTTATCTGCTACCTGTTGTGTAAATGCTGCGTCAACCTAAGAAGAAAGATCAAACACCAGATAAATTTGACATCTCTGTTCAGGAACATATGTTTTTTTAAAAAAATCTATACTTATCTCTCAAATAGTGAATAGCCTTTGTGATTTTTAAAATAATACATTTTGGAATTATATCTTATGCTTCATGGCCTTTATTCTTCCACTTACCACTCCCAGCAAAAATTGATTGACTGGTTACTTATGTCATGTGCTCTTTGGAATTCAAATACATTCCAAATTGGCTGCAACCTTTGTTTACATAGCAATTTAAACATAATTTACTGGTTTGTAAAGTATGCTGGAATGGCATGAGACATAGTAATACAACAATACAAATTCAAAGTCTTTCTTCCTTCCATATAACATAATATCCACAATAAGTGCAAAACTGAACCTTTAAATTACCTCTACTTCCAATTTTCTTTCCTCTTCTCCTGATGGTGCTGATTCACATGAGGTTATAGTGCATGAGCAGTGACAGCTCCAACAAATCTCTATCAAATCCTATTTACTATGTGTTCAAGACAATCCATCATGAAGGAAACACCACTGAGCAAAATACTGTTCTTTCTCAACATCTGCACAAATTCATGCTTTAGGAACCTTGGTTAACCTCCATTTCCCTTGGACACTGTACCCACCTGTTGTGGTTCAAACACAGGCCAGGCTAAAATTATTTAAAAAGGTCCAGAATCTTTCCAAATTCACTACAATATCTGATTTTTTTTTTTATTCGTTTGTGGGACATGGGCATCACCAGCTGGCCAGTACTATTGCCCTGGAAGGCAGTTGAGTGTCAACCACATTGCCGTAGCTCTGGAGTCACATATAGCCCAGATCAGGCAAGGACAGCAGATTTCCTTCCCTGAAGGACATAAACATACAAGGTTAGTCTTCCTCTGGGTTCTTTGCAGTGCACCCCATAGGCATAGTGAATAGCCACAATGATTGTAAAAGATGAGGTGCCCCTGATTTTGGCCTTCACATCTGCAGGCTTGAGAGGCCATTGCATCATCCAGGGGAAAAGGATAGGCGAGAAATGGAATTGGTATAAGGCACGAGCCTGCTTGCTGATTCCTTCAGTTGCTTCCATTGTCTGCAGAACTTCTGTCTGTGGGGGTTCCTGGACAAGCCATGATGCTCGATTGCTCTGTCCCTCTACCAGATGCCCGCATATCTTGCGGATAAATAGGTAATCTGGACACTGAGATGGAAAGCCTCTTAATGTTGGACCATTTAGAAAAAATGTCAGTGAGGCAATTCCCGTGGTAGTTGCAAAGGCAATGTTTTATAGACAGCAATGCCAAAAATCTTCCCTATGCACCTAATACGCATTCATCTAGATGCAACTGAAATTTATATATTTTTTTAAAGAATGAACTCTTTGCTGGTCTACTGTACAATATTGCAAATTTAAAATTAAATCAATGCTTACCTAGAACCTCACTCATAAGACATGATGCATTAATTTTATGAAATATGTTTGACAATCCAATGTGTTAAAGAAACAAAGATTTGTTCATTATATTCTGATGGTGAAACCACCAGTGGTTTGCATTGCAATTTTTCAGGTTTGCATCTACACACGCAATGAATTCATAAACGTAACATTTGAGGGCTATATTAGATTTCTTATGGGAAAACCTTTGTGTCCTTCTGTCCTCTATTTGTGACTATCTTTTTGTATATCTTCCGTTCTGTAGCACCATTTTCACTTATGTGTTTCACCTCATTTTCAAACCTTTCTTGTCTTTATCTGCTTTAACTCCTTAATTTCCCCAGCTGTCATTTATTTTTTCCACAGTAGCTCCTTTGCATTCTTTATTTCCTCCCTGCTTCACTTTAACTATCCTTTCACTCTCACTTTTCAAGCATTTTTATGCTTCTTCCTGCCCCCCTCTCTTCCACCCTGGTTGCATTTTATTTACTTTTTGCTAATTGCACAAATCCAAAAAACTCAACGCGAACTCAACTGACTCTTGGAACAAGAAAGAATATTAGGAGCAAACAGCCAATTAAAAATCGAGACCCCACTAAATGAACAAAAAGTAAGCCAATAGCACTAAGCAAAAAGTTACTATCATGAGGCTTGATGACAAGAAAGTTAGATGCAATAACCTGAAACTAAAACACTGCATAGTTTGCTCACTTCTACCCATCTTGTGAGTGCAACTATTGCTGTAGCAACTTTTTCTTTGGTAATAAATCATATTGTTGTACCAGTTTAAATTGGTTCTAAAAGAAGTCATCAATCTACTAAAAAGCTTTTCTGCTCACCCACTATAGAAATACTTCTCTTTACTGGGTCGACAAGATGATCAGACTTGGGTCAGTCCCCGAATTGATTAATCACAGTCGAGTGACCCAATTTGTTTTAAATAGTCTGAGCACAAAGTGGTTTCACAAATGCAGATTACAGCAACCCGTAACCTCATTGTAACTTCTGCAGATATATGGGTGTTATTAAAACACTTTCAAAGTGGAGTAATGTTAACATCAACTTCATTAAAGTGCCACAATGCCTCTTACGGCTGTTCATTGGAAAATGTTTCCAAAAAAAAAATCAAAGCTAACTAGAAAATTAATAAAAGAGAAAAAAAATTTCAAATTTGCAATGCAACTGCATACCCTTGTGCATGGCAGGCAGCCAGGCAGGCTTATTGGCAATATCAAAGTCATTAACAAAGAAAACACATTAAATTGTTTAGCAATGTGGAGAGACAGGACCATCTGCTGACCTGAAATGGTGTCCAACCTGCATTTGAAAACCAGATTTAATAAGGATTTATCCCTAAAAATTGCCAACTCAAGCCAAAATTCATTTCAGAAGTTAACGCCCTACTGAAAAGTGTTGTGGCAAAGCATTAGGATATCTCGGGTTTTAGAAACAGAGGAAAAGAGATAAACTAGAACTCCCATTTCCCTTCCTGGCCATAATTAGTATAGTTTTGGAGAAGGAGGTGTGTCTCTCTCCTCGAGTTATGTGTCAATTTGAATAACTGCCTTGACCCTATCGTCTGGTGCTTCACGCACTCCTCCACTTTTTAAATCTTGATCAGATGTCTTTTCAACATGATTCCCTTCGCTACTTTCAACTCTCATTCTATAGCTCAAGCCACCAGCTTACACAAAGACAAACTGCTCCGTATGAAACAAAGTAGACATTATCAAAGATTACTAAAAATGAAACTGGGCACACAGCATCAGAATGATGATGTTTTAGTAATTCAGAGACTTGGACCAATAGTTCAAAGACATGCGTCCAGATTCCCAACGACTTGGGAATTTAAATTCAGTTAAAAGAAATCTAGAATAACAAGCAATGGCCACTACGAAGCTACCAAATTTTTCTAAAAACCCATTTGGTTCGTTGATGTCCTACAGGAGGGTATACTGCCTTCGGTACCGAGTCTGGCTTATGTGCAATTTTACATAATATGATGGGGTCCTAACCATCCTCCAAAACGTCTGAGTAAGCCACTCAATTATTTCAAACCATTACAATATAGTGCAAGAACAAAACTGAACAGATCACTTGGCTGTGAGCTAGGCATCTGATTCACTTGCTGTGGGAACTTCAATAGTGCCTTCCAAAGCAGGGATCTCCACTTTCCTATAGAATAAAAGCATTAGGCATATAGGAATACTGCTGATTCAGAAAAACTGCAAATTCACCTTTCAAGTCACACACCATCGTCACGGTCAAAATTCTGGAACTCCCTCCCTAACAACACTATGGCATACCTTCATCATACAGACTTCAAATACTTAGTTTTAAAGTTTATTCATTAGTGTCACAAGTAGGTTCACAGTGAAAATCCTCTAGTTGCCATACTCTAGCACCTGTTCAGGTACACTGAGGGAGAATTTAGCATGACCAATGCAACTAACCAGCACATCTTTTAGAATGCGGGAGGTAGCCAGAGCACCCAGAAGAAACTCATGCAGACATGGGGAGAACATGCAGACTCTGCACAGACAGTGACCGAAGCTGGGAATTGAACCTGGGTCCCTTGCATTGTGAGGCAGCAGTGTTAACCGCTGTGCCACTGTGCTGTCCAATTGTTCCAAACCATTACAATGTTTACAATGTTTAAGGCAATGGCTCACCACACCTTCAAGGGCAATTAAGGATGGGCAATAGCTGTCGGTCTTGCCTATGGTGCCAATATAGCACGAATGAATAAAGCAAAAACAAAGTCAAATTTTCCATGTAGTTTCATAAACACACTAAATAAAGAGTGTGGTTACACAACTTTATCATATCTATTTGTAAAGATAATGCATTGGATTGCCTTGCTCTTATTACCCTCTAATCTTCAGCGAGCCACTACGTAGGTCAACAAAATATTTAAAAATTGAAGAACAATTGCTCACCTCTGGTCCAATAATAACTAAATAAACCCGTGGTTCTTTCTTATGCCAGGCTATAAAACAAAACAAAGGATTTTTTAAAATCAGCTGAAACAACCAAAAACATGATGCATTGCATGATTTCACAAATTTAGCGTTATAGTAAGATTGATCTATATCTGCAATGGATTTTGTCCATATTTCAGCTGCATTTAATTCATTGCAACTAAACACTTTCATTCAAACATCTGAAAGAAATAGATAAATCTGAACTCCAACATTATGCTTAAAATCATCATTAACTTTAGAAAAAGAGGTCAGGGGTTGAATCTCAGAAGGAGGAAAGCATGTAGATAGTTTAAAACGTAATTAGTTTACCCAACAGAGAACAAATGCATGGATTGGGATGCTCAGAAAAATAACAGTGGCAGATAGCAGAGAAAAAGAAAATCAAGTTGGAATTAGATAGATATTTGAGAAAATGCTTTTAAGATATTTGAATAAATGCTTTTATTATGTAAGTACAAAGAAAATTACAGCACAGGAACAGACTCTTTGGCCCTCCAAGCCTGCACCAACTATGCTACCTGACTGAACTAAAACCACCTATCCTTCTGGGGACCATAACACTCCATTCCCATCCTATTCAAGTATTTGTCATGGCACCCCTTAAAAATCACTATTGATCTGCTTCCACTACCTTCCTCGGCAGCGAGTTCCAGGAACCCACTAACTTCTATAAAGAACTTGCCTTGTACATCTCCTGTAAACCTTGCCACTCACAATTTAAATCTAAGCACCCTAGCAGTTGATTATTCCACCCTGGGAAAAAGCTTCAGACTATCCACTCTGTCCATGCCTCTCATAATCTTGTGGATTTCTATCAAGTCGCCCTCAACCTCCATCACTTTAGTGAGAGCAAATCAACTTTTTCCAACCTTTCCTCGTAACTAGTGCACTCCATATCAGCTAACATACTGATATATCTTTTCTGTACCTTCTCTAAAGGCTCCACATCCTTCTGGTAGTATGGCAAACAGAATCAAACACAATGTTCCAAGTGTGGCCTAATTAAAGTCCTATAAAGCTGCAACATGACTTGCCAATTTTTAAACTCAATGCCCCAGCTGATGAAGGCAAGCATGCCATACGCCTTCTTGACTACCTTCTCCATCTGCGTTGCCACTTTCAGTGACCTATGTACATGTACACCCATATCCTTCTGCCTAAAAATACTCTCAAGGGTTCTGCCATTTACTGTATATTTTCACTCTGTATTAGACCTTCCAAAATGCATTATTTCACATTTGTCTGGATTAAACTCCATTGGCCATCTCTCTGCCCAAGTCTTCAACTGATCTATATCCTGCTATATCCTTTAATGGTCCTCATTACTATCAGCAAATCCACCAATCTTTGTGTCGTCCACAAACTTACTAACCAAACCAATTAGATTTTCTTCCACTGATCCCTGAGGAACATCATTTGTCACAGCCCTACTTTCAGAAACACAACTTTCCATTGCTACCCTGTCATTTCTATGATCCAGCCAGTTCTGTATTTGCCTTGCCAGCTCACCTCTGATACCATGTGACTTCATCTTCTGCACTAGTCTGTCATGAGGGACCTTGTCCAAGATCTTATCGAAGTCCATATAGACACACGGACTTCAGTACCCTCATCAATCATCTTTGTCATTTCTTTGAAAAACTGATTAAGTTAGTGAGACACAACCTCCCCGTCACAAAACCAAGTTGTCTCTTGCTATTACATCCATTTATTTCCAAGTGGGAGGAAATCCTGCCTTGAGGAATCCTCTCCAATAATTTTCCAACACTGAGGTGGCCTGTAATTACCTGGATTATTCTTGCTACCTTCTTGAACAAAGGAACACCATTGGCTATTTTCCAAGTCTCTGGGACACCCCTGTAGCCAGTGAGAATACAAAGATTTTGCTCAAGGCCTCACCAATTTCCTCCCTTGCCTCTCTCAGTATTCTAGGGTATATCCCATTAGGCCCTGGGGATTTGTTACCTTAATGTTTTTCCAAGAACCCCAATACCTCTCCTTTTTGATCTCAACATGACTCAAACTATCCATACAGACTAGCTAGGGTAGACTGTCAAGTCATTAATAGTCTGTATTTACATTCTGAACACTTTTTAAGCTGCAACCTTTTCATCCTGTAGTCCACCTTACGATTGTTAATGGTCACACAACAGAAACTGTACTCATAAGCAATGTAACTTGAATTAGCCAAACTAGTTTCAGTTTTTTTTTTAGATGAAATGCTTCTGACGTTGAACTTTGTCACTATAAAAATTGATATAGATTTCCATATAAACTTTAAAAAAAAACACCTGCGTCCAAAATTCTGGGCCATATACAAAGATAATCTCTAACAAATAAGGAATTCAGGAGAAACCTCATAACACAGATCATATTTACAATGTGATGAAATTCACAAATGCTCAAGAGGAAGCTAGACAAAAACCGTGTGGGAGCAAGGAAAAGTAGGACAGCCAAGAGGGTAAGGCAAAGGTCGGGTGGGAGGATGTTCCCATGGTTAGTCAAAATGGCTGTTTCTGTGTTGCACATTCTTGTAAAAAGCCGATTAGAAGATATATATATACAATATAAAGATAATGACTCCTTAAATAAGTTTCTTTGTGCTTTTAACTTTAAATGAGACTCATTAACAGCCATTAATTGCATACCTTACAAGTTCCTTCACAGAAGGAATGTCTAGTTGGAAAAGATAAAACGTTTTACCACAGTTATTAATGACAAAGCATTGTTAATGTTGGTAGAAATGTCTACATAAGTGCAGAAGTTATTTGGCTCAAAATCTCATTAGTACATTAAAAAAGCTGATTACACTGCATTATATTTCAGTAAGTTGCAACAACTAAGCATCCAAAAATAGTATTCTTGGTTGAACTAATTATATTTATTATAGTAGGTAAGGTTTCTAGAGTTTACAAAGTCTTTCTTCAGTCATAAATTACACTTGCAGAAAGTAATGAGCTTTCAATTAACAAAAGTCTTCAATAAAAGGATCAACAATTCACTACAGAATGCCAATGTCCAAATGGTAAAGAGAATATCATTATAAGTGCAATTACATAGAGGTCAACAAATTTAATACATTAGGTTAATGAGATGTATTTTGAATACCTGAAAAAGCATCCACTAAAAAGAGGGGATCTTTGACTTGCCGAAGTCCACACACCAAAAGGAAGATGTATGGGTCAATGGTCTTGCACTGAATTCCTGTAACCATTATATGATAAAATAATTAGGTTCTTTTTTTCACTTTCAAGTACAAAATAATGCCAACTCATCCTTTCAATGTGATATGGATCCAACCTTTATTAATATAATATTTCCATTATTACAGTTCGCAAATGATAAAACTTTAAAATCTAAGGAATTTAATTTCATGTTGTTGTTCTGGTAGACAAAAAAAGCAGGATTGGGATACGAAATCAAGATTTCCACAGCATTCCACATTTTATTTTATGATGTGGAGATGCTGACGTTGGACTGGGATGGGCACACTATGCAGTTTCACAACACCAGTTTAAAGTCCAAGAGGTTTATTTGGAATCACGAGCTTTTCAAGCACTACTCCTTCCTCAGGGGTTCATGTTAAGCAGTTAATTATTTATCAACTCAAGAACATCACATTTTATTTCTGAAACAGAAAGTTGGTTACTTGAAGAGACTAGAAAAACTTGGTTTGTTTTCACTTAAATATCAGAAGCTAAGGCACAATCTAATGGAAGTTTACAGAATTGTGAGAGGCAATGGATAGAACGGATAACTGGGAGTCTTTTTCTTAGGGTAGAAATGTGAATTACTAGAGTACATAGGTTTAAGGTAAAAGGGGGAAGTTTAAAGGAGATGTGAGAGGCAAGTTTTGTTTTTTTTTTTACACAGAGGGCAGTAAGTGCCTGGAACACACTGTCAGAGGAGGTGATAGAAGCAGATACAACAGCAACGTTCAAGAGGTATTTTGACAGATACATGAATAGGCAGTGAACAGACAGATATGGACCATGTAGGGGCAAAAGGTCTCAAGTTCAGAAAGGCATCGTGTGTCGGTGCAAGCTTGCTAGGCCAAAGGGCCTGTTCTTGTGTTGTACTGTTCTTTGTTCTTAAGTTTCAGCATTTCAGCAGGATCAATTAAAGCAAACGATTTTCTAGCAAAGAGGTTTTAAAGCTTGCATTAATCCAAGTTCTGTTCCTGGGCTTGCTCTCTCCTAATGAGAGATTACTTCATGCACATGTTTCCCATAGAGCAATTTACAAACATTTCCTTTTTGTCATCTGCAATTTGAAATTGGAGGAACTATTCCCAACGTTGGTCAATAAAATGACAGGTGAAAATAATCCTCTTTTCTACGGCAAACTCCAAATCTGGAGAGAACGTTTTAAAAACGAAGGGAACTAGAGAATGATATAGTAGCCATGCCAGCACATGATGAAGTAGTTCTGTAGGGGGAGGTTAAATTTAGTGCACCATGGCAGAATAATTGGCTATTATATGGAGCACTGCAAAATCCTATTTAATTCACTATCTAAAATGATGGGGTAGCCTGCTAACTTCTACCAACTTGAGGCTCTGAATCATGGTTTATTTTTACTCTAACAAATTGACGCAGATTTTTTTTTAACATTTACCAATGATTTCCTCGATAACTCAATCATGGAATTTAACTAAAGTAGGAATTATTTGAGTTTTGCTCTCATCTCAAGATGATAGCTGAATATCAACTGGATGATAGTTTCTAATTTACTGTTATTGAATCAATATAACACAACGGGATCCACAGCGATAGGAATGGAGAAGCGAGTTTTAATGAAGACTCCACAATCAAAGCATTCATTCATGTTTTCTTTTGATACGTAATAACAAGCTTGCCATGTATTTTCATATTTACTTACTTTCATACTTTTCTTTAACCAATAATTTTGATAAATTAATAGTTCAAAATGGTTACAAATGAGGACATTTCATTCATCACTTAATTTTATTGGGTTAAATGTGCACATAAGACCAATGAAATCTTCCTTACTCAGCTAAAAGGGTGGCATAGTATTAGCTGCCTCACAGCATTAGGGGCCCAGATTCAATTCTGGCTTTGGGTCACTGTGTGGAGTTTGCACATTCTCCCTGGGTTTGTGTGGGTTTCCTCCAAGTGCTCTGGCTTTCTCCCAAAGATGTGCAGCTTAGGTTGATCGGCCATGCTAAATTGCCCCTTGGTGTCAGGGGGGGCTATAGTGGGATAAATATGTGGGATTATAAGCCTGGGTGGCCAGTGCAGGCTCAATGGGGTGAATGACTTTCCCCTACACTGTAGGGAATTCTATGATTCTAGATCTGAGAGATGCCACCAAATTACCCTGACCTGTCTCACCCCCCTGTCCCTCCACCATCCTGTCAAAATGTGTTAGATAACATTCACAGAACTGCTTCAATAACATCTTAAAAGCACCAATGTATTCTCCCAGATGTATTGTGAAAACGTGTTTTAGGAACTTCACAAATTTAAGCATATATTAAATTAAAACATTGATTTCAGAAACCACAAAGGGAAAAGGAAAACAGTGGTTAGAACTTGGAATAAATTTGATTTGATGAGTATATATATATATATATGAATCTGATGCAAGCCACTGATAATGGTTAGATTACTGTGCCACTGGGGCAAAAAAGATCAGATTGGGTTTGATGCTAAGACAAATGAGAACAGACATTCTGACCATAAAATCAATCTTCATTAAATAAATAACTTGTTACCTATTGGCAGCTTAAAAATTGACAGTAACATATTGATGAACACAGTAAGTCTACACAAAAGACTAGTTGGACTAGGTGTTCTATGATATTGCTCAAGACAGTTCTACCTTTCTGTTGATTTATTCTTCATCTCCCTGTCTTTCACCATGGCTTTCGCTTATGTTAGACAGAAAAAGCCTAATTTAACTCCTGGATAATGACATAAATCCTGTCCCCCCTTCACTCCTGACAATTTCCCACCATCCTCACAATCATACTACCCACTATGTCACCAGATCCAACTACCATCCTACTCACCTGACAGCCTACCTACTTCCCTCACCTACTCTACTTGTTCACCCATTCATCCACTCACTCGAGAACCCATTCACTGACATTCACACTGGACATTTGAACTTACCATATAGCAGATGATACTACAAAGTAATGGGTGTGTCCTATCTTCCCCTTATTCAATGACATTGTGATGGAATTCTTGGAAGAACGCTCTGTTCCCTATTCTGCAGCATTATGATGGAGTTCTCAGGAAGTATCCTCTGTCCCACTTGTCTGGGAAAGCCAAGCTTGGAAAATAGGCCAGAAATGCCAAGCTGTGTTAAGGTGGGGAAAACTTCATGCGGTGAAGCAATCAGACAATCATTGCCGCTTCTCAGAGGATCCAGGCCCGTGCAACCCATATGATTAGTCACAGTTTTAAGGCCCACAAAAGTTTAAAGGGACCACACATAGCATTCTCAATTTCTCTGTCTTGGATGTGAATTTGTCACCAAGCAACAACAGACTCCATCTCATGTTTAGTTAAAACTTCACAATATTATTCATACTAAAGTCAGAACTTTTAGGACCATATTAGGCAACATGAAATTCCTACATCAAATAAAAAGACATATCCTGATTAACAACGCAATCAATAAATCATACCTGAATTTTGAAGAAATTCTATCCATTTGAATTTTGCACAAGGCTTGGTCACAACACCTATAGTCCGTTATCAGGAGAGAAGGAATGAAAAGAATAGATAATTTAACAAACATTCTAACGGTTCATTGTAATTACTTTCTCTTCACATCCCCTTCCTTAATTTGGATAGATCTCTTCATACAGATCCAAGAGATTATCCCTTTAATCATGAATGCCTTTACTACTACTCTGAGTGCTTTGAGGAGAAAGTGGTTATATAATCTACAGAGAGATGAGTGACAAACAACAAAATAAATTATTCTGGTAGTTAGTTCCAGCAGAGATGGTTTTCTAACGATCAGGTTTGAAATCTAGATTTCCTTCTTTGCATTGTCAGATTTAATTACAAGCCGGCAGAATTGATATCATCACACAAAAGCTCACCCTCTCAGTGGGCAATTATGGGGAGTAATGTGTGAGTGTAATGGAATCACATTTTCAGATCCTCGTATCCTCATGAAGGGAGCAGAAAGCACCATAGGATGAGGGCAAAATGTGAGCAATTGTGTGAGGTAAAGGCAAAAGAAGAATTCTTTTCAGGAAGATGGGAATATATTGCCACTTTTTGTGACGCAACAAAAAAAAACTATTTCGAAGAGGATAAATAGAAACTAAGGAAGTAACTTTCAACTGGGATAGCATATTGGATATTCAGATACACGTTATTTCCCAAAACTTAAGTCATCTTGTTCTGATGCAGTACAGAGTGCTTGCTTGAATTTCCAATGTGTGCTTCTGGTGGAGAAAGCTCCCCGTTGGGAATGCAAAGAAAAATCATGTATTTATTCAAAAATACCACAACAGAGAGCATTTAAGGGAAGTCATTCCTTTGATAAAGGAGGATCATCAACTAATTTACAAGTGCTGTTGACGAGACTGATTTCCCAGTCCAATGAAGTGATTTTCAATTCATGGTGGGTAGTAGATTGGTTGTTCGTGTTGCCACCAGTTATTGGAAACATGCAAGACGCTCTGATATACTCTAACTCTTGACGTGATTTGGTTTCATCTTTTCTTCAAAATATAATGCTTTTCTTATTAAAAAAACCAATAGATGAAATCATACTTGGAAATGTTAAAGATATTATTGATGTTAAAGATATGACTGCTGGTGGGAGTTAGTTCATATATTTAACTCGAGTTTGGGGCAGTTATAATGGTTTGAAAACATACAGAAATGTTATCATGCAGCCATGAATACAAATGCTTAGAAAATGACCAAACGTTATTGTGCAAATTGCTACAATTTATTTTTGTCTGCCATAGGTTCTATTCAGTTTAAAATAAATACTTAACACTCCACTAAGATAATTGGAAAAATTAATTTCAATTGAATGTTGCCCACATCACCGAACTCTATTTGGACATCAACAAGTATTTGCTTGGGGAATCCCACAGTTCAATGTCAACTATTTAAACAGTCCAATATCCACAAGATCCACTAGACAGACCTAAGTCACCATCTTCAGTACGAGACAAGTTCTGTTTCTTTGATATTGTTTTTGTTCTCCTCCGGACAATATAATAGACCCTGATTTTATCAGCACAGCCTGCCCCGTGGTGCGTTAGATTGCACCCGATGCCAATGGGAATTGCAGTTCTCCAAGCTTCGCCCACCTCAATTTTGTGATGGACATGCTGCTAATATCAGGGTCAATGTCAGAGAGAACTAGACCATTTACACCATGTTCAGATTTCATATTCTTTCCATTAAAAAATCCACTTGCTTCTTGCGCATCCCATTGCTCCTTCCATTCCTTCACACTTGAAACTCTTGTAGATGTATTTGTCATCTCCAGAATTGAATACTCCAATGCTCTCCATTCTGGACATTACCTTCCAAAACCTTAAACTTGTCAAAAGCTGTGTTACACATTCTACCTTGTGCCAAATCAAGTTCAATGCTTTGGGAGTTGAAGGTAAGGGTCCTCCATAACTTTCTTCAAATTTCTCTGTGACTTAGTCCTTTCCTTGCATTTTCCTTCAGTCCTATAGTACACTCCCTTAAAATCCAGTCCTTCCTTTAAATGCAGTCTTTTGTGCATTTGTCTTCTCATTGTCCCACTTTTTGTTAAGTCTTTAGCCACCTCCTACTTTATGGAAATCTCTCCATAAAATCTCTGCAGCTCTGTTCTTTAAAAACATCTCAAAATCACCTTTCAATGAAACAGTCATTCACTTGACACCCCCATCCCTAAGCTTTTTCTCCCTCTCCTGCATAGTCTTTTTTCTCTCTTGGAGGGCCTTGGCATATTTTTTACATTAAAAGTGAACTGCAGGAAACAGCAACTTGGTGATTTAGAAGTGTAATCCATCGTTCTATCACAAATTAATCACAGTAATAAAATAGTAGATTAATGTCATGCCATGCATTCTCTTTTCAGAATTGCTTTAGATTTTTGGTTATTGCTTTGGCACTGATTGCAGACAATGCAGGGGGGCAAACGCTCAAGAGGTTTTCAGCCTGGATGCACGGCCCACATTGCACAACATCCTTGGGGAGTGTTGGATTTTACCTTAAAGGTTGCACAATTAAATTTCCAATATGAATCTTATTTTCCAGTATATCATGCTGAAGAAGAGAAACACTAGGAAAGTGTAAGGAAGGCTAGACTGATCACAGTGCTACAGGAGAAGCAGACTTTATGGCAAAACCAGTTCAGAAGGCTACATCCACCCAGGTCCATATTCTGAGACTATTCTCAAGATCCTTGTCTTAAGAAGTTTCAGTCATGAAGTGTTGAAGGAGCTTGCTCATTGCTGCAGCTAGATATGCAACAGTTATGGAGAGCTTAACTTACAATAGAGAAAGGGATGAAACAAACTTGTATGCCACAGGTTGATTTCAGGGATCACAATAAGATAATAACAGATATCCTGAAGGATGCTAAAATGGCTGGTGATGACGACATTGCTGATGTTGAAGACCAGATCCGTACAAAAAACAAAAGCAGATGCAGCGCTGGGTGCTGCAAAGTTATTGAGATCCAGACCCATTCGAGATATGCTTACAAATGCAAAGAGCAGTATCTTTTGGAAGTTGCAGACAATCAATAATCTGCCTTCCCTCACTAACTTCAGTTGCACCTCATAGCTAAGTGTGATATTATAATATTGAAACTTCAACATCAGTACATTATCAGCTTCCCACCATCTTATAAGAAAAGCAAACACTAAGTGATTTCTTACTGTTTCTAAACATGTTCTAAACAATGGTCCCTCGTTGTTGCTGGGTCAAAGTCCTGGAATTCTCTCTCAAACAGCACTCTGAATGTACCTACCACATACTGCAATGATTCAAGAATCAGCATACCATCTCCATCTCAAGGGTAATTACGGATGAGTAATAAATTCTAGCCTAGCCTGTGATGCCCACATTGCATGAAGGAATAGAAATAATTTTAAAAAATTAACCAGTTTTAACACACAAAATTCTGACCCACCGTAAGGACATTTCTTTGTCCTATTCTAACACTTCCAGATACCACTGAAAGTTTATATAGAGACGCAGATGGCTATTGTAAAATATTATTGTAGATCATGGTAAATAAATCAAGCTTTAATGCACAGAAGAATACTTTTGAAAACAGTGATTGACTAGTACTCTGATTATCATGTGTGAACCACTGCTGTAGCTGTAGGTAGCCATTGTTTTGAAAGGCATAAAAAGAAAACACTGGTATTTTATATTAAATCAATGTGACATGTTTTATTGAGTGAATTAATTCTGCAAGGATACCTTTGATAGCACAAATCATTTTAAAAATCATTTCATCCATTTTGCCAATGTGCCACAACAGGTATCTGTATTTTTGCTGCTATGTGAAGAATTGCTGAAAACTGGTCAATTTGGTCCTGAGGTCTCTGGTAATTTATGATTCACTTTGGTCTTCTCCTGCAACATTACATACTTTTGTTCTATAAAACTGGTTAAACCAACTAGCTGTTGCTGTGAAATTTTTGTCAGACTCTGCCATTTGATTTTACCCACCTAAGTGTTCATACATACATGTTTTTTCCGGTGACAATGCACCCATTCTGATAATTTGACGATCCATCTGATACATGTTTCTCAGGATTAGGCAAGTGGCTGGTCCGTGTTCTCATGGAGCATTTGGTCTTGGGCACCTGCTTCAGGACAGATTTCTTCTTCTATTTTTGCACCAGTTTCTCACTAACACTGAAGTTTCTTGCTGCGGCATAGTCATTTTATGAGTTAACATATGTTATGACTTTTATCTTGAAAACCAGCTTCATACTTCATTATTTTTGCTTGAGGATCCATTTCTGTTCTTTGTTCACCACACGTTAGTTTGCTCTGTTTAGGTGTGTCTTAAACCTTCTTACTTTTTTTGGCAATACAGCCTGTACTGCGTGCTTGACGCCGTGTACTGCAAACTTATAGGATGAATAAAACATTTCTGAGGTAAAAAATTGAGGCCGATTCTGGCTGAGCATATAGCATTTCTTAGCAGAAAAATGAGGCTGATTTATATGCTAAACATGAATTTTGGCCCTGAGAAAATGAGAAGTTGTGTACGCACTGAGATATTGTCTGAAATTCTATGATAGGCAACTGCCCAGGAATACCCGGGGCCCAGCATCATTGCAGGGGAAATAATTATTTTGACTGGCAAATGAGTGACACTTCAAGACTACAGACTAAGTGTGCCTTAATCAAACAGCATTTGCAGGTATGGTAATGGCACATTATTTAATCTTAAATGTACACACATCCACAAACCGGCATTGCTATAGTGAACAAAACCATTTAGCTGAAGAACCTGAACATGGAAAGGTTTTTAATCCAAACAAAAAAGTACTGCATAAATTTAACAAGGAAGTATCACATTTTGTTCTTTTTCCCCCATCCACAAATGCAGATGAATTAGCAAAATTAGCCTTCATTCTAGTTATCAAGGTCTTCAGAATAAATCCATTCAAAGATGATATTTAGCACCATTACCGCTGCAGCCATTGACCTCATTTGTATTTGTTGCACTGATACAGCATTCATAGGGAACTGCAAGTATGTCAAATCACAATGACACACTTAAGTGAAGGGATTATAAAGACCTAGTGTAACAAAAGCACTGCAATAACAACAGTTGTTGTTACTGGTAACCAAATGTAATCAAATTTAATTTCTCAAATGCTTTGACAAGACATGACAGGTTTTTTTTTAAAAGGGAAGTAATTTTAAGCCCATTAAAAATCCCAGAGTGGAATACTGTCTCTTGCTCTCTCGGAGATGCGCTGAAGTTGTATTTGACACTGCGGATAACCTTTAGTCCTGGAGAGGCTAAGTGGATATGTGCAAAGTACTTCATGCAAAAAAAATCACGTACTTATATGGTGGATAAAACTTTTAAATTGAAAAAAACTTCAACAAGACATAATGCAAAAGCAATAAAGTTCACACCACTCTACTGAAAAAGCCAACAATCCTGAAAATGAAGCAGTTTCCACACCTTACCTTGAGGCTGCACATGAATCTTACTGCTGGCGAATGGCTTAAAAATAGAAAACAAAATTCAAGATAAATAATATTTCCAAAAATACATCTGAAAATGCTGGCAAAAAAACAAGCATACAAAAGGATGTAAATGCTGCTTTTTTATATACACGTACACAGTACAGAAAAGGAAGTTTGACTCACCTCCTAGTCTAAAATAGCATAAAATGCCTGTGAAAAATTGCAGTGGGCTTGTTCAGAGCTTTGTTAGATACAATACAATAAACTAAGGCATATTCAGTATTCTGAGGAATACCCTTAACTTGATAAATGACAATCAAATACAACTACCTGAATTAGCCTCAACTAATCATGTACAGTCCTAACTTCAAAACCCCTCCAGATGCACTGAGTAATAATATTAAAAGAATTTTAAAATTTGTTCTTTTCAAGATACACCTTTCATTATTGTAGTAGCCTTGAGACAGTAAAACAAGTTAAAATCTTAAAATTAAAATTGACAAGTGCTGAGAAATAATCTTAACCTACATTCTCTAAATAAATTTTGCTGAAATCCCTTCAGTAATCGATTATACTAAATGTTTGCCATTAATGGAAGAATTTTTTTGGTTCCAATTTTCCATCTTTGCCCCTCCATCCCCTGCTGGGACTTAGCTCCAGAAAAACCTATGATACCTCACCAAAGGGGCTATTTTTCATTTGAGAACAAAGTGATGAATACCTATTTTATCATAAAAGATATCACGGCTAAACTCCATCCTCCCCTCACAGAATATTTAACAAGGGTCATTGCAACCAGGAGCAAAACAAAACATTGTTCCTTTCTTTGCCCTAAGATAGGTTAATAGCCGATAAAACCAAAGGAAGTCCTAAGGATGTTGGAAATCTGAAATATAAACAGAAAATGTTGGAGATACTCAGCAGGTCTGGCAACAGTGGAGAGAATAAACAGGTCCTTGCTCTGAAATATTAATGCCGTATCTCCTACCACAGATGCTGCCAAAGCTGCTGTTATTTTCAACATTTTCTAGCTGCCGGGTTAAGATCAGCTAACTTTGTGGGAACCAGATTTCAAACCTGCATGGTTCAGAATTGCAATATATGTTGCATTTACCTTTGGGAAGTTATCTAATATGTATATTTTGGCTCTCAAAGTTAATCTGTAACAATTACAAATACAAAAAATGTACTTATGACTTTTCAATAAGTTTGGCAGAAGAAAGTTAAGTGATATATGATCGCTAACAAAACTGAAAGTCAACAATTATTTGTTTTAGGATCCTTCATGGAACATACAGTTAGCAAAGGCTACTGTGATGTATAGGTTATGTTCCTGGACTAGTTAACACAGTGGCCTGAACTAATGTTCCAAATATACAAGTTCAATTCCCTAACACTGGGAATTTAAATTCCCACAACAGCCAGGGAATTTAAATTCTGTTAATTAAGTACATCTGGAGTGAAAAGTGTCAGCAATGGGGATTATGAAAATACTGGATTGTTATAGAAACCTATTTATCAATGTCCCTTAGGGAAGGAAATTTGGCTCATTTCTCTGGCCTCAATACGACTCCAAACCCACTAACTACAATGTAATTGGCTCTTAATAGACTTTGGAAGTGATCTAGAAGTAACATTGTTGTATTAATTGTGACAAAAGATTTCAGCAAGAAGCAAATTGAATGGACAATCATGCACCAGACACACACCAAGACACAAACAGTTAAGGCTCCCTTACAAAGTCTTCCTCACAAATATTTGAGGACTTGTGTCAAAATTGGGTGAGCTGTCTCACAGACAAATCAAGCAACAGCCTGATACAGACATACTCACCAAATGGTGCCTTACAGGCAATGTCCTAGATTCTTTTATCACCATTTTTGGTCATGTCCTACTCCACAGACAACACTGACCCACCAGAGGTAGTAGCGGGAGGAGGAATTGGCCTCAATGTGATTCAACGTGAAATATTAGAACATCCAGCACTGTGTAAAACTGTTCAAGTGTATCATGTCCACATAAAGAAGAATACAAATCCAACCTGACCAAACATCTCCCAATCAGCGAAGTGATGGATGATGTTATGAACAGTGCTATCAACAGCACGTACAAATAAAATGCCGATTGTCTTGGTCAAAACCAAACATCATTCAATTCCAGACCTCACTGCAGCCTTTATCCAAATATGGACATGAGCTTAATTCCAGATGTGGTGTGACAATGACTGACCTCAACATCAAGGCAGCATTTAACCAAGTGACCCAGGGATGACTAGTTTTGAGCTACAAGTACTGTTCTGAACCTATCATGAATCATCTATCAACATGGCAGTGGTGCCATGAAGTATTCTTAGTGTGAAAAGTGAACTTTGGCCCACTCGGAATATAGTGGTGGTCACCAATACTGCCACTGACAGATGCACCTGTGATAGGCAGGCTGATGAGGGCGAGGTCCAGTACGTTCTTCCCTCTTGCTGGTCCACTCAACAGGCCCAGTCTGACAGAACTGTTAGGATTTGGCTAGCTCAGTCAGTAGTGGCAGTGAATCACTTCTGCTGAAGTCTGCCACCGGAACACTTCTGTCCCAGTTGCTCCCACATTATGTGCCAGGGATTTTTCTTTTTTTACTATGATTATTCATTTCTTTAGGGGAGGGTGGCAGTTGCAGGGGTTCATGTCAGTGCTGTCGATCGGAAATAATAACTTTAATTTTCTCATTCCACGATAGCTTCAGACATGACAATTCTTAGACATTGAATACAGCATAAGATTTTCTGTAGACTTTAAATTCTGGAGAACAGACCTCTGAAAGTACGCATGGATGATGTTTACTTGTTGTGAAGTGGAAATGAGCTATGAATATGCTAAAACTGCCTCTTGTACTGACATACATCATTGCAGTGCCCAGAGACAGATATATTCACTTACATTCATGCCGTTATTTTTGCTATATTATAGCCACATTATTTACTTTCGCTTCTGGTGTGCTGTAAAATACAATTTGATATTCTGCTTAAATAAGCAGAATAAAATATCTACTCCAGCTTCTCAAAGCTTCAATACCAATACTGAAGCTTCTATTCCACTCATTACTTGCAATACCTGAAACAAGCACACATAACTGTCAATTTAAAACGCCACTTAAACTGGAAAATTTTCTAACTAACTGGAGTCAGCAGGTTAATATTCTTGTTAGTTTGTTGAGTCTTCGCAATCCATAATACGTTGACAGGGAAAATATTACAAGTCTGTGGAGGCAGTGGCAACATGATTAAAAATGGCTCGTTTCTTGTGGCTAAAGGCACTGGGAAAAAAAGACAACGGCTTTTTGGCTTTGGATTATTACTTAATGACCTAGACTTCAGGAGTTAGGAGGAGAGATGAGACAAATTAGATCTCATTTTCTCTAGATTTTAGAAAGCTAAATTGTGACCTCATCCAAGTTTTCATGGAATTAACAGGAAATGACAGGGTAGATAAAGATAAACCATTTCCACTGGTTGGAGATTCTAGAACTAGGGGGCGTTGTCTAAAAACTGTTTTTAGACTGTTCAGGAGAAATGTTAGAAAGCACTTTGCAGAATCCTAGAACCCTACAGTGCAGATGGAGACCATTCAGCCTACATCAAAAACAATTCCACTCAGATCCTCTCCCTGTAACCACATTTTACACACCCCCCTGACACTACAGTGCACCAACAACAATCCCACCCCATATGCCATGTATTTACACTGCTAATCTCTCGACACTAGAGGTCAATTTAGCATGGCCAATCAGCCTAACCCGCACATCTTTTGGGCTGTGGGAGGAAACAGGAGCACCCGGAGGAAACCCACACAGACATGGGGAGAACGTGCAAACTCCACACAGATAGTCACCCAAGACTGGAACTGAACTCGGGTCCCTGGTGCAAACCACTGTGCCACCCTTATACACAAAGGAAGGTAAGAGGTTTGGGACTCTTTGACAACTGGCAATTGATGCTAGATCAGTTGTTAATCTCAAGTCTAAGATTGATCAGTTTTGTTATGCAAAGGTATTATGCAAAGGTATTAAGGGATATGGACCAAAGGCAGGTATATGGAATTAGGCCATAGATCAGCCATGATCTCACTGAATGGGTAAACAGTGCTCGAGAGGCTGAATGGTCTACTCCTGTCAGTATGACTCTTGGTGAAAATTCTATGCAAAAGGAACACCAAGTCAGGATTAGTTATATGGCTTGAAATTAAATAACCTGTTACAACTCACTGTCTGTTGTCATACATAAAGAACATGAGATGGTGGTGGTTGGTTACAATTGCCCGTGGAAACTATGGCTCAGAAGGAATCAACGCAGGGGGAGGAGTGGAGGAAGTGGACATGGCTGCCAGAATTCTACAAAACTGTATTTGAAAGGAAGGAAAGAGAAATACCTAAATTGACAACACTGGAACAGCCAACTCCAACCAAATAGGATATTAAGCAGTATTGAAATTATTATTTAATTTTTAAAAATTTATGAGATATGGGTGTTGCCAACTGGCCAGTATTTATTGCATATCCCTAGTTGCCCTTGGAGAGCAGTTGAGAATCAACCACAATTCTGTGGCTTTGGACTCACATGTAGGTCAGACCAGGTAAGGATGGCAGATTCCCTTCCCTAAGGGACGTTACTGAACTAGATGGGTTTTTCTGAAAATCTACATTGGATTCATGGTCATCAGTAGTTTCTTAATTCCATATATTTTTTATTGAATTCAAATTTCACTATCTGCCGTGGTAGGATTCGAACCTGGGTCCCCAGAACATTAGACTATTGATCCAGAAACTCAGCTAGTGACAATATCACTAGGCCAGCACCTCCCCATAATTACTCAAATTTGTTATATTACTTTTCCTTGGAAGAATGAATCAAGTTGGACTATATGGTACAGTGGCCAAATTTTCTGACTGATGAAACCTGCCACAGGAGACATGGTGAGTCAGCCATTAACCAAGATTCCAACGGCAGGTGGGCTGGAAAATCCTGGCCAGTGTATCTAATCATAATTGGGCAGCACGATGGCACAGTAATTAGCACTGCAGCCTCACAGTGCCTAGCATTGCTGCCTCACAGTTCCAGGGACCCCAGGTTCAGTTCTGGCCTTGGCTGACTGGCTGTGTGGAGTTTGCTCATTTTTTCAGTGTCTGTGTGGGTTTCCTCCATGTGGTCTAGTTTCCTTCCCTGGGTTAGCTGGATTGGCCATAATAAATTGCCCCCAAGTGTCAGGGGGACCAGGTAGGGCAAACGCAAGGGGTTATGACAATAGGGCCTGGGGTGGAAATATGGTTGATGTAGACTCGTTGGGCTGAATGGCAGGATTCTATGATTCTTTGATTTATTTAACTATGGGGAATGCTTATTTTAGCAGTACATAAAAACGATAATTATTCCAGGAGGTGTATCTGTTCACAAAGATGACAAGGGCACGACAATCATTGATCTTACTTGTATCTCATGCAGTTCAACTTAAAAATAATTGTAAGCAACCCAGCAGAACAAATAAATACAGATCATGGTTACAGGACGTACCCAATACTGCTCTGCTGTTTTCTTCAACTGGTCTGTGAATGCCACCAAAAACCTGACAATTAAAAAGTTTTCAGAAATGGAACATTAAAAAAGGACTCATGAAAACATCATTTCAACATCTTGAACTAAATGGATGCTAGAAATCATAAAAAGGTCATGCTTCAAAAACAAAGGTGAGAAAACAGATAGGAAATTTAATTATCAAAACTGCAGAGTTACAGACGGCTTCAGGGGTTACCTTTAATAAAATCCAAATCATCTCCAGGCAGCTGAATGAGACAAAAGTGGCTGAAGGAATTTCTACTGCAATCGTGTAAATCTGCTGAGAATGAAGCTGTTTAATCAAAGTGTATGCTGAGCACAGAGCTCCACTAATAAGCCTCCAGTCATAATACCAATGACTTTCTAGCGACTTTAACATAAAATATCCATCACACAACCAGTGGGTGTCAATAGGAGGACACAAAGATAGATACCATCTGTGATGAACTAAGCCTTTGATAGCTTTGTTAGACCAGGGTAATTATTTCAATGGTTCTCAGTCCCATCAACCAGATCATGACTTTTTAAAAAAAATAATTACTATTTCCAATATTATTTTGATGAGACTTGTAATTCAGCATCATATGCATTCATAGCATTGTCACAGAATTGCACTGCTAAAATAATTTTATTGAAAGAAGATGCAACATTCTGAATGGGAAATTTTGTATGACACAGGAACATTGCTTGCAGACTGTTATTTCCATTAGCACAAAGATGCATGGAAACTGAAATGGGACTTCATCTCTGAATGCTATACTCATATGTGAATTTTCATTAATTTGTCTGTGATAAACAGAGATACTGTGTAGTTTTGTAATAATTACATAAATGTGAATAATATGCTTCAATGTACATTATTGAAGAGCTGAAGGAGCAGCTTAAAAGGTTCACAATAAAATGTTTGGCAATAACCTAAATAGTCCATTATATCAGTTATGGAGTTCCAGTGAATTCACTGGTAAAAAGAACCATTATATATTAATTACTGAGTAGCTTTAATGCAGCAAATATGTTCCAAGGCACTTTGTGTGTGGAAAAACAGATGGTGTCCCAAGGACAGGTTCCATAAATTACATAAGAAATAAGAGCAGGAGTAAATCATCAGCCACTTACTGAGCCAACTCTGTTATTCAGTATGATCGTGGCTGACCTTCCACCTCACCTATATCTCTATGCATTATCCCCTCATCTCTTTATAATCCAAAGCTCTGTCATTCATTGTCTTGAAATATTCCATGAGCATCTATGATTCCTGGGATAGCGAATTCCAAAAATCCAAAACCCTTGGAGTAAAGAAACTGCTCCTTTCAGTCTTAAACGGCCAACTTCTTCTTCTAAGACAACGACGCCAAGTTCTAGATTCCTCAGCGGGGAGTACATCCTCCCACTCACTGGGTGGAATTCACATGCTCGTCAGTGGGTGCGATGGTGGGTGAGGGAAAAAATTTGGCGGGTGACTCAAAAATCAGTTTATTATCAGTGTTAATTTCCTTCAAAATATTCTGCAGGGATCCTCCACGGTGGATCTGAAAATCCACTGGAGGCCAGTGTGTCACTCATTTTCAAAAGGGAGGCAGACGATGGCCTCACCATCCATGCCCAATTCTCCATGGGGCCAATGGAAAACACACTGATGCAAAATGCATTTAGAACAATGCAATGTGCAGATGAACAATGTCCAAGGCTGCCTCTGGAGTTCAGGATGGAGACTAATGGCAACTCTGGACCCCAGATTACCACAGAAAGTGGACTTCCCATATTTGGTGTCCTGGAGGGGGTCCACCTTCCAGCCTCAGATTGTTCTTTGAGATATATCTTCATTTCTAGGAGATTCACCTTTTTTCATCAATATTGGTTCAGTGATGTTGGCCTCCTTTCCAATATGGCACCCAGATAGGATTGCAGACAATGCATAATTAAGCCACTCTGCCACAGAATATAGCACATATATCTGGCTTCATAATGAATAAGTCAAAGTCAGAAGATTTGGCATGTCTCCCTATCGGCCTCTGTGGCGGGAAGCACTTCATGTTTCTATCCCTCCATGGAACTTAGTCCCAAGATGGAAGAATTCTGCCCACTGCCTGTATTCCTTTGCAGCCTCTTTGTGTCCTCCTCATAGCTCATTTCCCACCTAATTTTATATCATCACCAAACCTAGGTACTCACTCCCCTCACCTTAGTCATTGTAAATAGCTAAGACCCAAGCATGTAGCTTTACAGTGTTTTGCTAACAGTCAGAAAATGACCTGATTATTTCTACTTTGATTTCTGTCATTAACCAATCCTCAATCCTTGTTAATATATTAACTTCAAGCAAATGTGCCCTAACTTTATGTAATAACTTTTTGTATAGGATCTTATTGAATGTCAGATTCATATGGCACAGATAGAGACTGTTCAGCCCATCCAGTCCATGCTGTATCTTCATTGGTTCTCTTGTCTACATTGTTTGTTCCAGTTTCAAAAAACAACTCTTGGTAGACTTGTCAAACATGATTTCCCTTCCAAATATGCACATTGACTCTGTCTAATCAGGTCGTGATTTCCTAAAAGCTTATTTGCCAGATCCCTAATTATAGATTCCTATTTTTTCTCGTCCTCCCTTTACAGGTTACACTTATTATATTTCAATCTATGGGGATATTTCTAGAATCCAGCATGCACTACCTCTTTTTAAAATCCTAGGATTCAAGCCATTAGATCCAGGTTTTTCTAAGTCTCATTAATTTCTACATGACTACTCCTTTACTAACAATATATTTTAAGTTCCTCATTTTCACTAAAGCTTTGGTTCACCACAATTTCCAAAAATATTGTGTCTACCCAAAAGCTTGAGTGACTCGTATGCAAATAAAAATTGAAATGTGATGAGCTATGTTGCTTGGATAGCTGGATGTGCTGGGACTGCTTGATACCGTAACTAAAATGGGGAGACTTCCATTCTTTAGCACTATTGTCCTTCATTTTGAACACAAAAAACGATCTTTACCAGGTGTATACAGATGAAAAGAAAGGCATTCAAGATTGATTCACCCATTTACAAACAAAAAGAAAATCAAAACTAGCAGCAGGTTTCATGGGTTTTCTTACTGTTGTTAATTCTGATTTACAGATTCTACGGTTGTACAATTTACCACCAACTCCCCACAACCCCCTCCCTTCATCAGAGGAGAAAATAATTACCTGGATTTCTGCAGAACAGACCCCATAACTTCACACTTCTTTTCATCCTTGATATCTTCATTGATATCTGTTCCACCAAATATAGCACCATATGGGACTCTACTGTCTAAAAGAATTGGAATTTAAATTTATTTGCAATCTAATTTCCTTGAACTTCCATTTTACTGCTTCACATTAGTAACATAAAATAAGAACTGATTTCTGGACTTCAGCTCGTTACGCTGCTATGTTATGACACTATTATTCAAAGTGGCAGAAATACAGAGGGGAAGAAGAAACAGGAGGGAAGAGGGAGGAAAAAAAAGCTGAAAACATAAAAGGAGAGGATTATGGTGGTGAGAGAGAAAGGGAAATGGCAGGAATAGGAGGAACAGGCTCCACGCACAACTTCCCACTGCTGTCTATGACTGGCCCTAATCTTGCCCTAACCAATCTTCTATTCTTAACATATCGAAAGAAAGCTTTAGGATTCTCCTTAATCCTATCAGCCAACATCTTCTCGTGTCCCCTCTCAGCTCTCCTCAATTCACTTTTTACCTCCTTCCTGGCTAATCTATAGCTATCCATTGCACTATATGAGGCTTGAAGGCTCAGATAGTGCAATGGATAGCTATAGATTAGCCAGGAAGGAGGTAAAAAGTGAATTGAGGAGAGCTAAGAGGGGACACAAGAAGATGTTGGCTGATAGCTTTAGGATTCTCCTTAATCCTTTCTTTCGATATGTTAAGAATAGAAGATTGGTTAAGGCAAGATTAGGGCCAGTCATAGACAGCAGTGGGAAGTTGTGCGTGGAGCCTGAAGAGATTGGTGAGGCACTGAATAAATATTTCTCTTCGGTATTCACGCAGAGTGCTGGAAATGTAGCTGTGGAGAGCACTGAGGTACAGGGTTGCATATTGGGGAGTATTGTAGTAGATAGGGAGGATGTGTTAGAAATTCTCGAGGGTTTGAAGTTGGATAAGTCCCCTGGGCCGGACGGGATTTACCCTAGGATTCTCTGGGAGGCAAGAGAGGAGATTGCAGAGCCTCTGTCTCTGATCTTCAGGTCCTCGTTGGTTACGGGTGTGGTTCCGGAGGACTGGAGGATAGCGAATGTGGTCCCATTGTTTAAGAAAGGGAAGAGAGACCTTCCAGGGAATTATAGGCCGGTGAGTCTTACTTCTGTTGTGGGCAAGGTATTGGAGAGAATTATTAGGGATAGGAATTATAGTTATTTAGAGAGAAATGAATTGATTGGGGATAGTCAGCATGGTTTCGTGAAGGGTAGGTCATGCCTTACTAACCTCATTGAGTTTTTTTGAGAAAGTGACCAGAGAGGTGGATGGGGGTAAGGCGGTTGATGTCGTATATATGGACTTTAGTAAGGCGTTTGATAAGGTGGCCCATGGAAGACTTCTACAGAAAATGCAGATGTGTGGAATAGAGGGTGATTTAGCTAATTGGATTAGGAATTGGCTGGCAGATAGAAGACAGAGGTGGTGGTTGATGGGAGATATTCATCGTGGAGTTCGGTGACAAGTGGTGTACCTCAGGGGTCTGTTTTGGGCCCCTGCTGTTTGTAATTTTTATAAATGATCTGGATGAGGGTATTGAGGGATGGATCAGTAAATTTGCAGATGACACTAAAGTCGGTGGAGTGGTAATAGTGAAGAGGGGTGTTATAGTTTACAGAGAGACTTGGACAAGTTGCAGAGCTGGGCCGAGAGGTGGCAAATGGAGTTTAATGTGGAAAATGTGAGGTAATGCACTTTGGCAGGAATAATAAATGTGTAGAGTATAGGGCTAATGGTAGGATTCTTAATAGTGTTGATGAACAGAGGGATCTTGGTGTATTTGTGCATAGATCCCTGAAAGTAGGCAGTCAAGTCAATAAGGTTGTTAAGAAGGCATATGGAGTCTTAGCTTTTATTGGTAGGGGATTGAATTTAGGAGCCGCAGCATCATGTTGCAACTGTACAAAACTCTAGTGCGGCCGCACTTGGAGTATTGTGTGCAGTTCTGGTCGCCACATTATAAGAAAGATGTGGAGGCATTGGAGAGGGTACAGAGGAGGTTTACCAGGATGTTGCCTGGTATGGAGGGCAGGTCCTATGAAGAGAGGTTGAAGGATTTGAGTTGTTTTCGTTAGAAAGGAGGCGGCTAAGAGGGGATCTTATTGAAGCATATAAGATGATTAGAGGTTTAGATAGGGTGTACAGTGATAGCCTTTTTCCTAGGATGGAGAAAGCTAGCACGAGGGGACACAGCTTTAAATTAAGGGGTATGAGTTATAGGACGGATATCATAGGTAGGTTCTTTACTCAAAGAGTGATTAGGGAGTGGAATGCCCTGCCTGCAGCTGTTGTAGATGCGCCAAGTTTGGTGGCGTTTAAGAGGTTAATTGATAAGTATATGGAAGAGAAGGGAAGGGTTTATTTTGGAGGGGCATTGCTTTTTATTTTGGTCGGCACAACATCGAAGGCCGAAGGGCCTGTTCTGTGCTGTATTGTTCTATGTTCTAATTTTGGAAATCAGTAAATATTCCACTCTTTACCCAAAGGGAAAAAAGCATACTGCATGAAGCTGGCATATATAAAACAATAGGAATACAGGATGATCAATGATGGCACAGTGGTTAGCACTGCTAACCTCACAAGGACCTGGGTTTGATTCCCAGCTTGTGTCACTGTCTGTGTGGAGTCTGCATGTGCTCCTCATATCTGCATGGGTTTCCTCCAGGTACTTCGGTTTTCTCCCACAGTCCAAAAGATATGCTGGTTAGATGCATTTACCATGCTAAATTCTCCCTCAACATACCTAAATGAGCGCTGGAGTGTGGCGACTAGGGTATTTTCACAGTAAGTTCATTGTAGTGTTAACGTATGCCTACTAATGATACTAATAAATAAACTCAAAACTTAAACAAATTGAAGGCAGCTGATATATGAATACAAGAATGAGTGATAAAAAAGTAAGACATAAAGGAAAAAATGGAGCTCTGAAAAAGTTAGAAAATATTCTTCTGCTTTCACAGGTGGCACAGTGATTAGCACTGCTGCTTCTCAGCTCCAGAGACTTGGGTTCAATTCCTAACTTCAGTCACTATCTGTGCGGAGTTTGTACATTCTCCGTGTGTTTGCGTGGGGTTTCCTCCTGGTGCTCCTGTTTCTTCCCATAGTCTAAAGACATGCAGGTTAGGTTGATTGGATATGCGAAATTAATCTTTAGTGTTCGGGGATGTGATAGATGAGAGAGATTAGCAGAGTAACAAAGCGAGGATAGGGCCAAGGTGGGATTGGTGTTGATGCAGATTCAATGGGTCAAATGACCTCCTTCTGCATTGTAGAGATTCTATGATTCTAGACCTTCACATCACATATGCAGATAGGGAAGTGGTTAAATCATTAAGTACAGCATAGCTCCCTGGGATGCTGCAGTGAAGGTGTTTTTGAACAGTTCCCACTCTTACAGATGGACAGCACAGACAAGCTATACAAGAGATAAGAGGTTGGAGACTGATTAACACAAGGTAATAGCCATGACAGCAGGTGGGGATGTTTGGTTGGTATTACTCATACAGATGTACTTTGTTAATTATTAATCATTATAACCAGACAAGCATCCAGAGGCTGTAACTGGTAAACCATATTCACATGACATAATTGAAGTAATCAGAACTATTCGTTGTAAGTGGATATCAATGACTTCAGAATAAATGTATAATTGTAATCAGTCTATGTAAATTATGTGCAAGCTAACTAAAGGTATAATTGCCACTATCTTGCTTTGTTCTGGGAGCTTGCAAGCCACACAATTGATGATTAGCTCCCATGTTATGGCTTGAAAGAAAGGTCATCTATAAAACTTCAAAAGTTTTATCTGGTCACACAGTGGAGACGAGGGTCAGAGATAGCTGGACTGCTATTGTCTGCCCCAAATTCCCCGATTGGAATACAAGTAGAAAAGATTATAAGAAGATAAATGGCATTATGGGTTTTACAAAACAGACAAAAAATAAAACACAGAACCGATAGTGAATTTGTGGAAAAACACTGGTTTGAACATTGAACCCAGTTCTGGGCACCCTAATATAGATACAATTAGAGCCATAGAAAGATAAGGCGATGATTTAGCAAAATTATACACGGAACAAAACATGTCAGCAATGACCGAAAATACTGTTTTATTTCCTCACGAGAACACAATCATTACTATTTTGCTAAAGAGAGAAGACGAAGGACATAAATAATAGGAGGTGGCTATTTGGGCCCTCAAGCCTGCTCTGTCATTTGTTAAATTCATGGCTGATCAGACCATGATTGCTATTTTCTTTTCTATCCCTTTATCTCCCTTTTCGATCAAATTTCTATCAAACTAAACCTTAAAAAATATTCAACGACCCTACCTCCCTGGTCACTGTGGAAGAGAATTCCAAAGACTAACCAAGTCTCTGACAGAAATAAATTCTCCTCATATCTGTCTTAAATCCTTATGTTCCCTAATTCTTGATTCCCCAAGAGGAATAATCGACGCCTGACCCCAATAATATCCTCCCACGAGCAGTTTCCTGGGAGAGGAAAAAAAAGCATTTAGAAAAAGCCAAGGCCAATTGAGGACAATACATTTCCAGGAGACAAAAATAACAACAAGACATCATGCAACATCCCACCAACGCTATCAGTCCTCTCCAGATACTCATTCAATTCTCTTTTTATAGTTTGGAGCTAACTTACACCCACTAAGATCTACAGAAAATGCCAAAAACGTCAATCAATTGTTTGGAAAAGAAAATTTATCCAGTATCTGATCTAGTTCAATGCTTAAGGTACTTACGCCTTGTTGTCAATAATTATACATATAATATCATGCTGTGTACTATTTAGTCCTTTTGTCATCTTAAATACTTCAATTATGTCCCCAAAAAGTTCATCTTTATCTAAATTAAAAAATCCAGCATTTCATTAAAGATTTCATTAAAGATTTTCAAGCTAGGAATTAAACCTAATGCTGCCTTCTAAACTTTTTCCAGCACATAATTTTTCATAAAAGGGATATTTTCATAAAAGGGATTTTCTATCTAAGACATATAAAATTTGCTGAGTGACAGGAAACAGAGAGCAGTGGCTAATGTACGTTTTATGGCAGGAGAATGGTTTGTCATGGATTTGCAGGGATTGGTATTAGGAACCCTGCTCTAGATAAATGACCTCGACCTTGACATACAGGGCATAGTTTCAAAATCTGTAGACGATATAGAACTTGGAAGTATTGGGAACAGTGAGAAGGGTGTTATAGGACTTCAAAAGGCTAGGTTGATGGAATAGATGGTCAAGTGGCAGATGAAATTTTAATGTAGAGAAGTGTGAAATATTTATTTTTATAGGAAGAATGCAGAGAAACAATATATAATAAAGGGCACAATTGTTTAGGGAGAATAGAAGCAAAAGGACCTATATGTATGTGTTGTACCAGTCACTGAAGGTGACAGGACATCTTCAGACCACTAAAGCATACAACATCCCAGACTTATTAATGAGGATAGAATACAAAGGCAAGGAAACTATGTTGAACTTTACCAGAACACTGGTTCAGCCTCAAGTTGAGTACGGTGTTCACTTCTTGGTGTCACACTATAGGAATGTTGTGAAGGATTTACAGAGTGCAAAAAGGATTCTCAAATTCCTCTATGGATGAGTAACTTTAGTTATGTCAATATATTGGAGAGATTGGGACTATTTTCCTTGGAGAAGAGAAGATTAAGAGGAGATTTGATACAGAAATTCAAAATTATGAGGGAAACAGACAGAGTAGAGAGAGCAAAACTGTTCCCATTGGTGGAAGAGTCATAAACAAGAAAGCACAGATTTAAGTATTTGACAAAAGGACCACAGAAACATGAGGAAAAACATTTCATACAGCAAATGATCAAGATCCAGAAAGCACTGAAAGTATGATGGAGGCAGATTCAATCAGAAGAAGGAATTTGATTATCTGAAAAAGAGGAATGTGCAGGGCTGAGGAGAGAAGGCATAGATAATTTGCTCCTGCAGAGAGCCAGAGTAGACATAATAGTCTTCTTTTGTGACTCTATGCTTGATCAGACCGAATCAAGATCTTGTGCAAGGACTCTCTCTCTATCTCACTTTCCAGAGTACGGTAAGAGCCGACAGTATGAAGACAGAGCAGTGCAGGCTTGCGTTGCAATGCTCCCTGGCTCACAATGTGAAAATATGAACATTTACTCCAATATTGACAGAAAACATTATGTAAGTTATAACTGATATATTCCTGATCATTAATATATGAAGTCATTCTACCTTGCGGTGGGTTCATAGAGGCCTCACCAATGAAACACAGGTTCATGCATTTATAACCTACTTTTCAGGGAATAAACATTCCTTAGCCAAGACATTTTTCTCATAGGATTTCTTCCTCGAATCTCTGAAACTCCTAACCATTTTGCAATTTATTTTGCTGCACATATGAAATGTTTCCGCAGTGTACTAAGATTGAGACTGCTGCCAAAATCACAGTAGTGAGATACAAATCTCAAAATACATTGGCACAGCTTAGTATAAGTTCATAAATTAAACCCTTGATGAGTCTCCATTCTACATTTAATATATTTGTAGTTTTCACTACATCCCTATTCTTATTTTACATTGGGTTGATAAACAGCAATTTTTCACTGATCGAGGTTGTTAGGTCAGGGTATTAAGAAATTGATAACAGGAACCATGATTTAGACAACATTAGTGTCAGGAAAACAAAGGTAATTTAAAGGGATTTAAAAGAAGAGACTGAAGACACTGTAGCTAAGTTTGCAGATGATAGAAAGATACGTAGAGGCACAGGTAATACGCAAGAAGCAGCGGGGCTGCAGAAGAATTGGACAGATTGGGAGAGTGGACAAAGAAATGGCAGAAGGAATACAATGTGGAAAAATGTGAGGTTATGTACTTTGAAGGAGTAATGGAGACATAGACTATTTTTTAAATGGAAAAATGCTTCGGAAATCAAAAGCACAAAGGGACTTGGGAGTCCTTGTTAAGATTCTCTTAAAGTTGACACACAGATTCAGTCGACAGTAAGAAAGGCAAATGCAATGTTAGCATTCATAGCGAGAGGGTTAGAATACAAAAGCAGGGAGGTACTTCTGAAGTTGTATAAGACTCTGCTCAGACCTTATTTCGAGTATTGCGAGTAGTTTTGGACCCTGTATCTAAGGAAGGATGTGCTGGCCTTGAAAAGGGTCCAGAGGAGGTTCACAAAAATGATCCCTAGAATGAAGAGCTTGTTGTATGAGGAACAGTCAAGGACTCTGGGTCTGTATATTGGAGTTTAGAAGAACGAGGGGGGATCTTATTGAAACTTACAGGAGACTTGGACAGAGTGGACATAGAAAAGATGTTTCCATTAGTTGGTAAAACTAGAACAAAGGGCACAACACCTCAGGCTAAAGGGACAATCCTTTAAAACAGAGATGAAGAGGAATTTCTTCAGCCAGAGTGTGGTAAATCTATGGAATTCTTAGCCACAGAAGGCTATGGAGAGCAGGTCATTGAGTGTCTTTAAGACAGAGATATAGGTTCTTGATTAATAAGGGGACAGGGGTTATGAGGAAATGGCAGGAGAACAGAGATGAGAAAAATATCAGCCATGATTGAATGATGGAGCAGACTCGATGGGCCGAGTGGCCTAATTCTGCTCCTATGTCTTATGATCTTATTTATATTGGTAAACATTAGAAATAAATATTGTTTTAAGTGGGTTTAAATCAGTATTTCAGCAAGGGTAAACCTATAGTTAGATTCATGCTAGATAAAAATGTATGTACATGTGTGGTTTGTTCATTTCAAACAGTGTTGCTATTGTGCTTAGAGATAACAAGTAAACAAATTATTAGAAGTGTAAAGTTGTTGCATTAGCAATTGGGAACACCTTTAGAGTAGGAAGGCTGTTTGAGTTTTTTTTTAAGCTGGATATTTGCAGTTGAAGATAGGAAGCTAGGAAGTGAATATCTCTCAGCTCTGCTGGAACAAATACTGGACAGGACAAGGGGGCTGCAAAAATAACCAGATAAAGTCCAGATAAACAGGAGATGGGAACAGAAAGAATGTCTCATGAAGACTGAGGTTAAAGAAACAGAGACCAAAATGTTGAACAAGGTATTATTCAGGAGAATCCGAGGCCCAAGATGATGAAAGTATTGGGAGTTGAAGAGACAGCCGCAGTAATTAGAGCAGGAAAGCAAGACTTCAGAGGTAAATCAAAAGTTTGGTGCTACTTTAATATTGTCTGAGAATCGATAGTTAAAGCAATTGTGAAGAGTTTGCGCAACATATAAAGAAACAAAGGAAAACCGCAAGGCTTTTTACTCTTATGTGAGAAATAAAAGAATGACCAGGGTGAGCTTAAAACCAGACAAGGGTAGTAGTGGGAACTTGTGCACAGAGTCAGAAGAGATAGGAGAGGCATTGAATGAATACTTCTCTTCAGTGTTTACTAAGGAGTGGGCCATGTTTTTCAGGATGAGAGAGATACAGGCTAACAGGATAGAGGAGGTAGACGTTCAGAGGGAATATGTAATAGCAATTTTGAAAAACCTGAGGGTTGGTAAGAACCTGGACCAGATGGGATATATCCTAGGATACTTTGGGAAGCAAGGGATGCGATTGTGGAGCCTTCAGCTTTGATCTTTGCATCCTCGCTGTCCATGGGGATTGTGCCAGAGGACTGGACAGTGGCGAATGTTGTTCTCCTCTTCAAGAAAGGAAATAGGAATGACCCTGGTAATTATAGATCAGTTAGTCTTACTTTGGTGGTCAATAAGTTAATGGAAAGAGTCCTGAGAAATAGGATTTATGACCATTTGGAAAGATGCAGGTCAATCCAGGATAGTCGGCACGGTTTTGTGAGGGGTAAGACCTGCCTCACAAATTTGATTGAATTCTTTGAGGAGGTAACTAAGTGTGTAAACAAAGATAGAGCAGTTGATGTTGTATACGTTGATTTTAGTAAGGCATTTGATAAGGTTCTCTATGGTAGGCTCATGAAGAAAGTAAAGTGGTGTGGGATAGAAGAAAATTTGGCTGATTGGATAAGTAATTGGCTGTCTCATGGGAGACAGAGAATGGTGATAAAGGAAAATTTTCAGACTGGAGACCAGTTACCAGTGGTGTACCACTGGATCTGCTACTATTTGTAATTTTTATCAATGACTTGGAAGAGGGGACTGAAGGGTGTGTTAGTAAATTTGCTGATGACACCAAGATTGGTGAAGTAGTGGATCAGGTGGAGGGCTCTTTTAGGCTGCAAAGAGACATTGACAGAATGCAGAGCTGGGCAGAAAAGTGGCAGATAGAACTTAACCCTGATAAGTGAGGATGATTCATTTTGGTAGGACAAACTTGCATGCGGATTACAGGGTCAACGGCAGCGTTCTAAAGAATGTGGAGGAACAGATAGATCTTGGGGCTCATGTCCACAGATCTCAGAAGGTTTCCACTCAAGTGGATAAAGCTGTGAAGAAGGCTCTCTTCTCATCTGTGAAGACAGCCCTCCACCTGATCCACTACTTCACCAATCTTGGTGTCATCAGCAAATTTACTAACACACCCTTCAGTCCCCTCTTCCAAGTCATTGATAAAAATTACAAATAGTAGCAGATCCAGTGGTACACCACTGGTAACTGGTCTCCAGTCTGAAAATTTTCCTTTATCACCATTCTCTGTCTCCCATGAGACAGCCAATTACTTAGTGTTTATTAACAGGGGGTTTAAATTTCAGAGCTGTGGGGTTATGCTGTAACTGTACAGGACCTTGGTGAGACCGCATTTGGAATATTGTGTGTAGTTCTTGTCACCTCACTATAAGGAGGATTTGGAAGCATTGGAGAGAGTGCAGAGGAGATTTACCAGAATGCTGCCTGGTTTGGAGGGTAGGTCTTATGAAGAAAGGTTAAGGGAGCTGGGACTTTTCGCTTTAGAACAGAGGAGGATGAGAGCCAACTTAAGAGAGATTTATAAGATGAAGAGGGGAATAGATAGAGTGGACGTGCAGAGACTATTTCCTCAGATGGATGTAGCAGTTACTAGGGTGCATAACTTTTAAGGTTCATGTTGGGAAATATAGGAGGAACGTCCGAGGTAGATTCTCTACTTGGAGAGTGGTTGGGGTGTAGAATGCACTGCCTGCTGTGTTAGTGGAGTCAGACATTTTAGGAACTTTCAAGTGGTTATTGGATAGCACACGGAACACACCAGAACGATAGGGAGTGGGATAGTTTGATCTTGGTTTCGGACATAGCTCGGCACAACATCAAGGGCCAAAAGGCCTGTACTGTGCAGTACTGTTCTACATTCTAACATTTGAGGAAAAGGAATCCTGAAAGGTGAGGTGAGGTGTAAAATCTGAAAGCAAATCATTGATGAAGGCTGCTGAGCGAAAGATTTGTAAGTGTGTATCTTTTTGAAAGCAGAATTTGAGGTCACTCATTTGGAAGCTGGAATTCTGTGAGACAAGATGGCTCACAGTATATGAATCATCTAGTGGGTTATTTTGAGAAAGCCACAGAAATTCACTCAGGTTCAGAATGGAACATGTCTGACTATATCTAGTCTGTGTGTTTCTGAGACTGTTATAGCCTAAGATATACTGTGTAATCCGTGTTAACCCTAAAATCTGTGTATATTTATGAACGGGGAGTAAAACAGCATTGTATCATAATCAAATTTTGCTTGTGTTAGTGTGGCAAAGCATCTGTGGCATAAGAAGCAAGAATACATAGAGGAAGTTTAGATGTTTTTATGCATAAGTACACTGAACGTGCAGATGAAACACTACTATATCAAACAATATAAATTATTTGACAAAAGCTGCAGTGTTAAAACAACCCAATGTATTGGTGAATGGCTGTAAGGTCAAGCTGGGATCTGATTATGTGATCAATAGGGGCCTCTGATGCATATATCAAATCATAAGGGGAGAACAACTGCAAAGTCATGCCAAAATCTCCCAATAAAGCATGTGTGTCCTAGCTGGAGAACATAACATGATAAGGAAAGAGAAGATAGCATTAATTTGTTGTTTCAATCGAGTGGGAACAGGGTGATAAGTTACACCCAATTTGCATTCCAATTGGGAACACTTCTTAGCTAATGCAGTTAGGATGTAATTCTCAGAAAATGATTTTGTTACATGGCTAGCTAGAGAGATAAGGCCATCCTAATTCAAAGGATAGAATCCTTAGTTAGATGTTTATGATCAAGGAACTAGAGAAGATAATGACCTGCTTAGCAGAGATACCCACTGATCCCAACCAAAGCCATAAATGACGAACCAACTGTTCGTAACCAAGGTGCAGAGATAACTGCTGATCACTCAGATGTTTCCACTTTGACTAACAGCTACTCCAATCAGATCAAGGTGATAATGTACATACAAAATAGCCTTTAGGTTGGATTGTGACCGGCTGCGATGGGTCGAGTCACTGCATTAAAGTTGATTTTCTTTGCCTCAGTGGAATTGCATTTGGACTTGTCCTGTGACTTCTCCCCAGTGACGAGAGCTCAATAAACTGTTTGACTATTGGAACAGACCCAAGTGTGGAGTGATTTCTCTGAACTCATTCACGCTAACACGTTTACTAAGTGCTTTTCTTTCTTGTTCTTAAAACTAATTAGCACTCTGTTCCTCCACCTTCTCTCTTAAAAAAGATTAAAAGTTTTGAGACAGGGTTCCATTTCTGTCCAGTAGTAGTAATAACTGCGATCGTAACATTAGCTAAATATGCAGTACGAGAAAACAGTAGGTCTGAGTTCAATCATTTCACAATAATAAAGTCAAAAGAGGAAAATCAAATATATTTAAAGTGGCATGATTTACTTTTAACTTTTGCAACTTTATCATTGGACTTAGGAAAATCTACTTTCCCATAATTCAATTTAACATTTAAACATAATCACCATTTTGTTACTTAGTGAATTTTTGTTGACTTTCATTTACCAACTTCAGAACACAATCTAGAACTTGTTTCAACAACACATGAGCTTATCTTACCTAATAGCAACTTTCCTCCTTTGTAGAGATGGATTATCAAAACTGCTTCAAATTTCTCCTCAGATATTAAGTCTGAAACTTGGGAGGATGATTTAAAATCAGCAATATCTCTCAGAATACAGACATGGTCACCACCACTTTGTATATATCCGCTATAGAAAAGAAAGATAAAATTAAGTAAAGCTTAAATTCTAGCAAATATTAAGACTGCTCTTACTAATATGGTTTATTCATAATTGTTTTAACTATTTCTGTGTCAACAAAACATAACTTTTAGGTTGTAAAGTGTGAGGAAAATCCAATAATATTAATTCACTGCATATTTTGTTTCATCCTTTTTCTGTTAATAATTACCCATTTTGGACTAGGGTTCTGCAAATATTTTTCCATATTAGTTTCCTGATCACTTAAGAATTTTTGCAGCTTTTGGTTTACTGTTTCCCTGCCTTTGGGTTCACCATTTCCCCTTTCTATTTTCTAAACATTATTTTCAACTCTTAGGTTAACCAGTTCCCTTAACAGACATCTTTGCGTGCATTTTATGACTTTCTGGTTAATCATATCCCATGTTTTACTGATTTTTCTTGAAGGGACTTACAGAAATGTTGCTGTGCATCTACAAAGTTTCAAATTAAGTTAAACAAAACAAAAAACATAGTTTTAATCAAATAGCTAATTTTTATGACACAAAAATTGCTTGCACTGTGTTACAAAAGCGAGGTGAATCTTGAAAGATTGAGAACGTTTGATCGATCACACCCCCACTTCTATCTTGTATACAGCTGAAAGACTTGAAGATTTGGCAGTTAGTATTTGAGACAGTCTTTGCATAACTCTTAGCCTTTGACCAGCTCTTATCACCACAATTCTGTGGCTGGTCCTTTAAGTTTTTGTCAGTGCTGCCCAATACCAGGATGTTGAGAATGGAGGATTCATTGATATAATACCATTGAATCTCCAGAGTTTTTTTTGATCCATTCATGGGATATGAACATCACTGGCTGGCCAGCATTTACTGCCCATCCCCTAGTTGTCCTTGGAGTACAGTTGAGAGTCAACTACATGTAGACGAGATCAGGTAAAGGAGGCAGATTTCCTTCCTTGAAGGGACATTAGTGAACCAGATGGGTTTTTCCCACAATCGACAATAGTTTCACGATCAATAGATTCTTCATTCTAGATTTTTTTTATTGAATTCAAATTCCTCCATCTTCAGCTGAGTTACTGGATTAATAATCCAGCAATAATATCGGTAGACTGTCACCTTCCCTGATCCTTTTTTTTTTGCAGATGTAGCTATTGTTTGGTACTTGTGTGGCATGAATGTTACCTGTTCCTTATTAGGTCAAGCCCAAATGTTGTCCAGTTTTGCTGTATACAGACATGGACTGTGTCATTATCTGGGGAATTGCAAATAGACCTGAAAGCTGGTGATCCTCATGATAGAAGAAAGGTCACTGATGAAGCAGCTGAAGATGCTTGGGCATAAAACACTACCCTGGGGAAGTTTTACAGTGAGGTTTTGAGGCTGAGGTGATTGGCGTCCAAACACAACTATCTTCCTTTGTGTCAACCACTGGAGAGTTTTCACCTTGATTATCATTCACTTATAATTTACTCAGACTGCTTGGTGTCACATTCAGTCAAGTTCAGCCTTGATGTCATTTTCACTCCACTTCTGGAACTCAGCTCTTTTGTCCATGTTCAGATCAAGGCTATGTTGAGGTCTGAGCTCAGAGTTTCTGGTGAAACCCAAGCTAAATATCAGTGCACATGTGGCATGTCACCAACAATGTAATTACATCTACCATCATTGAGAGTACATTGATGGGAAAAGGTTGGTTGGAGTTGTTCTGCTGTTTGTGGAAAGGACACACTTGGGCAATTTTCCACCTAGTTGGGTAGATGCCAGTGTTGTAGCTATGCTGGAATAACTTGGCTAGTGATACAGTTAGTTCTGGAACACGCAACCATATTGGGGCCCAAAGACTTAACTATGTTAAATTGGCTTAAGACTGGCTTCTGTTTTGGCAGGAATTTCAGGAAGTACTGAGATGAAGTAATGAAAGTTTTGTATCATTGCAAATTCTTCCCTTTTTTGATTTGATTTACTATTGTCACATGTATTAGTATACAGTGAAAAGCATACTGTTCATAGAGAAGGAAACAAGAGAATGCAGAATGTCGTGTTACAGTCGTAGCTAGGGTCTAGAGAAAGGTCAACTTAATGCGAAATAGATCTATTCAAAAATCTGATGGCAGCAGGAAAGAAGATGTCTTTGAGTCGGTTGGTACTATCTTTTTCCCAAAGGACAAGGAATGTCCTGGGTGCATGGGATTCTTAATTATGGCAGCTGCTTTGCCGAGGCAAAGTCAATGGATGGGAGGCTGGTTTGCGAGATGGATGGGACCACATTCATGGTATTTTCTTTAAATTTGCGGGCATCACTGCATTCCTCAAACAAACAACTCTTGACCCTTCCATTCCTGTAGATTAGGCACTCAATCTTCAACTTCCTTTTCTTCTCAAAGTCTTTCAACATTATTGTTGCTCTTATAACTCATGCCCTTCTTTCCTGCAACTTCATGTTTTAATCTCTCCAAACCTGCCAGAGGACCAAATGGCTGTAATCAAAGCAAGTACAGTAAGAAGTCTGACAACATCAGTTTTAAATCCAACCGATTTATTTGATAGTAAACTCGCAAGCTTTTGGCTTTATGGCCTTCGTCAGGCGAATGAGGTGTTCTGGTCTGCAATAGCACACATATCAGCACAGAGAGTTTACAGATTGCTGATGAGAATGTGAATCTTTACACCTAACATGCTATTTAAGTCTTAATGTGGCTAACAATGTGAGTAGAAGGAGCACTGAGCACAGGTTAGAGGTTGTTAGCCACTTTAAGACTTAAATAGCAGGTTAGATGTAAAGATTCGCATTCTAATCAGTAATCTGTAAACTGTCTGTGCTGATAATGTGTGCTATTAGAAACCAGAACACCTCATTCGCCTGACGAAGGCCATAAAGCTGAAAGCTTGCGAGTTTACTATCAAATAAATCGGTTGGATTTAAAACTGATGTTGTCAGACTTCTTACTGTGTTTACCCCAGTCCAACGCCGGTATCTCTACATTCTGATCAAAGCAACAGATGGCATTCCACTTGACTGACAAAGGTACACCACTCCTAATCCTTCCTGACTCATCTACAAGCAAGAGTCAGCACTGAGGAATGCTCCAATGCTAAAGGGGCAGTACTGTTGAAAGATAATACTAAAGGAGTGATGCACTGCTGAAGGGATAGTACTGAGGGAATATTACAATGCTAAAGGGATAGTACTGAGAGAGTGCTGCAGTGTCCTGGGGCAGTACTGAGGGAGTACTAGTCAGAGGGGTATAACTGTGCTGTACTGTTGACAGGATTGGGTTGCTAATAGTGATTAAATGTATCTCTGGAGGTTTCATCAGATCACTTGCTCCCACAATGTAGAAGGAGCCCATTCAGCCCATCAAGACTGCATCATCAACAACCTCATCCAGGCCCTATCCGAGTAGCCTCATGTATTTACCCTAAGCTAATCCCCTGAACTAAGGTGTATTTTAACATATCATTGAATTGTGGGAGGGAGCCGGAGTACCTGGAGGAAACCCATGTCGACATGGGAAAACGTGCAAACTCCACACATACAGTCACCCACAACCGGAACTGAACCCGGGTCTCTGGCGCTATGAGGCAGTAGTGTTAACATTGTACCATCGTGCCACCCATTTAACAATCCCATCCCAGGATCTATCCCCATTACCTATAACCTCAATCCTATCAGAGGGGTAGTACTAAAAATCAGATGTGTATCTATACTTAGTCTTATCTGGGCTCCTGCCCAGGACCAGCTGTGGGCTTTCATACAGTTTGCAGTTATGGGTGATCTTTGCTGCTGGTCACCAAACTCCTCTCTTGCCCAGATTCATCTTTTCAAAAAACTGGCAATGTTGCTGACCAATTTTCACTGCTCCTAACTGGAACTTGTGTCTTCCAAAGTCTCATACAACAGACCAAGGATAAATTAAAGCAATGAGTGTTCGAGAGTCAAAATGATTGCCTTTTGCACATTCTCTCCATATCTGCATGGGTTTCCTCCAGGTGCTCTGGTTTCCTCCCATGGTCCAAACTTGCAAGTTAGGTTGGTTGGCCATGCTGAATTGATCTTTTTAACAGGGGGATTAGTAGGGTAAATATGTGGGGTTATGGGAATATGGCCTGGTGGGATTGTGATTGGTGCAGATGTGATGAGCCATATAGCTTCCTTCTGCACTGCAGGGATTCTGTGGATTCTATAAAGGCATGTAAACCAATTCAATAGTTTCTTCCAAAAGCGAATTCAATATATATTTGATAGAGAAAATATTGCAGAGATATGAGGGAAAAAAAACAATACTTACAAGGTTAGTCTTGGAATGAAATAGTGGAAACTCGATGGGCTGAATGGCGTCTTTTGTTCAATGATACAGTTGACTGAACCATCCATCTTCAGTGTTCTCTACTATCAAACAGCTGGCTGGGATTGTATTTGCATGGTTGCCTACTTTGACTGATATCTGAGTGGCAAAAGGGGAATGACTAGTTTACTGCCACTTTGTGCCAATGCAGCACATAGCTGAATTGTCCGGGTAAGTTAGTATTTTTGAATTTATTTAATTTAGCATTGTGCCTTGCGTCAATTTTAAAATTGTCCAGTTTTCAGATAATTCTGTATTTCAGGGCAGCCTTATTTGAGACACTATACTGCAGTTGAAAATCAATCTGTTCTTGGTATTTGACAGAATGATTAAAACTCTTAACACCCTGCATTCATACAGCAGTGTTAACGTTGAAAAGCATCATCAGTCGCTTTCTAGGAGCATCACAAAGAAAAGCTGACAGCAAGTCAAAGGAGATATCAGGAGGAATAACGAAAGCTAGCTCAATACAGCAGGTTTTAAAGGAGAGTCCTGAAGGAGCCGAGCAAGGATAGCAGCAAGGAGCTTTGGGCCAAGATGACAATGGGCAGCCATCAATAGTGGAGGGAAGGAAGCCTGGGGAAATCAAAGCAATCAGAATTGGAAAAGCAAGGTTCTTGGAGAATAAAGCTGGAGGTAGTTACCAAGGTTGGGAAGGAGGGGAAAGGCCATAGAGTCAGAGAGATGTACAGCATGGAAACGGGCCCTTTGGCACAACTTGTCTATGCGGTGCAGGTTTTCTAAAATGAATTAGTCCCATTTGCCTGTGTTTGGCCCATATCCTTCTAAGCCCTGTCTAGCCATGTACCTGTCCAAATGTCTTTTAAATGTGTAACTGACCTTAGCTATTTTGGCCCCCTCATGATTTTATAAATCTCTATAAGGTCCCCCCTTATTCTCCTATGCTCTAGGAAAAAAAGTCCTAGTCTTTCCTTATAATTCAAACTTTTCAGTTCCAGTAACATCCTTGTAAATCATTTTTGCACCTTTTCCCAGTTTAATAACATCTTTTCTCTGAGATTGCCATTATATAATGAAGGAAATTATGGCTCACTCGAGACCAGATGCTGGATTAGCCAGCTGGAAATATAGAGTTTGAGAACAGTGATGGTAGATGGAGCCGAGTGTTGTCAGGGTATATTGGAACCCGCGCCACAACTTTGGATAATGAATACACAATATACATTAGGATAGGTTGTTGGGTGACTCTAGAGATAGTGGTGCAGAAGGGAAAAGGATATCGCATTGCTCAAAATACTCTGGCTACCATTGAATGGGTAAGAGTGGAATGAAGTAAAGACAGTCCTATTCAGCAAAAGAATGGACAAAACATGCAGAGGAATATCATGTCAAAGGCTGAAAAGGCCAAAGAAGGTTAGTACATCACAGTGACAGGCAAAGAAGATGTCTATGATTAGGACCATTTCAGTGCATGCACAGAATTGAGTGAGGCTAATGGAACACTAAGTTGCAGGAAAGATGAACTTGAGAGTGACAACACATTCAAGACATTTGAGGAGAAAATGAAGCTAGGAGATGGGGCAGTAGATTATAAACACAGCCAAGAAAGAGACCAGGCCTAGAAAAATAACAAGACTAGGAAAGAGCAAGAGTGACAAGTGGGGACAAAGTTAAGAAAGTGACTGAATTGATTGACAGACATGGACGCTTTATGGGGCGTAAAAGGTTGAAAAGGGCATTATGGGCCATCAGCAACAGAATCTGTAATTTTTTTTGTAACATATCTCTCAATCTAATATTAAAATCAAGCCAAAGGGTCACCCTGATTCAATGAGCAGTATAGGACAGCATGTCAGGAGTGGCAACAAGCCATAACCAAAAATGAGGTGTCAAACTGGTGAGGCTACAACACAGGACTGGATATGTGCTGAACAAGGTATGCAGCTACATGATCACACAACCAACAGATCAGATCAAAGCTCTGCCATCTTGCCACATTCACTTGTGTATGTGGCAGAAGAGTAAAGAACAAGAAGTGAAAGAGCAGATTTTCACAGTAATTTCATTGCAGCGTTAATGCAAGTCTACTTGTGAATGTTTATAAGTAAACTTTAAAGCTGCATGAACTTCCTATCCAGAATGATGACAGGTGGAGTTTGGAGATGGGCAGTAGATTACAAACACAGTCAAGGTGGGCACCAGGTCCAGAGAAATAACAAGTGTAGGAAAGAGCAAGAGTGACAACTGGGGGAAAAGGCAAAGATGAGGAAGTGATTGAACAGATTGGCAGATATGAAGGATAAGGAAGAGTTTGCACCCATCTTTGCTCAGGAATGCAGACTTGCGGATCCATTTCCTTTTCTCACTGAGGTCTCCAGCATCATTGGTGCTAGTCTTCAGCCAATTCAAAGGATATTAGAAAAAGCTGGACATACTAGATACAGCAAAGTCTATGGGGATCAGAACATTCCATCTGCAGTAAAGATGTATGTTCCAGAACTAGCTGTGCTTCTAGCCAACTTGTTCCAGAACAACTACAATACCAGCAACCATCTGCCAAAGTGGCACATTACTTAGGTATGCCCTAGTCACAAAAGACTGGCTTAGATATATCATGCCACTTATTTCCCTCCTCTCAAAGCGATGGAAGGGGTCACCAATATTACTATTAAGTTGCATTTGTTCACTAAAAACCATCTTTCCATTGCTCAGTTTGCATTCTGCCAGAACCAGCTGGCTTGAGATCTGATTACTGCTTTAGTCCAAACATAAGCATTAGACTTGACCCCAAGAAGCAAGGTGGAGATGGCTGTCCTTCACATTTTGACAACATTTAAATGGGTGTGGCATCAAGAAACCCTAGAAAAACTGAAGACAACAAGAATGAGCAGAGAAAACATTCTAAGCCAGAAACTATTGTGATTGTTTGATGTCAATCATCTCAACACAATGACATCACTACAGGAGTTCCTTAGGAGCAGTGTCTGAGCACAATATGGAATGCGCTGCCAAGTAAAGTGGTGGAGGCAGGTACTCTGGAGTTATTTAAGAAATACTTAGATGGGCACATGAATAGAATGGGAATGGAGGGATGTAGAAAACTGATTTAAAATAGGGATCATGAGCTTTGGGAGTCCCTAGGAAGTGTGTAAATAGATGATGATATTGATGTACTTGTTTTTATCCTACAGGTCCATCTTGTTGTCTAACGAGGGGCATAATGCGATGGGTCGTGAGAGGGCTGCTCTTGGATTTTTTTTCGAGAGTATCCTAGTGCTTCCCGTCGTTAGTATACGCTTGACCTGGACCATTTGATGGGCAACACAACAGCTCAGTGACTATCGCTGTGCTGTGCAGATACATGGATTTGGGCCTGTGTCAGTGGGAGTTTGCGCATTCCGCCGTGCTTGTGTGGGTTTTCTCCGGATGCTCCGGTTTTCTCCCACTCCCAAAGATGTGCTCTTAGGCTAATTGGCAAAACAAATTCTCCCTAAATTGTCTCAAATTTGGTTTTTAATCCATAGATCTATAAACATGGACAGGGATTGTGGGTAGAGGTGGGAACATCGGGGTGGTGGCGCAGGCTCGTTGGGCCGAAGGGCCTGTTTCCCATGCTGTTTTGTTCTTTGTTCTTTAATCATCTTCAGCTGCCATTACAAGGTCAGAAGCGGGATGTTCAGTGATGATTGCAATGTTCAAGTCAATTCACAATTCCTTTGTTAAGGAAGTTGTCTGTGTCTGCATGCAGCAAGATCTGGACACTATTCAGATCAACAGCAAATAACAGTCATGCCACGTTAAGTTCCCTCTTAGAAAGACAGGCTATTCACCTCCCATGACATTCAACTGCATAATCATCATTAACTCCCCCATCATCATCTGGAGGTACCACTGACCAGAAATGTAACTAAACTAGTTATATAATTAACAGGTCTACAAGAATTAGTCAGAACCTGGATATTTTCAGCAAGTGATTCACTGATTGATTCATCAAAGCCTTTCAATTACCTGCAAGGTAAAAAAGTCAGAAGTATGAAATGCTTTCCATTTGCCAGGATGAGTGTGGTTCCAACAACATTCAAGAAGCTTGACATAATCCAGAGTAAAGAATTTACTTTAACATCACCCCTACATCAGTGGTACCAAGACGGTGATCTGTATTATTTAGAAGGCACAGCGTCAACTCACCAAAGCTTCTTCCAAATCCATGACTGTATCACCCAGAAGCAGGAGGGTAGCAGGTGCTTTTTATTCATTTGATTTGGGTGTCATTGGCTGGGTCAGCATTTATTGCCCATCCCCAATTGCCCTCAAGGTGGTGGTGCAATGTTACTTTTTTGAAGTGCTGCATCAATGCAGTGTAGGTCCACCCATAATGCTGTAAAGAAGGGAAATTCAGGATTTTGACCCAGCAATAGTAAAGGAATGACAATATGGTTCCAAGTCCAGGATGCTGTGAGAAGTTGTACGTAGTGGTATTCTCGTGCATCTTTTGCCCTTGCCCTTCTAAGTGGTAGAGGTTACAGCTTTACAAGAACAACACTACTTCTAAGTTCCCCTCCAGTTTATATACCATCCAGACTCGGAAGTAGTGTTATTGCTGTATTGTCACTGTATTAAAATCCTCAAAACTCTACCTGGTAGCACTGTGGGAGTACTTTCATCACACAGGTTTCAGTAGTATAAGAAGGCAACTCACCACAACCATCTTATGGCCAACTGGGGACAGGCACTAAATTTACTAGTGACCTACCCTCACATCCCATGAATGAATTTAAAAATGCATGCACAGTTTCAGGTTTTGAAGTGCATGCAAACGTTAGGGAAGTTCTTTGGGTAGATGCAGTGGAGTTGGCAATGTGATTCAAATGGTGAGATACAAGGAAGTCACTATAACTGTGATTCAGATGAGGAGGTAGAGGGGCCACAGGTGACGACAAGAGGATGGTTATGAATATACAATTAATTTCATAATAGGTGTGAATATTAGGAATGTAATATATTCACCTGAAAGTCACGTGATTACATTTCCACTTTTATTTCACATATTATACTCAAGAGTTTACACAATTGAAGATGTTAAAGACATCAGTGAAACTGGAGGAGAAGCCAAGTTAAAATAGAACTGTAATCTAAATAGAATGAGGAGTGCAGAGACTGAGGGTGGAAAGAAACAAGTATATCACAAAGAGAAAATGAGAGGATGGAGCAAGGGAAGAGATGCAATAGGTATATGAGATCAAATACTTAGTGGGGGAAATCATGCCAATATCTATGGAATTCACTACCACAGAAAAGAGTTGGGGGTCAAAACAATGCGTGATTTCACAAAGAAATTAGATATGGCTCTTTGGGCTAAAAAGATCAAGAGATATGTTGGAAGGTGGGATCAAGGTATTGAATTTGATGATCAGTCATGATCAAAATGAATGGTGGAGAAGATTCAAAGAACCAAATGGCTGACTTCTGCTGCTATTTTCTATATTACTTTGAGCAGTCGGGTAGGGGAGGGAAGGAAGAGACAATTGAATCCCTACAGTGTAGAAAGAGGCCATCCGGCCCATCTAATCTACATTGACTCTCCGAAAGAACATCCCACCCAGGCTGTCCCCTACACTCTATCCCCATAACCTTACACATTTACCATAAATAATCCGCCTGTTCTGTACATTTTTTGGACTGAGAGGGGAAACTGGGTCATCCAGAGGAAACCCAAATGGTAAATGTGCAAACTTCACACAGACAGCACCCAAGGCTGGAATTAAACCCAGGTCCCTAGCACTGAAAGAGCAGAGCTAACTTCGCATGCACTTCAAAACTTTTGTAATGTGGACCATACAATAGAGCAGTTTAGATAGAACAGGTAATGGAAAAATAGAGGTGGCAAGGAAATTCCATAACAAATATTTATTAGTCAATGCCATGATGTCAAAGGTAATCATCCACTGAGAGATCCTGGGTGACAAGGGCTCTGTCAGTTCTGAGGGGAAGTGTTGAAAAGGGGCAGTGTGTACAGTGCTTAAAAATTCTTAAATATTCATTGAAATATAAGATATGAGTGGCACAGTGATTAGCACTGCTGTCTCACAGCACCAGGGACTCACGTTTGATTCCCAGATTAGATCACTGTTTTGTGCAGAGTCTGTACATTCTTCCTGTGGGTTTCCTCTGGGTGCTCTGGTTTTCTCCCACAGTCCTAAAAACGTGCTGGTTAGATTCGTTGGCTGTGCTAAATTCTCCCTCAGTGCACCCAAACAGGTGCCTGAGTGTGGCGACCAGGGGATTTTCACAGTAACTTCACTGCAGTGTTAATGTAAGCCAATGTCACTTGTGACACTAATAAACAGACTTTAAAAAACAAGTCCAGGCTGGCTCCCAGTGGGTGAACCAGTCACGATTGGCTAAGTGACCTTGGACATATTATAGCCTGGATATCACTAACTTCTACCTCAGCCCCTCTTCCCTGAAAGGACTCAGTGAGCCTCACCTTATTCTTTGAGCAGTGGTCTTGTTCCCAGTCGGAGGACTGAGGCAGGCGAGAAAGAGCAACTTCATCCCGAGACATTGACTGAAGCCACGCAGGCGGCCGGCAGGCAGATAAAACCCGCCCCTAACCCCGCCCAAGCCTGGCAGCAACATCGACTATCAGCCCAGGCCTGAGGTCCGAGGCCCAGCTGTCCCGCCCCAACCCCAGCCCCCCGCCTTTCCCTTTCCCCGGGAAGCCTCCCAGCCTCAAGCTGACAGCCCACGAAGCGCTACATCAGCCTGAACACCCGGGGCACAAAGCAGAGTCAATCCCTCCGCGCCGCACGCCCGGTCCCCCGCCGCGGATCAGATTGACAGCCCCACTGACCACACGCAGCCCAAGTTCATGTGGAAGACCCGCCACGCTGGGCCAACGGCCAATATCAGTGGGGGAGGGGGAGAGGGAGAGGGGGGGGAGGAGGAACGGAGCGGAACGGCCATTGGATGCAGGTTTGGTTCAATCGAAGTAGAACAGATAGTTTGTCCAATGAGATGGAGGAGCAGGAAAGCTCTTGGCCAATGAATGCCGAGCTGGTGCTTGTGACCAATGAATGCAGGGGGATGTCGAAGAGGTTGACCAATGGGAGTAGAGATGGGGATTTTGACCAATAGGATCAGGGACTGGCGAGGGGAGGCGGGCTGGCCAGTGGGAGCAGAAACTGGCGACTGGTTTGTCCAATGGGAGCAGAGACTGGTGAGGAGGTTGACCAATGAAAGCAGAGGTTGGCGAATGTGTTGGCCAATGAGAGCAGAGATAGGCGAGGGGACTGACCAATGGAGAAAGAGCTCGAGATCCTGACCAATGGGGGCAGGGCACAGGGCTGTTGCGCTGGTTACGGTTGCCGAGTGGTGAGGTGATGACCCCAGGCGGGTTGGGTCGGCTTGGCCCTGTGATGGGCAGTGGCTAGTTTGTGGGAGTTGTTGTGTTTGGCGGCGGGAGCAGGGCGATTAGTTAATGACGATGTGTTGTTTGTAAACAGCTCTAACCTCCAGCCAGCCGGAATTGAAAGTTTTGATCTGACCCATGGAGGGCCACCAGGAGGATGAGAGGACTCCGTTGCTGCCCGGCAACCGAACGGCCGCCAAGCCTGTGGCTTCGGCCTTCCAGGGTCGGCGGCTGGCCTGCGCCGCCGTGCTGCTCACCGAGTCCCTGGAAAGGGTGGCCTTCTACGGCATCACTTGCGGCCTGGTGCTTTTCCTCAACAGCGAGCCCTACGACTGGCTGGGGCCGCAGTCGGGCCAGACCCTGCTGCTTTTCATGGGCATCAGCTACTTCATCTCGCCGTTCGGGGGCTGGCTGGCCGATGCCTGCATAGGCAGGTTCCCCACCATTCTGCTGAGTATGGTCCTCTACCTGGCCGGCATGATACTCTTCCCCTTCATCTCTTGGGACCGTTCTCGCCGTCTCCTGTGTGGAGAACTGAAGCTCTATCCCATCCTGGACCCTCAGTGTATCAATAACAGCTCCAGCGCCTGTTCACTCGGCCGCAATAGTTATTGCACACCGGCTATCTATTCTGGACTGGTGCTGGTCGCCTTGGGTGTGGGATCTGTGAAAGCAAATATAACTCCTTTTGGAGCTGATCAGGTACAGTATACTTGTCTGGAGTTCATGTTTGCACATGTTACAAAATGCTTCAATAATGGCATTTGAGCTAACTTTGTTATACTTAAACACATTTATTATTCAAATTTATTTATTGTCACACTCCAGCTTACATTAACACTGTAATGGAACTAATGTGCAAATCCCCTAGTCGCCACATTCTGGCATCTGTTTGGTACACCAGGGGTGATGAATGCACCTAACCAGCACATATGAAGAGAAAATGGGAGTGGGATACTGAAAGTGCACAGTCAGTCATGATTATATTGAATGCTGGCAAGATTGAAGTGCTCAGTGGCCTACACCTATTTTCTGTGTCTCTTGGATTGTGGGAGGAAACTGGAGCACCCAGAGGGAGCCCACTCAGACATGGGAAGAATGTCCAAACTCTGCACAGACAGTGAGCCAAGCTGGGAATTGAACCTAGGTCCCTGGTGTCGTGAGGTGATAGTGATGGTGTCGTGAGGTAGCAGTGCTAACTACTGTGCCATCCCTTTGTACACTATAGTCAGGAAGTGCCTCAATCAAGAAAGGCTGTAGCTAATATCATTCAGTTAGCTATATCTGCCAATGCCTTTCTAACTCTGGCATTTGTGGAATGTAGTAGTTTTTCTTAAAATGATACCTCAATGTGGAATCAGCCTGACGATGAACTCAGTTACAAATTGCATACATTTAGTTTTGACTTCAGTTACAGACTAGTTGACCTTGTGGAAGCAATTTCTTTTCCAAGTTAAAGAAACACTTTTATGTTTGACTAGCCTTTTGTTTTATTTGAAGCCTGAAGCCAAGAAGAGTATGCATGTCATTTTACTAAGACATGCACATTGAGCTGTGGATTCACAAATCTTTGCTTACCCTCTTTTTTGTGAAGCTCTTGTCACTAAGGACACCCCTACAGCCCTCTAGAGATCAGAATGCTCCTCCAATTTTGGTCTCTTGTGCATCCTTTTTTAAGAAATTATGCTTTCAGCAGCCTTTGCTCAAAATTTTGGACTTCCTTCCCTAAACTACTTCATGTCTTGGACTCTCTTTCCTTTCTCTTCTAATAACTCCTTGTGTAATTTGGTGTAAGACTTGGTTTGGTAATGTGGCAGTCAGAATTTAACTACGTTAAGGCACTATATAAATATATTATTGTTTCCACTAGTATCCCAGTTCAAACTAGGATTGCTGTGCTGTTATAAAGAATTTGGGCCCCTTGAGTGAAGAGGTAATCCAAAAAAAAAGTTTTCAATGTTATTTTAATTCAGAAATTTATATTGTATGAAAACGTTTGTTGAATATGTTTAATAGGGAGCCTGTGATGTTCCAGAGTTATCTGTTACTGCGTGCTGTGGTCACCATAGTACCATTAGATCTTAGATCATTTCCAGTAGGTATTAGAACATGATTTTGGGAGAGGAAAGAGTATCCTGTTTTTAGAATGCACTGATCTTATGATTGTCATGTGCTCAACTTATTTATCATGTGTTCCAGCTTCTTTGCATGCAACTAGTCAGAGGAACTCTTTATGTAATGAATAATGAATCAAATAGCTTAGTCTGCATTTTGGGTGGATAAATGCATGACTACAAAATTCATGACTTGCACTTTTAGGGAAGACAAGAGATAAATCAGTATTAGTGATGTTATTTATGTATGGATTCAAACACAGTTTAATACTTGGGCCTGAAGTGCCACCTTTTAGGTTTAACCTCAGATAACCTCATGTTGTGTGGCTGAGCCCCAGAATACTTGTACCTGTAAATTGGAGTTGCACTTTTTGGCCCGACTGGCAACCCACTCATCCTGCCTCCACTACCTGTAAGTTTGATTCTCATCCTGTGCCAAGTTCTATATTGTGAACTTGCCTCATCATGTGTGGCAGCCATGGCTCAGCTGATTGCTTCTGAGTTAGAGATTGTGGGTTCAAGTTTCACTTCCAAGATTTGAATACGTAAACCTTGGCTGAGCCCCAGTGCAGTCTTGAGGGAATGTGGGGTACCATCTTTGAATTTGATGTTAAACTAGTGCCCTGCTTGTCTTTAGATTTAAAATTTTTGAGAAGAGAGTTCTCTCTGGTGTTCTGCTAATCCCGTTATCGCCCTCACTAAAATCACATTATCTAGTCATACTTACGTTGCTCTCAGTGGGACATGCAGTGCGATGATGCAGACACTGTCCTGAAGAAATGTGAAATATTGGATGGGATAATATAGAGAGGAAATGTTAAAGTGTTTAATGTTTGAAATTGGATAAATTATCTCTGAAGCAAGTGAGGAAATAACAGAGACTCGTGCTATCATTTTCTAATCTTCTCTGGCTATAGATTTGGTGTTGGAAGATTTGGCTAACATTTTAGAGATTAATTAGAGCAACACAGCATGGGAAACAGGCCCTTCGGCCCAACGAGCCCGCGCCGCCGTCATAACTATATAGTAACAATTCCATTATCCTATTCTAATTTTACGTTATTCCTAATATGGAAGAGTCTCAATGTAGGGACAATTTGTTTCCCAATCAGCCTAAGAGCAAATTTTTGGGATGTGGGAGGAAACCGGAGCGCCCGGAGAAAACCCACGCAACCACAGGGAGAACGTGCAAACTCCCGCAGACACCAGCCCAATTCCAAGTGTCTGCACAGCTACAGAGATAGTCACTGAGCTGTCATGGTGCCCTTCAGATGGTCCAGATAAAGCACTCATTTGCGACATGAAGCACCAGGCAACCCATGAATCAACACCCAAGAGCTGTCCTCGCACCACCTGCCGAATGCATGCTCCTTGTTGGTCAAGTATGGACCGAATTACCTGTGGGAAAAAAAAGCCATAGTTAAACAGTCCTACTATATCCCTCTATCTGCATAACGCTCATGTGGCTGTCCACGAGACCCTTAAACAGCCCTAGCGTGCCTGCTCCCACCACCTTACTCGGCAGTGCATTCCACACCCCCACTACCCTTTGTGTGAAAAACTGCCCTCTAATATTCGTCTTATACCTAGCCCCCCTCACCCTAAGGCCGTGACCCCTTGTCCTATCCATTTCTGAAGGTGGAAAAAGTTTACCACCATTTACTCTATCTATACCCCTTATAATCTTATACACCTCTATTAGATCCCCTCTAAGCTGACGTCTTTCAAGGGAAAACAACCCCAGCCTATTTAATCGTTCCTCATAAGACAGTCCTTCCATACCAGGCAGCATCCTGGTAACCTCCTCTGCACTCTCTCCAAGGACTCCACATCCTTCCGATAGTATGGCGACCAGAACTGGACACAGTATTCCAAATGAGGCCTAACCAACGTTCTATACAATTGCAACATCAAACTCCTATTCTTGTATTCTATACCCTTTTCTATGAAAGCTAACATACTATACGCTTTCTTTATCACCTTCTCCACCTGTGAAGACACCTCAGAGACTTGTGAACCTGCACCACCAAGTCTCTCTGCGTCTCTATACTCCGAATAGTTTTACCTTTTATCCTATAACTCTCTTCTACATTTTTCCGGCCAAAATGCATCACCTCGCATTTATCCGGATTAAATTCCATTTGCCATCTATCTGCCCCGTCTACCAACCTATCTATGTCCTGTTGTATTGCCTGGCACTGCTCCTCTGTACCCGCCAATCCAAGCATCTTAGTGTCATCAGCAAATTTGCTGATCTCACAGATGCACAGAAATCAGTACAGATTTGTACTGTTCAAGAAGGGAGGAAATGATAGATTAAGTGTGGATACATCAGTCTAACCTTGGTGGGAAGCAAATTATTGGAACAAATTCCTTTTACTGAGGGAAAATATAAATTGTCATTTAAGAAAGTAAGAGTTAATCCAATGCAGTGAGCATGGATCTGTTGTCTGTCAAATATGGTTTGAAATTTTTGAGGAGGTAGCAAAAAGGTTCATGGAGAATACTGTGTTTGAAGTAACCTATTGGATTTTAGCAATGTTTTCGACAAAGATGAATAGCAAACTGGTCAGAAAGTTCTACGTAAGTTGGCAATTGGATACAAAATTGTCTGGCTCTGAGATAATTTCATTCTTGCAATGCCTTTCAGGACAGGACAGCCTAAAGTGTTCTATAGACACTTCTAAAGAGTAATCAGTATTATAATGTGGTAAACCTGGCAGCAAACAAGCACGCAATAAGCTTCCACAAGCAGCAATGAAATGAACCCAATGACCAGACTCGCAGAACCTCTTAAAGTGGTCATTGTGATTCTTTGGCCCATCGAGTTTGTGCTACTCTCTGAAAGAGCATTGCGACCTAATTCCATTCCCTATCTTGCCCATTGCACGTTCTTTCTTTTCAGGTAGCAATGCAGTTGCTATCCAACTGGATTTAAGTATTCAAAATCCAATCTTGAATACCTAAATTGAATCCACCACCTTTTAAGGAAGTTTGTCCCAGTCTTCAACCACCCTCTGGGTGAAAAACATTTTTCTCACATCACTCCTCCTCTTTTTGGTCATTGTTTTGAATCTATGCCCTCCAATTCTTGATTTACTCTTGAAGGAGACAATTTCTTACCATTTATCTTGTCTTTATCTTAAGATCTTGAATACCTCAGTCTTTTTTCAGCTTTCTTTTCTCTAAGGGAAAGTTTAAAATCAAATTGTTTATTTATTAGTCACAAGTAGACTTGCATAAAAGTACTGTGAAAATCCCCTAATCGCCATACTCTTGACACCTGTTCGGGTAGAATTGAGCGTGGCCAAATCACCTAACCTGCACATTTCAATCCCTCCAATTCATCCTCATAGCTACAGTTTTTTTTATCCCTGGGATCATTCTTCTGAATCTTCTCTGTACTCTTTCCAATGCCTTCACATCCACCATCAATTATGGCACCCAGAACTGGAAACAGTACTCCAAATGAGACTTAATATTTTTTACAAGTTCAACATGGCCTCCTTACTTTTGCACTCAATACTCTATTAATAAAACCAAGGATACTACATGCTATCTTAACTGCTCTTGCAGTATGCCCTCCCATCTTCAGTGATTTGTGTACACACACATTGAGGTGCCCTTAAGGGTTTCTCCTTTTTTTATTCTGTCTCTCCACATTCCACCTGCCAGAATGAATTACCTCACACTTCTTTACATTGAACCTCATCTGTTACTATCTGCCCAGTTCTTTGACAGGTCTATGTCTCTTTGAAGTTTAAGATTATTCTAATCACAGTTGAGTATTTTCAATCTTTGTGTCATTAGCAAACTTTGAAATCATGTCCTGTGCCAGATCATTAATATGTATCACCACTGGACCTTTGTGGAACTCCACTACAAACCTTCCTCTAAAACCTACTATTTATTACTGTTTTCTGTTCCTTTCACTCAGCCAATTTCATATCTAAGTGTCTACTTCCCATTTATTCCATGATCTAGAATTTTGCTCGTAAGTTTGTAGTGTGGCACAAATACCCTTTAAAAATCCACATACACCACATCAACAGTATTATCCTCATCAACCTTCTCTGTTATCAGTTTAGAAAAATTCCAGCAAACTAGAAACTTTTACGTCTACTTGAGAGAATAGTTAAAGCCTTGATTTAACATTAGAAAGACACCAGCTCCAACAATGCGGCAGTCTGTCAATACTGCACAGTCAAGCTTGATTATGTGTTTAAGTCTTTTAAATTGGACTTAAACCAATTCTCTTCTGACCCTGAAATGAGAGTGCCACCAGAGTCAAATCTAACAGCTGAATCGTCGTCCTAAGAATGTAAAAGATAAGAAGCTACCATTGATCCTTGAGTTTGCATTTCAAGCTTACAAATTTTAAAGCCATTTTCTTCAATTATATGATATATTTGTATAACATTTTATATTGTCTTGTATTTCAATCATTTTGTGTATGGTGACTATAAGAAGGATAGTGTGACTGAATGAAAGTTTGCCATTGCAGTGCTGATTACTGTTTTTCTGCAACAGGTGAAAGACAGAGGACCTGAAGCCACTCGTCGCTTTTTCAACTGGTTTTATTGGTCAATTAATTTGGGCGCCATTGTCTCACTGGGTGGCATTTCATACATACAACAAAATTGTAGCTTTCTCCTCGGATATACTATCCCTACTGTTTGTATGGGGATCTCTTTCCTTATCTTTGCATGTGGCAAATCAGTCTTCATCTCGAAGCCGCCCGACGGCAGTTCTTTCTCAGATCTGTTCAAGATCCTTTTTTACTCCTGTTTTTCAAGGAAACCCAACAATGAAGAAAATATCAGGTAAAGGTTTAAGTTTTAAGTTTATTTATTAGTCACAAGTAAGGCTTACGTTAACACTGCAATGAAATTACTGTGAAATTCCCTTAGTCGCCACAGTCCGACACTCTGTTTGGGTCAATGCACCTAACCAGCATGGGAATATGGGGGAAACTGGAGCATGTGGAGGAAACCCACACAGACACGGGGAGAATGTGCAAAGGATCTCTTTCCTTATCTTTGCATGTGGCAAATCAGTCTTCATCTCGAAGCCGCCCGACGGCAGTTCTTTCTCAGATCTGTTCAAGATCCTTTTTTACTCCTGTTTTTCAAGGAAACCCAACAATGAAGAAAATATCAGGTAAAGGTTTAAGTTTTAAGTTTATTTATTAGTCACAAGTAAGGCTTACGTTAACACTGCAATGAAATTACTGTGAAATTCCCTTAGTCGCCACAGTCCGACACTCTGTTTGGGTCAATGCACCTAACCAGCATGGGAATATGGGGGAAACTGGAGCATGTGGAGGAAACCCACACAGACACGGGGAGAATGTGCAAACTCTACCCCGTGACCCAAGCTGGGAATCGAACCCGGGTCTGTGGTGCTGTGAAGCAGCTGTGCTAACCATTATGCTATGTGCTGTACTATGGCACGGCAGCACATGGGTATGATACAGTAGCCCCATGGTAATCATTCGTTTTTAAAAATTGTATTTTGAGAGTATGCTGTGCAGCTAATCCATTTTGTGCTATTTAAGCATCTATCTAAATATTATAATTCATTGTCTCCTGTTTTGATGTATGGTTGCAATTATAGAAAAGTTGCAAGAGCAATTCACACTAGTGTGATGTTACATTAAAAACTTACATTCATTTAGTAACTTGTATCTCAGTTGTTCAAATTTTAGAAGGGAAACATTTTGAGAAGCATAGTTAATGCTGTCTTGAGCTTTAAAATCCATAGTATTGTATCAGTGTAAAGCTGCTGAACTGCATTAAGAGTTTAGAACATACGAAATAGAGAGCAGGGCAAGACCGTTCGGCTCCTGAGCCTGCCCAACCATTCAATACAATCACAGGTGATCCGATTGTGGCTTTAACTCTTGCCTGTCTCCTGCCAGTCAGAAATCTGTCTAACTCAGCCTTGGCTATATTCAATGGCCCACCACTTGCAGAAAAAGAAAATTCAAAAGACTTATGATCCTCTGAGAAGAAATTCCTCCCCATACCCTTAAACGAGAAACCCCCTTATTTTGACACTGCACCCCCTTGTTCTAAATTCCTCATCATCTACTCCGAATCGATATTTTTGATACAGTCATCAGGAGGCAACTTGTTTTCACATTTTAATGTCCAGCTAGTTCACCATTTGCTTTCATATTATGTTATTTAATTTATCACTTTTATAAACAACAGGAACTATAATGTATTTATTTTTATTTTCAGCCAGAGTAATGGGATCTACCCACCACCTATTCAACCTGGTTTTTTGGATCTAGCTAAGACTGCCTATGGCGGAAGATTTCAAGAGAACAAGGTGGAGGATGTAAAGTCCTTTGCCAAAATTATCCCAGTATTCCTGGCACTCATTCCCTACTGGACAGTTTATTTCCAGGTCAGATGTCATTTGTATACTATTACTGGAGAAAATATTGAGTTGCTTATATTGTACATTGTTTAAACATTCAAACTATGCAGTCTGTTTTACATATTAAGTTCTTCAATTGAGCACATATAAGCAACAGTTAGAAACAGCAGTGGTAACTGTTTTAGGGGAAGGAGCATTGTGTGTAACTGATGTTCAAGTTTTCTTTGCTTTGGTTTTATAGATGCAAACCACATATGTTCTACAGAGTCTGCATCTACAGATCCCAACGTTTTTTGACAGTCATAATAACAGCAATGTTAGCAGTTCGTTTGCAAGCTGCAATCGTCACATGGTAAGATCCAATTTAAAATGATTCCTCCCTAATGCTGTTTAAAAGAATATACGTGCTTTGAGTAATGATTTTGAATGCAGGCAATATCAACTTTCAACGGTAAGTGTCAGAAGGCAGTTCCCATGTGTTATTTTTAAGCAACAATATTCATATATAACTGGGACTGGTGCATTCTACATTTGGGGAGGCTTCCAAAATAGTACACACATCATAAATGTCCATATCATGGAACACTTTGGTAATCAAAACCTAGGACAGCATAAAAAGTAGAGAAGACATAAAGTTGTTAGTCCCAGAGGTGGTGTTGGTCCTGCACAGAGGGAGGGAGGGAGGAATGAATGATAAAACTGCACATTGATGTGTGATTTAAAGAACTTACCTTTAAAAATTGTTACTTTTTGTTATGGCGTAAGTTTAATTGTCAAGATATATAATTGTGTGTCAGCAATCAACCAGAAAAATGTCCGGTTTTCATCCTGACATGACTGGTCATGCAGCAGTCGGAAAAAGACTTGGAGGATGGGTAGAAAAATCCTAGTTTAAAACCCCTTCAAAGTATAACAGGCTTAAAGACCTGGATCTTGTTTTCTGTCAGGAAATGCTAGACTTTGGATTGAAGTCAAAATAGCAAAGACTGTGTGGACAGGCTGTTTGAATTTGTTAGGTTATAGAACCCTTAGTGTAGAAAAAGGCCATTTTGCTTATAAGGAAAACAGGGGAATCATGGATGTTGGCTCCTGACATCTTAACACAGGGAACTAGTTAAGATGTCAGGAGATTTTCCTTATGCAGAGGGTTATTATTGTGTACAATAAGTTGTCGATGTATGTGATGAGCACAGACTCTATGCAACTGTTTCAAAAGGAACTAAATGAGTTTCTTGATGTTACTATAGTATAAAAGATAGACTGATGGGTGGAATATTACGGCTGTGAAATCCTGTCCGAGGCCAATAGACCTTCATGCTGTCCGCCCCTCACTTACTCTGAATCCCATGATGGGCAGGGCGGTAAAATTCTGGCCAATATTCAGATATGTAACTCATGGTCATTGTTATTTTCCGAACAAATTTTGATTGCTGTGAGGAGTCAGAGGTTTCCTACATGTTATTTCTTTGAATTGCATTAGGATTATTTTTATTTGTGTTACCACTTTCAGGAGATAAAAATGGCAGCCTGTGAGAATACACTGGGGTCATGATGCATCATTATTGGAACAGATGTGATAGATCAATCAATCCTTTCCAATGTGCTTTTTTTTTATGTGTAAACTAACACGATTGCCAGGATTACCAAACACTTGATTGTGGTGCCTCTTGATGTTTTAATTGTAGTTTTTCCCTAGCTGAACAAATTTGTATTATTCAGCTCAGAGCTTTTCAATGCAATATTCAAGCCATGTTGGTCTTTTTCCCTCTGGTATTTTGAAAGTGTAGTGGAGTATGACAGTTTCAATAGTCCTGTCCTACAGTAGCAATCTAGGAAAATTTGGGAAATAGGGGTATATGTCTATGTGAGAAAAAAAGATTTAATTTTAACTTGGATAACTGACCTTCCAATTGAGATTACTTTTTCCTTACATTTTCTAAGGCCATTTATGCATCTAAATTATAAGGTTTTACACATCTAAGGACAAAGATGGGCGTGTTAAGTTGATTCGCCATGCTAAAATTGCCCCTTAGCGTCCTGGGATATATAGATTAGAGGGTAAATGTGTAGGGATTTGAGGATAGGGCCTGGGTGGGATTGTGGTCAGTGCAGATTCAATGGCTGAAGGATCTGTTTCTGCACTGTAAGGTTCTATGTTCTATATTCATTTGATGAAATTGGAACTCATTGCTTAACACAGGCTGTCTCACACCCTGCTTAGCAATCTTGGACATTTTGAAAGTTTAAAAATTCTGTTCAGGTGGTTTAACATTTCAGCTTAAAACTCTACCTGAGGCATTTGGATATTAATTCAATACTGCGATTACGTGGGCTCGTTGGGCCAAAGGGCCTGTTTCCTGTGCTGTTTTGTTCTTTGTTTTCTTTGTTCTTAGGCTACAGAAGGCTGTTCTTAATTCTTTATCAGTTACATACTTGACTTGTGGACATTGGGGCTTTATCTCAGCACAAAATAAACCTGTGAGTTAAGTGCCTCTTTGGAATAAGTTTAAATTTATTAATCAATGCGCCTTCACATTCTGCAAAACCATGTCAAAAAACAAGGGCCTAAGTAATACATTCGCCAAGGTTTGGAGACAATCTGTAAACTTTGATGCATAAATAACACACCAAAAAAAAAGGATTTGTAGTTGCTAATGTTTTCTTTCTAAAACCTGCGGAATCAGTGCAAACAGAGAATTCAGCTTTCTGATCTATCAGGAGAACTATGCTTACGTAACCATACTTCCCCAATTCCACTAATAAAACAATGTGATTGTCTTCCTTTTTATACAATTTTTATTGCTAGTTTCTCTTCCCTTTCCTCCAGCTGTTCTGAAAGAGCTATTATGTGTAGCTCTCATAATTTTGATGTAGGACCTTTTTTTAACATGCACAGCTTTTCTAATCATTAGTGCGATACCTGGATCTAGCACCACCCACTTTAACATAAAATCTGGGTTGACTCATTTATAATATAACTGGGTTTGAAAGTAAGTTTTCTAACAGCTTTATGCCTCATATATGCTAGTTTAGTTCTTATTTAGTAATTGAGTTTGGAAAAAAAATCTTTATTTTTTTCAATTTTCTGTGTTAACCTTGAATGCAATTCAGTTGTTGCTTTGAATAAGTTTTTCACATGTTTACTGTATATGTGATCACACCCTGCTATAGAACAGATAATGATAGCCAATTGATTCCATAATGGATAAAGAAAGAGCAAACCTCTATACCTAGCAACTATTGTTTCCTATTTTGATAAGTGATGAGTTCTTTTGCCAGTAATGCATTATGCATTTTATTCTTTCGTTGTTGGTGAGCGGTGAGAAGGGTGCAGAGATGCTTCATCGTGATTTAGACAGGCTGAGTGAATGGGTAAATGCATGGCAGATGGAGTGTAATGTGGATAAATGTAAGGCTATCCAATTTGGTAGCAACAATAGGAAGGCAGATTATTATTAAATTGGTGTAAATTGAGCGAGGTGGATACTCAATAAGACCTTAGTGTCCGCCCCCATCAATTACCAAAAGTAAGCACGCAGTTAGAGCAGGCAATAAAGAAGGCTAATGCAAAGTTGGCCTTCATAGCTAGAGAACTTCAGTATCGGAATAGGGTTTTTCTTTTACTGAAATTGTATAAGGCATTGGTGAGGCCATGTTGGAAGTATTATGTGTGTTTTTGCTATAGAACTTGTGCAGCGAATTTTTACCAGGCTAATTCCTGTGATGACAGGTCTGTCACAAGAGAGACTAAATTAGTTAGGATTACTTTAATTGAAGTTTAGAAGAGTGAGAAAGGAACTCATAGAAACTTATAAAATTCAAATCAGATTAAACAGCGTGGATTCGGAAAGAATGTTACTGGGGGGAGTCCAGAACTAGGGATCATTGTTTAAGGTTGAGAGGTAAACCTTTTAACATTGGAGTGAGGGAAAATTTCTTCATTTAGAGTGGTGAATTTGTGGAATTTATTCCTATGGCGTGTAGTTGAAATCACACAATGTTTTGATCTCAAGAGGAAATTAGATATAGCTCTTGGGGCTAAAGGGATCAAAGGATATTGGGGTAAGGGGGAGGTGAAGTCAAGATCAGGATATTGAATTTGATCAGCTAAGATCAAAATAAATGATGGAGCAGGCTCAAAGAGCCAAATGGCATATTCCTGCTTCTAGTTCCTATGTCAATAGGTTTTAGTTGTCCAAACAAAATAAAGTCTAGTGTGGTTATTCTCCTGAAAAAAATCAAATGGTAAGATGAAATAATAGTGGTGTCTCTATTAAATAACCAGGGGAACAGTTTTTATGCCTTGATAACTATGCAGGTTCAAATGGTCTCACAACATATCTGGTGAAGGCTCAAAAACGTAATTCATCCAATCTACTGGAATGATAGAAAATCGTGAACTCATCCCCCACTGTCCAAAATAACCTCCAGCAATTCAACCATAGCTTTCATAGGAATTCATGCAAATGTTACTATGTTCAAAGAGTAGTTAAGCAATTACAGCATATTATGCACATGACAAATGGTAGTTAAATGACAAGATTTCAAAATTTTTACATGTACTTTGTATATATACTAAATAGTTTTCTATGTGAATCTGAAAATAAACACTAACAACAAACATCTGTTCATATAATCACCAAATCAGCCCCATGTTCTCAGTTTACACACAATCTTTTTAGTAACACCAAATCTTGGTGTTACTAATGTAAAGAATGAAAATTGCCAGTAAATTTTACTATTTTCTTCGCTTCTGTGTTTTGATCCCTGCAAAATTAGTTATTGAATCTTTCTCAAATAAACTCTTCATTTTTTACTTTTAATTATGAAATCAACGTGAGGAATTTGGTAATAAAATGATAAAGTTTTAACCAACAACTTTGCATGTTGTTTTGGACATGGAGGCATAATTAATTTACATCTTTTCAAATAATACAAATCTGATAAATATAAAGTTCTTCATTCGATATATTTTTTCCTAAACATTTTCAAAATAACATATTTTGATGCCATGTTTGGTGGGAATAGGTTGACCTTAATTAAATTGCTTTTTTAGATCAGTACTTATTGTAACCATACCTGGGTAGGTATAAAGCGGATATGTCAGTGAAAGGAATAAGAACTATATAAACAAGACTGGCGTACCGAGGGTGGAAGGATACGCTACTAGTTTTTATAGTGAAATATAAAATCTGTTCTCTTCCTCATGTGACACAGCATTGTTTGTTATGTAACTGTGGCACATGAAGGAAATGCTTACTTATTGATCTGCACTAAATCAGGAAGTTCTTTCAAGGGGCCAATCAAAAATTTTTATCACTTTCATTCAGTGGAGGAAGGTAACCCATCTGCCACCCATCCTTTTGTAATTCACTATGCTAGTCCTTATTATATCACTTGGGTGTCCTTTTAATGTATAGTGAAAACATTGAAACATACTGCTTTAACCCTGATTAGCATTCATTTTTAAACTATTCTCATAGGTTATGCAATCTGGTTAAATATATCCTTTGTATGTTTCAAGTGTCATGCTTTCTACTTTTTCACGCAATTATTAGATTATCAACAAAAGAATGAGTTTTTTTAATACTGTTTGTGGTATTTGTGTGTAACTTGATGTTGTAGCCTCTGTAAATGGCATTTCCAATTTTTAACTTGGTTAATCCCAGTTGAATGCATAAGAAAAAGGTTTCACTCTTGCATAATTGGCAGTTTAATGTCCGCAGAGGACTGGCCATTGCCCACCCTTTGAGATCTAGGGAGGGTGCATGAATAACGTCTCAGTGGGAAAATGTTAAGAGTCCCTTATAAAGAATAGCCAAGCATTTAGAAACGTACAATATAATCAAACAGAGTCAGCATGGCTTCGTGAAAGGGAAATTATGCCTGTCAAATTTATTAAGATTCTTTAGAATCACAGAATCCTACAGTGCAGAAGGAATTCATTCGGCCATCGAGTCTGCACCGACCACAATTCCACCCAGATCCTATCCCTCTAGTTCCATGCATTTATCCTAGCTAGTCCCCCTGACATTAAGGGGCAATTTAGAATGGCCAATCCACCCAACCCGCACATCTTTGGACTATGGTAGGAAACCGGAGCACCCAGAGAAAACTAATGCAGATGTGGGGAGAATGTGTAAACTCCACATAGACAGTGACCCAAGCCAGGAATTGAACCTGGATCCCTGGTGCTGTGAGATAGCATTGCTAACCACTGTGCTACCATGCCGCCCCTGAAGTAGTAATGAAATAGGATACATAAAGGGGGACCAATAGATGTAGTATGCTTGGATTTCCAAAAAGTGTTTGGTAAGTAATCACACAACAGGCTATTTAGAGCCCGTGGTTATGACAGTTATCGACAAAAATTACCGATTTCCCTGTTTTCAGTCTACCAAAATCTGGTTGCAGAACCTGTTTGTAAGTGAAAATATTTTAATAATATTGGGAATATTCAAACTAAGTCAGCTCAAGGTTGAAAAAAGGAAAGAAATTCCAGAAGTATCACACATCAAGCAGTTCTTTGCAAATGGGTGAAGTTATTTATGCAGGAGCTTAAAGCAAATTAGAATGAGAATTGGTTAAGTAGAAGCCTCAAAAACACGTGGCATAACATGTTTACATACAACATAAAGTTAAGTTAGAACTGGTTGTTAAAATGCCCGGTGGAGTGATCAATCATAAATCATTTTGCCGATATAACGTCTTTAGTTCCTGAAGCAGGACACAACTTAAAATGTTTTAGGTTTAACAAGAATTCAAAAATTTGAATTACAGAAACAATGTGGAAATTTTGTACAGGATGTTGAAGTGTATTACAGATAAAATTATTTTAGAAATAAAAGGTCAGTGATTTTCCTTTGCAAGTTAAATTGTATCTCAAATGTATTTAGAACTGACTTTCATAGATACCTTAATGTGTATTTCAGAATGAGTAAAAATTGACATAAAGTAAATATGCCTGGAGATCTTGTTTGAAAATGAAGCCTTGGCTGCTATCTGTTGCCAATTTGACTATATTACAAGAATACTTTATATTTGTAGTTGATGTATTGAATATTTTTATTCTGCTGCCACATGAAAACTGATTACTGTAAGAGCTTTACAAAATGTAACATTATTTTGGACATCAATAACATATATAATTATTGATAATGACCTTGCACTGTAGCATTACTGCTTATGTAGCTGCAGGAGACGTTAGAAATCAAGCTTTTAGTACACTCATTACTTTTTTATACACTCATTACTGGTGTCAATTTACTTTTTTTCCCAAGGAAGTTGCTGCTACCAGCCTTTTTACAGTTACATAAAAGCATGATTCTCGGAATACTAAATATGATCTTTAGATTTTGGTATTCAAAATACTTAAATAGTATTAAGAACTGAGATGAAAACCCAAAGCCACCCATTCAGGACAGTTTGAAATGAATAGAATGCAAGACAAAATAAGTTAGGAATAGATACTTAGATGACGTGAAGCTTATAGATCACATCTTGTCATTTTTTGACACTTAGCTTTTGTGTGGTAATAATGCTAAATTATCACTGTAGTTCTAAAAAGATATATGATACTGTGTCTTTAAGAAATGTCTGTTATTTCTCTTGTACAGAATTTGTTTTAGCAGTTTTTTTATTATCAGTGTTGTTATATCTACAACTAGTATTCTGTATTGTTACTTCAATAACATAATTGCTTATAATTGCTGGAATGTTTGTTTTAGTCTGAACAAAGGCTGATCTGTTATTTTAGTGTTCCCCTGGGATTTTTCAGAGTTGGGCTTGATTGACAGGGTAAGGTCATATGACTGGATTGCACTAGGCTTACACAGAATTCTTTTCAGATGCTGCTTGGATTTGAAAGAGAACAGTGTATTTCTTTTCCTCTCTCTGAAGTCTGGAGACCAGGAGGTGCCAGAGACTAAGGTTACTTTTCTGAAGTTTTGCTGTTTTGATGATATATCCTTCTGTGGAAATTGTTGTCGATATTTTTCCCTAGAAGGGTTAAAAGACTGAAAATCTAGAACTATGTGAGCACACTAGTTTTTTTTTGTACTAATTCTAAGGGAGGGTATGTGTCTACGGGAATATTAAGAACATAAGAAATAGGAGCAGGAGTAGGCCATCGAGCTCCATTTTACTATTATTCCTTTCAAAGTGGATAACCTCACACTTGCCAATGTTATATTCTATCTGCCAGATCCTCATCCACTCACTTAGCCTATCCAAATCTCTCTGCAGACTTTCGGTGTTCTCCACACAGTTTGTTTTTCCACTTATCTTTATATCATCCATAAACTTTGTTACCCTATGTTCGGTCCCCTCCTCCTGATATGTACATGGTAAATAGTTTAAGCCCCACCGTTGATCCCTGCGGCATGCCACAAGTCACCAACCACCAACTGGAAAAACATCCATTTATTCCAACTCTCTGCTTCCTCTTAGGTAGCCAATTCTTAATGCTTGCTAACGCTTTACCCCCAACTTCGTGTACCTGTGATCCTGCTCCGCCATTCAATAAGATCATGGCTGGTCTGATAGTGGTTTAGTTCCACTTTCTCGCCTGCTCCCCATAACCCTTAATTCCCTTTTTGATCAGAAATCTATCTACCTGTGACTTAAACACATTCAACGAGGTAGCTTCCACTACCTCAATGGACAGAAAATTCCAAAGATCCTTTATCCTCTGGGAGAAGTTCCTCATCAACTCTGTTCTAAATTGACTCCTCCTTATTTTGAGGCTGTGCCCTCTAGTTCTTGTTTCCTTTCTAAGTGGAAATAATTTTTCTACTTCTACCCTCAGTCCCTTCATTATCTTATGTCTCTATAAAATCTCGCCTCAACCTTCTAAACTCCAAAGGGTACAGGCCTAGCCTACTCAATCTGTCCTCATAAGCTAACCCCCTCATCTCCAGAATCAACATGGTAAACCTTCTCTGTACTCCCTCCAAGGCCAGTATATCCTTTCGCAAATAAGGGGACCAAAATTGCATATAGTACTCTACATGTGGCCACATCAGTACCTTGTACAATTGCAGCAAGACCTCCCTGCTTTTATACTTCATACCCCTCGAGATAAAGGCCAATCTTCCATTTGCCTTCTTGATCACCTGTTGCACCTGCAAACTGAGTTTCTGCAATTCGTGCACAAGGACCCCCCGCTCCCTCTGCACAGTATCATGTTGTAATTTAAATAATAATCCATTTTACTATTATTCCTTCCAAAGTGGATAACCTCACACTTGCCAATGTTATACTCCATCTGCCAGATCCTCACCCACTCACTTAGCCTATCCAAATCTGTCTGCAGAATTTCCGCGTCCTCCATGCAATTTGTTTTCCGACTCAATTTTGTGTCATCCACAAACTTTGTTCCTTATACTCGGTTCCCTCCTCCACACCGTTTATGTATACGGTAAACAGTTGAGGCCCCAGCACCGATCCCTGCGGCACTCCAGTAGTCACCACCTGTCAACCAGAAAAGTACCCATTTATTCCAACTCTCTGCTTCCTGTTAGATAGTCAATCCTCAATCCACACTAACACTTTATCCCAACTCCATGTACCTTAATCTTATGCAGCAACCTTTTGTGGGACATCTTATTGATCATCTTCTGGAAATGTAAAAGCACAACATTCATCGGTTCCCCTCTGTCAATGACACTCATTGCTTTAAATTGGAAGAATTTGAGATAGTAGTTGTAATGAATTATATTTTGTCATGTTTAAATATTTTAAATGGTAAAAGCTATTCTTGTAAAGTTTTTGACAAAAGCTTCCTAATGTGTCACTTGAATCATACCTGGTATAAAAGACTTTAATGCCAAAATCAAATGCAAAAGTTGGGGTCAAGATTTAACTGTGTAAGATACCTTGAAGTTTCTGGTCTGTTCCCCTAACCAAAGAACTTAAAAATTATGATTCATTTCAGTATTTTGTGCTGTCTTAAATGGCAGCAATTGCTATTTTAAGTATTGTATTAAAGCTGGAAGTACATAATAATTGCTTGTTGTTATAAAACAGTAGCTTTGCACACGATTCAACCCATTTAATGAGAAGCTGGCTGGAGATGGAAGTTTAAAGTTCTGCAATTCCAGCTGTTGTTTACTAGTGCTCCTTGATGTAGATGAGTGTTTTCGTTCGTCTTAATTTCATAATTTATGTAGTCAGTTTTCATAAATTCACTTAAAATGACTAGTATGACGTTCTAACAGCCTGCTTGCTTGCTTTAATAAAATGCAGTATGTTTAGCTTTGTTAGATTTCTACACATACTTTCATGTATTTTGTGTGCAACTTCTAGTAGGACAAAACAAGTAATTAAACAGCAGTTCCAAAATAATCTTTACATCTTGGTATTTGAAATATTTTGGCTATTTTTGGACTAATGTGTCCACAAGAAACTTCCATTACTATATTTGTGATGACATAGGATCCTTGTGCATGAATATTGTTGGAAGTGGTGAAAGACCCCAAGAGTACAAAGAAAGTTACAGCACAGGAACAGGCCCTTTGGCCTTCAAGCCTGCAGCGACCGTACTACCTAACTGAACTATAACCCCTACCCTTCCGGGGACCATATACCTCTATTCCCATCCTATTTTTACATTTGTTCAGATGCCCCTTAAAACCCACTATTGCATCTGCTTCCGCTACCTCCCCCAGCAGCGAGTTCTAGGCACCCACAAATCTCTGTGTAAAAAAAAAAGACTTGCCTCGTACATCTTTAAACCTTGCCGCTCGCACCTTAAATCTAAGCCTCCTCGTAATTGACTCTTCCACCCTGGAAAAGACTTCTGACTATTCACTCTGTCAATGCCCCTCATAATCTTGTAGATTTCTATCAGATTACCCTTCAACCTCTGTCATTCCTGTCCTCATAGCTGATGCCTTCCATACCAGGTAACATGCTGGTAAATCTTTTCTATACCCTCTCCAAAGCCTCCCCATCTTTCTGGTAGTGTGGCAACCGTAATTGAGCACTACAAGTGCGGCTTAAATAAAGGTTCTATAAAGCTGCAACATGATTTGCCAATTTCTAAACTCGATTCCATGGCCAATGAAGGCAAGCATGCCATGTGTCTTCTTGATTACTTCTCCACCTGCATTGTTGCTTTCAGTGACCTATGTACCTGCACATACAAATCCCTCTGCCTATCAATACTCTGAAAGATTCTGCCATTTACTGTATATTTCCTATCCATATTAGACCTTCCAAAATGCATTACCTCACATTTGTCCAGATTGTACTCCATTTGCCATCCCTCTGTCTAAGCCTCTATCCGATTTCTATCTCTGGTTCTCATTGTTATGTGCAAATCCACCAACTTTTGTGTCGTCCACAAACTCACTAATCAAACCATCTCTAGTAAATCTACAGTGGAACTGAATCTACATATACATTGATGGTTACTAAATTAAATCTCCCGAACAAAGAACAGTACAGCACGGGAATAGGTCCTTTGGATCACCAAGTCTGTTGACACAGATACCTCTATAATATTTTCTTGTCTCTGCTTCATATCCCTCTATTCGTTACTTATTCATATATCTATCCAGAGGCCTCTTGAACATTGTTACAGGATCTGCTTCCACCACCACCTCTGGTAGGGCATTCCGGGCATTCACCACTCTGTGTGAAAAACTTGCTCTTTATATCTTTTAAACTTTCCCCCTCTCACTTCTTCATGTCCCTGAATCATGTCCCTTTGATGCTGGGGATAAAACTCAATTATCTACTGTCCAAGCCTGTCATAATCTTGTAAGTCTCTATCAGGTCCCCCCGTCATTCTCTGATACTCCATTAAAAACAATCCAAATTTATTCAACCTTTCTTCAGAGTCCATATCTTCCAAACCAGGCAACATTCTGGTAAATCTCTTCTGCACCCTTTCTAATGCATCTGCATTCTTCCAGTAATGTGGCAACCAGAGTTGTACACAGTACTGAATGCGGCGTAACCAAAGTTTTGTACATCTACAACATGATTTTCCAATTACTAAATGCCCCAACCGATGAAGGCCAGTATGCCATAAACCACCTTGACCACCTTGTCTGCCTGAGTTGCCATCTTCAGGGAATTGTGGATCTGCACGCCTTGATCCTTTTATGTGCTAATATTTCTAAGGGGTTTGTCTTTTACTGCATACTTTCCTTCTGCACTACACCTTCCAAATCATATCACGTTTGTCCGGATTAATTCTATCTCCCATCTTTCGGCCCAGGACCCCAGCTGATTTATATCCTGTTGTATCTTATGGCAATCCTCCTCACTATCTGCTACTCCCCCAGTTTTTGTATCATCTGCAAATTTTAATATATATTACTGCTTATCACAGGCAGATTATGGATGAGTATAATTCTGCTGCCACTCATGACTTATAGTGCCATAAGGTTTTGCTCAATCTTAAGTTGCTAGATCTATTCAAAATCTATCCTATCTAGCATGGTGGTAGTACCATTGAACACAATGGAAGATATCGTCAATGTGAAGACAGGTTTTTGTCTCCATGAGAATTCTGGTAGTAAGTCTTACTGATACCACCATGGACAGCTAAAATTGCAGCAAGCAGGTGAGTGAGGATCTGGTCAGGTATGTTTTCCATGTTGTTAGTTCCCTCCCCACCTGTTGCAGGCCTGGTTTAACAGCTATGTTCTTTAAGGTTCAGTCTATAGTGTGACTACTGAGCCCCCTGGTAATGGACATTGAAGTCCGCCAAACCAGAGTATACTTTGTGCTGTTGTCATCTTTCTCCTCATGGCTTTCAACATGGTGAATTACTTATTCATTACCTGTGGTACATGATAACCAGCAGTAAGTTTCCTTGTCCATGTTTGATGCCATGAGACTTCCTGGATCTGAAGTTGATATTGAGGACTTCTTGGGCAAATCCTTCTTGACTGTATATCACTGTGCTGCTATCTCTGCTGTGTTGGTGATGATGTCTGGGACAATATCTGTAATGTGTGATTTTGTAAGTATGACTATCAGCCTGTTGCTAGACCAGTCTTTGGGAAAGCTGTTCCAATTTTGGCATGGGCCCCAAGAAACCGTTGCAGGGTTAACAGGATTGAGTTTGCCATTGTCATTTCTGGTGCCTGGGTGGTGCTTTAGACTTTTAGACGCCTATTAGGTTTGTGGTTTGATGCAGTTGAATGGCGTTCTAGACCATTTCAGAGGACATTTAAAAGTACATAACTGTAGATCTGGAGTCACATGGAAGCCAGACCAAGGAAAACAACAAATTTCCCTGAACTAGATGTCATTTGACGATGGTTGTCATTAGACTTTTAATTCGAGATTTTTGTTGAATTCAAATTTCACCGTCTGACATGGCAGGATTCAAACCTGTATCCCCAGATCATTCCCCTGGATCTCTGGATTATTTGTCTGGTGACAATATCTCCACTCCATTGCCTTCCTTCACTGTGCACTTGTGCAATTAGGAATGAGTTCAGTTTAGTCCCTGAACATACAGGCATTCTCTATCAGCAGAAGACTGACAGCTTTATCATGTAGGTCTTTATATTGCAGTTCAGTGTATGAATTCATGATTTTTTGCAAAATGATACCATTGAATAAGGAAATAAGTTGACTTGTAATTTGAAGTTAGGGGCTATCACTAATCACACCAAACACTGTAAGTTGGCAAGGTTTTCATTAGAAGAAAAGAGAGTTTCCCTCCTACTATCCATAATTGCTCCCTGACCAATTTAAGTTGAGTTCTATCCAGGAACAGTCTCATTATGGACGTTAAACACAGTCCCTGAAGTACCTTCGAGGCTTATTTAATATCAAAATCATACATATTTAATTTTCTGTACACTTCTGAGGTAAGGCCTAGCCTTAAATGCTTTGCATAATTAGCAACAAATGGCAAATTAAGAGCCTGAAATATATTGTGTTTTGTGGTAATGCTAATATTTGAATATAGCTTGTGAAATCCGAGAACCAGCTGCTAGTAATGAAAATGTCACTTAGTATTTTTCAATCATTTCAGCTGGCAAAATGTTTTGCAATTGCAACTTAATAGTAAGTAGAAAGCAGCACTAATGAATATAGAACATTTACTTGTATTCGTTTTGTTTAATTTTAATTTAATTCATAAATAGCCACATAATTGATCTGTACGTTTTTGAATGATAATTTGTGTGTTTTGTATTTGACTGTTGTACACACTTTAACTTTACTGAAATATTTACATTTCTTGGTATTATTGTAGTATAGACATAATGTCTTTTCTCAGTTTGTGGAAGCCTTTTGATATGTTTAAAGATCTGTTTTCAATTACAGTACTTTTGAGAGATAGTGATAAGATCTAGCAGAGGGGCAGTAGCGGTTGAAACAATAAATGGATGGGTTGTAATTTCTCTGGTACAAATATTCATAAATCTATTTTATTTATTAAAGGGAAAATTACAAAGCTATTTTATGGTAAATATTAGTGCACTTCGTAGTAGAAAGAATTACAGTCCATTATTTATTATACCATTATGTTGGTTTCCTCCACAGTCTAAAAATGTGCAGGTTAGATGGATTGGCCATAATAAACAAAATTGTCCCTGGGTGTCCTAAACTGTGTAGGTTAGGTGAATTAGCCATGGTAAATGTGTGGGATTACTTGAATAGAGTGGGGGATAGAGTGGGGGAGAGAGCCTGGTTCTCTGAGAATCAATACAGGCTTGATGGGCTGAATGGCCTCCTTCTGCACTGTAGGGATTCTATCATTATGTCTTCACTTTAATTTCTGATTTCACTTTTTAAAAGTATGTTCCAACAATGCTTTTCTACAGCTTCCTGCAGCCTGGTTCACCATGTTTGATGCAGTACTTATTCTGATCCTGATCCCAGTGAAAGACAAAGTGGTTGATCCCATGTTAAAGAGGAAAGGCCTGCTGCCTTCGCCTTTGAAGAGGATTGCTGTTGGCATGTTTTTTGTCATGTGCTCTGCAGTAGCTGCTGGTGAGATTGTTTTGTATACTTTTTCAAGCAATCTTCTTTGAATTTAGTACTGTCAAATGGCTGACACTGTCACATTATAAAAATGACTAACTACTACCTGAGTATTTGTGAATTTGAGATCTAATTACTAAACCAAAATATATTTATAGGGATTATTTTTCTAATGCAGGTTTTAGTATTTCTCAGTCATGAAGTGTCATGTTTGTTCAAAGTATAGTCACTGATTTAGAACTCAAGGATATACTAATATAAGAATCCAACAATGCAAATTGTCCTATTAATTGAAAAATCAAACTGAAAAGGTAAAATTTATGGTGCAAGACAGCATCTTGAGTTTAAAAAAGATCAGGTTGAATATAATGCAATGAGTTAAGTGAAATGAAACTTGGACTTCAGAAACCTGAAGCAAATAGCGTTTAAAAAAAAAAGGAAAGGGACTAGTGTAGGTTTTGAGTTTGAATGCCCTGCTGAATAACACTTTGCTCTCATAATCAAATGTAAGTCAGTTTTTTAAAAAAAACTGTTTTTTGTTTCTCATCTGTGTAGGCTATGCCCCCCTTTGTCTAGTAAAGGAACTGCAAATGAGAGGAAGGTTTTACTGTCATCCTGAAATTGCTTGGCAATGATGATGTGTTTGTTGAAATTAATAAAACTTGAATTGATGCTAGGACTGTTGCTGCACTTGCAAATGCCATTATCTGTTATGACCATTAGGGTTAAGTAGTTTTTATTGCTACTAATGCTAGTAAAACCAGCAGCTGTCCTGACAATTGGACTTTATGAAGCGCATCAGGATCTCCTTAAATGAAGGCCTGTGTATCGAGGAACTATTATGTCATATTGGATGGTGCTTTGAAGACACCAAGGATGTTATGCTTTTTTTCCCCTCCATTTAGCATACATCATATGAACCATGCATGACTGAGATCCTGGTCGAAGATTGGTGAAGTGAGGAAGTGGACCATATGATTGAAATGAAAGTGTGTAATTATAATTCTGTATGATGTTATGGATTATTTTCTTCCCAACTTTTGTAGTCCTAAAGTAGACTAATCGAAAGACCACTGAACAGTGTTAAATGATAGTATCCCTCAATGGAACTTGAAAACAGACAATAGAAACAGCAATAGACCATTTGGCCCTAAAGTAGATTCATTGAAAGATTGCCAAATAGTGGTAAAAGATGACTGTGTTTGCCGCTGATGCGGAACATGTACAACTGTTTACTCTGCGACGTTATTGCAAGTGACTGAGTAGGCAGGAGCTAGGACAAATAAAGGAAAATAAACTCAGTTATTTTATCTTTCGTGAGGAATCTGGGATTTGCCTTTCAGTTCCAGACAAAATTCAGCTCTGGCCAGTTAACCTGAGCTACATAAATGTTGCAGGACCTGCTTAGTCTGTCCAGTATTTTCCACTTTGAAGTTATTCTTTCTGCAAGTCTGCCCCTGCAGACTCATTTATATTCTGATTTCTTACCTATAGTACCATAATAGTCATTTCATTGATCATGTCATATCAATTTACAATGGTATTTTGTATTTCAAATATAGCCTCTAACACAATCCAAATTCGGATGGTCAAAATTTGTTGTTTTCTTTTTCTATATGCAGATGGATATCAGCAGCCATCTTGTGTTGCAGGAGACACACTAATATGGTGTCTCTTGATGAAACATAGGAAATTTTTGCAGGAGTTGGCCGTTCAGTTTTTCAAGCTTGTTCTGTCTTTCAATTAGATAAAGAATCATCTTTGACCTCAATTCAATCTTCTAGCACTGTATCCATATCTCTTGATGTCTTTATTATCTACAAATTTATCAATTGTCATCTTGCATAGACTCTATCCACAGCCCTCTGGTGTAGAGAAAGATTTACCATCCTCTGAGTGAAGAAATTCCTCCTCAACTCTATCTGAAATGGCCTACCTTGTATCCTGAGGCTGTGTCCAGTGCGCATCCCCCTCACCTAGCCAAGGGAAACAACCTTCCTGCATCTACTTGTTCAGCCTTGTAAGAACTTTGAATGTTTCAATGAGATTGCCTTTCATTCTTCTAAATTTGACAGAATACAGACCCAGTCTCCTTAGTTCTGGAACTCCGTCCCTAACAACATCTACACCACACGGAGTGCAGTGGTTCGTGAAGTCAGTTCACCACCACCTTCATGAGGACAATTAAGAATGACCAATAAATGCCTGCCTAGCCGCTTCAAATTGTCTCTAAACTGTGGTTTGCATGGTAATGCTGAAGAATTTGAAATTCACCAATAAGTATAGAAATATCTCTTGAACAAGACATTGGGCCAGTTCACTATCTTTGTACTTATGCCTGGTGTGTAAGTTCTTGCTAGATCAACAATTTATTCTATAATAGTGCAGCTGCAACTTGTTTCTATATCAGCTGATTCACAGAAGATGTAGGATCATTGATACAAAGCTGTTGTGAGTTACAAAGCTGAGTTACTTTGTCAGTTTCCTCTCTGATTTCGATTCTCTTGAATGGTGCCAACGTAGCCAGGCAATGGCTCAGTCAAGTGAAATGCAGAGCAACTTACTATCGAGATAAAAAAATGTGTTTTCATTCATAGAATTAAAGAACCATGCAATGCAGAATGCGGTGATTTGTCCCATCAAGTCTGTACTGATCACAATCCCACCCAGACCCTATCCCCATAATCCCAAGCATTTACCCTAGCTACTACACTAAGAGCCAATCCACACGTCGTTGGACTGGTTTATTTCCTAAACCTTCATTTTCATTATAATGTCTTGCTTTAATAGTTTTCATTAGATTGCTGGTCTTTATTTTTTTCAGTAAACTAAGTATTAGTCTTGCAATCTCTGGCAGTGTTATTTAGCAATCTCATTCAGAAAAGAATGTCAGATGTGGTGTAGTGCAAACTGAACCAATTCTTAATGTAAATGTAACTTGGCGACTGCAGTTACCAATCTTGTAGCCAATGGCAGAGGCTGGCCCAGTTCAAAAGCCAGAAAGAATGGTTGATTCAGGAACTATTCGTGAAGTGGAGATTATACAATAGCCAGTGGAATTTGATCTTGGAGGCCAATGGGCACATTCGTATTGATACTGGAAAACAGTTGAGGAGTGCAGAATGATCCAAAAGGCCAATGAAGGAATCGTCCAGGAATTAAATGGAGGAGCAGAGTCCTAGCCAGAAGCTGGCCCAGTTCAGTACTCCACAAGTAGAGAAGATACAGCTGGGAAAGCAGCAGAGCAACAAACTTCAAATCTGAAATGAGAAATTCTGTGGGAAAGGAAATAAGAGTTTTTTAAAAAAAACTTCTAAGAACTTTAAAACTTTTAAGAGTTTAATTTCAAATGCAGCTTCTGTTTTAAGAGTCCACTTATTGGAACGTTTCTTAGTTTGGTAAAGGGTCAACTTCTTCCAAAAGTTGTTTAAACTTTTTAAACATCATTAAAGGCTATTTTTGCTGCTGCCGTGTCATGCATAACCTGTTATAGAGAAGAATTAATACTGTCATGGGACAATAAGTTAAAAAGTTCTTCTCTGAAGACTTCTGTTACCTTTTAATGAATATACATTATGTACTATGGAAAGATAAAAATGTAGGAAGAAGACGTAGAGGTGGTGGTTGACCTTTAAGTAAAAATGTTTTCCTAGCTCATGGCCTGTCAAAAATTGTGACAGGAAATTGTCCTACAATGGCTGGCAACCTTTGCATCTGTCAGTGAGACCTTTAGTGTTCACAAAGCTGAAGGTAGAGTCTGCCCATTATTAGAATAGTTATATCAACTGAAAATTCAAAGGTCACAACTGCTGACATTAATCTTTTGATAAGATTGCCATTCTAAGCAGTGGTGCAACTATAAAATATGATAAGATTGTCTCCTTTCCTAAACAATGATGCATTCATGTCATTATTTTCTATAGATGTGGCTTCAGTTGCAAGATGCATGTCAAACATTGCAATCCAATATGTTTTTTAATATCAAGAGTCCTGTTAAACAAGTAGCCAGCATCATTGAGAATAGATGGACTAAGTCATAAAGGTTGCATTTATTGTTTGTTAGAAATTGTGTTTTTAAGGCAATGTGTATAAATTCTAAAAAATATACTTTTGTAGACAGTTTGATTTCATGTGTGTTTAATATATTTGAACATATTTAAGAATCATTGAGTTATTTTCTGAAAATCCACTTGTATTGTTTCCTAATGGGTCAAGCATCAGTCAGTTTTCCACACTCATTTGTACAGCAAGTCCTTTCCAGTAACTTTATTTAAGAAAGCTATTGGCTTATAGTACTGATATTAGAGGTTTGGAACCCAAAAAAATTGTAGGTGTATTTAGAATTGATTAGGCCTGTCTCTGGATAACTAGTTCTGTTTCTGGAGAATTAATGGTAGGTGTACACTGTTAAGTTTAGCTGGCACTCTATATGAATTGAAAGAGATTTCAATTCATATAGAGTACTTGGCAATAAGTTGGTATAAAAAAAGATCAGTACTCCCAAATAAGGATAAAATCTGAATTAACAAACTGCAATTTCCATTTCTCCATCCCCCACCCCTTACCAGCTATCTGTACATTCTAATGTGTCAATTTAGAGATTGAGTCATACAGCATGATCCTGCATTTTTACTAAAATAGTTGACTTCAGCTGGTAAGATTGGGTTGCTAGAAGCATCCCTGTTAAAGAAAGTTCCTGAGACTGATTAATTCCTGTAACTCTTGTTAACTGTTGAAATGAAACCAGATCAGAGTTGACTGCAAGGCCCTTGCTTCTCTCACATTATGGGCAGATTTTCTGGTCCTGCTTATTCTGAAACATAAAATCCTGTCTGAGGTGAAGGGACCTTTCCATTGTCCATCCCTCACCTGCTCTGATTCCCTGGCAAGCTGGACAGTAAAATTTTAGCTAATGTCGTGTTTCCACTTGAGTAACGTAAAAGAGGACTACCAGTATCAGTATTTTAAACATGCAAATTGATCTTCAATTGATTTAGTTAGGTGCGTAACATTAGTTAGGTATATGTAACAAATGCATCACGTTTGAATTTATTTTCATTACTGACCTGGAATTTTGTTCAACGTTGTTGTAGAGGAGGGTTATTCAGTTACTTTGAGTTATTTGTCAATCTATTTGTGAAATTGTTATTAATTTGATTTTCCTCAATGTTACCAGCAGTTTAAAGCAGCAACTTCTCGGCAATTCTTATTTTTCTTGTACGTTCCTTTTCCAATTTGTAATAAAGACATATCATAAATTGAAACGGACTTCAAAGTACATTTCACACTATTATTCTTGGGGAAGGAATAATTGCGATGTGCCAGTTAAAATGAAAGTATGTTTAAAAGGTCACATTTGAAAGCAATGTTTTAATAATGTGCTTTTGATGACTCTAATCATTGTAGACCAAATATGAATGTGTAGTTTAATAGTAATTATTTACTGCTAGGGGTTATTATTGCAGCATACATTTAACTCAAGATATTATAGGCTGTTTAGAAATGAAGTGAATGGTCTGAACCAGTTGGTAAAAAAAAATTCTATTCACTTACATTCATACATTATCTGTGTTAGAAGAATATGCTGTAAGTGCCATCAACAGAAATTTGAATATTCCCATTTAATTCTAATCTGTATGCATGAGAACCTTTTGCAAATATTTTCAATGAGAAAATTAAAAAAAAACTTGTGTGCATTTGTCATTTCCAAATTCCTGTGTCATGTGTCAGCATCAGGGCAGCTCAGTGGCATAGTGCACCCTCACAGTGCCAAGGACCCGGATTCAATTCCAGTCTTGGTTCACTGTCTCTGTGGAGTTATCCTTGTGTCTGTGTGGATTTCCTCTGGATGCTCTGATTTCTTCCTATGGTCCCAAAAATGTGTAGGTTGATTGATTGACCAGGCTAATTTAACCCTAATGTCAGAGGGATTAGCAAGGTAAATATGAGGGGTTACGGGAATAGATCCTGATGTTGGTGCAGACTCAATGGGTTTCCTCCTACACTGTAAGGACTCTATGATAAGTGGCTCAGATTTAGTTGAAATTGCAACTGGCTAGCTAGGAAATGTTCCAACTGAGCTTTTTTTCAATCCAGCTAAATGACAAGTGCTAAAATCTAGATATATTTTTGTGAACAGCAACAGATTGGGTTAGAATATATTTCTTTGTTTTATTCCTTGTCTACGCAGGATCTACAAAGGACAAATAAACATTGAGACTGTTTCTGTTTAGACTTGTAGATTGATTGGAGAAGGGTGTCCTTCCTTAGATAAAGAGTTTAAAACTCTACTGCGCATTCCAGTTGTGGCTTTATCAATGCTCTGTGTAATAGTAGTAAGATTTCTTACTCACCAATCCTTTATAGTAAAAGCTAACGCATTATTTGCCTTTCTAATTTCTCGATATATCTATATGTCACCTTTCTGTGATTCAATACAAGGATGCTCAAGTTTCACTGACTGCAAACATTTCCTGGTTTCTGAACATTCAAAAAAATAATTTTGCTTTTGTACTTTTTCTACCAAAGTTCATAACTTCACAATTCACCGTTTCTGTCAACTTACACAATCTATGCTTAGTACCAAAGTAATGCACCTACTAACAAGATGAATCAAAGATGACATATTTAATTTCAACTCCATAAAACTGATCTATTGCATTTAGAATAAATTTTCTATTAAACATCCTTCTCAAGGCCAGAGCACTTAAACAATCCCTAGTTTTTGAATTTAAAACCTGGTATGTCCTTCTAAGAGTTATGCTGTTACAGTAAATTAGAACATTTCTGAAACTTGATGCTTCTTCGATTTGAATAAAGTTTGTGATATTTTTGTATTTTTTGTTGGAGTGAAAAGGTCATTTTAAAGTGGTTTTGTTCTCTCTTTGAATGCAATTATAATAGAATATTCAGTTGATTGGTCAATTATGTTTTCAGATTTCTTGTAACAAGATATGGAAAATATTCTCTTAATCTTAACTATATGCAATTTGTAAATTAATGTAAAATTTACATTTAATTTAGCCATTTATGGAAAAACAAGCTGGGATGCCTTTTCTGTTCATTCATACAAGGTCATTAAAGATGAGGAAGGCCATTGGATGTGATTGAATTGATTTGCTCAAAGTCCTTACATTCCTAACATTGCAACATGTAAATATCAGGTTTTTACCTTTGCTATTCTAATTGGAGTCTATTCACCCTCTGAGTAAAGAAGCACTTTGTATTATCAGTCCTAAACATTAGGGCTCATCTCTTCTAGTCTCCAGATGGTCATATCCCAAATGCAACTTTGTGGGAATTGCCTGAAATATTTTAACTTCTAATGGAGAATTCTCCTGGATGCAGAACCCCTGAAGAAATTTCCAACTCTGAGCTAGAGTTGCTTATAGTAGGACTATAGAGAAAGCTAGCTATTAAGAAGTGTATCTTGTCCTGTTTAAATATTTTGATTGATAAAGGTTATGTTAATTATTTTGTTTTATTTTAATTGTGTTGTTAAAATTTGTTCTGCTAAAAGCTTCCCAGTGGATCAATCGAGTCATACCTGGAATGAAACACCTTATGCTCACCATAGTGCCAAAATCAAAGCAAGTTGAGGTCTAGGTTAATTTCATAATATATCTTGGAGTTTCTGATCTGATCCCTAACATAACTATACAACTGCCCCATTCACTCTGCTCCTTGACTCTGTGGGAATTGCCTGGAATATTTCAGTTTCTAGTAGAGAATTCCCCTGGGTCTAGAGCCCTCTGAAGAAGTTTCCAACTCTGAGCTAGAGTCGCAAACTTCAGATGGTTCAGACTTTCTAGAATACTGGCTCTATTCCTCGACCCACCCAGTTTATTCTGCACCTTATGCACCTTACCCAGTTGGCACCAACCCAGCCTGCCACTTATTGAAGCTAGCAAGCTTTTGACTCTATGGCCTTCGTCAAAAGCTTGTGAGTTTACTATCAAATAAATCAGTTGGATTTAAACTGGTGTTGTCAGACTTCTTACTGTGTTTACCCCAGTCCAACGCCGGCACCCCTACATCATCACCTATGAAACTACCCAGTAGTTGGCACCATATCCAACAAATCTAACCTGCCACCCATTATCTTAACCAGCCTATCACTAACACTAACTAACAGTGAAAAGCTATTTAAATGTCTCAAAGCTTTTTAGCATTTTAATGAATGAAAATTTATCAGAATATTGCAGCTGATGCAGTAAAAAGGTGGCGTGCCATTCCTCAGATTTGGCCTTTGATTTGATTTATTATTGTCATGTATTGGGATAATTGAAAATTATTCCCTCTTTAAGGTGCTATACAGATAAAATATACTGTTCATGGAGTACATGAGGAGGAGGGAGAGAGTACACAAATATAGTGTTACAGTCACAGCTAAATTGCTGGTGTATGATTGCAGAGGAGATTAAACCAAGCGTGTTCCCAAATTTACGGGCAATGCACAATTTCATTTTTTTTACATAAGTATCATTGTAGACCTGTTTAGCTAGTCCATATTCTCCTTGAGAGGCACTTTCTGTCAATTTCAGAGATGGATTTCTTATAATTTATTACTGCTGCCTTAATACATCCAAACACTGAAATGAGCTGTTTTGATTGTGGAAGTTTTATCTTTCAATACATGTCACATAGCAAATCTCTAGAGACCCTAGTTTTGCACATCCTTGAACAAACATGGATTATATGAGATAGTTACTATCTCTCTTATGTTAACATTATCTGTACTTCTAAGTAAGAAATTGGGCAGTAACTAAGAAAGAAATTAAGTTAGCACCTTGATGAGATTTTTGTCTCCCAGTCAAAGCATAACTGCTGATAATCTGACATTCCTAAGCCTTTATCTGAGACTTTGCAGACTCTTACAGTTAGCACACAGACTGCTGCCATTGTCTCCAAGTGTAAGTATCTTGCACTTCCTTCCCAATAAAACAATCAGGATTCTCTTTAATCTCTAACAATCAAACCACCCGCTTTTAATATCAGTCCCAAAACATGACAATCTTAAACCTCATAAGTATAACAACATGATCTTGAAGACTGAAATTTCAAAAACGAAAATAAATCTAAAAAAAACATGTAATGGTTGGTTTACAAGACAAATACAACAACTTAACCAAACACTTGGGATTAATGGGCTGTGTTGGTTACCAAACATTCTGTTTCTCTGTTATTATTATGCTTTTATTCATTTCAGGAATTCTGGAAGATCAACGCTTGAATAGCCTACGAAATGGTACCATTGAGCAACAGATAGGGAACGTATGGTATAATGCTGCACCAGTATCAATATGGTGGCAAATTCCACAGTACGTAATGATTGGAATTAGTGAAATATTTGCAAGTATAGCAGGTAAGCATTGAAAACACTACTAATATAATTTTCAGATTATGTATGTAAATAATTACTATTTTGTACATCTTGATGATTTTTGTGTACAAGAGGGGCTGCTGAATGAAAACCAATATTAAAGGCACCAGAGCAAAAAGTAACTTTTTGCCCTAGTGCCTTTCAGCCAAGTAATATTGCTTTATATTCAGCAGTTCACTAGTCAGAATCATAGAACTTACGGTACAGAAGGAGGCCTGGTGTGGGCAGCACAGTGATTAGCACTGCTGCCTTACAGCTCCAGGGACTTGGATTCAATTCCCAACTTGAGTCACTATCTGTGTGGAGTTTGCACATTCTCCCGGTGTTTGCCTAGGTTTCCTCTGGGTGCTCCGGTTTCCTCCCACAGTTCAAAGATTTGTGGGTTAGGTTGTTTGGACATGCTAAATTAACCCTTAGTGTCCCAGGATAAGATATGTAAGAGGGATTGGCAGGGTAAATAAGTGGGGATAGGGCCTGGGTGAGATTATTGTTGGTGCAGATTCAGTGGGCCAAACGGCTGCTTTCTGCATTATAGGGCCTCTATCATTTTTATGATTCTATGAACCCCAACATTGAGGCCATTTGAGTCATTGATTCTGCATCGACCACAATCCCATCCAGGCCCTATTCCTGCAATCCCTCAATTCTTTGTTTTACCCTGCTAATCCCTTGGCACTCAGGTCAATTTAGTGTGACCAGTCAACCTAACTGGCACATCTTTGGACAGAGGGAGAAAACTGGAGCATCCATGAGATATTTTCCCCATGCAGACATAGGGAAAATGTGCAAACTCTACACAGATAGTGACCCAAGACTAGAATTGAACCTGGTCCCTGGCGCTGTGAAGGTAGCAGTGCTGTCCCATCGTGCTGCCTCATAGGAAAACAAAATTTGGTGGATGTTGTGTAAGTGAGATTGAATGCCAAGCTTGGAATTAATTTTTAATATACTATATGTGTCTATAATTTAAATTTGTTCAAATTGACTTTTTTGAATTTATAACACTGAGTGAAAGCTCTCAAAATTCCACTTCAGCTACACCTATGGGGAAGCATTACAATATTGTGACCATCTGGTGATACTGATTGCACTCATTTTAGTTTCCATTTAGAACACCACAGTCTTCATACCTGTAAAAGGATATTTTACTTTGCATAACTTCTCTATTGCAGGAAGTGGTTGCACATCTAACTTCAAGATTTGATTTATTTTTGTAAGATATGCCTGTTTCACGGCCACTTTAAAAAAAACTTCCTACATATAATGTAAATTGTTTGTTATCTCCATGGAACCTGATTAAGGTGATTTGAAAGTCACGTCACAATACTATTGTATTGTTTTTTTGACACTTCAACATTTTAATTCAAGCCACAGAAAGCAAATACTTGATATCCTTTGATGCATCACATTATTAATCAAGATGAAAGTTGACCCTTCGATTATCTCATTGCCAAATGAATTGAAATTCTTTCGGGGTCACGTTCTTAGTTTGCCTCACATTTGATCGCATTTATTTCCCTTAATGAAACTGCTAGGTAATGACTACATGGTGATATCAATCAGGTGCAATTGATTTGTAAGCCAATAAGACATTACCGAAATCAAGGTTAACATCGGGTATGTAGGATACACGTGGCCAAGTCCCAGCAGTTCACTCATCCCAGTCATACTTTGATACATCTGGGATCTTCTATGGCATTTTGCAGATAACCAATGTCAAATAAGGTGAACTGTAATGTGACATAGTTTTAATTAAATTTAACAGCTTTCTCAAGGTTGTTTTTTTAACCTTTGTTCTTTGTGTTAATTCCTAACCTTTTATGTATCATAATTATTGAATTACTACAGTTAAATATTGGTGAATTTGTTTCATCTTAAATGTTCTTTCTGCCTGTGGGCCCTCAGCAACATCCTAGCTTTATTATCTTACTGCTGCATGTATTTTTATTGCACATTTCATTTGTAAACGTACCAAATTTTCCAGTTTGTTTTGCCAGAATGAGTATGTCAGGAAAGTTCAAGCACTCCCTTTCCTTCCAGTTGAATTTTGTTTCAACTTCTACGTTGAAGCAAAATAGTCATCGTGCAATTACAAAACATAAACAGAAGACATTCAACTTTGAATTCTTCAGCAAGTTTGACTGCTGGAGACACTTAAAATTAATCCAAAGAGAACAGCACCCTAAATGTTCTTTTGACCTATACATAAGAGGAATTTTATAGCCACAAAGCTAGCCAAGAATTTGTCAATGGGCTGTGTTATTTTGAAGCTCAGAATTATGTTGGAAGTAATGTAATAAACTGCCCCATTGGTGAAGAACCTTACCCAGCACTAGCACAAATCAGAAATGTGAACCACTCTGATTTTAACTCAATCCTTTTATCTTTGATGCTGAAAGGAATTTCAGCAAATATTGATTGTGAAGGTTATCTTTGATTAATATTGGTAAAAATTAAATAACTTTTCAATGAATATTTTAAATATTCCTCATCTTGTTTTTTTTTCTTTCTTTCTTCCCGGTTTCTTTTTCTGACTGACCAATGAAATTTCAATTTTGTTTTAATTTTTATTGAATTTTTTTTTAAAAAACACTTAACTTGCCAATTTGCTGCATTCCATCATCCATTTTGAAATGTGAAGCAATTTTTTTAAAAAACCTGTATTATTTGAAAAAGTGACTTTAAAAACTAATTATTAATAGTCAATTGAGTTGTGCAGTTGTAAAGATTTAATTCTGCACCAGAATTGCAACTAAGCCACCTTAGGAAGGGCTCACTTTCCATCCAGTCTGGACAAAATATATTGTCCATGATCCAGAGAACCCAGTCGTTGCATGATGCAATATGGATTAGAAGGTAAGCTTTCACGTAGTAATAATTTATGGGCCTGTATGAAAAAAAAATAGTCTGACATAACAATTAATGTTTTCTTCATCAAAAAAAAAGCTGTATGTATTTTTAAGAAAGTATATTATTCCTGTCATTTTCTGTCACCAAACATGCCATCCTTCAAATTTGAATTAGTAAAACTGAATAAGAAAGCAGTAAATGTAACATCTCCTGGATCAGCAAGACCACATTTGTCAGCTATCTTGACTTTGTCACATGTTATCCATAACCTACTGTGTTAACAATGTTTACAGTCAAAAACATTATCCCTAATAAAGGAGCTTTGTTTCTTTATTATTCAGCTTGGAAATAAAACACTTAAATCCTGAAATTGCTGTTTCAGTATTTTCAGTGTCAGTTGTGTGTTGTCTTCCCTGCCCCATATACAAACTAACTTTAGCACTGGATTCATCGTGTCCTTTCTTTGTCACTTTCTTTGAAACTTACATAATATTGATTAATTCAAATTATGTAATATTCAAACTTCTCTGACCAATTGTGAAGGATGATTTTATTTTGGAGAAAACAGGTCTAAAAATACTTTTCTTATGTATTTAAATAATCAAACCCAGGCTGCAAAGTTTTCTCAAGCAATCCAGTTATAATGACACACGCAACCCCATGAGCAAATGGATGGATGCTCTGAAGAGACTAATTAAATACTGATATATTATAAGAATCTACAGATAGGGTTTCAAGGATGGATTGGTTTAGATTTAAGGTTGTGCTCACAATGAAATTAATTGTATACGTATATGACATTCTCAAACTTTATTAAAATCAATATGCATTAAACGTTGAAAGTTTAGTGAACCTGCTCCTCCAGAATGGAAGCAGATTGGGTCAGAACATGTTAAGTTGTAGGATTGAGAGATTTGCTCACTCACTGATGTAGGCATATGTGGGATTGGTGCAGGTGAGGGTAAATCAGCCAGCTACCTTCTATTTATTGATGTTGAATTTACTGAGATGAGACTAGGGGCAAGCAGCTTCCATGGTGTGAGTTGGCATTTTGAAATAAGTTAATGAAGGTACGTTTCCCAGAAAAAGTAGCAGCTGAAGCAAGGCATGGTCAGCTTTGTGGGGAGGAAGGTAAGTGTCTTCACATAATTGTTTGTAGGGCAACCCAGATTTCTGATCTGAAACTATGATCTCCCTACAGAATCTGCTTCAGTAAATGTAAGAGCAATTGAGCTAGAATTTTGATAAGTGGCATTCTTAGTCAGACATCACTGCATTCTTACCTATCCAGGTTGGGAGCTGCACCTTTATTGCCTAAACTCCTGACCTGAGCCTAATAAGAAATATGCAGTCACCTGGTTCCTGATACCTTCCAGTCTGGGGTGGTTGTATCAGATGACAGGAAGCATTGCTTCCCCCTTTTATGAAATTAACTGATATAAAACCAGGTGAGTTTAAAGATCCATTCTCACTCTGAAAAGGTCAGTCTGTAGTTGGATTAGGGACAGGGAGGAATGAAGGGCCTGTGTGGTAGGATGGTCAGTTGAGAAGTTCATTGATGAGTCATCAGTAAGTACCATAATTACCAGAGGTTCAAAGTGCTTTTAACCCTTCTAGCTATTCCAGGGTAACTATTTTACAAAGAACCATCCAAAGTCTCTGATTTTAAATCAGAATATTGAATGGGGTTACCAGTGTAGAGTAATTGCCCATCGGAAGTTTAAACTTCCCAGGCATTTCTGGGACATTGTGTCAGTATGGGCATCTCAATTAGTTCCATATGGGAAACAGCCAAAATGATACCATGCAAAACCCCAACATTTAGGCAAACTCTCCATACCTTCTGCCTGGCAGTGGAGCATTCTTTATGTTTAAATGGGACTTCTTTTGGCCAGAAGAGTTTAGGAACTTTTCTGCAGTTTCAGCAGAATGTACCAATTCTCATCTGCCATTTTCTTCCTGTAGCATCCTTGTTGTCTGTGGGTTGCTTATCATGTCTTATGCCATAATATCACTATGAGACAAGGTTCAGAGGTAGGCTCCAAGAACGACCTCAGCTGGAAACTGGCGATCTTTAATACCCCTTCTCTACCAAAAACCCAGCAATTTCTATTTTTAAATTTTCAACTCACCTGGCTTCAGTGGCTTTTTTGATAGAAAGTTTTCCACATTTCCAGCACCCTTTTGAATGAAGAATTGCTTTCAGATGTCACAAGTGAATGACCTGGTTCTAATTTTAAGGTTGTTATGCCTTTTTAATCTGCACTGTTCCGTCAGAGGGTATAGATTCGTCTTTCTTTAGGTGCAGAGTGGATCACCTCACAATTTCCTAAGCTGTTACAGTTTTTCCTCTAATTTGGACAATTGCTTTCTGTCCTAATCTTTCATAATTTGCTCTTATACATTGAGAAAGAAAATGTAATCTGGTGTCACTAAATTCGAATGGTATTGGTCATTGATGTTATTCTGCACTCTAGCCACATAGCCAACTGACCAGCCCATCACCTGGCATTAATTCTGCTAATGCTCTTAAATGGGCATTGTGGACCGAATTCCACAGAAACATGGGAGCTCTCCAGTTATTTGGCACGGAAGAGCAGGCTGTAGGTATGACTATGCCCAAACTCCGCCAGACATTTCCCTAAAGATGTAAATGGGGATTGGAGTTGAAATGCGTTCTGCTCCATTTTCCAGTTCCCAGAATTGAGATCCACCCCATTGATGCCTGACCCAGTTGGAACTTTGGGGCTTTAATTTTTAAAAAGAAAAATAAACTCACCTGTCAGATGGGAAGATCTGAATTTGCAATGCTGTGTTAGAAAATTAGTATCGTCGTTGAGATTCAATTACTGAGGTTGCATATAAACATTATCATTCAATTACTGCACTTTTATTGTTAGTGTAATATATCAAATTGAAGAACATTGCTCGTTATCTTGTGGAGCTGGAAGTTGTCTTATTATCATACATCTTTATATTACTTGTATCTTGTCTGCTATACCATTTGAATTTAGTGACATCAGATTGCATTTCTTTCTCGATGTACAAGAGCAAATTATGAAAGGTTAGGATAGAAAGCAATTTCCAAATAAGGGGGAAAAACTATGACAGCTTGGGAAATTGTGAGGTGATCCACTCTGCACCTAAAGAGAGATGAATCTATACCCTCTGACAGAACAATCCAGATCAAGAGAGTATAACCTTAAAATTAGAACCAGGTCATTCAGTTGTGATGTCTGAAAGCAGCCAGCTACCTTCTATTTATTGATGTTGAATTTACTGAGATGGGCCTAGGGGCAAGCAGCTTCCATGCTGTGAGTTGGCATTTTGAAATAAGTTAATAAAGGTATGTTTCCCAGAAAACATAGCAGCTGAAACAAGGGGGTCAACTGGCATGGTCAGTTTTGTGGGGAGTGGGGAGGAAGGTAAGTGTCTTCACATAATTGTTTGTAGGGCAACCCAGATTTCTGATCTGAAACTATGATCTCCCTACAGAATCCGCTTCAGTAAATGCAAGAGCAATTGGGCTAGCATTTCCATCACTCAAAAGGGTGATGGAAATCTGGAAAACTTCCTACTAAAAAAGCCATTGAAGTTTTTAAATTTTGAATTTTGAAAACTTAAAAATAGAGATTGATGGGCTTTTGGTAGAGAAGGAGTATTAAAGGTCACAAAACCAAGGCGAGGGATGGGGTTAAAATGTAGAATAACCATGATCTAATAGAATGGTGGATTTGAGCAGCTGAATGGCCAGCTCCTGTGCTTGGATAACTACATTTCTAAAAGCACCAAGTATTCTCTCTGCTTAAGCTACACCATTTCAAAAATTGAAAGATGTGCTTTTTTCACTATCTAATGTTTCAAATAAGTTGGGAGTGATTCTCCCATCCTACTCTGCTGACTTTTTAGCGCCGAAAATTTGAGTGTTAAGCAGGACGGATTAGCACAATCCATGCTGGGCACTTCTCCCAGTGCCGGATTTTTGGCATCGTCAGCTCTGTGCCGGAAATGTTTCAATCAAGTGGTATGCGATAGCTGCGCACTAATTGGGAGCGGGCAGTCTGGCCATGCTGGAGTGAAAGAAATGGCAATCGGGCCTCATCCCTAGAGGGCTGGGGTGTGGGAGTTGGCCTTGGGTATAGGCACCTTAGTGCCATTTTGGTCACCCTAGCACTGCCCCAGAGACACCTTGGCATTGCCCACAAGGTATTGAATGCCAAGGAAGCAGGACCCAGTGGAAATGGGGCCTGATGGGAGGTGGCCACATTGCAGTCAGGACTGGGGACCGTGGGGCGAGGTGGCGGAGGAGAACAACCTTCTGGGGAGGAGGGTTGGAACTGCAAGGGAAAGGGAATGAAGGAAGTGAGGGAGGTGGTGGCGCAGGAGATCAGGTTGTGGTTGGGGAGGGGGGTGTGATGCTGGGTCCAGGCATGCTTGGGAGCCAGTGATTGGGGGCAGTTCGGTGAATGAGTGGACTAGCGATGCAGGGTTACTGATCGTTGGCTAGTGATCGGTAGCAGACAGGAGCCATGCGCGTGTGCCAATCTCAACGCTGACAAAAGTTCAGTGCATACGCAGTGACCCACTCAGCGCTATGCTGCCAGCACCTCCAGCTGGAATAGACCTCGCCCCCAGATTTTTTGCGTGATTTTTTTTTTGCTGATGCACGCTGCAGTGCAGAGTGTGGGAGATTCTTCTCCGAACTCCCACTGAAAAAAAATGTGATGCACTCCAGTTTTCACGCAAATTCAACACTTAGAATTTTTTGGGGAGATTTGCCCTTGTGTAGACAAGTGCCAGCCTGCCTTACTGTGAGTAAACTGATGTCTCCAGTTGCAAAAGCAAGAAGTAAGACATTTAGTTATTTGGTCTGCAAATCTTCCTGCCCAACATCAGTTTCTGTATTGCCTTACTCCAGAATTTCTCTCACTCTTTGCTGAATGTCACTTCCCCATCTCAGATATTCGTACCTTGCACATTCTTGGGATTTTAAGCTCACCAATTTGATATTATTTTTATTTAAGCACAATGTGATGTTATCTATTATCTAATCGATCAGCACTGACTCCACCCAAGTTAATGGGTATATTGTGTTTAATCAAAATTTAAGATAGGGAAGTAGCAAGTACCAGTCCAGGTCAAGCAGAACAGTTAACTTGCATAAACAGCTGTTTCTTTCTTTTCTTCTCAGTACCTTTCCAAACTATACAAGAATGTTAGCATGGATCTACTGTTAGAATTTCTCTTCACCAGCTAAAACCTTCCAAGTCACTTCCATGATACCTTTTTCAGTGGAGACCCTTGTAAAGATTTTCCTTAATACAAAGTGCCCACTAGAACATGAGGTATAATTCCTAATGTTATCCATCTGCTGCAAACCTCCAGAGACTTAGCAAGCACCTTCTTTCCTTGATCAGTGAGGACATTACATCATCATTTTTTCTTATCTCGCCCTGGACTGTTCTTTGTCATTGTTTTTTTTTGTAACTCCTTTCCATTTCATCTTTATTCATTCTTTGGATGCGAGTATTGCTGGCAAGGCCAAACTTTATTGCCCATCCCTAATTACCTTGAGAAGGTGATGGTGCACTGCCTTCTGCAACTGTTGTAGTTAATATGGCATAGGCACACCCACAGTGCTGTTACGAAGGGAGATCCAGGATTTTTTCTCAGCAATGGTGAAGGAGCAGTGATATATTTCTGGGTCAGGATAGTGAATGGCCTGGACAGGAACTTCCTGACAGTGTACTCCCATGTGCCTGCTGCCTTTGTCTTTTCGGACATGGAAGTGGTTTGGAAGGTGCTGTCAATGGGACCTTGGTAAATTCCTGAAGTGCATCTTGTAAATGGTACATACTGTTAGCATTGTGTAGTGGTGAACGGAATGAATGTTTGTGGATGGGGTTGCTTTGTTCTGGCTGGTGTTGAGCTTCTTGAGTTTAGATCTACTCTCATCAGGTGGACAGTATTCCACTACATTCCCAATTTGTATCTTGTAGATGGCTTTGGGGGAGTCAGGATGTGAGTTACTTGCCTTCTGACCTGCTCATGTAGCAGTGGTATTCATTCACATGGTTAGTCCAATTCAGTTTCTGGACAATGGTAATCCCTAAGATGATGATAATAGGGGTTCAGGAATGGTAATGTCATTGAACATCAAAGGGCAATGGTTAGATTCTCTCTCTTTGGAGATGGTCATTGCCTGGTATTTGTGTGACATAAATGTTCTTGCCACTTGTCAACTCAAGTCTGGATATTGTCCAGGTCTTGCTGTGTTTGGATGTGGACTGCTTCTGTATCTGAAGAGCTGTAAATTGCGCTGATAATCACCAGCGAACATCCCACTTCTGATCTCATGATGGGGGGATGTCATTGATGAAGCAACTCAATATAGTTAGGCCTAGGAAACAATCCTGAGGAACTCGGATAGTGAGGTCCTAGAATTGAGATGATTGACCTGTAACAACCACAACCATCTTCCTTTTGTACTGGTATGATGCCAACAAATGCAGAGTTTTCCCCCAATTCCTGTTGACTCCAGTTTTGCAAGAGCTCCTTGATACCATACTTGGTCAAAGACTGCCCTGGTATTAAGGGCAATGATTCTAACCTCACTGCAGTTTAGCTCTTTTGTGCATGTTTGAACCAAAGGTGGTAATGAGGTCGGGAGCTGAATGGCACTGGTGGAACCCAAGCTGAGCATCAGTGAGCAAGTTATTGCTGAGCAAGTGCCACTTAAAGATATTGTAGATGACCCCTTCCGTCACTTTACTGATGATCAAGAACAGATTAATGGGGTGGTAATTGGCTGAGTTAAATTTGTCCTACTTTGTACTAGACTTACCTGAGAAATTTTCCACATTGCCAGGTAGGTCCCAATGTTGTAGCAGCACTCAAACAGCCTGACTATGGGCATGGCAAGCTCTGGAGCACAAATCTTCAATACTAGTTGTCCAGGCCCATAGCCTTTGTGGCATCTAGTGCCTTCAATGGCCTTCAAGCTGGTTTTCAGGATTTCATTTTCTGTATTGGTTTCTTATCATTTATTTATGCTCAGAGCTATTCATTTGGCTTGTTGATAAGCTGTTCATTAATGACTATCCAGTATAAATGGTTTAATTCATCATTGTAATTTTGTACCGGAGGGCTGTTTGCTAAAATAACTTTTTTTCTACATACCAATTTGAGCAGCAACATAACTGAGCAAGGTTTGCTGAAAATCCTAACGCAGTTTTGATATATTTTTATTTGATTTAAATAACTATCCTGTTGCTCTCCCAATGTTGTAGATGCCTTGCTTGATCAAGGCTCCTTTCTGGGATATCTAAGTCTATGTCATCTAAGAATCATTTCTGTTAGCTTTGTTTCTAGAAATGATACCTTACGCAGTTTTCTGTAAAACCAACCTATTTATCTATTTCATGTTGACTACTAAATATGTTTATTCTGAACTGAAATCTAATTTCTAACAGCCCCTCCCTTTTGTTTTTCAAAGAAACAATGTTTTTGAACTCTTTTACCATCAGAAACTCCAAGGCTTTAATTGGGGAGGCAATGACCTTGTGATATTAGCAAAAGACTATTAATCCGGAAACTCAGCTAATGTTCTGGGGGCCTCGGTTTGAAACCTGCTATGGCAACTGGTAGAATTTGAATTCAATAAAAAATAACTGGAATTAAGAATCCACTGATGCCCATGAAATCATTGTTGATTGTCAGAAAAACCCATCTCATTCACTAATGTCCTTTAGGGAAGGAAATCTCTTATCCTTACTTGGTTTGGCCTACATGTCACTCCAGAGCCCAGCAATATGTTGACTCTTAACTGCTGTCTGGCAGCTAAGGATGGATAGTAAGTGCTGGCCAGCCAATGATACCCATGTCCCACAAATTAATATGAAAAAAAAAGTCCACGTTAAGTTGTGATGGAAATAATCAATCGATAAATTAAATATGCTTTACTCATGAGAGCGAAAACAAGTTTGGTTTGAGACGCACCTTATCAGAATAAATACTCCCAGATTAAGTAGAACATTGCATCTCTAACTGCAGAAGTATGTCATGCTGCACTAGGCTGAGACCTTGGTATCGCATACTCCAACCATCCTGTAGCTTCTCTATTGTAAATTGCCAGTTGTTCAATGTTGGGCGTCTACCCACATGAACTGAATGGAATCTATCCAAATTGCGCAACCAACTGAAGTATCCATTCTTCGCTCTCCCAATCATTGACCTTTTCACTTTGCCATGTATTCCTTATATGCATTGTGTACAACTCATTATGTCAGATACTGTCTCATAAAATAGTGAAATCAATTTTAATTTTGTTTTTTCAGCAATTAGCACTTGCATTGGTGAAAAAGTAAGCTGAATGAGAATGACATTTTTAGTTTAGTGTGTTGCTGATAATCCACACAAATCTCCTTGTAATAAGGAAGCTCCACTGGCCTGTGACAGAAACAGGAAGACTTGCAGTAGAGAAGTGTGTCTATGCCAGCCAAACAAAAATAGCCCAGTCTAACCCTATTTTCCAAATCTTTGTCTGAGGCCTGTAGTTTACAGTTCTTCCAGTGCGTATCCACTTTTTTTTAATGAGATGAGAGTTTCTGTCTCTACCACCCTTTAGGCAGTGAATTTCAGATCACCGCCATTCTTTGTGTAAAACAATTACTCTTAATACTCTTCTAATCTTTCTACCAATTGCTTTAAATCTATACCCCCTATTTATTGATCTCACAATTAGTGGAAATAGATTGTTCCTATCCACTAAATCAAGTCACTTCACAATTCCATACACACAATTAAATCTCCCCTTAGCCCTCTGTCCTAAAAAAAACAAACTCCTCCTCCTCCCCCGATAGTAAAAATTCTCCAATCCTGACAACATACTGTATCCTCTCTAGACCATCGCATAATTGCAATCACTTTAGCTGAAAGATTCTTAATTATTCACTTTAATTAAAACAACTTTACTCCTTTGCTCCTCCAGTCCAACTAGAGTGGGATGTGTTGCTGGAAGAGACAGAGCTGGTGTCTTTTGGCACTTTGCATTCATTGCAGCCCTTCCTGTGCTTCAAAAATTCTGCTTTACCGTAAATGAGATATGGCAATTTATTAAACTTAAATGAGTCTTTTTTTCAATCAAGAGTTAGTTTGTCTACAATAACTGCTGGATACAAAATCAGTTTTGTCATATATCCATTTATGATTTGAAAGCAACTATTTTCTATTTTCTATTGATAAACCAAAGTAAAGAATCTAAACCCATTGTACAGATAACCACTAGATTTGAGATGATTGTAATAGTGAATTACTTTCGCAATGACACACACAACCAATATTTGCATTAAAACATAAGTGTTGCTGAAGTAGGAGTACAGTGCTATAAATCCCGAGTATCAGCTCTTGCATTAGATTGTGAACCTTGATGATTGCAAGGTGATGTGAAATTGGATTAACAGTTTTCTAAATTTGGGTTGGGATTTTTTAGTTCAGCCTTCTTGCTCAATTCCACCTTTTTCTGGATAGTGATTGCTAAAACTTTGAAGGATATATTATCCTGAAGTTCTAATGCTGTGTTCACATTTTTGCTACAAGCCTAATAACTGCATTGTCCATTCCAGCCACGCAGTATTCTGTATATATTAGAATTTGCTAAAATTCAAATCCTTCTACCCTGGAAAGATCATTAATTGAAATTGGATTTAAAAATTGCCTAGCACTTTAAGGGATGTCTTGGTTGCTAGTTTTAAAGTTTAAAATTTATTTATTATTGTCACACATAGACTTACATTATAATTGCAATGAAGTTACTGTGAAAATGCCCTTATTGCCACATTTCAGCACTTGTTTGGGTACGTTGAGGAGAATTTAGCACGGCCAATGCACCTAATTGCATGTCTTTCAGACTGTGGAAGGAAATCAGAGCACCCAGAGGAAGCCCATGCATACATGAGGAAAACATGCAAACTCTGCACAGACAGTGACCCAAGCCAGAATCGAACCTTGGTCCTTAGTGCTGTGAAGCAGCAGCGCCAACCACTGTGTTAGCGTGCCACCCACTGTGCTGTTGTGCTGTGAGGCATCAATGCTTCCCACTATGCTGCTATTGCACCCAGTTTGACATTGTGCTGTAACTATGCATTGTCAAACCCAAGTGATGTGAGACTACCACTCACGGGGATCTTGTGCTTCTTCCATCTTAGGCAGGTCACGTTCTGATCAGGATCGGAGGTTACAATATTACCTCTGTGAAGCAAAGATTAAAAATTGAGAAACTTATTTACACTAATATTAAATAAATTCAGTGTCAAAAATGTATGTCAAAATTAAAACGGTTTTCTCTTTTTTTAAAAAACGTTGAAAATGTGTGGAATTATTTTTGAATGTTTGTGATGAAAGATGCGCTACTTGCAATTCTATTTGAAGCTGGTAAGTAATTTAAGCAGACTGAAGATGAAGCTATACGCAGCTCTTGGCTCTGATGAAATAGTTAAGTTGCATCTAAAAACATGCTGTTTATTTTCTGGTTTTTCAGGTCTGGAGTTTGCTTACTCAGCTGCCCCCAAGTCTATGCAAAGTGCTATCATGGGCCTGTTCTTTTTCTTTACTGGAGTTGGTTCGTTTGTTGGTTCAGGACTTCTGGCCCTAGTATCTGTAGATTGGATTGGTTGGATGAATTGCAAGAGTGATTTTGGTGAGTATAAATAAATTAGAATTATGAAAAATCAATACCAATTAGAAAAAAGGTCATTTTCATGTTTGTTAAGTACTCCCTCAAGCACAATGAATTTCTTTTAATTCTTGATGCACATAGCATCCTTACTTAATATAGTTTCGCTACAAAAAAAATCAGCTGCAATGAAGTCAAAGTATTAGCATAATTTACCTTGCCTCTTTTGGATCTTAGAATTAGTGCCTATTTTTTTAAAAGGTTGAACTGTTTATTTCCTTAACATTGATTTAAGGGCTAACTAGCCCATTCATAGTGCTATTTGATTATTTTTTTAAAAATCTATATCTATTGCTTTAATCTATAAGCTCTGTGATTTGTATTAATATTTTGAAGAAGGGTTAGCAGTGTCGCTCAGTGCATTAAAGCTAGTAAACAGATCCCTGCAAATAGGATACGTATCTCTTCAAGAGCTGAACACACAAACTTGTTGTTAATATCAGTTAAGAGGGCAATAATAGCTTTGTAAAAAAAAAAATTGACGCTGTTCAGCAAAGCTAAATTCTTATAAAACAATCAATCTGAGTATATTAACCCTACAACTTTAAGCATCCGTTCATGTTATATACTGTATTAAAAGAGAGCATACAATTTGCATTACCATAAAGTTATATGGTAAGGATGATACTTATCTGCAAAATCCCCTTCTGATAGTAATTAGATGCCGGTGTAGCCTCTCAAATTGTAATACTACATGTTTTTATTTTTCTACTTTAAAAAAGTATTAAACTGTTTTGCAGAGGAATAGTAGAATTTTATCTTGTATGTTCTGTATACATGAGCTTTTTGCAAAGAAGGTATTTTCTGAATGTGCAAAATTAACGTTTATAGTAAGCTTTACTTAAATTGCAAATTGTACAATTCTTATTTGCTTATTTTTTGAAATCTAGAAACAGAATTCAGTCACTTCACTTTATTAGTCCCTCATTCACATCCATCCTTTTCGTTTAATCATATCTTGTTTTAGACATCACAACTGATCCTATATCTCTTTGCAGGGCAATACATTTTACATTCCCACAATCACTATGGATTTGTTTTTAATCAATTTTGCTCCACCTCTAATATTATGACTATTTTATTTTAATTGGTATTAGGAACTGAAAGAATAGCAGGTATCTGCATCAAGGTTTTAAGTTCTTGCACGAAATCTGGATACCTAATGGCTAATAGTAGTTTTTCCCCTCTCTCTCTGCTTTGCCTTGCCTTTCTTTTTGAATTCTTGAATTGAATTCCTCATGGCTCACTGCCAAAATAGTTCTGGAACATTGTCGATATCTATTAGAGTTATTGTTATTACGTAAAACTGCATTACTGTGAAGTTTTCAATAGTCACATCTAACCTGCTCCCACAGTCAGTCAGGAATCTTCAAGGCTGATCAACTGCAGCTTTATGGTTTTTGTCAGTGCATCCACCCATTATTGGTGAAGTCACTTTCACTGTATAAAACCAACAGCATTGCAAAGGGGGTTGGGGTGGAGAAAGGAAAGAAAGCATAAAACTTATTGTTCTATACTGAGGGGATTTCCTATTTTCACCATGGATGATTCACATTAGCACATCCTTACTGTTCAAACTCTATTAATGCCTCCTTTAGTATCAAATGGTAGAGTTTTCTAAATTAGTCATAAGCATTTGAGTTATTAGTGTACACTGGTTACCTAATTCAAAAATTGCTATACATGTAGTCTTGTCTACATTTCTAATGCAATAGAATTGCTGGATTGAATATTTAGTGGACAGTTTGCCACTGTTTTTCACTATGCACAATCAAAACACAAGTACTATCCTCTGCAGAGGAAGTCTTACTACTATCAGATGCCAGCAAATGATATCTAGGGAATCTGGCTGAGATACTCACTTAAAATTCAACTAGTATCACCAAAGTATTGTGACAAATTATCTGTCCTCCTGAAAAATAAATGAGACTGATCAGGATTGGGAATGATCTCTAACGTCGAGCTGAAATGTTTAATGTGCATCATTATGCCTTTTAGTTTGTAACGATCAGCACTTTCTAGTGACTTGGAAGTTGCATTATAGTTGTCTATCATTCATGTTATGAAAAGCTGTATAAATTTATGCTTTTCCATATCTTTCTCATTTGTTTGAACCTCTAGGATAATTGACAATAAGGTCACTGCATACAAATTTGTTTGGTACAGTGGAGTTGGGCACCTTCAGCAGTGTTTGAAAATTCTGTATTGGCTGTGAAATGGTGAAGCATGTTTTTTAAAATGCATTATAAATAGGCAAATCATTACTTTCTACTTATAAATGCAATGAAGTGATTCAGAATAGGTTAATTATTGTTTAGTTTCTAATCATTCACAAATCCTTTTCATTCACTTCTTGCAAGATGGGCAGCACAGTGGTTAGTGCTGCTGCCTCATGACGCCAGAAACCCGGCTTCGATTCCAACCTTCGGACATTTTGTGGCACTTGCATATCTTCCCATGTCTGTGTGGGTATCCTCAGGGTGCTTAGGTTTCCTCCCAAAGACGTGCTTGTTGGGTGCATTGGCCATGCTAAATTCTCCCTCACTGTACCCAAATAGGCGCCGCAGTATGGTGACTTAAGGGATTTTCACAGTAACTTCATTGCAGTGTTACCAGTAAGCCTATTTGTAACACTAATAAATAAACTTAAACTTAAGATTCAGAGACTTTTTAAAGTTGATAAATCAATCCTGATTGTTCTAACAGCCATGAAATGGACTGATGATTGTTTTCTGGTAAGTTTGGACATTCTGTTAGCCAACAGGCCAAATGATTTTAGAACAAAAAACAAAGAACAAAACAGCACGGGAAACAGGCCCTTCGGCCCTATGAGCCCGCGCCGCCACCCCGATGTTCCCACCTCTACCCATGATCCCTGTCTACGTTTATAGATCTATGGATTAAAAACCAAATTTGAGACAAATTAGGGAGAATTTGTTTTGCCAATTAGCCTAAGAGCACATTTTTGGGATGTGGGAGGAAACCGGAGCACCCAGAGAAAACCCGCGCAAGCACAGGGAGAATGTGCAAACTCCCACAGACACAGGCCCAAATCCATGTATCTGCACAGCACAGCGATAGTCACTTTGCTGTCATGTTGCCCATCAAATGGTCCAGGTCAAGCGTACACTAACGACGTGAAGCACTAGGATACTCTCAAAAAAAAATCCAAGAGCAGCCCTATCACGACCCATTGCGTGTATGCCCGTTGTTAGACAACAAGGTGGACCAAAGCACCTGTAGGATTAAAAACAAAGTACATTAATATCATCATCTATTTACACACTTGCCAGGGACTCCCAAGGCTCATGATCCCTATTTTAAATCAGTTTTCTATACCCCTTCATTCCCATTCTGTTCATGTGCCCATCTAAGTATTTCTTAAATAACTCCAGAGTGCCTGCCTCCACCACTTTGCTTGGCAGCGCATTCCATACCCCCACCACCCTCTGAGTGAAAAAACTCCCTCTAGCATCCAAATTATACCTTACCCCCCCTCACCCTAAGCCAGTGACTCTTCATATAATAGAGAAAGAGCAAAGAAAATATAGTAGGGATGCATGTGAAGAAGTCATTTTATTCTCACTTTGTATTGAAGACTAAATGTATGAGTTAAATATACTTGTTACTAATATAGACCATTTAAAGTAAAGTACAACGATCCCAAAGGACCATGATTTAACGCAAATTTAAACTTTGCACAACTGCAGAGTAAACAGATTACCCTCAGTATTTCAATCTAAGAGACTAGTTATCTCCCATCTTTATGTATTTCTATTTTCTCATTTGGATTGAGGAAACATTAAGGTTATCCTTATGTTCTTCAGGTTACTTTGAAATAATATTTCACATTCTGAGGTAAGAATAATGAAGAATAGCATGAGATAAACTAGTAGGATGCTGAATTATGCTTTCACTAGACTTTTTACCAAACCCAATGTATAGACCCAACATTATGGTAAAATAAACCTTTTGTAAGATGCCTTATATGCCTATAAGATATCTCAAAATATTTCCCAGCCACTGAACTACCTGTGAAGTGCAGTGGCAGTTTGCACAGAAACCAAGTTCCAATCTTTTTTGTCCAGCAGAGTAGAGAAACAGGTGATCAGTTAATCAATTTGAGAACCTGGTTGAAGGATAACTTCAGTGAGAATTCGTCTTTGATATAGTGCTTTCCAATATTTTACATGCACTTGAGTGGGCAGACAAATCTCTGTCAAGACTGCATTGGAGTTTAACTGAGTTGTTTGGAACAGGCTTGAACTCATGAGCTTCTGCCGCCGAGGTGAATGTCCTACCAGCTAGTCAAGACCAGAAAAAGTCACAGCTAATAAAGCTGCAGGCATCAGCAAACTCAGCAGTAAAACAAAAGTACTGGACCAAAAACATAACAAGTGTGATATACCCAGCAAGTCAAATGCATCCATGGAGAGCAAAACAGAGTTAACTTTTCCAGTCAATGATCTTTGCTAAAGCATTGGATTCAATAGTAGATGGACATAATCCAAATCTAAAAAGATTGTATTAAAAGGATTAAGCCCCATGTTTTATTCATTCGTGGGATGTGGGCATCACTGGCTGGGCCAGCATTTATTGCCCATTCTGGGGGCATTTAAGAGTCAACCACATTGCTGTGGGTCAAAAGCCATATGTAGGCCAGACCGAGGAGGGACAGCAGATTTCCTTCCCTAAAGAACATTACTGAACCAAAATGTGTTTTTACAATAATTGACAATGATTTCATGGTCATCGTTAGACTTTTAATTCTAGTTTTTTGTTATTGAATTCAAATTTTACCATTTGCCATGGTGGGATTTGAACTCAGGTCTCTGGATTACTACAATCCACTACATCACTGCCTTCCCAAGTACTGTGTACGTTTTATAGTCACTGAATCAAAGCAATATTGTCTTGAGAGAATACTGTCTCTGATGTTGACCTCTCCTTTTGCAGTGTCATCTTTGGAGCTTTTAATCCCACATGGAGCTTTCTCATCCATCTCCAGCCTTGCATCCCTTAACCACTACCGAAATATTATTATCTTTGTCAGGGTGAAATCAACACCTGTACCTTTCTCATCTATGAAATTAGTTTTTCTAATCATCGTGTCTGGACTTGTGCAAAATTAAATTCGACCAAAACTTCCCTCCCAACCAATCATTCCTTCTTCCTATCACTTAGACTAAAAGATCAGACAGCTGCAGTGTAATTTAGGGAGTGAAAATATTCAGGAGCTTATGCATAAGGAATGATAGAACGCTTGAGGGTGTCTGCCAGTATTTGAAAATATTGGAAAACAAAAACAATTGCAACAACAAAAGCTAGATCTAGATAAAAGCCACAATGGAATTAAAAAAGTGAAAATAACTTGTTATTACATTTCAATACAATATTTGTCTGACTGTAGTTACTTTAGAACAGAATAAGCAGTCTATTTTTAATTCCCAAACCAAGAAGAATTCAAGACTATAAGCATTTCTGTTTTGTGCATCAGTAATACTGTTTGGTAACAAGAGAAGTTTATTGCAGTATTTTGCTTGTAGGCAAATGCTTTCATTACTTATAATTTTTGCAATTGAATCATTCCAACAACGAGCTTGATTTGGCAGCTTATAATTTTTTTAATAAGCCAAGCAAAATGTTTTGTTCCTGTTTTCAAAGCTGTTAATGTTTGTCATTAGTGATTTATATTGATGGGTTATTCATGCAATAATTGATTTGCGAATGGAAAAGTACTGTACCAGTGATGAATTTTATTTTAATGCTGTGTAGCAGTATATATTTTCCAGCTTGGTGAATAGGATTCAAGTTAATTGGCAACAAAAGAAAAGAGACGACAAGAAAAAATATTTTTGTACAGCGGTGATCTGAAGTGCATTGCCTTGAAGAATATGGATGCAGATTCAATAATAAATTTCAAAACACAAATGGATAAGCACTTGAAAGGGAAAATTTGCAGAGTTGAGATGAAAGAACAGAGGAGTGGCACTAATTGGATAGCTTTTCAAAACAGAATGAGCCAAATCGCTGTCTATTGGCCTCGTATCACATTATTCTATGAAGGAAAGTAATGGATGTTCTGACATATTCAGAGCATTTCTCTTATTTTATAACTGAGAGGTTACGCTAACATCATCAGCATAACATGTCTACCGCGCACCTAAAACATACTACTAGCCATTTATACTTCAAGTAAAACGAAACTAATTATTTCTGTTTCGAGTTTTCCCCTTTCAATTTGGAGATCATACTTTACTACAAAAATGTAATTTCAGGTTTCACATTACATGAAAGGTAAACATATTCTATCGCTGATTTTCGCATATTAACTCATCCATTATTTACTCCTTGGATATATACACGCTGCAGAGCTCTTTGGGGAGTCAGTATGTGAACAAGTTCTCAGCCCTGTGACCCAAAAAAATATGCCTGAGCCCTTTGAAACACTTCAATTTTTACTGACAAAGCCTGAAATACTATGTCAGCTATGTCGCATGTTAATTTGTGCTGTTAAACGACAAAATCCACCACCCAGTACTGCTTCAATGTTTCCATAAATTCCAAAGGCTAATAGAATACAGAAAAGAAATCACAGGTTTTGCACGCATTGTAGCTTTAACTATACCAGGTCATGTATGCACTTTTAGATAACAAGCATTTTCTCTACAGGATTGGATTATCTTAACAAAGAGTAAACTGAAACATTTGAAATAATTGCCCTCTTTGTTTAATGCATGATGTCAGCGGTCAAAGTATTCTATTCAATAAAATAGCAGTGCAGGTTAATTTGATTCTATTTGTCCATTTGTACATGTCAAGATGTTGCTTAATTTCCAAGTACAGTAATGACCTCAAATAACTGAGCAAAATACTACTGGAAATCTGAAGTATAATCAGAAAATAATGGAAATATTCACCAGGTCAGGCAGCATCAGTGGAGACCAGAGTTAGCATTTCAGATTGATCATACTGTGAAAAGATAAAAATGTGCCGCAAGTCCTCGCTTCACGTTACCCAGATTTAAGTCATTTTGATTTGAGGTTGGTCAGTTAATGTATCAGGCATTCACTCTTAAAGCTGAGAGTTTTGTTTAAGTGTAATTTTGTTGCATGATCTGATTTACCACTTTGGTGTGGCCTCCTAATCTCCTACAAACCTGTTACTCAAAGCTGCTCTCACTTCATATGTTATTTCCTGCCTCGTTCACAGTGAGGGTAGCAGTGAATGGGAGGGTGAGCGGCCACCTGAGGAATTGGGGTCAGGTATGCAAACTGAATGCTGATGTTCCACAAAATAATTAGTCAACCTATGTTTGATCTCCCCAGAGTAGAACCGACTGAATTGTGAGCAGAGAATACAAGATTCTAAATTGAAAGAAGCACATAATGCTTCTAATCACTGTAATGCTGAGAAGCAGTTTTTGAGGCCTTAGATAGTGAGGAGAAAGAGAGTAAAGGACAAGTATTACATCTCCTGCCCTTAGATGGAAAGGGAACTATAGAATCCCTCCAGTGCAGAAGAAGGGCATTCTTCAAATCTGCATTGATTTTCAAAGAGCAAAATCCACACCAACCCTTCCCACCCTATCCCCGTGATCCTGCGTATATACCATGGCTAATCCACTTCATCTGTACATCTTTGGGAAGTATTAGGGATGACTGCAGAATGGACCACGGTGTCACAGAGGCAAGGGCCCCTTCTATATGCTGATAGGGAAGGAGAAGGAAAGATCTGCCGAGTGACAGCATCACACTGGAGACGATGGAAAACGATGTAGGATGATCTTATGGATTTTGAAGGCTGGTGGGGTGGAAGATGAAGGCAATAGGAACCCTGTTATAATTCTGCAAGAGAGGGGTGGAGTAAGAAAGTGCAAGAAACAGGATGGAAGCTGTCAACGACCATGTCAGTCACGGTGGGGATTGTAAAGAAAGATCTATCCCAAGCACTGGAACAAATGCAGTACTGGGGGAATGGAATAGAGCCCTTGCAGGAATAAGGGTATCAGGAAGTGTAGTTGAGACAGCTGAGAGAGTCATTGGGCTTATAGTGAATATTGTTTGACTGCTTGTTTCCAGAAATAAAGAAATAGAAGGATTCCCTGAAATAAACCATGTAAAGGTGAGGAAAGGGTAGAAATTGAAAGCAACATTTATTAAATCTTTCAGTTCAGGGTGTGAGCAGGAAATGACAGCGAGATGGTCATTGGTACGCCTGAAAACAAGTCGTCTGGGTAGAACTGCAACAAGGAATGTTCCCACAAAAAGGCAGGCATAGCTAGTGCCCATGCAGCCAAACATAGTAATACCTTTATTTGGGGCAAGTGAGTGGAATTAACTAAGTTGTCCAGTGTTATAACAAGTTCAGCCAGATAATGGGTAGAAACTGGTTGGTGAATGGCAGTGTAAAATAGTTGGACATCCATGGGTGAAGGTGAGATGGTTAAGGCCAGGAAACTGTTAGTGACAGATGACATCAAAGACTCAAGGATGCCTATTGAAAAAGACTGGATAGGGAGAGAAAAAATAGAATTGAGATGAGAAGGGCAATTCAGTAGGGCAGGAACAATCTGAAACAGGGCAATCCTGTTTGTAAATCCTGGGAAAGAGGTGGGAGAGATGGCAAAAAAAAGTGAAGGTTGCATTCAGGAGAAAGTGAGCTTCAATCAGTATAATCAATGCTGATTCTTGTCAAAGAACTCCTCTGATCCTTAATTTTGCGATATGCGGAGACTTACTTTTTTGATTATAATTAATTTTGGAGATTAAAAAAAACCTTTAAAAACTTTTTACTGCTTATTTTCTCTGGGAAATAAAGATGATGTTAACAACCTATATTCTGCCTTCTGTACATAATTTAAAGTTAATTTACATTTGCCATTTTGTATTTCCTGACTTAAGACTGGATGGAATGGTGGCACAGTGGTTAGCACTGTTGCCTCACAGAGCCAGGGACCCAGGTTCAATTCCGGCCTTGGGTCACTGTCAATGTGGAGTTTCACATTCTTCCTATGTCCACGTGGGGTTTCCTCCCAAACAAGTTTGGTCAATTGGCCATGATAAATTACCAGTTAGTGTCAGGGGTATAAGCAGGGTAAATATGTAGGGTTACAGGAATAGGGCCTGGGTCAGATCATTGTTGGTGCAGACTCAATGAGCCGAATGGCCACCTCCTGCATTGTAGGGAATCTATGATTTTATCTCAGTGAAGCTTACTATTTTTTAGCCTACTCACAGATAATCTGTAGGGGGTGATCATCTAAATTAGATACTGATTAGAGCATGTCTGTTCAAACGTTGTGGCAGCTGTCACCAATGTGAATGATGAGACTCATTCCTTTGCTACTGACCGCAGTTCATGGACTGTTTAGTCATTCTCACAGTTTAACTTATTGTATAATAAGTGCAATAGTATGAAACATTTTGTATTATAACCTTCGTTTATAACCTAGCCAAGAATATTGAGTTTTAAATAAACTAGTGCTTCTCATAATCACACATGATTTAACTTGCATGTCTAGTGCTGAACATGAAAAATCAAAACATCTAAAACTTCTGCATTTTGAGCAGTGTTTTACTGGTGAATAGAACTTTCAGCCATTGCTAGACTTGGGTTGATGTAATTTGGGTAATTGGTTTTGACAAAAGCCACATGTCTGTACGTGTCCAGAGGGATCCATGTAATTGCACTTATTGTTAGATGTGCCTGGCCTCAGATTTATCTCTGCTGCTTTCCTTCTAAATTTATTGCCTGATGTGGGGGAAAAAAATCAGCCTCATGTTGTTCCAATTTGCAGATGAATGCCATTATACCCTCAGGCAAGTAGATGCCTATTGCTATTTTATGTCTGCGAAGGGGAATCTGAAAATTTATATTACAGAAACGGATCAGTGTGCAGTTTTCTGATTTCCATTATAAACCAATCGCAGCTGATGCCATATTCCCAAAGTGGTGATAATTTTGCATTCACTGCTTTTGTGCAATAGCTTTCTTCTATATTCTTTGAACCTTTCCATTGTATAGGCCTTTCTGAATGGCAGATGATACTTCATTATAGCAGCAAATACTAAATTAAGTAATGCCCTTCCTAACTTGCCTGTCCACTTTGTATTAGCGAGATTGTTTAATGCCTTCCTTATTCATGAAATAAGAGGTTGCAGCTGATCATTAATGTTACATCTTAGTAACCTAAAAGGACGTCGGAATAAGTTGTGTTCATTTGCTAATCTGTATTTCAGTCTGTGCCCTCACTAAGTTAATTGAACAACAACCAGCGAGGCAGCTCTGGCACTAAAAATGCTGTGATTTGAAATCCCCTAAAATGAAGTGAGCACAAGGGAAGCAACTGATTAAAACTTAAAGTTTATTTCTGATAAGACAGTTAATGTAATAGAGGCTTGGCAAGGCATCTCAGTCTTGTGATGTGCACATCCTGCTCAATTTGGGAGCTACAGGAATTTTCTCATGACTTTAATAACCACAGATACAGGAAGCGTTGTTAACCATAGCAGCTCGAGCTCCAAGTTTTAGAACTTGAGCTGCATGTGGTGTCACTGGAGTGCATTTTGGAAGCTGTATGTTGCATGGATAGCATGTTTTTAGATCGGCTCGCCCATCTGTTTACAGATTTGCAAGCAGATATAGACTGGATGAATGCCAGGCAGTCAAGGATAACTAAGCAAATATTGCAGGAGTTCCTTGAGTGCATCTTTCTGTCTAATGTTATTCAATTCTGAAAGTGGTGATTCCTTTTGGAAGTGCAATCAAAGTCAAGTTCATGGAACCACAGCTGGTTCAGCTGTACAGGAGCTTTTAAGCTGCTACGGCTGCAGGAGGAAGGAAGGGGAAGCAATAGTGATTCGAGATTCTCAGGGAGACGGATGTAAATCTGGAATGTTATGTTGCCTTACTAGTGGCAGGAAGGATGCCACTGAACAGCTGCAGAATATTGAGGATGGAGGGTAAGCAGCCAGCTGTCTTGGTCCTCATCGATACCAATGACAGACATTAAAAGAGGAATAAGGTCCACAAAGACATATTTTTGGGAACTAGTAAAAAATCTAGAAGGAGGATCTCAAAAGGTTAGTAACCTCCTGATTACTGTCAGTACTAGTGCTTACAGAGATTGGAGGATAGAACAATTGAAATTTTCCTCTTAATCCACCACCACTGCCGCTGCTCCCCCAAACAGCCATCACTGGCATCAGACCCATTCCTCCCTTACGTTTGTTCCTCTCCTCTGGCGACTATACTGATCTTTGTGCTCCTGGAGGGATCCCCACAACAGATTCATGCCTAGGTGAATCTGTTGTAGTGAGGGTGGAATGATCTGGCGAGGGGGTGTGGTGGTTGGTGGGGGGGGGAGGTGGGATGTGGTGGGGTTGATATAAGTAGATCTAAATGCATTAAAATCAGGTTCCTGTCCATGATGGATGTGAACTGATTACGGCGAAAGTTGGAATTCGCAATCTCGTGGCAAGATTTGCAATTTCTGTTTTTTGCAGGATCTTGAGTCCCTGCCACTGATCCTACAGATGGAAAGTGTAGATTCAGGATTGCCCCCAAAATCTGTTAGCCAAGTGAGTCTTCTCTGGCTGGAAATCTTCATCCTTGTTCATTGCTTAGATTGAAAGGTCCTTGTGACTCAAAACATCCACCAGTAGCCATTTTGCTCTTGGTATCTTACCATAGGGATGCTGCAGCTAATTTTTAAAAGCTTATTTGCCTAAAACCATAAAAATGGATTTAAGAAATCTCTTCAATCATGACAAAACTCTACTATGAGTACAACTGCAAATTATATTGTCAGACAAAAGAAAATCACAGGGGCAGTTTAAATTTTGCATATCATTGACATCAACTTCTTTTGCAAATAAAAAGCATCAATTTGGGAGTACCACCCTTCCACCACTGCTGACCAACCACGCCTCGGTCATTGCACTCCCCTTTTATCACAGCCTTTAATCGTGTATTTTAAAAAAAACAAAGTCCTCAAAGCTGTTTCCTTTTATTCTCCCTGCTTTTATGCCAAGCAAAGAACTTTCCAGGTTATTTTATACTAATTGCGTCTTTAAAATACCATGTTGAAAGTGATTGGTATTCTAAATTTCCTGCCTATGTCCTTTTCCCATGCTAATCTCTGAAAGAAAGGTGGATGTGTTCCAAAGTGCTTTGCCTCAAGTGTTGTACATCAAAAACATACAGATGGCTGGATTTAATTGTACCATGTTTCACAGTACTAAATGATTACAGTTGATTCAAAAAAAGAGGAATAAAGCAATACCAATCTTAAATCTCTCAATGTTGATGAAAAACTACTGTAGCATAAAGTAACATTTTGCAGTTGTATTTATAACAGCAAATTTGAATTATCAAATTTTCTACTTGATAAATCATTATGAGCTTCCTGTTGTAGATGCCGTGTATAGTTTGAGTCATTATACAACTAGTTTTGTTATAGTGCAACTGAATCTTCCCCAAGTTTTTAATATTATGGAAGACACTATGTTGATACGAATATTTATTTTGCTTACAATGGTGTATTTTAATATAAATGCATTTGCAATCACAATTAAAAAACACTGTGTGTAGGCATCTCAATTCCTAGATGTTGCGCTGGAAGGAAAGTGGGGAAAAAATGATTAGATAAATCACCCAATGACAAATCCACCAGCAGCTGCTTATGAGCTACAGACACTTTGAAGAAAGACGGCGGGGAGCAAAACATCTGTCTTTCTGTTTGGGGAAAGAACTATGGGTGGCAGGGTGATCTGAAAACAGCAAAAGCTGAAAGGGAGGGAATAATTTTAAATTGCTGTTACAAACATAGCCTCCCTAAAATGCATTCAGCCCATCAAGCTTGCACTGAAAAAATCCCACTCAGGCCTAACCCCATATTATTTATCTTGTCAATCCTCCTGACACTAAGGGACAATTTAATATGGCCATTGCATCAAACCTGCACATCTTTGGGCTGCAGGCAGAAACTGGAGCACATGGCGGAAACCCACAGGAGAAATGTGCAAACTCCACATAGTCACCAAAGGCCAGCATTGAACCTGAATCCCTCGTGCTTCAAGACAGCAGTGTTAACCACTATGCCACTGTACTGATGAAACTGTTAATTAAATGTTTGCTGAACATCTACAGATTATTTTTATTTGTATTTTGGAAAATTAAAGAAGCATTTTAAATACTTAAATTTCAGTGTTATGTAAAGATGATTTCAGGAGACATTAATCTTCTTAAACAATGACTAGGATCCCTTGCGCAAATCCATAATTCTACACTGGTAACAAGAATGGATATAGCAGGTACTTTCCAATGAGAAAGAAGCACAAAGTAGTTTATTTTTTTTACTTTGAATTACCCTGCAATATTGATGTTGGAATTCCTAAGCATTTTTAGTGCAAGTAATTAAAGGTGCAGTGAGTATTATCCGAGAAAGATCTTTCTCGGAGATTTGAATAATTTTTAATTGTAAAGAAATATCTGTCTTGACTTTCAAATTATTAATAACTAATTTTTTTACCAAAAAGGAAAGAAATTTGAGTTCAGCATTTGTCATCTTTGTGAAACTGTTCAGCTTGTGTCATGAAACAGTTGACCCACTGATTGCCTGGTCATTATCACATTGTGGTTCATTGGAGTCCGCTGTGTGCAGAGTGGCTGTCATGTAGTCTTGTATCTTATCAGAGTCACCACATTATTTTTGTACTTCATTGGCTGTCAAGTGATTATGATACCCTGAGCCATGAACTATTGCAAATTTCAGTATGTAAGGTTAAAGTAAAATTGATTTTTTAGTCACAAGTAAGCCTTGCATTAACACTGCCATGAACTTACTGTGAAATTCCCCTAGTTGCCACAGTCCGGTGCCTTTTTGGTTCAATGCATCTAATCAGCACATCTTTCAGACTGGTGGAATAAACTGGAAGAACACCTGGAAGCCCACGCAGACACAGGGAGAACATGCAAACTCCATGCAGACAGTGACCCAAACCAGGAATCAAATCCAGGCCTCTGGCAATGTTTGCCACTATGTCACCCTATCTAGTCTATTTACAGAGTATAGGAATTATCAGAATCATCCAGTTGGTGTTCTTAGTGTGGCTGATTTCCCATGTTCAGTTTAATGGTGATAAGTTTACATGTAATCAAAATTTTAAAAAGATGAATTATTTCTGACTTTTGTTCCCTCCCCAGGTAATATCAACCAATGTCATATGGACTACTATTTTTTTCTGCTAGCGGCCATTCAGTGTGTGACGCTAATTATTTTTATTGTGGTATCTGTGACATTTGATCGCCACAAAACCAAATCTGGCATGCTATTCATCAATGGGAGAAGGCAAAATGAAGAACTGAAGCACAGTCGGACAAGGAAATAATATTGGGAGCCACTGCTTGTGAAATATGCAATTAGGGAAATACTTCTTTGGCTTAGTATTATTCCTGTGGACCTCCTGTGGACTAAAGCTTCAAGGCTAAGGGATGTTTTACCTGAATGATTGTTACGCTTCAACATGTGGGACACTACAGATAATTTTCAGTTTACTGGCAGGTAATGCAAACTGTTCAAGTATTTTTTTTTGGCAAAACAAGATTCCTTTTACTTCTACTTCAGCTTTTCATTGCCACTGAAAGAAATTCATCTGACATTATGATGTTGTGTGAAGTTCTGGTATTAATTAAAAGGTATGTTTGTTTTAAATTCGTTGGGCCAACAGTAATTTTTAGTGTAAGTGGATTTTAAGTGTGTTTTATTGTGCTAGGTAACCTTTTTAATGTGTTACTTATGTTAGCTCGGTGTTAACAAAGTGCAATAGTTTATTAATTTTATCTTGATAAATATAAATGGCAGTGATGCCCCTTTTAAGCCCATCTGTACAGCAGCCAAAAATATAATTGCACTCCAGGCAATTCTGTAAATCATGTTTGCAACTAAAAGACTGAGGGAAATGCGTCTCTCCAATAACCAGCTGACTGATAAATAAATGGACAATTCGATTACATGTTACAAAAATTGAAAGCTTTATAATAAATGCTAGCTGATCGTAATTTGCCCCAAGCTGTATAATAGACTTGCACATTGTGGCCGGACTACAGTCTAACTGCTGTTGTTATGACTAATTTGAAATCTCTACAATTGTCTCTTACTGACAAAAGCAATTGAACAGACCTGGCCATTTGGTGACAGTATTTTTTTTCTTTCCAACATTGTTGAATTGAAAATCAGAGCTACAAAAATAGGAAGAAACATGTCATGGAGAGCTGGGCATTTCAGAGGATTGTTTTGAGTACACTGTAAAATTGTTATACAATGCCAAATAAATCTCATTTATTTTAAAGACTGCTTCTTTGGTGATGTTGCAGATATAAATGAAAAAAATGTTGCCAATCTCACATTGGTTGTTTTTCTATATGGTGTTATTATCAATTCTATTTAAAGTGAATTTGTGTTGCAGATTTTCGAATAGTTAAATCTGACCATCTGGATTCCAGTTTTATGTGGAATTGCATGTTTACTGGAAGTGTTGGAGTAAATGGAGAAAACCACAGGAACTGGGATTTGGTTTCTTATAAACCAACCTAAAACATCATCGAATCATAGAATCCCACAGTGCAGAAGAAGGCCATTTGGCCCATCGACTCTATACTGATCACAATCCCATCCAGGCCCTATTCCCATAACCCAATGGATTTACCCTCATTCGTCCCCCTAATATGAAGGGACAATTTTAACGTGGCCAATCCACCTAGCCCACACATCTTTAGACTGTGGGAGGAAACCAGACTACCTGGAGGAAATCCATGCAGACACAGGGAGAACGTGCAAACTCCACTCAGACCATGCTCTATATCCAGCTCAATAAATAGTTACTTGGATGGATAACCCAAGATTATAGTGATTGGTGATTTGCGACTGGTGCAGTCTGATAATTTAGGTTTGAGTCTAGACCAGTCAGAATTTGGGCTTTGATTTCCGCAAATCTGTGGGAACCAGATTGCCAGCAATTCTAAAGAGTTTAAAGTTTACTTATTAGTGTCACAAGTAGGCTTACATTAACACTGCAACTAAATTACTGTGAAAATCCCCTAGTGCCACATTCTGATGCCTGTTCAGTTACACTGAGGGAGAATTTAACATGGCTAATGCACCTAACCAGCACATCTTTCAGAGTGTGGGAGAAAATCTGAGCACCTGGAGGAAACCCACACAGACCCAGGGAGAACTTGCAGACTCCGCACAGACGGTGACCCAAGTTGAGAATAGAACCCGGGTCCCTGGCATTGTGAGGCAGCAGTGTGCCACTGGGCATGTGCCAATGGGTAATTTTAAAATGTCACCACTATTGTTTTATCGGCAAACATAGCACCCAATTTGTGCATAGGCAGGTCACATACGCAGCAATGATTAATCAATCTGTTTTATCATGTCAACTGGCACATTGTTGGAGAACTTCTTCCTCTTTGGAAAGAAAAGTGCCATGACATTTTATCAGCTGACAAGGCAGACCAGACCGAGGTTTAACATCTCACCCAAAAGATGGCACCTCCAGCTATGTAGCGCACTCCCGTTTTGCATTCACATATCACCTTTGAGATTTTATATACCCAAATCCCTCAACTCAATGACTTAAAAGTGCTGCTCATGAAGTCAGTTCATCAGTGTGTGGTGACAACGTCGTCTTAAACCAAAAGAAATACAAGAAATCTTATTTTGCAGTGGAGAGAGAAACTTAATAACCTCTGGCCAGTGTTCCTCCAAAGTTATGTGTGTATATGGATGTGCAGAAACCTAGAATTTACCACTTGGGTCATTCGAACATTGTCCTGTTCAATAAGACATAGGGGCCAAAATAGGCCATTCAGTCCATCGAGTCTGCTCTGCCATTTAATCATGGCTGATATTTTTCTCATCCCCATTCTCCTGCCATTTCCATATAATCCCTTATGTAATGCAATAAATAGGTTGGAGTCAGCAAAATAGTTTTGAGGAAGCATTGCCTGTACCATATTCAAATAATGCAGAATAATCAAAAAAACTGTGTACTTAGATGTTAATATTTGTGTATGCATGTGTTAGAATAGGTGGACGGATCTTTAGAAGTAAATTACTGTTGGATGCTATTGTGAGAAAATGGTATAAAGCATTTGCTAGTAGCTGTGCTAAATATGCTCGTATTGTTGGCTTGCCCTATTGTAGAATACAGTATTCCATATCAAAATCATTAGGCTAGTTTTTCAGTGTCCTTAAATTTCTTGAAACTGGGAGAATCTCTTTTGCATTATCACGTTTTTTACTCAAATGAGTAAGCTAAAAATGTTGCACTGAACTCAATGTGTTTGCAGCACTCAGGAGTACATGTTGCCATTCTCAGTAATTTTAATTTTCATTTGCAATGACTTGGCTTCATCCCAGGCATTTTGCAATTATGGCTGTTTATAAAGATTAATCTTGCACTTTTTATCAGATACAGCAAGCCATTCACAGTTGATGGACTGAATCAACTGCTTTCTACCAAGCATTCGTGAGTCCTTATCTCATCGAAGTCACGTGCGTTTGAGACACTTGGATCAGTCATTCATTCCCTGTGACTGCACCATGACTAATTACAGCCTCCCCTAATGTGCCTGCCTTTAAAGTGAATGAGCAGTTACTGCACCAGAAAATAAGATGTCCTTTCTTGTGGTAACATGTTGCCCTTTCCTGTTTATGAACTGTTTGAAGAAAGATAGTGACAGAAAGGGCTTTTGCTTACGCCAGAGCTATGAAAGTTGAAAGCAAAAGCAGCCACAATACAAATCACAAAAATTAACGAGATTGCATTGCTGTGCAGCAGAGAAGAAAAGCCAGTTTCTCCTTGACATTTTTCACGCAACCCAAACAAAGCATCCTAGTAAGTTAATAAATGTTGCTCTTCAGGTTTGTTGGAATTGAAAGGATGAAGGTAAGGCTTCATATTTGTTTTTGTGGGAAGTATAAGCAGTGGCAAAGGCCAACTGTCGCTAGCAATAACCACAAACTGATTTGATTTATTATTGTCACATGTATTAGTACACAGAGTACAGACAAAACATACCGTTTATAGAGAAAGAAACAAGAGTGCAGTATGTAGTTTTACAGCCACAGCTAGGGTGTAGAGAAAGATCAACTTATTGCAAGGTACACCCATTCAAAAGTCTGACGGCAGCAGAGGAGAAGCTGTTTTTAAGTTGGTTGGTACACGATCTCAGACTTTTGTATCTTTTTCCCGAAGGAAGAAGGTGAAAGAGAAAATGTCTGGGGTGCATTAGCAGTTATGCTGGATGCTTTGCGAAGGCAGTGGAAAGTGTAGACAGAGTCAATGGGTAGGAGACTGGTTTGCATGATGGGTTGAGCTACATTCACAACCTTTTGTATTTTCTTGCAGTCATGGGCAGAGCAGGAGCCGTACCAAGCTGTGATACAATCAAAAAGAATGCTTTCTATGGTGCATCTGTAAAAGTTGGTGACAGTCATAGCTGATATGCCAAATTTCCTTTGTCCTCTGAGAGAGTAGAGATGTCGGCATGGAGGGATTCAGGACAGAACTGTGTACTTTGTATATCTTGAAACAGTCTGATAAGTCAGTATTCATTCAAATAAAAACTTAGAAAATTGAAAATTATCCATGTTTACTCATGGAAACCTTACTGAGAATTTAAAACTAAATATACAGTCAAGGAGTCTAAGATTTCTTTTCTTTGTGCAACAGGGTCTTGTTTATTTAATTTCTGTAAGTGAAAAATGTTTCTTTAGCTAGCATAGTTTACATAATATCCTTGTCATTTTTTAAGTAAATGTGACATTAATATCCTTGTGAATCCCAAACAATTCACCTTGGATAGCATACATTTGGTGTGTCACTTTTATGTCTGGAATATAATTTTGAATTTAAGACAAAAAATTTCCTCTTGGTGGACTGTCAAGATTTCAGTGCAGAATTAATCATTTTTAATCCAGGTACCAATGAGTGGAGGTCTACTGTATAAAATGATTTACAGTTAGCACAAATTGGCAATCTCAATTAAGGGTTAAGGTCTATTATTGATCCAGAAAAGAGGGAGCATTACATCTATCCTGCGTTAGCTAACTTGGGAATGCTTGTTACTGACAACATATACCCAAGAGTGATCACGTATTCCCAATGTATTTCTAACATTGATGCTGTTTGAGATTGTAAATGGAAAAAAAATCCTCAGTAAATATTTTAAAATTTATTCATTAGTATCACAAATAAGGTTTACATCAACACTGCAATGAAGTTACTGTGAAAATCCACTAGTTGCCGTACTCCAGCGTATGTTCTGGTACACTGAGTGAGAATTTAGCATGGCCAATGCACCTAACCAGAATATCTTTTGGGAGGAAACTGGAGCACCCAGAGAAAATCCACACAGAACGTGCAGACTCTGCACAGAAGGTAATCCGAGCCGAGAACAGAACCCGGATCCCTGGTGCTGTGGTGCAGCAGCATTTACCACTGTGTCACTCTGCCACCCAATGGGATACCTATGGAGACTCCACTGTAATTAAGCGCTCGTTCTGAACATGATTGCCCTTTAACAAATTCAGGGCAATTTTATCAGAATCGTGCATTAAATACATGTCATTTTTGGAAACAGATTTTGAAAAACATTTTCACGAAAATAAGAGCTGTTTAGACATTCAAGTCATATTTTAACATGTACTTGGGAGATTCAATGGACAGTATCAGTACTTCAGCTGCATTGTGTCCTGAAACCATTTTTTAAGACTCACTATCATTCATACATCCATCTAATGAAGAAATTTATTGTTCTGAAATACTAGTACCTGTAAATTTTTTTTTGGGTAGACCCAAGCAACTCTCAGCATCATTTTTATACTGTACTTCGGGAGCACAACATGGGAAACACAGTCTTCGGGTAAGGAAAACAATTTTAATTACTGCTTTCCAATGTTCTAGCACTGTCTAATGCTTCAATGCTTACATTTATATCTGTGATGTTTTCTAGTTCACATGCTGGTGTTTCAGTATTCTAACTTCATTTTGTAATCCAGAAATGACTCCTGCTAAGCATCACGGACTGGAGTAGTTACAGTGTATTCGTGTGTATCCTGTGGATTGAAAAGGTGTTTTTATTGTCCTTTTCAAATTGCAGATATATAATTTTGGATGAAAATCCTTCTGTAGATCAGACATACGGCATTTGACCACTAATTCACCATGTAGCCAAGATGAAGGAATGTGGCTTGAATGCGCTTCTTTAACTGCCTCTCGAAGACAGGTTGTATTTAACCTGGTTGATAAGAATAAATGAGAAATTCCTCCTGCGGGAAATTTATAATTACGTTATATGCCTCAGGTTCACAGGCAACATTTACTTTGTGAATGTTACATCTAACATAGACGAAATGTAAAGCTTTTTGATCTTGTGTGTTGCTAAGAATTTATGGAAATTTTCACTTCTTCCAACTATCTTAATATTCCAGCTGCTATTTAGCAACTCCTACCATATTCTGAATAATGCGGCTGTGTGGAATTTATCGTCTGTTGCAGACTTACAGCTGTTGTATTTTTATAATTTAACCAGCATAAGAAAATTAGATAGTCAAACCAGTGACTACTAGCATGTCGAACGCTTAAATTCCAATCGGATGCCAGGTGTCAGAGTGATACCAATATATTAGCATATTTTCAAACAGTATTTCTGGATAGCTGGATAAATTAAAACTTTATTTACTTTCTAAAAGTGCCTTTCTAGTTTGAGCTCATTCTCTTTATTTATGCTGCAGAACAGTTTCACTTTTGGGAATAAATCAGCAATTTTTCTTGTTTCCTGGTTATGCTAACCTTTACAGGATATTGGCGCACATTTTAGTTATGTTTTTATCCCTTTTTTTAGCCATGTGAGTAAATAAAATCAAAGTGCTGCACTGTCTTTACTTAGCACAATGGTTAACACTGCTGCCTCTCAGTGCCAGGACATGGGTTCAATTCCCTGCCTGGATCACTGTCTTGTGGAATCTGTATGTTTTCCTCATGTCTGCGTGGGTTTCCTCCAGGTGCTCTGGTTTCCTCCCAAAGTGCAAAAGATGTGCTGGTGAGATGCATTGGCCATGTTAAATTCTTTCTCAGTGTACCCGAACAAGTGCAGGAATATGGCAACTAAGGGATTTTGCAATAGCTTCATTGCAGTATCAATGTAAGCCTACCTGTGACTAATAAATTAACTTCATTATACCATTTTATAAAAAAGATATGCAGAATGCACTCATACAATATGACGCACAATTTTTCATATCTTCATTAAGTATATATTCCTGAATTGTTTCCAGCTATAATAGCTATATGGCAAAGTAGCTCCCCAGCACTATCCTGGTTGAATTCCATCATGATGTGAAGATGCCAGTGTTGGACCACGGTAAACACAGTAAGAAGTCTGACAACAGCAGGTTTAAGTCCAACCAATTTATTTGATAGTAAACTTACAAGCTTTCAGGGTTTGCCCTTCGTCAAGTGAATGGAGAGTTCTGGCCTCAGACGGAGCATATAACAGCACAGACAGTTTACAGATTACTGATTAGAATGCGAGTCTTTACAACTAACCTGCTATTCAAGTTTTAAAGATGCCAACAATGTGAGTGGAAAGAGCATTATGCCTAGGTTAAAGAGATGTGTGTTGTCTCCAGACAGTACAGTAAGTGAGGTCTTGCAAACTCAGGCAAGTCATTGGGTTACAGATAGTGCAACATGAACCTAAGATCCCGGTTGAGGCAGTCCTCATGTGTGTGGAACTTGGCTATTAGTCTCTGCTCAGTGACTCTGCACTATTATATGTCATGAAGGGTGCCTTGGAGAACACTTACCCAAAAGTTAGAGGCCGAATGCCCGTGATGGGTAAGCTTTCTCCAAGGCCAATTATTATTCCAAAGTATTTTATGAAATCCGCTTGGAACATAAGTTTTACAATTTGAATTTGGCTAAGGTAAGCACAAGATGTTTCACTTCAGGAGTGATTCAAATGACCCACTAGGAAGCTTTTATTAAACAAAGTTTATTTCAGAACACAGTTAATATGTAACAGTGTCTTTTATCAATTACAAACAAGGAAAATAAACCAGGATATTGTATAACCCTTAATAACTATATGAAATATGCCAACCAAACAAACCCCCTTAAAACATATCTCTGTCAAAGTTTTAGCACAGAAAAATGAAATGCTCATGTGATGCTGGAATTTTGTCCTTTGGTTGAATAATTGAAACTCTGACATTCCAGTCTTGTAACTTTCCTGCAGCCCTCCAGGTAGAAATAATTGCTCTGTTGGCCTCTAACTTTTAGCCAGTCAACCGCTACAAGAGACAGAATTATCACTCCAGAAAGACGAGAAGATATGCTTCCAGCTAACCAGCAGAACTTATAATACCAGGGAGAGAGAGAGAGAGAGAGGAAATCTGCCTGCAACTTGAGAACCAGGACAGCTTCTGAAAGTGAATCCTTGGATTCTTCTGGTAAGGAACCACCCGACTTTGACTTGTCAATCAAGCTTCCACCTAATAATTCAAAAGGTCATAAAATAGCAGACACTGCGTGAAGTCCAGAGTAAAAATAAACAAAACCCTATTTAAACCATTGGAACAGCAAATAATAGGCCTTCTAAGCAGGCATCTGTGCTACACTGGAAAAAAATCTGCTTACAATCTGCAGAAAACATGATTTAAAAACAATTGCTTAAAGGCACACTAGCATCACATTTAACCAATCTCTTTGTTCCTTTGTACTCTCCTACTATGTCTTCAAAATGCAATCTCCTGCCCCTCTTAGTGTCATCAGCAAATTTAGCAACAATACCTTCAGTCCTCTTCATCTAAATCATTCATATAAAATGTTGAGGTTCAATACTGATCCCTGTGGCACATGCTGCCAACCAGAAGAACAATTTATGCCAACTGTTAGCTATGCAAACATCAATCCATTATGAACTCGTATTTCCTGTAATAACTTTTGATGTGACAGAATCAAATGCCTTCTGGAAGTCTAAGAATTGCACGTTTACCATTTCTTTTTTATCCACAGCATGTGATTCCTTTAAATAATTCAAATAAATTGGCTATTGATTTTCCTTTTACATAACCATGTTGACTCTGCCTGATTACCTTGAATTTTTCCAATACCCTTCCATAATATCTTTGAGAATGGCTTCTAACATTTTCTGTATGACAGGTGTTAGACTAACTGAACTGTAGCTTCTCGCCACTCCCCCTCCCCACTTTTTGAATATTGGAGTTACATTTGCTATCTTGCAATCTAATAAAATTTTTCCCAAATCTAGGAAGTTTTGGAAACTCAAAGCCAATGCATCAACTAACCCATTAGTCTCTTCTTTCAAGACCTTCAGGTGAAGTGCACTCAGAGATTTGTCAGATGGCAGATCAAAGGATTTTCTAGTACCTTCGCTACTGACAGTAATTTTCCTGAGTTCATTCATGCTCACTTTGTTAACACTTCTTTAATATCCATAGAAACTTTTACTACCTATCTTTATATTGCTAGCTAACCGTCTCCTACACTCTAGCTTTTCCCTCCTTTTCAATCTTTTTGTCTGTTTTTGATGTTCTTTGTTATTGAAACCCTCAGCTACGCTGTTGTCAACTCCAAACCAAATATCCGAACGCGTGGTTTGTGAGTTGCATCCAATCCGTCACGCTCAATAAACTTCAACTTATCCAATACCCCGGTTTCTTCCCACAGTCCAAAGACATGTATATTGGGTTCATTGACCATGCTAAAATTGCCTCTTAGTGTCCCTAGATGCATAGACTAGAGGGATTAGTGAGTGGATATTGGAGTAGGGCCTGGGTGGGATTGTGGTTGGTGCAGACTCGATGGGCCAAATGGCCTCTTTCTGCGCTGTAGGGGTTCTATGATGAATACTCTACTGTCCCATCTTATCCTGCATTCTGTCACTTGCCCATCTACCTTCTCCTTGCTGACATGCATTGGCTATTCAAATTTAAATTTCTTATCTTTTTACTTAATTCCCTTGAGGGCCTTTTATTTCCCTTTCTCTGTAGCCTCCTCCAAAGATGTCAGCAAACTCTGTTCCTCTAATCCAAGCTTCATGCAGGCTTATGCCTTTATGAAACATCTTGGTTTGTTCTCGTATACATGCAAGATGTTGTTTTCTGTTCTTTACTGCAGTATTATTTACTGCAGTATGGTGACAAGAAGTGGTAAAGGCAGTATGACCTCTCAACATTCCAGCAGCAGTGATAAAGATTGTGCTCAGAAACAAGCTGTGACTCTAGCCAAGCTGTTCCAGTCTGGGTACAATGCTAGCTTCAACCTGACAGAATGAAATATTGCTCAGGTACGCCTTGTCCACAATCACAGCACAAATCAAATTTGGCCAATTACCAACCCGTCAGACTGCTCTCAATCTTCAGCAAAGTGCAATTACATGGCACTTAATAATAACCTGCTTGCCAGTGCATGGGTTGTATTCTGGCAAGGCTGCTTTACTCCAGTCCTCATTATAGCTTTGATTACAAAAAAAAAACTGGACAGAAGACTTGAGTGTCAGAGGTGAGAGTGACTGCCCTTGACATCAGGATGGAGTTTGACAGAGTGTGGCACAAAAGAACTTCAGTAACAATGATGTTGATGGGGATCAGAATAACTCTCTGCCAACTGGGTCACAGTCAGCATAAAGTGATGGTTTACATTGTCGAAGGCTAATCGTGCCCCAAGTAACTACTGCACGAGTTCCTTGGGGTTGTATGCTAGGCTCTTCATAGGTCTTCCTCCATCATAAGGTCAGAAATGGGGATATTTATTAACGATTACACAGTACTAGATTCCATTTGTAATCTGAAGCAATCTGCATCCCCATGTAGCAAGTACTAAGCAATCTCCTGGTTTAGGTTAATAAATGGCAAGTAACATTCGTATCAGTCAAGCACCAGACAGTGATCTCCAACAAAAGGAAATCTTATCACCACCCATTGCTGTTTAATGATATTATCTTTGTAACACTTCCCCCAACAATAAGGTCCTGGGGGTCATCATCAAACAGAAGTCTAACTGGACAGTCCACTGGATACTGTGGTTACAAGAGCAGATCAAAGACTGGGGATTCTGCAGTGAGCACTAGTCTCCTGATTCCCCAAAGTCTTCCCACCACCCACAAATCAGGAGTCTAATGTAATAGTTGCATGGATAAGTGTAGTTCCAACAAAACTCTGGAAGCTTGACATCATTCTAAGCAAAACAGTTAATTTGGCACCTCTATCCACCACATTTATTCTCTCTATTGGCGGCAGTTTATACTATCTACAGTTATGCCACAGCAACTCACTAAGTTAACTTTGACAGCATCTGCCGAATCCATATGTACACCATCACTTCCAAATTTCCCTCCAGGTCACACACCATTCTGACATGGAAATGTATTGCTGTTTCTTCATCACTGCAGAGTCAAACTACTAAACCTCCTTACCTAATAACACTGTGCATATATGTTTGCCAAATAGACTTCACAAGGACAATTAGGGTGTGTGCGTGTGTGTGTATGAAATAGCAGAAGGTATAAATATCTGTGTTGTGCATGTGAATGTGTGTGTGTCAGAAGGTACACATATGTTTGTATGTGTTGTGTATGTGTAAAGTAACAGAAGATGTACATACCTGTGTGTACATGTGTATGTCTGTGTTTCAGAAGGTAGTCATGACATGGAGATGCCAGTGTTGGATTGGGGTAACACAATAAGAAGTCTCACAACACTAGGTTAATTTCCAACAGGTTTATTTGGTAGTAAATGCCACTAGCTTTCGGAGTACTGCTCCTTCGTCAGGTGAGTGGGGAGTTCTGATCATAAACAGGGTATATAAAGGCATACACGGTTTACAGAATACTGATTAGAATGTGAGTCTTTACAGCTTATCAGCAAATCAAGTCTTAAAGGTGCAGACAATGTGAGTTTAGATAGCATTAAGCTAAGGTTAAAGAGATATGTATTGTCTCCGAACAGGGCAGTAAGTGAGATGTTGCAAGCCCAGGCAAATCATTGGGGTTACAGATAGTGTGACATGAACCCAAGATCCTGGTTGAGCCATCCTCATGTGTGCGGATCTGCACAGATGAGGAGAATAGTGCTATTTCCACTCATATTAGAACATAGAACGTCACAGCACAGAACAGGCCCTTTGGCCCTCGATGTTGCGCCGACCAATTAGGAACAAGCAGTGACCCTCTAACCTAAACCATTCCCCCTTCATCCATAAACTTATCTACTAACCTCTTAAACGCCACCAAACTTGGCGCATCTACAACTGACGCAGGCAAGGCATTCCATACCCTTACCACCCTCTGGGTAAAGAACCTACCTCTGACATCCGTCCTAAAACCACCATCCCTTAATTTAAAGCTATGTCCCCTCCTGCTAACTTTCTCCATCCTAGGAAAAAGGCTATCACTGTCCACCCTATCTAAACCTCTAATCATCTTATATGTTTCAATAAGGTATTGTCTACACCTTTAAGACTTGATTAGCTGATAAGCTGTAAAGACTTGCATTCGAATCAGTATTCTCTAAACGGTGTGTATCTTTATATGCCCTGTTTGTGATCAGAATTCCTCACGCACCGGATGAAGGAGCAGTGTTCTGAAAGCTAGTGGTGTTTACTACCAAATAAACCTGTTGGGCTTTAATCTGGTGTTCTGAGACTTCTTACTGTGTCTGAAGATACACATACAAATGTGTGTGTGTGTGTGTGTGTGTGTGTGTTAGAAGTACACATACCTCCGTGTATGTGTGTGTGTTTGTTGAAATATTGAACATTTCTTGCCCATGGCCATGTAAAACAGTGCAGTCAGTGAGATTTACAGTGTAGCACTGGCAGATGTTAAATGGCATGAGTAAACTCACAGCAGATCTGACATGACAGTTATACAATAAAGAAATTCAATTTTTATAATGCCCAATTCTGCAGAATATGCTTTGTGAAATAGCTCAGTAAAATCTATAATTCATGCTACAACATTGTGAAAATGCCCACTGGTTACCTATAATTCGTTATTCCAGCAAACATTACCTACATATTTTACAGAGCTGTTATATTGATTTCAATCTCTGGTTCTTCTTCAAGTTAAAAATCTTGCATTCATCTTTAGCAGCGCTAATAAAAAAATATTCACCATCTTTAAATGTTTAGTTGATTAAAATATAAAGTTGCTCTGTCCATATATCTGTTCAATTGGAGTTAAAATAGGTGTGGTTTCAGACTGCTATCAACCCAGCATCAAATGGTATTTTTAATATCGTAGAATCATAGAATCCCTACATGCAGAAGGAGGCTATTCAGCCAATCAAGCCTGCACCGACAATAATCCCACCCAGGCCCTATCCCCATAACCCCACATATTTACCCTGCTAACACTAAGAGACAATTTCATATAGCCAATCCAGCTAACCCACACATCTTTGGAATGTGGGAGGAAATTGGAGGAAACCCACACTGATACAGGGAAACATGCAAACTTCACAGAGTTACTCAAGACTGGAATTGAACCTGTGTCCTCGGCACTGTGAGGCAGCAACGCTAAACCAATGTGCCACCTTGCTGCCTATAATGTATGTTATTATCAAGAAATTATTTTCTATTTGTATTTGTTAGTTCTGAAACTCAAGGAAAAATTAAAAATAATCTTATGAAGGGAAATAAAATGATAATTGCACAATAAGAGAAACTATCTCGAGAGTTGCAACCAGTTGATGTGTACGTCAAGGTTAAGATGATCCAGTTTACATTAATATAATGTATGGGCTTTTCCATACGAAAATAGAAGTCCAGCTACATTTCCACTGTCTCAGAAAAGCAGCAAACATAATCAAAGACCCCACATTCCTTGGTACACTCACTTCCATCTTCTTTTGTCAAGAAAAATATGTAAGTCTAAGATCACATCAGGGGTGGCATGATGGCACAGTGGTAAGCATTGCTGCCTCACAGCACCAGGAACCTGGATTCGATTCCTATGTGGTGTTTGCACATTCTCCCCATGTCTGCATGGGTTTCCTCCAGATGCTCTGGTTTCCTCCCACAGTCCAAATATGTGTGGGTTATTTGATTGGCTATGCTAAATTGCCCCTTAGTGTCCCAGGATGTGTAGGTTAGCACGGTAAATTTGTGGGTATAAGGCCTGGGATGAGATTGTTGTCAGTGAAGACTCGAAGAATTGAATGGCCTCCTTCTGCAGTGGAGTTTCTATGATTTTTAAGAACAGTTTCTTCCCTGCTGCCATCAGTCTTCTGAGTGGACCTAGCTAGCATTTAGTTAATCTTTCTTTACACCCTAGCTTTGACTGGAACATTCTGCACTCTTCCTTCTCTATGTATGGTATGCTTTGTCTGTATGGTACGCAAGAAACAATACTTTTCACTGTATACTAATACATGTGACAATAATAAATCAAATCAAATCATTAAAAAATGACAGTTTAGGAAGTATGTTTTCTGGTCTCAGATTCTAGAATCGTGTGTATACTGGTGTTAACAGGAATAGACTTGGGAGGTTTGAGGTCAGTTTGGGGATTTAACATTAATAACTGGACTACAATTGTCTCCAAGACCTATATGGACCACTCACTACAGGAAGCAATAGGTTTCAATAGGACAAATCAGATGACCAAATAAACATTGCAATATGTTCCTGGACCCATGTAAACCACAAGCAATGGTGTGTAAGACAAGCTAATGTACAGAGCTGGAATCTATATGGTGCCTGTTACACAAGTTCATGCAACAATCATACAAGAAGAAGCATTCAACTCATTTTAATTCATCCATATAGTAAGCACTCTCTCCATTATCGAATCCAATTTGTTCTGCAGGGTTTAAGCTTCAATGCTACATCCGGCAGTATATTTCACAAGTTGATTCTTTTTTACGTAAAGGAGAATTTTCTTAGATCAGCAATAAAATTACCTTTTAATAGTCTGAAACTGTGTCCCCTTTCTTTTACTCAATTTCCATGTTTGCTTTTTCCTTCATGGCACAATCTTATAAATCTGTCTCAGATATCTCTTCACCAATGAGATAGTTTGAAGTCTAGTCACTGGAACAGTCTAGGGAAACATGCCCAGCAATTTTGTGTACAGAAAGATGCCACAAATAACACTGAGAAAAATGACCAGATAGGTTAAGTGGTAATTGAGGGGAGGTGATGGCTTTGTGGTATTATCGCCAGACTTTTAATCCAAAACTTAGCTAATATTCCGAGGACCCAGGTTCGAATCCTGTCATGATAGATAGTAGAATTTGAACTCAATAAAAAATATCTGGAATTAAGAATCTACCGATGACTGTAAAAATGCCAATTGTCAGGAAAACCCACCTGGTTCACTAATATTTGTTAGGAAAGCAAATTTGCCTCCCTTACCTGCTCTGGCCTATATGTGACTCTGCAATGTGGTTGATTCTCAATTGTCTAGTAAGCCACTCAGTTCAAGGGCAACAAAGATAGGCAATAAATACTGGCTAGCCCAGTGACACTTATATCCCATGGATAAATAAAAAAATTCTGGGAGGGGAGAGGTGGAATTGTTTGGCTGGATTGCTGGCATATGGATTAGATTAACACCAACAGAATGGGGTCAATCCCTGTTTCAGGTGAGGCAGATTGGAGGCCTGCCTCTACATCCTACCTATAGCAAAAAGAAAACTCTCAGGACTTTACTCTGGCTTAGCGAATAATTGCCAAAGACTTACCTTGTAACCTAACCAACTCTCGCCCCAGAGGTGGGTCCCACATTATAACATTTTTATGATATATGTCTCAATTCCTTTCTCTGTAAGACTGGCCGGAGGATTGGAAAACTAGCGGCTAAAAGGGTGCAAGGAAAAATGTCTCTCAAGCATTGCTTATGGATTTAGGGAAGCAGGAATAAAGAACAAAAAAAATTACAGCACAGGAATAGGCCCTTCTGCCCTCCAAGCCTGCACTGACAATGCCAACTTAACTAAAACCTCCTACTCTATCTATATCCCTCTATTTCCATCCAATTCATGTACTTGTCAAAACGCTACTTAAAAGTTACTACCAAATTCGCTTCCACTACCTCCCCCAGCAACAAGTTCCAGGCACCCATTATTCTCTGTGTAAAAAATATGCCTCGTACATCTGTTTTAAACCCTTGCCCCTAGCCCCTTAAACCTATGCCCCCTAGTAATTGACTCTTCTATGCTGGGAAAAAGCTTCTGACTATCCACACTGTCCATGCCTGTCATAATCTTGTAGACTTCTATCAGGTCTCTCCTCAACTTACATCACTCCAATGAGGAGAAAAACCAAGTTTCTCCAACCTCTTCTCATAGCTAATGTCCTCCATACCAGGCAACATCCTGGTAAATCTTCTCTGTACCCTCTCCAAAGCCTCTGTCTCCATCTGGAAGGAAGGCTATCTCCTCCACCGCCAAGCGAACATGTTAAACCTACCAGCTATTATATCACAATCTAATGCACTTCCAAAATCCTCTTCTCCCACCTTATATTCTGGATTCTCCCCTCCACCCCCCACCTCCCCAAATCTATCTAACCGTCTGCAATCATTTCCCATCCTCCCTTCCAGTTTTCTGCAATTTTCTCAGCTCCTCCCTTGAAATCGCTCTGCAGATGACACTGGATCCTATCTGGAGCAGTTATACCCAGACAACAACCAGGAAATGGTGACAAAAATGGTTTTGAAGACCCTGCTGTTAGTTTTGACTTCAAGACTGCATTTAAATTCATTTATAGGACATGGCCGGCCAGCATTTATTACCCATCCCTAATTGTCCAAAAACAGTTGAGAATCAACCACATTGCTGTGCCCCTGGAGTCATATGAAGGCCAAACCAGGTAAGGATGGCAGATTTCCTTCCCTAAAGGGCATTAGTGAACCAGATGGGTTTTTTCGACAATCAACAATATTTTCAAGGTCGCCAATAGATTCTTAATTCCAGATTTTTTTATTATTGCACTATCTGACATGATGGGATTCCAACACAGATCACCAGCACATTAGCTGAATTTCTGGGTTAATAATCAAGTGATAATACCACTAGGCCATCGCCTCCCCATATTTTGCCCAATTATCCCTTCTCCCTTATCTCCTCACAAATACTGTGGCAATTTTCTCTAATTCTGACACTCTCTAATTGTAGATCTGTATACTTGCTGATCCTGCGCTCGCTGATCCTGAGTCAGATATCCAAAATAAGATTCAGGTCATTGGTGCCTTATAAAATCTTGGCTCATTATTCCTCAATTGTTTTTGCCTTATGAAAACAAGTTCAGCTATTCTCAAGTATGCTTGTAATTTAGTGCTTCAAATCCTGAAATTATCCTTGCCACTTTTCTGCAAAACTTCAACAAAGGAACACTGCTGCTTTGAAGATCAGAGGCCCAACATTATATTACATTATTCCAAATGTGGCCCCACCAGTGATCCATGCAGAGTCAGAATAATTTTAAAGCTCTAGAGCTGTTTGCTGAGATGCAATTTAGTCTTTGATTATATTTAACAGCTTTAAATTGACTGGAAATTTCTAGTAAATGATCAGCAATCACACCCAAACTATCTCAGCGTGCGTGTTTCTCATTATAAAACTTTTGAGAATTTTGTCAAGGTTAGACAGGTCATTGCTGCTGTAATAACTCAAAGTGGCAAACAAATAGCTAAAGAGTTTATTGAAAGTAAGAACAATATACAGGAAGGGTTCAACACCACAATAGTACAAGTCCATTCCTCACAATACCCAGACTCCAACTGAACTCTTCCAACCCTCCAACCCTGAGACTGCTCGCCCTTCCTCCTGATTGGCCCAGGTTTGCACACTCACACTCCATTGACTCCAGCCCCAGTCATGTGGCCGATGAAGGCTTGCTGTTAAAGGGGCCATATTATCACAGCTACAAAATAAAATATTTACATTTTGATGAAAGAAAAAGCACTTTTAGATCAAGAATAGTGTGGTCAGTTACAGAGGAGGGAATTTTCCCATCCCACCTGCCACATGAATCATAGTGGGCAAGGAGTGGAACACGCTTGTTGGTCTCAGGCAGGATTTGCTGGTTTTGGGGTGAGCACGGCCAGAGAATCCCACCCTGGATACAAGTCCCTCCATGTTTCCCTGACACTGTATTTTTATAGGTCCTACTGCTCCTGTATGACATATCTCCATTTATCATGCCAATCATTTTCTGGTCATCGAATGGTTCTCACATTAGAACATCATGCCCATAGAAGTGAGTCAAGACTATTTAAATAGTAAAGGAATTGTCATCCAATCAATCTGTGCTGAATAACATGACTCAGGGATGAATGAGCAATGCTGTACACAGAGTACCCTACATTGTTTCATATTTCAGCATGTGCGGCATATCTATATTTACATATTTTCCATTTCCTTATCCATTTCCTTAACTGGTTTAGTTTTTTTATATCCTGCCCCATAGAGACATGTTCCATTCATAACTTTAAACATGAGTTGTACTTGTATAGAAGCTTTTAATTACTTAAAATAGATGTGATGAATTATTAATATGGCTGCCAAATGGGTTCAGGTCATCTTTACCAGAAAATTCTGGGAAGTTCTAATTGAGTTACCTTGGATGGGGGACCACATCCTGGAATGGAATTATCTGGCTAGCATCCTAAAAATGCAAATCAAATGAACGCCTTGACTCTATGGTCTCAATTTTGCTTCTCAGGTGTGCATGATTATTGAGACAGGTAGTGGCTGCATTCTCTAGAAAAGGCTAAAAGATGCAATTTCACACTAGCTCGCCATTTAACAGCAACACCTCCCCCCCCCCCCTCCTCCTCACCCTCCACATCAGAGAGAAGGGCTGCCTTCGGAACAGGTGTGTGTCAGACACCAGGTCCAATGGGTACCCGGTGGGAGGTTTAATCACAGTTATATCAAGGAGCTGGTGAAGCCACATCTGGAATACAGTGTATAGTTTTGGTCTCTTTACTTGAGAAAGGATATACTGGCACTGGAGGGGGTGCAGAGGAGATTCACTAGGTTGATTCCAGAGATGAAAGGGTTGGTTTATGAGGAGAGACTGAGTAGTCTGGGGCTATACTCATTGGAATTGAGAAGAGTGAGGGGAGACCTTATAGAAACATATAAGATTATGAAGGGAACAGTTAAGATAGAAGCAGGAAAGTTGTTTCCACTGGCAGGTGAAACTAGAACTAGGGTTCATAGCCTCAAAATAAAGGGAAGCAGATTTAGGACTAATTTGAGGAGAAATTTCTTCACCCAAAGGGTTGTAAATCTGTGGAATTCCCTGCCCAGTGAAGCAGTTGAGGCTACCTCATTGAATGTTTTTAAGGCAAGGTTAGATACATTTTTGAATAGTAAAGGAATTAAGGGTTATGGTGATTGGGTGGGTAAGTGGAGCTGAGTTCGTGATCTTATTGAACGGCGGAGCAGGCTCGAGGGGCCCGATGGCCTACTCCTGCTCCTAGTTCGTATGTTCTTATGTTCTAACGTGCAGAAGATAGCCAGGGGTTACAAAGGAAGCACAGGAAGCCATTCAATAAGCATAGCATGATGGCAGTAAAACCTGGCAATATGTCAGGCTGGAGGGCAATGCAGATTGATACTCGCCTATCTGCTTCTTGGATGAGTGCCTGCACACTCTCCTGGAGGCAGTGGGTGTCAGGTGGGGCATTCCTGATGCCATGGGATGGCAAGAGGAGGCCACCCAACCGAAAAAAGACCTGGGCTGAGGCGGCAGCCCAGGTCAGTGAACACAAAATGGTGCTCTCCACCTGGATACAGTTCCCAAAAATGTTCAATGACTTTCTGTGCTCAGCAAGGGTAAGTACCAATTAGCATCATCCAGTGGGGAGAAGTCTGGAAGGGTGGCCGTCCTTCTCAGCATTCAGGGATGTTGGAATCAGAGTAATGAAAGATGCACATCCCTGTGTCAAGGCTGGATGGTGAGATTGGAAGCGCTGGGCCCAGCTAAGGATAAGCTGTACAGGAAATTCAACATGGTTCATGGCAATGGTGCAGGGTGGAGACAGAGACCACAGTATGGTGCTGCAGGAGAACAACTCACACTACCTGACATCCCCAATCCCAGCCCTAACTGCTCCCCACAACCAACCCTATCTGACTTCACTACCAACCTGCCCAGCTGCCATGCTGCCCCCCAACCCCACCCCACCCCCCTCACCTCATTCATCCTACTCCCTTATCTTCTTTTTAAAGAAGCCTTGGGACATTTAAACTTTACTTACCAGAATAAGGGCAGCTATTGCCATTGAAATGGATATGATTTGTCTGTGGATTCTCTCCATTGCTCCCTTTGAGATTTCCTGCGCCGATTGAGATTTTTTCAGGATCCTCTATTGAAAGATTGACCTGAAGAATTGGAGGAAAGTAAGTGTGTATTTTTGTTAATCTTATCAGCATGTTAAATAGGGGTTACAATCCTGAACAGAAGATTTGAGTACTGATTATGGGGAGTAAGAGTTTTTCCCTTAATGCCTTTAGCCTCAAGAGCTCTATTTAATTTATCTTTGAAATTATATAACGCAATGCACGAGTGGGGTATTTACCCAGAACACAAACTTTTGATGTTTTTTCTGCGAATGTCTCCACTACTGACTTTAGAGCGGACATATTGGTTTGATGTCCTATATTTACCTCATCCTTATTGTCAGGTTTAAGACAGTGATTCCCAGCAGGAATCATATTGGGAAGATGGAGAAAAACTTCCTGTCCCTCTCAGAATGCTCGCTCCACCTTCTCCTCAATCTCTCTCCCAACAATGTTCAATCCCCCACACAACCTCTCAACAATACTCACCCTGACATACTCATTCTGCCCCTGACACTCTGCCCCATCCTGACACTTTGCCCCACCTTAACACACTGCCTCACACAAATACTCACTCTGCCCCCCCAACAATATTCAATCTGCCCCATCCTGACATTCTGCCCCACTCCGACACTCTGCCCCACCCCGACAATACTCACTCTGCCACACACTGACACGCTGCTCCACCCTGACACTCTGCCCCACCCTGACAATGTTCACTTTCTAATGCCTGACCATTAACAATGGTCATTTCCCAACATGGGCAGCAGTGTGGCACAGTGGTTAGCACTGCCTTCTTACAGCACCAGGGACCTAGGTTCAATTGGGTCATTGTCTGTGTGGAACCTGCACATTCTCCCCCTGCCTGCATGGGTTCCCTTCGGGCGCTCTGGTTTCCTCCCACAGTTTGAAACACGTGCTGATTGAGTGCATTGGCCATGCTAAATCCTCCCTCAGTATACCCAAACACAGACCAGAGTGTGACAACTAGGGGATTTTCACAGTAACTTCATTGCAGTGTTAATGTAAGACTACTTGTGACAATAGTAAATAAACTTTAAAGATGGCATCCAATCCTCTTGCTTCTAAGTTGCTGGTGGAGCAACCAATCAGAGACCACCCAACCAGCAGTATGTCACAGAACATGTAACTGACACTTTTTGTTTCAAAGTGCTGCACAAACAGCAGAGAAAGTGATCATTGCTTTGGCATCATCTTTCCTGCTTAACATTAGCCTTTGTTGAAATTGGAGGAAAATTCCAGCCAAAGATTCACTGCTGCCAATCCATGACATATTAATCTTTCTAATGCCAGACCTTTTATATAAATCATTGACTCTGTTTCTCTCTCCACAGATGCTACCTGACCTGTTGAATATTTACGATATTTTTGATCTTCAGCAATCATAGTCCTTTCCTTTTGGTTGATCTGAAAGCTGTATTTAGTGGGATCTAGGGCTAAGGGAACATTAAATGAATGTGATGTAAGTATGTTTTTGTTCATTGGCATGTATGATGAGGATGTGATGAAAATGCAAAGAGAAGCTCAGTGAACTGATGAATGGGGCTTGAAGCCTATCTCGCTTTGGGATTAATAGTGGGCACAGGGATTGTTAGATTCAGACTGTAGAAGAATTCTGGAGATGGCAAAGTATTTCATTTCATAGTCTCATCAATATTAAGCTGGATAAAATACTGGATAAAATCAAAGTTGATTCCCATAAATGGTTTGACAGAACGGGAATGATGATGGAGTTGAAGTTGTTGTCATCAGAAAGATGAAAGCTGCTCCCATCACTATGGTTATGACAGTAAAGGACAATAGGTAAGTGATAAATAAATAGAGTCAAGATTAGAATCCCCATAATGTAGAAGGAAGCCACTCAGCCCATTAAGTCTGCATCGACATTCCAATCGAACATCTTGTCGAGACCTTATCTTCATAACCCCATTCATTTATTTGTGTTACAAGTAGATTACATCAATCATTGAAGTTACTATGAAAATCCCTAATAGCCACACTCTGGTGCCTGTTCAGGTACACTGAGGGAGAATTTAGTGTGGCCAATTTATCCCACTAATCCTCTAAATCTACACACCTTATCACGGCCAATCCATCAAATCTGCACATCTTTGGACTGTGGGGGGAGCAGATACGGGACGAACATCCAAACTCCATACAGTCACCCGGGTCCCTAGTGCGGTGAGGCAGCAGTGCTAACCACTGTGGTGGACTGAAAAATAAGGAGTATGGCGAAAGAGGAAATGGGGTGGCTACGTTGAGAAGGGAAACAAGGAGTGGATGGCACCATGGCCACAAGTCAAAGGAGGAAGACTGGCTTTCACCATAAAACCACAGAAGGTTCCTGCAAAAAAGGCCCTCTTTACTAAAGCAATTCAAAACTGATATCACTGCCCTGCCATCATCTCATAGCTTTGAATCTTCTTCTGAGAAATGTTAACGTATTAACATTTATTATCTGATTCAATTTGATAATATTAGGCTTTAGATTTCACATACCTTGCTTAATAATGATGATTTACAGGTCCCCAGTTTAAGAGTATATAAAATAATTGTTACTTTAGAGAATTAGCTAACTGGAGTTATATGAAAGGATCCTTCATAGAAAATAAAGAGGACAGTAAATGATATGGCCATCTGCTGGCTGCTTTACAGAAAATGGTACAAACAAAGAGCATCCAGTTTAATTAGCTGCATGTACGTGGCAAGTTGCAAACAAAGTTACTATAATATTAAAGCATTTGACATAACATCCATTATATGAAACTCTATCCTACGCACATCAAGGGAAAAATATGGATTCAAATTTCAAACTGGTTGGATTTTTTTGTACTGGGTTCAGAAATTGAGACATAATTTCCACAACAAATGTCACACTCCTTCAGGTTCTATTTAACCTAATCTAGAATGTAAAACTCTGTTGAAAATGGCAGCATTTTATCTGTTTGATAACATTAACTCTTTTGGAAATACCTCAGCAGAATTTTATCACCCAAAGATGGTTTTGTAGCCTGAGCGGGTGGATATTGGGGAACTGGAACTGATTTTCAGAGTTTGGAAACTCACGCAAAGATAGAGTCTTGCTCAGGAGTGACTAAAGGATCAATTAGTGGGCACCATGCATTCAATTATGAATGATTCCCAAAGCCTCTCTAATTCATTATAATTTAACCAGCAGCAAGTACTGTATTATCATCACCTGCTGACAAAAGACTTTATCGATCTCTCCAAAATAATTAATGTCTGCTAGAAAATCCTCAATTCCGGATCCGGCAATAGAATAGAGATCCAATAACCCACAAATTAATAGTTGGAATTAGACACTGAAGAAGTGTTCCATCACTGCAGAATTGTCCCATCCCAATACTGGAATTGAACTATGGTAAATATTTGACTTCCTTTGCTCCTGTAAGATGACAGTTGGAAGTCCCACCAGTGTATGGAAGCCCAGCAGCATTTTGACTACAAGGTAGATGAAATTTTTCATCTTGTGCAAAGCTTAAAGGACATTCTATTTTATATAGAAAACACACTATGGCTGGCTCCAGTCAAATGAGACCTAGTGATAGTACCATGTCAAAAATATAAAAGACTATACGGGTTTGATTTTTGGCCTCTGCTACCTATCAGATTCTGTGCTGCTCCCAACTTTCTTGAGATGGGATGGGGAGAATGGCAGAGCTACCAGCCCACAAGCAGCTGAAAGCCATTTCAACCATTTAAAGGCCTTTTAAGGAATATTGATACCTATGGGACCCCACTATTCATCTCCTGCCTCTTTGAAAGACCCATTTATTCCTACTTTTTATTTCCTGTCTGCTAACGAATTCTCAATCCACTCCCAATCCCATATGCTTTACTGTTGCATGCTACCCTCTCACATGGCACTGTTTCAGAAGTTTTCTGAATATTCAAATACACCACATTCACTGGTTCTCCTTTATCTATTCTATCAGTTACATCCTCAAAAAAAATCTAGTAGGTTTGTCAAACATGATTTTCCTTTCATAAATCCATGTTGTCTTTGTCTAAATCCTTTAATATCTTCTAAAGGGTGTTATCACATCCTTTATTGTAGTGTAAGGATTCTGATCTCCTGTTAATGGGATCCAGAAACTCGGAGCAAAATCCTGTCTGTATATTTTTAAACTAGAGAAGTTTTATCGTGGTTCAAAACAATTCTGAAGTTATTCATTACTCTAGCATAGAATGTTGATGTTTATCCTGAAATATATATGAATGTTCCAGGATATTATGCAAATTCATATGGAAAAGATTGGCGGCACATGTAATAGGGCCAGTGCCCACCCCCACACTTTCCCACCCACCCCTGCAAGCTCACACCCATTACACAGCAGGTGGAGACGTGCCAAAATTGGCAGACTGCTCGCCATATTTAAGTAAATAATTAGGGGCCAATTTAGCTTGTTAACAAGTTAATCAGTCCTGATCATATGCTGCCCATGCCGGTTGGGAATGAGCAGATCATTTTGGTTAATAGGTTTTAAAAAGGACAGGAAGAAAGATGGTAGGATGTGGGGAATTATGTCTGCAGGAATTGCCCTCTATGCATTGGTGGACAGTCCCCTGAAGGTACTACCTTGCCTTCCTACCTACCTGCCTACTCTCCAAAACTCACCACCTCATCGCCCCCGTCCTGTTCCCTTAAGTTGGTCCATCCATCCCCATCCAAGCACCCCAGACTCACTCCACTCCAGGATCCATTGGACTGCCTTTCTGGGACTGTTTGATGTCCTGGCAGCACCCACTAAAGAGATTAGGGGACTGCCAGAGCTCCTGGTCAAATCCAATGGCCTGGTGACTCCCCAGGCTGGAAGTTGTCCCAATTTCGCCCGTCCATAGCGTATGATGGCTGCAGAGTGGACTGGCACGGAGCAAATTAACTTCGAGCAGATTTCCATTGCGGGGTGAGTGGTGAGGTGTCAGCCCTTCCACAACGTGCCTCCTCATTTTGGGAGGGTAAGATGACTCAAACAGTTAAAAAATACACATAGAAAAAAGTAGCAGGAGGACACCATTTGGCCCTGTGCGCCTGCTCTGCCATTCATTTTGATCATTGCTGGTCATCAAATTCAATAATCTGATCCTGTTGTCTCCTAGTCTTGGACTCCTCCCCACCATCGGGATAGAGACAAAGGTTGACAGATAGACTATCATTCCCAGTGCTAACATTATCTGATATGAATTTGAAGATTGTTAATGGATGATAACATTGTCAGTAATGTTGTGCAAGTGGTGAAAAGGGAGATGCCCATCAGAATGACTGACAAAGGAGCTTTTCCTCCAGAAAATTTAATGTATTACATAGACTGTTTTGTTAAGACTCGTGACTGTATAGCAGAGCATCTGAAGTCAGGGACGCGTAACAGACTGGAGAGTAGATAAAATAAAGGAGTTAGACAGTTGCATGGGTAAGATTGCTATGGAGGGATATGGGCCAAATGCGGGCAACTGGGACAAGCTTTGGGATTAAAAAAGAAGGCAGCATTGACAAGTTGGGCTGAAGGGCCTGTTTTCCTGCTGTAAATGACTCTATGGCTCTAAAAGCAAATTACTGCAGATGCTGGAATCTGAAACCAAAAGAGAAAATACTGGAAAATCTCAGCAGGTCTGGCAGCATCTGTAAGGAGAGAAAAGAGCTGATGTTTCAAGCCCGGATGACCCTTTGTCAAAGTCAGAAGTCAGAGAAAGTGGGAGATATTTATACTGCAGGGGGAGGGAACGAAAGAGAACAGAGTAGAAGTTAAAGGTGGGAAATGTTGTTCCATGGGATCTGGGGGGATAACTGTTGTTCACTATTTATATCAATAATTGAGAAGCAGGAAACAGAAATGCAACTTAAAAATTTGTGGTCAACACCAAACTCGGGGGGAGAGGTTGTCTATAGAGACAGCGAAATGTGACAAAAAAATTGATGACATGAATGATCTTGCAACCAAACTTTGGTATAGGTAACTATGAGATAGTACATCTTGTTAGGATAAATTAGGAGACCACACATTTCTTGGAAAAAGAAATGTTTAAATGGGATAGAAGTGCAGAAGGATATGAGAATATAGATACACAATCAAAGAATCATCACAGTACAAATGGCCCAATAACCCTGCATCCTACCCAGTCCTGTCCTCGTAACTTCACGTATTTACCCTCATAGTCCCCCTGACATTAAGGGGCAATTTCTCATGGTCAATCAACCTAACCCACACATGTTTGGACAGTGGGAGGAAACTGGAGTACCCAGAGGAAACCCACAAAGACATAGGGAGAATGTGCAGACTCCGCACAGACAGTGACCCAAGCCAAGAGCTGAACATGGGATCCTGGCACTGTGAGGCAGCAGTGCTAACTGCTGTGCCACCCAAATAATAGCAACGACTGACACTGATGCATTATTTAAGGGAAAGACAGACAAACACATAAGGGCAAAAAGGAAAGGAATAAAGGATATGTTGCTGGAGCTAGATAAAAGTGGGAGCGGATGGAGGAAGAAGCTTGTAAGGAGGATAAACACCAAATTGGACCTGCTTGGTCGAATAGCCTATTTCTGTATTTAATAAAATGTCAATGTAAAATAACCATTAACAATATCTGAAAAAAGATTGTTAATGATACAAGAATGACATCCAGTAGTTAAGGACACACTGTTTTATTTAAAGAAGTGATTTTGCATTTCAAGGTCAACTTTCTCAAAAAACACATCACTGTTAGATGACTTAATTCTTTTTGCATTCAGCTGCCAGGAGTAAGATATAAGAGCAGGGTGTGCTGGAAATGTTCAGCAGGCCTGGCAGCACCTGTGGAGACCGAAACAGAGTTAATACTTCAAGTCACGTAAAAACAAACACATTTGACATGTCATTTCACAGCCTGGAGTTTGATTGAATGAGCCATCCACTATTGTAAAGGAGCTGAAAACCAACTTTAATTTTCCACTCCATTGGTTAGATGGCTGTCTTCTCAACCAGGACAGCATTGTTTAATTTGAAAATCGAATGCACACCCAACGCTAGACTGCTATTACTGTGACACATTGCTATGGGCATAACCTCCTCACCCTAATTTTGTTTCTGTAATAATTAACAGGCTTGGGAATTAACTCCCTTTATATGTATTCTGTCTTTTCACCCACAGAACCCAGCCAATTTCACTTTCCATTTGCTTTAAGACTGTCTTATGATCCTAGTCAACGTTACAATTGGACAGGAAGATCCCAGAGTGGAACCCAGGCTCAAAAGAACATAATTTCTACTTTTTTAAGATGATATGGAGGAACACAGTAGCACAGTGGTTAGCACTTGCTGCCTCACAGTGCCAGGGATCTGGGTTCAATTCCAGCCTTGGGTCACTGCCCATTGGAGTCTGCAGGTTCTCCCTGTGTCTGTATGGGTTTCCTCTGGCTGCTCCAGATTTCTACCCATGATCCAAAGATGTGTGGGTTAGGGGATTGGCCATGATAAATTTGCACCTCAGTGTCGTGCGGATTGGGCTGAATGGCTGCTTTCTGCATTGTTGGGGTGTTATGATTCGATGAGCGGTGACACAGGATTGCTATTTTAACAACCAAAAAAAAACATTTATTAGACATGAAAAGTTTGATTATAACACCTTTACTCCCCTCCTAGATTCACATGCAGTTTTCAAAGATAATTCCCCACTCTGAACAAAATGAGTGACGTCACTCAACCAATATTTCATAGGTTTCTTCTCCCAATTCCCCAGCTGATGAGGAGCGATCTTATGATTTCATCCCGTCAGTCAATGAGCAAGGCCAGCCAGTAAAGTTAGTGCCCAATTTTTAACCTCACGTAATTTTACTGACACTGGATATCCAGCGAGTTCAGCTTCGAATTAGCAAGCCTGGGACAGAATCATCTAAGCTCACTTGTCCTTGTGGCCTCACCAGGGGAGGTTTTCTCCAGCGAGAGGCAGGCCTGGTCCCCAAGAATAGGAACCAAATGTGATGGTCTCATCAGTAGAGCCAGAGGCCATTGTGGCTCATCAGGAGGTCAGGATAGAGGAGGAGAGCCCTTCTATCATGTTAGCCTAGCACTACCAGCCTAGTATGATGACAATGTCAACCTGGCACCCTGGCAGCGCCAAGGGGATGGAGCTACAGGGGGCATCTGAGGGCAGCAGGAGCTGGTTCATTGAAAAGAATCGGGGGATCACTGCGCACTCTGCACTGCAATCAGTAGAGAGAGGGAGGGTGGGAACCACTGCCACTCTATATCGAGATTGGTGGGGGGGAGTGTGAGGGAGATGGGGCCACTGCCATTCTGCATAGTGTTCAGGAGGGGGAAGGGTAAGGAGGATGGTGATCAGACCAGTAATAAGGGGGAAAGGAGAAATGCTCCTTGGGCTATGCCAACATGGCACTGTTATCCTGGCATCCTAACCGTGCCAATCTGGCAATGCCCAACAGACACCCTGGCACTGCCCACCAGGCAGTGCCAAGGGGGCAGGACCAGAGAGGAGCAGGGCCACCTATGGGGTAGGGCCAGGACAGGAACCAGCCAATTGGGGAGGATGAGAGGATCACTGCACACTCTGCATAGCAATCAGTGGAGAGTGGGAGGAGGAAGAACTGCCATTCTATGTCAAGACTGGTGAGAAGGTGAGGGAGAGAGGATCCACTGCTGCTCTGCACAGTGTTCGATGGGGGTGGGAGGGTGGTGGTAGGAAGGTTGGTGATCGATCCAGTCATGGGTATGCGGGCAGCGATTGATCTAACCAAATAGAGTGCAGGGGAATGATCAGTCTGGCTATGCGGGTTTGGGGGAACAATCAGTCCAGTTGGGGAAGTGGTGAATGGCTACATGGTTTCGCATTAGTGTGGGGGATTGGGGGTGTTAGGCCCCAGAAGTCAGCTACCACAGCAGAGGCAGTGACAGGTCTCTGTTGCTCTACGAGCAGGGACCTCCACATGAGAAATAGTGTGCTCTGTTGCTATCAGCTGGCTTTTCAGTGATTTAGGCCCCGCCCACTCCCCCTACTGGTGCAAAATGGATTTCAGGATTTTTAGTTTCAACATTTGGACTCGCCAAATAAACAGATTCAAAACTCTCCTGTTTCATATTCATACTAAGCTTTGAATTTTTTTCATAAGATTGCCCCCAATGCTTACTATCAGCTGTTTGAATTAAGAAGCCACTCCAAGTTTTCCAACTATTCTTTCTAACAAAGCTTCTGCTCCACAGCACCAGGTTTTCCACCTCTCCTTTCAGATTTCCTTTTCTTAAATATTTTTGTATGAATTCTGAAATGTCACCACCAATTTCCACAATTGTTTCACTTATGTTCCACACGCAGTAGTAAAATCTCACAAACCTTAAAATCATTTCACATATCTTTCTGGTTTCTCATTAACCATCATCTTCTCAGCACTCTGTTCTACTATTCATTTCCTCTGTTCTTTTAACTTCAAACTTCCTGGAAACTTTGATTAATTTCTCCGGTTTCCTTAACTAGCTGTTCTTTCAGGCTCCTGCACTTGTTTTATGAATCATTACTTTATAATATAGCTTTTCTTCTAACACAGCTGAAACAGTTGTTTCCTCTCCATAACTAATTGCTATATTCAGCTTCAACTACACTCAAATAGTCTTCCTACCCTAAAGATGCGCCTGGTTGCTGAACAATGACTTTATATTTATCCCAGCTTGTTTAATTTTCATGCTTTAATCCTTTCTAAGCATAATCAAAGCACAGTTTGGGCTGTCTAAACCCACTTTCACTGGGAGAGGTCCTCTCCAGCCAGGATCACATGTAGTCGAATGAGTGGGTACCACTCATGATGGCCTCATTGGTAGAACTGGAGGCCATTCAGCACCATTGGATGGTTGAAATCAAGGACATGTTTGCCCTCTGCACATTGCCAGCCTGGTACACGGCACCTAGGGGTGGGGCCTATGGGGGAGGGATCTCAAAGGGCGGGGCTAGGTCAGGGCAGGTTGATTGGGTAGGGAGGGGGGTCACTGCCACTTTGCTTCGTGATCAGTGGTGAGCAGAGACGGGTCTCCACTGCCACTCTGCATTGCAATTGTTGTGGGAAGGAGGGAGGGGGCTCCGCTGCCACTTTGCAGCAGTGGCAGGGGTAACATTTCTGCATCGGGGGTTCACGACTGGCTGCAGGGCTCCGGAATAGTTGGGAGGGTTGATGCTGGGTCGAAGCGCTCTCTCAAACCTATTAGGCCTCTGCTGGTTGCCATTGTGCATGTGTAGCCACATAAGTTTGCACATGTGCAATGGCTCCTTCTGCTGCTACAGAGTTTTCCTAGTGAGTTAAGCCCTTCCCAGTTCCTCTAGTGGCTAGAAACAGACTGATCCATTTTTTCCTACCTGAGTGCGTAAGATACGCAATTTACACCTGCCCAAAAAACAGACTTGAAACTCCCATTTTCACACTAGCTAGGCACTTAGAATTTTTCTCATTAAATTGCCCTCTAGATAATTTAAAATAACTTTCCACTATAGAGATTACAACTATGAGATACAGCAATGCACCCTGTGTTAACTAACTTAAACCCCACATGTTAACTAATATAATCTTACAAACAATCACAAGATCTTTGATTTTTATAGATGATGAGCAAATGTACAACTCTCAGGTTGTACAACGCTAAAAGCTCATGTGAAATAGTGAGTTGGATGAATGTTTGATGAATTCACTGATAATTTCCCTTGGCTTGGAGAAAGAAACACAAAGATAGATAAACATGTGGGCAAAATAATTTCATTCAAATTGTTTGGCTAATTTGAATCCAGAGCATTTATTACATGTTGTATCTTTTTGCATTAAAGCCTAACAAATGGGGAAAAAAGGGATATGAATACCTGGATAAAGAATCATATTCATTCTGGCTTACAGCAAGACAATTTTCCCATTGACACCCTGTGGCTACTAGAAAAGACAGTTTGTTTTTTAAAATAGTAATTTGTATGCACAGCACTAGGAGAACTTTTCATTTATGGACTGATTACATAACAGTATTAAAAGTAATACACTCTGGTACACTTTTGTCAGCACATTTTTATCAAATTGATTTTTTTTAATAACCTATTACTATTTCTAGTCCTTCAAGAAGCAACAGAGTGAGTTCCATTAAACTGTACTAATGTATAAAATGTGTTATTTGACAGCTCAGTGACCAATGGCCAGCCTGGAATGTTTCACAATAATGCTTTACTAACTGAGAGAGAGCTATAATTCATTCTTAGTGGTACTGTTAGTGGTGAATGATCTCTTGATGAATGCTTTGTTAATACCTTTCACCTTCGATAATAAAAAAAAGTCTAACAGATCCATTCATTTTTATGTGCCTAGTACTTATTATCCATAATCGGGCAAAGATCCCTCAGGTTTATTGTACATTGGCATGAACTGCAAGTATTTATTTTTGTTACCTTTAAAAGCACAAGATTATTACGATCTCCATTTTAGCAATGGGAACTGAGCATTTAATGCGGGCAGGCTCCAGTGTAACACAGCAGCAAATTCATGTGAAAAAGTGCTTTTCAGCGTCGTATATTAACCTTGTTACACAGGTTAAAACTGATCTGGCTGGAATTCTCCGGCCCCTTCACACCCCGCTGCTGCTGCTGCAGCAGAGAATTTGGTGCTTGGTCAAATCTCCATTTACAGCAGCAGGATCGGAAAATTCCAGCTGCGTGTGGTTCAGGTACGGCGGCACACTAGTTAGTATTGCTGCCTCACAGCGCCAGGGACTCGGGTTCAATTCCAGCCTTGGGTCACTGCCTGTGTGTGGAATTTGCACATTCTCCCTGTGTCTGCGTGGGTTTCCTGTGGGTGCTCTGGTTTCCTCCCACAGTCTGAAGATATGCGAGTTAGGTTGATTGGCTATGCTAAATTGCTCCTAGTATCAGGGAAATTAGCAGGGTAAATATATGGAGCTATGGGGGACAGGGCTTGGGTGGGATTGTTGGTGGTGTAGGCACAATGGGCTGAATGGCCTCCTTCTGCACTGTAGGGATTCTGTGAACGTGGGAGAATCTGGCCTGGAATACACATAGACCAGAAGCTTAGGAGTGCTATATAAAGTGATATGCTGATCAAACATGAGTTCTGATTAATAATGTTCTAACCTGCTTTAATATTCAATGTTTAAACCTGCTGCTAGACAGATTTGCAGAAGCAAATGTTGACACCTCCTGTCACATACTTTTTATTACTTCATTGTACATCATAATCTTCTCAATATCATGGACCCAAGTCCCTGGGAGTATTTTACAGCAGTCACTGACTCAGATTCCCTTCCTGTTAAATTAATTCTACAGATGTCTTCCCATCAGAAAGATGTGATGCCTATTGGTTTCCCCTGGGGAAACCCTACTAAGTAAAGAAGGAGGAAGAGAGGTGATGGAGAACCAAGTGTCAGTTAACCTGACATCAGAAGTAGGCAAGATGCTAGAATCTCTTATGAGGTGGCTGCTAAAAACATAAGGAAAATTATAATATGATTAAGTGGAGTCAATGTGGATTAATAAGACGTGTAAAAATTGGTAGTTTTTGAATATTGTAGAATTAGTAGGAAATAATTGTGAAACATTTGTGAATAATTGTGAATTGTCAGCTAGATGGTCAATATCTTTTCCCAAAGGTATGGGAGTTTAAAACTAGAGGTTTAAGGTGAAAAGGGAGAGATACAAAAATGTCCAGAGGGGCAATTTCTTCACAGAGAGGGTGGTGAGTATCTGGAACAAGCTGCCAGAAGTATTAGTAGAGACAGGTACAATTTTGTCTTTTAAAAAGCATTTAGACAGTTATATGGTGAGATGTGTATAGAGCGATATGGGCCAAATGCGGGCAATTGGAATTAACTTAGGGGTTTAAAAAAAAAAGACGGCATGGGCAAGTTGGGCCAAATGGCCTGTTTTCATGTTGTAAACCTCTATGAATCTATGATTCTATAAGCCCTAGAAGAAGATTCTGTCTCTTTCCATCCCTCTTGCCTCTGGGTACAGGCTTCCATGTTGATATTTCTAAGACAATAGGATGGTGCATTGTATCCTCCCATTGAGACAAGTATCGGACAGGAGTTTACAATTGGCCACCAGCTGAAAGATGACCTCGAGGTAAACTGATGGACTGGGGATGGGGAGTGAGGGGAGGGGGGATGAGGCAAGGAATGGAGGGATACTTTGGGTAGCCTCCTCTGGACATTGGCCAGATGGATCAAAACAAGTGATTGAATTGGGATAAATAACCTACCCCTAGAAATAAAGTGGGAATCCTATCAAAACAAGTGTTTTTTCTGAGGTGGGTGGAGGGCGGGATGGATGTTTTGGGGGGGGGGGGGGGGGCTGAGCTTCAAAACCATAGCAAAATCCAGCTGCATAAGATTGGGATGTCCCAGCCCACCACAGAGATCTCAGGGCATTCCTTCCTACCCTCAACCAGAGTTTGCATTTCTTCCCCCTCCTCACTTCTTCTCGATCATCAACCCTTTCCGCTTTTCCATCCCAATCATTGGCTCTGTCTCCCCTTCTCTGTGCTCATTTGCCCCGACCCCTGCCCTCCATCCCTCCAAATATTGGCTACCCCCACGCCCCCCCCCAGCTCCTTGGCTTCTTCCCCCACTTCCACTCCACTGACTCCTCCATAGCCCTGATTCTTGGCCACCACTTCCCCATCTCTCACCCACAGCGGAGCCAACATCTGCCTGCCCTCCAGGTTGGCACCACTAGGTTAGTACCACAGTTGGTATGGGAATACTGCCAACCTGTTAGTAGTAACCTGTACCAAGTGCCACATCTGTGTGAACTTGTCAACTGGGCTGACATGAAGTATATAAATAGGTGTTTAGGAAGTAAAAGGCACAGTTCTCATTGGCAAAAGAAACCATCGTAACTTCCCAACCTCTTGATCAGCTCGAGAAGATAGAGAACAAAGAAGTCTGTGAATTGAATAAAATTCCTCCTAAGAAAATCCTTTTATGAATCAGGGCTCTCAGCTCTGCATAAAGGGTTCCTACACTCATCCTCTTTATACACGCTTGAGTGAGAGCTCAGAATCAAAATGATTTTCTCATTGGGGGGTGGGGTTCCTGTTTTGAAAACCAGATAGAGCACTGATTTTGCTTGATTGACACCTTTTAGTGATTATAATAAGTTGTTTCTGTGATAACTTTTTCAATGTCTCAATGTTTATGTATGCAGAGTGAAGAGGTGTGAAGTGCTTGAAACCTCATGCTAATACTTTAATGGTCTGTCTGATACTTTTACAGAGTTGAAGGGACTGCAGCTTTTCTTCAAAAGAATATTTATGGATTTTTTTTTTCTGAGCAGATCCACACAAGCCAGTGTTACAATATTGCTCATTGGCATGTTAGGTGAATGGGCAAGGTTGAACAGATTAGGTTTGTTTCATTTGGAATTTGGAAAAGTGAAGGGTGACTTGACTGCTGTTTCTAAGATAATGAATGGAAGGATATTTCCTCTTCTGGTGAGACCAGAACTATGGGGCACCATTTTAAAATTAGGGTTTTTTTCGGACAGGAGAATTTTTCTCACTCAGATGGTCGGTAAACTTTGGAACTTTCTGCTTCGGAAGATGGTGGAGGCAGGATAATTGTATATTTTTAAGCCAATACAGGTTCTTGTTAGGCAAAGGAATCAAGAGTTATTAGAGGTAGATAGGGATGTGGCATTCCAAACACAAACAGGTCAGCTATGACCTGATTGAATATAATCTCTTTTCTGTTCCTATCTCATATGTTCATATGAAGGGCTATACATTGGCATGAGTTGGTTCCAGGACTAGGGGGGCTCTGTTTGGTTTAGGTGGGCAACATAGAACGGCATAAACATTGTATGTACTCAGGTCTAAATAGAGTAGTTGGTTTTGCTACATCAGGCTGGTGGACTGTACTAGCAGCACTCTGTTTGTCACTCTGATGGGCTATATGCCCCAGGAGGCAGTTAAAGTATGATAGCTTTCACTGAGTCTAGTAGGGAGAGAAGCATTATAGATAAATGGCTGAATTTACATCTTCAATACAGGTACTGGGAGTCAGAAAATTTCCAAGCTGACCACACCCACCTCAGGAGAAAATGTATGCCATACCTAACCCATGTCCATGGCCCCTTCTATCCTCTATGCACTGAGTTGGGATGGGGGTATTGGGGCATGGGAGGGGTCTTACCTTTGATCTTACCTATGAGCACCTCTGGGTGCTCTGGTTTCCTCCTGCATCCCAAGATGTGCAGGTTAGGTGGAATGGCCATGCTAAGTTTTCCCATAGTGCCCCAAGATGTGCAGATTAGCAGGGTAACTGCACGGAATTATGAGGATAGCGCAGGAGACTAGGTAGGATGCTCTTTCGGAGAGCCAGTGTAGACTTGATGGGCTGAATGGCTTCTTTCTGCACTGTAGTAATTCCAATTCTTGTACAAAAGTTTCCAAATTCAAACTGTGTTTATGACTCCTCTGAGAGGTAATTAGCCATCCAGAAGCTACATCAGCCCCTGCAATGGAGTTGACCAGGTCAGAAGTAGAGAGTGTGGGTTATGTACTCGCACCCATTTGCATGCAGGTGAAAATCTGGGGGTACTGGGAATGCGGGGAAGGAATGTTGGAATCGGGTCTCGCTCCCTATTTCTAAATGGCTCCCTGAAAATCTGGGCACAGAAATTTAATTCCATGATACTTCTACTTCTTAGACATTATTGGGAGGATTGGCTGGTAAATACATTGGGTTACAGGGTTACAGTCTGGGGGAATGCTGTGTTGGTGAGTTGGTGCAGACTTGATGGGCCAAATGGCCTCCCTTCTGCACTATAGGGATTCTATGATTATGTTTAAAGTTTATTTATTATTGTCACAAGCAGGCTTGTATTAACACTGTAATGAAGTTACTGAGAAAATCCCTTAATTGCCATACTTTGGCACCTACCTGGGTACACTGAGGGAGAATTTAACATGGCCAATGCACCTAATCAGCACATCTTTCAGACAGTGGAAGGAAACCGCAGCACCCGGAGACATGGCGAGAATGTGCAAACTCCACACAGACAGCGATCCATGCTGGGAATTGAAGCCGGGTCCCAGGTGTTGTGAGACAGCCGTGCTAACTAACCACTGTGCCACCATGCTGAACCAGCTGGAGATATCAATTTAATTGAAGGCTGGAGAGTTTCTATTTTTGGTGCAGAAGTTTGGAAATTGATCACTTTTCTCAAGAAATTTGATCAAAAATTTAAGTATTATTTAATAGTGACCTCCAACGCCCACCTTCGCATGTGTATTGGATCCACATGAGTTTCTAAGCCCACTTCCTTGCTCAGTGAACAATGATGTGAAACAATTGGATTTCCAAAAAAAAACTCGGTTCATTTCAACCTAACAAACAGTTGACTCAGGTCAGGAAAGATTGAACAATGTGCCTCTGTTTGGGAGATTTACACCAAGCACACTGTGAAATACCGTTCTAATACAAGAGAATTAAAGCACAGATTGTCTTCAATTTCATTGTAAACGCAGAGAAGGTCTATCTGCTTTGATCAACATTTTGGATGGGTTTTCAAGACAGCTGAGTCCAGAGCTCACTCTGATCACCACGAGGAAAGACTTGACGGGTCAGGAGAGGAAACACAGTTTACCTGCTCGATCGATGTTTAAACTCAACATTGGATTGAGCATGATATTGACACACAGCACTTTACAAGGGGAAAACAATTGTTAATTTTGGAACCATTATAGTCCTAACTGTAGATTACCATGAACTCCATGTTCTATTCAATTCTACTTAAGTTTATTTATCAGTTTCACAAGTTGGCTTACATTAACACTGCAATAAAGTTCATAGAATTCCTGCAGTGCAGAAAAAGGCCATTTAGCCCAACAAGACTGCACTGACAATAACCCACCCAAACCCTAACCCAGTAACCCTATATATTTACCACACTAATTCTTTTAACCTATGCATCCTGGGACATTAAGGGGCAATCCAAAGATGTGTAGGTTAGATTGATTAGCCATGTAAATTGCATTTAGGGATTCTATTCTGTTAGATTTTAACAGTTACCCTAGTGGCCATATTCCAGCATCTGTTTGGGTACACTGAAGGAGAATTTAGCGTGGCCAATGCACTTAACCAGCACATCTTTTGGACAGTGGGAGGAAACCAGAGCACCTGGAGGAAACCTACACATACACAGGAAGAACGTGCAGACTCCAAGCAGAGAGCAACTCAGGCTGGGAATTGAACCCGGATCCCTGGTGCTGTGAGGCAGAGTGCTAACCACTATATCACCATGCCACCCCATGGAGAACACCTGAGAACACGTTTTATAATGATATCTCATTTGCAACAAGAATTCTATTTGGAAAAGCAAATGTTCTATTTGTGGCACTAGGTTTATTGTTGAGCCTTTGTGTTGCCAATGGCTTTGGCAAGTGACTAATTAGAATGCAAATCCGGTTTGATTAAATTAGAAGCTTGTTGCTGCTGAATGCATGAGGCTGCATGGCTGTTTAAGCAGAGGTTATTCATTAGCTGTAGAAGCAGAGCTATTTCTGTTTGATATTCCAACTAGCTTCACTTACAATGGTGGCGCCAGAATGCTCCATGCAAAGCAAGGAACCGCAGAAATAAAACCAGTTATCCAGGCCACTTGGCACCAAACAAATTCTTCAAGGTAGAATTGGGGCAACACAGTAACACAGTGGTTAGCACTGCTGCCTCACGGTGCTAGGATCTGGGTTCAATTGCAGCCTAGCGTCACTGTCTGTGTGAAGTCTGCATGTTCTCCCCATGTCTGCCTGGTTTTCCTCCAGGTGCTTAGGTTTCCTTCCACAGTCCAAAGAAGTGTGGGTTGATTGGCTATGCTAAATTGCCTCTTAGTGTCAAGAGGACCAGCTAAGGTAAATACTTGTGGTTACGGGGGTAGGGTCTGGGTGGATTGTGGTCGGTGCAGACTCAATGGACTGAAGAGCTTCCTTCTGCACTGTAGGGAGTCTATGATTCTATTAGCACTCTCCTGCTCACTCTTCATACAACGTGCATTTATATTGTACCTTTAACATTATAAAATGTCCCAAGGTGCTTCACTGTGGCCTGAAACTGAGACCGTGGTAAAGAAGAAGATGCTCGTGTAGATGAAGGGAAGCTTGGTCTGAGGGGCAGGTCCTAAGCAGCATCACAATGGGAGAAGTTAAGGAGGATTAAGGATGCAATCACAGAACTTTGGACGCACATAGCTTCAGGCACAGCCTGCAAAAGAGGAATGAAGGAAGTGGGGCATGCCAAATTCTGAGTGAGTTACGGAGATCGGGAGACGCAAATCCCCACCCCACCTCATGGAAGGATTTGAACATCAAGATGAGGTCCAAAAGCAAAACAGTTTATCAGTTTTGTTTCAGCAAATGATACACATGGCAGAGAATGTCTCACTCAGATCAGAAGTCCAAACTTGCTGAACTGCAGAAAAGGCAGGACCATAAACTATATTCTTCTTAAGGGAGAAATACAACATCACGGCACCCATTTTTGGACTTAAAATGGACGCTGGGGCTTGGGGATCATATTTCAGGTTGTCACCTCTGACAGCACCCTCTGCTCCCTGCTCCTGTGTCCTTGTTTCTGCGAGAAGAATGGAGTGTGTTTGTTTGTGTACTGCTGAAAATGTCTGAAGGTGTGGCTGTCACAGTCAAATAGCACTGCTGATCTGTGAAAGGTGGAACAGCTGTGGGGAAGCTTGGGGAGGACCATGGGGATTATAAAGTGGCATGGTGGCAAAGCAGTTAGCACTGCTGCCTCACAGCGCCAGGGACCCAGGTTCAATTCTCAGCTTGGTTTATGTACATGGAGTTTGCACATTCTCCCCATGTCTGCATGAGTTTCCTCCACATGCTCTGGTTTCCTCCTATAAGGTTAGGTGCATTGGTCATGCTAAATTCTCCCTCAGTGTACCCGAACAGGTGCCAGAGTGTGGCAACTGGGGATTTTCACTGCAACTTCATTGCAGTGTTAATGTAAGCCTACTTGTGACATAGTAAGAAGTCTCACAACACCAAGTTAAAATCTAACAGTTATTTGAAATCATGAGCTTTCAGAGCATTCCTCTTTCATCTCACCTGAAAGCTCGTGATTCCAAATAACCTTGTTGGACTTTAACCTGGTGTTGTGGGACTTCTTAGTGTGCCCGCCCAATCCAATGCCGGCATCTCCACATCATACCTGTGTATGACACTAATACTTAAACTTAAGGTGTGGAATGTGCCAATAGCAGCACACGGAAATAGAATGACCTGTGTTAGTGCGGCTTAACTATGACGGGATGTAGGAAAGGGAAGGCCCCAGAGTGCTGGATCCCGGTGTGATGCAAAGTTAAGGAAAGATGAGGGAGGTGCGAGTAGGTGTTTTGCTTTAGAAGTTTTGGTAAGGTCATTTCATTCCTGGACTTGTGGGCAATGCTCCTTGAATTATCCTGCTTTAGCCTTTCTATCCACTGGTGTTGGGCAAATTTGCCTTGACGCCCCATCATCATTTGAGAGAAGAGAAACTCCCTCCTTCTGCTCACGCTCCAACTCGAATCATCAAAGTGGAGATTCATTCCTGAGCACTTCCCTGCCTCCCGTTTCTCCTGTTCAATGCAGTGGAAGTGCACTCCCCGCACCCCCCACCCCTTTGAGAGATGTGGGCTGCATTTAAATGGTGTCATTAACAGCAATTCCCCAGCCTCAACACTGTTTCAAGTAGTGTTGGGTGTTTACCAATTTTAATCGAATGAGGCACGAGTGCCAAAGTTGCTTGTGATTTTCGCTCAAGTGGATGTTCACTTTGTGCTAGAAGCTGTTGAAGTTCTGCCTCACTGATTGTAGCAAAAATCAAAGATAACCATGGAATATCCAACGTGAGATTTAAAAATCATTTTAGGGGAATTTAAAATTGTGGTTTTCAGAATAAATGATTCCTGGAGTCATTTTGCATTTTCGGTTAACAAATGACTTCCCTTTCTACTGTAAGTCTTTCACCCACCAAACTACATTGTATTTTGAATCAAGATATTAAGATTCAAACCCATTTACATTTTATCCAGATGTGTGTGTACACCAGCAACATTATAACAGATCCAAAACCAGATCCAACCTCATAAGGCCGAAAATAATACTGCAACAGTAATATCTGTGTATACAAAATATAAGCAGTGTTTTAGCTTGTCAGAATTGAAGGACAAACTCATTCACTATTATATGATTTCTAAGGTCAAATTTAATTTGTCAAGTAGCAACATCATTGCCATTTGAAGTTGTTTCTATCAACGTGGTTCCTTTGAATGGAATTAAGTTTGACAATCTGATGATTAGAGCTGGTTCTTTTTAAGTTACTTACATTTACATTTAATTACAATTCCACAATGTGTTAAAATATTATTACAATAAAAGCAGTTAGAATGTATTTTCTATTGGACCATCTCAAACGTGCCAATTGACAAATCGATTCCTTGTTCAACTTAATGAATAGGATATTAAATAGATATAGGGTGCCAAACCTGTCTGTCAAGACCACTAACCTCATTATTCTTGGCACAGTTCAGAACTGGAATTGTGCTTTGATTGTATTTTGCTCTCTATCCACTCTCTATCCACTGTTCCAAGACCTTTGATGGGTTGCACACAAATTCTAAATCTGAGGGCATTACATGGTAAATGGGAATGAAAGTAAGGTCTCTCGTGGCTCAAAGGTCAAGCAGTGAGTGTCTGAGCCATTAGCCCTCGATTGAATCTTCCATCACTGTGGAGTTTTCTGATTTCAGCTAGAGCAACAATATTCCATTAGGAGGGATATAAGTAATCCTGGATCCCTATTCCTGATTATCATTCACTGACCCCTGCTATCAATAGGTGCACTTGTTTGGACTTCTTTCATCATAGCATCCTTCATGGCCCACCAGCACGCGTTCTATTTCTGTACAGTCATGTACTGAAATGTCCATTGACATCAATGCAGTCTGGTTACAAATACACATTTGTGAACTGAATATCTACTTAAGTCAGCAAATGAACAAAACATATGTTTGAAGAGCAATTGTTGCTTAGCTTATCGCAACATTAAAATTTCTGCATATTTATAATATTTGGTTAGCACTTCTGCCTCACAATGCCAGGGACCCGGATTTGCATCCTGACTTGGGTCACTGTCAGTGTGGAGTCTATATGTTCTTCCCATGTCTGTGTGGGTTTCCTCCAGGTGCTCTAGTTTCCTCCCACAGTCTGAAAAGTGCACTGGTTACATACATTGGCCATGCTAAATTCTCCCTCAATGTACCCAAACAGGCGCTGGAATGTGGAAATTAGGGAATTTTCACAATAATTTCATTGCATTGTTTATGTAAGTCTATTTGTGACACTAATGGGCAGCAAGGTGGACAATGCTTAACACTGCTGCTTCACAGCGCCAGGGATTGGGGTTCAATTCCCAGCTTGGTCACTGTGCAGAGTCTGAATATTCTCCCAATGTCTACATGGGTTTCTTCCAAGTGCTCTAGTTGCCTCCGCACAGTCCGAAAGACATGCTGGTTAGGTGCATTGGCCAAGCTGAATTCTCCCTCATGTACCCGAACAGGCACCGGAATGTGAGGATTAGGGAATTTCCACAATAATTGCAGTGTTATTGTAAATCTATTTGTGACTTTAATCATTGGAATGTGGCAACTAGGGGATTTTCACAGTTACTTCATGGCAGTGTTAATGTAAGCCTACTTGTGACACTAATAAAGTAAAAAGCTAATATATAAACTTAACTTACATATGCATCAGACATGCACATCAAACAGAGGGTCAGCAGGCATTTCTGCTGTTCTCTGTTCACATTAGAACAGCTTGCTATTACCCTTAACAGATTCATTGAAAGACCTGCACCACATTTACATTTATCAAACAAACTTAAGTTAATGGTTTGAGATGGTTGCATTATTGCAGCAGGTAGGCTACATGGCAGGGATGAGTAGAAAAGTGTGAAGAAAGAAATCCCCGGGGACAGAATAAGTTCATAATCACAACACTCGGCAGTGCTAAAAATGATCTCTCGATAGCTTCAATATTAATGCCCCACTGCTGCCCCATGATGCATGTCATTCCAATCTATTCAAATTCAAAGATATATGAAATACCATTTACACAACCAATCCAGGGTAGTTTCTACAATGAAGGTCTTTAAATCCCCCCCATATGACATTTCATTTGGAAGAATGGCTATTTAGAAGTTGGTCATGTTTTAAAAATTTCAGCACCCCGCCTCCCCCTCACCCCACACCCACACCTTCAAATTCCTTGAGAGACAGTGAACTCCAAACCAATCATTAGAAAAGCCATTGAAAATAATTAAAATTGTTAAATCAATATAAGTAGCTCCATTTTCTAGCACGAGGCCAATGATTTTTAACTCAAAGCATTTCTTTGAATCAATGGCATGATAGTTGTCAGTAGAATATCTATGTCAGTATAGCTGATGATGCTGAAAATGGGTTGAGATGAAAGATGTGACAAAGGGGACTACAAATCTTCATTTTGTAACATGGATTATTGTTAAAGGAGAATTAAAATTCAAAAAAAGAATTAAGCTTGAGAAACAAAGAATAAACAACAGTACAGCACAGGAACCCAGCCTTCAGCCTAGCCAGCCTGCACCGATACGTAGTTTCCATCTCTCTGTTCACCCCCTGTCCATATGTCTATCAAGTTACACCTTACGTGTTGCTAACATGCCTGCTTCCACCACCTCCACTGGCAGTGCAGTCCAGGAACCTACCATCCTCTGGGTGAAAAACTTTTCCTGCAATTCACCCCTAAAATTACCACCTTTCACCTTAATCCTGTGCCCTCTTATAGTCGACCTTGGGAAAAAGCGCTTGATTATCCGCTCTATCTATGCCTCTCATAACTTTATGCACTTCCATCAGGTCACCTCTCAGCCTCCATCTTTACCTCTTCTCATACCTAAACCCTCTCACCTTGCAACAATATTGCAAACCTTCTTTGCACTGTCTCCAAAGCATCTACATCCTTCTGGTAGTGTGGTGACCAGAACTGCATGCAATGTTCCAAATGCAGTCTAACTAATACAAAAGCTAATTTATAACAAATATAAAAAATTTATACAGCTGTAATATAACTTGCCAACATTTATATTTGATGCCCTGGCTATTGAAAACAAGCATTTTGTATGCCTTCTTGATCACTTTATCCACCTGTGTGGCCACTTTCAGAGATCCATGGACTTGTACGTCCAGATACCTTTGTATGTCAATGCTCTGAAGAATTCTGCCATTTACTTTATAATTCACACCTGAATTTGATTTTCCAAAATGCATCATCTTGTATTTGTTTGGATTAAACTCCATCTGTCATTTCTCTGCTCAAGTTTGCAATCTTATCTATATCCTGCTACATCCTTTGACAATTCTTGATTCTATCTGCAACTCCGCCAATTTTTGTGTTATCCCAAATTTATTAATTACGCTGTCTACATTTTCCTCCAGATCATTTATACATATTACAAACGACAAAGATCCCAGCACTAATCTGTGTGCAACATACTAGTTACTGATCTCTATTTTGAAAAAACACCTTTCCACTACAACTCTGTCTTTATGAGAAAGCCAGTTCTATATCCATCTAATGAGCACACTCCGGATTCTATGAGACTTTACCTTTTGTACCAGCCTACCATGAGGGACCTTGTCAAATGCCTTACTAAAGTCCATGCAAACAACATCAACCACCTTTCCCTCATTGATCATTCTTGTCACCTCCTCAAAAAACTCAGTCAAGTTGGTGACACATGAATTTCCCCACACAAAACTATGCTGCCTATCACTAACAAGTCCATTCACTTTTAAATGTGAATAAATCCTGTCCCTCAGTATCTTCACCAAAAGCTTCCCCACTAGTGACATCAGGCTCACTGGCCTGTAATTACCTGGATTACCTCTTTTTCCATTCTTAAACATAAGCACAATATTGGCCATTCTCCAATCCTCTGGAACCAGGCTCACACATAGTCCTGATCCATGATAACATTCCAAGAATGGATGACCAGAAGACTGTGGGAGGTGAGGACCTAAAAAGTATCATTATTACAAAAGAGGTAGTGTTAGGCTAGCTACTGGGGCTAAAGATAGACAAGTCTCCTGGCTCTTATGGAATGCATCCCAGGATACTAAAAGAAATGGTGGGGGAAATAGCAAAAGCACTAGTGGTAATTTATGAAAATTTGTTTGACTCTGAGTAGTTCTCACAGATTGGAAAATTAACAAATGTGATACCACTGTTTTAAAAAAAAGGATGTAGACAAAAGGCAGGTAACTGTAGGCTGGTTAGCTTAACTTCTGTAATAGGGAAAATACTTGAATCTATCTTCAAGGAAGAAATAACGAGACATCTGGATATAAATTGTCCCATTGGGAAGATGTAGATTGGGTTCATGAGAGGCAGGTCATGTTTGACTAACTTGATGGAAATCTTTGAGAACATTATGTGTGTAGTGAACAATGGAGAATTACCTCATTGAGTTTTTTGAGAAAGTGACCAGAGAGGTGGATGGGGGTAAGGCGGTTGATGTAGTATATATGGACTTTAGTAAGGCGTTTGATAAGGTGGCCCATGGAAGACTTCTACAGAAAATGCAGATGTGTGGAATAGAGGGTGATTTAGCTAATTGGATTAGGAATTGGCTGGCAGATAGAAGACAGAGGGTGGTGGTTGATGGGAGATATTCATCGTGGAGTTCGGTGACAAGTGGTGTGCCTCAGGGGTCTGTTTTGGGGCCCCTGCTGTTTGTAATTTTTATAAATGATCTGGATGAGGGTATTGAGGGATGGATCAGTAAATTTGCAGATGATACTAAAGTTGGTGGTGTGGTAGATAGTGAAGAGGGGTGTTTTAGTTTACAGAGTGACTTGGACAAGTTGCAGAGCTGGGCCGAGAGGTGGCAAATGGAGTTTAATGTGGAAAAGTGTGAGGTAATGCACTTTGGCAGGAACAATAAATGTGTAGAGTATAGGGCTAATGGTAGGGCTCTTAATAGTGTTGAGGAACAGAAGGATCTTGGTGTATGTGTCAATAGATCCCTGAAAGTAGGCAGTCAAGTGGATAAAGTTGTTAAGAAGGCATATGGAGTCTTAGCTTTTATTGGTAGGGGGATTGAATTTAGGAGCCGCAGCATCATGTTGCAACTGTACAAAACTCTAGTGCGGCCGCACTTGGAGTATTGTGTGCAGTTCTGGTCGCCACATTATAAGAAAGATGTGGAGGCATTGGAGAGGGTACAGAGGAGGTTTACTAGGATGTTGCCTGGTATGGAGGGCAGGTCCTATGAAGAGAGGTTGAAGGATTTGAGGTTGTTTTCGTTAGAAAGGAGGCGGCTAAGAGGGGATCTTATTGAAACATATAAGATAATTAGAGGTTTGGATAGGGTGGACAGTGATAGCCTTTTTCCTAGGATGGAGAAAGCTAGCACGAGGGGACACAACTTTAAATTAAGGGGTATGAGTTATAGGACGGATATCAGAGGTAGGTTCTTTACTCAAAGAGTGATTAGGGAGTGGAATGCCCTGCCTGCAGCTGTTGTAGATGCGCCAAGTTTGGTGGCGTTTAAGAGGTTAGTTGATAAGTATATGGATGAGAAGGGAATGGTTTAGTTAGGAGGGGCATTGCTTTTTATTTTGGTCGGCACAACATCGAAGGCCGAAGGGCCTGTTCTGTGCTGTATTGTTCTATGTTCTATGTTCTAATCCTGTGGATATGGTGTATCTGGATTTTCAGGAGGCATTTGGCAAGATACCTCCCCAAAGGCTGCTGCATAAGATAAAGGTGTACGGTGTTATAGATGTCCTTGTGCATGAATCACAAAATGTTGGTTTGCAAATGTAGCAGGTAATTAAGTAGGTAAATGGAATTTTGTCCTTCCTTGCAAGAGGGATGGAGTTTAAAAACAGTGAGGTTATGTTGCAACTGTATAAGGTGCTGGTGAGGCCACACCTGGAGTACTGTGTATAATTTTGGTCTCCTTACTTGAGAAAGAATATACTGGCACTGAAGGGGGTACAGAGGAGATTCACTAGGTTGATTCTAAAGTTGAGAGGGTTGGCTTATGAGGAGAGATGGAGTAGACTAGGATGTACTCAATGGAATTCAGAAGAATGAGGGGAGATCTTATAGAAACATCTAAGATTATGAAGGGAATAGATAAGGAAGAAGCAGGAAAGCTGTTTTCAGTGGCAGGAGAAACTAGAAGTAGGGGACATGGCCTCAAAATAAGGGGGAGCAGATTTAGAACTGAATTGAGGAGAAAATTCTTCACCCAAAGATTATGAATCTGGGGAATTCCCTGCCTAGTGAAGCAATTGAGGCTACCTCACTGTTTTAAAGGCAAGGACAGATAAAATTTTGAACAGTAAAGGAATTAAGGGTTATGGTGAGCCGGTGGGTAAGTGGAGCTGAGTCCATGAAAAGATCAGCGATGAATTTATTGAATGGTGGAGCAGACTCAAGGAATCAGATGGCCTACTCCTGCTCCTAGTTCTTACGTTGTTATGTTCTTATGATTGAGGTGCTCCAGATGAGAGTGGGCAGATAGTGGATTTGGAAATGAAATTGGATATGTGGCTGAGAAGGAATGCAAATGTAATGAGAAAGTAGCAGGACAAAGGACGTTGCTAATTTGCTTTTGTCGGAGGCAGATACAAACACACCAGGCTGAATGGTTACAGCACACAAGGAAATCGTTGTATCACTTTGTGAATGTCAAGCAATAAGAAATGGCAGAGTTGCCTTTTTATAACTTTGCAGATTCACTCTTGATTAGTACGGGCAGGGTGTAACCTAATGTGTAACATCAGGATGAAATGTAGCACCTATTTAATAATTTGCAACTGAAATGAGAAAAAGCTCACAAGTCCATTGATTAATTTTAAAACTCATTTTGTTATCAAGATTTAGAATCAACAAAATCTCCTTCTGAAAGCCACTGTCAATATTGCTCACTGTTATTATTGATGAACCAATGTTTCCTGCTTCCCGATTATAACTCCAACATTCAACACTAATTGCTGGTCTAACACATTTATCAGCCTCAGAAACAGCTTAGTGTGCATACAGTTGACATAGTCAGACATCTGATTGCATCAGGAGATGACTGACTGCGCCCCTGATGTATGTGAGTTCTGGATTGAAGATGGTCTGTGAATGACCCCATCCTTTCCACAACTGGCATAGATGAACAGCGTTGGCCCAAGGTTGACTGATATTTCTCCCCTTCCCACGGACTCTCTTTTATGCTTTCTGGTTTTGTATTTTGTTCTCTACTTTTTTCCACAACCTTCCTGACTGCATGTCTCCAGGCAGTGTGAACTATGACTTACAATTCCCAGGTGCCAATGTGATATATAGTATCAACGTGTATACAATAAATGGCAGAATTTTTAAGAGTATTGATAAGCAGAGAGATCTGGGTGTACAGGTACACAGCTCACTGAAAGTAGAAAAGCAGATGGAGAAGGTAATCAAGAAGGCAGGATTCTGTTTATGGATTGCCTGCCCGTGTTGTCCTCCATAATAAAAGTGAACGAATTTCAATATTAACGTGTTGCGTGCCAAATACTTCAGGAGATTCTGTGACTGTGAAGTGATGCAAGTTCTTTCCTTCTGTAAAACCAAAGATCTGGTGATATTTGGCTACTACACGTGGCTTCTTGGATAGAGAAAGAAATACTAGCTACAATTCCTGTCCAAATGAGAGTAAGTTATATTTCATTATCTGCACCTCAACTCCCTTTAACCTCCTTTGTTCCAAGTCCCTTGATCCCTTAACCTAACAATCTCAGTCTTAAAAATATGAATTGACTCAGCACCGTACCCTTAACAGGCACCAGATTTTCACTGTCCATGACATAAAAAGATGCTTCCTGATTTCAGCTGGCTGATTTCCAATTAAAAGGAAATTGTTTCTCCTTGTTTCCTGTTGCTTCTGTTGAATGGAAGAGCTAAACTTCCATTCAGCCACCCTACTCTGGCTCTCTGGAACTTCCTTCCTGGTTTGCCTCTGACTTTATACCCTCTCACTGCTTGCAAGACCATTCTGAAACTTCTGTTTTTGCCCACAACTTTATTCACCATCTCAGCACATTCCTTTTTACCTCTTGTACCTTGTTGTTGATTGCTTTGTCCTTGTGGTTGAACAGCCTCACCGGTCATCCAGACTCAAAATGTTGGCTCTATTCTCTCTCAGTAGGAAGTCTGACAACACCAGGTTTCACCTGATGAAAAGATCGAAACACCTCGAAAGCTTATGAGTTTATTATCAAGTAAATCGGTTGGACTTAAACCTGGTGTTGTCAGACTTCCTACTGTGTTTACCCCAGTCCAACGTTGGCATTTCTACATCTATTCTCTCTCCACAGACGCTACCAGACTTGCTGAGTTTTTCCAGCATTTTCTGCTTTCGCCTCTCGCTTTCTGATTAGAAGAGTTGGGGCCATTGGAGTAGATTGGGATAGTTATATTAACATAAATAAAAATAAATATCATTATCAAATTGCAGGACATTGTGCTACCTCAAATACCTTCCTCCTATCATTGACATTGTTAGTTGTCTGGAGAACTCCAACTAACAGGGGTTCAACTTCCTTTCAGTTGAATTCTTTCTGCATGGCTTGTGCAATTATCTACTATCAGCTGCTCCCCTCCATAGCAATGCAACCATCCCCAATACCATTCAACAACAGAGAGACATTTGCTCTCATTCAGCAGCAGGAGGCGATGGCCTAATGGTATTATCACTAGACTATCAATCTGGAAACTCAGCTTATGTTCTGGGGAGTTGCATTTGAATGCTGCCGTGACAGACGGTGGGATTTGAATTCAATCAAACAAAATCTGGAATTAAGAATCTACTGATGACTATGAAACTATTGTCAAAAAAGCCCGTTGGGTTCACAAATATCCCTTAGGGACTCAAATCTGTTGTCTTTACTTGGTCTGGCCTACAATGTGGTTGACTATCAATTGCCTTCTGAAATGTCCAAACAAGCCACTAAGTTTAAGAGTAACTAGGGATGGACAATAAATGCTGGCCAACTAGCGATGTCTGTGTCCCACAAATTAATAAAGAAGAATCATGTCCTTTAATTGGACCATTTTTCCCCAAAAATATACTTTGATCATCAACCTGTGAGAACATTACTAACATTCCAAAATGACTATCACACAAAGCAACAATATGCAGCTCTTTACTTACATCAAGTAACACTCTGAGATGCTTCAATACAGTTAAAGAAACGTTTCAGTGGTCTTGCAAATGTTGCAAAGTTATTTTAAAGGTTGTCCATATAGGAAAAGTTGCATTCTGAGGTGCTTCAGTCCAACTGAGATACATATCATATTCACTGTACACGTTCAGTGAATCATTCAGCCCACGGAGGCTCTGCTCCCCTCGGTTCAGTGGTTAAAAGGTCTTGGGCAGCGACCTTCCCCACTGCCGTAGCTGTCCCAAGCTTTAGTGTGTCCTTCAGTACATAGCCCTGTGATGTGCCAGTCTGCAGTCAGTCAGGGACAATTCCTTGCACTGGAGGATCAGCATATTTTGGGTGTTCATTGAACATTCTGGAGGTGTGATCTAAGAACCAGTGCCTTCAAAAGATCTTGAACTTACTGAAAAGCTTTGAGGCAGATTACACATCAATACATGCCTGTCTTTTTGTAAACTGCTAAGTTAAAAGCTGAAACCTGTTATACTGGTGTTTTAACTGTTGGTTTCAGCAGTTTTAGTCATAAGGCTCCAGTCCCTCCTACTCTGTGAGTATTTGCTTTCCAAATTGTCTTATTTTTCCAAAGCACGCTGTTTCAGCACACTGGATTCCTGACTTGTGATTCTCTCTAACGCAAAATTCTTCAGACGTTTTTTCCTGTATGGAAATGAAACTAATTATTGTTATCCAATGATTTAAGTGTGACGTGAATGTGGATGGAGATGTGGTGGGAACAGGACTGGGCACAACATAACTCCCAGCATACACAAATAGCATCCCGACATTCGCTGCATACCATCATACTTAAAGATGGGCCAGTTACCTGAAGTAGAGAGAGCTGTTCAGCTTGTGGGAATAGCAAAGCCGTTTCGATATTGGCTAATCAGTTTCCAAAAGCAGCTTTGCATTTTGGAAAAATGCTGAAAATATACCTCAGCATTTAGAGAAAAAGGTGGCATATAGTTTGGGAGGGAGAAATGTATATGAACAAACGTGGGACTTATTTTCTAGACTGAATTTGTTAACAAAAATAAGGTGCGTTTCAAAATTTGAAACTAAAGAAGAGAATTTAAATAATGCCGATAAGGTGATTGTTGTGAAGTTGCTGCTGAAAGTGATGATGCAGCTTTATGAATTGAATTGATGAGTCCTGTTTGTAGAATCCCTACAGTGCAGAAGGAGGCTATTCAGCCCATTGTGTCTACACTAACCACAATTCTATCCAGCCCCTATCCCCACAACCCCATGCATTTACCCTGGCTAGTCCACTAAGGGACAATTAAGCATGGTCAATCCAGCTAACCAGCACATGGGGCAGCGCGGTGGCACAGTGATAAGTGCTGCTGCCTCACAGCGCCAGGGATCTGGGTTCAATTCTTAACTTAGGTGACTGTTTGTGTGGAGTTTGCACATTCTCCCTGTGTCTCAGTGGTTTCCTCCAGATGCTCCAATTTCCTCCCATTGTCCAAAGATGTGTGTGATAGGTTGATTAGCCATGGTAAATCACCTCAAGTGTTAGGGGGATTAGTAGTGTATATGTGTGGGTTGCAGGAATAGTGCCTGATGGGATAGTGTTCAGTACAGACTTGATGGGCCGAATGGCCACCTTTGTACTGTAGGGATTCTGTCATTGTATGAACTTTGCACAATGGGAGGAAATCAGGATGCCCGGAGGAAACCCATGCAGACACAGGGAGAATGAGCAAACTCCACACACATAGTCACCCAAGGCTGGAATTGAACCCAGGTCTGCGGTGCTGTGAGGCAGCAGTGCCAACCATTCAGTATTGCTTCCACTATTGTCTCAGTGGACTCAAATTTTCTATTTATTCAGCTATGATCACAGCTACTATCTCCCAACCATGAAATGATAATTAAAAATGACACAATATTACTATTTCCTTGTGGAAATTCCTGTTTGAAATGAAGCTTGTTAAAAAAAGTGTCCAAATCTTTTGTTTAGTTGGCCACTTTTGTACTCCTAAGCCCAGATATATAATTAATTAACAGGCATTTCCTGAGGGGCTAAGGAATTTGGGTTCATAAGTTGAGGTTTAGAAGAATAAGAAGTGATCTCCTGAAAGATGCAAGACTCTGAAGGGGTTTGGTGGGGTGGACACACAGAGTTGCATTCTGTAGCTGGGGAATATAGAACAATGGACGGAGTGGGGAGCAGGGCACAATATCAGGATAAGGAGTCAATTATCTAGAATTGATCTGAGGGGATTGCTCAGCAACTCAAGCAGGTGAGAAAGCGGAGTTGTGGCAGAAGATCAGTCATTGAATGGCAAATTAAACTCAAGGGTCCATATAGTTTACTCCTGCTTCTATTATATACTTACATTCTGAACTCTGAATACTGAAATCAGAAAGAAGAGTGGGCAGCATGGTGGCACAATGGTGAGCACTACTGCTTCACAGCACCTGGGACCTGGGTTCAATTCCCAGGTTTTAATTCACTTACGTCCCTGTCCGTGCAGAGTCTGCACATTGTCTGTGTGGGTTTTCTCTGAGTACTCCGGGTTCCTCCCGCAGTCGGAAAGACATGTGGTTAGGTTCATTAGTCATGCTAAATTCTACCTCAGTGTACCTGAACAGGCAACAGAGAGGATTTTCACAGTAACTTCATTGCAGTGTTAATGTAAACCTACTTGTGACGCTATTAAGTAGCCTTTAAGGCTACGTGATATTGTACTTCATAGAATCATAGATCCCTACAGTGTAGAAAGGGGCCCTTTGGCCCATCAAGTCTGTACCAACTACAATCCCACCTACTCCCTACCCCCATATCTCTACACATTTACCCACTAATCCTTCTAACCCATGCATACCAGAACACTACGGGGCAATTTTAGCACAGCCAATCAACCTAACCTGCACATCTTTGGACTGTGGGAGAAAACTGGAGCACCCAGAGGAAACCCACTCAGACGCGAGGAGAATGTGCAAACTCCACACAGACAGCGACCTGAGCCGGGAATCGAACTCAGGTCCCTGGAGTTGTGAAGCAACAGTGCTCACCACTGTGCTACCGTACTGCTCCACAGTTATTTGGGCTTATTGCTTAATTTCTATAATTTTAGTAAATGTTCTATGATGCAAAGTATTTTCAAACAATTTTTTATTGATTAAAAAATAAACGATAGAAATGTACTTTTGAACATTCTGATAAGATATGCACTTTGAAATTCTCTGTCCTCTCTTTGCACACTTCAATATTAATGAGGAATTGTAAATTTGACAGTGACATATACACATTAGTCCTTTGTGACTGATCCTTTGATTTTGATCAGGACCTTTGGAGACTTAAACAGTAAATTCAATAAGCACCGACCACAATATGAAAGAAAATTAAAGAGAGTGAATGATAGGACAAAAAGAATGACCTTACTTCACAAAAACCCAGGCACCAGTATGAGGCACAGTGGTATTAATATAATACAAAGACTCCATAGTTTGCAGACTGGTTCAGATGGAAAAGGATCTTTGATTAATTTGATTTGAAAATGGCAATCCTAAATTCTTCCCAAGACATCAATAACTGGTTCAAATTTCTGGAGAGCCAAGGGGGATGAAATTGATCCACGCCAACAGCCTGAGATATGAAATGAGCGAATTGACAGCACATTTACTTCCATCATGCCCAAACTGTTCTCCACTGAAGTCGACAGTTTTTTCTGGAAACCCGTTTTCTAGTCTCACTTCGTATGAAATGAGAAAACTTGATAACAATTTCCAACGGAAAGATAAGGACTGCCACTGTGAAAAATGCACAGCCAGCCCCTACCTCCAGACATGACTATTTTGGGCTGACCTCCCATAATCTGCCCTCTGTGACCTTGAGGCCATTCAAGACTCAGCTGCCTATATCCTATCTCGCACCCCTCCCCATTCACTCATCATCTCTGTACTTGCTGACCAAAGCTGAATTCTACCAAGCACTGGTTCAAAATTTTATTTATCTTTATTTTCAAATTCCTTCATGGCTTTTACCTCCCTTCCAGGCAATGGCCTAGCAGTATGATCACTAGGCTATTAACCCAGAAACTCAGCTCATGTTCTGGGGGGCTGGGTTCAATCCCTCCACAGCAGCTGATGGAATTTGAATTCAATAAAAAATATCTGGAATTAAGAGTCTGCTGATGATTATGAATGATGTAGAGATGCCGGCGTTGGACTGGGGTAAACTCAGTAAAGTTTTACAACACCAATTTTGAATCCAACCAATTTATTTGATAGTAAATTAGTGAGCTTTTGACTGACGAAGGCTTTCATAAGTCGATGATTATGAAACCAGTGCTGATTGTTGGAAAAACCCGACTGATTCACCAATGTTCTTTAGGGAAAGAAATCTGCTGTCCTTACCTGGTCTGGCCCACACGTGACTCCAGAGCCACAGCAATGTGGTTGACTCTCAATGCCCCTGAAATGGCCTAGCAAGCCACTCAGTTCAAGGGCAACCAGGGCTGGGCAATAAATGCTGGCCAGCCAGAGACACCCATTTCCCATGAATGAATTAAAAAAACCTCATCTTCAATCACCTCCAACTGTAGAATCTTTGAGATATTGACTTTTTATCATTTGAGCATTAATGATGAGCCTTCTTAAGGCTTAAGGCAAAAAGGAGCCATGAGATGGCTTTGGCAGTTAGGGTTAAGGAAAATCCTAAGGCATTTTATTCCTATGTAAGGAGCATAAGGATGGTTAGAGGGAAGATTGGACCTCTCAGGGACAGAGGAGGGGAACTATGCTTAGAGCATGAGGGAATGGGGGAGATCTTGAATGAATACTTTGCGTCGGTATTCACGCGGGAGAGGGGCCTGATGTCTGATGCCGGCTTTGAGGAATTTGAGGACCCATTAAAGGAAATAACCATTACGAGGGAAGAGGTGTTGGGGCTTTTAGGCAGCATAAAGCCTGATAAAGCTCCGGGGCCTGATGGCATTTACCCCAGACTGCTAAGGGAGGTGAGAGATGACATTGCTGATCCTCTGACGCAAATCTTTGTCTCTTCTTTGGACACAGGAGTGGTCCCAGAGGATTGGAGGATAACAAATGTAGTACCGTTGTTTAAAAAGGGTCAGAGGGATAACCCAGGGAACTATAGGCCGGTGAGCTTGACTTCAGTTACAGGTAAGCTAATGGAGAGGATCCTCAGGGACAGGATGTATGAACATCTGGAGCGCTGCGATCTGATCAGGGATATGCAGCATGGCTTTGTTAAGGGGAAGTCGTGCCTTACGAATCTAGTGGAATTTTTTGAAGAGGTGACAAAAACGGTTGATGAAGGACAAGCCGTTGATGTCGTCTACATGGATTTCAGTAAGGCGTTTGACAAGGTTCCTCATGGTAGGCTGATAGAAAAGGTGAAGGCGCATGGGATACAGGGCCAGGTATGTAGATGGGTTGAGAACTGGCTTGGGAGGAGGAGACAGCGGGTAGTAGTGGAAGGCTCTTTTTCCAACTGGAGGTGTGTCACTAGTGGTGTGCCACAGGGCTCAGTACTAGGACCTCTTCTATTTGTGGTTTATATAAATGACTTGGAAGAGGGGGTAGGTGGTGTGATCAGCAAATTTGCTGATGACACTAAGATGCTTGGATTGGCAGGAACTGAGGAGCAGTGCCAGGCAATACAACAGGACATAGATAGGCTGGTAGATTGGGCAGATAGATGGCAAATGGAATTTAATCCGGATAAATGAGAGGTGATGCATTTTGGCTGGAAAAATGTAGCGGGGAGTTATAGGGATAAAAGGTAAAACTATCCGGAGTATAGAGATGCAGAGAGACCTGGGGGTGCAGGTTCACAAGTCTCTGAAGGTGTCAGTACAGGTGGAGAATGTGATAAAGAAAGCGTATGGTATGTTAGCCTTCATAGGAAGAGGTATAGAATACAAGAGTAGGAGTCTAATGTTGCAAGTGTATAGAACGTTGGTTAGGCCTCACTTGGAGTACTGCGTCCAGTTCTGGTCGCCGTACTACCGGAAGGATGTGGAGGCCCTGGAGAGAGTGCAGAGGAGATTTACCAGGATGCTGCCTGGTATGGAAGGGCTGTCTTATGAGGAAAGATTGAACGCACTGGGGTTGTTTTCCCTTGAAAGACGTCAGCTGAGAGGGGATCTGTTAGAGGTATATAAGATTATGAGGGGTATAGATAGAGTAAATGGTGGTAAGCTTTTTCCACCATTAGAAAAAGATAGAACGAGGTGTCACGGCCTTAGGGTGAGGGGGGCTATGCATAAGACGAATATTAGAGGGCAGTTTTTCACACAAAGGGTAGTGGGGGTGTGGAATGCACTACCGAGTAAGGTGGTGGGAGCAGGCACGCTAGGGTTGTTTAAGGGTCTCTTGGACAGCCACATGAGCGGTCTGCAGATAGAGGGATATAGTAGGACTGTTTAAATATCCTATTTGTTTCCACAGGATGTTCGGTCCACCTTGTTGACCAACAAGGGCATGCATGCGGCAGGTCGTGTGAGAGCTGCTCTTGGATGTTGCTTCAGGAGTGGCCTAGTGCTTCACGTCGTTAGCGTATGCTTAAACTGGACCATCTGATGAGCACCATAATAGCTCAAGGACTATCGCTATTGCTGTGCAGACACATGGATTTGGGCCTGTGTCTGCGGGAGTTTGCGCGTTCTCCCCGTGGTTGCGTGGGTTTTCTCTGGGTGCTCTGGTTTCCTCCCACATCCCAAAAATGTGCTATTAGGCTGATTGGGTAACAAATTGGTCCCTATATGTCATTAAGCCGTTAGGACGGCGGCGCGGGCTCGTTGGGCCGAAGGGCCTGTTTCCGGTGCTGTGTTGTTCTTTGTTCTCAATTATAATCACTCCACCACTCCTGTCCATGCTGTCAACCATCTAGGCTCTAAACGCTTGACGTTCCTCCTTAAACACCTCTGCCTCTCTTTCTTCCTTCAGAACTCCCTTGAAACCTTTAGCCAATCCTTTCACTATCTTCCCTAATATCACCCAATGTGGTCATATGTTGCTCATAATGCATGTTTGAAATACATGGGGAGTTTTATTATATTAAAGACGTTAAATAAATACAAGTTGTTGTTGTGAATGAAAGTTTATAAAATACACTTTGGGGGAGGGGGGGTGGGAGTTTTCCCATTCTGCGTGCCACGAGAATCATAGCAGATGGGGAGCAGCAGACCATGGACCTGTTGACCTCAGGAAGGATTTTCCAGTTTTGAGGCGAGCATGGCCCAAAAATTCTGGCCAGACTAACAATTCAGGCAATTATTAAAAATATGGCACACGTCAGCAATACAATTGACTATCAGTACACAAATAAATATTGTTTGGATTCAGTAGGGTAGAGAGAGTTTAAGTACAAGTGCTCTGTTTGACAGTAATGTTACTCAGAAATTCCTTCAGTGCCATGCTAGGCATTTTTCTTCTTCAAAACTGTCGAATGAAACAACTCCTGCCATTTTGTCTCAGGGGCTGATATCTTTTTCCTGAGTTAGTTCACACAGAACTTATATTTGTCTATGCTTCATTTTTAAATTACAATCCTAACTACGTCATTCAGACCCCAATATTAACATGTAATTTTTTTCAACTTTATTATTGTCACAAGTAGGCTTACATTCACACTACAATGAAGTTACTGTGAAAATCCCCTAGTCACCACTCTCTGGCACCTGTTCGGGTACACGGAGGGGGAATTTAGCATGACCAATGCAACTAACCAACATGTCTTTCAGAGTGTGGGAGGAAACCGGAGCACCCAGAGAAAATTCATGAAAATATAGGGAGAACATGCAGACTCAACACAGACATTGACCCAAGCTTGGAATCGAACCCGGATCCCTGGCACTGTGAGACAGCAGTGCTAACCATGTGCCACCATGAATTTCACAGAGCAAAAACAAGCATTTTAGCCTAACTTGTCCATATCAGTGTTTATGCTCTACAGAACATTCCTCCCACCTATTACTTCACCTCATCCTGTCACCATCTGTTCCTTTCTTTCTCATCTATTTCTTTGCCTTAAATATATCTACGCACTTCGCCTCAACCACTTCTTGTGTTACTGGGTTCCACGTTCTCACTGCTCTCTGGGTAAAGAAGTTTCTCTGTAATTCCCTACTTGATATATTTATGATGTGCTGCTGCTGCTTATCCCCACACAAGGGAAAATATCTTCCTATGTCTTCCCTATCAAACACTGCTCACAATTTTCTCTTATTGGGTCACCTCGGTTTCTCTTTTCCAAAGGAAAGAGCCTGTTCAGTCCGACAATTATCAAGGCTCTGTTCTGATATTAACTTTTCTGTGCCTCCTTCTGGGTCTTGCTACTTTTCTTATAATATGGAGGATTATAAATATAGAAACAGGAGGAAGCCATTCAACCCCTCAAGCCTATTACATTAAGAACTAGAGAAGAATATTACAGCTCCTTAGGAAGAAATCTGCTGTATGTTTCAGGCAGCTGCTGTGGCCACCTATGAGTAGGACCCTTTCACAATGGCAGTGGCCGATGTGACTATGTTAATGGACCAATAAGAATGTGGAACCCATTTTTTGGATTTGATTTGATTTATTATTGTCAGGTATATTAGTATACAGTGAACAGTATTTCCTGCGCGTTATACAGGCAAAGCATACCGTACGTGGAGAAGGAAATGAGAGAGTGAAAGATGTTTACAGAGTTAGAATGAAGTTTTAGAAGTATAGAACAAGAGTAAAAGATAGAATTTGATGGTACGCTGGGCACAGCTTGAAGAAGTTGTCACGTTCCAGCGCCATTAGTCCATTAATATCAGTTACAGTGAGTTAAAATTGACCATTGTGTTGCCTTCTATGGTCCCCATCAAGCAACAAGATGAAAGTGAAGTAGATTATAGCCACAGGACTACAAATACAGCAAATGTTTTGAAAGGAGAAGCTGATGAGAAGATGAGAGCAAAGCATTCTACCGCTTGGTTACAAATGCTCAATTCAAAAGTGTGACTGCTTGACAATGACGTAGATTTAACATGATAAACCTAGGTGACTGTAAGTGAAATTCATGGACTTCTGTTAATTACAAGGGGCCTCGATCAATCACTGCCCATAGTTGACATTTAATTTTGGTGCGTAGAGTTAGGCTGCGACACCTTTCACAGATCAAGGCCTACATCAGGCCTTCATAATCCAGCCACTTAGCCTTGATCAGTTTCATTTTGATCAGTTACAATGAAAAGGGGAACCAAACCACTTGTCAATGCCAGGAATTTTATTTTTATGAAATGGAAAGCAGGAGATCAATAAGAAAGCAGCACACAATGGTACAAGTGGGCAATTGAAACAACAAAATATTACAGACAGAATGCATCCTTTGAATAGGGAAATTAAATTGCGTGAGTGAAAGTGATTGACAGCACCAATCTCGTCGTATTTGAAGGAAACTGGATGGAGATGGAACTGTTTGGAATAGGCTTAAAGTACAAACAGCAACATTTTACCTTGGGGCTGTTAGTATTTGCTGGCAGATTAGAGGCTGCAGCAGGGGGCAGATTCATCAATTTGTAGGCTGTGAATACTGGAAAACCTCTGCAGCGCTGTGAGATTACAAATGTATTCCTCAAGGAAGGAACATCAAGTAACTTACGACAGATGGAGTCACCAGAGAGTCGGTGTCCCCTCTGCTGAAAGGAATTAACATTTCCAGTATAGTGGGATTACCTAGTCTGTACTTTGTAATTGCAAGCTAATACACAGAATAAGACGAAAATAAGCAAGTGCTACTGAATATTTTATTGATAATTAAATACCAAATTATTATGTATAAAAAAAATGTCATCATTATGCACTGCAAGATTAAGAATGAATAACTGTGAAACTTCTTTGTTCTACAAATAAAAATATTGTGAGGAAATGCAGTAATGCTTTTGTTTTGGATAATCCGTTTGGGACTAGTCAAGCTATAGATAGTGAAAGGGTTTAGTTATACTCAGTATGTAGCTTTGTAGGGGGCAAATTTAATCTCTGTAGTGCCATGAAAGGCATCATGATGGAAGATGGAAGCCTAATTCCATTCTATTGGGATGGGCTGCATCTGAGCGGAGATGGTATCATCTCCTATTGGTCTCATCATTAGACTATTAATCCAGAAACCCAGTTAATGTTTTCGGGTTTGAATCCTGCCACGGAAGAATTTGAATTCAATAAAAGAAATCTGGAATTAAGAATCAATTGATGACCATGAAAGCATTATCAATTGCTGGAAAAACCCATCCGGTTCACTAATGTCCTTTAGGGAAGGAAATCTGCTGTCCTTATCCTGGTCTGGCCTACATGTGATTCCAGAGCCACAACAATGTGGTTGACTCTTACCTGCCCTTAGGCTACTGGGGATGGACAATAAATGCTGGCCACCCAGCGATGCCCATGTTCTACAAATGAATATTAAAAAAAGCCATAGGTTCTCTGGACACAGGTGCCCACACAGGCATTGTCAACACGACTTGATTTGATTTATTATTGTCACGTGTATTGGGATACAGTGAAAAGTATTGTTTCCTGCACGCTATACAGACAAAACATACTGTAACTAGAATACATAAGTGAGAAGGAAAGGACGGCGCAGAATATTGTGTTACAATCATAGCTAGGGTGTAGAGAAAGATCAGCTTAATGCAAGGTAGATCCATTCAAAAGCCTGATGACAGCAGGGGAGAAGCTATTCTTGTGTTGGTTGGAATGCGTCCTCAGACTTTTAAATGATTTTTCTGACAGAAGAGAGAATGTCCTGGGTGTGTGCAATCCGTGATCATGCTGGCTGCTTTCCCGAGGCAATGAATGGAAGGCTGGTTCAAGTGATGGACTGATTACATTCACAACTCTTTTTAATTTCTTGCCATCTTGCTGAGAGCAGGAGCTATGATATATCTGGAAAAGATGCCTTCTAAGGTGCATCTGTAAAATTAGTAAGAATTGTAGAGGACAAGCTGAATTTCATTAGCCTCCTGAGAAAGTAGAGGCAATGGGTGGACTTATTTATTATATAATATCGGTGTTGGGGGACCAGGACAGAGTGTTGGTGATCTGGACATCTCAAAAGTTCTTGATCATTTCCACTTCATCAGGGACAGGGACATGTCCTCCACTACTCTTCCTAAATTTGATGACCATCTCTTTCATTTTATTGACATTGAGGGAGAGATTATTGTTGTTGCACCAGTTCACCAGAGTCTCCATCTCATCATTCTCCCAGAAGGAACATGTGCCAGTCCAAATGGTGCAGTGACACTCAGATACTTTACTGTGACCATACACCTCACTCTGCAAACAAGTGCTAAGCTGCAAGATGGATCCTGAACTATACAAAGGGCCAGGCATTCCAAATTGCAGGTAAGGTAATGTTTTACAATTGCAGAGTCTCTTGATGTATTCCAGAGTGTTTTTTGAGGTGTTCTTCCTGGATTTGTCAGGGGACATTGTTGCATCCTTACTGGGAGGGCAGAAGATCAGGGTCAGCAGTGGTATAGCCTCTAGGTCTCCAACATGACAGACAGGTGGAGAGGGCAAACAATGCACCAGGCTGTGTCAACTGGGAGCTACTTTCCTCCATGTTCCTTGTCAGTGCTAGGAGGCTGCCTGGCAGAGCAGCCAACACACTCAGCAGCTCAGAGTAGCACCCACTCAGTGCTTTCCTGTACGCTGCCCCAGCAATGCCCTCACTGTGGTCCTGTGAAACATTCTGTAAACTCTTTCTCTGGGGAGTTGGTACATGTATCATCACCCTCACCCCCAGCTGCAGCCCAGTCACCAGCAGATGATTCAGTGCGTGTTGATCCCAGATCATGCAGGGGCAGTATCTGAGCTGCTGGCTGAGTGTCAGATAGGGCCCCTTCAATGGAACCACTCTCTTCCTTCTTGGGCTGCTGTGGTTGGGCAGGTGGCGGATGGTTCACTCTACTCCCTGTGATCTTTACACCATTTCTGCCCCACAATAACTCCCGCTCCAGCAATACCTTCACTTCAAAGTTCTCCTCCTCCTATTTGAAATCCATAAGCAGCTTTGCCCCTTCCTATTATTATTCAAAGAATCACCACGATACAGAAGGAGGCCATTTGGCTCATCAGGTCTGCACCAACCACAAGCCCCATAACTCAACACATTTACCAAACTAAGCCCCCTGACACTAGGGTCAATTTATCATGGTCAGCTAGCCTAACCCACACATCTTTGGACTGTGGGAGGAAACTGGAGCAACCAGTGGAAACCCACACAGACACTGGAAGAATGTGCAAACTCCATATAGACAGGGACCCAAAGCCAGAATTGAATCCAAGTCTGGTGTCGTAAGGCAGCAATGCTAGCCACTGTGCCACTGTGCTGCACACTAGGAACTGTTTATTTAGAGTGGGCACTCATTCATAGTCAGGTCTAAGATCACTCAACAGGGTGCCACACTGGGAGGAGTTAATTGAGTCACCTGACCTGTACTCTTAAAGGGGTATCCTGCAGCCCAAATCCCAACATACAATATACACACATCACACCTACCTGTGTAACCTCCTCTAGTCCCGAACATTCTCCATGATATCTGTGCTTCCGTCCTCTTGAATGCCTCCGATTTGAGTTGCCCTACCCTGGTGGACAGCTGCCTAGGCCCTGGCTATTGAATTGACTTCCTGACCCTCTCTTACCTTTGCCTGACTCTCCAACTTAAGATCACGTGATGCAATTTGATGTCCAGTTTTACTCTGTAATGCTGCTGTGAGGAACCCAGAGATGTTTTATGACATTAAAGACTTTGGGGGTGAATCTTCCAAAAAAGTGCTGAATTTATGTAAAATCTGGAGTAATTCCCACTGGTTTTTTTGGTGAGGATTTTCAAAACGAATCTGAGAACTGCAGAGTGAACTAGTGAGATTCATCTTGATAATCTGTGGACAGGGCCTATTCCCGTTGGAGAGGCCTGCAGCATAGCGCTGAATGTGTCTCCGTGAGTGCGCCAATCCATCAGAGCGAAGATCGGCGCATGCACAGTGATTGCACACTACCAGCCTATCACAGCTCTTCAGCTGTGTCTTGTTAACCAAGTCTTTCATTGACAGCCATTTACATTTGGTCAAAGGGGGGGCGATTCTCCTAGCCCGCTGCATTGACAGCCTTGTGGCTCCCCGTTGCTGCCCTTCTAACTCCCCACCCTCCTCTCCCTTCCCCCTGATTGCTGGCTTCATGGACCTCTCAGCAATGATGCCCCCTGTCCTAGCCCAACCTTATCTCTCCCTGACACTTCCCGCAGTCCATATCCCCCACCCATATCCCCAGCAGTCCCAAGCCCGCCCCCACATCTCAATGGTCAGCCTGACCATCCCCTTCCCTCCCTCTATCCACAATCCCTATGCAGAGTGGCAGTAGGAACACCCCCATCTCCATCGATTGCCCCTATAAGCCCAACACCCTTGGCACTGCCAATGCCTGGTGGGCAGTATTAAGGTGTCCCCTTGAGCATTGTCAGTTTGTCCATTGCGGGCCAAGCTGGCAATGTCTAGGGAGCAGCCCCCTTTCCCCCAACCTCCTGTGGGGCCTCCAAGGACTTTGTTCCGTCCAATGGGATTGGCTGCCAGCTCCTTGGTCATGGGAAGCTGTTGTAAACTGTGCTGGAGTGAAACACTCCTGGCAGGCACGGGGGAGACCCTAGTGGATCCGGAGATTTCACTTCCAGGCCCGCTAATGATCATTAAATGCAGACTTAAATATGGAAATCAACTCGGCGGAAATATTTGATGCGGAACTGATTACCCTGAAAAACGTAGCCCTGGAAATGCGCAGAGGGAGTGGTGTCTAGTAGGGAACCCGTTAAATGGCCTCTATTGATGTTTCCCAACCCTCCACCCCCGCCCAACCCCGTTGCAGCAAGCTGGGAGAATCGTCCCCTTTGTCCAAATGTAAATGGCTCTCAGGGAAAGACTTGATTAACAGGACACAGCTGAAGAGCAGCTAACTTCATGAAACCTCTACCCCAGCAAGAAACAACTAATATCAGAAAAGGACAAAAGGAAAATGGGCAGAATAAATGCACAAGCAGGAGATTTCCCAGGAAATTTCATCCCCTACAGTGATGGTACTCACTTACTTAAACCCGGCCTGAGGCTCGGAGGATCCCACTCGAGGCCGTTCTGCCTTCTCTGCGGTAAAATTCCATCCCCACCGAATCGTACAACATTCCTTTATAAAGGTGCAGTGATATAACATCAGCTGGTTTAAATTACAACAGGGGGAAATCTCTGACAGCTATTTGCAAAAGACTGCTGACTGGATGCTGAGTGAAGACAGCTAATCACTGAAATTCAGATAAATCAAACAAAATGGAGGAGCGGGGTTGACTGTAAAGAATGGAAGAGGTGCAGTATGTTAGACATCTGAGCAAAGTGGGAAAATGTTCTTAATTAATAATAGGCAATTATCCGGGTTTGAAGTCCATATTTTATTAAGAGTTAATTATTCATTGTTTGTCTATCTGCTCTGCAGTTGACGATGTTATTCCTCCAGAGCATTGAAATTCTCTCTCCTACCACAGGGGAGACCTTATATCTTGTCTCAAAAGAATATGATTAACTTTGCACCTGCATGCTACTCCAATATTAGTTAACTCTTTAAAGTGAATAGAAATAGCAGAGAACCTCATAAACTCCTTTTGTAAGGACTTAAACATTCAGCTTAAGAACTCAATAATTAAATTTTGCAGCATCATTTCGCTTTTTTTCATTGTCACTTTCGAATTTTACCATACCTGCTATGCATCTTATTGTTAGTGACCTAAAGTAGCAGCAGATATACTTTTACTGGTTGTTCTCTCCCATTTCCTCTTTTACAGCGTTACTCCACCTCTGCTGACGGCTATGTGTTGTTAGTAGCTATAAATAATCCTCAATTAGATTGGATGTGATTGACAGGGCGTAGAATGTCCTCTTATTAAGATAATGTGTTCTATAATGCTTCCCAATGATGATAATAATATGTCAAGTCTCAACAAAAGCCATTAAACTCTCATTTCCTCATGACAGGCTTTCAATGTGTTCTCCTTTGTTACTCTATCTGACGTTCCCAGTCACAGAACAACACTTTAGAGGGAAGGTTTTAAGTTTTTAAAATTTATTTGTGTCACAAGTAGGCTTATACTATGAACTTAGTGCGAAAATCCCCTAGTTGCTATATTCCGGCACCTATTTGGGTACATTGAGAGTGAATTTAGCATGGTCGATTCATCTCACCAGCACATCTTCTTTCGGATTGTGGGAGGAAACTGCACCACCTGGAGGAAACCCACACAGATACGCAGACACTACACAAGTGGTGACCCAAGCCAGGGATCGAAAGCAGGTCCCTGACCCTGTGAGGCAGCAGTGCTAACCATTTGCCACCATACCACCCCAATGGGTAGTGGCTGTCTTTGTCCATTATGCTGTCTGCAGACGCTACTTTTCCCATGGCCTCTGACAGTACTAATAACTGAAATCATTCCAAAATGGCCTGCACTGGATAAACAGCCTGAAACTGTTGTCCAAACTGATCAGTGCTTAATGGATGCATAAATAATTGCCAGGCATCTCTGATGAATGAGATTCTCCCATTGCTTTATCTGTTTGTTTTATTCATATAATTTGCTCTTAATTAGACATGTCATTACTACCAAAGAAAAATAACCTTTCATTGTTCAACGACATACCACGTAAACCAGTTGGCTATTTTTCACTTTGTACTTTTTTCACCTTTGACCTGACAGTTGATTCCTTTGACTGAATTTACATATCCAATTGGTTGGCTATCTATTGCAGAGCGATGGTTTAATTAGAATTTTTTTTAACCTTGAGGTACCAGGTAAGGCCATTACAAACCATTGCCTGTTCCACTTCCTGTAAAACCCAGTTGAGAACAATGGATTTTTGGTTTCAAATGTAGTTCCTGTTCAAGTTAAAAAAAAACACAGCTGTGGTATAACTGTTACTGCTGTGAATGTAAACTGATTGAATTAATAGGAGTTTGTACGGATTTTTGGAATTTTCCAGAACTTTTGGCTAAAGGTTGGACCAGGCCCAGAAATGGGTGCAGGGATCACGACACGCGATGAACCTGCTGCCCATTCTGCTGTGATATAGTCAACACAAAGGTGTGATTCTCTGGCCTCCCAGCCCCTTTGTTTCTCGGCGGTGGGGAGATGGTGCGTTGTTTGCTAGCAATGGGATTCTCTGGATTCCGCTAGTGTCAATGGGAATTCCCGTGACATCATCTAACACCAGCGGGAAACCCACGGGTGGGGGTATGTTGCCGGTGGGACTGGAGAATCCTGTTGACGTGAACAACCTCGAGAAGTCCGGTAACAGTTTGAGTGCTTCCTGCTCATTGAAATGATGGTGAGGTTTTTTATGCTGCAGTGGGTGCCCAAGTTCAGCGGTGAGTGTGTATACACTCAGGGTTGCTCTTTGAGACTTGGAGCTCCAGCCCCCATCGCTGTTTTTACAGTCTGAGAAAGAGCCCAGTGTGCACAGTTGGTTGGCAGTTCATCATCGTGATCTCCAAGAACCCGAGCCATCCTGCCCTCAACCTGTCATCTCTGTACGTGAAAGATGGACAAGAGGCTGAGTGCAAGCCTAAACTGACCACTGGCCAACTTGTGACCTTCCACTTCCCAGACACCTCTTGTGGCTCCAGCAAACTGGAGGAAGATGGAACTTTAGTCAACGGCACTACTATTGGCACTACTTAACATGAACCATCCTTAAAGCCAATTTGCCCCTTTACAACTCACGGGTCTTTAGTTCCCATTCTGCTGTAATACAGTCCACACAAAGGGCGTGGTTCTCAGTAGTGGGGAAATGGTGTGTTGTTTGCTAGCAATAGGATTTCTACAACTAGTAGCAGTGAAGTCTTGTAGCAGGAACAAGAGTGGCAATGGGAATGGCATATCTTGGCAGACAATGTGTGCCAGGAATTACCAAAGCTGCCTAAAGGCTTTGGTTAAAGTGGTGCATGGAAGAGAGGTGTGTTCTATCTGAGGCTAGCTAGGCAAACTCTGTGGGAGCAGATAGCTGTGGTGATCAATTCTAGAATTATCACCCTGAGAACATAGATACAACACTGCTAAATAGTTCAGTAACCTCATACAGATGGCCCAGGTCAACAAATGCATCTCAATGCTCTGACGAGTCTTATGCACTCAAAATATTAATGCTGTTTCTCTCGATACACCTGCTGAGTTTTTCCAGCATTTTCTATTTTTATTTCAGATTTACTTCCAGCTTCTGCAGTATCTTGCAGTATTGTATCAACTGCTCAAATAGCTTCACACACTGCGCAGGCCACTATACCCCCACCATTCACCTCCAAAAATCTCTATTAGCCATGACTTCTACTTCACCTTCATAGGCTTCACTCAGCCTCACACACATTACATCGTTCTAATCATCACACACAAACTCAGACTCTGTACACATTGTCAGTTATAGCTGATGCATAACCCCAAACAGATTGCGCCATACTCAATGATACACTTCTGTCTCTGCTTTTCTCTCTCTTGCAGGATAACTTGAAAATATCAGCATGCTGTGAGATTATCAGAAGAACAACACAGGCATCTATGATTGGGAGTTTTTTAAAAAAAAGCTCTGGAAAACACCAAGCGTTCTACAAATGCAAACCAAACTCACTGAATTCAGTCAGTAACCAACCTGAAAGTGGCCGATGATCCTTCCAAATAATGATGCTCTCCTTAACCTTGCTGTTGGAGATTTCTTTTGTTGAGCAAGATTAAGAGAGAGCATTACCTGGAGCATTAAAAGTCCAGAATGGTGTTAAACCAGCATTGAACACTGGGTGGATTGTCACAATCCACCTAATCCATAGACAGGGGATGCATATTTCAAACTCCTGTGTTACTGCCCTCATCAAAATGGTGCCTGGTGCAAATTGGCTGCAAGTGTCTGCATGTAGACACTATTTTGGATCCCAAATGGCACCCGTAGGGCCCTATTTTACCATTTTGATTCTAAGTGCTGGTGGACCTGAAACTGGAAGTGTTTCAGATCTAACTTTTAGACCCAAGCTTGGGGTCCCCATATGCACTCAGCCCGAAAAAGTAAGAGCGATTTTGAATCGCGCTGCAGAAACCTGTGGGTGGGGCTTAACGCACCCAAAATACTGCAGCTTCAATCGGTACCTCTAACTGAGCATGTGCGGTGAAAGAAAAACGCTCCTCGGCCTCATTACTCCAGATAATGCCTCTCCCTGGCCCCTGCGGATATTGCCCCATTCCCACAACATTAATGACCCCCATAACCACCCCCCCCAATCCTCTGCTACCCAGACCGCTTATGGCCCTCTGCCCACTTCCCCCCAGTGTGGACCTCCCCTCTCCCCCACCAATCATATGCAGAATGCCAGCAGACCCCTCTTCTTCCTCACCGAGCAGAGCAGAGTGGCAGCGGACCCCCCCCCCCGCCCCCTTCACCTCCCTTGCACCCCCACCAATCTGAGTGAAGCCATGTAACCTACCTTCCCCCCTCCCCCTCCCATACCCCTCAACATCGATCTGAGTCAAAGAGCTGCCAGAAGTTCGGAATTTATTTCCTCAGAAGCTAGAGTCAAAGAGTCATCCGACCCACCTCTCCCTCCTCTACCCTCCCACACCTCACTACCATCGATCTCAATCAGACAGCTGCTGGAAGCTCGGAACCTATCTCCTCAGAAGCTGGAGCTCCCACATTGGACCTCTGCAGACCATGTATGTTTTGTGCTGAATCTGGATGGGCGAATGCATTGGTAAAGTGAGGGATTCAGGTAAGTTTGGGCGTACAGCCCATGAAGTCAATTGAAATTAAATACAACTTCAAATACATTTAAACTGACATTGCACCCACTTCGGGCATAGCATCAACAGTGGTCATTTTTAGCGTTTGGTAAAGGAGGAATCGGTGCGGAGATGGGCAGGGACTGCACTACTCGCCTCACATCTGACCTTGCCAAGTTTTTGCACCTTAAAGTAGGTGCAGTTTGATGGTAAAATTGGGCTTGTAGTATCCAATTCAATGAGTGCTGAATCTGTCAGCTCTTCCCTTCAGTTTTAAATTTTTAAAAATTTCTTTTGATATTCATTTCAAATTCTGTTTTCAACTTTACCTGTCCTCATTTGTTTTAGAAACATACAAACTAAAAGCAGGAGTAGGCCACTCAGCCCTTCGAGCCTGTTACACCATTATCTTGATCAAGGCTGGTCATCGAATTCAATATCCTGATACCCTTTTCCCCCATATCCCTCGATTGCTTTAGCCTCAAATTTCTTCTTGAAATCAGACAATGTTTTGGCCTCAGTTATTTGAACTCACCTCCCATTCCTTTCTTTCAAATCCTTTTACACTTCTAACTCAAAACCTAACATTTGTACTTGTCTACCTGTCACAAGCAACAGTAATCTTTAGCTAGTTTTATAAAAACTGGAGATTTACGGCTCTCCTCTGTCTGAATAATCTGATCTGATAATAAACATTTGTTTTTTGCAAGCCTATAATTAGGCCTGTGTTGTTACACTGATGACCTCACAGCTATTGTAAATGCTTCAATTTGTGGATAATATTATAACAGAAACTTGAAAGTGCTAACGATTCTCGAAAGACAATTCTTCAATTTAAATATTTTTAAGTGCCTATAATGATTATTTTCGGAGCTGCCTCCTAAATTTCCTGTTGATAGATGCTCCCCTGATATTGGGCCAAGTTTGATTTAGTGGGCGCTTCAGATTCAAGTCTGACTGGCTTCTTTCCCCTCATGAAACACATCAGTCAGCCAAATTTAGTCCATGTAAGTGAGTATAGTGCCTTTAGGAAATGTATTTTATTATATTTCTCTGCAGGGTGTTTCTGGGAGACCCTGGAATTTGTCGGCACCATGTTGTCTGCAGCCGGTGTCCTGTTTTGTTACTGAGGCATGTAGTAGATATCATGTTTATTGTTAATTTGATCTAACGCAGAGTCCTATGGCTTTGCTGTGTTCTCTGGGATTGCTGAGTGAATTAAGGTTGATTGACAGGTCAGGTGCTATCTCAGGGGACAGGGTTTTTCCACAGAGCAATGTAGTTTTACGTTTAATTTTTCAGTTGCTCCCAGGAGCTGGTGGAAGAAGGCAATCTCTCTCAGACCACCGCATCCCCTAGCCGGCCCCAATCACTGACCCCCTCCATCCCAGATCAATCGCCATGCAGAGTGGCAGTGGGACCCTCCAGTCCCTAGGCTCCACCCACAAAAGGCCCCGCCCAGCTGACACTACCCAATACTTGATGAGCAGTGCCAAGGTGTCTCCTGGGCATGGATACTTTGCCCCTTGGGCACTGCCAGGGTCCCCATGCCGTCTGACTCCCTGCGGTGCCCCAACTGCCCCCCTTCATTCCGGTGGGGTCTCCCACTAGATTCCCAAATGTGGAGAGCTACTTTGAACCCTGCTGGAATGAAGTACTCCTGGTGGGTGGGAAATTCAATCGGGACTGAATGGTCCCGTTAATGACCTAATATGCATATTTAAAACAGATTAAAAACAGATTTAAGTGATTAACTGTCTTCCCTCTGGTTTCCAGTGTGGTCTGATGGACGACTGTTCACTGGCTCTGGGAGATGCGTATGCATTCCCAGAACATGCACAAATCTCTGTTCAAAGCCGCAGATGCGCATCTCCCATCCTGACCCAGCAGAAAAGTTGCGGTCGCAATGGGAGATTTACAGCCATTATAGGTGTTCATGTCATTTAGAGACTGATGGATTTACAGCAGCGCAGTAACAGTTACACAAACTTCATTCAAATGGGCCTTTATATTGTTGTTATATGTGTACAAATGCTTCCAATTAGCACATTGCTGAATGTAGATATTTTCATACTGGACAAGCCCAGATACATTACACATACAATGGACCTACAGCAATATAATCAGCACAACAGAAACGTTAGTGATCAGTTGATATATCCAGATTATCTATTAGAAAAGCTTCCTGTAGACACTGCAGAAAATGGTTTAAAAAACAGTAACTGTGGAGGGGTTAATAATTTAGTGCCTTAGGTCCTCTTCTTGGATAAAGTGAAGGTTTGCTAATCTAGAAAATGGGAGTTAAATAGAATATAGTAGTGGGAGTCATCTCAGATCAACATTTCTAATGTGTTAATTAATTCGATGTGACCTGATTTTTATCCTATTCATATCTTAACAGTGGCAAATCCTTACCTATATATAAATTTTAACCTACTATGCTGCACAGCCCACTGAGTACTTTAAAGACAACTGACCCACTGATGTATTCAAATGGATATCAGTTGATATAAAAGCAACCTACAATAATAATTTGTCTTCACATCAACCACTGGTCAAAAAGGATTATTTCAGTAAAGTTTGTGGCTTCAAAGATGTCTACACAAATATGATTTAAATTATTTATCCATTGTAACATGTTCCTCAAATCAATGTAGCTGACAATTTAATACAATTTGATGCTTGTTAAAGACTGCAAGTAAATTGTACTTTTTATATTCCCCAAGAACTACAAAAGGATGTAAATGTACCCAATCCATCACGCAAACAAGCTTCCCATCCATTGACTCTGTCTATACTGCAACACCTCACTTACTGTACTGTCCACTTCCACTCACATTGTTAGCCACTTTAAGACTTGAATAGCAGGTTAGGTGTAAAGATTTGCATTTTAAGCAGTAATCTGTAAACTGTCTGTGTGTTATATGTGCTGTCCGAGACCAGAACACCTCATTCACCTGACAAAAAGGGGAACCTCGAAAACTTGTGAGTTCACTATCAAATAAACCTGGTGTTGTCAGACTTCTTACTGTGTTTACCCCGGTCCAACACCGGCATCTCTCCATCATGTATATTTCCCACAGCCAGCAATATTAAGGACCCCATGCTGCTCAGACATTCTCTCTTCCATCTTCTTCCGTCAGGAAAAAGGTACAAAAGTCTGAGGTCACATATTAACTGACTCAAGAACAGCTTCTTCTCTGCTGCTGTCAGACTTTTGAATGGATCTACCTCGCAATAAGTTGGTCTTTCTCTACATCCTAGCTACAACTGTAACACTACATTCTGCACTCTCTCGTTTCCTTCTCTATGGTATGTTTTGTCTTTATAGCGTTCAAGAAACAATACTTTTTACTGTATGTTAATACATGTGACAATAATAAATATAATCAAATCAAATGTTTATTTGGGAACAGGCAGTTTTTCTCTTCAGATGTGTTTACTGCAGTGTGCATTAGTTTTAAAGTTTATTTAGTAGTGTCACAGTAGACTTACATTAACACTATATTGAAGTTACTGTGAAAATCTCCGAGTTGTCATACTCTGGCACCTGTTTGTGTACACTGAGGGAGAATTTAGCATGGCCAATGCACCTAACCAGACTCTGTGAGGAAACCGGAGCACCTGGAATAAACCCAGGCAGACACAGAAGAATGTGCAGACTCCACACAGCCAATGACCCAAGCCAGGAATCGAGCCCCAGGTCCCAGGCGCAGTGAGGCCATGATGTAAAGATGCTGGCATTGGATTCGGATAAGCACAGTAAGAAATCTCACAACACCAAGTTAAAGTCTAACAGATTTATTTGGTAGCACAAGCTTTTGGAGTGTCACTCCTTCTTCAGGTGAGTGAGTTGTGTTCACAAACAGACGTAAACTCAATTTACAAGATAATGGTTGGAATGCAAGTGTTTACAGGTAATCAAGTCTTAATAGTACAGACAGTGAGTGGACAGGTTAAGTATGGTTAAAGAGATGAGTATTGTCTCCAGCCAGGACAGTTAGTGAGATTTTGCAAGCCCAGGCAAGTCATGGGGGATACAGATGGTATGACATGAACCCAAGATTCCAGTTGAGGCCGTTCTCATGTGTGCGGAACTCAGCTATTAGTTTCTGCTCAGTGATTCTGCATTGTTTTGTGCCGTGAAGGCCGCCTTGGAGAACACTTACCCAAAGATAGAGACTGAATGCCCGTGACCACTGAAGTGTTCCTCAACAGGAAGGGAACACTCCTGCCTGGTGATTGTCAGGCGGAGTTCATTCATCTATTGTTGGAGTGTCTGCGTGGTCTATCATGCGCTATTAACCACCACCTTTTACTCTGGTACCCTACTCATTCTGCCATCCTACCATCTATCTATGTGCCACCCTGTCTACTTCACATTAATTTACTAACACAGTGAAAAGCTATTTAAAAGTTTGGTGGCTTCTCTGTGTGTTAGCGAATGAAGACTTATCAGAACATGACAGCCAGTGCTGTAAAATGTTCTGGTTTCCCCCCGACGCTTCTGCTCTTCTTGGAAGGACTCCGATAAGATACTCCTCACATTTCTGAAGGCTGGGTTAGTGCGTGAAAAGAAAGGAGCAGCGTGGTAATCCAATGAAGATTTCTTCCATGTCTTCTTCAACGGGAATGAGACACACTTCAATTTGATAAATTATTCTCTTTGTGGCTCTGTGATTGTAACGTTTTAAAATTTGTATTCTTTTATGCTGTTCCCATTTTTACTTTAATGTTGTCCAACACCTACCTCAGTGACAGTCTGAAGAGTTGCTCCTTCTGATGCAGTTCTCCAAGCTGCAGTTGATTCGGCCACTAGAAGGCGTCAGAGAGCTGCCTATTTTGATTCTACCTTAGACTTTCCCTTTCTCACAGGCAACTAAAGTTGTTGGGATGTTGCAAACACGAGTCTCTCGAATTGTTCCACATCGGAAAGTGTTAATATCTCAGTGAATTGTGTTACCAGAACATCTGTATGAATAATTTTAACAGAACTTTTACCCTTGCTTTTATTCCTTAGTATTTGCAGGTCTTGCAGGGATCAATGTAGTTCCCAATTAATCTGCTGAATACACTTGCACTCTGGGCAAGTTAGACTGAGATAAATGAGGCACAGGAGCTGCCAGCATCACTGGCAGAAGTGCAGAGTTAGTGAACATGAACAAGCAGCAAAATTTATACTGTGTTTTCTGTAGTTTGGAGACAATTTTTGAATCTGTTTTATTTTGGAAAGTTTTCTATATAGTTTTTTTCTATAGTCACAAGTAGGCTCACATTAACACTGCCGTGAAGTTACTGTGAAAATCTCCTAGTTGCCATACTCTGGCACCTGTTCTGGTACACCGAGGGAGAATTTAGCATGGCTAGAGCACCTAACCAATACGTCTTTCAGACTGTAGGACAGAATTGGAGCACTCAGAGGAAACCCACATAGACACGGGGAGAATGTGCAAACTCCACACAGACAGTGACCCAATCAAACCCAGGTCTCTGGCACTGTGAGGTAGCAGTGCTAATCACTGTGCCATCCTCTGTGCTTGAATCTGACCTGCCCTCAGATAGTCAGACATTGTAAGATTGAAGTACGCTTTTACCTCCAGCCAGGGTATCCCAGGAGCAGATATGGTTTTGACCATGGACTTATCTCCTCTGCTTTTCATCATTATCACCACCTTCCTCTTTCTGTTCCCCTCCTCCTCATCCTTCTCCCATCATTGCTGTTGTGAATGTACAGTGGTTCGCATTGCTGTCTCACAGCGCCAGGAAGTTGGGTTCAATTCCTGACTTGGGTCACTGTCAATGTGGAGTTTGCACATTCTCCCCATGTCTGCATGGGTTTCCTCCCACACCCAAAGATGTGCTGGTTAGCTGAATTGGCTATGCTAAATACTTCCTCAGTATACCTGAACAGAGTGTGGCGACTTGGGGATTTTCATAGTAACTCCATTTCAGTGTTAATGTAAGCCTTACTTGTGACTAATAAATAAATAAATAAACTTTAAAACTTGGTAGGCAGGCCTGATTTTAACTCACTCAAAATCTATTCAGTTAACACAGGGTTAATACTAGGCTCTAGTCTGTGACCTGTACTCATTGGAGTCTCAGTTCGTCCACAATTTTTCACAAAATCTTTCTGTATCCATGGCAATTCCCTTGCTCGTTGGGCACGTAACTCCAAATACTTTAATGTGGAAATAAAATAACTGCCACGACTATCGGATTATCAGTACCTCCATCAGAGAGACAATGTGATGTGCTGAACAATGAAATCGTTTCAAGAAGCTACGGAACTAACTGACTTGAGAGTTTAAAAGGCTGAACCGCGGTGCTAATTTCATTTGACATAAAAAGAAGATTGATTCTGAACCTGAACAAGACTTTGATAGATTGTGTTAGAGCAGTTGCTACAGAAGTCAGTGCTCGAGTTATGAATGAAACTTCCATCTGAATTTGAAAGTAAAGATGTTGTGACATGTGGCACTAAGTCTATTTCTTCCTCCTTTTAAAGATAATGCTCTTAAGGGGTTCTCCTAAGGTGTACTTTCATTGTTAACAGATTTATTGTCCAAGAAGGCTACGTACTGTCAAAGAGAGAGATGGATGAATTTCTATCTAAAAGAATTGTGAGAAAGGAGTGTGGCACTGACAGCATTGGCCATTGCAAATACATTTTTCCTGTACCTCGCTTGACTTCCAACCACAGGCATTTGACACCTTTCTAAAAGAGTGCCGCTATACACCTACAATCTATCTTCATCCTTTTGATTGATGCTGCTTGCTAGTACATAAACTAGACCTTTCCTCCTCTTTATCAATGCACTTTGCGTGCCTGCTTCCAAAAACAAAGAGCTATTCGCACCGTAAGCATAATGTGCAATCTTACTGCATCATGGTCTAAACAAACTGTAAAATCTGCATTAACCTTTCCGCTGGTTTTCTGAATATATAAACACTTGTAAGCAAATATCTCGGCCCCTCGTTGGCCTGGGATTTTCTTGGCTTAATCCTGCAAACTAGCAGGGGCTTTTTATCAAGTGGAAGTCTGCTCTCTGAAATTCTCAAAGCTCTTTAATGCTACTTGTACGGGTAAGTGCTGCAGCTATTATTTTGTACAGCAGCATCTCAGGAACCGCAGTGAGAGGAATGGTCAGATAATCTGGTTTTTGGTAACAGTTAGAACACAGAACATTGTACAGCACAGCACAGGCCTTTCAGCCCTCAATGTTGCGTCGAGCTACGTCCGAATCCAACATCAAGCTATCTCACTCCCTATTATTCTGGAGTATTCCATGTGCCTATCCAACAACCGTTTGAAAGTTTCTAAAGTATCCGATTCCACTATCACAGCAGGCAGTGCATTTCACACCCTAACCATTCCCTGAATAAAAAATCTACCTTGGACATCCCCCCATGAACCTTACAGTTATGACCCCTAGTAACAGCTACGTCCACCCGAGGAAATAGAGTGGATGTTCAGAGACTATCTATCCCTCTCATCATCTTATAAACTTCTATTAAGTCACCTCTCATCCTCCTCCACTCTAAAAGAAAAGCCCCAGCTCCCTCAACCTTTCCTCATAAGACCTACTCTCCAAACCAATTGAGGGAGAAATCCTTACTCTCGTTGCGATAGAGTAAAGAGGGATCTTTTACATCTATTGGTCTACCGGCAGCATGTGGCACTGTGGTTAGCACTGCTGCCTCACGGTGCCAGGGACCTGGGTTCAATTCCAGCTCTCGGGTGACTGTCTGCATGGGTTTCCTCAGGGCGCTCCAATCTCCTCCACTGTTCAAAGATGTGTGAGTTAGGTGGATTGGCCATGCTCAATTGCTCGAGTTCAGGGAACAGGGTTATGGGTTTACAGCCTGGGTGGGATTGCTGTCGGTGCAGACTTACTCTTTCTGCACGATAAGGTTTCTATGAATTAGTTAAGCCTGTACACAGTATCCCATGCTATGTCAAGATGTCAAATTTAACTTTTGAATTGAAGGCTCTGCCTGTATCACTCAACTGCCAAAAGGAAGGCCTGCTCACCACTGTCTGCAGGCCATGTGGGAAGGAATAGGCACAGACATACCTTGAACATAGTAACTTGCCTACTGTCCATTCAGGGTTCACCTCTTCCTTGCAATCTCCCATGGATAAACCTATCGTACTGCAATAACGGAACTGTGGAAACAAAAGAAAAATCAACAAGTTTTAATAAAACACTCAACATAATGGCTTTGGTGAAGCTTGGTAAAGATTACGACAGTTAAGCCAGAAGTGGACTCAAATTTTAATGCTATCCTTTGAATGTACTTTCTTGAGTTTCTATAAGTATGTGTAGGGAAAAAGGTTGGTGAAGACAAATATAGGCCCCTTGCAGATAGAAATGCAGAAATGCATAATAGGAACAAAGAAATGGCCGAGCAACTGAATATATACTTTGGCTCTATCTTCACAAAAGACACAAATCAGATGCCAGAAGTGTTGGAGAATGCAAGGTTTAATGGGAGGAAAGAACTGAAGGAGATCAGTATTAGTAGAGGAATGATGCTGGGAAAATTGACGGGATTGAAGGTGGATAAATCCCCAGAGCCTGATAATCGACATCCCAAAGTACTTAAGGAAGTGGTCTAGAAATAGTGGTCATCTTCCAAGATTGTATAGAATCCGGAATGGTCCCTGTGGATTACACGGTAGCTAATATCACTCCAATATTCAAAAAGGAGGTAGAGAGAAAACAGGAAATTATAGACCAGTAAACCTAACATCAATCGTGGGGAAAACACTCAAATCTATTATTAAAGACTTTATAGTGGAGCATTTAAAAAGCAGTGGGAGGATCAGACAGGGTCAGCATGGACTTACAGAGGGGAAATCATACCTGGCAAATCTATTGGGATTCTTTGAAGATGTAACTAGTAGAGTTGACAAGGGGGAATCAGTCAATGCAGTATATTTGGAATTCAGAAAGTTTTTTATAAAGTCCCACAAAAGAGATTATCGTGCAAGATTAAAGCGCATGGGATAGGGGGAAGTGTATTGAGATGGATAGAAAATGGTTGGCAGGGAGGAAACAATGAGTAGGAATGAATGGGTCCTTTTCGCATTGGCAGGCATTAACTAACGGTGTGCCACAGGGGTCGATGCTAGGATCCCAGCTTTTAGATGAGGGAGCAAAACGTCTCAAAGCTTGCAGACAATACCAAATTGAGTTGGAGGTTGAACTGTGACAAGGATGTAGAGATCCCTCAGCATGATCTGGACAGGTTGGGTGAGTGAGCAAATCAATGGCATGTGCGGTATAACTGGGATAAATGGGAGGTTATTGACTTTGGAAGCAAAAACAACAAGGCTGTAAATTGGGAGAGGAAAGTGTGCAGCAGGACCTGGGTACTCTTGTGCATCAGTCACTGAAGGTAAGCATGAAAATGCTATGTTGGCCTTCATTGTGAGAGGTTGATTACAGGAGCAAAAATGTGTTATTGCAATTATACAGGGTCTTGGCGAGGCCACATCTGGAATACTGTGTGCAGTTTTGATCTCCTTTTCTGAAGAAAAGTGTTCTTGCTCTTGAGGGAGTGTAGCAAAAGTTTAGCAGGCTCATTCCAGGAATGGCAGGACTGGTGTATGAGAAAAGATTGAGTAGGTTAGGATTATTTTCATTGGCGTTCAGACGAATGAGGGGGATTCTCAGAGAGACTTACAAAATTCTAGCAGGACTACACAGGGTAGATGCAGGAAGGATGTTCCTGATGATGAGGGAGTCGGAACCAGGGGTCACAGTCTGAGGATTCAGCGTAGATCATTTAGAATGGAGTGAGGAGACATTCCTTCATCCAAAGAGTGGTGAGCCTGAGGAATTCATTACCGCAGGAAGTAGTTGATGAAAAAAAAAGAATGTATTCAAAAGGCAGCTGGATATAGCACTTGGCATGAATGAGATTAAAGATTATGGGAAGAAAACAGGATTGGGCTATTGAGTTGGACAATCAGCCATGATTGTGATGAATGGTGGGATCAGGCTCGAGGGCCAATGGTCTCCTTCTGTTCCTATCCTCTATATTTCAGCCACTAGTTAGATTGACTGTTAATCCCTATGTCTAAAGAAATGATGGCTGGGATTTAATGGATCCCGCTGGATAGATGGTGGGTGGGCGGGTGGGCCTGCAGAATTGCAAAGGAAGCTGAATGGCTCATTCCACCCAGTGAGGAAACCCAGCCCCATTTGGGCAGCAATAGGAATGGGCCGAGTGGGGAATCTGCCCGCTGGCTCACTGATAAGCTACTAACAAGGTCACTATCCCCAAGTGCACTTGGATTTAATGGTGGATCTGAGATTCTCCTGAACTCGCTCAGCTCTCCTGTCTCTTCTGAAGGAGACCTAGCAAACCCGATTGGATTTACCAGTGGTCTCCAGGGGTGGTGATGGAGATGGTTTTCCTCCCTCTTTCAAAAACATAGCACCCATTCCAGGGACCAGTCTTAGGAAGTTGTCTGGGGGGGGGGGGTAGCGTGGTCAGAGGAAGGTGCGGGGGTGGGGGGGGCGGCAGTGGCACGAGAGGTTCACTGAGATCAAACCTCTTACCCTTACATTCAAAACCTCCCTCTTTCTGGCAATAAAAAAAATCCTATTTTTATTGGATTATCTTGGGAAATGTTGGGTGGTGTTACTCTTAGTGAGAGATCTGGCTGGGGGAAAAGATCCTTTTCCCAATGAAGTTTTATTTACTTTACTCACCTATGTACAGGATTACAAAGCACAAGGACAGAACCCTGTTCATCTCTCAGATTCCCCTCAGCATTACATAACTTTTTGTACAAATTCTCTGTAACTATTGTTGGGGCATTATTACAGTCACCCTTCACATTACAGATCATCCCTCACTCTCCATAGCTCCAAACCGTCCACACACACACTTGTTTATAGGGATCTAGCCATGGGATCCTGCCAGCAGAAACAGCCATAAAATTCCAGTCCTAACCATTAGGCTAACTACTTTTGAAGTATAAACTTCTCACTACAGTTCAATAGTTTGGAAACTGAGTTTAAGGTCAAAGTGGAAGGAGTAGTAAGAACAATTGGCAGAAAAATGGGGGTTCAGCTTAACGAGAATTATGGAATCATAGAATTCCCTACAGTGCACCACCAACAATCCCACCTCATAGCCCCACATATTTACCCTACTAATCTCCCTCACAATAAGGAACAATTTACCATGGCCGATCCACCTAACCCATACATCTTTGGACTGTGGGAGGAAACCAGAGCACCAGAGGAAATCCACGCAGACATGGGGAGAATGTACAAACTCCACACGAAATGTCTTATGAGGCTGGAATTGAATCAGGGTCCCTGGAACCACAAAAATGCATGCTAACCAATGTGTCACCCTAATCACTAGACTAATTCTGGCATTTGGATTAAAATCCTACTCTGGCAGCTAGTGGAATTTAAATTCAATAAAGAAAACGCCTGGAATCAAAAGCTAGTTTCAGTAATAGTGACCATGAAACTATCATCAATTGTCATAAAAATTCAACCAGTTTCTAATGTCCTCTGGAGAAGGAAATCTATCACCCTTACCCTGTCTGGCCGATGTGTAACTTCAGATCCATAGCAATGAGGTTGACTCTTAAATGTCCTTTGAAATGTTCAGTTTGTAGGCACCAAATGATTGTCTCTGGCAAGACAATCACATCCCAACAACGAATAAAGTGCGCAGAGGCATAATTAGCAATCTAAAATTAATACACGATTTGTATGTTTCAGGCATTTCAAAAACATCTTGGCAGTCAATCCCAGGCAGCACAGGTTATGGTTCTTCATCTATTCTATTGCATAGTTGTTTAAACAGAATTATATTCCAGTCACTTCCAATACATGTAATAAATACAAGACAGAGACCCCGTTCTCACAGATATATTAGATATTAGCAGCTGCAGACATATTGTACATTAGAAATAGATGTAATGAACATTTTTATCAAATCATTTATCTCTAAGTTGATCAAATTTTCTTATTTCATATGTTAAAAGCCAAATCAATTTTGAATTTAAAGGAGTTCTGCTGGATAATTCTAATTGCTTGCAAAATTACAATTATGCACATTATGTGCTGATTACTCCAATTAATTCATCATGTACTTTTAAACATTTGGCAATGTACTAAATGTAATTACTGTGAGGAGAAAATAAATTAACCATCAGTTGCATTTTGTTACAAAGATGAGTGACTAAGAACTCCAACGGCATTCGAAGAAATTTGCCCAGAGCAGTATTGCTTATTAGCATTGCTTAGATGCATTATTGATCTGCATGGCACATTTGTCCATATGAATGCCCCAGTGTCATTAAATGAACTGTTATTTACCTGTATATGCAATGAGTGTGAGCCAAAAATGTGTTGCCTGGTGATACACATGAAGTAGCAGCACTCTAGCCCTCGCACACTCAAGGTATGGACAAATCTCCATGTATTAAGAAGTCTCACAACACCAGGTTAAAGTCCAGCAGGTTTATTTGGTAGTAAATGCCATTAGTTTTGGGGTTTGCCCCTTTGGAAGTGCGTTTACTACCAAATAAACCTGTTGGACTTCTTACTGCCTTTACCCCAGTCCAACGCCGGCATCTCCATATCAATCTCCATGCAGCCAGCTTGTAGGAAACGCACTGCTCACAAACAACACAAGGCATATTACACCTTCCCAAGACTGTACGCATCACATAACATTGGCACAGAATATTTGAGAAGCACTCCAGATGAACAGAATAGGCACCAGAGAGGAAGTCAGAATTCTCCAACCTCGCCTGCGGCTGGGGTTCTTCGACCTCGCCTGCGGCTGGGATTTTCCATTCCCGCTGCTGTGAATGGAGATTTCACTCAACGTAGGATTCTCCATTCTGATTGGCAGTGGTAGTGAAGTAGTACAACATTAAAGAAATGTCCCATTTGTTCAATTCAAAGAGTGAATGGTACACAATCGACTACAAACTACTGTGAAGCGGAGCAACCAATAAGCTCCAGCACAAGGACACAGAGGGAGAAGGAGATAGTGATCAGAAGAAAATGGCACCAAAACACTGGGGAAGAGATGACAGTGATGAGAGGTTATCCAGAAGGTTCAAGCTAATGTGCTATCTTTTGGAGCTGCACAGGGTAGATATTTCAATAAAGCTGATTTGGAATAAAGGTTACACAGCACCAATAATGCAATAAGCTCTCTCCTTAATGCATTTAAGGACACAATGGCTAGAATCTCTAATGCCTATTGCCTGGACATCAGTGAGTGCTGAGAACCTGGCAATTAGCCAAATCTCCATTCACAGCAGCAGGACTGGAGAATCCCAGCCACAGGCGAGGCCAGATAATCCTAGCCAATGTTGGGAGCTAGTTAGTCATTTCTAGAATGGGTTGGAGATCTGCTCCATCAGATGTTCGCAAACAAGTGAAAGTAAAAACTGCCTCATTTACATCGAGTCTGCAGTCTGTGGTATTAGGTGTGATGCTTGTTCAGAATGAATTGTAATGCCATTGGGTTATTCCCAATAAATTAAGGAGAATACCTTATGCGGGACATTTTATGCTTATAACTGATGATTGGAAAATTATGGGCTGGGAATGGATGATTTCCAGATATGCATTCTGCATGCGCACGGAGTGATGAAGCATAAAATCTCCTCTTAAACTCCCGTAATGGCATTTCTGATGTAGAAGTGCGAGCAACATTTTGTGGAATGGCACTTTGCAAAATTACAGCTTTTAGGTCTTATTGCAAGTTGAGCATCTAACTGGCAGTTGTTGAAGCTTTGCTTCTTAGCAAGTCTGTCGGCTTTTTTGGTGCAGTTTGTTTCATTCCTTAACTTTCGCACATTGAACACTCAACATAGGCTTGTAGAACCATAGAACATCCATGGTAAATTGCCATCTAATTTAATCCTGAAGTCCCAAACGGCCCTGAGGGCTCATAAAAATATATCTTCCATTTTCAAAAAGGCAAAAAGAAGGTTGCTTGAGCAGCTGAATTTATTTCATGAAAGATTACATGAGATCCATAAAATAGTGTACCTGCGGTGCCAATGAATTAGTTTTTGTGAAATATTGAGATGGATTTTGCATTGCTTTTTTGAAATTGATTTATTTACCCGCGCATGGGAGCGGAAGGCCTTTAACATTCTGACAATTTCCAAATGTTAACACTTTACTGCTAACTATATTTTTTACCAAGTCATTTTAATGAATTCTGCAATTAAATGGCAACAATGAATAATTGCAACATTTATTAACACCACCTTCATTTGTAATGACTTTTTAATAATTCAATAATTTGAATAAAATATTCATCTTGGACACAGATGACATTTTATGAGAAGTATACAGATGAGGTTATGAAGTAGAACAGTGCTGGGAACTAAGGGAAGGTTGTAACTTTAAGAGCTCTATTGTTTGCCTAAACCATTTCCCTGGTGTGACCCAGATATGGTGGAGGAGTTGGAGCGGTGAGAATGCAGCAGGCAGAGTATGTTGGAAGGAGTTAAGGTTGCAACGTATTTTTAAAAAATTGTGAGAAAGAAATACCTTGTCAATTGGATTCAGATCTGGTTCTAAAAGGAAACGTAAGGGTTATAATATCTACTGACTATGAAGCAAATGACCTCTGGACAACTTAGTCACGTTTTGAGTAGACTAGATATAAAATTAGTCTATATTAAATACTTAATACAGCAATTGCAGCCCAAAGGCATTGAAGGCGAAGGTTAATGTTGACCAGAGGATGTAATTTTAGTGTAAATTATCCCCATGTGTATCTCAGAGGTTATGCTTTCTCATTAGCTCCTTTATGTGAACATGAATTTTTTTTCAACAAAAGTCGATTTGTAAGATGTAGAGAGACTCAGCATGGATGTTTATCAGATAGACTGCAATTGTGTTAAATCCTGGAGACTTATAGGGAGTCAGGGTTCAAAGGAAAACAATACCTTAGAACTGCAAGTTTTATGGGTCACTAATTTTCATCTAAACTAACAAACCATTTTTTTTTACACTCTTTCCTCTCTGAGAGAAAGGATAACTTTTTAATGAAAAGGCAGCCCACTGCAGAGCAGTCACATCAGGTGTGTCAGTGTTCAGTGAGCCAGGCCCTGTTCAGTTATCTAGGCCCTGCAATGAGCCAGTCCTGCAGTGAGTCACGCCCTGCTCAGTGAGCTAGGCCCTTTGGTGAGCCATGTCCTGTTCAGTGAGCCAGACCCTGTTCAGTGAGCTAGGCCCTGGGTGAGCCAGGTCTTGTTCAGTGAGCAAGGCCCTGTTCAGTGAGCCAGGTCCTGTTCAGTGAGACAGGCCCTCTGGTGAGCCAGGTCCTGTTTGGTGAGTTAGGCCCTCTGGTGAGCCAGGCCCTGTTCAGTGAGCCAGGCCCTCTGGTGAGCCAGGCCCTGTTCAGTGAACCAGGCCCTCTGGTGAGCCAGGTCCTGTTCAGTGAGCTAGGCCCTATTCAGTGAGCCAGACCCTGCAGTGAGCTAGGTTCTGTTCAGTGAGCCAGGCCCTCTGGTGAGTCAGACCTTGTTCAGTGAGCCAGGCCCTGCTCAGTGAGCCAGGCCCTGTGGTGCCATCTTCATCATATGGCACCTATTGGGGCACCTTTTGCTCATCCTGCTCCCCTGAAAGTGTGGCTCGTTTAAAACATTATTTATTAGCGTCATTAGTAGGTTTACATTAACACCGCAATGAAGTTACTGTGAAAATCTCCTAGTCGCTACACTCTGGTGCCTGTTCGGGTGTACAGAAGGAGATTTTAGTTGGGCCAACGCACCTAACCAACAGGTCTTTCAAAAATGGGAGGAAAGCAGTACACTCAGAGGAAACCCACACAGGGAGAACATGCAGACTTCACACAGACAGTGACCCAAGCTAGGAATTGAACCCAAGTCCCTGGTGCTGTGAGGCAACAGTACTAACCAGTGTGCCACTGTGCAGTTTATATGTCTGGCTCCAGAACTACTTCCCTCTGGACCAGAAGGTTACACATTATGCAGCAGATGACAATGATGCAGGATATCCTTGAAGGTGCTTATGGAAGGGCACTCCCAGATCTAACGTGGCATCAAAACCCTTACCTTCAGAAGGCCTATGGCCTGTTCACTGATGGCTCGTGTTGTCATATGGCAGCGATCGTTTTTATCCCTATCCTGTGCACCAGGATCGGAAACTTTGGGGGAAGTTTTCCCAACCTGCCCGTCACAGGAATTCTAATAGGTGGGGGAGAGCTGAACTATGCAAAGGTTCATTGATATCGGGCAGGATTTTCCAGTTTTGGGGTGAGCAAGGCCATAAAATCCCGCCTTTTGACTTCAGAAGATACCTTTTGCTCCGCAGAATTCAGGCATGAAGCTGTTCCAGTGGCCGAAACAGCTGAGGCACTTGGGACTCTCTCAGGATCTCGGAATTGTTAAAACTTTCTGGAAAGGTCACAGACACCAGCATGGTCCTCTTACTTTGCTTTCAGACACAGTGAACATTAAGGGAATGAAAACCCTCTCTGTTGCCAAAGACCCCCTGGCTGCACTGAGGGAGCCTCAATGGTCACATGAGTACAATCATTGGCCAACTGCATCTTCGGAAATCATGCCATGGTCACAAGGTTGAGTGCCCTTTCACTCAGAGATTGTGAACTGTACCCCAATTCGTAACAATAATAAATCAAGTCATGTTCCTTTAGTAAATAATTGATTCCTTCGCATTTTAATGGCTATAACCAGGTAACTAAACACAGACTGGGATTGCATCTTACTATCCAAATGGATCAGCAGTTTTTGGATCAACTCAATGAGCCTTTCCACAGCTTTAATTGAATGGTTTTAAACAATTTACATGAAAATCTTCTGAGAGAAACATGTAGAATACTTCCAAGAGAGAAAAAAAACTTGCTTCTGGGATAACTGATTGTTATAGTGTTTTGGCACAGTGAGTTATCACATTGATAATTCGCTCTGCTATTTGGGTTCAAATCCAAGCCAAATAATGAAAAAAAAACAGAAAATGCTGGAAAATCTCAGCAGGTCTGACAGCACGTGAGGAGAGAGAATACAGCCAACGTTTCGAGTCAAGATGATCCTTCACCATCCCAAATAATAGGATGCAGTTTTCCTCTTCTTTGTGAAATGAAATTGCAAAAAACTAATAATTCACTATGAGAGATTGCACGGAAGACTGGGATGGACAATGAAAATTATTGCAACAAGAGTTGTCTGAGATTGGAATTAAGGTTTGTAGATGGAAATTTATTTTGCTTCTCAATGTTATTGTAGTATTATCACATTCACACTTAATGTCACTTCAAAACTTGTTTGGTTCTCTACACATGGTTTTACTGTAAAACTCCCACAGGTTTTCTCACCAGCTCTTTTTGTCAATATTTTTACTTTGCTATGATTCCTCTCAGTTGACTCTTTGCTTAAGGTTGACAAATAGCCCCGACAAATTAAGGAGCATTCAGTCACACAGTTACAGCATAGAATCCAAACATGCACAGGTTTTTAAAAATTATTAGCAGATGGAATTATCTTTTGAAATAACAAGCTGTCTACTGCTCTTCAGGTCTAACCAATTAAACCACCTTCGGAAACCACATGTTTCAAAGTCACTAGTTACCACAATTTTTGGGGAGTCCTCACATTTTATTATTAAAGGGGAAATCTCATCTCGTTAGTATTATTCTTCATCAGAATTTAGTGCCCTGGGTCTTAACGGGTACAACATCTGTATATAAAACAGGCTGGTGGAACTCACTTTGAGCTGTTGATTTGTTCTAACAATTCTGTATTGAGTGACAGTGAGGGCTGAATGGCCTCTTGAATTGCTGTAGCTTTCTCAATATTCAACGGACAAATGTTTTTTTGATGAGTGACATCCTTATGTCTGGAAAAGAAAGCATCTGACAAACTAGAAGGAGAACTTGTCCAAGGGCTTATCCTTTAATAAAGCAAAATTAAACCTAAGTTCCTCTCATCTAGAACACTTAATAAGAAATCTTGTTTATTTTGATAAATGTCATGAATTATTCATACCACATAATGCTCCTGTTATTAAATGCAAAATCCTATCAGTTATATGCACCTTATGCCATTGGTTCCAATATTTCCCTCTTCACAATGCCTAAGGGAACACTAAGATTATTTAACAATAAGCAGACAGTTATACAAGTCATTCAAGTTAATGCTATTTTCTCAACACAGCCAGAGAATTTTCTTGATACGTCTGATGGGGAGATAATTCAATTCTCATGCTAAAGGAAATTGGGCCAAAACAAAGCCAATACTTTTTTTAAGTGGGTCTTGGCCCTACCAACACATCATATTTTCACCTATAATTTGTTAAGTTGGGCAATTGCTACTTCTGTGCTATGTGTTAAACAAATATTTGGACATATTTAGCACTTCAAATGATGCCAAAGCAATTTGTGAAAACAATATAGAAGAGTTTCTCTCAAGTTGATTTGCTTTTTGCCAAATGTAATTTTGTGAGCATCACCCATCCACACATGCAAAAATATTTGCACTCACACAGGTTTTCAGACATACTCACTCAAACATACATACACAGACACATACTCACACACAGGTACTTATACACACACTCACACATACAAATGCAAGCACACAAACACTCAGATTCATTCACATGCATACATTCACACACACTCAAACACACAACTGCATACAAACACATTTATGTAACATAATATATACACATGTATACATGCTAACACACACAATACAAACATTCTTGCACATACACACAGACAAATGAACAAACACTCACTCATTCAAACATACATCTGTACACACAAACAGATGCATAATACACACATGCATACACGTACACATATACACTCACTCACACATGCTGGAAGGGGTCATCAACAACACTATTAAGCAACTGCTCAGCAATAACCTGCTCAGTGAAGCCCAGTTTGGGTTTTGCTAGGGTCAGTCAGCTCCTGACCTCATTGCAGCTTTGGTTCAAATATGGACAAAAGAGCTGAATTCCAGAAGTGAGGTGAGAATGACAGCCTTTGACATCAAGGTAACATCAGAGGCCCGAAACAAAACTGAAATCAATGGGTATTGAGGGCAAACTCTCTGCTGGTTGGCATCATACTTGGCAGATAGGAAGATGGTGGTCACACACACACACACACACACACACACACACACACACACACACACACACACACACACACACACACACACACACACACAATCAGATGCATAGAAACATCTCTGCAGGAGTCCCTCAGAGTGTCCCAAGCTGCATCATCAGTAAGCTTCCCTTCATTATAATTCAGTAATGGGGATGCGTGCCAATGATTGCACAATGTTCAGCACTATTCATGATTCCTCAGATGCTGAAGCAGACCATGTTCAAATGCAACAAGATCTAGACAATGTTCAGGTTTGGGCTGACAAGTGGCAAATAACATTTGTGCCACACAAATGCCAGGCAATGGCCTTCACAATAAGGGATAATTTAACCACCCCTTGACATTTAATGGTATTACCATCACTGAATCCCACACTGTCAACATTCTTGGGATTACCATTGACCAGAAAATCAACTGGACTCACCACACAAACACAATGGCTACAAGAACAAGTGAGAGACTGGGAGTACTGCAGTGAGTAACTCACATCCCGACTCCCCAAAGCCTGTCCACCATCTAGAAATCAGGAGTGTGATGGAATATTCCCCACTTGCCTGGTGAGTGCAGCTCCTACAACACTCAAAAAGCTTGACACCATCCAAAACAAAGCATCCAGCTTGATCAACACTACATCTTCAAACATCCACTTCCTCCTCCACTGATGCTCACTAGCAGCAGTGTGTGTTAGCTACAAAATGCACTGTGGAAATTCACCAAAGGTCTTTAGACAGCACCTTCTGAACCCATGACCATTTCCATCTCGAAGGACAAGGGTAGCAGATACATGGGAAGACCACCACCTGCAAGTTCCCCTCCAAGCCACTCACCATTCTGACTTGGAAATATATTGCTGTTCCTTTGCAGTTGCTGGGTCAAAATCCTGGAATTCCCCCGCTAATAGCATTGAGGTCAACACACAGCAAACGGACTGCAGCAATTCCAGAAGGCAGCTCACCCCCACCTTCTCAGAGGCAACTAGGGATGGGCAAGAAATGCTGGTCAGCTAGTGATACCAATATCCCATGACTGAATTAAAAAATGCACACATTTGCACACACACACACACAGAATCAGATGCGCAGAAGCACATACATACATGTACACATGCACACACACCGGCATGTGAACTGCTGAAAGCAAGTTCCTGAATTGCTAACAACCTGTTGTGAAATATACCTGTTCAGGGATTTCATCCAAAAATTTGATGCATTTTTATACTATTAATATATTTGTATAATGAGGTTATTAAAGACCAAAGATATGTTTAAGCATGGTGTTGTAAATTTTGTCTAAAAAGTACTTTCCGAAACATCAAAATTAACAAAATAAAATAACAAACCTATATTTTAGGTGAACATTTTCTAACCTTTTGTTTCACTGCCCTAACAGCTTGGTTAGCCTAACCAATAGGAATTTGGACTGTACATAGCAGAACGATGGAGTTTGCTGATCTCAGTCCTGACGAGAATGCTACCATTGGCATTAGTGAAGTTTGAGTGAGGAAGAGGAAAATAAGCCCAGGTATCCACTCCTGAATGCCATTCATCTCCATGCTGCTGCAAGAGGTCATCACTGGGTGAAGGACAGCACCCAATCTCTCCTCATAGAGAACGTCCTCCAAACCAACATTCTGATAAATCTTTTCTATACTATCTCTAAAGTCTCCACATCTTTTTGGTAGTGTGACAGCCAGAACTGTATTCAGTGGGATTAAAGTGGTTCAAACTGAAGAGCTAGTGCAAGTGTTAGTGTGTCATGTTAAAAGGCCTCCCTCTGTGCTGTAATTTTCATGATTCATGAGTGGGTGGCACAGTAGCACAATGGTCAGCATTGCTGCCTCACAATGCCAGGGGCCTGGATTTGATTTCCGGCTTGGGTCACCGTGTGGATGTTCTCATCATGTCTGCATGCGTTTCCTCCTGGTGCTCCAGTTTCCTCCCATAGGCTGAAAGATGTGCTGGTTAGATGCATTGATCCGAATAGATGTTGGAGAGTGGTGACTCGTGGATTTTCACAGTAACTTCATTGCAATGTTAATGTAAGCCTATTTGTGATTCTAATAAATAAACTTTAACTTTAAGATTTGATGAGAGGGAGGACAGTAATTGGAGAGCAGTAGGTCTCAGACAATATATTGTCAGGTCTAATGGAAAATTGCTTTTCTGATTTACTTGGATAATAAATTGCACAATTGGCCAGCATACAGCCTGACTATTTACTCTTGTACGTATGCATTGGTGTTCCTCGCAGCTTTGACAACACACTCCTTGAATACCACCTATAAAATTCAAATTATCAATTTTACTCTTATTAATATTTGATTTACTTTTTTTTTACACAGTGCTCCATAAAATAAAATCTGTTTCGCCCCTTTGCATTCAGCACTGCTTTTCTTTGGCATTCAGTTTTCAGAAACGAGGAGGCAAATAATTATTGACTTGGATTTACATCAACTGAATTAAATTAGAACGGCATTTCTCCTCCAGAATAAAACCAACATAAATGGAGATCAAAACCCAAGATAAAGAGACAAGCTTCAAATAAACTTTAATTATCTCTACAACTGGAACACCAGTTAATGCTCCACACCATTAGCAGTCGATGTTGGCATCTGGAACAAAACAAAATTCCTGCTGTCATTCACACCCTGAATTTTTATTCTTCAGTATTCCTCATGGATTTTTGAGTTGTGTGTTTTGGCAATACTTGTGATATAAATTCTTGAAGAGATGAATGCCTGGATTTTAATCTTCAAGTCAGGCCTACTGCCCTGCAGAGTCTGCCAGTGGCTGGTGGGGGAGAGATGGTTGGATTCAGGCTCGCTGCTTCCCAAAGCCTTGTGGAGATTGGAACAAAGGTGGGACAGTTTCCCACAGTCATCAACTCAGGTCAATCATCGAATGTGAGCCCCCCTATAATCTCTCACACGGTTCTTCCTCACACCCCATGACTCCCTCAATCCTCCATGCCCCAAGCCCTTCCATATTCCCATATCATTCATCCACGCTTAAGATCTTGCTTGTCCACTCTTCCATCCCCTTATCCTTCCTCATCCCATGCCCACTCATTGACCTCCTCCATATCACTTCAACCTTCAATGCTCACTCACTGTATATCCGCTGCATATAGAATGCTTGAGCCCTATTATAACATTGGCAAGTCTTTGAGATGTTCATAATATTGTCAGAATAAATAGTCATTCAAATAAAACATTGTCACAGAATCACACAGTGCAAAAGGAGGACATTCGGCCCATCGAATCTGCGCCAACCACAATCCCACCAAGGACCAATCTTCACAACCTCTAGCTAGTCCCCCTGACACCAATGGCAATTTAGCATGGCCAATCCACCTAATCCTTTGGACTGTGGGAGGAAACTGGAGCACCTAGAGGAAACTCACGCAGACACAGGAAGAATACGTAGAGTCCATATAGACAGTGACCCAAGCTGGGACTCGAAACGGAGTCTCTGGCACTATGAGGCAACAGTGCTAACCACTGTGCCATCCTTTTAAATATTCATAAAACTGTCAATTAAAACAAAATTCACAGTCCCTTTGACAACTGCATCAAAACCCCTACTGAGATGATTCCATTAGTTGGGTTTAGAACTCAGCTAAGCATTCACAATTAGATTCCACAAAATTTAGCAAGCTTAATACATTAAAGTCCTGCAGTATTCTGAACTGATGGCTATCAGTCAGTTATTTCAATGATGCAAAAGGTGGCTGGACTGTGACTCAATACAAAAATCAAAGTATATGCTCCAACTGTAATTTTAAAATCTGAATGTCAATACTTTTGAATCAGAAGAGCACTTAATCCATTGATAAAGTCTGGTGGATCTGAACATTTTCCCACTTTCAGAATGTTGGTAAATTTAATGGTCACTTCAATTTTCAAAGCAAGGTCTTATAGTTAATCACTACATTAAAAATATATTTAAATTATACCACACTTAGAAAGAAGTAGACTTAGAGGAGATATAATAGAGGCGTACAAAATTATGAGGGGTATAGATAGAGTAAACAGCGTTAAGCTTTTTCCTAGGATGGACTCAAATAGCATGAAGGGTTATGGCTTAGGGTGAGGGGGGTAAGGTATAATTTGGATGCTAGAGGGAGTTTTTTCCACACAGAGGGTGGTGGGGGTATGGAACACGCTGCCAAGTGAAGTGGTGGAGGCAGGTACTCTGGAGTTATTTAAGAGATACTTAGTTGGGCACATGAACAGAATGGGAATGGAGGGATATAGAAAACGGATTTAAAATAGGGATCATGAGCCTTGGGAGTCCCTGGGAAGTGTGTAAATTGTCGGTGATATTGATGCATTTGTTTTATCCTACAGGTACTTTAGTCCGCCTTGTTGTCTAACAACGGGCATACACGCGATGGGTCGTGAGAGGACTGCTCTTGGATTTTAAGAGTATTCTAGTGCTTCATGTCGTTAGTATATGCTTGACCTGGACCATTTGATGGGCAACACGACAGCTCAGTGACTATTGCTGTGCTGTGAAGATACATGGATTTGGGCCTGTGTCTGAGGGAGTTTGTGCACTCTTCCTGTGCTTGCGTGGGTTTTCTCCGGGTTTTCTGGTTTCCTCCCACAACCTAAAGATGTGCTCTTAGGCTGATTGGCAGAACAAATTCTCCCTAAATTGTCTCAAATTTGGTTTCAATGTATATACCTATAAACATAGATAGGGATCACAGGTAGAAGTGGGAACATTGACGTTACAGCGTGGGCTCATTGGACCGAAGGACCTGTTTCCCATGCTGTTTTGTCCTTTATTACATTATGGCATGGAAAGATATCGGCACCTTTTGAACTTACCTGCTGAAAGGTTTTCGAGTCCATGACAGACATGCCTCATGATTCTTCTAAGGTGACAAGAGCCCTGTGGCCCAATGAAATGGACCGGAATCTGTGGAAATTGTGTGGGGGGTGGGGGGGGGGTGATTGGAATGGCGGAATGAAATGTCCACACTGTCAATTGAGCCAGCAAACACAGCTTACTACATGCCCCCTTATCCCTTGTGGCTAATGGGAATGGGGTCTGGAATCTCCTGCCTACCATTTATTCATCTTGTGCACCTCCATTCTGACATAGATGTAGGCAAACAAAATGACCAAGAATGAAAAATTGGGGGTGATCTTACCTTCTTGTCTCACTTGTCGATGGATGGGATGAGAAGGAACAGCGGCCTCAACAGTGAAGGTCCTCACCGGCAAGAATCACATATGGATGCATCAAAGGAGACTTGACATGATGGCCTCAACAGTAGGACCAGAGCCAACTGAGGCTCCCTGGGTAGTCATAGTGTCCTATGAGCAGTGCCTGCACAAAACTGTGCCTGCACAGTGATCAAGCAGAGCTGGAGGTGATATCCAGGGTAGGGTGGGGGCTGATGGAAGCCAGCAATCACAAAGGTGGATGGAGGGCGGGTGACCGACAGGTGTCTCTATTCTGTAAATGTGCAATTGTGTCCTTTATTAGCAGTTGGCTTTCTGGTGAGCTTAGGCTACCCTTTCCCCAGTGGGAAATAGATCGTCCTTCATTTTCTGCACAAAGTGGTGTGAGATAACTTTAAACTCACCCAAAGAATGGATCTGAAACTCTTCTATTTTCACACTGATTTGAGACTTAGAATTCTTTTCATAAGATTGAATATTTACCCCCCTGATTTTTTTCCCCAATGCAAAAAATAAACTATGAACAAAGAACAAAGAACAAAACAGCACGGGAAACAGGCCCTTCAGCCCAACGAACCCGTGCCGCCACCTCGATGTTCCCACTTCTACACGCGATCCCTGTCCACGTTTATAGATCTATGGATTAAAAACCAAGTTTGAGACAATTTAGGGAGAATTTGTTTTGCCAATTAGCCTAAGAGCACATCTTTGGGATGTGGGAGGAAACCGGAGCTCCGGAGAAAACCCACGCAAATACGGGGAGAATGTGCAAACTCCCACAGACACAGGCCCAAATCCATGTATCTGCACAGCACAGCTATAGTCACTGCGCTGTCGTGTTGCCCATCAGACGGTCCAGGTCAAGCGTACACTAACGATGTGAAGCAGTAGGATACTCTTGAAAAAGGTCCAAGAGCAGTCCTCTTGCAAACATAAGCAAAACAATATGCTTAAAATTTGGAAAGAACCTAGTCTATAATGGAGGCTAAGCTTATCCTAAGACTGGGAAATAACGTAAACATAAAATCCTGGATTCAGAAATGTGACCAAGATAATTAAAATGAGAGGAATAGACAGAGTGGATAGTCAGAGGCTTTTTCCGAGGGTGGAAGTGCCAAATGCAAGTTCAAAGTGAGAGGGTCAAAGTTTAAGAGAGATGTGTGGGGCAAGTTTTTCATGCAGAGAGCAGTGGGTCCCTGGAACGCTGTGCCAGAGGAGGTGGTGGGATCAGGTACATTAACAAATGTAAGAGGCACCTGGATGGGTACATGCATTGGGAGGGAATACAGGGATATGGACCGAGTAAGGGCAAGTTTTTGAGTTTAGCTAGGGCCTCATGATCAGCACAGGTTTGAAGGGCCTAAGCATCTATCCCTGTGCCATACTCCTCTTCATTCATCAAAACTAAAATAATTTCTGGTATCTTAAAAAGCAAAATACCGCACATTCTGGAAATGTGAAATGTCACCATTCAACCCATTCAGAAATTGTTGAATGGGTCAAATGGCATCTAAGGAGAGAGAACCATATTTATAGGCCACACCCTTTTGGGTCTGCATGCAACAGGAAGCTTGAACAGTGGGGCAACTTCAATCAGTTTCTCAATGGTGGGATGGTATTTTGCAATTGAGGTCTTGGGACTTTTAAAGCAACTTGAACTTCCTGGTGGAAAGTGTTGGGAAGTCCTTTGACATATATGTAGGCAGTCAAGTGGATAAAGTTGTTAAGAAGGCTTATGGAGTCTTAGCTTTTATTGGTAGGGGGATTGAATTTAGGAGCCGCAGCATCATGTTGCAGCTGTACAAAACTCTAGTGCGGCCGCACTTGGAGTATTGTGTGCAGTTCTGGTCGCCACATTATAAGAAAGATGTGGAGGCATTGGAGAGGGTCCAGAGGAGGTTTACCAGGATGTTGCCTGGTATGGAGGGCAGGTCCTATGAAGAGAGGTTGAAGGATTTGAGGTTGTTTTCGTTAGAAATGAGGCGGCTAAGAGGGGATCTTATTGAAGCATATAAGATGATTAGAGGTTTAGATAGGGTGGACAGTGATAGCCTTTTCCTAGGATGGAGAAAGCTAGCACGAGGGGACACAGCTTTAAATTAAGGGGTATGAGTTATAGGACGGATATCAGAGGTAGGTTCTTTACTCAAAGAGTGATTAGGGAGTGGAATGCCCTGCCTCAGCTGTTGTAGATGCGCCAAGTTTGGTGGCGTTTAAGAGGTTAATTGATAAGTATATGGAAGAGAAGGGAATGGTTTAGTTTGGAGGGGCATTGCTTTTTTATTTTGGTCGGCACAACATCGAAGGCCGAAGGGCCTGTTCTGTGCTGTATTGTTCTATGTTCTATGTTCTCTATGTTCTATATTTGCATATTATGCATTAAAAGGGCAGCTCACCACAATTAAATGCCCCTTCCAAATTAATTTCTGTGCCAGCAAAAAATTAGAATGTCACATTTATGACTTAATCATTATGTGGGCAGCCCAGTGGCACAGTGGTTAGCACTGCTGTCTCACGGTGCCAGGGGCTTGGTTTAATTCCCGGCTTGGGTCACTGTCTGTACAGAGTCTGCAATTTCTTCACGTGACTGTGTGCGTTTCCTCCGGGTGCTCTGGTTGATTCCCACAGTCCAAATACTGTGCGTTAGGTGGATTGGCCATGTTAAGTTGCCCCTTAGTTCAGAGGGACCAGATGGAGTAAGTACATGGGATAGGGGGATAGGGCCTGGGTGGGATTGTGCTCAGTGCTGACTCAATAGACCATATGGCCTCCTTCTGCACTATATGATGCTGTGATTGATTTAAGCAAGTAGTTTGTGCCTGGCAAGGTAGATTTCTTCTCTGATCACTAGTGATTTTTGGAGAGGTCTAGACTTGCCAGCCAATACCCATTCTGACTGGCAGTGGTACACACTGCATGGGCTGGCAAGAGAGGCAAAGTGACTACAATCTAACCAGGCAAGGATATTGCAGGATGTCCAGGGAGGTATAGCGCAGGTTGTGCAAGGATTATTTTAAGTATTTGAAAGATTGATTTAGCTCCCTGGAAACAGGAAATTTCCACTTTAAAAACTGAATCAGTGAAGCATACGGTTCCCTTTATCCTCAGGATTTACAAAGGAAGATCTGGATAGTTCCCTAAACTTTAAAGGAGTCTGGGTTATCTTCTGTTGTTTGGAGGTCAGCGAGTGCTGAGCTGACTGCTGAGACAGCAGCTCACTGACTGGTATATCAGCACGCGATGACAGCATGGAATCAGTCATGGATTTTATATTAAATATTGGTTGGACAGTCTCAAGAGTGGCATCTTTATAAAGGAACATTTATACGAGCACCTCTTTTAAAGCTGTCCAAAATGTCAGCTTTAATGAAATACGGAAAATAGGGATGCTGGACTTGCCAGCTAGACATTCCTGATGAGAAAGTGACTGATAATAGGGAGGTGGTCATTTTTCCTTTGGTAAGAACACATGTAGCATTATTTTTAGCTAAAAATAAAGCTATTATCGTTTCCAAGCAGAAATGACATCCCATTACTTGAACAAAAATATCTGTCAAAGTTATGCTTTGACTGAAGCCATGCATCTCTGCTTAAGTTGAGCTGTTGGCCCTGTTTATATTTCTATTTGCAATCATAATAGGATGTATTTGAAGTTAATCACACACATTGCAACCTTTGGATTCTCAAAAGTCAATTCTCTCATTGAAAACAAACATAGGTGAAGATCTGCCGTGCATAAGGAATTATAGAAATCCTATGTTGTAGAAGGAGGCCATTCGGCCCATCGAGTCTACGCCAACAACAATCCCATCCAGGCCCTATGTCCGTCACCCCACATCTTTATGCCGCTAATCTCTCTAACCTACGTTTCTTGGGACACTAAGGGAATGGCCAATCAACCTATCCTGCACATCTTTGGAGAGTGGGAGGAAACCCACTCAGACATGGGGAGAATTGCAAGCTCCACATAGACAGTAACCCGAGCTGGGAATCGAACGTTGCTTCCTGAAGCTGTGAGGCAGCAGTGCTAACTACTGTGCCATCATGCCGCCCCTCGTAATATGTGTGTCCTGAAGATGTTTCTGAGTTTGAGGAGCAGTTGGACTCACGGCAGGGCATAGAAAAAGGCTGCAGTTATCATAAGCCATATTCCCATGGGGTGGCACGGTGGCACTGTGGTTAGTAATGCTGTCTCACAATACTTACGACCACACATAAATCACACAGCCCAACTTCAAAGAGAGCCATACAAAGGTCATCAGCATTCAATACCCAAGATGGTACAAAGGACAGATGTCTGCAAAGAAAAGGTTCCGCAACTTCCTTTTCAATTTCTAATGGCTGAGACATTAACAGTCTTTATAATGGTATACATCTTTTATCAAGACACTTGTGGAATTAAGTGTAATGGACCTGTGGCTAATGGAACAAGTAATATTGCCTTGTTGAGCGCTGTAGCTCAATCTATTGCTTATCATCAACCTATCAATCTCACGGATAAGGAGCTCTGCCCAGATGGAATATCTGACCCCCATCTACACTGCTTCTGCTGGAAATTCTGTACCATCAACTTCAAGACTGATTCTTCTCTGTTCGTCTACCTCATTGTGTGAAGAAAACCCCACTGGAGAAGCGAATTATACAGCATCAGTTTTCAACCCACCGACGTTTGTGAAAGCATGGGTGGCACGGTGGTTAGCACTGCTGCTTCACAGTGCTAGGGACCTGGGTTCAATTCCTGGCTGGGGTCGCTGTCTATGTAGGGTTTGCACATTCTCCTGGTGTCTGCATGGGTTTCCTCTGGGTGCTCTGATTTCCTCCCGTAGTCCAAAGATGTGAGAGTTAGGTTGATTGGCCATACTAAATTATCCGTTAATGTTCTGGGATGTGTGGATTAGTCAGGTAAATATGTGGGGTTATGGGGATAGGACCTGAGTAGGATTGTTGCCAGTTTGGGCTGAATGGCCTCCGTCTGCACTGCAAAGATTTTATGAGTCTATATGTACCTCATTAGATTTTGATCCTTGACTCTGGAACTCATTTAAATTTATATTTATTTTCGCTAAGATCTTTGTGCTTTAAATCTTTATTTTCTCTGTCCATTTCTTTGCTATCTGAATGTGACAGGATGCTGTTAATCTTCTTGTAGTGCCTTAAGTGTGTGCAAATAAACTAACCCTTTGAGTTCATTCTATCTCAGCTTTGCTGCTAATAGAAAATTGGATACCACCAAAACCAAATGGTTGGGAAATGTGTCACTGCTTATAAAGAAGGAACAAATTGAAACATCTTTCTTTTTTGGGGAAAGTTGCGAGAAGAGAAATTAATGCTGTTTAAATGAACCCACTTCCTATCCCCCTCCTATCTGTAACAGTACAAAGAGACAGGTAGTGCAAAATCCTCTAGCAATTGTGCTTCTCTCCAACAACATGCTTTCATTATTGAATATTGGGAAAGTTGATAACATCTTTTAGGGAAACACAATCTTTAACACATCCACAGTACTATGGAACAAATGACTGCATGAATATTGCATGGCAAAATGAAGAAAGATATTGATTTGAATGGCAGAGGTATAGTCAGACATTTCTGAAACCCCCATGTGAATGTCACAAGGTATCCATCTTCTATGACTCAGGATCAAGGATATGATCGAGAGGATGCAGACACTTCACGGGGGGGAGGAGGAACAGTCAATAATAGTGGACCCATTGATGTAGGTAAGACAAGGGCTAGGAGCCCTACAGAGTTTCAGGAGACTGGGACAAAGATAATCAGCAAGATCCCAAAGATGATTATTTTTGGATCCCCCCCAGTGCCCTGTACTACTAATTGTCGAAGCAGCTCAGTATTTGGAGGAATGGTACAGTAGAGAGGGCTTCACATTCCTAGGGTGTTGGGACCCAGTCCCAGGCAAGAAGAACCTTCATAAGGAGGATGATTTTGCACTTCCTTCAGATCTGGAGGCCATGTCTCATGGGGAGGTGAGGAAGAGATAATTTAGCAGTGGGAGAGACACCAGGACAAAGTGCTGGAAAAGAGGTAGGAGATTCATGGAGAACCGGGGGAGACAAAATATTCAAGAGTAATTCAGTAGTAGGAGAGATCAGAGACAGCAGTGAAACACAAGACAGGCTAAGAGAGTTTGAAGTGCTTGTGTGTAAACATGCCAAGTGTGGCACATAAAGTCAGTGAGCAGCAGGTCAAAGATTAAAGTATATTTATTTATCAGTCACAAGTAAGACTTACATTAACACTGCAATGCAGTTACTATGAAATTCCCCTTGTTGCCACGCTCTGACACCTATTCAGGTCAACGCAGCTAACTAGCACATCTTTCAGACTGTGAGAGGAAACCAGAGCACTGGCAGACACAGGGAGAACTCCACACAGATAGTGACCCAAGCTGGGAATTGGGTCCCTGGTGCCTCAAGGTAGCCATTCTAACCACTGTGCCACACTATCAATTATGAAACGATGATAGTAACAATGAGTTGGTTTAAACAAGGGGAATTGACATTTTATATTCCTGGATGTAAGGTATTCAGCAATTATCAGGAAGGGAAAAAAAGGTGATAATATTGATCACAGTTAATCATCCAACACTGATAAGGGATGATGCACATGAGGGTTCAAATACAAAATGTATTTAATTAGAATTAAGGAACAGTAGAAGAATGATGACATCACTGAGTGCATACTATAGGTTACCAAATAGTCAGATGGTGAATGAGGATATAATATGTTGATATTATTGGGGAAAGATACAAGAATCTAAGAATGGTGATAATGGAGGGCTTTAATTATCCTCATAAATGTTTAAAGGGCAAAGAGTGGGTGGAATTTCTGAAATATGTACAAGCAAATATTCCTGATCAGTTTCATCTCCAAGCCCTTGAGGGAGGATTGTGGTTAGCATGCTGCCTCGCAGCAGCAGGAACCTGGGTTACTATCTGTACAGAACCTGCACATTTTCCCCATGTCTGTGTGGGTTTCCTCCAAGTATGCAGTTTCCTCCCACAAGTCCGAAAGGCCTGCTGGTTACGTGCGTTGGCTGTGCTAAATTCTCCCTCAGTGTACCCGAAGGCTGGATTGTGATGACTAGGGGATTTTCACAGTAACTTTATTGCAGTGTTAGTGTAAGCCTTATGAAATAAACTTTAAACTATTGTGTTAGATGCGGATTCCATGAATAAAATGGGGCATGTTTTATTGAGGGAATATTTGGGAAGCAATAAAATAAGTGATGGGGCGAATGAATGTTTGGCTGTATGTGTTGGAGTGTGATGGTTTGGAAAGTGAGGTAAATTTTATCATAGGCATATCAGAAATGGACAAAAGGAAAAAAACCCGATAGGTGGTAATCACAACCAGCGCCACATGTTTATTTGCATAAGGATTGGCCAAACAAGATGAAAACATGGTAAAATTCCAGGATATCAACCCAATAGCACGGAGAATGTGATTTAATCCTGACTAGTGTTAGTCCACAAGTAATCTTTTCTTATAGGCAGAATAGGAACTACTTGGTCATCTCTGCTAAAAGGATATAATTTTATTCCCTTTCTCAAGAAGACAGTGGTGGCATAGCGGCACAGTGTTTAGCAGAGCACCAAGAACCTCGGTTCAATTACCAGCTTGGATCCGTGCAGAGTCTGCATGTTCTCCCCACATCTGCATGGGTTTCCTCCGGGTGCTCTGGTTTCCTTCCACAGTCCAAAAAATGTGCTGGTCAGGTGCATTGGCCATGCTAAATTCATGCTTAGTGCACCCAAAAGGTGCTGGAGCGTGATGGCTAGGGGATGTCCACAGTAACTTCATTACTGTGTAACTGTAAGCCTTCTTGTGACTAATAAATAAACTTTATTTTATATTTATTCAGTTCCATTTTAAAGTTATCCAGCAAAATTCTGTTTTTCTTCAGGCACTTGTTCTATATATCTACCATTCAGCAGGGAAGAAGAATGTGTCTAATTTTTAGTCTTGCTCAGGGCTTGGTAATATTGTAGTTACATTCTTTCCCTTGATTTCTCTGTGCACAATTTAAATTAAATATATATCTTACATTATGCCTCTCAGACTTCTAAAAACTGGAGTAATGTCCACTCTCAATCATTTTCCACAAAAGACAAGTTCAATTCCACTGCACTGAACCCTCACCAGTGCCAGAAATAATCACTGGGCAATTTTCAAACTCTTTCTCACACACATCTCAGAAGCAGAAATGATAGAAGTCTTAGCAATTACTTGTTTGCTGTCAATCAGGCTTCACCCCAGGATTCAAAAGTACATATGATCCCTCCAAATCCTGAGCACAATAATTGTGGGATCTGGGTTGATTTGGATATACAAATCAAGCAGATTGGAAAATTGATTTGATTTGATTTGAGTTATTACTATTGTCACATGTATTTGCATACAGTGTAAAGTATTCTTCCGTGCGTGCTATACAGACAAAACATATCGTTCATTGGAATTAGGAGTAGAAGGTAGCAAGTTCAGTCCTTTGAGTCTGCTCCGCAGAAAGAAAGCTTCTCCGATTATAAAGAAGAAGGTGCAGAATGTAGTGTTACAGTCATAGCTAGAGTGTAGAGAAAAATTAACTTAATATAAGGCAGCGATAAACGGTGGGTAATATAAGGTATAATTATTGAGATAAGGGAGATAAAGGAGATCAAAGCTCCTTTGATAGTATGATTTGTCCTTGTGTGCCAATAGCAGATCCATGTGAAAATCTATGATTATAACCTTGCCGTTTTGTAAGAGCACAAGTCAGTCTAGAACAGAATCATCAGAAAGTAGCACAAGGCTGCATGCCTCTCCCACTTTTTCCACTTCTATCACACTGAGCAATTCAGAAGACGACTTCAAATTCCAAAGCAGTGTTTCCAGGAATAAATTCTCATGTAATGAATTACCTCTTCAGGAACAAAAATGAAGGACTTAATTAGTGAACGCACTGGGAGGGGTTTTCCGGTCGCTCCCGCCCCAAGATTGAATTCCCGCCCAAGATTAATGGGCCTTTAAATTTCCTCAGCAGGTGGGACTGGAAAATTTGCCCCACTTTTATCATTGAATCTTGATTTGGCCAAAAGTTAACCTCCTGTACTTTATAACTGATAATTTTGCATGCTTTTATGTATGTGTTGTGACAGTTGGGCTGATCTTTTTAATTAAAAATTATATTTGTAGCTAGCTGGTTTTGAAGACAAAAACCTTTTCTGTTTAAACTCAAGGAAGTCAGACTGAATTCTTTGCAATCAGTACGTAAGCTTTCAAGAAAATGGATTGAATTGGCACATTCACCATTAAAAATTCAAAAAACCGGATTAAAATTAATAAGGGAGTGAGAAAAGTGGTCCTCACCTTCTTCACTGGGCCGTAACACTTTGGTTTAATCTTTATCTTTTACAGTCATCCTCATTTTCACTAATAACAAATTGATTTTTATTTGGTAGTAAATGTGAGTTTTGATGATGTGTTTTTGTTCCCACTCTCATTTTTGCTTGCAACTTTGCCATCGCTTTTGCTGCTACTCAGGAAGTTACATGCATAGACAAATAAGATTAAAGATTCTACACGATCAGGAGGGAGATGCAGTCCACAGTGTCACTGGCATTGATAGGAGTAAGGGAGCAGGCAAAGTTCATGAAGGAGACTGGTTAGGTAACAATTTAGATTAAAAGCAACAACCAACTGAGAGGATGTTGGTTGGGGAAAGGGAAGGAGTAAAGAAAAAAGCTTGGTAACCACTTCAGGACACAGAAAAATCATTGCAGAATTCAGAAGTAACTGTGAGAATTATCCTAGGTGATATACCAGATTTCTTTAAAATTCATTCATGGGGCGTGGGCATGGCTGACACATATTGCCCATCCATAGATGCCCTTGGAGGGCAATTGCCAGTCAACCACATTGAGCTGGAGTCACACAGAAACCAGACTGGAGAAGGACAGCAAATTTCCTTCCCTAAAGGATATTAGTGAACCAGACGGGTTTTCCTTGACAATCATCAATGGTTTTCATGGTCATCAATAGATTCTTAACTCCAGACATTTTTTATTGAATTCTAATTCCACCATTTGCCATGGCGGGATTCGAACCTAGGTCCCCAGAACATTAGCTGCATTTCTGAATTAATAGTCTTGTGATAATACCACTAGGTCATTGCCTTCCCTAGATGCATCTGAATTATCTTTTACTCCATTTATTGAAAACATAGGAAGATATTAATGATGATAAAAGGCCATTTGGTCCATTGAATTACAGAACACGAGGTACGAATGAAATATTTATCTTTCAAAGAAGCAATGCCTGTAGGCTGGACAAGGATAGCTGCTAATGATAGAAGCTGCTAGCCCTCAATTAGGTGACTTGCCTGTTCTACTTGTTTATGAGCATGTGAGAATCACCATGCTAAGACCATATAATAATACAAACTGTGAGTACCAATTCCAAAACTTTTAACTAAGTGAAGGAAATTTCATTATGAGAAGCGTAATGACAAAATCTTTAATTGCCTTTGATCTGTACACTAGGAGATGCAGATTTAATCATTCCTCTGTCATGAAGAACTGAAGTTGTGTTTTCATTGCATTAAGCAAGTGGCTATTATGCATTGAAGTCAGTTTTTGAGGGTTAAATTAGATTTGCAAATGCTTTGAGCATAAGCAGCAGTCAATTGACATCAACATGTCTAGGCAAGCAAAAAACTGCGCCAAGATTAGTTTGCATAAGGCTTATAACCTGAATTTACTGTTAGTTCCTTCATGGCGAAATACCAAATGAAGTCTAAAATTGGAACGATAAAGTTGGTATCTTGTAGCAATGAAGCAGGCCTGATTTATAGATAAAGCTGCCATTTTGTCTCAGGTCACAGATCTCATCAATCACGCAGCTTCTCTGCCACTTCTTTCTCTAACCAAATAGGAATAATTTATTACTACACAAGCTTGATGAAAATTATATTCTACTTGAACGGATATTCAATTTTAAAGTGATTTGCATAGAAAGCAGAGTAGCTGGAAGGAGCAACAGTCAGCCTGGCACAAATCAAAGTGTTGTTTATGTAGTGGCTGGGATAGTGGTGAACTCACAATCTTTGGGACGGTGGATTGCTTATTTCTCCTAACTTCCAAATTCACAAATTGACCGAACGTGGGGAAATGGAGAGGACAGCAGCATATCCTGTTGGGCTGCCTGTATAGTTTGACTCTTTGCAGTGGTATGGAAATCCAGTTTGTATCATTTCTGGGCTCCATATGTATTCAGAATTATCAGCTGGATAAAAGCAAAATTACTGCGGATGCTGGAATCTGAAACCAAAAGAGAAAATGCTGGAAAATCTCAGCAGGTCTGGCAGCATCTGTTAAGGAGAGAAAAGAGCTGATGTTTCGAGTCCAGATGATCCTTTGTCAAAGGGTCATCGGGACTCGAAACATCAGCTCTTTTCTCTCCTTAACAGATGCTGCCAGACCTGCTGAGATTTTCCAGCATTTTCTCTTTTGGTTTTAGGATTATCAGCCACCAATTGCAAATGTCCAAGAGTTTGGTTAATGCTGGGATAGTCCTCTGCTGGTGGGGAGGGCAAGACCATTGACAATTTAAGCCAGGGATTCTATTTATAGTGCAGGCAACAATTAAGGTTCTAACATAGATTGTGAATGTTCCAAATTGATTTATTGGATTTTCTTCTGTTACAGTTTAGTGTCTTGTGGGTCAATGTAAGGTTATCGGGATTTTTCTATTTACACCAGCTTCACTTATCTGTTAGATGTAGGCTAAAACAGGGCAAATAAATCTCATATCAGGGCTCCATAGCAGAAAGGTGAACTGGAACACAGCGTTGTGTGTGTGCTAAAGGAGGACAAATTGATGGCAAGGTCCTGGATTTGTGTTGCTTTCTGTAGATTTACTGGGGACTTCAGCAGCTAAATGCAGCAGCCATCTATTCCCTTTGGTGAAGAAGATTTGAAAAATATATCTGTCCTCCTCAGAAGCTGTGTTCCTGTTCTCCAGCCAGTTGATTTAGCATAGTTCAAGCTCTACACACTGTGGAGAATTGTTTTATGAACAAGATTCCTGAAGGCAGCAGAAAGTTGTTACATACTGCATTGCACATTAACTAAGAATAACCAGTATTGCCACAGTAGTTGAAGAAGCAGAACACTTTTTATTGGCTTCATGGAGACCTGACTATTGTACTGTCAGAGCTTTTTGCCTTCATAGTGTTCCCAGTCAGTTTAAGTAGCTTTCATGTAGACTAATATCTTTCCCCGAGGAAACCATATTGTTGCAAAAATCTAGTTCATAATTCGTAGACTTTGGAATACATCTGAGTTGTAGAAATTAAGTTTTATCTATATAAAAATGAGGGCATCTGTTTAAGAAACTGAAAAGCAACCCTGAAGTAATTGAAATTCAAACAAACTTGGAGTTAATTACAGTTGCAAGCTGTGTTTAACTGACAAGGTCAAATTAAACAATAACTGCCCCATTTCTGTATAGAACCAGGGTGACTTATTTCCACAATAGAAGCTAAACGCTTGCAATTTTGTGAAAGAGCAACATAGAACGCCATTAGAGTTAGAAATTATTCATGTGGATTACAAAGAGTAGTGTTGAAGCAGGTAATTTACATTTCTGTTTGACTCATCCCAAAGCCAGCCACATTGTCAGAGAGATAATAATGCATGGTGGAGCATTGGTTTCTTTGTTTAATTTATCTATATGTGTTTGCTGACAGAAGCAAGCAGTTCACTTTGGGGATCAGAGGTAATTGCAGATTTGCTGACTCCATTTTACTGGATTGAGAGATGTTGGTCAATTGAGCCTACATTTCAAGCAGAAAAAATATAAACTTCATTATTCACTACATGGAAGGAAAGTATGATTCAATCTCAGTTTGGATTTTGGAAGGGAATAGCAGCTAGAAGATTTGTTCTAACTTGCAGCTTGTTGAAGAAATCTACAATGGTCCTCACAGAGTCTTGTGGCAGAAATCAGCCTGTTTAGCTTAGGAGAGCTGTGCAGAAACTGAGAAAGCAGAGTAGGAAAAAAGCAGTATATATTTGTCCAAAATCAGGACAATGAGCTGAGGGATCCACTGTCGTAAAGCATTTGAAAAAAATTAGAGAATCTCTTATCCAAAATAGTTAGAATACTAAGGAGAATTAAAATAAATTTGAAAGGGCCATGGCATTTCTTTGGAATGGGCCTAGTAAAAGTTAAGGAACCTTCAAGATTTCATAAGGTAAGGGGACATGCAGGTGAGAGTTCGAGAGTGTTTTTTAGGGTGGATGTAAAAGTAAAGCTGATTTTGTAATAAGCATATTTGTAAACTACAGTATTATGTTAAGCTAACTTTGTTTCACTCTTTTTGAGATGCAAGAATATTTTTCTGTTTGAAAGTGTGAAATTGTGTGGAATCCTCCTATCAGTTGATTACTGGGTGTTCAGGTTTCTTCTTTGAATGTTAATGGTCCCTAACACGATTGTAATACTACTCACCAGTGTTACATTGAGTAACTTCTCCAAGTACATATGCTCCCGCTTCCAATCTAATAATTGCCATTTAGAATGGTTTGCAAACAGCTCTGAACTTTTCAAAAACATAAAATGCTGGCAAGTCTCAACAAATCTGATAGCATCTGTGGAGAGAGAATAGAGCCAACGTTTTGACTTTGCTTGGATCCTTCATCAGAGCTGTCAGACGTTCTGAGATATTTGCAGCATTTTCTATTTTTGTTTCAGGTTCTAGTATCCACAGTAATTTGCTTTTATCCAAACTTCTTAAATTAAGCAGTGATCCTTAGTGACTCACGTATAAAGTTTCCAATTAAATCCTGAATAATACATATATCTCACCAATCTGTTAGTATGGTTAACAATTTATTACTAATTAATTATTTTAATGATTGCTGCTTTCAGTTAGATTATCTTCTTCTAATAACAGTGCCACATTTTGTTTAGAATTCTCTGGCTGCTCATGTCGGAGGGATTTTCCAGTCCCGTCAGCAGTGCACCTTCGCCTGCAGTTTTCCCAGAGGCATGGAGTAACTTCAGTGGGAATTCCCATCGAGAGCAGCGGGCCCAGGCAAACCCGCCACTAGCAAACAACATAACACCTCACACCAGCAGGAAACACGCAGCTGGGAAGCTGGATAATCTCACTTTATATGTTACTGTTCTCCGAGACATCTTGAGATGTTGGTGTGTAAATGTATAGAATTAGAGACATACCTGCCTAAAACTAGCAGTGAAACCAAATACCTTCATTAAAGATTAGTCACTGAAACATAATCTACTTATGTTGTGGGTTTTGATTGATTCCATAATAATCATGCACTTAAAAATAACGGACTTGAACATGAGCTATATCATTAAATCAATCAACAGGAAAACCACCTCTAATCCTTTTCCTGTATGAAGACTGGGAGGTAGGACTATATTAGATTTCTTCCCACAACTGGACAGAGAAAGGTTCATAAAGTCATAGAGTCATTCGGCACAGAATAGGTCTTTCGGCCCATTGACTCTGCACTAACAAAGTTACACTAAATCTGTACAAAATCCCATTTTTCAGTACTTGGCTCATTGCTTGCATGTTAGGAAACTTGAGGTGCTCATCCACATACTTTTTAAAAGTTGAAGCTTCCCGTCTCTACTATCAGGCAAGACTCTCACCACCTTCAGATCCCATTTTTGCTCAGATCCCATCTAAACAAGTTGCAGACAAGTTGGACAAGTTGCAGAGCTGGGCCGAGAGGTGGCAAATGGAGTTTAATGTGGAAAAGTGTGAGGTAATTCCCTTTGGCAGGAATAACAAATGTGTAGAGTATAGGGCTAATGGTAGGACTCTTAATAGTGTTGAAGAACAGAGGGATCTTGGTGTATATGTGCATAGATCCCTGACAGTTGGCAATCAAGTCGATAAGGTTGTTAAGAAGGCATATGGAGTCTTAGCTTTTATTGGTAGGGGGGTTGAATTTCGGAGCCGCAACGTCATGTTGCAACTGTACAAAACTCTAGTGCGGCCGCACTTGGAGTATTGTGTGCAGTTCTGGTCCCCGCATTATAAGAAAGATGTGAAGGCATTGGAGAGGGTACAGAGGAGGTTTACCAGGATGTTGCCTGGTATGGAGGGCAGGTCTTATGAGAGAGGCTGAGGGATTTGAGGTTGTTTTCGTTAGAAAGGAGGCGGCTAAGAGGGGACCTAATCGAAACATATAAGATGCTTAGAGGTTTAGATAGGGTGGACAGTGATAGCCTTTTTCCTAGGATGGAGAAAGCTAGCACGAGGGGACATAGCTTAAAATTAAGGGGTGGTAGTTATAGGACGAATATCAGAGGTAGTTCTTTACCCAGAGGGTGGTTAGGGTATGGAATGCCCTGCCTGCGGCAGTTGTAGATGCGCCAAGTTTGGTGGCGTTTAAGAGGTTAGTTGATAAGTTTATGGATGAAAAGGGAATGGTTTAGGTTGGAAGGTCATTGCTTTTTCCTAATTGGTCGGCGCAACATTGAAGGCCGAAGGGCCTGTTCTGCGCTGTAATGTTCTATGTTCTATGTAAATTCTTGCCCCTCACCTTAAAATTATGCTCCCTTGTTATTATCCCTCCAACTAAAGGCAACAGCTCCGCACTCCTCATAATCTTACACTCATTCAGGTCCCCCCTCAGTCTTTTCTAAAGAAAATAACCTGAACCTATCCAGCCTCTTTTCATAATCCAAATGCCCAGACAACACCATAGAATCGTAGAAACCTTACAGTGCAGAAGGAGGCTGTTTGGCCCCTCAAGTCTGCACTGACAACAATCCCACTCTGGCCCTAACACTGTCAACCTCTATATTTATCCCGCAAATCCCTCTAACCTATGCAACAAGGGGCAACTTAGCATGATCAATCAACCTAACCCACACATCTTTGAACTGTGGCAGGAAACCAGAGCATCTAGAGGAAACCTTCCAGAAATGGGGATTTCCTCTGGGTACTCCAGTTTCCTCCTCCAGACCAAAAGATGTGCTGGTTAGCCACATTGGTTATGCTAAATTCTCCCTCAGTGTACCTGAAAAGATGCTGAAGTGTGGCAACTAGGGATCTTCATAATAACATCATAACTCCTGAGAAAGTAGAATATAAATAAAGGGTTAACTCAGAAAATATGGTTTAGCATGACTTGACATGGGTTAGAGAGGATAGCATATGGATGTAATTGGATTCTGGTAAAGACCTATTGGGCAAACAAGGTAGGAAATCCATTGTATTGAGGAATGTATTAGTTCTTACAGAATTGAATATACTCATCTGATTAGATCTATAAAAAAGATGGTTGATATGATTAGATCTGCACAGATTTGAATATACTCATATAATCTGTATAAAAGATCCTTCAGATCACTCCCAATGGACATTGTAAGTACAAAATAAAGTAACATTGCATGGATTTGCCATGATATAGGTTGTTCTTTAAAAATTTCCTTTAACACTTCATTGTGGTGTTAATGTAAGCCTACTTGTGACATGAACAAATAAACTTAGACTTGAGGGCAAACTCAGTCATGATTTTACTGAATGACAAATCAGGCTTGAAGGCCGACATGCTCTACTCAGGCTCCTGTTTCTTATGTTCTAGAATCAGAGAAATCTGCATTATGAATGTGGATGGGAAATTTCATTGACCAATTGTATATTTCCTATAACAGCCCAAGGATTCAGAGAATCAAATAGCCCAGAATCATTGATTTTTGATAATGTAGTAAAATTAATGTCATTCTTACTTCCCATTTCCATACACATACAATTTAAAATAAAAAATACAAATCCAAACCAGGAGAACGGAGACAATACATTCTCCTTTGAAGGTCTATGGATAATTTAAAAAATGGTGAAAAGATGAGTTAGATCATATTTAATATTTCTACAGGAAGCTGCAATGTGCCAGTGAAGCTCCATGCAAACTGGAGCATCTCATCATCTGGCTGGATATGTTACAGCCTTCTAACCTCAAGATCAAATTCAACGTCAACGTGATTAGCTCTATCCCACCTCGATCCCTTTGCTTTGCATTTTATTTAATTTTTAACAACTCTCTACATTTTATTTCTTTATTGCCTTTTTAAATTTTTCTTCCCCTCACTCTTCCTCGCTATTTTATCTCCCTTTTCTTGTCTTTTCTCCTCCTTTGCTTCCCTTTTTCCCTCTTTTTCTCAATTTTACCCCTCACCCCCTCCTCCCACATCTTCATCTGTCACAGCTTGCCCTGATTTCAGCTGCTCTGCCATTTGACCATTCATACCTTCTATTCTCTCTATGAAACGCCATCCACACCTCTTACCCTTTCCCCTTCTTATTGTGGTTACGGCTTATCTGGATGGACACGTGAATAGACGGGGAATAGTGGAAATAGTGGTTGGTCTAGATAGGACAATATCATTGGCGCAATCTTGGAGGGCCGAATAGTGTTGTACTATTCTTTGTCCTTTGAATATTTATCTTTCATTCGCTCATTGAAGAGTATAAATATCTCCCACTTTCTATGTCATATAGCTTTGACAAAAAGTAATCTGGACTTGAAATGTCAACTCTTTTCTCTCTTTCCAGATGATGCCAGACATGCTGAGATTTTCCAGCATTTCCTCTTTTGTGTTTAATATTTGCCTGATTATACGAAAATCTCAGTCTAACCCTATGGTCTGATCATTTACAGAAACTACTTAAGATTGTGCTATGACTGAAGGCATCAGCTTTGATACAACCAATCTGAATTTATAACGCGAGCTCCCTGATCTAATATAAAACGCAATGTTTAATATTTGTCAGAGAAACTTAACAGACACCATGATTTCCCAACAGCCCATGGTGTCAAATAACAAGATGTCACACATATAGACTGTGAAGTCCATGCAGAGGGACAAAACATATATCTTTCATTGGCCAACATGGTCACTCTGAACAAAAAGATATTTGTTTGCATCATACACATGCAGACAAGACATTTAATTGATTCCAAATCCTGACATCCAACATTTATACCAAGCATGGCAGAAGAATGCCAAAGTTTCCCACAGTAAATGTGAACACTGGTTAATAAAGGACATGATGTGGAGATGCTGGCATTGGGGGGTGTAAGCACAGTAAGAAGTCTCACAACACCAGGTTAAAGTCCAAAAGGTTTATTTGGTAGCACAAGCCACAAGCTTTCAGAGCGCTGCTCCTTCACCAGCTGAATGGGAGTTCTGTTTACAAAGAAACTATAATCAGGGCATGTAACTACATACAAACTGTTTACATACAAACTATAATCAGGGCATGTAACTACATTTCAAGCATTATTTTGTAAATTGAATTTGTATGTATATATGCCATGTTTGTGAACAGAACTCCCATTCACCTGATGAAGGGGGCAACACTCCAAAAGCTAGTGGCTTGTGCTACCAAATAAACTTGTTGGACTTTAACCTGGGGTTGTGAGACTTCTTACTTTAATAAAGGGCAAACAGACATAGCCCATCAGTAATGTCACTAACCTAACCAGAAAACAAGGAGCCATCAATAAACAAAGAAAAAACAGCACAAATGCTGCAAACTGGGGAAAAAGGCAGTTACCAGAAGCTCATTGAGATCAAACAAAAACTTGTGACTAAGCGGTACTGGTCAGCAAAAGGTGTGCCAGCAAACTCAAATGAGGCAGTGAGATTAGACTGACAAAAAACATCAAACACAAAATTTTAACCAGCAAGCTTTGAGCCCACAGAACAAATCTCCCACAATGCACCATTTGGTTTCTAATGACCAAATATAAAAATCAATAATCCAAAAAAACACACTCCCCGAGTGTTACTTTTCCAATGGGCATTTGAAACAGTCCATGCGCCTCACTGGAAAAGCTCTGAGCAACAACAAAAATTAATTTTACAGCTAGTAAATGGCCAAAAGTTATTGTTCTCTATTAAAAGCTTTTTACACCACAAATACCTGGGGCATGATTCTCCCATCCCACTGCGCTGCTTAAAAATAGAAGCAAATTTCAGCAGATGCTGGAATCTGAAACCAAAAGAGAAAATGCTGGAAAATTTCAACAGGTCTGGCATCATCGGTAATGAAAGAAAAGAGCTGACATTTCGAATCCAGACGACCCTTTGTCAAAGGGTTGCTACGCTACTTTTTCATTGTAGCAGGCCAGGATACTCGAACGGAGGCAGTTTCACAGACTCCCCTATTAGGCACCATACCCTCCGCACATTTCCCAGCACCCAATTTCCAGCGCCATCAGCTCTCTGCTGGAAATCAGCACGGAACTGCATAATATATTCAGCAGCTCATTTTAACATCATTTAAATGCTATTAGCATGCTGGGACTGAAACCTTCGGGCTCATTAGTCCCCCACCCCCACCCCCCCCCACCCCTGCCAGGAGTGGTTCACTCCAGTGGGGTTTACTTTAGCTCCCTACTTGCGGAGAATTGGTGGCTCGACCCTGCTGGAGTGAAGGGGACAATTGAAGCTCTCCAGGTATCAGGAGTATCCCCTGGGTATTGCCACCTTGGCAGTGCCAGCCTGAGCCCTTGGCACTGCCCAAGCAGCATCTTGGCACTGCCTATTGGACATAGGACAATGCCAAGGTGGCATGGTCTAATGGGGCAATCAGTGGGAGCGGGTGATCTTAACACCAGGAAGGGAGGTCAGTGATCAGGGCTAGTCACTGAGTGGGAGGGTAATCTGTTTGGGGTTCAGGGCTGCGGGGTGGGGGAGATCGAGGTGGACCAGCAATGGGGTAGTTGGGACTGGCCTGGCCCGGACACATCCGGTCAGCCAGCAATCAGGCCATGAGGGGTGCGGGGTACAGCTGGCAATGCAGGGGTTGAGGGGCTGGCCAGCAATCGAGCTGGCTTGTAATCGGGAGGCTGGGCTGGCTATTACACATGCGCTAATCTTGGAGCTGATAGATGGACGCACACACAGTGGCCTGCTCAATGCTATGCTGCCAACTTCTCCCTGCCCACAGATTTTCCCTGTGATTTGCACTAGGGCACTCTGTGATGCATAGAGTGTGAGAGATTCACTTTGAAAATCCCACTGAAAAAGACCAACAGAATACCCTCCAGTTGTTCACAAATTTGACACTTGGAATTTTTTTTGAGAGAATGGTCCCCCTTAGATACAGCCTCAGAATTGAGAACAACGTGTATCCATTCCAATGTAATTGGTTTTCAATATGCGGTCTGCGTACTCTTGCTACACGTGGGGCAGGTGATGTCTGAAGGCCTGTGTAGATTAGGTGTTTGGGGCTTTGTGTAGGCTCTTCATTGCCGTGACTTCACCCCTTGTGTGTTTGTGAAAAAGTCTCAATGCATTTGATGCCTTCTGTAATATGCCTTTAGGGATATCTGCGTGATATCACTGGAAAGGTAAAGGGACATGTGATCCAGTCTTAGTTTCATTTTTGCTTTAAGCAGAGCACAAGCACAGCTCTAACGTCCTCAAGTTTTATACCCACATATAATTGTTCTCATGTGTCTAGTCTTAATAAATGAATTACAATGTATTTACCCAATCCCTTAGGCTGGTACCTTGTGTCTTGTACAGTAAATAAGCTCAAGGCATTATGTCATTCTAAATACAAGACATGGTGATTAGTGCTGCCAAGATGACACACAGGTATGACACAGTGAGCAGTCTTGGATTGTGCTCTGTGATATGAGAAGATCCTCGATGTTTTTTGTCAGACTGCGAACAAGTCTCAGCATCAGATAACGTTGAAAAAGCAGGTTGGTGACTGTGAAGAAAAGCTTTGGAGACACAGCACCGAGCTAGCGCTCAAATATAGAGTTAGTGAGTAGGCAGGTACCCTGTGGTGAGATTACAGCACATAGCCTGTCACATCAAATAACTCCAGTAGGTTTGTCAAATATGATTTCCCTTTGATAAATTGAATGAGGAATGTTATCTTTATAGTATATATGGTATCAGAAAGAGCCATGAAGATGAGAAAAAATAGTTTTCATATGTTTTATTGATTGGGGTAAGGCTTCTGATAAGGTGAAGCATGAAGAACCGATGAGCATTTAGAGTCTCTTGAACTTGAAGGTGAAAATCTGAAGAGAGATAACGAATCTTTATTTTGAACAAGTTGCAAATGTAAAAGTTGAGGATGATCGAAGTGATGTTGTGAAGATTAAAAGAGAGGTCAGCCAGAGATGATTTTTCTCTCCTCATTTAATCAATTTGTGCAATGAAAATATTCCAGGAGAGATTGCAGACCTTGCTGGATTATTAGTTACAACCTGAATAATATAAGGTGCATCAATGACACCGTTCTTCTTGCTGACTCTGAAGAGAAACGAAAAAACAGGGTTTTGGATAGAATAGTGAGAGAAAGAGAGAAGAAAGGGCTGAGTATAAACTGTAAAAAAAGCAATATGTCCGATAGTGTCCAAAAAGGCAATCATGCCAGGACGTAATTTTCTACAAGTTAATCCCTCTGGCAGCTGAAGTGAACCAAATAATTCTGATATCAATGTTTTTCGATTAACAATGCTATCTGTATATTATGCTAATCATTCGGCAGTTCCTTAAGGAAAAGGCAATGGACCATACAGTAGGTTACTAGCTCAGCTGACAAGAGAAGAAAAGATAAGGCATCTATGAAGAAATAATGGTCAGGGCCACTATAGATGAATTTTAAAAGCACATTTACTAAAGAACACTTTGCAATGACCTTGTAAGTTACCCCCACATGGAATGGCAGAAGTAAACAACAGATGAATTTAAGGGGAAGTTGAGTATGAGTGCAGATGGGATAGAAGGATATATTGTCAGGATTAGATAAAGTGGGGTGGGAGGAGGCACATATGCAGCATAAACACTGGCGTGGAAGATTTGAGCAGACTCAGCTGTTTCTGTGCTCTATGTAATTCTGTGTAACAACTGACATGTATGGGCTGGCAATCAGCATAGGCTGTACATAGATTCAATCTTAGTCAGTCAAATGAAAACTGATGGAAATGAATGCAGACAGATCAAAAGAAAGACAAGTCAATACCCTCAAGTGGAAACAAATAAGCAAAACTAACAGGGGTTGATTTCCCCTCTTCAGGGCTGGAGATGGGGAAGTTTGCCCGATGCCTATGCAGATGATAAAATTGTGGATGGAACGTGTAAAGTTCCTTTAGGTTGATAATGGTTAGAATCATGGAAAGAAAATGGCAGAGAGATACACGAGACATTGGACATATGGCTACCTCGATACAATTAAATGGAAAACCAACATTCATTTTAATTGCTAATCTGAATAATACGAAAATAAATACTAGAATCCATATGTAATAACTCCCATGAGGTCCATGAGGAAGCACTGATTGATCTCCTTGTGGGCCTTATTGAGTATGAGTTCCCCTGGTAACAGGCTTTGGGCTGCCCAGCTGGAACTGGACTAGGCCTACTGAACGGTTTATTGTGTGGATACCTCAGTAGTTGTTTAACTTTGCATTCTGTAATAAACTATGTTCCTTTCCTATCAGGCTTCCTGAATCATTACACCATAGAAACCCTACAGTGCAGAAAGTGGCCATTTGGCCCATTGCGTCTGCGCTGATTCTCAAAAGAACATTCTACCGAGCCCTACCCTATCCCCTTAAAGTTGCACATTGGCCACAGCCAATCCACCTAACCAGCACATCGTTTGGACTGTGGTAGGAATCTAGAGCACCCAGAGGAAACCCATACAGGCACAGAGAGAATGTGCAGATTCCATGCAGACAGTCACTCAAGGCCAGAATCGAACCTGAGTCTCTAGCACTATGAAACAGTAGTGCGAACCACTATACCACCCAGTAAATATATGATTAATAAACAATAAAACCATTTAAAGGTACCATAGCTATCAATGAGGGCTCCATAAAATTGTTATTGACCCTGTTTAAATATTTGTATATTAGCTATGATCCTGTCAGTTCAATATGATCCTAATTATAACTCCTATAAAACTTAATAAGCTTCTAAATGATTCAGAAAACAAAGTATTCTTTTAAAAAATGCCCAGACAAATACTGGGAAGTAATGTTGATATAATTTGCAGGGAAATGTATCTAATCAGAATATTCTGTCTATTAAGTACCAAGTGTAAAGGAGTTCAACCACTTCATTCTCTTCACACATCAAGGTTTCTAGATGAGTGGGGAATGCTGTGATAAGCACATCACTGCAGTCTTTTATTTTTTTTTATCTGTCTATTGAAGCAACACCCATTTTTTGCCTGAAAGGCAGATGTTGAAATTGCTCATCAGGGTAAATATTTTCAATGCAAACCATGAATGATTTGATCTCTCGGGCTGCAATGAATTGTGACAGCAACATGAAACTCCACGCAAGTTATATATTCATAGTGCCATTTATCCAAGGAAAATGATATGTAGATTCACTTCATGGTTTACATTCGAACAGCTGTCTTTTCAAGGGAAGAACTTCAAGTTCAGGCTAATGCTTTCCAAATCAAAACAGATACACAAGTTGAAGATCATTTATCTACAGGCTTCTGAATACTTTTAAGTATCATTATGATGATCACTTTGTTTCCATTTCACTGCATTCACGACATGTTTGCAAAAAAAATCCAGGAACAATCTGGGAAATGGACATAATAGATACTGAACAGAGTCAAATGCTTCACTGTATTACAAACATCCTTAAACCCTTTAACTCAGGTCAACGTAGGGCCAGCCAAGCAATTGCTAAGGTTTGATTTGATTTGATTTACATGCATTGAGATACAGTCAGAAGTATTGTTTCTTGCGTACTACACAGACAAAACATACTGTTCATAAAGTACATAGGGGAGAAGGAAAGGAGAGGGTACAGAATGTAGTGTTCCAGTCACGGAGTATAGAACGAGAATACAAGGTAAAATTAGAAGGTATGCTGGGGACAGCTCACAAGAAGTTACCACATTCTGGCACCATCTTGAGTTATCCCATAGTGGCCAACATGGGACCAGGCCATTTTAACCCCTGGTTATCATTACCAGTCCCAGGCCATTGAGAATGGTAGACACGTCAGGGTAACTATGGAGGGGAGATAGCATTGTGGACTGGTGGTAGGTGGATGGGTCTTTAGTGTGATTGGCATCGGGAGAGAGGAGGGGCAAACCCAGGGTAGGAGAAGCTCAAAGTTTCCTTGTGAAACTCAGAAATATGCATCCGCTGAAAACTATGATATAAATCATACCTTTCTAATCTTCTCAACTTCTCGCCTTGGTAGCCAGTGTTCTTTATCAGGATGGTACCAAGTGCCAAACACACATCATCAAGTAAAATGTCATAGTTTATCTGATGCCATGAGACCTGAACCTTTGCCATAATGTCCTGGCCCGCTTCTATGTTGGCCTAACATACCATCCAAAATTGACCTGTTAAAATGGTATGTTGTGGCATTTTATGTAACTCACTGCTGACCATGATTACTCCCCTTATTCCAAACCATCCTCAGTAGCCAGGAAAATTTCTATGTGTCCCCGATACTGGCTTCCTGTTTCCTGAAATCTTCTTCAACCAACTGGCTGGGTACTGGAATTGGTCAGATGTGGATGAGAGACATAAAGCTCCAGGTAAATGAGACCTGGCCTTTAAATTCACCAAACCTGAAAATCTTTGGTATGGACAATTTGTATGAAGAGAAAATGAAGAAAATATTAATCTTGAGGGTACTCTAAATGTATTGGACAGGAGCACAGCACAGGTAATAGTGAATTAACAGCTAGTTTTAAACTTCATCCGACTTTTTCTATTGACTTCAAAGGAAGATGGAATCGGGTATGGTGTCAAACGGAGTTCAATGATCACTTGTCCATTTAGTAGGGTGGCATGGTAGCATAGTGATTAGCATTGCTGCCTCATAGCGCTAGGGACCTGGATTCAATTCCCAGCTTGGGTTACCGTCTGTGTGGAGTTTGCATGTTCTCCCCATGTCTGTGTGGGTTTCCTCCGGGTGCTATGATTTCATCCCACAGTCCATAAGACGAGCTGTTTAGGTGCATTGGCCATGCGAAATTCTCCTCAACATAGCCAAACAGGTGCCAGAGTGTGGTGACTGGGTGGGTTTTCACAGTAACCTTATTGCAGTGTTAAAGTATGCTGGAGTATGGCACTAATAAAAAAATTAAATATTTTTGAAAGCTGTCAGATGGTCAGTAATTGACTGTTTTTGATTTTGATTTAATTTATTATCGCATGTATTATTATAGTGAAAAGTGTTGTTACTTTATACAGACAAAGCGTACCATTCATCAAGAAGGATAGGACAGAGTGCAGAATGTAATGTTACAGTCATAGCCAGGGTATAGAGAAAGAACAACTTAATAGGATATTGGTCCATTCAAATACCTGATGATGGCAGAGAAGAAGCTGTTTTTGAGTCAACTGGTAGGTGACCTCAGACTTTTGCATCATTTTCCTGAAGAAAGAAGGTTTGAAGGAAGAAGTGTGGCAACTAAGGGAATTTCACAGCAATTTCATTGCAGTATTAATGTAAGACTACTGGTGACACTAATAAATAAGCTTGAAACTTAGCATTTCCACTCAAGAAAAACCTGACCACTCTTACATCACCACCCCCACCCCCAGCCTCAGCCCCCACCATCTTTTACTTGTGATTCATAAATAACTTCAAAAAATCAAATCAAATTAAACTGAGGTAATCTCAGATTTGTTCTCCTGAAGCTTTAACAAATTGAAGCCCAGGATTCAAAGCAATTTTGGAGGTGATATATTCAAATTGATATGCATATCAATTGAACCCAGTTGTGTGAAACCTTGGAATTCATGCATTACATTATGGCTTCATTGCAAAGTAAAGGAGACTAACTGTGAATGCTTCACAATTTACAAGCAACAATGAGGATTCAGCCTGTAGAGATTGATGCTTTGAGGCCCACTTGAATAAATGCGCGCCGCAGATAGAAAGAATTAAAGCTCGGTTCCTTTTTTAAGATTAGTTTCAGATCAAAAGGTAAGCATTCCGTCCTCGCAATTGCTTTGCCTTTATTAATATTTATAAACTTAGTGCCTTTGCTCAGTCTACAGGGTGACTAAATTGCTAATTAAATTTATCTAATTAAATTTACGCTCCCTTGGAGAAGCCCGAGTTAAATAACATTGTTTCTGTGTTCTACATCTACAGTTTACTTTCAAGTTATTGATTGTACATTAGTCGTTCCTTGAAATACTCAGAATGATGGTTTCCAAATTACATGACTGGAAACGTAACCTTGCTTTAAATCTTCAAGGTTAAGTGTGCAGCTCAGGATTCTTTATAAATATAATGGAATACACAGGTGTAAAATATGCAAAGTAATTTTTCGGAGAAGAAATTCTAACCCCAGGTTATTTGCTAAGATTGCACAGCATTGAGACGTGTGGAGCAACGTTCCTTAGAATCATCTCTGCCAACAGAGATGACTGAGGAGGTTACTGAAGGCAGCATGGGCGCCAGGAAACTTGGCTCCTGACCACCTATTTCTTTGGCACTGTGAGTGCCACTTTGTCTTCAAAATGGTTCCCACAATTGAATACTTCTCATGGCAGTCACACCAGATATTAACAGAAAATGCTAGCAAAACTCAGCAGGTCTGACAGCATCTGCAGTGAGAGAATAGAGCCAACGTTGAGATTGGATGACCTTTAAGTCAGAACCACATTCTTCAGGTTGCTCTTTGACCCTTTGTTCGCGATCAGAGGGGTCACGACCAATCTGGGTAGTGGAGGTGTGGGTGGATAAGGGGATAGTTATGTCGTGGGAGCGGGGCAATGTTTGTAAGAGCCATCACTCCCGCTTTTTGCTCCCGGGCTGCTTTACCCACTTTTTGCGACCCAGGACTGATGTGACAGGGAAGTGTTTTTCGAACTTTTTTTCACTGCACACTTGCAGTTCAAAACTCCGATTGGAGAAGCAGCATTTCGGGTGCGGTAAACCCTGCCCACAGCATGATTCAGATTTGCAATTTTTTTTCAGGCTAAGTGCGTAGGGGAGCACCTGAGAACAGGTTTCCAAATGGAATCTGAATTACATCCAGATTCAGCACTTAGAATCAAAATGATAAAATTGCTCCCTGATTGTCCCAAGATGGATAAGTTAGGGGAATGAGTGGGGTAAATATGTGGTGTTGCAGAGATAGAGTCTGGATGATGTGCTGTATCAAAGAGTCAGTACAGACCCGATGGGGCAAATGACCTCCTATGACTCCCAACCACCAAAACCATCTTTTTGTGCCAGACATGACTTCAACCAGCAGACAGTTTTCCCCCCTGATTTCCAATGATTCCAGTTTTGCTAGGGCTCCTTAATGGTACAGTCAGTCAAATGCTGCCTTGGTATCAAGGATTGTCACTCTCACCTAATCTTTTTGAGTGTAGCTTTTCTGTTAATGTTTGGACCATGGCTTTAATGAGGTCAGGAGCAAAGTGATTCAGTGAGCAGGTTATTGTGAGTAAGTGCCATGAGAAAACAATGTCAACGATACTTCCCATCACATTGCTGGTGATTGAGAGTAGATTAATGGAGCACTAACTGGTTGCATTGGGTTTGTCCTGCTTTCTGTGGACCATGTCATTGAAATCCATCATCACTGAAACTAATCTTGAAAAGCTTGCCTGCACCCTTGCTAAAGGCAAGAGATGAAGAGGAGAAGGACTCTCAGCTGAGATTCTCTGAATGATTTCCTGGACGTAGACTGGTACATAACTGACTTGGCAGCAAAGATGAAGCTTATTAGATGAAAGGCGGAGTATTAATAAGAAATTACTTGCAAGACAAATGACAGAGAAATTATGAATAGTTGTTTTTTTGGATTGAAGGGAGTATTGATGGTCCCAAGAATTAGTGTTAGACCACAATTCTTTTGATATCTTTTATCCAAAATGACATTCTGCCTACTTCACAAATGAATAATCTGGTCTATGAATTTCAGCGCTGGTGGCATCCTTCTTGATGCCAGGTGTAAAGGCCATATATCCCAACAACTGATGGATTCTTTCAAACAGCAACTGTATGCAACAACTGAGGTATTGACGTACTCAATATCCCTTGTTTTCAAAGCTCAAATCATAGTGGCCAACATCAAACGTTGTCCTGCGATTGGGCAAGGCTTATTAAACAATTCTCACCGTGCTAAAAATTACACAACCAATTTAAGATCATCAGCTGGCTTACTTAAATATGCTAGAAGCTATGCATAGTCACAGACAGGCTCAAATCTATGGCATTGTTCAGCATAGAGAAAAGTACTTAATTTCTAGACCATTAGATTGAGAGTGGTCCAAGTTATTTAGCGTGGTTTTAGACTGAATTAGTGATCAGGTTGCTCCTATTGAGATAGTTCATTGTTATTATTGCCATGAGCTTTAACAACATTGACAGCAATGGTGCAATGCTAATTCCATCTTTGAGGCCTCCTCATCAAGTGGAGAACATTGACTTTCATCCACTCAAATGGACAACACTAATTGACAAATATATTTGGAAGGGACAAATAAGAGAAGCAATTAATTTTTAGATAGAACCTTGTGAAGAATAAAACATTGTAATTAAGATGCTCATGTTTAATGTTCCCATACTACAGTCCTCTCTGTCCAATATTTATGGAGGCATTAACTCATTCTGTTTATAACTGTGATCATTTGCCATTTAGAAATCATATCCCGAAATATTTGCTGCCAGCTGATAGGAATATTGTTTTATTCCAGTACCAGTCTTTTGAAGGAGACTTTTTGACTCCAAATGCCTTTTTAATAATATAGGTTAGAGTAACTACAACTGCCGTGACGTGAATCTTGCCTGCTGCTGCTACTTGACATGCTATCAACCTCATGACCTTCGAATAAGCAGCACAAGGAATCATTCACTTTACGGCAAGTTCCAGACATGTGCTGCAATGATTTCAATAAGGTCCATGAGGTTGGCCTCTACAAGTATGAGCTCCCTGATTGAAACTAGAATTGCCTGACCAATCAGGGGCCTCACCCCTAAAAAAATGTGGGAGTGTCAAGTCCATTGACAGTCTGGGTTCTAACTTTGGGAGTAGTTTATAAAAGTTTATTGATTTATTAGCCACAAGTAAAGCTCATAATAACACTGAAGTCACTGTGAAATTCCTCTAATTGCTACACTCCTGCCCCTATTCAGGTCAATGTATTTAACCTGCACATCTTTCAGACTGTGGGAGGAAACAGGAGCATTTGGAGAAAACCCTCGCAGACATGGGGAGAATGTGCAAACTCCACGTAGACAGTGACCCAAGCTGGGAATCAAACCTAAATCCCTGAGCTGTGAGGCAGCAGTGCTAACCACTGTGTTGCCCCTTGGATTGAAATTGCAAAATAAAGGGTATCTGGTGAAGGGACATCGGCATCGGAGGAGCTATATCACGCACCTCACTTCAGGATAGTTCTCGATGAGGTCCCAGCATTAGGCTCCTCCATTAACTTGCACCTCTGCCTTGTGTTTCAATCGATAATAACTTTACTCAGCTTGTTTACAACAAAGGCACACATCCAACTAATGATCCTTCCTATTCAGCTTCCTGTTTCGTTAAGAAAAGAACACAGCGCATTTTAAATTGTTCAATCATCTGCAGTGTCCCTGTCTGAAAGAGAAATCAGAACGGTTTCCAGCTGCACTCACTGAAGGACATCTGCATGTCTAATGTAATAGGCACAATCAGTTTTGACACTGGGCTGCTGCTGTCAGGTGAATTAGGTGCTGGGTGGAACAGAGAATGCTGATTAATGTCAGTCACGAGGGACTGAAGGTTTTATTGACACAACTGATTTTGTGCATATTTGGGTTTGCTTGACATATTTCTCCCATATTTTATTAGAAAAACAATTGTTGATCAGATTTGTTCCATTTATGAACAATTCTGAAACCTGCAGTGCAGTGCTTTGAAGGGAACTTCTCTTCTTGATTGCAGGAGAATCACATATAGAATGAATATACCTTTTCTTTTTGAAGGACTACACTTATTTATTTTTAAATCAACAGCACACACATCAAACAATATGGTATGAATTCACAATAAACACATTTGCCATTCTATGAATCTGTGATGTGATTTGATTTATTATTGTCACATGTATGGGACACAGCAAAAAGTATTGTTTCTTGCACACTATAGAGACAAAGCATACCGTTCATAGAGTACATAGGGGAGAAGGAAAGGAGAGAGTGCAGAATGTAGTGTTACAGCCATAGCTAAGGTGCAAAGGTAGATTGGCTTAATGTATGGAAGGTCCATTCAAAAATCTGATGGCAGCAAGGAAGAAGATGTGATAACATCCAGAAAGGATGCTCTCTATGGTTCATCTGTAAAATTTGGTGTGAGTCATAATAGACATGCCAAATTTTCTTAGCCTCCTGAAAAAGTGTAGGTATTGGTGGGCTCTCTTAATATAGCGTCAGTGTGGAGGGACCAGGACAGTTGCTGGTGATCTCAACATCTAGAAACTTGAAGCTCTTGACCATTCACCACTTTATCCACATTGATGTAGATAGAGGCATAACCTCCAATCTGCTTCCTGAAGTCATTGACGATCTCCTTCCTTTAGTTGACATCAAAGGAGGGGCTATCGTCATCACACCGTTTCGCCAGATTCTCAACCTCATTCCTGGGCTCCATCTCACCACTGTTTGCAATCCGACCTACTATGGTGGTGTCAGGAGCAAACTTGAAAATGAAACTGGAGGGGAATTCGGCCACACAGACATAAGTGTATACGGAGTATAATAAGGGGCTAAGGACACAGGTTTGTGGAACACCAGTGTTGAGGATAATCTTGGAGGAAGTGTCATTGCCGTTCCTTACTAATTGTGGTCTGTGGGTTACAAAGTCTAGGATCCAGTTGCAGAGGGAGGAGCCGAGTACTGGGCCACACAGAGTTTGGAGATGATTTTTGTTGGGATAACAGTGTTGAAGGTTGAGCTGTAGTCAATAAATAAGAGTCTGACAGGAATGTCTTTGTTATCCAGGTAACTCCTGCCCACATTGCCAATGGTGCGATCAGCATAATGATGCCACGCAAGCTACAATGTTGGACAACTCTATTCTTGCTGTTAGGAGTGACAATCCTGAGCAGACATAAGATTTCCATCCTCATTTCTGGAATAGCGACCTTTCATCCAATCTGTTTCTGAAATCTCAGAGTTTCGGTTACAATCCAGTTGTGCTGTCCATGTTATCCAAAGAGGAAGTTTAGTAATTATAATTGCCCATCGTGTGTTACAGAAGAAAATTGTACTGGGTGGCAGACTAGATTGTGCCTTGGGCATGACTTAATGCACTTTTCTGCAACAGTGCCTCAATAAGGTCTAATACGTTAATTGTCATGAAAGTAGAGGCTTCAAAAGAAACTAGCTGAATTTCTCACAGCTTATACATTACCTATTACAGAAAATTTCAGTTTGCCAACAGGGGATTTTCTTGTTCTCAAATTGACTTACTTTGGTAGACGTTAAGAACCACAAAACGGATATGCTGTTGGTCCCTGAACATTAGAACAAGTACTTGTAACACGCGTTGGATACAACACGTGGGTAAGAAATTCTGCTGCTTCACTCCTGGGGAAAGCTCATCATAAACTGTACTATTCCAGCCATTGACTTTTTGTGGCAAATGGGGTTTGGGGGGCTGGGGGTGGGGCGGAAAAGGGGTGTTCCATGGTAGTGGGGTTTTGTGAATGGGCAGGGCTTCTATAGAGAGTTCTCCCTGGGACAGGTTTTGGGGGGTGACAGGAGAAGTGGTCTCTATCTTTATTTTTTTTTAAATCAGAGCACCCATTAAAACCTCTGCTAATCAGAGGTTCAAATCCACCACGGAAACTAATGGATTACAACTAATAAATTTGGAGTATAAAACTAGTCTCCAGAATGGAGACTGAAACTATAAGAGGGCTTGTTTGGATAGAAAATACAGCAATATGGTTGTCTGAACTGTTTGAAGTCTAATCTGTTCAAGGACAAGTTAGGGAAGAGCAGCAATGCTCCCATCTCAATAAAAACCTGTAGGAATGGATACTTGACTGGGATAGATTTCAGTCCAGTATTTGTGTACCACATTATCTGAAAACTAAATTGCTGGTCTGCCAATGTGATACATGGGACCTGCCCCATAACCTTTTTTTCCTCAATGACACTAAAAATACGTGGAGGAATTTGGCAGTTTCCATGCCATTATCTTCATTCACTGCGCCATGCTCCCTAAATGTGAGAAAATTCTGCCCAAAATTATCTCACTGATTTTCATAAATCAAAAAACTGTTAACTTTGTATGAGATATGCTGATTTAGTGTGTTATTTGTATTGAAAAAAAAAAGCACAGATTTCCATGGATCTGTTAGAAAGGTAACCCTTATCACTGACTCTCAAAAGCAGCTAGGGATAGGCAATAAGTGCTGGCCAGCGAGCATGCCCATGGCCCATGAATGAAAACAAACGTGAGTATTGCTGGAAAAAATATACCTTTTGTCGCTGAAGTTTTTCATTTTGCATTCATCAGGGCAATCGCAAGAAGACAATGGATTGTCCTGCTAAGTGCAAGAGGAAAGGTTTCAACAAAGTTGGCAGGATTTTACAGCCTCACTTGAGCAAGAGCAGAGATTCCTGCCCGATGTCAACTGAGATTTCTGTTGATGGACCCTCGCTCGCTCCAATTCTGTGGCGGTAGACTTCCAGCCACTGTCTTTTTTCAGCAATACTCAAATTCTGTACTACCATATGACTATTTGTAAAAATCTGTCTTGTGCAGTGGTACAAAATGGTAACATTGGGTCAACTGTTCCTACCTAGTGTCTGAAATTCATTTCTATTGCAGTCAATGGAATTAAAATTCTGCCCATATTGGATATGTCTGGCATTGTTTATTCTGTGTCACCACCTGGGACAAATTTCTACCTTCTACCTTGAGTTTTTCTCAAAGGGCCATCTGGACTTGAAATGTCAACTCTTTTCACTCCTTACAGATGCTGCTAGATCTGCCAAGATTTTCCAGCATTTTCTCTTTGGTTCCTAACTTATATTCCTCATGTTATATTGAAAGAATATCCCTCTTGCTTCTCATGAAAAGGTTGATGCGAACGCTGAGTGATTATTCAATTTTAGAATAAACGCTTTGCAGTAAGAACAGTGGCCAAAGAAAAAATGATTGAAAGATCCAGTGATGAGATTATTACACACAGTTCATGTGTTATTACAATCATTAAATCTTTTATAGTTGCCACATAACAAAACACTGAATGAGAATGCAGCTCATCAGCACTGCAATAAAAGTAGCACATTATTTTGTGGAAGAGAAGCTAAACATTCCAGTTTTCTTCCACAACTTTTTTATTACTTGTCAGCAAAGTACAAAAAAAACAATTACTGGAAGGACTTTGAAATCAGTTCCATGGGAGAAGTTGGTAGGAGTTTATATTATTTGGAGTGGGACCAAATCAAATCAATTGCTGTCAAAAGGTTAAAACAAATATAAAGTTTACAGAAGAGACAAAAGCCATCCAGCTGATTGGAATTCTATCATTGCTTCACCAAGGCATTCTTCCAAAATGCAAAATATTCCATCATTCAACTGTGAAACTTTACCTCCCTGCTTTTTAGTATCTTTGCGACCTTTTCAAATTTGATAGCCACTGTCACTGACTCATCAAGCAGATGTACAGTTCTTTTCACCACCAAAAGAATCTTCCATAATTCTAAAAAATCACAATGTTAAACCTCCTTTTTATCCATTCTGTTCTAATGGAAACAGTCCCAATATTGTGCTGGTGAATCTTCTCATAGAGGTATACTGCATGGAAACAGGCCCTTCCACCCAACTTGTTCATGCCGTCCTTTATTTAACCACTAAGCTAGTCCCAATTGCCCACATTCGGCCCATATCCCTCTATACCTATCTTAACCATGTAACTGCTTTTTAAAAGACTAAATTGTACCCGTCTCTATTACTATTTCTGGCAGTTCATTCTAGATACTCACCAGCCTCAGTGAAAAAATTGCTGCTCTGGAATCTTTATCTCTCCCCTTCCACCTTAAACCTATGCCCTCTAATTTTAGTCTCTCCAGCTTTAGGAAAAGATGTTGACTATCTAGCTAGTCTATGCCTCTCATTATTTTATAAACTCCTGTAAGATCATCTCTAAGTCTCATACACTCCGAGGAAAAGAATCCCAGTTTATCCAACCATCAAGTCCCGGTAGCACATTAGTTCTACATATTCTATAATGTGATGGACAAAACTGCACATAAACCCTGATTTTAATAAGGACCATGAGTTGCAATATGCCTGTGTTACCTCTACATAATCATGTATGTTGATGCCCATTACATTTTTAGTATACATATTTCATCCGAATTTATTTTAGCTTTGATTCCTTGCATTAGTAAACCTTAAGTCTTTTTCACAACATTCCAATATATGTGGAATGTTCCTTACATTCATTGAACTTGCCACATAGTTTCTCTCTGTCAATTAGTCTTACTAAAGAACAACTTGAGATCAATTATCTCTTGGCCCACCAGGATTAAATGGTAACTTGGAAATTTAACCAGACTCAGACAGGTCACATTGAAAACCACTCAGTAAACTGTCAGCTCTGTCAGTGTTCTAACGCTATGATGATAGGTAGGGTGTATCCGTCCTTCACAGGCACTCACTATCCTATAGAAAGACCTGGCAGTGGGAACAAGAACATAAGAACTAGGAGCAGGAGTAGGCCATCTGGCCCCTCGAGCTTGAATAAAATCATGGCAGATCTTTTCGTGGACTCAGCTCCACTTACCTGCCCGCTCACCATAACCCTTAATTCTTTTACTGTTCAAAAATTTATAAGAAAATAAAAACTAAAAACATTGGAGTGGGGATGCAGGGATTTGAACCCAGGTCCTCGTGCTGTCAAAGCACATATTCTGCCACTGAGCTATGTTACCACCCCAGCTGAAGGATAGTGGGCAACAGCTGAAAGCCACCATCCATCTGGCTCTCCAGAACCCACTTGCCAGTTGTCTCCCTCCCTGTGTCTTTCCCCTCCCTGCAGCCATCCCTCATTAACCCTGTTGCAGGGATCCATGGATGGGGTTACAGTACATTACCTGCAGTTTGCACAGACAGGAACCTGTCATTTGGGTCTCCCAGGGCGTGTGGGGATGGGTGTGTGGGGGAGAAAATGTAAGTGCCAGCTCAGACTGTGGAGGGATGGAAGAGAAGGGGCCAATGATTGGGATAGGACAGAAGGGACTGTTGATTGGAGGGGGTGAAGGACGGAAAGGAGAAGTAGCAACTCTGATTGGGGGTTGCGAAGAGAGCACCTGAATCCTTTGTGGTGGGCTGGGAGGAAGGTTTACGCATGTTACGGTCAGAGCATCCTTTAAATATGGTGCCCTGATCTCTGTGCAGCTGGGGTTTGCTGGCTAATTGAGGCACGCCCCTCCCACACCCCCTCACCCCACACTATATGATGGCTTGAAATCTTGATTTTTTTTGGCAAAGTGTGATAAGATCTGCCAGGAAAGAACACTCTGCTATTCATTGATGAGATTCAGCCCAACATTTCCATGTTGCTTTGACACATGCACATTGCCTGGGCATCTCTGCTGATGTTACCATTCCTGGAGGGGCTAGCCATTGACTCAGCTAGGAGCGAAATCCAACTCCTACATCTCAAACTCTGCCAAAACAGAGGAGCCTGAAAATGAAGAGAAATGGAAAATATACGATAATAGATATAGAAATAAATCCAGAAAGAAGAATATGAACTGAAGTGCAGATGAATCAAATATGTGTTGTTCTTGGCTTCAATTTTAGTGTTGAGGATAAAGAGCAAAATCTGTCCAAGAAAGTGTATAACATCACAATGAAGGCAGAGGAGATTGCAGATGTACACAGCCTTCATTTACCCATAGCTGTCAACAATTTGATAGCAAAATAATCATCTTCTTTCTGAAGCAGTGTGCTTCTGGGCAAGATGAATGTTTATGTATATTAAATGCAATCTTCTGAAACCACACGAGTGATGGTCTTTAAGAATGTTCAAGTTTAAACATTGTCAAAACTGCAGAATACTTGACATAAACAAATCTTAAACAAAGAGATTGAGTTAAAAATGCTAATCCTTAGGGCTAAGCTACATCACTTCAGTTTTGTTTTATAAATTGCTTTTAAAGTACACATGTTTCTGCCTTTAAACGTGTCAAAGCGTTAATGAGCTTTTTACCTCAAAACTTCAGGCCAATAAAGAGCACTATGTTGCAGGACGATAGGTTAAATTTTAGCAAAGTTACAGATAATGGTGAAGATAGTTAGGGAAGGCAGAGGTCTGGTGGTATTATTCCTAGGCTATTAATCCAGAAACTCAGCTAATGTTTTGGGGAAAAAAAAATGCTGGAAAATCTCAGCAGGTCTGATAGCATCTGTCGGGAGAGAATAGAGCCAATGTTTTGAGTCTAAATGACCTTAAATTACCATTAATGTTTGCAGTTTTCTAATGTTCTGGGGATCTGGTATTGAATCCCGCCATGGCAGAAGGTGGAATTTGAATTCAATAAAAAATATCTGGAATTAAGAATCCACTGATGACCACGAAACCATTGCCGATTGTCGGAAAAACACTATTGGTTTACTAATGTCTTTTATGGAAGGAAATCTGCCGTCCTTACCTGGTCTGGCCTACATGTGATTCCAGAGACATAGCAATGTGGTTGGTCTCAACTGCTCTCTGAACAAGGGCAACTGGGGATGGGCAATAAATACTGGCCAGCCAGTGATGCCCATGGCCCATGAATGAATAAAAAAAATTATAGATTTCAAGATAACAAGGTGGGATGGTGAAATGGGCAGATGGATCTCAATGTGGAGATGTGTAAATGATTTCTTTTGGGATGAGTAAAATAGAAACGTTGTAAATGATTCTGAAAATTGTAAACAAGCAGAGACACTGTTTGTCTTACATACAAATTCTGAAAGTAAGATGCCACAGCAAACAAATGGTTGAAGACGCAAATGGGTCACTTTGGTTTAAAGACCATATGATATGAAAGCAAAGAAAGCACAATCGGCTTCGGCCTATGCCGGAGCATTGCAGACAATTCTGGGAAGATGGGAAAGGGCACAGAGCAGATTTCACAGGATGTTATGAGGGAAGAGGGTCTTTAGCCCCGAGGAGAAGTTGGAAAAGTTAAGACTATTCCCCTCGGAGCAAGAAAGGTTAAGAAGTGACCTAACAGAAATGTTCAAGTTGATGAGAGATTTTGATTGTGTACATGGAAAAAAACTGTTCCCTCTGCAAGTGAATCAAAGATTATAGATTCAAAATCAATGGCCAAAAAGGGGTCAAGAATATTTTTTTTTCACTCAAGAGAGGTGTCAGGATTTAAAATGTTCTATTCGTAAAGGCAGCGGAAGCTGTTTCCATAAATAATTTTAAAAGGGAATTTGACAGGTACTTGAGGATAAGGAATGTACAGAATCTATAGAATTGTAGATCGACAGTGCAGAAGGTGGTCATTTGGCCCATCGAGTTTATACTGACCAAGATCTCACCCAGATCCCATCCCAGGGTGGATTAACTACCCCCTGGACCCCTAGGCTGAGCTTTAGTAAGGCCCCCTGTCCTTGCCCTCTTTCCCACCCTTCAGTAAATGGAATAAAATGTTAAGTGACGTTGGATAACTTATATTGTTGTACTATGTACTACGTGTATGATATCATAAAGTGATATGAATCAATTACAGCTTATTCATTTCTTTTTCATTTTCTTTACATTTGTACTTTAAAGAGCTCATGTGTTTTTTGGTTTACAAAAGTGTCAATAACAGCATGTAAATCAACAGATCAAAGCATGTCTGATTCAATGTACATGAGTGCCAGATGACTAACTTTCTTATCGTTCATTGTTGAGCACAAATAGATTTTATGAAAATTTATTCACCTTTAAAAGAGTCAAACTAATTTTTTTTTGCTCTCAGGCCCCTCTCTCTTCCAGACCCCTAGGCTTAAGCCTACTCAGCCTAATGGTTAATCGCCACTATCCCATCCCCATAACCCCACATATTTTCCACCCCACCCAAATCACCCTGACACTAAGAAGCAATTTACGATGGCCAATCAACCTAACCCACACATTTTTGGAGCGTGGGAGGAAACTGGATCACCTGGAACAACCCACACAGTCATGGGGAGAACATGCAAGCTCCACACAGACAGTGCCCCAAATTGGAAAATGAACCCCTGTCCCTGGCGCTGTGAGTCCAGCGGTGCTAACTACGGTGCCACACGTCGATAATGGATTAAGCACAACTGCACTTTTAAAGAGCTAGTATAGCCAAAGATTAGCCATGTTTTTATTGAGTGGCAGAGCAGGCTCGAGGGGCCAGATGGCCTACTCCTATTTCTAGTTTTTATGACAGGCTGAGTGGCCTCCTCTGACTGTAAGTTTCAATGATTCTCTGATCTTATAGGCAGCTTTCATTTCAAGCCCTCTGTGCTTTAATGGCTGAAAAAAAAAGGTGACAAGTTTTTCAAGACAGACGTTGAAAGAAACTCAAAACAAAGACTAGTTAGATTGCCACCACAAGGAAGGATAGTGGAAATCAATGGAGAAAACTGATGGTCAGTGGTTGTGCAGATCAGTAAGAGGCTTCACTGAAATGTAACCTCTGGAAACTGCTGGTATGACGAATGAGATAGGGAACACCACCAATGTCACTGACAAACTACAACAAGGATGGGTGAAGTATTATCAGCGCTCTTCCTGAGAAACAGCCAACAAAAAATATTACTCAACCAAACCAATAACTTTCCCCACTACCTCTGCTTAAATTTATAATTAATAATGTAATTATTATTTGAATGCTGAACAAGCAAAGGAAATGATGCAGGGACATCACTCATTCATTTTTTTTTAAAAGGTCATTTATTAGCCACAAGTAGGGCTTATATTAACACTTACTGTGTAATATAAGTTACTGTGAAATTCCCCTTGTCACTACACTCCCACACTCCATTCGGGTCAATATACCTAACCAACACATCTTTCGGACCGTGGGAAGAAACCGGAGCACCCAGAGCAAACCCACTCAATCACATGGAGAACATGCAGACTCCACACAAAAAGTGACCCAAACCGGGAATCAAACGCAGGTCTCTGCCACTGAGAGGCAGCAGTGCTAACCACTGTGCCACCGTACTACCCTATAAAATCAATGAGCTGTCCATCTGATCAAGAAGAGTGCTGTGTAAAAGTGCACTGTTGGCTCTGTAGATTGGAAGGGTGCACCCAAAACAAAACAGTATCTCCTCAACTCTGTAACAATATTAATCCCTGTGTTTGGCACAGAGACAGGGCCAGGCTGTGCATCCCTGTTATACCTCATCAGCTGGAGGGTGCAAATTGCTTTTGCGTAAGCATGAAGATAACAATGCAAGCTGATTGATATGTGAGCTGAATTATTATTATTACTCCTTTGTATAACCTTTGAAATGCGTATCTTTGAAGGAAAGATATAAACTGCTGTAACCCCAATTTAAAAATAATATGGGCATTGCTCAGACCACAGACACTGAAAGCAAAAGGTTTCACTTATGAAGGATGCAAAGCAGAATGGAAAGTGAGGAGGGTACAAATGATAAGGATCATGATGGTCCTGGAGAGGATCCAGAGGAAGTTCATGAGAATGATCCCAGGAATGAAAAGCTTTCTCTGTGAGGAGCATTTGAAGACTCTGCGTCTATACTTGATGAAATTTAGAAGGATGAGGGAGGCATCTCATTGAAACTTACAGGATATTGAAAGGCCGAGGTAGAGTGGATAAGGAGAAGATGTTTGCATTAGTAGGAGATACTAGGATCCAAGGGCACAGCCTCAGAGTAAAGGGATCAATCTTTAGAACTGAGATGAGGAGGAATTTCTTCAGCCCAATGGTGCGATTCTGTGGAATTCATTGCCACAGAAAATTTGGAGGCCAGGTCATTGAGTACATTTAAAATAGAGATAGATAGGTTTTTGACTGGTAAGGGGATCAAAGGTTATGGGGAAAAAACTGGAGAATGGAGTTGAGAAACTTATCAAGCACGATTGAATGGAGGAGCAGTCTCAATGGGCCAAATGGCCTAATTCTGCTCTGTTACGTTTTGGCCTTCTGAACATTATGAAAAGAACAATCCTATTACTGGGAGAATGAATGGTAAATTGTATTTACTTCTGAAATATGAAGTATTCTGTAATTAACAGAATATATCAAATGTGATTATACAGCTAAGATTACATCATTAGATAAAAGTATTTCAATATGCTCATTGACCCAATGTTCAATGTGCCATTTCATTCAATGGCAGCAACTGCAAATACCATTGGAATGGCAAGATGTATAATTGGGCTTGTAGATTGCAAATCAAACATCCAAGATTAGCCCGATGGCCTGTCTGAATCAGATCATCAGTGCCACACCAAGCTAGTTGACAGTCACGATAAATAAAATTTAACCAGGAGACTGCCGTTGGTGTATGCTCAGTCCCCATCACCATGAAAAGCCTTTTTGTGCAAACCAATGAGGTGCAAATAGTTTAATCTGACAGTGCCAGCTTCGTTGCTTAGTTAGGGCAGAGCAAGCCAAGTCGCAGCAGTCAGGGATCACATGTATGAACTGAACATTGCAACTGAACCAAAGCATAGCAGGCAGTTATAGAAAAGCAAAAATGCTACACGCAGATGGTGGAAATATCAAAATAAAAACAGAAAAAGCTGTAAATACTCAACATATCTGGCAACATCTGTTTAAAGTCTGTGACCTTTCATCAGAACTCAGTTCTTGGTGTATTTATTGTGCTTTAGTGAGCAGCAGGGGGAGAAGGGAACTTCTGTGAGGTGCTCTGACATTAAATGTTGATCTCAGTCAGTCAACCAGACCCAGAACATGGTGAATGAATGTATGTTCCTGACCTTATTTGGAGACTTAATAATGGGTAAAATCTCCCCGGACAATTTTACCCTGATGTCAGCAACAACAAATTCCTGCAGGAAGTGAGGGGCAGGAAACAGAGCTTGTAATTATCCAAGCAATTGAGAAGAAAAATGTAGCAAAAACTAAGCAAATAATTGCAATATCTGAAGAAAGCACTGCAATCGGCTGTGGGAGCTGTGGGGGAAAATATATAGTCTGTGATATTAGCAGTCTTATTAAATTTATATAAGTTTGCCCCTCTACTAAACAGCAGAGAGCGAAACGACAACAAGATTAAGAACATCAATTTTTATACTCTATGTAAAGCTAAGAGATTTGGGAAGCAAGAAATTGTCAAGAGTTATTTTCCTACATGGTAGGTTGACAACAGGGAGGCACAATGGTTAACACTGCTGCCTCATAGCACCAGGGATCCAGGTTTGATTCCCAGCTTGAATAGGTATCTATGCTGAATCTCCCTGTGTCTGCGTGGGTTTCCTCCGAATGCTCCAGAAGTCCAAAGTGGGTTTGGTGGATTGGCCATGCTAAATTGTCCGTTAGTGTCCCAAGATATGTAGGTTAGGGCCTGGGTGGGGATGTTCTGTGCAGACTTGGTAGTTCAAATGGCTTCCTTCTGCACCACAGGGAATCTGCAATTATATCTATGAAACCAGTCTATCGTTATGTGTACAATTATTTAAAATCCCCCCACAGACCTGAGACATCTTGCTTCAGCAAATCTGTTGCGTTGTAACAAAAGGCAAACTGCTGTCACATCGAAGCTGATGGTTCTTGACTACCTGTGAGCAACACCATAGGAAGTCCACATGCAAATCTGATAGAGCTGGCAATCTGAGTGCTGTTGGAGTGTTTCTGCTCCATTTTGACACAATGCTGTGCACCCCGACATGATAATTATTCGCAATATGTGTGCTCGAGAACACAATGCTATAATCCACAGGATAAAAGGAGTGGAAGATTTTATAGCCTCTTTAGGAGCTTTAAAGGTTCACATCCTGTCACCCACCAACTTTAATCCATTTCACAAAACAATCCAGCTGAAAGTCACGGAGAAATTAAACCTGATCATAGTAGAATATGACACAGGAATTAGCCAGCTAATATAGTCAGAAAACACAGCTAAAATAGGAGGAATCTCTTCAAACATCAGTCAAAATGATCCAGTTTGCCCGAAGATTACCAGAAGAAATGAAACAGGCGGTGATTAATGGTAAAATATGGGCAGACATCAAAACTGTATCTGGAAAAACAGGAAGTCAATAATTTTGCACATCTTGGCAGTGTGATTAATCAGGTACATCATCTACAGCAAGGACATAGTCGGAGCAAGCAAACTCACAAACTTTGCCATGAATGATCTTTACTGATTCACAAAAGGACAATGCTTTTCAATCAATTAAAACAATAATCACTCAATCCTTGTGTCATACCCAATTTAATCTATTTTGAGAGGCATGACATTGATGTGAAAGTAGATTACAGAGTGTGTAGAAACTACTGATGTGGTAATCATGATAATGTCTAGACAAGTTAGCGTTCGCCTTCCCTAACCCACCCCCAGTGGACCGGCTGGTAATGTTCCCTCTCACATTGGGGTCTTGATGAAATCTTATCAGACGTGCTGTTTCTCATTGTATTAGAAACCAACTCTTGCTGCGAATGGGCAGATTACGCATCACTGGCAATTTCAAAACAGGGTCTACTTACTGCTTCTTAAAGTAAAATTAAAGTTTATTAGTCGCAAGTAAAGTTTACATTAACACTGCAATGCAGTTATTGTGAAATTCCCCTAGTTGTCACACTCTGGCGCCATTTTGGATCAGTGCACCTAACCAGCACATATTTCAGACTGTGGGAGGAAACCGAAGCACCTCGAGGAAACCCATTTCAATCGTGCCTCCTTAACTCTACCATAGAATTGGAGCGGGCAAGTGTCTGACAATCCAGATCTCTGTTGACGTTGGGCAGGAATTTCCGCTCTTACCCAAGCAAGGCTGTAAAATCCCGCCCATAAAGTGTGACCAAATTGTGCTAGTAATATGTTCCATGTTTAGGGGATTGCTTTAAGTTTCAGGATGAGATTTTCCAGCCACACTTGCCCCAAGGCTGGAAAATTCCACCCGAGGACAATGGACCTTTACATGGCTACACAACTGTAGTTCCCATGGCAGGCAGGATGGTAAAATTCCACTCTCGGTGTTTTTCTGCAAGAGAGTTGGTTTGGCTGGAGCGAAGGAAGACAGCAGATGCTGAGAAAGCAGGATAATAAGTGATTTTTACTAGGAATGTGTTTTTTTAAAAGAGTTAATTCTACTTTGTTTACTTAAAGTCTTCTGGGATTTCAGACTAGGTTGACTGAATCATATATTAAGTTAATGGGAGGAGCTAGGCTTGTAGCAGGGGAAAAAAAACAGTTTTACTTTCATTTTAAGAAGAGAGCAGTTGCTGGAGAGTGTTGCTTAAAGATAGCAGCCTATTAGCTGCTCACTCTCTCTCCATAAAATCTCTTAGGAAGTTTCAAAGCTTAGCAAAGGATAAAGCAAATACCTGGATTTGCTAACTATTTTAAAGAGGGGTTTAAGTCAACAAAAGAAATATTGCTGATTGGATATAAGTCAGAAGATAAGAGCTGTTCCTTTTCAATTGTAAAGGTTTTTCAATGGTTAAGAGTTAAACTGTTTCATTTTGTTAAAGGTATGTTTAAACTGGTTAAGAGTTAAACTGTTTCATTTTGTTAAAGGTATGTTTAAACTGCCATGAATAAAGCTTGTTTTGATAAAAAGATAATCCCTAATTCATCATTGGAATCACACCTGAGGTGAAACAAACAGTCCCTACTGTGTAGAAAGATGCCATTTGGCCCATCAAATCTGCACCGACTTTCTAAAAGAGCATCTTACCAAGGCCTAATCCCCATAATTCCACGTATTTACACTGATAATTCCACACTTCTGGGACACTAAAGAGCAATTTTAGCATGGCCAATCCATCTAACCTACACATCTTTGGACTGTGGGAGGAAATCGGTGCACCTAAAGGAAACTCACACAGACACCGGGAGAACATTCTTTCCTCACATTGATGCCAAAATTCAAAAAATTGTTGGGTTCTAGTCTGACTTCACAATATACCTTGGGGTGTCTGGACCCCTAACAATAGAGAAGAGGAACAACATGTGAGAAATTAGGGGAGGTGATGACCTAGTGGTATCATTGCTACACTATTAATCCAGAAGCTCAGCTAATATTCTGGAGACCCAGGTTCGAATCCCACCACGGCAGTTGGTGGAATGTGAATTCAATTTAAAAAATCTGAAATTGAGAATCTACTGATAACCTTGAAACCATTGTCAATTGTTGGAAAAGCTCATCTGGTTCACTAATGTTCTTTAGAGAAGGAAATCTGCCGTCCTTACCTGGCCTGGCCTACACGTGCTTCACAGCAATGTGGTTGACTCTGAACCGTCTTTTGAAGTGCCTTAGCAAGCCACTCAGTTGTATCAATCAAGGGCAATTAGGGGAGGGGCAATAAATGCTGGCCAGCCAATGACAATCATGTCCCACAAGTCAATAAAATGAAATTTGTCTTACATTTATACTATACTATACTACAGACTGGAACATTTTCTCTGAAGACGTGACGAAGCTAGCCTGTCTCTTTGACATCTCAATTAGAGAATAGGCCGTGTGATGAGAAACCTAAAGAGAGGCAGAAAATAACTTCCAAAATGGAGGAAGAAAATACTAATAACACAATCCGCATGCAGGTCCCTGTAGGTCACCGCTACTCCCTATTCCCTGAGTTCTTTTATAACACAGGCTGGTTTTAAAGCTATTATTATTTCTGCCTTTTAAAAAGAGGGCAGATTCTGGCATGCTTTTTTTTTGCAGAGGTGTCACAGCAATGATTGAAAGCCGCGTGTCGATGATGATAGACTCTTCTTCTTTTCTAAAAATTCAATTTTAATCATAGCAGGAGTGTGATTAAAGTTTGATTGTTGGCGGCGGGAGAACCCTTCTGCTGGTCTTTGCCAGCTTGTTTGAACATTGCCGTTTTCTGGATACTGTTCATTTTCGCTTCCCTTTATATTTTTGGTATTCCTCCCGACGATTATTTTCAAAATACAAGAAAACTTCCAATCCCAATTCAATCGGACAATCAAGGAATTATCCAGTGGCATGGAACTTGTGTTTTTGGGTCTGTTCAAGGTCGGGTACTCAAATGGAAATGGAGGTCACTTAGAATCCTGAAATGCCTACAGTGCCAAAGGAGACCATTTGGCACATTGTGTCTGCATCGACCACAATCCCACCCAGCCCCTATCCCGATAGTATGTACCCTACTAGTCCCGTGGCACACTAAGGGACAATTTACCATGGTCAATCAACCTGACCCACACATCTTTGGACTGTGGGAGGAAATTGAAGCATCCGGAGGAAATTCACACAGACATGGGAAGAAGGCGCAGACTCTACACAGACAGTGGCCCAAGCCGGGAATTGAATCGTTGTTCCTGGAGCTATAAGGCAGCAGTGCTAACCATTATGTCACCGTGCCATCCACTTGTAGAATTACAGGATCCAACATCAGCCGTACTACACTGGAACAAATCCAATCACAGAATTAAAGTTCTGTTTGTGGCCACAATTCTAAGACAATAAATTCATGAGAAATAGGAACAGGAGCAGGTCATTCAGCATCTCAAACCTGCCCAACATTCAGTAGGATCGTGGCTAATCCAATATTTCTCATGTGCACTTTCCTGCCCTTTCCCTGTTATCCTTGATTCCCTTACTGACCAAAAATCTATCACTGACTTAAATGTACACAAGGAGGTGGAGGACTTCTCTGGCTTCCCAGCTGCATGTTTCTCAGCAGTGAGAAGTGGCACGCTGTTCATTGGCAGCGGGATTCTCTAGTCCTACTGCTGTCAATTGGATTTTCCACTCATGTCACCCCACGCCACTGGGGATTTTGCAAGACTGCGTGCGCTGCGCAAAGAAACATCATTAAATTTGGGGTCTTGCCCAGGACCATGTCCAGCTTCCCACAATTCTACATAGTTCCTTAGTTATTGTGAATCAGTTGGCCAGCTGACTATTACATCACTCTATGATTGGTTCCATGTTTTAATGGGTCAGCTGACCCTTAGCTCTTATTCCCATTGGTCACATTAGATCCAATACAAATTTGTCACTGGTTACATTCTAACACTATCCACAAAGCATAGGTCAGGAGTGTGATGGAATACTCCCCATTTACCTGGATGACTGCAGTTCCAACAACACTCAAGAAACAACACCATCCAGGACAAGACAGCCTGCTTGATTGCTACCCCTTCCACAAACATTCAATCCCTCCATACTGATGAACTGTAGCAGCTGTGTGTATCATCTACAAATGCACTGCAGGAACTCCTTAAGATTCCTTAGGCAGCATCTTCCAAGCGCATGACCACCACCAATTAGTAGTAAAAGAGCAGCAGACACTTGGTAACATCACCACCTTGAGTTTCCTTCCTGACTTGGAAACATATTATAATTCCTTCATTGTCACTGGGGTCAAAATCCAGGAAATCGCTCCTTAACTTTGCCGTGGGTGTACTTACATGTCAGGGACTGCAGCCGTTCAAGAAGGCAGCTCACCACCACCTTCTGAAGAGCAACTAGGGATGAGCAATGAATGTTAGTCTTGCCTATATCATTTAAATGAATTTTAAAATAAGCAGTAGATTCCTTCAGTAGAAATGTTGGTTACCTTTTAAACCAAGTGCTATAAAAACCTGAATTGGCATCGCACACAATTCCCTGGCACTTTATTTAAATGTTTAAGAGAGAGAGGGTAAGAGAGGGAGTTCTTGGAACGCTTCACTTGGGATAAATATTATCAGGAGCTTGATTATTGTGTCTATGATCATGACACCATGAAGTCATTGTCATGCCCCTTGTCTCTATATCTACTTAGAAATTGGTCAATGGTCTTCATCAGTTGTTACCTACAAGGCATTAATTCCAGATGATGCATTTGGAAGTTGACTTTTCTTATAATTGACCTTTTTAGTGTTGACCATACTTTATCTGGATTTTTAAGGTGATGTCAGTTAGCCCCCAGTCTGTGGAGGCCTTCATTGCCCGTAGTAATTTTAATACATCATTTATCTGTTTCAGAAATATTGAGGTTCAGAAAACACAGTTCTACACATTTTTGGAATAAAATAAACTGAAAAACGATGGCCGTTACCTTCCAATTGTGTGCTGAAAATTTTATGGTTATCTTGTAGATTTTTTTCAGGGTTTGTAATACTATCTGGAACTGTTCACAGCTGCACAGGCTGTTTTTATAACTCTTCTGAAGTCAATCGCACTCAGAGCTGCAGTACCTTTTGTAGCCATTACCTTAGATGGACATAGGACACTGCTTGACTTTAATGGTCATGCTATTCAGCCTTTTTTCTGATTTTGTTTCTGGTTTACTGAAGCTCCATCCACAAAACAGTGATTTCTGATGCAAATAGCATGTGCGGACTTGAAAGGTGGAAGTGAAAAAGCTTTTGTTTTTACAGGTTTCTTCCGGCTGTTAGGAGCTGTTCCTGAATAGATTCTTCTTCCCAACCCAAACTGCAGGATTATAATTTGCCCAGACCTCCTGTAGGAACAGCAGCTCTAATGGAATCTTTCCTGTCAGTGAGTTCTGCTTAAAGTTAGACCCTCCAGAGTCTGCTAATTTAGTCCCTGTCCCTGCTTAAAATTCACAGCAGGTAGACATATACTGATTAAGCTCTCCCAATTTTGGACACCTTTTGGAGGACCTGGTACCCACAGACTATTAGATACGACAATGTAACTATCAATACTCACAGGAGCACAAAATTCTGAAATATACATACATATATCTGTTTCAGCTAATGGAAGATCACAGCAAGTGACAGTCATTCACTGAACCATTCCATCAAGGTAATGCCTCAACCAATTAGGGCCAGACAGCCTGGTTTAAATTTCAAACAATGCTTGGCAGTTAACTGTCAGTCACCATCAGCTGGTGCATTCTCCACGGCAATGCATCTACTAGAGTCCACTTGCCAACTAATTAGCATTCTCCACATACAATGTAATTTGTTGTTTTATCCTTATTTTGGTATTCTTGTGAAGTATTCTGAGGCATGCAAAATGGAAAGCTTCAATATGTCTCTTTTTTTCAGATTACACAAGTTGTGTCCTACCAAATGACTAGTTTGTTACTTCTACTGTTAGGAGTTTTGGCTCGTTTAATTCTCAATCGTCCAAGGCATGCTGCTATTATGCTACAGTCTTCTCGACAACATAATCATTCCAAGCACATGAGAAGGATTGATGAAACAATATTGTTGGCTCTTTATTTGAGGACACACATGCATGCACACACAAACACACAAAGTTCACTGGGAGACTATGGACAGGATTTTACAGCCTCATTAGATCCTGTCCGAGGTCAAAGGACCTTTCCACGGTCCGCCCCTCACTCTCTCCAATTCCGGCGGCAGGGGGGACAGTAAAATTCTGGCCAATGTCTAAAGCACCTGATCTCAACTGCTATTGCTTGTAGACTGAGACTATGATCAATATATGACACCACATCCTGTTGAGGTTGTAGTGATTGATAGTGGTTTAAGGAATGTCCATTTAAAAGGTATATGTTGTAATATAAGGTACACTCAGTTGTAATGTTATTACAATTACACAGCTCTTCCTTCAGACTTCCTGCCTGGTTGATGTCTGTAACTACAAAGATGAGAAAAGAAATCTTTTACGACAGGAGCTTCCATCTCACTGAGGACACAGCAGGCCAAAACATATCCAACAACTTGCTCTGAAAATTCCGCTCAATTTTTGACAGCTATCACAATTTTCACTACAGCAGCTGAGGCAATCCATCTGAAACAATCATTGACTTTCTAAATAAAACAACCCACAACATTCTAGAAATAGTAGTCAATATGACCTCTCTCTCAAGAGATACGCACTCTAGCAAAAAGTAACCAGTTCTTCCTTGGGCCAGATCCTATTTGTATACTAAAGTTTGTTGAAACCTATCCACTATTTTTCCATATTTATTGTTTGCACACAAAATAGTTCACCAATTGGGGTGAAAAATATTACCTGTACCCCACCTTAATGGCAGAGGCAACCAGCAATGACTAGGAGTTAAAATGTCCATCAATTCACAATTATGACAACCTGAGTTTATCAACATGAGCTACCTTCTCAATAGGAGGACTTAAGCAACGGGATTAACAGTTAGCAACTCAATATCGCAACCATGTTCCAGACTTCAGACTACCTGTAAGGAATAAGAGATCTTTCTATCATTCTTAAAAGTAGACGCTGAGAAATAATATGCAGCATTTGCTCTCCTGGTTAATTTTCAGATTCAAGATTTTGTTAAAACATGATCTTCTTTGAAAACAACCATTCATCTGTTTAAAAGCTTCAGTTGCTTTGGAACATGTGCAATTGTCTGCACTCAGCACTTCACACATGTTCCTAGTGCCTCAGGACACTGCTACCATCCTTCACAGTAACTATAGCTACGATAACCAACATTACAGTATTCTTGCACATACAGGTGCCAGGCTGATATTCCATTGAAGCTTACATTTGTTTTCATATCTGCTTCCACTACATAAGTTTATTTATTACTGTCACAACCAGGCTTCCACTAACACTGCAATGAAGTTATTGCAAAAGTCTTCTAGACATCACAATCTGATACTTGTTCGAGTACATTGAGGGAGAATTTAGCGTGGCTGTCTAACCAGCATGGCTTTCAGAGTGTGGGAGGAAATGACTGCACTTGGAGAAAACCCGCATAGATACGAGGAGAATGTGCAGACTTGCACAGATAGCAAGCCAAGCTGGAAATCAAACCCAGATCCCTGGCACTGTGAGGCCACAGCGCTGGCAACTATGCCACAGAGCAGAAGTCCTTTTGGACTCTTGTAATAATTTAAATTTCTAAATTATTACAAGAGTATATTATACAGATTCCCATAAAAATAAATGTTCTGTCAATACTTTAGTTATTAATTGGGTCACTCAAATCTTGGAAAGCTTCATGGTAATAATTTTGCCATTTTGTGTGTATGCAATAATGTTAATAATCATAACACAGTTCACAGCCCCAGACCCACTTTCCTGCCCCAAACCAAACAGAAAGCTTAATTTACTCGAGTTAGTATTGAGCAAACATTATGAAACATGTCAGCATTGGACTAACAAGCCTTTGAAGTGCCTGAGGATAATTAAATTTCACAATGTTTTAACAGCATATTTATATTAGCCGATAAGAGGCTCTCAGACCAAACCTCTGAGCTCCTTAGGAATGGGTCTATTAATAAGTCAATTATTCCAGTTATATCTCAACTCCACAAACCTAATCAGAACTCATCACAGTGCCAGCAGTAGGCACAAGGCTTTGACTGTTCTTTACATTTTAGTTGCTACTGTTTATTTTGTTCACCAGTCTGAGGATCAGTTGCTGCACGGGCTAATCACATCAGCAAATTAACAATCCAAGTTCAGTCTGGAACGTGACAGTTCTCTGATAAGCCTATGTAGGAAATTAATTTACCTGAAGTGAATAATCATTTATTGAGCCAATTTCATTCACCACTCCTGGATTAACCAACACATACTGTGGGTGACATTCATAAAATTATTTTTTTGCTTCAAAAATAGGCTAAGAAATGGGGTGAACAGTGGTTAGCACTGCTGCCTCCCACCGCCAAGGACCTGAACTCGATACCCGGCTTGGATCACTGTATGTGAGGGGTTTGAACATTCTCCCCATATCTGCATGGGTTTCCTCCGGGTGCTCCGGTTTCATCTCAAAGACATGCTGGTTAGGTGCATTATTGACCTGAATAGGCACGGGAGTGTGATGGCTAGGGGAATTTCACAGTAACTTCATTGCAGTGTGAATGTAAGCCTTAATTGTGACTAATAAATAAATTATAATTTGGATCCAAGTTCTTTTTGATCTAGGAGTGGGTGGTTGCAGGGAGGGAGAGGAGGAGGAGAAGGGGTGTATGAAATAATCTCCATGTAATTTGACAGAAAACATATACAAAGATTCAAATCAGACACTTCTCCTGTCTTTCAGTCGAAGCCAATGGCTTTGAGCCGGATATTCACATGGTTTCACAATCCAATTCTCAGATATATCCAGCTGACTCAAGGCTACTGGTTAATATCTTCACATGCTCTCAGCTTCCACCCCAAGACACAGTTACACACTGCAGCTCACCATGTCAAATTCCTTTGGCTTCCAATAAAACTCACATCAAGGCATTTCCTTGGCATCCCCATTGCAAGTGGTATAATCACAGAATCATAGAATCCCTCCAGTATAGCAGGAGGTCATTCAGCCCATTGAACATGCACAGACAACAATCCCACCCAGGGCCTATCCCGTAATTCCCCATCTGTTTTTACCCTGCTAATCCCTCTGTCACTATGGGAGAATTGAGCATGGCCAATCCACCCAACTGCACACCTTTGGAGTGTGGGAGGAAACTCATGTCAATTTTCTGCTTCCTGCTGTGCAATGCAATACGAGAAACAGATAAACTCTTCAAGGAATCCACCAGAAATGAGCACCGTCAGTTCCACTGGGTTCTTTGCTCATGGACAAAATAGTTAATAAGAATCTTCATTTTAAAAAAATGATTGATTGACTTTTATGTTTGAAGGCTTGGTATCACTTAATTGTACCAGGGATTTAGGCCCTTTCACCTAAGCTTCTGCATAAATAAAATATATTCCAGAATAATCCTTGGACATCAGCATGCACAACATGATTCTGGTACCAAATGTTTTAAAAAAGGCTGCAGCAAGTATAGGTTACTCATTAGCAGTGAGCAATTCTCTTCCTTTATGAGCGAGATTTATTGCCTCAGTGGTTTTAACAACTTCAATTAAATATTCTTGAAAATTTTTAAGTGTTCCTCATGTACACATTCATTTGTATGAAGTAAGGCATTATTTAATACTTAACAGCTCATATCTATTTGATTCTAATAACTTGCATAATAAAAAGGAAGTAGAACCAGTGAATAAAGTAAGAGTAGATTTAAATGTTATAACCAGTGACTTAAAGTACCCACTGCAAATCTATTATATGTTCTAGCTAGCTGGCTTCCCAACTGCAACAGCAGGCAATTATAGAGTCAGCAGTCATCGTTACAAAAGAAGAGGCTGACAGGCTTTTGGCTGCCGCAAGATGAATTGATGATTTTAGCATATGCATCAATTCAAATATGAACCTTCACAAGCTAAGCCGGAAAGCAAACTGCCTACAATGTTGTTACGTATTTTTGGGATTGTCAAATATTTGTAGGAAAGCCTACAGGCTATGGCTGCAGTTAAAGAGTGATATCATCTTGCAAAGTCTTCCTGCCAGGCTGAAATATCACATCGAACTATGTCATAGAAATGGGCCATTCTGTCCATCAGTTCCATGATAGTGTCTGTATTTTCACTCCCATCCTAGCAACACATCCTTTGTTCCTTCTGTACCTATCTAGCTTTCTCTTACAGCTGTCTATTCTATTTGCCTCAACTAGGGTGGCACAATGGTTAACATGGTTGCCTCATAGCATCAGGGGTCTGGGTTCATTCTGGCCTTGGTCGACTGGCTGCACGGAATTTACAATATGCTCCCCGTCTCGGCATTGGTTACCTCAGTGCACTCAATTTCCTCTCAGTCCATGGATGCGCGGGTTAGGTTAATGGGCCGTGGAAAATTGCCCTTTAGTGTCATGGGGATTAACAGGGTAAAAACGTGGAGTTGTAGGGGTTGGGTGGGGTGGTTGTCAGTGCAGGCTCAATGGGCCTAACGGCATTGTGGGTATTGTATGATACTCTGCATTTCCATGTTCTACCTTCCAACCTTTATTAAGAGCAATGTAAACAGCTTCCAAGTTGAGATTTTCTTTCAGGGTACTCTATGTGGATTTGGGTGAATTGAATTCCCTCCACGTAAATCCCCAATGACGATGACTAATATAGAGAATCCGACAATGTAAAGAAGCTTACGAGTTTTGACAGTGATAAATGCGTGTGCCTTCTGCTGCCAAATAAGAGGATATTATTACAATGAACCTTAGACAGGTTAACATTGGAATATCGCTATTCAAATTACAATAAGTAACTCTTTGAGGAAATGGTTAATGCTGGGGTGACACATCAGATAACCTTCAAAACCATCACCCTTGATAAAGAATTTGGACATTTATAATATACTCTGCATACAAAACTCAAGATTTTTATCTTGTTTACTGACCTGGGGAGCTTTATAATATGGGTTTAGCTAAAGGAAAATATTTCAGCTGTCGACTCCGAGGAAGATTTACCCCACGCTGCCTACAGGTAACCATGGAAATTTGATGAATGAAACAGCCAGAGCAATATCTGAAGTCACCGCATGCATGGCAGTGACACTATTGAACCCTCCAATATCAATAATCTGAGCAACACCATCGCCGTGTGCAAGTCTAGACGCCTCGACTTGCAAAAAATCACATCCTTCCTGCTCAAGAGCGAAGGATGAAGCAATCAGCTGGTCAGCTCCATCACCCTTTTACAAAAGGAAATACCTTTCCAACAGATTCACAATATCGCAATCAAGTCCACGTTTGCAGATTGGCTAATTAATCTGAATCGCATTAACGTAGATTGATGTAGATTCAGAAAATGCTTCCGATCTCATCCCTAATAGAGGAAGTCATTAGTTAGGCACCTGCCGTGTTCGGAGTTCTAAAGCAATTCTTTTTCCCCTTCCCCCTTTAGAATTCTTTTCTCTAAGTTATTTCCGAGAATGGTTCCTCTTCAGCAGGTGACTTGCTGCCTGGTCAGATGGAGTGTAAGACTTTAATTAGCGGAATATTGGCAAAGTTTGAATAAAACGGTGCAATATACTGAAGACATAAGTAATACAATATGTCCTTGAAATTAAACTAAATAACAGTGCTTTAGTGAAGGAGACTAAAGCAAAGATGTCTCAGGCAGCTGCATGGGGAGTGTTACTCTTAGTTTTGCAGTTATTGCTGAGAGAAATGTTCAGGAGCATACTGTTCCTCTGGGACTAAGTTTATGCTCGATACTGAATTGTTTATTCCTGTGCAGCATTTCTGGTAAGAACAAATATTCTAATTTCAAGAAAACAAATGTTCTATTAAAGTGCAAGTCTATTTCTGCTGACATACATATTTACATATATATGAGCAAAATACTGCAGAGGCTGGAAATCTTAAATAAAAACAGAAAATGCTGGAAATACAGCATAGCACTAGATGCAAATCCTCAATGTGAACCAGCACTTTGTAAAGTTTGGCGGTTATTTATTAGTGTCACAAGTAGGCTTACGTTAACACTGCAGTGAAGTTACTGTGTAAATTCGCTAGTCACCACACTCTGACGCCTATTCAGGTGCACTGAGGGATAATTTGACAATCAACATGTCTTTTGGACTCTGGGAGGAAACCAGAGCACCTGGAGGAAATCCATGCAGATACAGGGAGAATGTGCAAACTGCACAGTGACCCAAGCCAGGTCCCTGATACTGTGAGGCAGAAGTGCTATCCACTGTGTCGCCCTGTAGTGATGCAAGATGGGAAGCAGAGTTAATAGATGAGATTCTCTTGCCTCCCAGTCACATGCTGGCAGGAAGTGATGTGTTGTTTGCTTGCTGTGGGACTCTCTTGGAACTGCCACTGTCAATGGGAATTCCTATTGACATCACCCCACGCCAGCAGGAAACTCCTGGATGGGAATGATTGCCGGTGGGGGCTGACAAATCCCACCGGCGGGGCTGGCCACAAAATTCCCACCAACATTTCAGATCAATGCCTGTGTAAAGGAGAACATGCCCCTGCCCACATCAATGGGGATGCAGTAGGAAAGGCTGAGAGTTTCGAGTTTTTAGGTGTCCAGATCACCAACAATCTGCCCTGGTCCCCCATGCTGACACTCTAGTTAGGAAAGCCCTCCAAAACCTCTACTTTCTCAGAAGACTAAGGAAATTTGTCATGTCAGTTACGACTCTTACCAACTTTTAAGATGCACCATAGAAAGCATTCTTTCTGGTTGTATCACAGCTTGGTGTGGCTCCTGCTCTGCCCAACACTGCAAGGAACTACAAAAAATGTCATCAATGTAGCTCAATCCATCACACAAAGTAGCCTCCCATCCATTGACTCTGTCTACACTTCCCACTGCGTCAGCAAAGCAGCCAGCATAACGAAGAACCCATAGACCCCAGACATCTTTTTCTTCCAGTTTCTTCAGTCAGAAAAAAAGATACAAAAGTTTGAGGTCACGTATCAACCAAGTCAAGAACAGCTTCTTCCCTGCTGCTGTCAAACTTTTGACTGGACTTACTTTGCATTAAGTTGACCTTTCTCCACACTCTAGCTATGACTGTAACACTACATTCTGCACTCTTCCTTTCCTTCTCTACAAACAGTATGCTTTGTCTGTATAGCATGCCAGAAACAATAATTTTCACAGTATGTTAATGCATATAACAATAATAAATCAAATCAAATTATGTAAAGAAGGACATCAACCTGAAATGTCGCGTTGAGTTTTTACTTTTCAATCAGGAATTCCCTGGCTTAGCCTACCCACCTTGGGTGGATGTTACCACAAGGATTTTCAGTGCCGCAGCCAGACCAGCTGACTCAGTGAAATGTTTGGAGGCAGCCACAGGGACTGCTGGGTGCCCAGGAGGGCTGTTTTAAAGTGAAACGAGACTTCACCCCAGCTATAAGAAAAACAGAAAGGTCTTCCAGCCCTCACACCTCTTCATTGCCCCCACACACTTCCTCATACCCCCATGCCAATCCCTATAGCTCCTCATATCTCCCAAACAACTTTTATGGTCCCTAATAACTCTCCATGCCATACCATGGCAATCCAATGCCTATATACCCTGTCGTTAGGTTAGATGAATTAGGCTGTGCTAAATTGTCCCTTAGTGGCCATAGATGCATGGGATAGGTGGATTAGCCATCGTCAATGCATGCAGTTACAGGAATAGGGCAGAAGGAAAGATATGCATGGGATGTTTGTTCAGAGAGTTGGCACAAACTCAATGGTCACATTCTGCACTGTAGGCATTCTATGGCTTCATGGTGCTGTGGAATGCTATAGTGACAGTAGCACGTCTGAAAAAAATTTTAAAAGCTGGTCATCCATTGATGAAATGCCATTTTCTTTAAAAAAATTTCATTTTTACTCCAGGTAAATAGAAGTGTCAATCATCCAGACCTCCTTAAAGTATCAACAGCTGAAACTATAAGTACCTGAAGCCTTGTTGTGTAAATAAATATTGTGAAATTGACAGTGTAGATCAAAGTGTCAGTGCTGTCAATGAAATGATATTTTCTGTGGAGCTAAGGGGTTTCAAGAGGGTAATAGATTTCTGAACTCTTGGCAAATGGGGGTGGGGATTGGGGGGAGGTGGTGGTGGCATGAGGAGATACTTTTGAACTTACCTTTAAAAAGGTTTCTTCATGCAGATTGTATTACACCTTTGAAGTGTTGTGAAGCACAACTCTATGAAAAGCTGCTCAGATTCTGCGAAAATTGAGGAGGGTTAGGCCCTCCCTACTGTGTCAATGGCTTGCAAACCCAAAATAGCTTGCATGCACCACTGAATCCCTATAGTGCAGAAGGAGGCCATTCAGCCAATTGAGTCCACACCAATCACAATGCCACCTAGACCCTATTCCCTTAACCCCATATATTTACCCTGCTAATCCCCTGTCACTAGGGTCAATTTAGTATGGCCAATCAATCTAACCTGCACATCTTTGGAATGTGGGAGGAAAGCGGAGCACCCGGAGAAAAGCCACACAGACATAGGGAGAACATGCAAACTCTATACAGACAGTGGCCCAAGGCCGGATTTGAACCCAGGTCCCCGGCACAGTGAGGCGGCAGTGTCAACCACTGTGCTACCATGCCGCCCACCCTTAAAAGGCATATTAAAAGTTAGAAACCTTGTGTCTAGGGTCGGGAATTCTGGAATTAGGACCTGCCCATCAATCTTAAAGAGCTTCTGAGTCACTTGACTCAGCAAAAATCCAGTCTGTTAATTTTGTTTTCCTCTTTCTAAAATTACTGTCAGACTGGCTGAATGGTTACATTTTTTACTTTTATTAAACATGAATAAAGTTTTGTCAGGTGAATTAATAGATTATCTGGTCAGTATCACATGTTATTTCAAAGAGTTAGCTAAATGCTAATTGGCTGCCATGTTTCCCGTAGTACAAGGGTGACTACACTTCAAAATATTTCATCAGCTGAAAAACACTTTTCTATAGCCTGATGTCATGAGAGGCATTTCATTAGAGACACCCTTTTTATCTTTTATCAATCAAATTCTTGCAAAGACTTGATTTCAGTCCTCAGCAACATTTTCTTCTCTGTTCAAATAACTCAGTTTCTTAAATAAGTAGCTTCCAGGAGACATGTCCATTATTATACTTCATTTAGCCAAACACTATAGATAGTGAAGGATAAAAGTGTTCACATTTAATAATTTATCCATTCAGGTTAAATACAAGGCACCTTAACATGAATAGGACTGTGACAATAGAGCATTGCTTACCTGTGGTCAAAGATGTATGCAATAAACCTGGGTGGCTAGGGTAGATGCTCTTAGGTAAGATTGCCCTTGGTAGATAATGATGTATATATTATTTGTCATCCAGATCTTGCTGTATTTGGACACAGACTGCTTCAGTATCTGAGGAGTCTTTCAGCATTATTTGAAGCAATTTTTTAAAGCAGCATCTCGGCCTTTCGGTTTAGATGCAAATGAGATCAAGCTTTGGAGGAGGAGCTATACCTACTCCAACCAGCTTGGATCATGTAGATCAAGCCCAAGACAGTAGTGAGAGCCACCTTTTGTCAGCTTGGATCGGGAATGTCCCAACTTGTTGGGACTCTGAATTGGCTTTAATTTGACTTGATTGGATTGGAATAAAGTTGCAAAAAGTATCTGAGGATCCAAAAAATATGCAGGTGAGGTTGATTGGCCATGCTAAATTGACCCTTGTATCAGCAGGTTAGCAGGGTAAATACGTAGAGTTACAGAGTTAGGGCCTGGATGGGATTGTTGTCCCTGCAGGCTTTATGAGCCAAATGGCCTCTTTCGGCACTGTGAGGATTTTATGATTCTATGAGTCATGGATGATGCAGAACCTTGTGCAGTCATGAGTAAACATCTCCACTTATATGGAAGGAAGATGATTAATGAAGCAACTGAAGACAATTGGGCCTCGGGCACTACCCTGAGGAACTCCTGTAGTGAAGTTCTGGAGTTGAGATGATTGACCTCTAACCATTACAAACATTGTTCTTTGTGCCAGGTATCACTCCAACCAGTGGAGGGTTTCTCCCAATTCCTACTGACTCCACTTTTGCTAGTGCTCCATAATGCCAAATGTAGCCTTGATATCAAGGACTGTCACTCTCACCTCACCCCTGGAATTCAGTTCGTTCATCCATGTATGAAACAAGGCTGTAATGGGGTCGGGAGATGAGTTTACATATTGCATAGAAATAAAGGCACCTTTCTGCACAGTGCTTGCTCCTGAGGCACCTCGACGTTCACTTCCATGGAAGTGATGGGTCATGGAGTTGAAATGAGCTGATTGTCGGTGAAGCGCGATGGGAAATGCTTGTAGCATACTCCAAGAAGTTAGGAAGGGTGGTGACCAGCAAGGCTGAGGAGCTAGTGGTGGTCACTGGGGGAGCTGGGGCAAGGTGGAGGTGACTGAAAGGGATAGATTGACACTGAACAACCAGGAGATTGGGAGTAGAAAATCATAAGCAAACAGAGGCAATTGGAGATGCAGGGAAAGGAACTGGCAGCTTTTGCCACAGAGCAAACCAACCTTGCTGTAGCATCCTCAGACTTGATGTTAGCCCCTTTATTTGCAAATACAACAATGTTTTGTCCTTGATGGGCATGAACCTTCAGCTAATCATAAATTTGCACCCCTTGCCTGTCTTATTGGAGAGATCATAGCCCCTGGAAAATTGGGATAGCATGGACAAATTTTTAGGCCTTTCTGTTTACAAAGATAACTTCATATTAAGTATTGGCAAACATTGTGACAATGATAAACGGGACAGGAACTGCATGCATAATTTTTAATAATATAGAGAGAAATGGACACATGCTAAATAAAGCAATGATGTATTCATGATTCATATATTGTACCGGATGGTTAACACACTGCACTGACTTTCAATCCCTGGTCCCATGCTGCACTGTGTGTTTGACATTATCATACCATTCCTATCCTGCAGATAACTTACAATAAGCCATTTCTCATTTCATCACCGAGAGACAGAGAACTCCTCTAACATGATGCATTCACGTGATCCAGTGACAATTTTCTATCTAACCTCTCAAGAGAATCTCTACAACAAAGCCCGGACTTAAATAGTTAGCAACCAACAGCTGCTGAATTTCAAATTGTAGTAATGTATCACTTTCTTCATTGAAGCTGATAAGAAGTGGCAGTGTGTTGGCGTGGTGCTGAGATAACTAACAGAGAGCCATTACTTTCAGGGGAATCAGCCACTGGCAGGAATCTTTGGAGGAATCATAAAAAAATCCTATTTTGTTCACCTTTCATAAAATTAGGCAGAGATTTGGAGGATGTTTTCTCCCCAGCGGGACGAGAAACATTTGCTTGTAGACGTGCCAATTAGGCTGTTCAGCTTTCTCCTCAAACAGGAATGTTGGAACCAGGACCTTAATCCATGCGCACCCCCTTCCCGCACGCACCCACCCACAACTCCTGCCGCAACTGTCCTTTGTAGCCTTGGCAAACCTGTCCTTTCTATCCTCATATTTATCAGTTTGATCTGTTTGGGATAGGAACATAAAAATTAAAAGCAGAAGTAGGCAAATTCAGCCCTTGGAGCCTGCTCCGCCATTCAATCAGATCATGGCTGATCTCTTTGTGGTCTCAAATCCACCTCCCTACCTCTTCCCCATATTCCCTTATCATTTTTTGTCTTAGCAATATATGTATTTCCTTCGTAAAACCATTCAACAATTCAAATTCGACCCCACTATGGGGCACCAATTTCCACAAATTCACCCCCCTCTGTGAAAAATAATTTCTCCACATCTCAGTTTTAAATGTCGTTCTTGAGATTTGATAAAGATGTTTTAACAGTATGGCCAGATTGGGAGTAGGGGGGAGGTGGTAAGAGAATCCAAACAGTTTACTTTGTCTGGACGGGTTACAATCTGTTCGCAATCGTGTTGGGAAGCAGCCATCAACAGTTCAAAGTCTAGTTTGATTGACAGTCCTAACTCCAATATCTCCAGATACGGATAGTCATTACCCTGTTAAGCATCTCCTGTCCTTCAACTAGATTCTGGAGAGTTAACAGCACAGAGGTTAAGTATAGTTTTATAACGTCAGTTAAAGAATTCTTTTGAAAAGTTTCCAAGAACCTGGGAATAAATCATTATATTGGATTCTGAAAACAGATTATGACATGAACTTGAAATATTTCATGAATGGTCTCATCTGCTGCCAACTTATGTTTCTATGCAATCTTAATTTTTGTAAAAATTTTGCAAAGAAAAGGTTTCCATTTTTAGATAGAGAACATTTGGGGAGGCAAAATGTTTAGCACTGCTGCTTCACAGCACCAGAAATCTGGGTTCAATTCTGGTCCTGGGTCATTGTCTGTGTTGGAGTTTGCATATTCTCCCCATGTCTGTGTGGGTTTCCTCCAGGTGCTCTGGTTTCCTCCCACAGTCCAAAGATGCACAGGTTAGGAGATTGGCCATGCTAAATTACCCCTTGGCATTCCAAAATGTATAGAGGGTAGAGGAATTAGTGGGGAAAATATGTGCAATTATGGGGATAGGGCCTGGGTGGGCTGCTCTGTCACATAGTTAGTGCAGACTGCCTGAGCTGAATAGCCTCATTCTACACTGTAGAGATTCTATGTTTTCAATTATAAATGGTTCAAAGCTATGAACCTTAACTAAATGACATAAATGTAAGACTGTCACTGATAAGTCCAACAGGAGGTTTGTGAGAAGTAGGATTTCATAGAATTATAGAATCCCTACAGTGCTGAAGGAGATCATTCGGTCCATCGAGTCTGCACCAACAACAATCCCACCCAGCTTCTATCTCCATAACCCCACACATTTACCCTGCTAACTGTCCTGACACTTGTGATCAATTTAGCGTGACCAACCCACCTAACTTGCACATCTTTGGAGTGTGGGAGGAAACTGGAGCACTGGGAGGAAACCTCATGAGAAAGATGTGCAAAGTCCACAAAGTTAGTGACCCAAGGCTGGAATTGAACCCGAGTCCCTTGTGCTGTGAGGCAGTAATGGTAGCTGCAAACCAGCCGGACTCTGTTCCTGTGCTGTAAATTCGATATAATTCCATATAAAAGAGAAAATTAATTAACCGACGCACTAGAGGCTTTCAGTATCAGCAATTTGAGATAGGCCAGCAGGAATATATGTATTATTGGGAACACTGATTTAGGATTAATATCTGCCCTCCAAAGCTTCATGAAATGCACCCATATGACCCAGATACAAAGGTTAGTCACTTGTGTCCTAAAGTTCTTTAAATTGCTTTTCCCAGTAGAAAAGCAATATTATGCTTTTTAATACTGTCTAATTAGTCTGCTCTGCTGGCTGTGGAAATCTGAAATCAGCCAAGTGAAAGCTTATTTCCACAGAGCTTTTTTTTTATTGCAGATCCCTCGAAGATCAAACACTACGTGTCCTAGGAGCAATGTTAGAATACAAGGATAGTAATTAAGGACCACCCAATCCCTTTCTCGAAGTTTCTTCTTGAAAGGAGAAGAAAATTAATGGTCAAAGGATCCACATCTGGGAGGCAGTGAATTGTGTACTGTCTTTGTGCGCACATGCCTTAAGAGACAGCAGAGTGCAGCCAAAGCTAATTGTAATGAGAACAGCTATTTCAAACAATTCTGCACAGCGCTCGCTAAGAACTTGAAATTTAAAACATCGAAGAATGTACACAAGCTTCCCCAGGAGCACAACACCAACTCAAACAAGACTGGCGAAGAGAAATAAAAATCTGGCCTCCTTATTTGGTCTCCTTATTTGAGGAAGGATATGGTGGCATTGGAGGCAGTTCAGAGGAGGTTCACCAGATTGATTCCAGGGATGAAAGGTTTGACGTATGAAGAAAGATTAAACAGTTTGGGCTTGTACCCGCTGAAGTTTAGGAGGGTGAGAGGGGATCTGATTGAGGGATTTAAAATTTTAAAAGGGATTCATAAAGTAAATGTAGGCCAAATGTTTCCTTTAATGGGTCAATCTAGAACAAAATGTAACAGCTATAGGTTCAGAAGCATTAAATTTAAAACTGAGATGAGGAAGAACTACTCACAGAGGGTGATGGATTTATGGAACTCGCTGCCCCATAGCGTGGCGGAGCCTAAATTGTTAAATAGTTTCAAGAGGGAAGAAGATATATTCATAATTAAAAAGGGGAAGAAGAATATGGAGAACAGGTGGGGAAGTGGATTTGAGATCAGGGAGAGATCAGCCATAGTATGATTGAATGGCAGAGCAGGCTGGAAGGATCAAATTTGCCTATTTCTGTTCTTAATTCCTCTGATCCTGGGCAAGAAAAACTCCAACACCTCTTCGAAAACTAATACTGGGTTTTTAGAGATCCCAAGGAGAGCAGTAAGAGTCCTGTACGTTGATTTATGTTCAAGAGTGAACAAACAGTTCATAGATCATAGAACATTGCAGTGCAGTACAGATCCTTTGGCCCTCGATGTTGCGCCGATCTGTGAAACTAATCTAAAGCCTAATACTACACTATTCCAATGTTTGAAGGATTCATGGTTAGAAGAATTAGTTTGACACGTAATGTGCTTAAATAGAGATCCTTGTTCTTTAAGAGGCAGGATGCATAGATTTGCTGAAGGAGTTCTATATTTTCTTCACACAGCAGAGGGAACCATATAAATGTAAATCTGTTGAACTGTTTACAGCACAATATCTAAATATTTAATTCCATCGACAACCAAAAGAAAATTCTTCCAGCAAACGTGAAATTACATTAAATTCTGAATGATTAATTTTCCTTGTAGGGAATGCTTGTCAGAATCTGAGGATTTTCCAATCTGCTACGGGTTTTTTTTCTAATCTCACTGACCTGGGTTAGGTTTACAATGCAACACTGAAGAAAGCTTCATGTTAGTTTAACTCACTTTAACCACTGTTACTCTCATCATTTGTCAAATGCATTCAAATCAATCAACCATTCCGTATCGGCTAGAGTGTCATTGCTCTTCTCTGCTGGCGAAAGCACCATGATCTGACAACTGAATGTTCTTATTCTCTTCTCTGCCGCCTTAGAGCACTTGCCTATGATTTCGCAGTGACAGTCTTGTCAAGAGCAGAAATCCGAGGCCAACCAACCAGGCATCTCTCTGGATTTCCGCAGACTATTTGTTTTCGAGTGCGAGTTGACTTTAAGGAAAAAATAACAGCCCCAGTTTCTTCCGAGGCGCCAGATTCCGAGGCAGATTCACTGACCCCCAACTTACTTTCAAAGAGGTCACTTTGACAAACCTCAGCCCCAGCCAGTCGGCGCGCACACATAGATCCTGTGCAATTTTGCTTATATCACAGTAAAGGGCAACCCCACCAAAAAAAGATAACTGGCACCACTGGATGAAAGTAGCTGTTCAAATCATCGAAGCCACAGCCTGATTCTTGTCTGGATCAATGATCCCTGGCAATGCACAGATGCTATTTTACAATGGCAGCGTGTGCACAGGGCCATTGAATGTTTGATGCACTACATTGGGTCAAAAAAAAGTTTGCGTTTCAGTAGATTTGATGATCTCAAAGGACTTTTCATGTAGGAAAAATGGAAAGAAACAAGAAAAGCATTTGTTTTATTCACTGAAAAAATGTTGCATTTACATCCCTGCCTTATCATTTTGCCACACTTCACTTGGGATAGTGTCACTAGATTTTAAACAACTATTCAAACCATTATCCAAAAGTTCTGACAATGTTGCCTTCCCCAGTTTTTTATATTGAAGGGTCAGTTTGAATGATGTGCTTTTCTGGAGCTGTCATTTAAAGACAATGACCTTTTAACTTAAAGCTGACAGTATTGTCCAATGATACAAGTTAATAAATACTTGTTGAATGTCACACCTGAATGCCAATTGCTGTTGGGAATTTGTTACATTGTACTTTGATGTTCAAATATGCAGTTAACCATCACTTCCTTCAAAAGAATTGCTGAGGCACAATATCTTCGACTGTAGAACCTCTCTGGCTTGTGCAGGTCTACAAGAGGTTTTGACTTCTCAGCCATAATGTGGTTAAAAGGATTTCTGACCCATTTTACAATTCCTCCTATTTGTCTGGCTGATAATCCAGCAGCAATTCCTTACATTGAAGATGACTCCTTCCTGTGAATGTTTGTGTCTCAGTGTGATTTTTGTGCTGGCCGAGAATTCGCAGATGGTTTGTGCATCGTATCTTAGCTTTGCAGGCTCTCCCCCGGCGAGGACATTGATTGTTGGCCAATAGAGGTTGTGGTGATGAAAGCAAAATACTGTGGACGCTGGAGTCTGAAACAAAAACAGAAAATGCTGGAAAATCTCATCAAGTCTGACAGCATCTGTGGGGAAAGAATAGAGCCAACGTTTCAAGCCCAGATGACCCTGGTGGTGGGCTGTTGACTTGAGTAGTTTCCATCTCTCTCCCTGTTTTCTCTTAGTGGCTGCTCTTTTCCTTAAGATCATGACACCATTTTGAAGACGAATGACGATTTTGCTTACAGTTGTGTATCTGCTTCTTATCTGTTGATTTTCATTTTATTTATTCATATGTGGGACATAGACATCACTGGCTGGCCAGCATTTATTGCCCATCCCTAATTGTCCTTGGAGGGCAGCTGAGAGTCAACCACATTGCTGCGGTTCTAGAGTCACATGTAGACCAGATTGTGTAAGGACAGCAGATTTCCTTTCTTAAAGAACATTAGTGAACAATGTCCAACAATCGACAATGGTTTCATGTTATCAGTAGATTCTTAATTCCAGATATTTTCTATTGAATTCAAGTTGCACCATGTTGGGATTCGAACCTAGGTTCCAAGAACATTAGCTGGGTTCCCAGTGATAATACCACTCGGCCATTACCTCCCCATAAACTAGATCATCACTTTTCCTTTGGCTCTCATGTGGACAGGCTCCCTGAGGTAACTCTGAATAAAGCATCAGTTTGAATAGGCTTGAGTCGGACATCCTGGAGAAATGTCTGTCCTCTGTTGATGTGAGATCTGTTTTTTGCAATTCCTTGAACTTGGTGCTGCCTGATGAGCCAGAAATCTTGAACACATTCTCCATATGTTGGATCCTACTTTCGGGGAGCTGCCTTGAGTGTTGGTAATGAGTGAATGCATGGGTGATCTGTCCAGCACTCTTCACCTGTAACCATAGCATGTGTAATGTGTGCATCTTTTCTGATCCCTGCTGATTGCACAGTCTATTGGGAGCCAGTACTTCAATCCTGGATGTTGCCAGAATGTCATAAAAAGTGAATTACTGACCACAACAGCATATTCTGTTGCAGGGTACAGAAGTATTCACCACTGGGATTGAACACTCCAACTCCAAGCTTCCTAATGTCCCATACCCTGGCACTGAAATCACAGTAAAGTATTGTCTCTGAATTTGATGGTACAGTGGACAGAATTGTATCCAAGTTGGGTTGGAAAGTTTCTTTTTCATCATTCTTAGAGTTCAAGTATATAAGTGCTGATGAAGTTGCCAGAGTAATTACTTCTGAGCTTAAGATTCAGTGTCATAAGTGCTCATTGATCCCAGTTGCCGGGGGCAGGGGAGGGGGGGAGGTCTAATGCAGCCCTTTCATGAGTATGTTTATGACGGCAAAGCTGACTTTCTGAATTCAGGGCTCTTGTCCCGATTTTCTTTCCAGAAGAAAGAATGACCCACCCCGTGTTCTTCTGTTTGCCCCTCATCTGCTCTATGGGTCTCATATGATGTGACTACAGAGCTACAGCAATGTATTTGACTCTCAACTGTCCTTAGCAACTAGGAATGGCAATAAATGTCAGCCAGCCAATGACACCCATGTCCTATGAATGAATAAAACATAAGCTAAGGGCCATTATGTCAATGTCTATTTGTGGAGTTCACTGATTGCTATTGCTGTTTCTCTCTCAGGTCATTCTGAATTATCCATTAATGACTTGGATTTCCGAGATTCCATTTGATGATGTCTGTGAGTTTGGTTGCTGATGGGACATCCTACCGGAAGCAGTTTTTTGGCCTGGTTTGAGCTGACACAGGTTACCTTCTCCAGCCCTTTCCCTGACTGAGGTGAGCAGAGCTCATACTAAAGAAGGTGGCTAAGATATGAACTATCTTAACCACCTCAATTGAAAATGGAGTGGTTGATAGGTAATTGCTGCCTTTGTGTCAGATTGTGAAGCTCCCGATAAGAAGAACCTGCTCCTGTCCCCACTCACTGAACACCAACAGCTGGAGAAAATATGTCACCTGTAGAAGGGCCTGCGCTAGGTGTCTTTTCATAAGTTCATAAGATATAGGAGCAGAATTACAGCATTTGGCCCATCGGGACCACTCCACCATTCAATCATAGATGATAAGCTCTTCATCGCCATTTCCTGCCTTTTGCCCGTACCCCTTCAACCCATTACCAATTAAAAATCTGTCTAATTCCTTCTTTAATTTACTCACTATCCACCGCACTTTGTGGTATCGAATTCCACAGATTCACAACCTGTTGGGAGAAGTAGTTTCTTCTCAACTCTGTTTTAAATTTGCTACCCCTTATCCTAAGACTATGACCTAGAATGCTCCACAAGAGGAAGCATCCACTCCAAGTCTACTTTATCCATATCTTTTACCATACCTTTTGAAGCATGCTGTCTCACTCCATTAGCATTGCCTGGTTTCAGTTATCAGGCAAGCTTGCATAATTGAGAAGACTGGCCTATTGCAACCTTTTGTCCTCCTTTACAATCATCAACCAATTCACTGCTGAAAAGTTAAATTTTGCTTATTTACTGGTATCATAAGTAGGCTTATGTTAACATCTTGTTGTGGTAGGGCTTAATGGTGGCCCCTGCTCTCCATGCCCCAGGATGCTGTGAAACAGATTTATGGCATTTTGAATGATGGAGAAGGGTCACAAAGATTAATAAGGGGGGATAAATTAGCGTATGAGAGAGAGAGATAGCGAGACTCACAATGGTGAATAACAAGAGTCTCTTCAGATATTTAAATAAGAACAGGGTTGACAAAGTGAGTGCTGGTTCCATAGAAAGTGTGTCTGGGGAATTAATAATGAAAAATATTAATTGAATTGGTATTTTGCATCACTCTTTATTCTAGAGGATATAAGTCAATGCCTGTAAATCAGAAACTGGAAGAGAGGGAGGAACTTATGAAGATTACACTCCACAGGGAAATGGTACTTAACAAACCATTGCAGTTGTGGACTGACAAATCCCCTGGCCCTGGTGGAGTTTCCCCTGCAATCTGAAAAGTAGTAACTAGTGAGATAATTGATATGTTGGCTTTAATTTTCTAAAATTCCCTGGATTCAGAAAAGGTGTCACTGGATTAGAAAATAGGAAATGCAATTCCTTAATTCAAAAATGAAGGGAGACTGAAAGCAGAAAACGACAAGTCTGTTCGCTCAGAAGGAAAAGATTAGAAGCTACTAGTAAATATGTTGTAGCCGGGCACTTAGAAAAAAATCAAGCTTATTAAAGAGAGTGAACATGGTTTTGTGGAAGGGAAATCATGTTTAATCAATTTATTGGCATTCTTTGAAGGAGTTACTTGCGCTGTGATAAAGATGAACCGGTGGATATACTGTACTTAGATTTCCAGAAGTTTTTAGATGAGGTGTCACATCAAAGGTTATTGCAAAGATTACAAACACATGGTAGGGGTTGATCTTACCATTGTGCCCCACTGGTTGATGGGCAGTGTGAGCCGTGAAGATTGCAAGAGAGCCGTAAAATCAGCTTCCTGCCCGATTTCTCATCTCTTGCAATCTTAGGCTGACTATGTTATTTAAATTTATTTTAATGTTTATTTTAATGGGAATTAGTGATCTTGGAATGGAATTGCCTGCATTCACGTGCCTGTGTGGGCTCACTGGGAGAACCAGAATGAGGCCTTGCCGGCAAGTCGGGCATGGGGGGTGCCCCTTGGGCAGTGCTAGCCTGGCACTGCCAGTCTAGAATCCTGGCAATTCCGGTCTAGCACCCTGGCAATATCCACTGGGCACCAGGCAGTGCCAAGGGGGAAGGGCCAACTGGGGGGCATTCAGTGCAGGGGAGACCTCTGTATGCTCTGCACATCATCAGTGGGAGAGGGGGGACACCACCATCATTATGCAAAGCAATCAGTGGAAGAGTGGCAGTTGATCACAATTATTCCAGGTACAGGGTCACAAACGGCTGTTGAGCTCCGTGGTAGCAGGAGGTGGGGAAGTTGTCCTGATTGCAGCAGAGACAGTGGCAGGTCTTTGCTGCTTTCAGCATAGAGACGTGCATATGCACAATGGTACCCTCTGCTGCAATCAGCTGGCTTTCAGGTAATTTAAGCCCCCCCCCCCCACCCACTCACCTTACAAGTGGAAATCAGGTGGAGAGTTTTTTAATTGCACAGAAGGCATGAGATTTGACTGGTAGCCTTGCAGAAAAATAAAACATCTGGAATTCTCCCATGTTCATGCTCATTCTGGACTTTGAATTATTTTTGTAAGACCGCCCTGATGATGTCAGCAATAATATATCAGGATAGATAGAAGATTAGCAAACAGGAAGCTAAGAATAGCCATTAATGAGTCGATTTCTCATTGATAGGAATTAACTAATGGTTTATCGTCAGGATCAGTGCTGGGCCCTCAATTTTTTACAATTTTCCAAATGACTTTGATGAAGGTTCATTAACAATGGTTATATATGGTTGAATATATGATTGCTAAATTTGTTGATGATACAAAGATAGGTAGAAAAGTCAGCTGTGAAGAGGATATGAGGAGGATACAAGAAGACATTAATAGATCATGTCTGCGCAAAGATCAGACTGAAGGAGTGTAATAGGGGAAAATGAAGTTGTTCATTTTGGCAGGAAGAATAAAGAAGCTGCATAGTATTTTAAACAAAGCTTCCATTTCACCTTTAATCCGATATCCAGGTTTTATATCACCACCCCACCCTCCCTTACGATTTTTTTGTCTTGACTGCTATGGGCAACATGGTAGCACAATGCTTAGCACTGTTGCCTCACAGCCACAGGGTTCAATTCTTGTCTTGGGTCACTGTCTGTGTGGAGTCTGCCCATTCTCTCCGTGTCTGCGTCGGTTTCCTCCAGATGCTTAGATTTCCTCCCACAATCCAAAAGATGTCCTGGTTAGGTGCATTGGATATGCTAAATTCTCCCTCGGTGTACCAGAATAATGCCGGAGAGTGGCGGCTAGGGGATTTTCACAGTAATTTAATTGTGTTAATGTAAGCCTACTTGTGACAATAATAAATAAACTAAACTAAATTATTCACAATTGCTTTAACTCTCAATTTTCAGACTTAATTAAAATTACATCAAACTTTTGACTTACCTCTGAAATCTGCTTTCTGACTTTAAATCTGGTTACTGTAATTTTCCCTTTAATTCTTTTACTCTTCTTGGAATTTTTTTGAACAATACCTTGGTCTATGTACTTTTAACTTCAGTTATCTTTAAGACATTCTTTCTGTCCCAATTCCTTGGTTATCTGGACTGTGACAGAAGCCAGAGGGTGGTTGTAAAGGTTTGTTTTTCAAACTGGAGGCCTGTGACCAGCAGTGTGCCTCAAGGATCAGTGCTGGGCCCACTGTTATTTGTCATTTATATTAATGAGTTGGATGAGAATATGGGAGGCATGGTTAGGTAAATTTGCAGATGACACTGAGATTGGTAGCATAGTGGACAGTGAAGAAAGTTATCTCCAATTGCAACCACATCAATTGGGCCAGTGAGCAGACAAATGGCAGATGGAGTTTAATTTAGACAAATGTGAGGTGATGCATTTTGGTAAATTGAACCAGGACAGAACTTAATCAGTCAATGGTAAAACAATGGGAGAGTTACAGAACAAAGAGATCAAGGGGTACATGTTCATAGCCCCTTGAAAGTGGAATCACAGGTGCACAGTGTGGTGAAAAAGGCATTTGACATGCTTGATTTCATTAGTCAGAAAATTGAAGACGGTTGGAATGTCTTGTAGAAGTTCTATAAGTCGGTGGTAAGACCACACGTGGAATATTGTGTGCAATTCTGGTCACCCTATTATAGAAAGGATATTATTAAATTAGAAAGAGTGCAGAAAAGATTTACAAGGATATATCAGGACTTGATAGATTGAGTTATAAGGAGAGGCTGGATAGACTGGGACTTTCTTCTCTGGAGCATAGGAGACTGAGGGGTGATCTTATAGAGATCTATAAAATAATGAGTTGCATGGAACAAAATAGATAGATCAATATCTTTTTACCAAAGGTAGGGGAGTCTAAAACTAGAGGGCATAGGTTTAAGGTGAATAGAGAGAGATGCAAAAATGTCCAGAGGGGCAATTTTTTCACACAGAGCGTGGTGAGAGTCTGGAACAAGCTGCCAGAGGTAGTAGTAGAGGCTGGTACAATTTTGTCTTTTAAAAAGCATTTAGATAGTTAATGGTACAGCGTGTTTAGAGGGATAGGGGCCAAATGCAAGTAATTGGGATTAACTCAAGGGTTTTAAAAACAAGGCGGCATGAACCTTTTCCATGCTGTAAATGTCTCCGATTCTATGACTGTACGTAACTGATTTTTTTTGGGGAGCCTGCCTCATTGCAGCACCCATCTGCTTTTTTTTGCAGAGGTGAAAAATGTTCATTCCCAGGTGACTTTCTTCAACTGCAAGATATCCAGCTTAAACTAAAACTTAATAGGTTTACTATCTTACAATCCCTATTTGCTAACCAACCACTCCTAGTTTATTTATTATTTATATCATAGCCCTCTCTAAGCACAATAAAAACACAGTTGGAACTGAACCAACCACACCCATACAAACACCTCTGTCCAACTATAGGATTCACTCTTATAGACACAGAAACATTAAATTAAACCCACATAAAACTATACCTTATTTCTAATGTCTAATAATATAAATATAAATCCTTTAAAGCTATCTTTGTCTTCCTAACAGCAATCATCAGGATTCTATTTAAATGTGTTACCAGAACTTACAACCCAATGAGATAACAATATGGTGGGTACCTTTGTGTCAGCCCTGACATGAGATTTGCTGAGCGCCTTGCAGATGCATAATTAATTAGGTCAAAAACAAAAGATCGCATGAGCAATGGAAATCATGCTGTCCATTCTTCCCATGATGTAGAGATGCCGGCGTTGGACTGGTGTAAACTCAGTAAGAGGTCTGGCAACACCAATTTTAAATCCAACCGATTTATTCCCATCACCAGACTTTGTCTCCACAACGGAAACTCACACTGTTGCTGGACTACCCCTGGACTGGGTTTTATGAAGCTCCCCACACTGTGTTTTGCACAGCTCCTTTGGACTGCGTTTTGGCCAACTCCCATGTGCTGTGTTTTCCTACGCTCCCCTGACAGTGTTTTGTTCAGCTCATTGGTTGTGTTTTGAAATGATCTGTTACAGGCTGCTGCAGCTGGGAGGACCCCATTGCTTTCCCTTCACCACCACCTTCTCAAAGGCAATTAGAGATGGTCAATAAATGTTGGCCGAGACAATAAAATCCCACGAACAAGTAAAAATAATCAATGGATGGTATTTTCCATCTGCAATCAACCCAAGACCAGTAAATCCCATCCAATTTCAACGAACCTTTGTGCAGTCCGCACCCTGCCCACTACGATTCCCACAAGAAAGTTCTGTTCAGTGACTTTTGTATAATAATCCACAGTGATGGAGTTTCCAAATATGCAATCTTCCATTTTGCCACGTCGCCTTCCATACAATTTAGATTCAGATACAGTACTGAAAAACAGGTAAATATAATGATCAAAATGGACAAAAGATCCATTGCCATCATAGATAAAACACAATTCATACACACCAAATAAAAATGTATCTCCGTTTTAAAAAGAAACTTGATTAACACTCTGCCTCTTTATTGTTTTCTGTCTCTCCTCTCTCTGGATTCCCCACCTCGTTATTCCTGCTAATTAATGGAATTTATTGTTGATGTTGCAAGAAAAGCTATTTGTTTTCAATGGCTGTATCAATAAAAAAATAAGGTTCAGGTGAGAGGCGTTAACTAAGTACTTAGCTGTGAAATATTTCTCATTTTTAAAGATGCAAAGTTTTTGTTATAAAGCAGGTTGGTTTATTAATATCTCTCCACTGCAGTCTGTTTATCTGCACAGAAGCGCAACACTCAAGAAAAGAACATTATCTGGCAGACCGTTCATTATCTTTTAATCCACCAGGGACAGGAGCCACCAGTGGTATAACTGGGGTCTACTGCAAATAATTATTAATGAGGCAAGCACGTCTCTAAGGTTCGAATGCTATCTGAGATTGGTAATATTTTAATGTGCTTTGCAATTTATATTCCCCAGTGTTAAAGTTGCTTACAGCAGAAGCTTTAATTATATTTAAAAAAAACAAATCACAATGGGCTTGTTTGAGAGGACTCTGAGCAAAATAAGTTGTTCTATGCTATGATTTTTGCAGTAATGTTTGTTGTCTGGATGGTAGGGTAACATAGTGGTTAGCACTATTGTCTCACAGCACCAAGTACCTCAGTTCGATTCCCGGCTTGGGTGACTGTCTGTATAGAATCTGCATGTTCTCCTCATATCTGCATGGGTTTCTTCCAGGTGCTCCGGTTTCCTCCCACAGTCCAAAGTTGTGCAGGTTAGACGGATTGGCAATGCTAAATTGTACCTTAGTATTCAAAAATGTGTAGGTTAGTGGTCTGGCTATGGTAAATGGGCGTCACAGTGGTTAACACTGCTGTCTCAAGCACCAGAGGCCCAGCTCAATTCCAGCCTTGGGTCGCTGTCTGTGTAGAATTTGCATGCTTCCCCATATCTGCATGGGCTTCCTCTGGGTGTTCCGGTCTCCTCCCCCACTCAAAGGATGTGCAGGTTAGATTGATTGGTCATGCTAAATTGCCCCTTAGTATCAGAGGGATTAACAGGGTAAATACATGGGGGTTACAGGGATAAAGCCGGGGTGGGATTGTTGTCGGTGCAGGCTTGATGGGTTGAATGGCATCCTTCTGCACTGTAAGGATTCTATGATTCAATGAAGCGTGTGGGGTTATGGGAATAGGGTGGAGGGGAAGGCCTGAGTGGGTGCTGAAAGTCAGTGCAGATCTGATGGGCCAAATGGCTTCCTTCTGCACTGTAGGGATTCTATTACGAATGAAACCAACAGTTTCTGATCTAACTCATATGCTATGCTTTAACTAGGATGAATTTATTTTGCATTTGAAATATGGTAAACAGATACAGAGTGGGTGAGCAGTCATTGGGCATTTTTTTTTACACTTTTAACCATACTTTATTGTGAGGTGGGATTTTATGAATTTTTTCTATGGTACCGCACAAAGTGAAACGCTTGTTGTTTGTGGTGTGGATATCATTGAACTCCATTGCTTTTGTGCATGGCTATTTCTGGTGACTAACTGTGCTGTTAAATAAATGTACCACTCCTACAATGAGGTCAAAAAGTATCACAAGCCGTACAGTTGTGGACATGCTGTGGATCTTCCAAAAGTAAGAAGGCTCACAACACCAGGTTAAAGTCCAACAGGTTTATTTAGTAGGAAACTTAGACCTTCCAAAATGGCAGATGCGATTTGAAAGTCCTGTTCCTGTTTCCAATAGTTCCCAACCTCACTTGTAGGGATAGGGGAGGGAGGCAAAGAGGGTGTCTCACACATGAAGTAAACCTGACCTCAACAGGGCCAATTGAACTCAGTGCTGATGAACGAGGGGATGGCATTGAGGAAGTCACTGAAGATAGGTGGGCCTGAGGGATTCCTGCAGTGATATCCTGGGACTCAGATGATTAATCTCCATTAAGGACAACCAGCTATAACTCTAACCAGTGGAGAGCTTCCCCCTCTTCCCCCCCCCCTCCCCCTCCGCCATCTCCTCTCACCCATCTCCAATTCTCATTGATTTCAAGTTTGCTAGATGCCACATTTGGTTGAGTTGAGGGAAGTCATTCTCGCTTTACCTCTTGTGTTCAGCATTAATTATCCTTGTTTGGAAGAAAGGCTATAATGAGGTCAGGAGGCTGCCAGAACCCAAACTGAATGCCAGCTAGCAATGTATTGTTGATTCAATGCCACTTGATCACACCTTCCATCAAGCTGATGATCAAAGGAACTCTTGATGGGGTGGTAATTGGCTGGCTTGACTTATCCTGCATTTTGTCGATATAGTCAATGTCCACATTGTTGGATAGATACTAGTGTAGTAGCTCTATTGGAAAAACATGGCTGGGGCACAGCTATCTCTGGAATACAGATCTTCAATACTGTTGCTAGAATATCATCAGGTCCTAGTCAGTCATTTCTCTACATCATGTGAAGTGAATTGAATTAGCTGAAGAATGGTATCTATAATACTGGCTAACTCCAGATGTATCATCCATATGGCACATCTGACTGAAGGTGGTTGCCGGGCTCCCACATCATTGTGAGGATGGAGATATTTATGGAACCTCCTTCTCCAGTGAGTTGTTTAATAAGTCACCACCATTCACAACTGGATGTGCGCGGGACTGCGGACTTAGACCTGATCTGTTGGTTATGAGATGGCTTAATTCTGTCTATCACATGCTGCTTTCGCACGGATAGTCCTGTATTGTGCCTTCAGCAGTTTTTGACCTCATGTTCCCAATATGCTCTTTACACTCTTCGATGAACAATGTTGATTTTTGTGTCATGTAATTTTGGACTTATATTTACCATGATGAAGATTCTTTGAAGTGGCTAAACAGAGATCAGCAACATTAGATGTAAAATTAGTTTTGAAACTTAGAGTTGGACTTGTCCGTTTAAACTTGTCTGTTTATCTTCAAACTGAATTGCATCTTTAAGCCCTCATCCCTGCCTTGTGTACGGATTATATAGAACAATGGTATCTGTTGCTTTGAGGAACTAAACCTTGTCAGCTGCAATAAAGGTCGCATCTAGGTGCTCTCAAATGGCAATTTGTGATCCTGCTGCCACAGGCAGCTCCCAGTGCACTGACACTTAAACATATCACTGGTATATTTGTTAGGAGGGCTGACAAATACATCAATTTCTCAAATGTCACAGATGAGAGGTTTGATAAGCTACCCTACATAACCCTCTGGAATGGTAAAGTTTCCTTGGTCTATTGTACTTATCAGAATGGTGTTTATGCTGTTACACACTTGTCCCATAGCCACAAGGATGTGCAATATATAATACCTACAGGTATATTTTAAGTGTGCTACAGCTTCCCCTTTTTGAACTTTTTAAGAAAGATCTGTTAAAGAAGTAAGTAAGGATACTAATACTGCCACTTCATGGAAAATTCTTGTGTGGAATACACTGATAGACCTTCCTGAGATAACATGGAATTCACACCTGAAAAGGTATCAAGCCACATTTTAAATAGAGAAATTTGAAAGGAAGGTTTGGAAAAGGTCACAGTAGTCTCTAGGGTTGGTGAGAGCAATGGAGACTTCTGTACATCTCATCAGACATCCAAAAACACCCATCTCCTGTTGCTTTATCTCTCAGAATGTGTAAAAATTTGCGAGATTTAGATAGGACTACTTTTCTCTCTCGGGAACATTCATGAAAAATGGGTTAAGAATCACTGTAAACAGTGGAAGAAGAAAGAAGGACCTTTCTTCCTCTCTCTTACTAGAGACAAGTTCTCTAGTGGGTACAAGCAGAAAGAAACAGATAAGCCTCTTGCGTTAACCCTGCACAGAGAACTTTAGGGATAAGCCAACAACTGTCCTTTTCATGCTTCGAATTTGTCAAAGTCAGCTCTCCTGAAATTACCCAACTTCACAGTTGCAACGTGCCACCATTTACATTGCAAAGACAAGCGGCACAGTGACTTACACTGCTACCTCACAGCACCAGAGACCTGCATCTGATTCTCAGCTTCGGTCACTGTCTGTGTGGAGTCCGTATGTTCTCCACGTTTGCGTAGATTTCCTCTAAGTGCTCTGATTTCCTCCCGCAGACTGAAGAATGTGCTGGTTAGGTGCATCGGCCATGCTAAATTCTCCCTCAGTGTACCCGAACAGTTGCTAGAGTGTAGTAACTTGGGGATTTCACAGTAACTTCATTGCAATGTTAATGTAAGCCTATTTGTGACACTAATAAATAATAAACTTAGACAAGGACTGATTTGTATATTATTTAAAACTTTCCTTAGGACTCTTAACCTCTCATTTCTGACCTGTACGTGCATGCATCAGTGTGTCACATTTTTATTATGTTTCCTTGAGTTTTAGTAATAAACTTACTAAAAAGTATAGAATACAATGAAAAACCATAAAATCTTTTTGAAAGAGCTACCCAACAATCACAGTCTTTGCTCTTTCTCCGCAGCCCTGCAAAACTTTTCTTTACAAATATTTCTTCAATTACCTTTTGACATTTTTCTTCTGAATCTGCTTCCACTATGCACCCGTTCATCCAGTGCATTGCAGATCATAACAACAGCGTCAATCTCCTTGTCTCTCCCTTGGTTATTTTGCCAGGCATCTTAAATCTGCATCCTTAAATGTAGAAGAAAAGATATTTCTGTAAACTTGGGTGTAGAGTTTGAAATCAAGACTGTGTTACAAATAAAGCTCATGTATTCACCCCCTGAAGTTTACTCATGGGGAATAAGCTACACTTGTGGACTGGGTGAAAATTAAAGTCAAGAAACTCATTTTATATAGTGTGAAATCAATGTGGTTATGGACGACTAGGAGTACATACGTTTCTTCATTGATATTGACAGCAAGGCCCAGTTAGTTGCACGCTTGCTTGTGAGTCATAACATTCAGACCACCATGACAGCTCAGAGACTATCGATGTGGCTATGCAGACACTTGGAATTGGGCTGGTGTCTGCGGGAGTTTGCGCGTTCTCCCCGTGGTTGCGTGGGTTTTCTCCGGGCGCTCCGGTTTCCTCCCACAACCCAAAAATTCGCTCTTAGGCTGATTGGGAAACAAATTGTCCCTATAGTGAGAGTCTTCCATATTAGGAATAACCTAAATCTGTAATAGGATAATGGAATTGCTACTATATAGTTATGACGACGGCGCGGGCTCGTTGGGCCGAAGGGCCTGTTTCCCGTGCTGTGTTGCTCTTAAAAAAAAAAAATTCTGGTTTCAAGGTTCACTCTCAGCCTTGAGCTCAAATGTCAAGGCTGACACTCAAACCAAAACAGAAAACCGTTCTATAGAAGGGTCGTTTCGACTCAAACTGCTAACTCTATTTCTCTCCATAGTGGCTGCCAGACCTGCTGAGTTTCTCCGACATTTCCTGTTTTTATTTCAGATTTCCAATATCTGTAGTATTTTGCTTTTATCACTCATTATACATGCTTGGGTGAGAGCTTAGACATCCATTATTCTTGTTGAAACAGCTGAGCCCCAGGAAAAGTATTGCTTGATTGACAGCCCTGACTCTCTGATTTCTGTTGTCAATTGCACGGTGTTCATTTACACAAGTGCTGAAACTGTTCTAGGTCCCGACTGTTTTGTCAGTTCAGCTTCTCACCTGAATCTCCACACTGTGTGTACTGTGGCGATCACAATCACAAATATCATTAAAATCACGGGGGTGGGGTTGAGGCCTATTTGCACCAGAATCTGACAATTCTGGAACACTATGCATGTGCAGACACCCCAATCTGTCAGAGTCCCCATTTGCTGATCAGCTCAATCACTGACCAGCCTGAGACACCTGCAGTGCTGCACCTCCAGTCCCTTCCACATTTCAATCTCCCATGACAATTCCCAGGCCAGCCCTGACCCCCTCAGCCCTGAAACGCTCCGATGTCCAGCCCACCTACCTAGCAGTATTGATCCCCTCACCCCCCTCTCACCCTGGCAGAACACTCCCTGTCTCATCTCCTCTTACAATCACTGCACTCCCTCCATCCCAGACTGATTCTGGCTGCAGAATTGTACTAGGACTTCCACCCCACCAAGAGCCCCTAGGCCTCACCAACAATAGGTCCAACACCCTTGGCATTGCCTGATGCCCAATGGGCAGTTGCCAAGGTGCCCTCTAGGCATGGACACTTTGCCCCTTGGGCACTGCCAGGGTGCCCATGCCCAGGGGACACTATCCTCCCCACCGCCAACCCTCTGAGGCCCCAATTGCCCCCCCCTTCATTCTGGCAGAATCTCCCACTAGTTCCCCGAATGTGGGGAGCTAGTCTGAACCCAGGCGGAATGAAGTACTCCTGGCTGAATGGCAGAATCAATCAGGGCTGGTAAGTTCCCGATAATTAGATTTAAAAGGCATTTAAAGCATTAAAAACAGATTCAAGTTACTTATCTGCCTTCCTGCCGGTTTCCTGTGTGGTCTGACTGGCAACTGTTTGCTGGCACTGGTGCATGCTCAAATCCCAGTACAAGGACAGCGACGCGCATCCTCCACTGCAATGTGCCAGAAAAGTTGCAGGTCGCAATGGAAGAATCACTGCCGTGGTTTCTGTGATTGATACATTAAAGGGTTTGAGTGATTCACTTGGGCTATAGTGAACGAACATTTTTTAAACATAGTGCTATGATCCAAGCTGATGTTACTATTGGACAAAATCAGATCTAATTTTTTTTTTTGTTTAACCACATGAATGACCAGAATAACAAGACTGTAAATAAATTTTAACAAAAGAATAAATCATGAAGCAAGAAAAGGTTAACTATAATACAACACTTCTTCACCCCAGCTATACCTTTCTAGATATATACAGATTTGCAAGATTTACATATTACAAAACCTAGCTTATACTCTAATGCTCTCAATAAGTACACAGTCCATGCAGAGCAATGGGTGAAATGTGGTCAGACACACCACACTCTGAAATCAAATGATAGATATCACCAAGCACAATATCTGTGGATTTCTTATCAATTACCCCAGACACTTGTCATGCTGTGAGCCAACCAGCTTTTGAAGAACACATTTTTACATCTCCTCCCACACAATGGCCAAGGATTCAGCTCCAGGATTTCGATCTTTCCTTTCGATATTCCCTGGCCCTAGAGTGGCAAATGCATTCAATCTTTCGCATAATCTCTAATGCGAATAGAACATCTGTTCCACAGGCAGTATCAAGCTGTCACTAACCTTTTGATGATCACAGCTACCTGGTTTTTCACAAACTGCCTTTAAATCTGCTTCCTTCAACTGTCTCTAGAGCATTTTCTCTGTACCTTGCTTTGGCTTCACTGAAAAGGACCTCGATGCTTTGACTTCATAATACTCCTGAACCTTCCTCTGTCCCTTTCCCTCGTACCTGAAAATTCTTCCTTTAGTTTCAGAGTCTTACTTTTTGTCTCTTTGTATTATCCTGCCTGTGACATACTCCTTTCCTTCAAGTTGCTTGGTTCCAAACTGACTCTTAAGTATTTTTGCTTTCTCAGTATAAGCCTTTGGTTGCTAAGTAAGAACTGGTTTGCTTAAGGGATCGTAAAAACTGTATTACAATGCATGCAAAGTTTAAAGTGAAACTAAAACTGGGCCAAACCAAAGTTATTAATCTTTTCTTAGCATACAAATATAGAAACATAAAATTAAACTTACCTAAATGTACACCTCATGCCTAGCACATACAATACAAGGATAAATTACTGAAGCTATTTCAATTTCCAAACAATAGAGGAAAATAAAACTAGAAGGCATAAGTTTAAGGTGAGAGGGGAGAGATACAAAAGTGTCCAAAGGGGTAATGTTTTCAATCAGAGGGTGGTGAGTGTCTGGAACAAGCTGCCAGAGGTAGTAATAGAGGCGGGTACAATTTTATTTTTTAAAAAGCATTTAGATAGTTACATGGGTAAGATAGGTATTGAGGGATATGGGCCAAATGCAGGCAATTGGGATTAGTTTAGGGATTTAAAAAGAAGGGCAGCATGGGCAAGTTGAGCCAAATGTCCTATTTCCATGCTATAAATTTCTATGACTCCGTGAATGACTTGTCATGCATCCAACTGTCACTGTAGAGTTAATTGGTTCTAAACTATATACAGGGTAAATGGGATTGAAATGCAAACTTGGCATGGGGGCCAAGGACGTAGTGGAGGGGTAGATTGGCATAGGGTCGTAACTGACATGATGAGTCATGTAGCCAGGTGAGACGGTGTGTGGGCTGGAGGGCTTATCTGCTTTTATTTTAACTGGGACAACACTGAGGCTGTTCTTTTAATAACCCACCTCGGCACCTGGAACCCCTATGGCTCTTCCAATCTCTTTCCTGGGTTGGCGGCCCTGACTCCAGCTACCAGTAACGAAGATCCCGCATTTGCAGGCGCTTTCTCCTGAGGCAGATGGGCTGGACAAGAGAAATTTTCCACTTGCACCCCGGGGCCTGGTGATGATAATTCAGGCCAGGGTGTTTGTGGTAGACCAGATTGATCTAACCATGCCTGACCACTTTGCTTTTAATTATAGAATGCAAGGACTGAGGTAAATGCAATACTAACAGGACTGTTGTGTCACACCCGTGAGAGCCAATAATGATTGCTAAACAATTGTTGCTCAAAAGATCTCACAATAGGCAGACAGGGAAGGCCAAGGCCTAATGGTATTATTGCTAGGCTATTAATCCAGAAACTCAGCTAATGCTCTGGAGATCCAGGTTCAAATCCCGCCATGGCAAATGGTGGTATTTGAATTCAATGAAAAAACAAAAATCTGGAATTAAGAATCTACCGATGACAATGAAATCATTGTTGATTGTCAGAAAAAGCTCATCTGGTTCACTAATGTCCTTTAAGGCAGGAAATATGCCATCATTTTTTTTTCTATGTAAAGTATGGTGGGGCCTGGGCAAACCATAAGCACTTTCTCTCTTGATAGTGTTGAGACTACAACTAATGTTTATGGTTTGGAAATCAGGGGTGGCACGGGGCAGAGTGGTTAGCACTGCTGCCTCACAGCTCCTAGGACCCAGTTTCAAGTCTGGCCTTGGGTCACTGTCTGTGTGGAGTTTGCACATTCTCCCCGTGTCTGCGCAGGTTTCCTCTGGGTGCTCTGGTTTCCTCCCACAGCCCAAAGATGTGCGGGTTAGTTTTATGCAAAATTGCCCCTTAGTGTCCCAGGATGTGTAGGTTAGAGGGATTAGCAGGGCAAATGTGTGGGGTTATGGGGATAGGGCTGGGGTGAGACTGTTGTCAGTGCAGACCCAATGGGCCAAATGGCCTCCTTCTGCACTGTTGGGTTTCTATATCCTTACCTAGTCTGGCCTATATGTGACTCCAGAGCCACGGCAATGTGGTTGACTCTCAACTGCCCTCTGAAATGTTTGTATCAATCACTCACGAAGGGAGCTCACCACCAACAAGGGCTGAGCAATAAATGCTGGCCAACCAGCCATGGCTCTGTCCCACCAATGAATTAAAAAAAGGATATTTTTGCTTTAAGAATCAGGATAAAACACAAAAAAACAACTTCATCATATGTTAGAATTCAATTCCTTAATCAGCACTGGTTGTTTTATAGGGCTTAAGGTTTTATTAAAAAATAAATACCAACCAATATCTCTTACTCTGCATTGCATAAAAAGAAATGGAAATTCGAGTACATTGTACAAGCCTGAAAATGAACAAGGGACTGGGAACTACCCAGAGCAGCGATAACAACATCAGTAACAAATCTATAATAATTACTGCTGCCAGCTTTATAAGGAACAAAACAAGTCAGGTAGTAAGTCAAAAATCAATAACATCTGCTCAAAGGTCATTTTTTTCCTATCTAAAGTACAGTGGGGCCTGGGCAAATCATAAGCACTTTCACTCTTGATTGTGTTGAGGCTACAACTAATGTTTATGTTTTGGAAATCAGGCTGCTGCTTTCCTCCTCTGTCTCTTGTATCTGACATCCCTGTGTTCATTATGAGTCTTGGTTTGACCCTTGTCATATTTTACTTCAGGCTGGCTGTCACCTGGCTGGGGCTCTTCACTGCTTCCTCTGACTATGACCAATTAGCTGTCTGCCTACGCCTTGGCTGTCAGCTCACTCCCCTTCAACCACCGTCTTTGTCTCAGCCGCATCCAGCAACGTTATTTATCACCATCAGTTGAGAAGAAGAATTCTTTCATGTGCCGGGGAACGTAAGTGAACCGTATGTTGCTCTGCATTTTTAGCAGCCAGTAACAATCCTGTCTCTTGACAACTTTTGTTCCCTTTTCCATTGTTCCCCAGTCACTGTTGGCGACCGCAGTGTTACTTTTTGACATTGTATCACTTAGTGCCAAGCCTTTATGTAGTTCAGTCTAGGTGTGAATACAAGAATGTTTCTGAATCCCATTTACTTTATTTAAATAGATCAATTCATTTTCTGCCTTCATTTTTTCACGATGCTAATTGGGTCACAGCCAATGATTTGAAATTGGTAATTAAGAGGATTGGGAAACATAATAACCCTGATCACTGCCCCCTTTCACCCATACAAGCCTCTTAGAGTATAGCATGCGGGAAACAATACTTTTCACTGTATGCTAATACATGTGACAATAGTAAATCAAATCAAATCAAGGAAACAGACATAGAGACAGGCACCTACTTGTCCCACCTTTCATTTTGTAACAGGTGATTGGACTTTAAATCTCAGGCTCTCGGCACCTTCACATCACGGAACGGAGAGACACAAGTCTGAAAAACCACAAATGCCAAAACCGATCAATATTTGTGATATAACAACGGAAACTGAGCTGGAATTTGGGTCCAACCCAACACTGTGGGCAAGCAGCCCTTTGGCCAATTGACCAAAACAATTAGCCTATGAGAAATCTAGTATTTTGGATTCCATTTTACAAACAACAAGGGGTATCCAAATTTGTTAAAGCTTGTTAAAAAGGAACAAGTCCAAATGTCAAGTCCAGCCAGATTACCACTTGGCAAGATAAATATTTCCTTCTTGTTGGCTACAAGAAGGGCCAAATTAAATACATATAATCCATAGTTTCTAAATGGTAAATAGTCCATAATACAAAATTACACATCAGTTAGAAACCAAATGGGTGGTGATTAAGGATTTTCAGTTAGAAGTTGTCCCTTGTTAGTGGGCAAGGAAGTTTGGTATGGGAACTGGCAATGATGAGTTGGAGTTACGGAAATTAGTTTTAAGAGACTGAGTGAACACATTCAGAAAGCAAAATTGAAGCATTCTGTCCCAATGCACGATGGCCCCTCACCCTGCTTAAGGCATGCTAATAATTAAAGAGAAAAGGGGAAAACTGGTGTCAGTGACAGATTTAAAAAAAGATATTAAAGAGTGATGCCACAAGCACAATTTATCCTTGGTGATGGGTGTCCCCATTAAAGAAGGAAGAGGCCTAGGATTGCCAATTGGGACCCAGGCCACAGGTGAGGTGGTCTAGGGGCTGGGCCACCAGTTAGAGGGGCATGGAGGTGGGCAGCAAGGAAGAAAAGAAAGGAGAGTGTCTTTCAGGGAGCCACCACTTCCTGTGCTGAATCCCTTAATCAGGTACTGAACACTTTTGAATGATGGTGCCCACCCCTCAGTACTTCTCTCACCCCATCCCTTGACAGATTGCAAAGATCCCCCTTCATGGCAAATTCCCCACCCACCACTGGATGAGCGGTGTGTTGAGACCCTTAAAAGGGCATTAATTGTCAAGTTCAGGGCCTCAGCTTGCATTCTGCCAGGAAAGTCATCCATGAGCCTTCATACTTCAGATCCTCCTGCCTTATTAAGTTCCACTGACCACCGCTAACCCCCCCCCCCCCCCAGAACAGTGATTCCTAACTTGGGTCACTATCTGTGCAGAATTTGCATGTTTTGCATGTTCTCCCTGTGTCTGCATGGGTTTCCTCTGGGTGCTCTGGTTTCCTCAAACAGTCCGAAAAACATGCTGGTTAGGTGCACTGGCCATGCTAAATTCTCACCCAATGTACCTGAAGAGGTGCCGGAGTGAGGAGACCAGGGGATTTTCACAGTAACTTCATTGCAGTGTTAATGTAAGCCGACCTGTCACAGTAATAACTGAATAAATAAATAAATAAGAATGTGGAAGTTGATAAATAAAAGGGGATTTTTTTCTGAAGGGAATGTGAGAGCAGAGGCAAATTAGTGTACGTATGCATTAATCATTGAAGGTGGCAGGATAGGTTGAGAGAGCGGTTATAAATTGTATTCAATCCTGATTTGTATACATAGGGGTACAAAGTACAAAAGTAAATCAGTTATGAACATTCATAAAACACTTGTTCAATCTTAGTGGAGAGGTTTTAGAAAGGGTAAAGGAAAAATTTACGAGAATGATTAAGAGAAGGAGAAATTTCAGTTATGTGGATAGATTGGCAAGGCTGAGGTCCTTCTCCACTGAGAAGGGAAGAGTGCAGGAAATTTGTTGGATGTATTGAAAATCATAAGGGCTCTGGAAAGCTTAAATGGGGAGAAACTGTTCCCATTGACAGAAGTCATAAACCTAAATGTGATTAACAAAAGAACCAGCGATGACATGAGGGAAGTCTCTTAAATACAACAAATGGTTTGGATCTGAAATGCACTGTCCGAGCCTGTGGTGGAGACAGACTCAATTTCAGTTTTCAAAAAGAAACTGGATAATTATCTGAAGAAAATTGATTTCCCACAGATTGAGGAGTGGTGCTAACTGAGTTGTGGCAGAGAGAACTGACACAAAGACAATGTGCTGAAAGGTTTCTTTCTGTGCTGTAACCGTTCTAAGATTCTACTATAGATACATTCAAGGAGCGTGATAAATATATGAAGAAGAAGGAAGCTGAAGATAAAGTTTATTTATTAGTCACAGTAAGTCTTACGTTAATACTGCAATGAAGTTACTGTGAAAATCCCCTAGTTGCCACACTCTGGCACCTGTTCGGGCACACTGAGGGAGAATTTAGCATGGCCTTTGCACCAACCAGCATGTCTTTCAGACTCTTTCAGGAGGAAATTGGAGTACCCGGAGGAAATGCAGCAGACATGGGCAGAACATGCAAACTCCACACAGTCACCCAAGCCTGGAATTGAACCCAGTTCCCTGGCACTGTGAGGCAGCAGTGCTAACCACTGTGCCACCCCTATCAGGTTACTCTGATACTGTGATCAAGAAAGGTGGGAGGAAACTCATTAGGAACTGAAACAGCAGAATAGATGAAGTGAGCCATATGACCCGATTCTGTACCATAAATTCCACGTAAAACTGCAGGCAGGGAATACGAACATAATTCCGTGTTTCACATTATCAGGTCATCACAGACAAGGAATTAATGTTCAGGAGGCAAATTGCAGCAGGATGCTTGGGGATATTGGTGCAGTTTTAGATCCAGGAATCTTTGGCCTCAAAGACTCTGAAATATCTGTTTATGAGGAAGCTGTGTGCAAGGAGCTGTAGGGTCTGGATTTATTTTACACTAAGGAACAAGAGAGTTATTACCATTGCCTCAGCTACTGCACATTGAATCAGAGACAATTAGCAGCAGCATCAGGCCTGGAACCCTGGATGTGGCATTCACTCCACCAGCTCCTAACATTCCCAAGCTCCTGACGCATAGCCGTGTTGCAAGCACTGTACATTCTACTCAACCTTTATAATCTAGCCCAAACTCAAACTCCAAGGACAAAGTTATCCTAGTGCTGCACATCATAATGCAGGAGGATATCACTCAGCATGGTCCCTGCTATTACTGTGTCACAGGCCTCACAGCCCCTCATGGTTGTGAGGGGATTTCTCTCCAGTTCTGATTGTTGCCATCAATGATCCAAAACCCCCGGCATGTGTTACTCCTGAATGCGAGTAGCTTCAATGTGGGGGACAGTGAGGGTTAAAATCAACACCAATCTTACAGATTGAAAACCAAGTCAGACCAATTATCGGAATGGATTCCACAGAGATTGGTGGAAGGAAAAATCAAGATCATAAAAAATAGGAATAGGTCATTTGGCTCATTAAACCTCGTCCATCATTCAATAACACAATACCTGATCTGACTGTGACCTTAACTTCATTTCTTGCCTGACTTACTCTCCGAATGCTGCAAAACTCTTGACTCCCTCATCAAACTCCGCCTTGAATTTACCTCCACTGCCCTTTTTTAAAAAGAATTCCAAATACCGATGACCCTGAGAGATGAAATTGCTCCTCTTCCCATCTTAAATGGGAAATCTCTTTCTTTAAGCTCTGACACTTGAAACACCTTCCCAACATTGACCTTCAGAAGCAGGCAACCCAACCACTCACCCTAACCCATCACTCAGATACTGAGAAGATAGCTAACCATTGCCTTCTCAAAGGCAATCAGGACAATAAAAACAGAAAACGCTGGAAAACTTCAGCAGGTCTGGCAGCACCTGTGGAGAATTGTCAATGTTTTGAGTTCAACATGGTTCTTCTTTGGAATAAACACTGGTCTTGCAAATGATGCCAACATCCCTGAAAGGATAAAGCATTGCGTTTCAGTTGTCACATTATAGAAAAGTTATTGAATAATGGTTGAAATTTTACTACTCATCTGCCATTGAAATTGGCATGGAAGATGGGTGGAGCATGGAAAGTTTGTTGATCCTGGGCGGGATTTTATGGTTTTGTGATGTACGATGTCATAAAATTCCACCAATCATATATGGTTGTATACAATCACATATATACAATTATGTAAAGGTTAGTAAAGTTATTAAAATCTAAGAAAGTGATGTGAGCCTCACTGAAAAGCTAGATCACAGTTTTGATTTCCTTACTATATAAAAGTTATTAAATATTATATATAATAATAATCTTTCGTTATAGAGAGGTAATCAAGTGCTGTGTATACTAAGCTACTGTAGTCCCAATTCTGGGCTCCTCTGATAGATAGGCAGTTTTAAGCAGCTGTCCTTTCTTATATCCAGAAACTCCTCACTGCTTACTCCGAGCACACATCAGCCTTCACTCCAGTTTTAAATTCTCCATAGTTGAAATATTGGCCTTAAATTTTGCTCTCCTTGGCTGTTAGAATGCTAAGAGGAAGGGGTTGAATTCAGGCCAATTTACTCATCCCCCCGAGGCCACGCCATTTTAGCTGGCAACATTTTATCCTCTCTGATTTCTGCAAATGGGAGCTTCATTTAACTTGAAAAATCACAGTCTAGGGATATTATTTTTGATTTAATGTGAAGCAGGTAAAGTAGTTGGACCAAGAGAAAACACTCTCTCCCCTAGCCCACAAGCTGTGCTATAAATGCACTTACATTATGTATCCAGCTCTTCTCCCCTCCTTTGGCCTGCCAAGTTTCCTCAAAGTCCAGGAAATCCTGGCAGGAATGGGTGCAAAATGAAAAGCTTGCAACAATGGAGAGATGCAGTCTCTTTAAAAGACTTTATTGACCAATCCACTTGCTATGAAATGAATGGTTACCTAGCCTAACCCCTGACCCATCTCTATTGTATTTGAGGTTTAAAAAATTTCTGCTTTGCATCAGGGAGGCAGTGGCATAGTGGTATTGTTGCTAGACTAATAATACAGAAAACTCAAGATAATATTCTGGGGACCCAGGTTCAAATCCCGCCATGGCAGATGATGGAATTTGAATTCAATAAAAATCTGAAATTAAAAGCCTCATGATGATCACGAAAGATTGTTGTGAAAACCCATCTGGTTCACTCATGTCCTTTAGAGAAGGAAATCTTCCGTCCTTACATGTCTGGCCTACATGTGTCTCCAGAGCCACTGCAATGTGGTTGACTCTTAAAATTTCCCCCTATTTAGTCATCCCTGTGGCCTCACACATATACGGTAAAACCTCTCCAATTCCTGCTGTACATCCATCACTTCTAAATACTCCAGCACATTATCCCAGCATTGCTTTCCCATCCAGCTAGTTTGAGTCATAGTCATGATATCCACAACGCGAGCAGGATTTCTTCTAATACAATGAACATGCTGCAAGAATTCTAACACTGTGTAGGGTAAGGTAATTAGCCATGGTTGATGAGAGATGATTGACATGTCTCTCCATTATAGTCTGAAGGCAATACTCTGTATCAAGTCAAATCAAAGTGGCAGACCTTCATGAACCATCACAGGATGATTGCAATATTTACCGAGCTACAAAATATTAATTGTTAATCTTTTCCTCCCTCCTTGCTTCTTCTTCATCTTACCTATAAAGCACAGAACCAGCTTTGTCTTTCCACATTATAGCACTGGAGTGATTTAATTGTTTTCTACCAGTACCTTGTCAGCTGTTTGGTTCACCTGTATTAGCCTTTCACCTCCATCTGTCTAATTTCAAAGCCTCTCTGTCAGTCTAGCTGTCCTTTCTGACAGTGCCATTCTGTCAAAAGTAAGAGGAATAATCCATGATCTATGGGACAAATCCAACCATTTCAATCAAGAGAAGGTATACTTAAAGGAGTAGAGAAGAGGATCTTGTTATAGCATATAAATTATTAAATGGTTTTGATAAGCTAAGTCCATAATATTCCTTTAAAGCATGGCAATATTAAAGCAGTGGGCGGCACAGTGGTGCACTGCAGCCTCACATCACTGGGGACTCAGAATCAATTCTGACCTCAGCTTACCTTCTGTGCAGGGATTGTACATTCTCCCCATGTCTGCGTGGGTTTCCTCCGCATGCTCTGGTTTCCTCGGACAGTCCAAAGATTTGCAGGTTAGGTTGATTTCATATGCTAAATTGCCTGTCAGTGTCAGGGCGACTAGCAACATAAATATGTGGGGTTACAGGGATAGGGCCTGGGTGGGATTGCTGTTGGTGCAGTCTCAATGGTCCAAATGGCCTCTTCCGAACTGTGGGGATTCTATGAAGGGTTTTCTTTAAGTGGCTGGAGTAACCTGTCAGGCGGGGAAGTGGACTTTGTGGGGAAGTCAAATTGGACAGGAGACTGGGAGAGCTTGGGCCCTGAAAAGGCTAAGCTGCTGGGACGGGTGTGCAAACAGCTGTTACTTATCCCTGACAGTTAAAAGTTCTGAAAACCAAGATGCGTGATCCAGCAGAAAAGTCCTGCGAGGTTGGTGTCACTTCTAACTGCCACCGTTAAAATATAATTGGTTCCACATGTCACATAAAGCAGCTGAGCGATTCACATGGATCTGAGAATGACAGGCTCATCAAAAATTCAGGACATTGCCTCATCTGTCAGGGACCTTTGGTCACTTCCTCTACGTGAGTGCAAGACATGTTATTATGAAAGGATTCAAACACATTTAAAAAGACCTAACGTTATTTTTTTCATTTACTCTCGATGCAATGTTCATGTATCATCGGGGTAATATTAATACTCTTTTGTAAAATAGTGATTTCACCACTTGTTACTTCTTTAGGTTTTGCCAGTTGCGAAGATTATGTTTTGGGGTATAGTCTCATGAGGTGGCACCCTCTGAGGTTTCATTCAGTCAACCACTGTTTGTCAACAAAAGCAACGACCTGTATTCAGAAAGGGCCTTCAACATCATAAAATGTTCCAAAGTGCTTCTGAAGTTTGAAGGACTAGGCCGTGCAAGGAGACACTAGGTCAAAGGACCAAAAGCTTGGTTAATGAGGTGGATTTTGAGGATTGTTTTGAAGGAAGAAAATAAGATAGGCAGAGAGATGTAGGAAGGGAGCTCCAGAGGTTAGACCCTTGGCGCGTGAAGACAAGATGATAGGACCATAAGATGTAGCGGCAGAAATAGGCCGTTCGGCCTATCGAGTCTGCTCTGTTATTCAATGCGATCATGATTAGTAATGTGATAATTCTCAACTTCATTTTCCTACCTTATCCAAATAACCTTTGATTCCTTTACTGATTAAAAATCTGCCTATCTCAGCCTTGAACATACTTAATGACCCAACCTCTGCATCTCTCTGTGGTAAAGAATGCTACAGATTCACTGCCCTCAGAGAGAAAAGTCCTCCTCATCTCTGTCTTTAATGAATAATCCCTTAATCTTAATCTGGTCCTAGACACACCCACAAGAGGGGAATGACCTCTCAGTATCTACATCTGCCAAGTCTCCTAAAATCCGAGATGTCTCAGTAAAGTGGCTTCTCATTCTTCTAAACTTCAATGAGTACAACCTCCTCACCCACCAATAGTGAAAGGATTAAAATCGGGGAGGCTGGAATTGGAGGAGTGCAGACATTTTGAAAGAATACAGGGCTTCAGGAAGTTACAGAGATAAGAGGAGGCTGGCGCCAGAGAAGGATTTTGAAGCAGGGATGAGAATTTTAAAATTGAGACATGGATTAACAAGAAGCCAAAACAGACAAGGGAATACAGAGCTGATGGTAAATGGAACATTGGATATGTTTGGATACAGGCAGCAGAGTTTTGAATTTACTCAAGTTTATCAGGGTCACAGAATCCCTACTGTAAAGAAGGAGGCCATTCAGCCCATTAAGCTGCACCAAGAACAATCCCACCCAGCCCATATCCTCATAAACCCATGTATTTACCTTGCTAATGCCCCTGACACTATGGGGTAATTTAGCATGGCCAATCCACCTAACTTACACATCTTTCAGAATGTGGGAGGAAACTGAGCACCCTGAGGAAACCCACGCAAATATGGGGAGAACGTGCGAATATCATCGGGACAGTGATCCAAGGCCAAAATTGAACCTGGGTCCCTGATGTTGTGAGCACTAACCACTTATCCACCTGTGCCACCATGTCACCCCAGTCAATGGTGACTTTGAATGTTGACAGGTTATTCAACCACAGGGTGCATCGCAGTTGAGCTCCTTCCTGTCAGAGCCAAAATCTACACACATTCAGCTCCAACAGAGGTTGCCAAATGGCTACCAGGTGAGAGATCTTGATCATGTGTCATATCAAGACCAGTTCTAGAACCTTTAATGTTGTCCCAACTGAGAAGAGTGAATGTTACAACTCAGGGGATGAACCAGGGACCTTGAAGCTTTTCATTGGTCTGGGGTGCCAATGGAGGAGGGCATTATCATTTGACCCTTTAATATTCATAAAGTACCTTGGAGATGTTGGAGACTACAGCCTGGATTGCTGGAGGTTCAAAGTCTGCCTTCACATTCTGAATCATCACATCATAGACTTCCAAAATAGCTAAAAACTGCAGCCAAGCTTCTAGGCCTCGGAGAAAAGAAAATATTCAGATTCTGATTTATTGAAGCAATGTGTCAACATGAGCAGAAATATGATTTGTTACCGGAGGAAAGTGTAATTGTTCATTTGGAAACATTTTCCGCAGTGATTCGAGCTGACGTTCCTGTGAAGCCTGTCATTCCGAATGAATGTTCGGCTCAATATGTGTGAGCTAACACTGCTGATTAATGCTGTATCACAGCAGAAGCAAATTTATCCAGACATTGAGGGAAGTTATACGTGGAAACGAAAAGAGATGGAAAGGCTAAATTGGATAACAATACCCTGACAGCTGACATTTTACCGGTGCAATTTATCTCAGCAATGAATCTTGTCGGAAGAATAAAAATATAGCAGTAGGAGTAGGCCATTCGGATCCTTGAGCCTGTTCTGTCATTCGTTTACAACATGTCTGTTCTGCGTCTTTTTGGTACCGTATCCCTGAGTCCCTTAATTTACAAATATTCCTCAATCGCAGGCGTGCAGATTTCAACCCAATTTCCATGTGGGGACCGGCAGTCGAGAAGAAGGAGGTGGGGGGAGTAGTTCCTGAGTTCCACGATCTTGTGGTTAACAAATGTCTCCTAATTTTTCCTCCTGAATGGTTCAATATTGGTTTTCCCATTACGCTCCTTGGCCCTGGATTCCGTCATCAGAGGAAATAATTATTCAGTACCTACTGTATATCCCTTTATCATTTTAAACATTTCAATCTCCTCTCAAACATCTGAACTCAAGGGACCACAGGCCAGGTTTAGTGAATGTGTCCTGATAATTTAACTCTTTAGTCCCTGATTTAATTCCAATATCACTGCCCTGTACTTCCTTGCATACTTCTTTATTTTTTCATGGGAGGTAAGTGTCACTGGCAAGGCTGGGACTTGCTAGGCCATTTCAGAGGGCAGTTAAGAATCAACCACATTGCTGTGCATCTAGGCTCACATGTAGGCCAGACCAGGTAAGGAAGGCGGATTTCCTTTCCTAAAGAGCACTGAGGTGGCACAGCGGTTAGCATCGCTGCCTCACAGAGCCAAGGACCCACGTTCAATTTGGTCTTGGGTCACTGTTTGTATGGAGACTGCACATTCTCCCACTGTCTGTGTGGGGTTTCCGCCAAGTGATGCAGTTTTCTCCCACAGTCCAAAGATATGCAGTTAGGGTGATTGGCCATGATAAATTGCCCCTTAATGTCAAGGAGATTAGGAGGGTAAATGCATGAGGTTACAGTAATAGGGCCTGGGTGGGATCGTTGATGGTGCAAGCTCGATGTGCCGAATTACCTCCTTCTGCACTGTAGAATCCACGACTCCAGTGAACCAGATGGGTTTTTAGGACAATTGACAATGCACTATTACCATTAAACTATTTAATTCCAGATGTTTTTAAATTTGATTCACATTTTGCCATCTGCTGTGGGAGTAGGATTCAAACGCAGATGCATAGAACATTACCCTGGGTCTCTAGATTACTGAACCAGTGACAATATCACTTCATTACCACCTCCCCTTATATAAAACATAAGTCTTATAACCAAGGCTTTGTTCTACTGAAGCACCACTCTGACACTTTGTATTGCAAACGCTTGGATACAAAGGCCAACATTTCTTTCAACTTTTAGGTCACGTTGTGTACCTCCTGCATGAGCTTGAAGTCAGTGACCATGTATATATACATTTATTTATTAGTGTCACAAATAGGCTTACATTAATACTGCAATGAAGTTACTATGGAAATCCCCTAGTCACCACACTCTGGCACCTGTTCAGATACAGAGGGACAACTCTGGCCAATGCACCTAACCAGCTCTTTCAGGAGGAAACCCATGCAGACACGGGACAACGTATAGACTCCACATGGACAGTGATCCAAGCCAGAAATTGAACCCAGGTCCCTGGTGCTGTGAGGCAGCAGTGCTAAGCATTATACCACCACGCCATTTGTCACTATTAACAAAATAATTTGTCTTTCATGTATCCAAATTGGATGACCTCACATTTCTCTGTATTGAACTCTATGTCCTCTAGTTTTGCCTTATTCACTTAGCCTGTCCATGGGTGAGATTTTACGACCTCGCTCAAGTGAGATCATAAAATTTTGCCCGAGGTCGACAGTGATTTCCATTCTGGGGACCTCGCCCGCTCTGGAATCAAGATGGCAGGTCTATGTGTCCACTGCAATCTCTTGTTCCCAATTTAAGAATTTACTGTGCTTCCTAATTCCTTATCATCTGCTAACCTGGAAATACAACTCTCTATTCATATCAGACTACTGCATTTGTCCTTTTTCTTTCACTGGATGTGGGCATCATTGGCTCAATCAGCATTCATTGCTCATCCCCATTTACTTTTGAGAAGATGATGGGGAACCATCTTCTTGAACTGCCAGAGACAATATGGTGCAGGTACACTCACATGCGGTTAGGGAGGGAGTTCCAGGACTTTGATCCAGGGTCAGTGAGGGAAGAGCGATATAGTTCCAAGTCAGGATATTGAGTGGGTTATTGGGGAACTTGCAGGTGGGTAGTGCTGCCCTTGTCCTTTTAGGTGGAAGAAACTGCAGGTTTAGAAAGTGCTGTTGAAAAAGTCTTGGTGAATTGCTACAGTGCATCTTGTAGGTGGTACTTACTGCTGCCATTGAACACCAGTGGTGCAGGGAGTGAAGGTTGAAGGTGGTGGATGGGGTGGCAATCAAGTGGGCTGCTTTATTCTGGATGGTGTCAAGTTTCTTGAGAGTGTTGTTAAAGCTGTGCTCATCTTGGAAAGTGTAGAGTATTCCATCACACTGCCAACATATGCCATGTGGGTGGTGGACAGGCTTTATGGAGTCTGAAGATGGGTTACTTGCTACAGAATTCCCAGCCTCTGACTTGCTGTTATAGTCAGAGTATTTATATGGCTGGTCCAGTTCAGCCTCTGATTAATAATAAGTAGCCTCCAGAGAAGGCATGGTGGGGATTCAGTGATAATAATGTTATTGAATGTCATGGAGAGATGGCTAGTTGTCTGTAATGGCCATTGCCTGGCACTTGGGTGGCATGAATGTTACTTAATACTTTTCAGCTCAAGCCTGAATGCTGTCCAGATTTTGTCAGGGATGTGGACTCCTTCAATATCTGAGGAGGCAAGAGTAGATATCCCAATGCCTCCTGGTTTTAATTATTCCACCTTTGGTGACTGTGCTGTCAGTTGCATTAACCTGAAGCTCCCAAAATCTCCCCTTCTTCCTTTCAGACACTTGACAAAGCTTTGGACAGTGATCGCCTTTTAGCCTTTTTCCGAGGATGGAGAAAGCTAGCACGAGGGGACATAGCTTTAAATTAAGGGGTGGTAGTTACAGGACGGATGTCAGAGGTAGGTTCTTTACCCAGAGGGTGGTAAGGGTATGGAATGCCCTGCCTGCTGCAGTTGTAGATGCGCCAAGTTTGGGGGCGTTTAAGAGGTTAGTAGATAAGTTTATGGATGAAAAGGGAATGGTTTAGGTTAGAGGGTCATTGCTTTTTCTTAATCAATCGGCACAACATCGAAGGCCGAAGGCCCTGTTCTGCGCTGTAATGTTCTATGTTCTAAACCTTTTGGTCACCTGCCCTAAACTCCTCTCAAATGGTTTGGGATCAAACGTTGTTTCAAAAAACATCTACAGAAGCACCTTGGGCTTGTTTCATTACATCAAAGATCCTGTATAAATGCAAGGTGTGTTTTTAAATCCAGATGTGCTTTATCTTTCATGACGTACTTGGGGAGTTGTTGCATTGCATCTTACAGATAGTACATACTCCCTATCACTGCTCTGTCAGAACAGGTCTTCATTAAATATGCAACTCATGCATAGAAAGATGCAGGATAAATTTAAAGAGATTAAAGCAAAATACTGCAGATACTAGAATTTGAATCGAAAACAGAAAATGCTGGAAAATCTCAGCAGGTCTGACAGCATCTGTGGAGAGAGAATAGAGCTAACGTTTCGACTCAGGATGACCCTTTGTCAGAGCTGAAAAGAGTTATCCAGACTTGAAACATCAGCTTTATTTAAAGAGAAATGTTTTCCTTTGGTTTGTTGCCTCCTTTGACAGGAATTCAAGATATCCATGGTGATAGATGAGGCAGGACAATAGGAGACATGGGAAAGGTTAAGAATCTGTATCAAAACCAAATCATGAAAGAGCGAGTTTAGATGAAGCAATGACACTGCGGTAGCTATCAATGGGGTCTCTGATTCTCAAATCTCTGGTCTGGAAATTAAAGGAGAAAGTAAGAGCAATAGTAGTTGTGTTTTTTTGAGGTATTGCTGTAGCTTTCTCAAGCTGCCCTCCGGACTCCAGTTAAAGTTAGCGTCAGATGCAATCCCCTTTACAATTGGGAATCACAGCTCATCAGGTTTCAGTAGCAGTTGTGACAGTTGTTGTATACTGGCCATCCATGTTGAATCTGGCATTGCCACAGGCTGTGTGAGATCCACACACAAGGGAGAAGAATTTAATGCCACCCCTCATGGTGAGTTTGATCTGATGACAGCTTCATACCAATTGAGACCTTTATATGAGCAATTAATGCCCACTTATCCCATAGCCAATGGTATTAACACAGTGCCAGTGGCGTGGGGAGGGAAGGAGCATCAGGGGCCTCACCATGTATAACAAGCAGACTTGTGTTGGGTTACTAGTGAGCTCCCAGAGGAGTCCCTCAATCAATGCCACTCAGCATCTAATCGGAGGACCTGGCATCATTCAGGATGGTGAGAGGCCTTCTGAGAGTATTGCTGTGTTCAGTTAAGTACCTGAGTGATTCTTAATTTGGCGGATCATCCCTAAAAGAGGCAACTGTGTTTGGCTGGCTAGATCCTGGTCACTGCCATTAAATTCAGCCCAGCGGAGAGCAGCACTATAGCCTCATTAAACCAAATAAAAGCTTAAAAAGAGGTAGGGAACTTGAAGAAATCACAGGGATGCATTGAACTGGAACACAGGGCAGGAAAATCTGACTTTAGTAGGCAGGCAGAATAACTACAACATAAATAGTCAGAGCATAATCAGTGCAGTGCAATAAGCAGTATATACATGATTCAATTTAAGCTCATATTTGTAACTATGTTATCAGGTGTTACCTGCATGTCGTGTATCTTGCTGTACTATGTGTAATTGGCTGTATATGTTAGTGAATGCACACGCGAGTGAATGCATGTATTAATAAATGCACGTATTAGTGTTTGGCCCAAGGTCTAAGTGGCTGGATAGTCCAATCCTGGAGCTGCAAACTCTGCCATAAGCTTTTCAGGTGATGTTTGATGAGTTCTGGATTCTGCGCTCTCTTTCCGCTGTTCACATTTGGCCTCCATGTGCTCCGTCCGGTGACACCCGAGGCGATTGGCACCTTCCTAATGCTTCTTCACCAGTTTGTGTATTCTAAGGCAAGTGATTGCCACACGTCACTGGGGGTGTTGCATTAGTTTAGGGGAACTTTCAGAGTGTCCATATAGAATTTCCTTTGTCTATTGCAGAGCTCAGAATAGAGCACTTGCTTCGGGAGTCTTGTGTTGGGCAATTGGACAATGTGACCCAACCATCACAACTGGTCAAACGTGACCAGAATTCCAGTGGTATATTGCTTCAGTGAGCGCCGATATTTTATGTTAGTTTGAAAATGTAACTTAAAGGACATTTGGCCTGGGAGAAAGTGCTCATGTTGGTACGTCTATCCTGACGATGGATTTGGCGGATTTAGCAGAGGCAACGTTGGTGATATCTCTCCAAAGATTTGAGGTGCCTGTTGTTCCATGTCCATGTTTCTGATGCAGATAGGAGGGTAGGACAAGGCTACTCTGTAGACCATGAGCTTGGTGCTGGATTTAAGGTCTTGGGTTTCAAATATTTGGTTCCTCAGGCATCTGAAGACTGCACTGACATATTGAATTTAATGTGAACTCTCGCCAAGAGGAGGTTCCTGAGGTATGGAGTACGATCCACATTGAGTGTGAGTGGCTGGTTACAGCTGGGCTAAAGTTACAAAAATATCTGTGAAAAACTAAAAATGTCATTTTGTGTTAACATAAGATTGACCAATCAGATCTGAGGAAATAGATAGTTGCTTCAGGTGCATTAGATCTTTAGAACAACACTTTCAGAAAGACCAACTTTATTTGGTTTTATTTTGTCATTGTTTGTCTTCCTACACCTTCTGGTGCACAAGGCAGACTTTCATCTGTTTCCATGGTAAGGTTGTTCCTGGAAGAGCTTGCTAACTTATCACGCAGAGGCCTATACTTGAGAGGATGCTATTCTGCATCAAGATGGCTGACCAAGAATCTCTCCCACTGTTACCACACACCACTGGTGTGTGTGTTGGAAGGATCTTGCAGGTTGATACTCAATCTGTTGGCTGTGCTATGAATGCATTTTGTTTCGCCATCAAGTCCTGGAATGGGAACTGAAGCCCAGAGCTTTTAGCTTAGAGGCAGGTTATCTACCCACTGCGCCACAAGACCCTCTATTTTGTTTGGTGGGAATTCCCATTTATTGCCCAGGTGATAATGCCATATAGAATCCATTCACAATCTATCAGCAAAAGAGAGTAATGGTAAACAGGAGGAGGCTAGAACTGAGATTGATATGATTATTTTTTCCTTCTAATAAAAAATTCTTGATTTCTTTTCCATTTCATGATTTACTTCACTTGGTATGTGAGGCATGTAACAAGGAGAGAGAAATGGACCTGCGAGAAATGGTGCCATAGAGAGAGATGACAATAACTGCGCTTGTCATTCTGTGAAAGTGGCTCTGGAGAGAAGAACTGGAATCAGCACTTCCTGATTGACCTTGAAATGCCTATTTTTAAACCTATGAGTAATGCTCTTATTTCTTTGCAATCCAAGATTGAATGTCGCGGAATAACATTATTAAGGCTGGACATTATATACAGCATCTGAACTGCGGCTAATAAATTCTACTTCCAATGCCCTGGCTGAAATATTCATCCTAAACCGGTTGCCTAAATGGAACTTTGTCAGCAAATGTCCTTTAAGTTACATTTTCAAACTAACATAAAACATGGGTGCTCACTGAAGCAATATACCAGTGTTACTGTATCAGTCTAACTTGTGTCTTTCAAGACTAATTTGCATTTGTTTGTAACCATATAGTGAGCTGAGAGTGACTGTCCTTGACATCAAGGCAGTACTTGACTGAATACGGCATTAAAGAGTTCCAGTCGAATTGAAATCAATGAGAATCAGGGTTAAAACTCCAGTTTTTTTTAAAGAAGTTAATTTATTAATGTTACAAGTAGGCTTAATTAACACTGCAATGAAGTTAGCACACTCTGGCGCCTGTTTGGGTACACTGAGGGAGAATCTAACAAGACCCAATATACCCAACCAGCAGGTCTTTTGGATGGATGGAAAATTTAGCATGGCCAATGCACCTAACCAGCATGTCTTTCAGACTGTGGTTGCAAAGCAGAGCACTCAGAGAAAACACACATAGACTCAGGGAGAATGTGCAGCCTCTATACAGGGAGTGATCTGAGGCTGGAATTGAACCTGGGTCCTGAGCACCATGAGGCAGCAGTGCTAACCCCCGTGCCACCCTGGTTAGAGTAATACCTAACTCAAAGGGAGATTGTTGCAGTCATTGGAAGCCACTCCTTTTAGTCAAGGCATTACTGCAGGAGTTTCTCAGGATAATGCCCTAGCTGCAACCATCTTCAGCTGCTTCATCAATCACCTTCCTTCTATTAGATGGTCAGAAATGGGGATGGTCACGGATGATTGCAGTGTTCAGTTCTATCTGCACTCGCTATGTTGAATATAGTCTGTGTTCACATGCAAGAAGATGTGGACACATTTCAAGTCTGGGCTGATACATAGCAAATAATACTCATGTCATACAAGTCCCAAATAATGACCACCTCCATAAAAAGAGAATCTAATCAGCTTCCCATGACATTCAAGGCATTACCATCATTTAATTCCCCCACCTTCGAGACGATAGGGCTTAACAATGACCAGAAACTTAATTGGATCAAACAAGTAAATACTGTGGTTGTAAGAGCAGGTCAGAGGCTGAGAACTCTGCAGTGGGTAACACCTCCTGACTGCAAGGTCTTTCCAAGATCTACAAAGTACGAGTCAGGAGTGTGATCTATCTATTTAAAAACTTGAATTATTTATCGTATTTCTACAGCCCCCAATTTGACTAAAATGGATTTGATCCATAGCATACTGCTACTTTGGCGTACAACAGATAGGCCACACTCAATTTGGACAGGTAATCAGTATGTAAATAGTTGTTATTCTAGAGGGTTTGGGCCACTATGTACTTGGCAGGAGGTTTAACATTTAGCAATGTAGCAACTCTTAAAGGGCCAACGCTTACCATGTGAAAAGTAGTAGTGGTGCTGGAAAACACAGAGATCTTGATGCAAAATGGCAAACTAGAGACAGGTTATTCTTATCTTCAATAAGGATAATTCAACTGACTTGCTTCAGGGACAGCACTAAGGGAACACAAAGTTTTTTATTCATTCATAGGACATAAGCAAGGCTAGTTGACCAGTATTTATTGCCCATTTTTAGGTGGCAGTTAAAAGACAACAACATTGCTGTGGCTCTGGATTCACATGTAGGCCAGACCAGGGAAAGACAGCAGATCTTTCTCTCTGAAAGGACATTTGTGAACCAGATAGATTTTTCGACAATCGACAATGGTTTCATGGTCATCAGTAGATCCTTAATTCCAGATTATTTTTATTGACTACAAATTCCACCATCTGCTGTGGTGTGACTCAAACCTGGGTCCCCAGAACATTAGCTGAGTTTCTGGATTAATAGTCCAGCAATAATACCTCTGGGCCATTGTTCCCCAAAATGAAGGCCATCCTTCAGTAACAGCTAATTGGAGGGGAGATGATACCATCCCATGCCAATCCTGAGGCAGGTGTCCTCTAACATGTGCAGATATATGTGGACATCTCTGTAAAGATGATGCCTGAATAATGACAAGTGCAACTAAAACATATCAAATGTCATGGCATCAGTATTTGTCAACCCTTTATAAATGGGGATGGCAGGTGGCATAGTGGTTAGCATTGTTGCCTCACAACACCAGAGTCCCAGGTTCCACTCTGGCCTCAGGTCACGATGTGGAATTTGAACGTTCTCCCCTTGTCTGTGTGTATTTTTTCTGGGTGCTCCATTTTCCTCCCACAGTCCAAAGATGTCTGGGTTAGGTTGTTTGGCTAAATTGTCCCTTAGTGTCAAGGTCAGGGTAAATGAATGGGGTTGCAGCAGTAAGGCCTAGTGGGATTGTGGTCGGCGCAGTCTTGATGGGCCAAATGGCCACTTTCTGTGCTGTAGGGATTTTTTAAAAATAAAATTCTCCTTCCTCATCTAAAACATGCAGGATGGAATACACCAGCAAGCAATTGCCAATCTCACCATTTAGCACGGCATGATCTAAATACTGGCAACATTCAAACATAATGAAGGCAAAAGCTGTAACGTACACCCTAAAACCAAATAATTATAGTTTTCCACCATTCCTTTATAAATGGATAGTCAGTTTTTCTCTGCCTCCATTTGTACCTGTCACATGGTACCTATTTCAATAGTCCTTTCTTTTAATGCTGCAAGGTATCACATCACAATGTATAAAAGAAATGGAGTCATAGAGTCACAGAGATTTACAGAATGGAAACAGGCTCTTTGGCCCAATTTGTCCATGCTACCTTTTTTTTAAAATCCCTAAGCTGGTCCCAATTGCCCATATTTGGCCTATATCCCTCTATATCAATCTTACCCATGTAACTATCTAAACGCTTTTTAAAAGACAAAATTGTACCTTCCTCGACCACTATTTCTGGCAACTTTTCCCAGACACTCACCACCCTCCAGTGCCGGATTTCGACTTGGTGAGGCCCTAAGCTATATAAAGCTTGGAGGGCCCTTGTTAAAAAGTTACACTAAAAGGTGCGTACCTTAAAGATCCAGTATGAAAGTTCATCCTCAGACACCACATTGACCTACATCGTTGAGTTTTGTGAAATTTGTTGTTTCAGCTGTGGATGTCGGCTCTGCAATGCTCACATTTGTGTCACTTCCAGTGTTTTCCTCAGCTGAGATTCCAGACTCTGTTGTCTCAGTACAGTGGCACTAGGCTGTGATTGTTTTGGATTTTGCTGATCACCTTGGGTTTGTGGATCCTTATCTGTTTCTGGAGTAAACTGTCAACTTCTGGTAATTTTTTGAGTTGCTCTTTAAGCTGATGCTTTCTTTTTCTTTTCTGATATTCGCCCTTTAACGTTGTCTTCAATGTAAATCTTCTGAAGTTTTGTGAGGCCCCTGCGAATTGTGAGGCCCTAAGCTCAAGCTTGTTTAGCTTATGCTGAAATCCGGCACTGCCGCCCTCTGTGAAACATTGCCCCTCTGGACCCTTTTGTATCTCCCCCCTTTCACCTTAAACATATGCTCTCTAGCTTTAGATCCCCTACCTTTGAGAAAAACTATTGAGTATTTAGCTGATCTATGCCCCTCATTATTTTACAGATCACTGTAAGATCACCCACTCAGCCTCCTATGCTCCAGAGAAAAGAATCCAGTCTATATAGCCTTTCCTTATAACTCAAAACATCAAGTCCTGTTAGCTTCCTCATAAATGTCTTCTGCACTCCTTCTAATTCAATAACATCCTTTCTATAATAGGGTAACCAGAACTGTGCACAATATTCCATATGTGGCCTTACCCATGGCTTGTACAACTTCAACAAGATTTCAATTCCTGTATTCAATGTTCTGACCAATGAAACCAAGCATGCTGAATGCCTTCTTCACCACTCTGTCCTCCAGTGACTCCACTTTCAAGGAATTATGAACCTGTACCCCTAGATCCTAAACTCTATCTGCTATTTGTCACCCACTGGCCTAATTGATTAAGATCCTGTTGCAATCTGAAATACCCTTCTTCACTGTCCACTATGCCACCAATCTTGGTGTCATCTGCAAACTTATTTACCATGCCTCCTATATTCTCATCCAAATCATTAATATAATAACAAACAACAATGAATCCAACACTGATCCCTGGAGATATACTGCTGGTCACAGGTCTCCAGTTTGAAAAACAACCCTCTACCTTCTGTCATCAAGCCAATTTTGTATCCATTTAGATACCTCATCCTGGATACTGAGCTCTATAGAGCAATAGACAGCCAGAATGTCTGTACTGAGGATGCAATTTTCTATATTTAATAGTCAGCCAGAGGCAGATAAAGCAGTTTTAGTGGAAAGTGCATTGTGGTTGTCAGGTATAAGTATGAGCTGGAACTGCAAGCTATGGCCCACCCACATTTTGACTGACTAACTTGAAGCATGCTGGTAATAGGAAGCAAAGAGTCCTCCTCAGAGGCAATGAGAATCTATATCAAGGATGGATGATTATTTAGAGTGAAAACACTATTCGCTCCACCCTGCAACCACTTGACAGAATCTATGGATGCATAACAAGTCTGTTAGTGTCAAAAATACAATCAATCCCCTTCATCTATCTGCTGATGATTCTAGCATTGTCTCTCTTTGAGCTGTTTCTCAGAGGGAATTAACACTGAATGAGAAATAACCAATTGAAAAGTCCTTGACTCTTGGCAATCCAGAAAGAAAGTGATGAAACCTCCTCTCAGGGTACAGCAGGGCCAACACGGGCTCTCCATAGCCCATTGATAACTGTTTCTCCACCAAGAGGGCACATGCATTACTTACATTTGCAATTTATCATCTGTAAGTTCCACATATCATCGAAATTCTGTACATATTGGAATGTCCACCACCAATCACACTGATAAAACTAATGCTCCATTGCAATGCACTGCAGCAGTCACAATGTCAGAAGTAAAATTCTCTGGGTAGGGTGAACAGATATATCTTGCCTCAGGTTCTGCTAAAATTTACACCATCAAAATCTGACTCCGATTTCAAAAAATTCTAACTCCACGATCGTTTTGGAAACGAGTCTGAACGGGTCAGTGTAATGAGCCATCTTGCAAACCAGCAACCTCCACCACTTAGAAGGACAAGTTCTGCCACCTGCAAGATTCCCTCCAAATCACACGCCATCCCGGAATGGAAATATACTGCTGTTCCTTTACTGTGGCTGGCTCAAAATCTAGGAACACCCTCCTTACAGCACTGAGGGTACATAAGAAGTGCAGCCGTTTAAGAGTTTGGTTTAAGGTGGTTTGAGTAGAGAAAGATTCTTTTGGCTGTGTTACGTTTTAGCATATGCCAGTACCAGACCCCATACCTGGGAAGCGTTGGGCCGAATGTGTGTTGGGATATAGGGATTTTCTGGATTTTGGGTCCTAGAGATGGGGGGATAGGATGAAAATAGGCTGGATTAGAGGATCATTGGATCAAGACCCAATATGCGACATGCCAGAAATACCCCTCACCACCAATGCTAAAAGGCCGAACAGTGATAAAAGGGAGGTATGGTATTTGCAATGATTAATGACCATCAGATTAATAACAACTCGTAGAATCCTACAGTGAAGAAGGAGGCCATTAAGCCCGAGTTTGCACTGATGACAATCGCACCCAAGCCTTAGCCCCACATATTTACTCTACTAATCCCCCTGACATAAAGGAGAAATTTAACATGGCCAATCCACCTAACCCACATATCTTTGGAGTGTGGGAGGAAACTGGAGCACCCAGAGGAAATCCACGCAGACAGGGGGAGAACCTACAGACTCTACACTGAGTGACTCACACCAGGAATTGAACCCAGGTCCTTGGTGCTGTGCAGCAGCAGTGCTAACCACTGTGCTGCTCCTAATTATTAACTAACTCAAATATATGTACAGAGCGCTTCTCCATTCAGCGTAGGGTCGGATGATAAAAACCTATCTCAGCCCTGAAAATCACATGCTCCTACTCCATTGGGCCAATGGATCACATGACCTCCCAGACATCATCCCTTAAAGGGATTTGATACTCTAGGGAAATAATAATCACATATGGGGTCATCAATGGAACCCTGTTAATCAACTCATTGACAACAAAATATGACGGACACCAATGCCTGATCAGTTTCCAGGTACTCCCCAGATTTGGAATAAATCCAGATAAGGGTTCCAGTACCTGCACCATAATCTGAGTAAGTATTATTCTCCTGACTAGTAACTTCAATTACCATGTGGTAACTTTTGGGATCTACGTGCTGTTTTTACCTGTTCTCAAGACATCCTATTGTGCTTTACAACTAATGGATTTGCTTTGATGCAGTTACTATTGTGAGACAGGTAAACAGGAAGCTTTCACAAACAGCAATCAATGCTCGGCAAGGTGATCTTTTGCTCTTTTAATTGAAGGATGATTTTCACCAGAACATCTCTCTACTTTGGACAGTGTGATGGAATCCCATATTTCCACCTTGGTCAAGAGATGTGTGCTGGAGTTTTATCGGGGCGGGTGACGCTAGCAGAACAGCATTCTCCTTTAGCGTCGGGTGGGATCTTATGAGCCTCAGGCGGGCAAGGCGGTAAAATTCTAGAAATAGATTCCATTCAATGCTGCATTTGCCAAATGACATCTCTGACAAAGAACACTTGATCCCAGGCCAGATAATGCTCTCTAATCCTGAAGGGGCAAACATGCATTAATTGAAATCAAGCCAAAATTGAAAGAAACTCAGGATTGGAACAGTGTCAGGGACTGGATCAGAAACCGCAAGGTATATAACTTTTTAGCAATTAAGATCAATTATGCTGCTGCAGTAACAGCAGATGCTTCCAGATGCAAATAAAATGACATTGATAATAAAATAAACATCTGAAACAAATCCATCACAAGATGCATGATCCAAATATATTTCTTAATGGTATAGTATTGGCACAATAGTTACACACTATGCAAGAAACATGTTGAAAACAGGAAATCTAGTCTGGATGCCAGGCATTCTGACAATAAAGAAGAATGTGATTTTCCTGATAAATTTGATTCTAATGAAATAAAAAATGAAACAACTTGAGCTCATCCTCTTGTAATTCTTATAAATATCGCAAAATATCTACTTTTGACTTTCTACTTGTTAAGTGAGAATATGATGAAAACAGTAGGACATTTTAGTTAGACTGTGTGCAAACTGGAACTGGTTCAAGTTCAAATGTTATCTTTTGATTCTCTGACTTCTGGAAACAGCTTTCAGAGTTTCCTTTTTCAGACTCTCCTTGACAACACTGAATTGAAAAAAAAAGTGAAAATATTAAATATGGATGCTCTCCTGTTCAGGAAGATTGAGGGGGGAAGACGGGTGGGATATTCTGGCCTATTTTCTTTAGGATCGCTCAAACATGGCTCAGTCTTATATCTGGAAAATCCACATTAATAGTGACTAATTCTTTCAGCTGTGTCACGAAACCAGCACCTTTAAAAAGGTGAATTGTTATACCTTCTCATCATAAAACTGTGGCCGTGTCACTTGTTATCAGAAGGATCCAACAGTGCTAAAGTGAAAAGAGAGTCAGTAAATTTCCTATCTGTGGAAGCATTGTGCATTCACACTGACTGATCAATAGAGTATATTCTTAACCTTCTCTCCAAAATCTCCACTATTAATTAGATCTTTGGCCAGAAATGATTCATTTCTGTTCATCGAACAGCAGCTTATAATGTGTGTGCTTGCCTAATTCACAAAGCTATTCCAGCTCCTGAAAGGACTATGTGCATTTCTTTGATTCAGGAAAGGGAGAACGAGGTGGCTTCTGACAGAAGGTTAATTGATGCTCAGTCTGAAGAAGCACATTTTCAAACAAGGAAGTGCGATACATCAACAGCTGACAAAGGCCTGACGTGAAGCTAACTGTGCTGCTATGCTCAATGAGGTCTCTCTTCAAGCAGATCGATACCTACTAAAAAAAAATGCACAAAACTTCCAACCAGGTTAAAATAAATGCTAAAAGTTTTAGCTGCAGTGATGCTTATTAAATCTACGTATACATTCAAAAATCTTTGTCAGGCCTCACTATCACACTGTCTTTATATTATCAAGTTGGAAGTGACAAGGGGGGAGGGGAGGTGGTGGCAGCACGATGGCACAGTGGTTAGCAGTGCTGCCTCATAGTGCCAAGAACCTGGGTTCAATTCCAGCCTTGGGTGATAGTCTGTGTGGAGTTTGCACATTCTGCCCAACCCCCCCTGTCCCCATCATGTGTCTGCATGGGCTTCCTCCGGGTGCTCTGGTATCCTCCCACATTCTAAAGTTGTGCGGATTAGGTTGATTGGCCATGATAAATTGCTGCATATTGCAGCAGGGGGGATGAGTGAGATAAATATGGGGTTATGGGGATAGGGCCTGGGTAGGATTGTGGTCATTGCAGACTCAATGGGCCAAATGGCCTCCTTCTATGCTGCTGGGATTGTATGATTCTCCAAAACTGAAATGATGGGCACTGCACCAATCAGTGTGAAAAACAGCAGTCACTGGGGGAAGATTTTAATTATTGGGTATTTAGCAGAGAGAGGATAAACACTTGATAGTGCCGGCGGGATGCCAGGACCTAACTTCAGGGCTGGGCTTCATAAGGCTGCCTCAGCTCATCCGCATGGAGCTGGTATTAACTATATTGAGAGGCTTGTAAACAGGCTTGATTGGCAGCAGGGTTGATTAGGGCAGTGTAGGGGGTCGGATAGGGCGACATCAGCCAGAGCTTTTCTTGAGAAAGCCAAAAGAGCATACTTGCTTCCCCCTGGCATCATGACAAATTGTTCTGAACTTACCCATTTACTTTTGGTGCTCATGTGGCCCAACATTGAAATCTAAAGGTGATTCCTTCAGTTTCATTGACAGCTTTATGATGTTACAAGAAACTATTTTTTCTGTGAACTCTTTTGTCTATGGTTCAATCTTTATTTGCACGGGTCTCAAGTGCTTACACCTTCTGTTATTGATACTTTAAAGGTGATTGACACTCAGGTTTTAACAGTTTTTAAAAAGAAAATTCTGAGTGGGTATTTTTTAGGCAGTTCTATACATGCCATTGTTGCTGTAGACTTCATTGGTTCTGTACAGAATGTATACAGGACAAATGGACATGGAAATGCTGCGGATTCTCATGGAGCATATAGGAGTCAAGGGAGGATGGGCAGGAACATTGAATTAGTATGGAGAGTACAAGGGGTTAAAGAAGTGGATTGGGACACACATTGGCATGGAGCATACCGAGGACCAGGGGAAGAAGTTAAAAGCGTGAGTTGACATGGAAAGAGGCATAAGTGAGCCCTTTTGACCCTACCTTCCAAATGAATTCTAAATCCAGACTATAGTCCCAACTCCTCTGAATGGTAGTGAGACCAGAATCATGGAGATGCTGTCCCGACTCCACAAAAATTGCAGGGGTGGCTCGCAGATGCTACCTCCACAATTGTAGAATCCTTACAATGCAGAAAGAGGCCATTCGGCCCATTGAGTCTGCATTGATGACAATCCTATGCAGCCCCTATCCCCATAGCCTTACGTATTTACCTTGCTAGTCCCCCTCACACTAAGAAGCAATTCAGCATGACCAGTCAATCTAACCCACACATGTTTCGATCTGGCCAAATTGGGAATGCAAAATGTTGTGTACTCTCCTCTTTCCTTCCCCCATATGTACTCTATGAACAATCTACATAGTGCGCAAAAAACGATACTTTTCACTTCATACAATACATGTGACAATAATAAATCAAATCAAATCAAATAGGACAGCACAGTGGCACAATCGACAATTTATGGAAAGGAATCTGTATTTGAAAAATCTTTGAGTTTTTGAGGTTGTGACTGGTAAGGTGGATAAGGGGGAACCAGTGGATATAATATATTTGGATTTTCAAAAAGCATTTTGACAAGGATTAGGAACAGTTTGCTCAATAGAAAATTGTGAGTCTAATTCTTCACTTCTCCCTGAAATTTGTAATTAGGATGGTACATAATTCAGCCAATATGAAATATTATTTGCATATCTGTAGCAGCATGAAGTAACATAAAAAATAAATTTATTCTGGTGAAAATAAATTTTATCCGGTGAATACTAAATTTCATAAAAGCCAACGGTTTTTCTGAGCACCATAGTGGCACTTTAAGACAAATATGTATGTCATCCTTTGGGAAAGAGCATTATGTGAGAACATTTCCAGAAGGTGGCAAGAATTAGTTTTACGTTGAACGAATTTTTTGACAGGTGCAGACAAGAGAGAAAGGTGAATTTTTCAAATACATTAGCGTGCCTTGTAAATACCTTGAAATAGTAAGCATTCCATAAATAGCTCATCTTCACTGGAGTCCGTAAATTTAGCACAGTTGGTTCGGAACATCTGCTGCAGAGTATAGGATTGAACTGTGATAGAACGTAAAAGAACAGAAGATGTAATTTAATGAGAGGTGTCTAAAAACTCCACTTGTTCCATCTGGTTTGCAAGTTTGTTTCTTAATAATTCCTTGGCACCTTACTGTTCTTGGCGCGATTGGTACTCCAGACACAAAGAGCGGCTCTAATATGAATGATAGTTCTGGTATGTGCATTAATAGCTTCCTCAGGGGACATGAGGTCTGAGGAAGGATAGCAGAAGCAGTCGACATATGTATAGGTACAGCTACAGCTGTCTTCAATGCCCCTGGAGGAAGCTCACAAAGCAAAGATTTTCGAAGACTACTTATTCAGGTACTCAACATTCAAAATAGACTTTGATGATTGGAAAGCTTGAGTAATAAGGCACTCATCAGACTTCTAATCAATGGAGGGCTTGTATTTTATTGGTTTGAACTTATTGAATATAATTTGCCTTTCATTTACCTTTGTGATTTGAACAGCACTGAACAGTGAACATTGGTTTTGAGTGTAAGTATGCAAACAATATACATTGTTTCCAGGATATAATCCTGGAAACGAATAAACAAAAATTAAACATAAAAGTTGCTTCATAATGATAACTTATGCAAAAGAGTATTGCCAAACACTTACCATTTGAATTGTTAGCAATTATTATATGCACAAGCCTCACAGACTTTCCACACGCTGATCACGTAGGCTAGAAGGACAAAAGCAGCTGATGCCCGGGGACACCACCACGTGGAGGTTCCCCTCCGACTCACTCACCATCTGGACTTGGAAATATTGCTGCTCCTTTACTTTCACTGGGTCAAAGTCCTGGACTTTCCTCACTAACAGCACTGTGGGTGTACCTATACCTCAAAGACTTCAGCAGTTCAAGAAGGCACTTTACCACCTTCTGAAAGGCAAGAATAGATGGGCAATAAATGCTGGACTGGTCAATGACACCTACATCCTGGAAACCAATAAACATTAAACATAGAAGTTGCTTCGTAATAATAACCTATGCAAAAGAGTATCGCCAAACACTTATCATTTGAATTGTTAGCAATTATCACATGCACAGGCCTCAGAGACTTTCCACACACTGATCAAGTAGGCTAAAGCTGTCCTTGAAGCCTATTTTGTTTCCAATCACACCACTCAACAAAACAGACAATAAATCAGTCACTTAAACAAACATTTCCTTTATGTAGAACATACAGCTCCCATATGTCTACAGGATACAAGGCAGCTCATAAAGAGATGGATTTATTGGGTTTAATTTCTGCTCTCTGTTGCAGCACAGACTGCTGATGCTGCAGGTTGTAATTTGGCTCGCACATACAGCTGTCTGAAATTACACCAGTGATTTTCTTGTATGTTAACACAGCGAATGATTGATGTGATTTTTTTTAATAAGTTAATGAAATTTTGAGGAGTAATACATGCTTGTTAATTCAGTATTGAGAGTATTGCCTTCAATCCTGTTCGCCACATTATACACAAGGGATGTGGAGGCTTTGGAGAGGTGCGGAAGAGGTTTACCAAGATGCTGCCTTGATTAGATGGTATGAGCTATAAAGAGAGGTTGGACAAACTAAGTTTGCTTTCTCTGGAACAGTAGACACTGAGGAGAGACCTGATAAAAATTTATAAAATTATGAGAGTCATAGAAAGTCAGAATCTTTTTTTCCCCAGAGTTGAAATGTCTAATAACAGGAAGCATGCACTTAAGGTGAGAGAGTGAACGTTCAAAGGCAATGTGAGGGACAAGTTCTTTTTTTTAACAGAGAGTGAAAGGTGTCTGGAATGTACTGCCAGGGGTGGTGGTGCAGGCAGATATGATGGGGACATTTTAAGGGCTTTTAGATAAGCACATCAATATGCAAGTAATAGAGGGATGTGGACCAAGGGCAGGCAGAAGGGATGAGTATAATTTGGTGTCATGTTCAGCACAATATTGTGGGCTGAAGGGCCTGTCCCTGTGCTGCACTGTTTTACGTCTAAGCAATGCGTGGTTGATAGCCTAAAACATGCTGAGACTTGAAAGAGAACGTTTTTTTTTCCCTCGCACTGACCTTTAGGCAAAGAACACTGGCATTAGCGGAGACTAATTGGCTGTGTCAGCTAGAGGTTTGAGCTCTGAATCTCTTGCAAATGACAAAGTTCAAGAAATATTCTTCTAGAGGGTCGAGAGGAAGATACAAGCTTGACATATGTTTATGGGTGAATGATAAAATAATTGCAATCCAGTCAAGTGGACTGAGTTTCACCTAATGTGGTGAGGGTATAAAGGGAGAGCTTGTTAGGTTCCACAGCATGCACCCCGAGAGGGCAAGAATAGTCAGAGCAAGAGACACTGCTATAGCCTGTCAGAATACTGCAGATTGACGTTTGATTGCTTAAGTATTACACTTTGTACTTGTTATAAAATATCTTATTCAGTCTGTTGAGTTTGTTTCATTTCATCTATGCCCAAAGATTTTGATTTGATTTGACTTATTATTGTCAGATATATTAATACAGTGAAAAACTATTGTTTCTTACGCGCTACGCAAAGCTTCCATACATAGAGAGAGTGCAGAATGTAGTGTTACAGTCATAGCTAGAGTGTCGATCAACTTGATGTGAGGTGGGTCCATTCAAATGTCTGATGGCAGCAGGGAAGAAGCTGCTCTTGAGTCAGCTGGTATGTATCCTCAGACTTTTGCGTCTTTTTCCCGATGGGAGAGATTGAAGAGAGAACGTTCAGGGTGTGTGGAGTCCTTGAATATGCTGGCTGCTTTATGGAGGCAGCGGGAAGTGTAGACAGAATCAAAGGATGGGAGATGGGTTTGTGTGACGGACAGTGATTAGTCACAAACAACTCTCTAATTCAGATTTAGCCAGAAACATAGACATCATGGTTTGTAATTTTTTTGTTCAGCGAATGCGAGCCTCATTAAAAAAAAAAGATGCAACAGTTCAAGTAGAATTATACAGAATTATTCCATCAATAGGAAGTGTAATGGGATTTCTTTGCTGAGATCCGAGGTGCTTCTTATCCCAAGCATATTTTTCACTGTCTCAGAATCTCCCTTAACAAGAGTTGACCTTATGAAAAGTCATGAATCTGACAGTAGGAGTCTCTCGTAACACTCCTGCGTGTGCACAATTGCTGTATCAACTTCAGTCACGCTTTGGCCCTCACACACAGCAACAAATCCTAACTGAAACACCAAGGCAAGAATGGTGGCTTGGAAACTGCGAAGGAGAACTTTTGTTTTAATCCTGAATGACCAGTCAGGAGAACGTAACCATTAAAGCTTAAAATAAAAGAAAAATAGATCTGTACTTTTCCTCAATAGCTGAAGACTCTTACATTTGTATGTTCTCTCTGTGTCTGCTTGTGTTTCCTCTGGGTGCTCCCAGTTTCCTTCCACAGTCCAAAGATGTGCAGGATAGGTGGATTGGCTGAACAGTGTCAGGGGATTAGCAGGGTAAATGTGTGGGGTTACGGGAACAGGACCTGTGTGGGATTGTGGTCAGTGCAGACTTGATGGGCTGAATGGCCTCCTTCTCCACTGTGAGGGTTCTGTAATACTCCTTTCTCCTTAAGTTTTAATAAACCTCCTAAAACCTTGCTCATACAATTGATATGCATATCCAGAGCCTATGACCCTAATTGTTGGAGGCCGACCCTTAGAGTACTGTCAGATTTATGGCTTTTTCCTTTCCTGAACTGTTGACCAACCTGGGAATCCAGCAGTGAAACAAAGCTCGCATTCCCTCTTCCTGCCACCATGATTCTGCAGGACAAATGTGCCTCATCCCAAATTGTCAAACTCTTAGCACTTCCAAAACGCAGGATCATTCGCTCGTTCCTTATCACTGCATCCTCAGATCCAAGTCCGGCAAACCCTACAACCAGCAACTCATTTTTATCAAATCCAAAGACCATCCTCGCACTATCAAAGGGCCTCTTCTCAAACGCAGTTGAATCCCCACCCCTCCATCATATTGTCAAATAACAGATGCCTACTCCAACTGGTACATTTCACATACCATCTTCAGCTTTAATATTAGTGAGGAATAAAAATTATATACAGTAGTTAAAAGGATATGTTATATATATATAAATAAAATTAAGGGCATCCATTTGTGGATCTCACAAACAGTCACACTTGTGTAAAAAATTATTTGAATACCACATGATAAAAATGGATTTTGACCCACTCCATTATTATAAATATTAAAGGTCCTGCTGTGAAGCTTCACATGACACCCTTATTGTTGTAAAACACTGACAGCAGAGGAAAACCGTTCGTTGAAAATTATAGCAGGGTAATCACAGTAACACCTCATTTGATGGTAACAATGAACACGAAAATGGCCTTTTACCTGGCTTTATGACACAAAGGTCAATGTTAGAATGTGGCTCCATTCAAACAGTGACAGTGATTGAGATCCATAATAAACACTACCACTCACCACCCCCAACCATTCCCCTTCCCCCTGTACACCCCACCAACCTTGTTTCCTTTCATTATCAAAAATAAAGTGTGCCTCATCAGAACTTGTCAATAGTTAAATCTTAATTTAACAACTAATAGCTCAAACGTAAATGCACCAAATCTCTGATGCTGTTGAAATTCTAGCTCACATCATTTTGTGCAAAATGATATGAGTTGATTCGCATTAGCTTTGCAGAAAATGCTTTGATTTGGGCACATGTCATTGACATATATTCTGATGTGCCCCCTCTACCAGTATCACAAATATTTTCTCCAGTTTTTCTTTCCCCCAGTGAATAGAACCCCAACAGTGCAGAAGGAAGCCATTTGGCCAATTGAGACTGCACTGATTCTCCTTCCCATTCCCTTAACCCCATACATTTACCCCACTAATCCGCCTAACTTGCATACCTTGGGATACTAAGGGGCAACTTAGCATGGACAATCCACCTAACCTTTGGAGTGTGGGAGGAAGCTGGAGCACGCGGAGGAACCCCACGCAGATACGGGGAGAATGTGCAAATTCTGTACAAACAATGACCTCAGGCTGGAATTGAACTCGGGTCCCTGGTGCTGTGGGGTAGCAGTGCTAACCACTGTGTCACCGTGCTGCCCAATGATGTCTATCCATCTGATTAATACATAAAACTAATACTTGCTGCACTCGCCATCAGAGAAGTCAGGGTGAAAACACATGACTGATGTAAAGTGACTGAGTGGAATACTGGCTTTGAAAACCAGTTGGTTAAGGAATGCCGTACATCACAGCTTACATATGTTCTAAACTTAAAACCAATGTAAACTGTGACTTAACCAACTGTTAGGATTCTTCTCAGCTGAGTAATTGCATGCCACTTTCCATCAATTATGTGGTTTCATCCCGATTTCATAGAATCATGAATAGAATCCCTACAGTGCAGGAGGAGGCCATTCAGCCCACTGACCACAATCCCAGCCAGACCCTATCCCCATTAGCCCGTAACCACATGTATTTACCCTAGCTAATCTCCCTGACACCAAAGGGCAATTTTAACACAGCCAATCCACCTAACCCGCACATCTCTGGACTGTGGGAGGAAACCGGAGCACCCGGAGGAAACCCACACAGACACAGGAATAATGTGTAAACTCCACACAAACAGCAAGGCTGGAATTGAACCCAGGTCCCTGGCTCTGTGAGGCAGCAGTGCTAACCACTGTGCGCAACAGATTTCTTTGAATCTGACAGCTTGCAGACTCCAATATTTTCTGCTGTTACCCATCAATGAATAAACCCAATGCAAGTGGCTAGAAATGTGACCAAAACCACCTGAGATGTGTATAAGCTCTGAGGGCCCATTCTTCTACTCCTCTGAAAAGGTGAAGCTTCAGCCAACTGCACTTGGCATTGAAGAATACATACTTTCTTTACAAAATGTGATAAAATATAATATCTGCCTGCTTTGTCAGGGGCACCAGGCCATTATCTCTCATTATACCCAGCTAACAACAATCTCCCTGGACCACAAGTGTGAGTAACTTTTCAGAAAACAGACAGAAGCATTGCGTGTGACAAAAACTCGAGAGTGGTCGGAAAAGGGCTAGATTTTTCAAGCTATCTTAAGCAACTTTTATTTACAATGTGTATAATATTTATAAATAAATTTTACATTCTAGTAATCTACAATGCATTCTAGGTATACTTTGTTAAAATATTTCACCAAAGTTATAAAGGTGGGTACGGCTCGTTACTACAGCATAAATAATAAAATGAAAAAAAGAACCGAGAGCCTAAATATAAACAAGACCTTATAAAATAAACTTTACACAGAACGTAGGGTCCCAAGAACTCAGATTACAACTGAAGTCCAAGATTAACAAATCATATAAAATGACTACATTTGGAGTTGGCCCTTAAGACACAAGGTGATAAGGGCCATCTCCCATGGTCTACTGCCATAGTGTCATCCAATCAGAAGTGCTTCTTCCACAGCCCCACCTATTTGGGAAGGTGTCTCTGATCAGGAGTGCTCATTCTTAATGTTTATTCAGTTTAGTGTGCACTTTCCCTCTGTTCACTCCCAGTGTGGTTCCCCTTTCCAAATTAATCTGGCATTTACTCTTTCCATCAGTGCTTGTTGCACCTCTGTATTTGCATTGTCTTTCCATTCGCTGATAACGCAGTCTCATTTTTCTGTATCATATAAATGTCCACTCGCATCCTCTTTTTCCCCATTGTCCATCCAAAGGACACCTCCAGTCAACTGAATAGTGCACTCCAATGGCTAGTATTCTTTTACAGGTCGTCATGTGCTGATTTATCCAATACCTGTGTAGTTCTGTGCTTTGTTGCCAGTACTTAATTCCCGCACACCGGTCCCATTGCTGACTGGATTTCCCGCACAATCACCCAAAACTGAAGGCATAAAGGTGAGCAAAGAATGAAAACAGATAGGATAACATAGTTACACATTGTCATGTATTCTCTCCATGTAGTTTCTCAGTTCGTGCGACTCCCCCAAGCCCATGTCCTGGCAAACCCATTTAATATCTTCCTCGTTACCCAGAAGGATTGAATTTGTGGCGGGGCATCCATCATCCGGCGGGATGGTGGTAAACGTTGTAAACTTTACCCGTTTCCGTTTTGTGGTGGGGGAGTTCAAAGGTTCGTCTTTGCGCTCCTTCCCCTCGCCACAGTGGGCAGATCTGTGCACCTGCCCTTGGACGTTCTTCTGGCTTCCCCCATTCAGCAGATGGTTGCTCTCCTCGAACCCTCCTGCCCGGTCTATTACTGTCGTGTGCTCGCAGAGCTGCTGGGGAGAGATATCAGCAGCATTCTCCAGCAGCTCAGTCTCGTTGCCTAACCAAACCCAGTCGTGGGAATGATTCATGTTCCCTTGTGCTTCCGTGGGAATTCGCTTGTGCCGGTACTTCAGAGCAAACATGACACAATTAATTAAGAAGACAAGAATAGCCAGGCAGAAGACGCCCAATAACGCATACATTCCAATCTCCAAATCGGTCAGACCTCTAGGAGCCTGGACCAGGTCATTTTCATCCATACTTTCATCGCCCGCAGAGTTCCTGATGAGGTCATTTGAGGGGAAGTTGGCAGCATCCAATGGGATATTTTGGAGCTGGCTGCCACCTTCTGAAAATTGATCGATTCCATTCACTTTCCTGTTTAGTGAAGCTTTGGCTGTTGTGCTTTCCTTCCTCATTGAGCTTTCTTCGCGATCCGCAGAGGCGCCGCTGACGTACCGACCATTCTGCCCCGGCCGGTCTTGATCCGCATTCTTTTGCCTGCGGTCACTGGCGCGGTTCTCCAGTTCTCCCTCGCCGCCACCATCAGCTTTGGAGCCGGCATCGCTCTGACCAAATTTTACCTGGACCTTGCTACTCCCAACCGCCAGGATACTTTTCCGTTTGGATTTCTGGCAAACCTCGCTGATTACCAATTCCACCTTCAGCAGATTCCCTTGTCCCTCACCCTCAGCAGTGATGACCGGCCAGCGCAACTGCAAATCCTGAGAAGTCGAGACAACGGCCTCTTCCCGTGAAGTAACAGTGAGTGTAAAATCCTTGGGATCATAAATATCCAGTGGAGTCAGACTGTTGTCACTGAACTGGATCCAACCGCTGATTATTGCTTCCTAGAGAGGAATAAATAAAAACATGTTTCAGTTTTATGAATATTGCATTAAGATTCTGGTTCCTGCAATACATCTGCTCATGGCCCTGGTGGCTATACTGGGATTACACCAAGTGTTGACCTCCACCATTAGCAGGTTGACTCAATACCATCTTCTCAATGGCAGTTCAGAATAGGCCTAGGGGATTTTCACAGTAACTTCATTGCAGTGTTAATGTAAGCTTACTTGTGACTCATAAATAGACTTTAACTTTAAAATGCTCGTTCCATTAGTTATGTTATGCCATGAATGAATAACAAAAATATATCATGTGTACAGTCATAGAATCCTACATTGCAAAAGGCGGCCATTCAAGTCTGCACTGACCACAATCCCACCCAGGGCCCTGTTCCATACATTTACCCTAGCTGATTCCTCTGGCACTAAGGAACAATTCAGCGTGGCCAATCCACCTAACCCACACATCTTCAGACTGTCGGAGGAAAGCCACGCAAACGTGGGGAGAATGCGCAAACTCCGCATAGACAGTAACCCAAGCTAAGAATTGAACCTAGGTCCCTGGCGCTGTGAGACAGCAATGCTAACCACTGTGCCACCATGTTGTCTGTATCTCTATACATAACGTTCATCATTCGATGAGCAAGAGCTGGCAAGACAGAATTAACTGATTCGACACTGCAGACTTAGATCAATTCTAGTCGGTCGACTATTCTGAAAGAATCTCACACTATTGGCCCCTCAGGGTGGGCTTGCTGTATTTCAGCATAAGTGTTGAGGGTTAGATCAAAATACTGCAGATGTTGGAATCTGAAACAAAAGCAGAAAATGCTGGAAAATCTCAGCAGCTCTGGTAGCAACTGTGGGGAGAGAATAGAGCCAACAAAGATACCGAAAAGGTTCAAAACGTTGGCTTTATTCTCTCCCTACAGATTGCTGCATTTTCTGTAATTCCTCTCCGTATCGCAGAATCACTACAGTGCAGAAGGAGGCCATTCAGCCCATCGAGCCTGCACCAATGACAATCCCACACAGGCCTTGTTCCCACAATCCCAAATTTTTATACTGCAAATCCCCCCGATACTAAGCATCAGTTTAACATGGCCAATTCGCCTAACCTTGATGGGCTCGCCCCCACTTTAACCATGAACGGCACTTCAAATAATAAGAGGCAGAGCCTCTACTCTTCTTCAAAAAAAAGACCCACTTTGTAGAATGCTGGCCAATCAGAGGCCAGTAGATCTGCCCTAACCCCAGGATTGGTGACCAGTGCCAGTATGGCTGGAGGCCCAGGAGGAAGAGGAGCCACAGATACCCCAAAGCCCAGGCAAATCTGACCGAGCTGGTTGGGCTTGACAAGTGAGGACTTTGGGAAGCCATGTTGGGCAAGATAATGGGGGAAGATAGCAAAAAACACAAAGTGAGGGAGGGGAGAGGGAGGGACAGGGGATGGTGTAGAGGTTGGTAGAAAGGAATAAAGAGAAGTTGCCTATTTTGCATAAATTAACATACGAATAGCTAGCAGGTTGTCCACTTCTGCAATTTCCCAACACTCAACCTTTTCCTCAGTGACAGATACTTTGACTGCTAAGGTTTTTAGCAGCTGTTATGTATGTCGGGGCATTGTCCCTTAGGGTGACACAGTGGCACAATACTTAGTACTGCTGCCTCACAGCGCCAGGGATCCAGGTTCGATTCCCAGCTTGGGTGACTGTCTGCGTGGAGTCTGCACATTGTCTGTGTGGGTTTCCTCCGGGTGCTCTGGTTTCCTCCCACTGTCTGAAAGACATGCTGGTTAGATGGATTGGCCATGCTAAATTCTCCCTCCCTCCCGCGACCAGGGGATTTCCACAATAACTTCATTGCACTGTTAACGTAAACTTACTTGTGACACTAACAAAACTTTAAGAGAACGGTCAGATGATCTCAGGTATGAGGTGAGTTATTGGGATTCACTCAGAGTGGGCAGTCAACATTTGGGGTGTGGATTGAATAGACTGAATGAAGGAGTGTTCCCTGATACCTGGCTGCGGAGTAGTTAGAAGCCTCAGCACAGCGGGATTTAACAGCAGCAAGCCTGACATTTACTTCCAGCAGGAGGGAGGCCATTAGCTGCTGTGGTATTGGGGTGATTTCAGTCTGCACTCCTGCAATGAGCAGCTGCCATCATAATGCTACCTAGCCTGCTGGATAGTTCCAGCATTTTCCCCTGTTTGTAATCTCTTTTTGGTTTGATTCTTGTAGTCGTGGAAAAGTTGCCTGCTTAAATATTCCACAATGTCATGAAAATGTATATGCCTTGAATAATTAAATAACACTGAGAAACTGCACTGGATTTATCCAAGTCGGTGAAGTATTCCTGAGGGTGTCACATTTTAGTTCTATTACAGATTTATTCTATTACACTCAAGAAATTAAAGGTATGTTTATGGGAAGCTATTGCTTTAAAATTAAAATATTAAGTTGCTTTGAGCCTGTTCAAACATCTGAATCTGGTGACGTCGTGCCTGATACTGGTCTGGCCAATAGCTGTTTGTATTGGATGTGATCTGTGAACTGATAATCTATTAAAGGCTTACGACGCAATCTTGAACCACATTAAACCACTTTAAAAGCCATTCACTTATCACACACTAAAATATTAGCGCAGTCACATTTATCTTTTATCTCTGATTTGTCTGGCCTGTCTCATTGTTGTCTGCATCGGGGACATTGTTACTCTAAATAATTACCTGCTTCGTTAAAACAATTGTCGAAAAACTCTTTACATACAGCACTTTGGTATTATAATTTAGATAAAGGGTCTGTGATCGTTTTGAAAAGGGGTCCTTCAATCAAAACATTTGATAACGATTGATTGACAGCAGTAGAATTACATACACTCACAATCTGTAACCTTAGGCCACACTATGGACCAAAGTAATGTGGCCTAGCCAGCAATGCTCACATCCAATGAATGATTATAATAATAATTCCTCTCTTAATAAAAAGCGATGAATTCCTCGCTCAATGACTTTGTAGAATAGTGTGCCGGGATCGCTTTATTTAAGTAGCCAGGCACTGAAGGACAGAACTGCACCCTATCCTTTACACAAATATAAGTGATTCTTTACAGAGGCACACATTTGAAACACGCACCTCCAAACCCAATAACCACAGTTTCAGTCTGCTTCTATTTTGATTGCATTTTGTAAATGCATTATCCATTCAGAGCCCAATTTGAAAAAGACACCACTGATCCACTGTTCTTGTATTATAGGTGAATCCCCAGCTCGTTCCCACTGCCTGAATACAATTAAACACTCAATTAATATACATCTCGCTAGGAACAACAAACGGTGCATCTGTATTTGAGGTAAAACAACCTGGTAAAGTGGTGAGCAATGTTGCCTCACAAGGTTATCTTTGGACTATTTAGTTACTGAACAAATTGAGGAACAGCGCCACATTGTTTTACACTCTGGGATGGTTGACACACTAAGGTCAGAAATAGGCCGTTTTTGTCCAAGAACTAAGAACCTACAGTATGTGCCCTTGGGGTACTTACTCACAGCTAGCAGTGTGCATGATTTTTCTGCTAAACTGAATCTTTTAACCCCTTCAATGAGAATGATCATTACTGTGACTGTTAGTCCGCTTCAAGGTTGCAAAATTTTGACCTAATCCATCACTTGTAGGATCAATTAGTTTTGTTTACAGCTTGCTGCTTCAAGTATTTAATCTGGTGTAATCCTGTATTGTAGCTACATGTGGAATCTCTGAAGTGCAGAAGGAGGCCATTTGGTCCATTAAGTCTGCACCGCCCATAATCCCACCCAGGCTCTATCCCCATAACTCCATGCATTTATCCTAGCTAGTCCCCCTGACACTAAGAGGCAATTTAGCATTATTAATCCACCTAACCCACATATCTTTGGACAGTGGGAGAAAACCGGAGCACCTGGAGGAAACCCATGCAGACACGGGAGAACATGCAAACTCCACATACAGAGTGACCCAAGCCGGGAATCGAACCCAGGTCCCTGACACTGTGAGGAAGCAGCGCTAACCACTTTGCTACCATGTGGCCGTACACCAGGTTAGTTCCTCAATTTCAGACATACCACTTGCTTAAATTGATATTTCACTACAGCCTAGTTTTGACTTTAACACTATATTCTCCACCCTCTCCTTTCCTTCTTCGTCATGTACTCAATCAACCTAACCCACATATCTTTGGACTCTGGGAGGAAACTGGGGCACCCGGAGGAAACCCACACAGATGTAGGGAGAATGTACAAACTTCAGACAGACAGTGACCCGAGGTTGGATTTGAATCCGGGTCTCTGGTGCTGTGAGGCAGCAGTGCTCACCACTGAGCACTGCCAATCCAGAGTTCCTCAGATGTGTACAGAACTGGTGACAAAGCAAAGTACTAAAGGTGTCAAAGAAAAATCAGAAATTCTTTCAGAAATAGTTTGATAGAATTGTTGAGGAGACTAAAGTGGGGCCGTGAATCAGAAAACTATGGGAAGTTTTCAAAAAGACAGGAAAAATTAATTGGAGATCAGAGATAGGACATCGATCAAAGTTGGAAAGAATAAGCTTGATGACCTTTGCTTAAAGCATTACTATTTCATTCTGTATTGCAGAGTTTCTCAGAAGAAGCATAGGTGCTTGGAGGGATGTGATTCATTTAGTCAAATCATGTCTATCAAAATATGTTTGCAGCTGTGGGTATTGAAAACCAAAGTCAAAATTTAGATAGTTCTGAAATTATTCTGAAGTGATGCAGATTGACAACTAAAGATAAATGATTCAATTTTACCAGCTTAAAACTCTGGAGATCACAGAGGTGGGAGCTGGAAATGAGGGGGGCAGGAGCTGCTAGGATGCTGATATTAAGATCTGTTGAGTCAACAGTCTAAGGAATTTATTTTTCATTAACTATTCCACAATAAAATATGACCCAAATTAAACTCAACATTCCCTCAGTACCGTGTTGGACAGTTATTTGCAGGCATGTGAAAAAATTAGCATTTTTCTGCATCCATTGACAACTTACTGAGTGGTTTTCAAACTTTTTCGTGAATTGATTAGCATTTCTATAGAGTTAATAGGAAACTTTCCATGGAGCTAGGAGACAGTCAAAAATCTGAATGTTCTATGCCTTGATGAAGTGTCTCCCGCCCAATATTGTCTTCTGTTAACTTGCTTCTTTAAGAATAAATTGGAGAATTATAATTCTGCACAATTTTTAAAGTGAATCCACATTTCTTATCCAGTGAAAAGAACCTAGTTACAGGACCAATCACAGGCAATTCTAGATCAACAAGAACAGTCGACACAGAGATTCTAATGGACCCCATTCTTCCTTTAATAATTCCACATTTATTCCTTTAATCTGTTTGGTAAAAGCTTTTTCCACATTAATCTATCTTTGTGTGAAAATAGATTTCGCAATATCCATCCTAAAACGTTTTTGGATCCGTGTCCTCTTGTTCAAAACGTGGTTAAATTTTAAGTTCACCTTTTTGATGCTCTTAACTACCTTTACAAAGTGACAGGGGTGTGCGCCAAAAAGGTGGATCGTGACAAAAGTGACACCATTGCTGGAATTTTACTGTCTCACCCACCCGAGGACCATAAGATCCTACCTGAGACCAACAGTGAACGCCATTCTGTGAGCCTCGCCAGCTCCGATTCTGAAGCAGGTGAGGTGGTACAATGTTGGCTTCTGTAAAAATCTCTGGATAAGGGAGGGGAAACAGACCCAATCCTGCCCTCATCCTGATGGTCACCTTTGTACGCTGCTGCACCAAACTGCGAGTAGATCCGTGGTACAGAAACACCAAGGATGGCATTTTCCCATCCCGCCCGCCACGGGAATTAAATCGGACAGGACAACGATCGTGCAAAGGACCTCCGGCAGGCTTTCCTAGTCTTGGCATTAGCATGGCCAGAAAATTCTTCCCCAAGTGTCACTACGTACTGAGATTCTACCTGTCCCTGGTGTTATTAAAGTTAGGTCTGGCTACGTTGCTGTGGAAAATTCCAAGTAGTTGACCATGTCATATCAGCTGTTTCAATAGAAAAGTGGCAGCATAGTGGTTAGCACTGCTGCCTCATAGGGACCAGGGTTCAATTCCTAGCTTGTGTCTCTGTCTGTGTAATATTTGCACATTCTCCTTGTGTCTGCGTGGGTTTCCTTTGAGTGCTCCTGTTTCCTTGGGAGTGGGATAGGGGGAAGACATGGTCACAAATAGACTAATGGAGTAAATATGGAATTATTAAATGGAAAATGGGGGCCCATTAAGGTCTCTCTGATCAAGTGTTATTACTGACCTAGAATTGTCCTAAGATCAGTCCTGGAGATAAGCTCTTGTGGAATGTGTTGTTGCAAAGAAGATCTGGAGAGAGATGCAGTGGTATTTGAGGTTCACCTTAAGCAGCTCTGTGTCGCAGGGCTCTTTGCTCTATGGGCTGTTTCCCAGAGAAGCATACTGAGACAAACATCAACCTCTGCTGGATGATCATTAACTCGGTGAAAGACGTTCTTTGCTCTGCCTGGAACTTGTTTATCTATCAGTGCAAAGAACTATCCTCACCTGAGTGCTGCAGACTCACACAATCCAAGGTCCAGGACTGGATGCTGAGGAACACTGTCAAGATGGGAGAGCCACCGCCAAGGCACAATGGGGAAAGGTCACTGAATAAGAGCTTACAAACAATGCACAGAGGAACTAGTAACCGGGTGAAACCGTCGGAATGTGTGTTTAATTCTGACTGTATAAAACTTTACTGAGGCATAGCAGAGTGCAAATGTTTATAATTCAAACAGAATTACACCCTCTGTTACAAAAATATTGAAATGTTTGCAAAGTTCTCATTATTGAACTGAAGCATCTCTGAGTGCATTTTGGTCTCTGAAGAAAATCATTGCACTTTGATAATTTAAAATGCTTTGTAATGTTTTGTTCAGAGATTTTGTAAATAAAGTATACTTTTGTAAGAAGAAACCTATCTTCATAAAATCAATTCTTGGGCCTCCCATTTTTTTAGTTGAATCCCCAAGTTTGTCACGTCTGTCTCCTAATTGTGATCTCTTCACACTGGGGATCAGCTTTGTGGCTATTTTTTCAGCACTTTCTACAGAAATTTACCACAATCCATTGTCTACTCCACCATGACGTGCAAACCATGATCCTCAACAAGGGAGTCAACACAAACCCTGTCTCAGTGAAAAATGGGATCAAACCAGGCTGCGTCATTGCACTAACCCTCTTCTCCATTTTCCTCACTGTACCTCCAGCAAATGACAGAGAATCATCAAAACGTTGGCTCTATTCTCTCCCCACAGATGCTGTCAGATCTGCTGAGGTTTTCCAGCATTTTCTGGTTTTATTTCAGATTCTAGCATCCGCAGTATTTTGCTTTTATCTAGACGTAAGGAGTTCTGGTTCAGGAAAGCCATGCTGTCTCTGAATGATAGAATAAACTTGAGGAGCTGAATGGTCTACACCCATTCCTATGAATGTCTATCTATTCATAAAGAACCCCTTTGATTTTCTTTTGAAATCAATAATGTTGTATAAAATTAATTCAACGTTGGTCTCAGATGGCTGCCAGCACTAAATATGTCCCAATCCATCATTAGTACATGTTAGATTTACTAAGAACGAGTGTTAAGAAGATTGTTCTATAACTTTCAGATAAATGATACTGGAAAGCTAAAAGTTCAAACTTTATAATTTTCGCGTTATTGTCTAAGTGTGGTGTGAGTCAAATGTTCGATTCAGATTACTTGCAATACCAGCATCAGTATAATTATTTTACTCAGAATTACATTTAATTAGCAGTTTTAATGTGAACACAGTTTGCCTGATTTCACACTGTCTCAGAGTATGTGATTCACACCTTGCGTACTCTTTGGTTCACAGCATTTCAAAAAAGGTAATTTTCTTTCGGTGGCACAGAGGTTAGCACGGCTGCCTCATTGCGCCAGAGACTCAAGTTCAATTCCAGCCTCAGGTGATTGAGTGGAATTTACGCATTCTCCCCATGTCTGCATGGGTTTTCTCCCAGTGTTCCAATTTCCTCCCACAGTTGAAAGACATGCAGGTTAGGTGGATTGGCCATGCTAAGTTGTCTTTTAGTGTCCCAACATATGTAGATTAGGGGATTAGCTATGGGGAATATGTGGGGTTAGGGGGATGGGGCTTGAGTAAGATTCTGTTTCAGAGAGTCAGTGCATACTTGATGGGCTGAATGGCCTCTTCTCCAGTGTACTGTGATTCTATGATACTTCCTCCCTCTGTTTTTTCAATACAGAAGCTAACCTGTTTAAAATAAGCTGCTCCATGTGCCTTGGCGAGAGAGGAGTTTATTTACAGCTTGTTACTTGAGTGCATATGATACCTGACAGCAGTTTTGAGGCTCAAACAATTCAGCTGAGTTCACAAAAAGCTTGAAGGGTTTCACATCTGGGACAGATACAAGGGAACTGATCCCGTTTAATACCATGACAAAAATCATTTTTAAGGAATAATGTATATTCTGATCATTTCTATTCTTTATGATGGTGACAAAATAAACTTGAGGTAAAGAGAGGCCCTCGTCAGCTGCAATCCACAAGTGGGCCTTGGAGTCACCATTAACAACAATAGCTTGTATTTATACAGCACCTTCAACATATTAAAATGCTCCAAAGCATTTGTCACAGGAACTTTATTGAGAAGGATTGAAGGCTGAGTCACATAGGATGGTGTTGGGGCACATGGCCAAAAACCCGGTTAAGTAAGTAGGGAATTCCAGGGTTCAAGGCCTTATAAGGTGAAAGGACAGGCCAGAATTGGATAAGCACAATAGGAAAAGACTAAAGAGATAGGGAGGGGCGAGGCCACAATAACAGGATAAGAATTTTAAAATCACGACTTTGCTTGACTAAGGGTTAATGTAAGTCAGTAAGAACATAAGAGCATAAGAAATAGGAGCAGGAGTAAGCCATTTAGCCCCTCAAACCTACCCGCCATTCCATAAGATCATGGCTGATCTGAAGTGGATCAATTCCACTTTCCAACCTGCTCCCCATAACTCTTAATTTCCTTGACTATCAGAAATCTATTTGCCCGTGACTTAAACATATTCAACGAGGTAGCCTCTACCACTTCAATGGGCAGAGAATTCCAGAGATTCACCACCCTCTGAGAGAAGAAGTTCCTCCTCAATTCTGTTCTAAATTGCCCCCAACTTATTTTGAGGCTGTGCCCTCTAGTTCTGCTTTCCTTTCTAAGTGGTAAGAATCTCTCTACCTCTACCCTATCTAGCCTCTTCGTTATCTTGTAAGTCTCTATAAGATTCCCCCCTCAGCCTTCTAAACTCCAATAAGTACAGGCCCAGTCTATTTTACCTCTCCTCATAAGCTAACCTCCTCATCTCCAGTATCAGCCTGGTGAACCTTCTCTGTACTCCTTCCAAGGCCAATATATCCTTTCGCAAATAAAGGGATCAAAACTGCACACAGTACTCCAGTTGCAACCTCACCAGTACCCTGTACATTGCAGCAAGACCTCTCTGCTGTTATATTCTATCTAAGCACAGAGTTGATGAGTGAATTGGACCTGGCACGAGTCAAGATGCGCTCAGCAGATTCAATGGGGTAGATGACTTCCTTCTGTTGATGGTAGAGATATTTATTACTTTCAAAGATAGGTATCATTGAGAAAGCAAGCTGTTACAAGAAGGATGCATCATCTGTGGCTAACGAAAGAAGTTACAAATTCAAAAAAAGATGCAAAGATTAGTAGCAGTCCAAAAGATTGGAAACATTTTAGAAGCCAGCAGAAAATGACTATTAAAAAGGGAAAGAATTTGGAGCGCAAGAGAAAATTAGGAAAAAATATTAAAACAGACAGTAGAATTATAGAAAACCCAAAAGTGCATAAAGAGGTCTTTCGGCCCATTGAGCTATCAATGATCCCACCCAGGGCTATCTCTGGAACCCATGTATTTATCCTATTAATCCCCCTGACACTAAAGGACAATTTATCATGACCAATCCACCAAATTCACATATATTTGGGCTGTAAAAGCTTCTAGAAATGTATGAAAAGGAAGAGAATAACCAAAGTATGTATTAGTGACTTAGAGAGTGAGACTGGGAAATTAATACTGAGAAATATAGAAACATCAAAGACATTGAGCAGGTATTTTACATCTACCTTCACAGTGGAAGACAGCTGCCCAAGAAAAATTTTTAAAAAAATCAAGATACAGGGAGAGAGGGACATTAAACAATCACTAGAGAAATTGTATGAGGAAAACTAATAGAACCAAGAGCTGACAAGTCATCTGGACCTTATGGCCTGCATCCTAAGCTCTTAAAGGATATTGATAAGATAGAGGATTCATTGGTTGTAATCTTCCAAAATTCCCTGGATTCCGGAAAGGTTCTTGTGGACTAGAAAACCTCAAATGTATCAATCAAGGAAGAAGTGAGAGAGAAAGCGGGAAACCATAGGCCAGTTAGCTTAATATTTGTAATTGGGAAAATGTTTGAATCAATTATTAAGCAGATTGTAGCAAGCCATTGAGAAGAATTGTAATATGATCAAGGAGAGACAGGGTTCTGGGAAAGGGAAACGGTGTTTGGCAAATGTATTAGAACTCTTTAGGGGTGTAGCAATATAAGTGGATAAAGGAGAACCAATAGATGTGGTGCATTTGGATTTACAAAACATCCCAACAATGTCCCTTATTTCCACTGTGGCTGCATACTTCCTACTGCAGCCTTTATCCATTCAATACATCAGCTAATCTCTGACCTCTCAGCGAGATTGTCAATTTTATACCAATTAGTGACAAATTAGATGCTTTTGTGATGTAAGTGAAAGGTGGCAAATCTGCTCAGGATAAAATCAAATGATACGTGTCAAGAGTCAGGAGCATTAACTTGTAGTGTGCAGCGGATAACTGGTAAATAAAACGGCCAGTACACATTCAATGACAATTGAGTTTGAAGATGATAACAAAATTCCTTCTCCAAGAAACAAAATGCTGCATTTGCAGTGACAGATTTCCCTGCATTAGTTGATGCAATGAAAAAGCTTTATGCTCACATTGAGTTACAGTAAACAGCAACCTAATATTAGTCCATTCTTCAGCCTCTCAATGAATCTCCAACAAAATCGATTTTCTGTGTCTTTAAGATTGTGGATTTGGCTGAAAATCCTGCAAATGGCAGGATTTGTCTCTTTGGAGCAGATTACTTAAAGGCATGACTTCCTCAGTGACCAGCCGAGGCCCAGCTTTCTGGGTCAACGTTCATTCCCTCTGCACAATTGTTCTCAGTTAGTGCTTCATTAGTGCTGGTCACTACGAGAGCAGGGGAAATCTGGTGGCGCTAACTGGAGCCTTCGTTATTCTATCCTTCAGCCTGGCAGAAAGGAACAAACTCTTCTTGGATTTGGAACTGCCATGCTCCACCTTCTTTCCTGCCATTTTGGTAAATCATGCTTTATTACAAATCCTGTGCCCATGTCTGGGAGGAACTGGTTCATGGTGAAACACTGAAGTCAGGAAAACGTACTCCAGCACCAGCTACATTACTTTCTGTAAACCTTCGCAACTTGGCATAATTAAGGAAAGCACTAAACACTTGTAAAATTGGAGCAGCAGCCAGAATAAATCAGCTTGAACGTAACTTATAATGGTTGGTGATTCCTTCAAATAGTGGTAGTGGGAGGAGTGGTATGTATTTTTTGTTAGTGTCACAAGTAGGCTTATATTAACACTGCAATGAAGTTAAAATCTCATAGTCTCCACACTCTGGTGGCACCTATTCAGGTACACTGAGGGAGTATTCAGGCCAATGCACCTAGCCAGCACATCTTTTGGACTGTGGGACAAAACTGGAGCACCTGGGGGAAACCCATGCAAACACGGGAGAACATGCAAACTCCACACAAAAGTGGCTCAAGTCGGGAGTTGAACTTGGGTCCCTGATGCTGTGAGGCGTCAGTGCTAACCACTGTGCCACCGTGCTGTATTCTGTGTTTCACACATGTTGAGTTATGTCAGGTTATAAAGGAGTATGGGCGCGAATGCTGAGCTCCAATGTGGCACCACTGGCAGCGAATTGTGCTCTGCAATACTCAGTGGGCATTAATTTGCATGCGCTAATGTTCTCAACAGCTTAGTGTTCAGCTTGATTTATAATAGGAGCGTTCCTGTGTGGTTTGGGCCTTCATTGAGCAAACGTATTCTTTCACTGCAGTGATCTGTTCTCACACTCGGCTATGATACTCTGATGCCCTTTACTCATTTATCCCTTTTAAACCTTTCAGAGCAATAAAACATCAGGCCAATGAAAGCCCAAACTATTATCTCCCACCCTGTCACATCGCTCAATCATCTTTACCTAATCACAACAGGAATAAAAACATGATAAGCGTAACAATCAAATTAAAATTCCAAAAATGAATCCACAGCCAGTCATAGTGTTTAATTTAGTGTTTACTATATAGCAAAATTCTCAAGTGGAGGGAGGGGGGGTCTTACACAGCGGGTACCATCTTGGTGCCAGAACCATACCTGTCGTATCTGAGCAGTGAGCACCCCGAAGCCCAATTTCTCATCACTTGTCTTTTCTCTTCTTACTCACCATGTCGCTGGGAGCAATTTTCAAAGAAAATGGCAATATGGGATGAAAATCCAGACAAAATCAGGAATGCGATTCAAAGAATCACAGAATCCCTACAGTGCAGAAGGAGGCCATTCGATCCATTCAGCATGCACCGAAAACAATCCCATCCAGACCCTATCCCTGTGAACCACTGTATTTACCCTGCTAATCTCCCCAACACTGAGGGACAATTTAGCAAGACCAATCCACCTAACCCACACATCTTTGCACTGTGGAGGAGACTGGAGCACTTGGAGGAAACCCACACAGACACAGGGAGAACGTGCAAACTCTACACAGGCAGTGACTGCTTGATGAAGGAATGGGGAAGGTGATATATAGAGAGAGAGAGAGAGAGATAGCGATGCCAGCACTGATTGGTGGGGGTGGGGAGCCCCAGGAGCTTTGTGACAAAAGTAAGCCTACTTGTGACAAATAAATATATTCATAGTTTCATAATTCACGGTGTGGAAATTGAGCTGGCATAAAGGACTACTCAATTTCTCTGGCCATCAAAAATCATACTGTTTGCATATAGTCAGCATACAAGTTGATCCTTCTTTTCAGACATGACATAATTGTGCCTCTCATAATTTTGTAGACTTATGTCAGGTCGGCCTCTTAAGACCTTCCAGACCACGTAAGATCCTGGTAAACCTCTGCACCCTCTCCAAAGCATCCACACCCTTCCGATATTTTTCCCACCATAACTGAATGCAATATTCCAAATTCAAACTCAGATACCCAGAACATTACCAAGGGTCTGGGATTATTACACCACAGCAAAAATACTACGCCATCACCATCTTCCCTGGGTTATATTTGATTTGATTTTGATTTGATTTATTATTGTCACAGACAGTGAAAAGTATTGTTTCTTGCATTTTATACATAAAGCATACCGTCCACAGGGAAGGAAATGAGAGAATGCAGAATGTATGCTATAGTCATAGCTCGGGTGTAAAGAAAGATCAACTTAATGCAAGGTAGGTCTATTCAAAAGTCTGACAGCAGCAGGAAGAAGCTGTTCTTGAGTCAGTTGGTACGTGACACTGGTTGGAAATTCTGCCTGATCTATGCTGCTGTTTCCTCAGTTTATCCCAAAATTTGTCAATAGCTTTGAAGTGGCTGCGAAGATTCTCTGGATAACGTGGGATCAGAAAGCAACGCTCGCTGGACTGACCGCTCTCTCCAAGAACTACCCGCCCCCCGCCCCACCCAGTATCCATTTTAATCCCAGAGATATTGAGATGCAGGAAGGGAATAGGTGAGCAAGTGAATAATCTAATAAAAATAACATGGACCCATCCATCAATGAAGAGTGTCATTTGATGAGAAGTGATTCATTGTAAACCTCGAGATAATCAACTCGCTACAGTGGACTTACAAACTGATCCAGGCAGTTTTATAACTTAATTATATTTATTTCATCAAGCTATGGCTCCAAACTCAATTATTATTCCATGCTTCATCCACCAGTGAATTGTTCTCTTCAACTGCTTTAATTTTGAGTCAGTATGGAAATAGAAAGTAGAATACGTTTTCCCCTAAACCTGTTTGAATTAAATATTATTCTAATTACATCGTACCAGACCCAATCGTTACTGTGACATTAATCATTTCTCCAAGTCTCACATTGCAGAGGCAGGTTGTAGAACAGGCACATTCTCCATTACAGGGTGAAGCAATTCAGTTTTTTCACGTTTATTTATTTGTGTCACAAGTAGGCTTACAATAACAATGCAATGAAGTTACTGTGAAAATCCCCCAGTTGCCACACTCCGGCAACTGTTTGGGCACACTGAGGGAGAATTTAGCACGGCCAATGCACTTAACCAGCACATTTTTCAGACTGTGGAGGAAACCCATGCAGACATAGGGAGAACATGCAGATGGTGGCCCAAGCTGGGAATCGTATCTGGATCCCTGGCACTGTGAGACAGCAGTGCTAACCACTGTGCCACCCTGCTGCCCAGTTTAAAACTACTTAGAGAAAAGAATGTGGGCCGAGAAATCTCTAGATGATTATGGTGGCTGGTGGGGAGAGAGGGAATGGGGGCAACAGGACTGTGGCAGTAGCAGATATTGTTTGGAGATTGGAAAGATTGGGATGATGTGGGAATTTCCCCCAATTTTTTTTTTTAATCCTCCTATTCCCCAAAGCCTCAGGGTGGATCAGTTGTGTGCACCCACTTGGTAAGCCCCTTACTCACCCAGACCCTGTTTCCACTGGCTCTCCTGGCTCTCTCAGGTAAAATATCTCTTCTAAATACTCGTTTAAATATTGCAGCAAAGCTTGGGATGGATGTTAAGGCGAGTACCGTGAAGATAGTGAAGAATTATTCAACCAAAGGGGTAAAATCCTGAAAGTTTGCACTCGCAGTTCCTTGCATTTACACATTGCATCAATGAAAGTGTTTAAACCAGTCCTTTTAAACAGGATAGAAGGATGAAGCAAATTGATGTTAATTAGAAGTGAAAAAGGGGTATTGATTATAATATCCCCCTGGATTTAAATATCTGAGTTCACATTTCTTGCTGCATTTTTCCCAATTAAGCAGATACAAGAAAACCACAAGAAAGGATACAAGACAATCTTTTTTTAAACTTGTGATGTAGCAGCAAAGCGATTCATTGCTTTACTTACAGTGTTAGCTTTAAATTAAACTTTAAAAATTAGTACTGGCAGCCCTGATTACCCAGCACAACAATATCAATACATCAGCCATCGCATCGCTGCACACTCATGTGTTTACAAAGCTGGCGAAGTGTTTGTAATACCCTTTACAAGGTGACAAGCCTCTTTAACATATTCTTTACAACATCATTTCGGAGACAGCTGCCTGAGAATGTTAAACCAGAATCGTGCATTTGCCTCATGAGAGGGGATCCCAGTCCAAGACAAGAGTTGGAAATAATCCTGCAGTTTGAAAGTCTTGGCTCCAGCTACAACCGTGTGCTTATTATGGGTTTTCTTAATTAAGACACTCCAACAAAAAGTACTGAAATTGCGCCATGTGTCAGTAACAGATGAATATTTATAACACTGGGGGTGAAATTCCCTCCGCTGTTATTTTACTGCAGGCACTTACTGGATTACTTTAACAAGAAAACAAAGTTGTTGCAGACGTATACAAAATCCATTCAGGGTTATCTGGTCAGGTTAATTCCACGTTGTAATTGTTTTCATATTTGCTTTGTGGGAGGCACGGTAGCACAGTGGTTAGTAATGCTGCCTCACAGTATTAGGGGCCCATGTTCAATTCCGGCTTCGGGTGACAGTCTATGTGGAGTTTGCCTGTTGTCCCCATGTTTGTACATTCTCCCCATGTCTGCATGGGTTTCCTCCAGGTGCTCCGGTTTTCTCTCACAGTCCAAAGATGTGCAAGTAAGGCTGATTGGCCATGCTAAATTGGTGTCGGGGGAATAGCTTGAATAAATACATAAGATTATGGGAAAAGGGTCTGAGTGGGATTGTGCAAACTCGATGGGCCGAATGACTTCTTCGGTAGTAATTCTATGGTTCCATGGCGACATGAGTTTACCAGAGACTTAAGAGAGGCCTGGAGCCTGCACACGTACCCTTTAATATAGTACAACATAATAAGATGTTTCACAGGCATTTGAATCTGAGCCACGTAAGGAGTTATTAGGACAGATCAAAGAGGAACGTTTTAAAGAACATCTTAAAAAGGAGAGGCTGAGGTAGCAAGGCTTGGGGAGGGTTTAGGGCTTAGGGCCCAGACAACTGAAAAAAAATGGCTGCACTTGGTGGAGTGATTAAAATCAAGTATAATCATGAGGAAATTGGAGGTATGCAAAGATGTCAGACTTGAGGAGCTAGAGCAGATTAGAGGTACGGAGAGGTGAGGCCATTGGAAACAAGGATGAGAAGTTTAAAAGTGAAGCATTGACAAAGGAAGAGCCCTTTAATTTCCATGAATGCACTCAATTAATAAGCTAGAATTTTTAAACTTCAGGAAATTGAACAGAATTTTCTGTCCAGTTCCCTACCTTCCTCCCAGCAGGCAGTGCTTTCCACTGACAGAGTTTCACTGCTGTCACCAAGATGATCATTCTTCATGTGGGAAATGCAGCCACTGACATGGGAAGCATATCTGGCTGGGGAGGGGTGGGTCATCACCACAGCCGTGCCTAATATTGTCCTCACTTGATGGGAATAGTTCTAACTTCTGATGATACTGTTAAATGGACAATATCAACAATAACGTTGTAGAATGCCTACAACGCACAAGGAGACCATTTGGCCCATCGAATCTGCACTGATCACAATCCCAGCAGGTCCGAACCCTATTTACCCTGCTGTGGTCCCCCTGACACAAAGGGGCAATTTGGCATGGCCAATCCATTTAAACCACGCATCCTTGGACTGTGGAAGGAAATGGGAACACCTGAAACAGACATGGGTAGAATGTGCAAACTCCACACAGACAGTGATCCAAGCTGGGAATTGAACCCTGATCCCTGGTGCTGTGAGGCAATAGTACCAACCACTGTGCCACCCATGCTGCCCTTGCTCCAGTAGAGCATCTTTAAAGTAATAAGATAGGTAATGTCAGATGAGACTCACCTTATACACCCAGCCCATCTGTCCCTTCTCGATGGGCTCGATGGACACATTTCAAAGCAGGTTAAATGTCACTTGTATATAAATCCCTAAAGATACAGCAGATTTGTAGTATGTGTTACTGTGTACATGCTTGCTATGTTTCTGCAAACTTTGGTTGTACTTTACTGCTGTTGGTTTTAATGAGCTTCTCCTCTAAATCGCAAACACTGCATCAATAAATCCCCTCCTACAAGCCCTGACAGGCTCTTCCAATTAACATTAACAAATGAAGATGAATTAATGCCTTCTTATCTGCAAAGCTGCTGCTTTTTGGCACTGGGAGCAGGCGATTGGGAGGGTGAGTCAACACCTTCTCGTGTTCATTAATTGTTCGCTGCTGACGCTTTTCATGGACTTATTTTATCTTGCCTCCAATACGTTAATCACCCCCCCCTCCGCCAATATGCCCCTACTCACTTCCGTCACAGAAAAACAACCATCTTGCAGCATGTTCCTTCCTCTTAAGGGGGCACTCCATTCAAAAGGAAGGCTTTTTCAATCTTACTGCAAAATTTCTACCTGAGCCTCACCTGTGAAGGTGTGTCAACTCCTTGCTGGAGTTAACTGCACCAGCGCTAGAGAGACTGGTGCAATAAATAGGCAGCATGCATTGTTTATTTTTGGTGAAGGTTTTTTTTTCATGTTTCAGTCACCTCAGTTCCTCAGAATTTATACATTTTTTCCCCGCAATTTCTGCTTCTTGAAGCTTAACTGAGAAGGTCAAGGATACAACGTACCAGATAACTCAACACCAGTAAACTACCATTAGTAACAACCCAAGATACTGATCTGTCATTACACGCTCCATTAAAATTGCAAACATCACCTTACTGTCAAGGCTGTGTTCACTATAATGTACTTCAGTGGTTCTAAAACAACTGAACAAGATTATCAGAGCCCTCACTTTCTTACTGGAATGAACGCAAGTTATTTGCCAATGATTTCTGTCACAGTGTGAGAGGTTGTATATCATTCAAAACTTCCCATTATCCACAGTTCTTCTTAGTCCAACAAGGGAGTTTCTACCTAGAGTCGCTAAAGCTGGTTGAAATAACTCCTCAGAAGCAGGTGTCCCTTCATCAGACTCCTTTTATTTACAAACTCTATTCCGCTCCGTAGAGTGGCACGATGGCACAGTGGTTAGCACTGCTGCCTCATAGCGCCAGGATCCTAGGTTCGATTCCCGGCTTCAGTCACAATCCACATAGAGCCTACACATTCTCCTGTGTCTGCGTGGATTTCCTTGGGTTTGCTCCCACACTCCAAAGGTGTGTGAGTTAAGTGGTTTGGCCATGTTAAATTGCCCTTTAGTGTCAGGGGGACTAGCTAGGATAAATGCACGGGGATAGGCCTGAGTGGGAGAGGTCGGTGCAGACTCGATGGGTTGAATGGCCTCCTCTTGTACTGTAGGAATCAATGATTCTGTGGAGTGCTACAGAGACAAAGTCAGAATCCGGCGTGTCAGTAATCTTGACACTCCTCGATATATAACACAGGTGAGACTCCCTGATTGGGCAGACCAACATTATCTCAATCAGGGACACCTTTTGGTATCCAACCAAATAAACAAAATCAAATTTACTCAGGGATAACTGAAAAGGGGCAGTTCCCTAAAAGGAGGGGAACCACTCAAATCAAAAGACTTAAAACATCAAATTAAAATGTGATTAAGGGGGCCAATAATAACCCTATTTCCTGCAGCGTGCAGCAGGCATAAAAGCCATTGACAGTGCCCTCGGACACCACATGCTCCCTCTCCAGGGACACCTGGCCATGAGTATAGCAGTGGAAAGGGGCAGACAATCAGGTTGGACAACCCCTTCGATCACCCACTCCCTAGACCTGTAGATGGCACACCTTGCCAGACCCAGCAGCAGGTTACCTCAATCAGGGAGCTCATACTCCAAGGAGACAATCCCTTGGGTCTCGTTGAGGTCATTACAGATATCTTCCTGCAGGTTTGATCACAATGATATTCAAATACTTGACTTTTGCCTACACTGTGCTAATGTTAATTTGTTTACGAAATGTAGTTGAGAGAGTGTCTATGCTGCCCACAAGCCTATAACAATTATGGCAGAGATCTGATAGCCCCAACACTTGGTTTCTGATTCCACGCTTGCTACAAACCTACGATGCTGAACTAGCAAGTGATATAAAAATGGACAGCAAGAGCTTCTTTAAAAATAAAAAGGAAGAGAGAAGCCAAAACAAACATCGGTCCCTTTGAGAACAAGACTCGGAAAATAATAATGAGGAGGTGGCAGATAAGTTAAACAAATACTTTGCATCAGTTTTCACTGTGGAAGACACTAATAATATTCGCAAAAGCACTTGGGAAACTAATGGGGCTAATTAAAGCTCAATAAGTCCCCTAGGCCTGATAGGTTACAGTCCAGGATATTAAAGGAAGTAGCTACAGAGATTGTGGATCCATTGGCAGTAATCTTCCAAAATATTCCTAAATTCTGGAAAAGTCTCAGAAGTTTGAAAAACTGCAAATGTAAAGTCTAATTCAGAAGAGGAGGAAGACAAAAAAAACCAGGTCAGTTAGTTTAATATTTGTCATTGTGAAAATGCTGGAGTCTATCACAAAGGATCTAATAATAGAGAATTGAGGAATACATAATTTAATCAAGCAGAATCAGAATAGCTTCATTGAAGGGAAATCATGCCTAAAAAAATTATTTTTGAATTCTTTGTAGTAATGAGCAGGATAGGAAAAGGGGAACCAGTAGATGTAATATACTAATACTTGATAGAAGACAGAGAGTTAGGATGAGGGGCATTTTCAAGGTGGCAACATTTAAATAATGGAGTGCCACAGGGATCAGTTTATGGTGCCGTAATTACAATATATACGAATGACTTGGACAAAGGAAATGCATTTGTTATTGGCAAGTTTGCAGATGACACAAAAATAGGTGGGAAGGCAAGTGTTGCAGATTTACGGCCTCGCTTGAGTGAGACCGGAAATTCTGTTGTTGGACCCTCACCCACTCTGATTCCATGGCAAGCGAGGTAGAATAGTTCTGGCCATAGAGTCTACAGAGGGGTTTAGAGAGGTTAAGTGATCAGACAAAAAAAATTGGCGGATGAAATATAATACAGGAAAATGTGACATTATGCACTTTAGTAGAAAGAATAAAGCAGCTGAATTTATTTAAATGTAGAAAGACTGCAGAAAGTTGCAGCACAGAGGGATTTGGGGATCCTCGTGCATAAAACATAAAAAGCTAGCCATGTATGTTCAGCAGGTAATTGAGAAGGCAAATGAAATGTTGGCCTTCATTTTGAAGAATGGAAGCATCGAGTAATTTTTCATAAGGACTCGTAAGTTCCTGTCTCTGATATTAAAAGGAATGCTAATGTCCACAGGAGGGTTCTGGCACATGCATATGTATACCAGACAAGTCATCGTGTTTTTTCTTGCAGTTGGGTGACAGGTGAATCAGATTGAACTTGGAACAAAATCAAGCTCACAGATCTGCTGCATAAAAGGAATGACTCCAAGTCTCAATAGCTGTGGATACGAGTTAAAGCAGCAGCCATTACTTCAATATGTTTACAAAGTGCAATATGCTTCAGGTTAAATTACAATTTGAACTGTAAACACTGGAAAACTCCAATCTGTGAGATCTCAGACATGCCTCTCCTCAATGCCAAAATCAGAACATGGCCAGAACACTAAAATCTGGAAACATAATGCTGTGTACATGTTGTACGTGGCAATTGCTTAGAGAACATTCAAATAGATGACATTCCTTTTAATAAATAGATGCAAAAACAGACATATAAAACCTTGCCACATCTTAACGATATGTACCATCCTCTATTAATTAGTGGCCGTAACCACAATAGCACGGGAATGAGATAGAATAGAGGGATAGACAAAAATTTAGACACAATCAGTATTGTAGGTCCGGATCCTATACTTAAATGTGTCAAAAGACTTGTTTGTGAAGGGAAGCAGAGTGTACAGGAAGGGACAAAAATTGTACATTAATGTTACTGTAGGAAATAGAAATAACAAAATTAAATTAAAGATTCTTCATCTGGTTTCATGAAGCATCTACAATAAACAATGGACAAGGTGCCACACAAAAGATCAACAGGTAAGATAAGGACTCATAGATTTGGAGGTATAAATCAGATAAAGGATTGGCTAACAGATAGACTAGACAGCACAGTGGCTAGTGCTGCCTCATAGCCCCGGGGGGCCAGGTTCGATTCCCTGCTTGGGTCACTGTCTGTATGGAGTTTGCACATTCTCCTCGTGTCTGCGAGGGTTTTTCCTGGGTGCTCCGGTTTCCTCCCACAGTCCAAAGATGTGCGGATTAGGTTAATTGGCCATGCTAAAAAAATTGTCCCTTAGTGTCCTAGATGCGTAGGTTAGAGGGATTAGTAGGTAAATTTGTAGGGACATGGGGGTAGGGTCTGGGTGGGATTGTGCTCGGTGCAGACTCAATGGGCCAGATGGCCTCTTCCTGCACTGTAGGGCTTCTGAAATCCTTCTTACTTGTGTTGAAGAAGAATATTCTAAATTACCCACAGAAATCCAAAATGCTACTTTAAAGCAACAGTCAAAATCATACCTGATCATTTTGATTTGTTTTCCTCCCCTATATTTTTCTCTTCTTGAGCTTTTACCAAAAATAAAAGAATTTGGTTCCAACTTTCCTATTTACATTGCAGTGATATCTCCGCTGACAGACAGATCACAAACTAAAAGCAATTATTTTAAATTCAATTCCACAAAAATTGTAATCTCTCCCGAACTAAAAGGATCACAATCATGATTTTTTACTTTGAGTTAATTCAATGAGTACTATTGATTTCAGTTTTTTGTGCCTCGCACTCCACTTTCATAATCTAATTTAATTCGTCCCTATTCCCCCATGGATCTTTCTCTTGTTTGCATCATCACAAACTGGGAAAACAGTCTGCTGAAAAACTACAAAGGATGGTGCAAGTAACCCAGGGCAACCATGTACTCATTTCCCTCTGCACACCTCTCCAAACACCGGCCCCTTTGTTGTGAGAATACTCATATTTATTGCTGGTATCTCTGCACAGCAGAGGAGGGAAAGAACAAAGCCATACAAATTTTCTAAAGTAGTTGATTTGATCAGGTATTGTCCTTATCAGCTGTAATGAATGTACAAAGCAAGAAGCTGAAATTTGGAACAAGTACCTGTTTGGAGGTGCGAAGCTGCTCTTTTGCTGTTGTCGTAGCAATGATGACCCGGTTGCTGGCTGCACTCAGCTGGAAGGACAAGGAAAGCCCAGCCACAATTTGAACTCCAAGATCCGTAACGGACACCTTCTCCTCAATCACCGTTATTGTTTTTTCAGCCAGGATTGAATCAGAAAGTGGTGATAGCACCTTGGAAACGAAAATGTTTCAAACTTAAGCACTTAATACTGCCACTGACTCTATTATATCAAAGCTAATTAGCATGGCCCTTTAATTGTCTAATTAATAGTCTAATAACCAGTACCTTATTCGTAGAGAGTAATATTCATAACAATACCTTTGAAAAGAAGGAGTTTCAAACTCAAACACATTACTTTCATTTACTGTTATATCAAAGTCAATTAGCATTGCCCTTTAATTGTCTACTAATCGAGTAATAACCATCATCTTAAATAGAGTAATATTCATAACAATACATTTGAAAAGAGGAAGTTTCAAAATCAAACACTTATTACTTCCATTTACTGTGTTATGTCAAAGTTAATTAGCATTGTCCTTTCATTGTCTCATAACAATTGTTTTAAAAGTGGAGAGTAATATTCATAACTACCACTCAGTCATTTAAAGTCTTAAACATTGTTATCCTATAGCTATTTTATAATGAATGTTTTAACAACTGTAATTCCAAAAATGCTAACACAAAGAAGCCTCTGATCTTCTGTTACATATTGAGGCCAGACTATGAGAGGCTGAAGGTTATTAACATGAAAGAACATACAATCTATCGACAAACAGTAATAATTATGTTCAGGTATTCTGCAGACCTATAGGTGACTTGCCTGACCACAGCTCTCGGGCCTGATCCAAATAATTAGACGATCTCTTACGGCATTGCGTGTGGGCAATAAGAGCGTGTACTAAAGATATGTCAATGTGAAAGGAGTGATGCAGGCAAGCAGGAAAGGCTTGCAAGGTTTGCCAATTTATATACACACTACATTGAATTCTTACTCACTCTTAATCTGCTAGCCAAACCAACGAACCATTATGAGTCCACTATTGCAATCAGTAACTATGCTACATTGCTGTTCATTGTCAGTTGTGCAAATGAATGAAATCTACATGGCCTGTTAATTTACTCTCACTTTTGCCTTCCATTGCTTAGGTGCTGAAATCTGATCTGCAGTGAACCTTTGTGGCTGATCTATGGATGGGAACATTCAATCCTGATTGTTGGGTGACAGATTAGTAAGCACTCGGAAATGTTGAAAATGAAAGAGATACAGCATTACATGACAATTTAGGGAGTGGGATAGCTTGATCTTGGATTCGGACATAGCTTGGCACAACACCGAGGGCCGAAGGGCCTGTACTGTGCTGTACCGTTCTATGTTCTATGATTGCAATCTTCAGATGGGACAAGGGTCCCTCAGAAAGTGTTACACCTTCAAAAAACAAACACGTTTTAGAAGCTATTCAAACTAACATCTCAGCCAGCAGAGTTGGATACATTGACATGCATTACCAACAGCATCGAAGCTGATAGTGCACTATTTAAAATTTATTTATTAGAGACAAGCAAAGATTACAAAGACTACAATGAAGTTACCATGAAATTTCCGTGGTCACCACACTACAGCACCTGTTCGGGACAATGCACCTAACCAGCATGCCTTTCAGAATGTGGGAGGAAACCGGAGCACCCAGAGGAAACGCACGCCGACAACAGGGAGAAATGTGCAAACTCCACACAGACAGTAACCCAAGCTGGGAACTGAACCTGGGTCCCTGGTGCTGAGAAGCAACAGTGCTAACCACTGTGCCACCATGCTGCAAACACAAACAACTGTGCACTCACTGAGGAGAACAGCAAACTGATGGGATACATGCAACACTTAAAATATATAAGGCCCACATTTTGTCAAACACGCATATTCACACATATAAGGCAACCAATGCTGGATTTCCCTGTTGCAACTCATGATACTTACCGAGATGTGCTCCCCAAACCACAGCTCTTATTCCATAGTCCCATTCCTAAAACTGAGCAACAATCAAAGATGCTGCAGAGCCCAACATTGCTAAATCCCTCCACCATCAACATCATGGGGTCACCATTGACAAGAAAATGAACTGGACTGCTCATATAAATACTGTGGCTATAGGAGGCTGAGGAATTCTGTGGTGAGTAACTCACCTCCTGACTCCCCAAAACCCGTCTATTGTCTATGAAGTGCATGTCAGAGGTGTGATGGAAGACTGTCCATTTGCCTGGATGAGTGCAGCTTCAACAACAGTCAAACAGCTCAACACTATCCAGGATGAAACGGGATACATGACGGGCATCCTATCTATGACATCAATATTCACTCCCTTCACCACTGATAAACACGGCAGCCATGTGTACCATCTACAAGACATACTGCAGGAACTCATCAAGGCTCCTTGACAGCACCCACAAACTCCACCACCTAGAAGGATAAGAACAACAGACACGTGGGAATACCACCACCTGCAAGTTCCCCTCCAAGCCAAACACCCATCCTGATTTGGAACTACATCACTGTTCGTTCACTGTCATGGGATAAAAAAGCCTGGAACTCCCTTCCTGAGAATGTACCTACATCAAATGGACTGCAGTGATTCAAGAAGGCAGCTCACCTTAACCTTTCCAAAGACATTTAGGGATGGGCAATAAATGTTGACCTGGCCAATGATGTCCACATTCCATGAAAGAATAAAAAGAAATCAAGGAATCAGGGATAAGGGAGTGGACAGGAAATTGGAGTTGTGGCAGATGATCATCAAGAATAGCATGAAGGGCAAACTCGTATTTCTTAAGTTTTATGGCCTTAAGTTGTGGAAGTTCTGCACCTGCCTCAGTCTAAATACACATGGACCCCTCTCCAGACAGTTAAATATGCTTAAATGTTTACAGGATGGAGAAGGAAAAGTTTCATTATCTAAACATTCAAATCAAGGCAGACTAAAATTTACATCCAACATACAAGTTCTGATAAAACATGAGGTGGAGATGCCGGCATTAAACTGGGTGGGCACAGTAAAAATTTCACAACATCAGCTTAAAGTCCAATAGGTGTATTTGGAATCATGAGTTTTCAGAACGCTGCCCTTCTATCAGGTGAAGGAGCAGCACTCTGAAAACTTGTGATTCCAAATAAACCTGTTGGACTTTAAAGCTGGCATTGTGAGACTTCTTACTGATAAACCGATGTTATTATTACACTGGCCCGACAGCCCCGAGCATTTTCTCACTTTTGCGAGTTTTATTGCATGAATGCAGGGGTGTTTAGTGGAAAATAAATGGATAGAGTTCTTTATTATTGATTCTTTAACTCCAATGGACTGCAAATCAGGGCGGCACAATTTTAGAATATGTGCCCTTTGGGAGTAGATGAGGAGATTTTCCCTCCCCTGAGATGTCGGACCCAAGTGATGTGAGATTCCACCCTGACTCTGGGAGTGTTACTCTCCTTCACTGCAGCCCATGTTAATAGATTGATGCTGTTGGTTTGGCATTGACCGTGCAGCATCTTTACATTGATACTAAGCTTGCCCCTTCAAAAAATGATTATTCAGGAATCAGGCAATAAATTGCACTGATGCAGCAGGCATTCTTTGTAAGATTGTGGTTAGGGCTTGTTGCTGGATTAGGAAGTGAGAATTTACTCCACCTCTGTGCCTTTCCTCGTGGCGACAGAGACTGAAACTGCACACAAAACAAAGCATTGGACAAAGTTACATTAACTTTTGGCTCCATTCATCATTCACGGATTCCCAGAGGCAGCACGGTGGCACAATGCTAAGCACTGCTGCCTTACATTCGCCAGGGACCCTGCTTCGATTCCTGGCCTTGCATCACTGTCTGTGTGGTGTTTTTGCACATTCTCCCTGTTTCAGCGTGGGTTTCCTTGGGGTGTTCCGGTTTCTTCCCACAGTCCAAAGATGTGTGGGTTAGTGGATTGGCCATGCTAAATTGCTCCTTAGTTCAGGGGATCCAGGTAAGGTAAATGCATGGGGTTCTGGAGATAGAGCCTGAGTGGGACTTGGTCAGCACAGACCCGATGGGTTGAATGGCCTCCTTCTGCACTGTACCATACTATGATTCACGTTGGTGGGCACGCAAAACACATTCAAAATAAAACATGGCGTGTTGAACAATTCTCAGAGTACAGGTGGCATTTTCCAGCTGTTCATGCTGGCAGGATACCCTGGTCGCACTGCAGTGAATAGAGATTTAGCTGAGCGCCAAGTTGTCTGTCCTCACTCGCTTATGCCAACGGGGTGTAAGCAGCTGGAAAATTCTGGCCAATACATGTGGCTAAGAGCATGATAAGATGTGACAGACAACATTCTCCAATCTCTCATCCTCGTGTATCCCGCCAGCGGGAGATGGCACATTGTCTCTGGTCCTGCTGCTGTTAATGGAAATTCCCAATGATGTCACCCCACATGGGCAGGAAAACCAGCATGTGTCGCCTGTAGGACCGGAGAATCCCATCTGCGTGAATGACCTGAGAATTCTGGCCGATATTCTTCAGTTCTTCAACAGGGGGTGCATTGGGCAGACATCATTTAATTAATTCCGCATTGCTCTCAATATCTTCCTTTTTCTACGGATGTCCAATCTTTCTCACAAAAGCACGAAAATGAAAATTTACAGTTCTATCATAAATGTACGATGAACAAACAGGGAATCAGGCAACACTGGCACAATGGTTAGCCTACTGCCACATAGCACCAGGGAGCTGGATTTGACTCCCAGCACTGTCTGTGAGGAGTCTGCACGTTCTACCAGAGTTTGCATGGGTTTCCTCCAGGTGCTCCGGTTTTCTTCCTCCGAAAGACGTGTTGATTAGGTGCGTTGGTCGTGCTAAATTTTCCCTCCAAATAGGTGCCAGAATGTGGCAAATAGGGCATTTTCACAGCAACTTCATTGCAGTGTTAATATAAGCCCTACTTGTGCCTAATAAATAAATGTTACTTAATGAATGTAAGATACATGCAATGCACACATTATTTATCATGAACTTTTGTTCTCCGACTTTATAACAGTTTTAACCTTCAGATCAATGTGACTCCATCCTATAAGTGTTGTATCGGATGTGCAATGGTTGCACTTTGCAACTGTTATTAACGGTTTGTGTGTGATCCTTAAGGAGTTTAGTTGAGGCATTCAATCGGAGATATGCCAATGGCCTCTGTCATTTATACTCAGCCTCTCAGGAGTGCATATGATGCATTTTATGCAATATAGGGACTGATATAAACCCAATTTCCCTGCAAAATGCAGCCATTAATACCAAATCAGTGATTAAAAACTATACTTTAAAATGCCAGTATTCTCACGGATTCAGTGATGTGTTGAAGAATCATTGTGTGGTTTTGGCTGGCTTGCCTGGCAGATACATGACTATGTAAGCGTGACCCCAAATTCTCTGTTGGTCCAGAGGCAGAGAGAGTAATATTGCGTGCAAATGTCATTCAGTGTTGTTTGTTTTAATCTTTCGGGACAGAAGCGCTCCTATGACTAGTTATTTCAATGCCTCAGATACGTGTCATAAATCATCTCTAACACGGCACCACAGGGTAGCTTTCAGATGAATGTACAGGCTTGAAGATTCAGCTTGACATCAATTGGCCCAAATCTTCCAATCAAAGTCAGAACCCCTGATTCCGACCCCGATCAGACAGGAATAAAATATACACTTAACTTTCTCCTATTTCTCTGGGCAATCTTCTGATGGAGAATCCTTCCAAACTAACTCAGCACAGCAAACCTCTGAGACGTCAGTGAAAGGAATTCATGCAGAAGTCACACATTTTTACAGCACTAGGTGCCTTATTCTGGTAAGTAACATGTTTAGATGTCCCAAACCTTCTTCAAAAAGCTGTGGAGGGATGGTAAATGGCTAAGGGGGTGGAGCTGGTGAGGGAGTGGAGCTGGTAATGGGGTAGAGCGAGTGGGGGGGTAGAGTGGATGAGGGGGTGGAGAGGGTGAGGAGTTAGAGTGGGTGGGGGTTAGAGTGGGTGAGGGGTTCGAGTGGGTGAGGGGATGGAGTGGGTGAGGGGATGGAGTGGGTGAGGGGATGGAGTGAGTGAAGGGGTAGAGTGAGTGAGGGTGTGGAATGGGTGAGATGCTAAAGTGGGTGAGGTGATGGAGTGGCTGAGGGGATGGGGTGGATGAGGTGGTGAAGTGGCTAAGGGAGTACAGTAGATGAAGGGGTAGAGTGGGTGAGGGGGTAGAGTGGGTGAGGAGGTGGAGGGGGTAGAGTGGGTAAGGGGGTAGAGTTGGTGAGGGTGGAGTGGAGGGGGAGGGGTGAAGGGGTAGAGTGGTGAGGGGGTGGAGAGGTGAAGGGGTAGAGTGGGTGAGGGGGTGGAGGTGAAGGGGTAGATGGGTGGAGGAGTGGAGGGGTGAAGGGGTAGAGTGGGTGAGGGGGTGGAGAGGTGAGGGGTAGAGTGGGTGAGGGAGTGGAGGGGTGAAGGGGTAGAGGTGGGTGAGGGAGTGGAGGGGTGAAGGGGTAGAGTGGGTGAGGGGGTGGAGGGTGAAGGGTAGAGTGGGTGAGGGAGTGGAGGGGTGAGGGTAGAGTGGGTGAGGGGGTGGAGGGGTGAGGGGGTAGAGTGGGTGAGGGGGTGGAGAGGTGAAGGGGTAGAGTGGGTGGGGGGTGGAGAGGTGAAGGGTAGAGTTGGGTGAGGGGGTGGAGAGGTGAAGGGGTAGAGTGGGTGAGGGGGTGGAGGGGTGAAGGGGTAGAGTGGGTGAGGGGGTAGAGGGGTGAGGAAATTTATAAGAGGTTCATCAGAGTGATTCCGGGGATGAAAGGTTTGACATATGAGGAGAGATTAAACGGTTTGGGCTTGTACCCACTGGAGTTTAGAAGGATGAGAGGGGATCTAATCGAGGGATATAAAATTTTAAAGGGAATTGAGAAAATAAATGCAGGCCACATGTTTCCCCTTGTGGGGCAATTTAAAACCAGAGGTCACAAATACAAGTTGCGAGGCAATTGATTTAAACCTGAGATGAGGAGGAACTATTCCTCACAGAGGCTGGAGAATTTGTGGAATTTGTGGCCCCACAGTGTGGTGGAGCCTGCATTGTTGAATGGTTTCAACAAGGAGATAGATATATTTCTGATAAAAAGGAGAAGGAGGGATATAGGGGACAGATAGGGAAATGGGTTTGAGCCCAGGGAGAGATCAGCCATGATCTTATTGAATGGGAAATCAGGCTCAAAGGGCTAAATTTGCTGAATGCTGCTCCTTATTCCTATGTTCCTTGGAGATATATCTGGTTTGCGTATAAACTTTACAATTCTACTGAATGAATACAATGGAAAACATAAAAAGAAGAAATGGCCTCTGATATTATTAGTCTTTACTCCATTACCAAATAGGAAGCAGACTCATCTGCTGTCAAGCTTCCTTGGATTTTGATTTGATTTGATTTATTATTGTCTGCCAATGTTAATCTGCAATTGGCCATCAGCAGAGCTACCTCTGGCGGTTTGTCATTCAATATTCTTTCCACTGTGTGCAAGTGCTTTCCAGTTAAACTTTTCTGACAAAGACATAGACTGCCCAACAGGGGAAATAAGCCCAGTAAAACTGGAAGAGATGAATACTGATCTGAACCTTAACATGGAAAAAATAAATCACTGTAGATGCTGGAATCTGAAACCAAAAGAGAAAACACTGGAAAATCTCAGCAGGTCTGGCAGCATCTGCAAGGACAGAAAAGAGCTGATGTTTCGACATGACCTTTTGACAGAGCTCTTTTCTCTTCTTCTTTTTCCAGCATTTTCTCTTTTGGGACCTCAAAGTGGAATGTTAGTTCAGACTACAATTCTTATTTCCAATTCTTACCGTTTATTTCTTGTTCTCGGTAGTCACTTTGTACAGCCACATTGCAAATATGTTTGTGGATATGCTTTTTTAGCAAAACCATAAAGACTGTGCTCATATTTTAGAAGTAATGAACTGAGCAAACCTTACAATGCCAATAGATGTATGTTAGGAGGAAACATCTCCCACTGTGGAATTTCAATTGTAAACCAATATCTGCCACTATGTGAACTGGAAATGGCACAGATTTCCTATTATGTTACAGATCATACATGTTTGTATGATCATACAGATCATCATTATGTTACAGTGCATAATCTGGCCATTCGGCCCATTGAGTCTGCATCGACTCACCGATAGACAGTCCTGTAACTCTGTGTATTTACTTCACTAGTAACCCATACTACACATTTTTGGGACATTAAGGGTCAATTTAGCATGGCCAATCCACCTAATCTGTACATTTTTGGACTCTGAGAAGAAACCAGAGTACCCGAAGGAGACTCATGCTGACATGGGGAGAACGTGCAAGCTTCGCACAGTCACCCAAGACCGGAATTGAATCTGGGTCCCTGGCTCTGTGATAACTACTGTGCCACCATGCCACCCCGATTTATTAAATCAAAGTTATTAAGTAGTGAATCTAATTATTCAATTGAACAAGAGGCAAAAGTAAAAAAGTGTTTAAAATCTAAACTAAATACTTCCAGTTGACTGTTCTGAACTCCATTTTTCACTCTCAGATAACAGGGTGAATGCTCCTGATGGAAGGTGAGGGATATTAAGTTTAACATTTGGATACGAGTGAAAATCTAGAAGTCAGGACAAGTCAAGAAGAAGGTTGGGTGGTCAACTGGAATCTCGATCCTTGGAATTCTGCTCATTGGCAAAGGTCTCTTAGGATGCGACTATAGATCGGGCTACAAGACAATACTGTGAGGCAAAGAGATATTCCATCTTAGATAGATAGGGTGACAATCTGTCAGGATCTTCTTTCTACCCAACGTACCCACTCAGTGGACAGCACTCTTTCTTGCACACCATTAGAAATCGGGACCAGCCCCAGTTGCTGGAGACAGAGTTTGGCTACAGCACAGGGATGCGCGAGAGAAAAAAAATGTTAAAATGATCAAAAGAAAAATGGCACCTGTTGGATTAATTTGTTGCTAATTCCCCTGTGTCGCTGGATGTTACACAATTTTTTAGTCATTCAGACAACTTGATAATTAATACAAATGAAAAAGAAATTGAACCTTTTTTGAAATGAACAACACATTTACACAGCGACGCTAATCAAACTGACCTTTTTGCTGTTGCTGCTCTATCACTCAGTGTCTAATTATTATTCTCTGGGAGTTGTCAGTATATATGAAAAAAAACACTCTCAGGAACCACAAACCCGTGCAACAATACAAAGGGCAATGTTTCGAATACATTAATGGCTTGTACAGCAGCAGATTCTGCAGATTACCTTGATCTTTCTGACAAGAGGTTTCTTGCTTGCAAGTGAAGGCTGGGTTAGAAGAAATGAGTGGCAGAGGGCAAACAGGAGCATTGCAAGACTAATGCACACTTTGCAGTAATTACATCCCAGGACTGAGCATACCTGGATGGTGGCCATTCCCAGTTCTTGCCCGCTCAGTATCCTCCCCTTCTCCAACTTTGCGATCTGTGGGTTGTCCATTTTGAGAAAGTCGGTCACCAGGTCTGTGATGTCAGCTTGCCAATCATTGCCTAACATGTAGACGAGTTGCCCACCTGGGTCCAAGGTTTCCGCTACAAACTGTGTGAGGACCCTCACCATAGCACGTTGGTACTGAAGAGTGCACCCTTTCCCCTTCTTTTCATCATCATCCTCATCATCACTCTCCCGTGTTGGCCTACCAAAAAACATTGACAGTTTGTTTTACAATTCACAGCCATGTACATATTGAAAGAGGCAGTACTGAAATGTGTACATATTGAAATAGGGGCAGGCGATGGCCTAGTGGTATTATCGCTTGACTATTTATCCAGAAACTCAGCTAACGTTCTGGGGACCCGGATTCGAATTCCGCCTTGGCAGATGGTGGAATTTGAATTCAATAAAAAAATCTGGATTTAGGAATCTGCTGATGACCATGAAACCATTGCCGATTGTTGGAAAACCCCATTTGGATCACTAAGTCCTTCAGGGAAGGAAATCTGCCATCCTTACCTGGTCTGGCCTACATGTGACTCGAGAGCCAGAGTAATGTGGTTGACTCTCACTTGCCCTCGGACAACTAGGGATGGGCAATACATGCTTGCCAGCCAGCAGTGCCCATGTTCCACAAATGAATTACAAAAACATAAAGAATGTGATCTTCACCTTCACTGCTAGCTGAAATGATTCAGCTTACAACTACTGCACACTTCTTTATCAATGTGTACTTTCAGAATTCTTGGTTAAATATCATTTTATTGACACCTGATACATTATTATTTTTGTTGTTTCTCTATCCGGAACAGGTCATCCAAAGATGCGTGGGTTAGATGGATTCGCCATGCTAAATTGCCTCTTAGTATCCCAAGATATGTGGGTTAGATGGATTAGCCGCAGGGAATGAGTGGGTTTACAGGAAAAGGGCAGGGGAGAGGGCCTGGGTAAGATGCTCTGTTAGCAAGTCATTGCAGACTTAATGGGTCGAATGGTCTCTTCAGCAATATAAGGATTCAGTGACAGAGGCCAGAGGCTTACAGCTTGAGAGGTGCCACTGCATATCAAGTTTCCCACTCTCATGGCGTGCCATTGGCATAAATTGGAAGGATTTTGTAGGTTGATACTCAACCTGTTTGGCACCATTGTGAATGCACCTTCCTTGGCCTTCAGGTCCTGCAGTGGTACGGGAATCTGGAGCTTCTGCTTCAGAGACAGGGAAACATTATCACAAAACCGTCTTTAAGTCAATATGACATCTGATACATACCTGCCATATATTTAGCTGATCTTTCATTAGCCCTTAGCTATGATTGTAACACTATATTCTGCACTCTCATCTTTCCTTCACTATGAACGGTATGCTTTGTCCACATAACATGTAAGAAATACTACTTTTTACTGTATACCAACACGTGACAATAATAAATGAAATCAAATTAAAAGAAAATCAATTACTGAACATTTGACAGCTTTCAAAATTAAAAAAAAAATTATTAGTGACATATCCGGATTACATTAACACTGCAATGAAGCTACTGTGAAAATCCCCTAATCGCCACACTCTGGCTGTTTTGGTACACTAAGGGAGAATTTCTCATGACCAATGCACTTAACCAGCATGTCTTTCAGACTGCGGGAGGAAACCGGAGCACCCAGAACAGACCTATGCAGACACAGGGAGAACATGCAAACTTCACACAAAGAGTGACCCAAGTCAGGAATTGAATCCAGGTCCCTGACGCTGTGAGGCAGCAGTGCTAACCACTGTGCCAGATGCACGTTGCACATAAATGTCATTGCATATTTTGAAACAGAACGGAACAAAACTCCTCTTAAGTTGGCCCAGCGCTACCACCAGTGCAATCCCATTGGAACTGATTTATGTTCAGGCTGGGGAAAATAATAACAATTTATTTTATTGTTTTAGTGTAAGAGTATTTGGTGTGTTAGAGGCAGACCAGAGGAGAGGTTGTAATCGTAGTGCTGGAAATATAAACGTTATTTCACTACAGTTTCCTCCAGCTAAATTATTGCTTGGTTAAGCAACTGGGAACAGCGTTCCAGAATTAGCTCCCAGACAGGTCGTTGGTCTAATACCTGTTGAGAAAACTGTTTTAGCCAGTACTTTACAGTGGAAAACAGCCCTTTAATCGGATTCTTCTCAGGCATGTCAGGTTGAGGAGTGTTATTAATGGAAATTGATCCCAAACGTTCCCAGTTGGGATGCAGCTGTCCGAAAGGTAAGCCTACCCTATATTACAGAGTGAGTTAGAGAGACCTGTTCCCATTCCCAATTGTCCACAGGCAGGAAGCTTTTGAGAGGAAGATGTTTGTGTCTTTCTTTAGGCCCTGGAGTGTGTGGTTAATTTAAATATCCGGCAGCAAACTTTTCCGTAGGTTTAAAGTAAGGAAAGATGATTTGGTTATGTACCTCCTCGTCCCAAAATATACTGTTACAACACTCACTCACAAACTCATACACACACAAATGCACTCAAAGAAAATACAGCTCAAGACAATACTGCTCTTTTACAAGTTACAAGCAAAAAGAATAGTTCATTGTCTTGTTTTGGAATACACATGTTGTGGAGGTGAGGAAGAAGATATCTTCACTCCTCGGGTAATTTAAATGAATTGACCAGCCCAAATCTGATGCCACAGTGTGTTTTCAGGATTCTCTTGGAGAGATTGCTCATCTGCAGGTGCTTGTATCCTTATTGCCAGATATGCGGTTTGCCATATTGGTGCACTGAATTAAAATAGGCTTGGGGGCCTAACAATGCAACAAATAACACTGTTATATATAACACAGATGTAACACAGACATTACAAATAACATAGATATTATTGCCTTTTTCTCTACCATGTCTTTGTACAGACAGTACTTACAATATTACAAAGGCATAAACATGGCTGCCTTACCATGCGACTCCTCACAATTGTAATTCCTTTTCAATATATGATTCAGTTAATTAGCCACATCCTGGTTTATTCTTTAAAGGCATTTATCCTGAGGCAGTTAATATAATTGCCATTTTTATTTAAAAATGAGCCAATCAATTCAGGAATGTCCTTTGATGGACTCAGCATATGTGTAGTTAACACGTTTTCACCTGGGCTGCCCTCTTTTATGTGTTGGACAGTGAAGCAATTCGTGAATACATGTGCCAGATCGCCTGACCTTTAGCCTTTACAGCGCATTGTCCACTTTTAAAGGAAAGGTCCATTTTAAAGAGTCCATATTGAATAAAGATTGTGTCTTAAAAATTAGGAAATTGATGAGCCTTTACTGAACGTGGCACCTACTCTACCTCAGCAACTGGCATTAGCTGCACGTCCATAAAATGACACCCTACTGCATTAGTGTAGATCCATTTCTTACAACAATCACCATTGTGGTTTTATTATCTGCACAAATTCACTATTGTTATGTCAAGTTAGGAGGGATTTCAGGACCATCCAAGGTCAATGGAACTTTGTGTAATCTGCCTCCCTGCACTACGATTCCCATGGTGAGAAGTCTAGTTGCTCTCTCAGAGTTGCCCTGAGCCTTTGATGGTCTCCTAATGGCAGCTGGTCCAAAGAAAGCTATGTCTTTAAACTGAGACACTGACTTTGTGAGTTTTGTATTGTCTGAAGTTCAGGCAGCACTGACCACCTCGGAAACCTCAACCACACCTCCTATTTTCAAATTTGACTACGTTTTCTCACCCTGGGTCTGAGTCATGCATTGTGTTCAAGTCTTCGATGCCATCTGTATTTCTTGCGCCATCATGTCGATAGGTGGAAAATCCAGTCGTCATTAATAAAGGAATTGCCATTGTGCTGGAAACTTTTGAGATACGGCAATACAAGACTTACTTTCTTTTCTGACGACAATGCTTCATTATTCTGTCAGGCCCACTTTGTAGAATTTATTTTTAGCATTGCACTATAAGACTGGTCTTCTCCTTGTGTCATTAGTTGTACCTGCCTCCCATATTCCAGTTCATTTGCTGTCTGTTTCCCAATCCCTATATATATATATTTCCTGGTGTTTCTGATGCTCTATGGAAATGAGACCACTTTTTCTCATCCTATTGTCAATTGGAATTTGGAAAGCTGGCTGTTTATCTCAATCCCTGGATCTGGTTTCCCCTTGTCTCTGATTAGAAGCCAAAGACCCCATTATTAACAGCAAGAGCTAGTTTATTGCTTTAACTATTTCAAAAACATCTTTCATATATCTGCCGGCATCACAGAAAATACTCAGAGCCAATGTCTACTGATATCAACAGGATATGTCTGTTTCCCTGTCCCTATGTTTCATAATTCCTGCTGGATTTCTTAAAATTCACAGATTTGTTATCTGACAATATCATCCAGTCCATACAGTGCAGAAGGAGACCATCTAGCCCATCGAGTCTGCACTGACCACAAACCCATCTAGTACCGAAATTAAAAGCAAAATACTACAGATGCTGGAATCTGAAACAAAAACTGAAAATGCTGAAAAGTTTCAACAGGTCTGACAACATCTGTGGGGAGAGAAAAGATCCAATGATTTGAGTCTAAGTGATCACTCAACAAAGGATCATCCAGACTCGAAATGCTATTCTCTCTTCACAGATGCTGTCAGACCCATCCAGTATCTATCCCTGAACTCCACCGGCTAATCCCCCTGATGATAAGAGACAATTTACCATGATCAATCAACCCAACCTGCATATCTCTGGGGTGTGGCAGGAAACCAGAACACCTGGAGGAAACCCATGCAGACATGAGGACAATGTGCAAGTTCCACACAGACGGTAACCCAAGGTTGGAATTGAACCCGAGACGCTAATGCTGTGAGGCAGCAATGCTAACCATTCTGCCACCATGCCGCCCCAAGATGTTTAGTATTTGTTTGAGTTTTAATTTGCTTTCATAAATGTCATATTGAAATCTCAATAATATCATTGTAGTGTCATACAACACGGGTCAATTTTGCATTCAGACTATTTTGAAAATATTGCTATCAACAAATTCTATAACAAACTAACTGGGGAAAGCAGAATGTCCTACATGGAATATCTAAGCATGAATATTTTTAAATATTTGTGCTTCTAACCAGTTAAGTCTTTTAAGCGTTAAACCCACCACCGACGTTTATATGTTAGGATACAGTAACCTTCTTATTAATAGCCCCTTTCCAATATTAGCAACATATGTGCAGACAGCCTGGGCATTGCATTGTAAAGTCGCTTTTGCACCAGTGTTGCATATACTGCAGTGGGTGAGAGGTTTAGGCAGTATGAGACTTAGTTCTGCCAGATAGTCTCATCCAGTGTAAAACACACAGGATGGCATTGCTTTATTGCAGTTATGCTGTGATCCTTGTGTTGGGTGAAGCATGAGCCATTTCACAATGCTTTAAAGTTACAACTATAGTATGAGAGTCAGGATTTAACATGACAGAAACTGATGCCTTAAATAATGAGAGACTGGGAACTGGGAAGGTAAATCCAGGAGTTTCCAAAGCAACTTCATACACAAAAAAGAATTTCCACAGGGTTTAAATGACTCTGCCAAATTTTCTAGGACAACAGGACACGACACAATTGATTTATCTCACCATTTCGCAAGTTTGCACCTCTCGCTGCTCTGTTCGATTCCACTTTTACTGGTGCAGTCCCCACATTTCTCCCTCGCAGAAGTTCTGATTCACGGGATACATTTCTTGCTATTAAATTTGAAAATTTCTAAGTTGGCTGAGATCTATCATTACTGAAATCACACATTCTAATGAGGAAATAATAGCTAGATTCCATCAAAACTAATCTTTTCACTTTATTGGTTCATGCCCTGGGCCCATCACTTGGTAATAATAAGCAGCATGCACATTGAAGCCAGGGGGTTCACAGTTGATGAACTATTGACATGTTACTTCTGTGGCATTTGCAAAGCAGCTTGTACACCCACTGCACAGCCAGGGACCCAAGCCAATATTGTGTGTTACAACGTGACACAAGTTGACGTCCCAAATGTTACAGCGCTATCTTCTAAAATACTTAAAGTACAAGAAACTACTCCATATCTTATCATCAGTTTGACATACAGTACTGTCTGATTATACAGTATAACAAGGATGTATGTGTGCTTTTCTTGGGTGGAAGCACCTGCCTTTTAAATGCTGTTGCTAGCCATTTGCTGAACAATGGCCAAATAGACAATGACAGTGCTCGATGCTAATGGCCCTCAAACAATCAGTATTGCCATTTCTTGTATGCCACAGAATTGGTCCTGATAAAGCCGTCAGTGGAAAAAATACCATTCCATTGTTAGCAATTCAATTACTAAGGAGATGCAGGAAGAACATTAATGATGGAAGTGATTCTTACTTTCAACACAAACGTTCTTCCTACATCTCTTTAGTAACTGAATTCAAAGGATGTTTTGGACTTTTTTACTTCAAAATCACAGTTTCATAAGGCATAGAAGGAGATCATTCTGTCCATTGTATCCAAACTGGCTCTCTGCAAAAGCTATTCAATTTGCTCCATTCCTTCATTCGCTCCTCTTAGCCCAGATATTATATACGATAGAACTAAGGATACATGGGGAGTTCTTTTTATTTTCAATTCTTTTTATCTTCCCATACAACTCTTAATGTGAGAGGAGATGATTCACCTATGATTGAAACCACAGTGCCTTACCTAGGTGGACTACAATACATTAGACACCAGCTCCCTTATCCACAGGTAGGACTTGTCTGTGCTGATATGATTCAACTAATTTGGGCAATCAAATCATATTTCTCCAATCTGTGATGCGGCTTCGTGGCACTGCTCACCACAATGCCGGAGATGTTGGGAGTTAAATGGGATAAGTAAGGGTCTGCTGAACCTTACAAACTACTCACATTAAACTAACAGAATATGACAGTGTGAAATCCCTGAAATGAATCAGAGTCTGACAAATTCTCCCATTTTTCTGTATGAAAGCTGGAACATAATCGAACATTAGCAGATAGACTGAACCAAACAAGTGATCTCAGTGGCTGAGTAAGCATAAAGACAGTGTTTGGTCAAAGCCTTTATTAATAACCTTCATATATTTAGGACAATATTAAACACTCCTTTGTGTTTTATGCCAAAATAGGAACTCAAACCAATTAAATTGTTGGCTTTGTCCCATCTCTTACTCAACTTCACTCTTCACTGAATGTTCATTATTATCTCTTTTAATGAAGACTTGGTAAAATCTAACTTTCTGATTGGCTATATTGGCTACAGTCCAAAAGCAAGAACAAAAGAATAGGACAATTAAATGATGCAGAAGGGAACTACATTTTAAATAGCCAATTACTGCAGGGAGGCACAAATGTTTATCCAACACTAGTTTGCAAGAATCTCCCCACATTTTTCAAATACAAGATGCCAAGTGTTTGAACCTTTCAATTGCAATCCAGTAAAGGAAAACAAGTCCTGTTTCTTCATCAACTCACCTTATTTTCTGATTTAACTCCACATATACTTCCAACAACAGAGCACCTGTACCCTCTTCACATATCCTATTTAGGACTGAAGTGGAAGGTAACTGTTGATCCATTCCTTATATCAACAGCTTCAATATTCTTTTACCCAGGAATGCCAATAGCTACTAAAAAGGTCTAAGGTTTCAGGGAGAACTGATGTAGTGCTCAGAACCACTAGGTTTGGAGCCAGCCTTATGAGCAGCACATCTCATGTTCGATGTCCTTGATTAAGCAGTGGGTGGTAAGCAAGTCTCATGCATTGAATTGTTTCTGGATGGTCAGAATATGAAGGCGACTGGCGAGCCAGAAATAATCTTACACTCTGGTTCTTTTGCTATGTTGAGTGCAGATACCTGCCAATGAACTAACTGGAACATTTAGACACACAATGACATTTCTTAGATTGTACTTACATGACTGTTTATTCAGCTATTTTGTTCTGTTTAGTGAGCTTATTGGTTATACAATCCTTACATCTCCAGCAGGTGGAGGAGTTTGTACTCAACAGGGTGTGTGTGTGTGTGTGTGTGTGTGTGTCGGAGCAGTAGTTTGGATGTATTGATGTATTGTACTCACACACATTAAAATGAGCTTTATTGTGGATTATGGACTGCCAGTTAATTTCTGGTATCTGCACAAATCCATTCCTAACATTTGTCTTTAAACTAACTGGTGTCTGTTCTACTTGGTTGGAGAAAGAGGTGCTAGACAATGCGCCTAGAGAGAGACACTTGGCAATGAGAGGTTAGAATCAAATCAATTTTTGTGGTTGATTTGTGGGACCTGCTAATTGGAGGTGTAGTCACTTCACCGCAGCATGGGGCTTTCCAATCTTCAAATGACAACACTGCTATAAAGTGCCCTAAGGGATGGGGTATTACTTGGGGACATACAGCAAGAGCTAATCAGTACTGTGTTGGCAAGCCTTGTGATTTTTGCTTGTTAAACTCCAGCATTATCAGTACGCACACTTGGAGCTTTCCAAGGAACATTATCGACATTATCCAAAATTGGCTGGGATTACAGTAAGCAATGTGCGCCCTTAAAAGCAACCAGCATGCGATTTATTTCAGACAATTGGGAACTCTACTGTTGTGGGTTTGTGCGTTTTGAAGATTTTTAAGTTTCAGTCTATCTGCTAATGTTCAATTATGTACCAGCTTTCATACAGAAAAATGGGAGAATTTGTCAGACTCTGATTCATTTCAGGGATTTCACACTGTCATATTCTGTTACAGTTTAATGTGAGTGGTTTGTAAGGTTCAACAGACCCTTACTTATCCCATTTAACTCCCAACATCTCCGGCATTGTGGTGAGCAGTGCCATGAAGCCGCATCACAGATTGGAGAAATATGATTTGATTGCCCAAGTGACTATCCACAAACTAACATTATCACTGCACTGCCCCCCAAAAGAGCATTTTGCTTTTTCTGAATGATTTTTCTCTTCTGACACCCGACACACTCGCCAATGAGGAAATCCCTGTTTTTTTTCCACTTCAAGGTTTAAACATAAACATGTGTCATGATGGGGAAATGCATCTCACACTGTGTACTGGGGACAACATAAATAGGAAATGAATCTGGTTTAACTGTTCCAAGACTGCTGGTACTCTTCAGCACAGCAAAGGCTGCAAGACGGACAGGAGCGCTCAGAATAAAATGTGACTCTATTTGGAATGGAAGTCACGCAGCCAAAGCTGATAACCAATTTGGGCACAGCACAACCCAAAGAAGTAGCAACCAGGTGAATGGCCACTTACTATGCTTTTCTTTAAGTGGTGTAGACGGAGGAACAAATATTAGATGGAGCAATGGTTGGGAGGAGGAAGGGAGCCACTTGCACTTTTTCAACTCGCATCGTGGATCTTTAATATTCGCTGTGGCACACACTGAGATCTTTGGAAACTAATTGCTAATCAAGATATTTATATTTTGACAGTTTGTCAATCATTGGCTCCTGACATCAGAGAACCAATGTTCAAGGAAAGAAAAACAGCAGGTAAGAACGGGCTTTTAGGCCTCTCTTTTTGTACTTTCATTTGTTATTAAGTAATTCCATTTAATAAAGGAAGTTGCAATCATGCAGAGGGTTTGAGGCTGAGGGATAATTACAGAGGGTGCAGGCATACAAAGGTGATCACAAAGGTTGAGATTCTCCAGCCTCCCACCCGTGTCTCTCCCACCAGCGGGAGGAGGAGCATCGTTTGCTGGCAGTGGAATTCTCTGGTCCCACCACTGTCAATGGGAATTCCCCATTGATGTCACACCAGGAAACCTGCGGCCAGGGGTGCAGCAGAACCAGAGAATCCCGTTGGCGTGAATGGCCAGACAATTCTGGCCATAATTTATAATGATGAATCGTTGAGAGAAAATGAATGATAACTAGAGATCTAGGGTAGATTTCTCTGCTCGCCACCCCGAGGTGTGTTTTCCGGCAAGGGCAGGGGTGGAGGGGAGGTGGCAGATTACCATTGTCTGGTAGTGGGATCTTCCAGTCTCACCGATATCTATGACATTTCTGGTATCTGTGTGGCTGTTGATGTGGAAGTGCTAGCACTGGACTGGGATAGCACAGTGGTAAGTCTCTCAACATCAGGTTAAAGGACTTCAACCTGGTGTTATCAGACTTCTATCTCTGCGCTCACCAATCCTATCACAGGCATCACCTACAGTGGGACTGGAACATCCTGCTGGAAGGACTGGAAAGACCCACCATGGTTTTGCAAAATTCACACACAAATAAAAGGGGGGAGGGGATTTCTTCCATCCTGCCCACCATGGGAGTCATAGCAGACGGTGGGGAGGGTGGGGGGGATGGAGGGGAGGGTGGGGGGGTGGGGAGCGCAAAAGACACAAAGGTCCATTGACCTTGGGTGCGATTTTCCGGTTTTGGGGTGAGCAGGGCTGGAGAATCCCACCCAAGATCTTTAAAAACGTTCAGAGTGATTGATTGTGCAGCTGAAATGCTGACATCTGAAGAATCATACCTACCTGCTTTATGCAAGCTCTGACCAAAGAGAATACATGAGTAAATTTGGTAATATCAGAGGGATACAATGTGTTCTCTATACCATTGCCCTAAGATATTAGTTATTTGTCTGATTAATAAATCTTGTGGCAACATTAATTTATCTCAGTTCAAAATCCATGCAATCAAAGGATTCAGGAGTTTCGACCAAAACAGACATTCAGAAATAATGCCAGCCCCTTGTTTTCTTAGGGAACACTTAAGGTGCAATTTCCCGGCTGTCCAGTTTAAGTTTAGTTATTAGTGTCACAAGTAGGCTTATATTAACATGGCAATGAAGTTACTGTGAAAATCCCCTTGTCACCACACTCCAGCTTCTGTTAGGGTACACTGAGGGAGAATTCATCGTGGCAATGCACCTAACCAGTATGTTTTTCAGACTGTGGAAGAAACCGGAGACCCAGAGGAAACCCACGCAGACACGGGGAGAAAGTACAGACTCCGCACAGACAGTGACCCAAGCCAGGAATCGAACTAGGGTTCCCTGGAGCTGAGAGACAGCAATGCGAACCACTGTCCCACTGTACTGTCCCTACAGTGAATGTGTAATCAATATATTTTAGACACTTACATTCTACACTGTAACTACTCCAGTCCAGACATCTATTGACTGGAAACACTAATCATCCTGAATAATTTTGACCAAACCTAATCATCATGTTAGCACAGTACTTTGCGAGCAGAAACATGGAAGATATAACATGTAAATAAATGAAATGATTTTTTAAATTATTGCTTTGTAATGTTTTAACACTGTTTTATGCTTCAGGTAAAAATTTACATCTATGGTATTTTCTGGTTCAGACAAGTGTAGTTAGGCATTCTAACGATGTGTATAATCCAGCAAATTCCAAAATTCAAAAATGACTTTAACCCAAGCAGTCCACGCAGGGGAGGTTACAGTGCGTTAACAATTGTAATTTAACTTAACACCTTAACAATTTGACTCTGGGTATTCATTCACCAAAATAATTTTTTGCATCCCCACCCCACCTCCCCCGATTGTTGCTGTTTTTTGGGTATTGTTGATTAAGGAAATATTGAAAAATTATATATGCGTATAGTTGTGATAGCTGCGAGGCATCAGAGGACAATGCTGCTTTCATTCCTCCGCCCTCAAATCTTCACTGCTATAATCACTGGAGCTTAATTAACAAGCAATAAAAAAATTATAATACTACACTACTGTGTAGTCACCTATTCACTTTGAGGTCTCTAGCCTATGGGTCTAATAAAGCAGAAGATGATTAACTGTACTTAACTCAAGCACACTTCATAACTCTCATCCCTCCACTTTTATTAAAATTCATTAGTCCCTTCCTTCAAGCCTAGAGTTTTTTTTAAGTATTACTTAGTGCCAAGAAAAAAATCCCGACAACAGGAATCTAAATAAAATACATAAATTAGACATTCACAAAAACACCGGAATGGATTAATGGATGGACATCACTCAACACCAGGTGGGAGTGTTCTCTCCCTGCTGGGGAACACTTCGGCAGTCACGGGCATTCGGCCTCTGATCTTTGGGTAAGCATTCTCCAAGGCGGCCTTCATGAAACACGACAGCACAGAGTTGCTAAGCAGAGACTGACAGCCAAGTTCTGCACACATGAGGACAGCCTCAACCGGGATCTTGGGTTCATGTCACACTATCTGTAATCCCCATGATTTGTCTGGACTTGCAAAATCTCACTAACTGTCCTGCCTTGAGACAATTCATACTTCTTTAACCTCTGCTTAACCCCCTCTCCATTCACATCGTCTGCACCTGTAAAGACTTGATTACCTGTTAAGACTTACATTCCAAACATTATCTAATAATTGAGTTTATGTCCATACGTGCCCTATTTATGAACACAATTCTCCACTCACCTGATGAAGGAGCAGTGCTCTGAAAGCTCGTGATACCAAATAAATCTGTTGGACTTTAACCTGGTATTATGAGACTTCTTACTATGTCTACCCCAGCCAGCCTCTCAAAATCATGGGAACAGGTTGGGGGAGACAATTTCTCCCAATTTCAAGGTATGACTCTTTCACTTGGCTGTATCAACCAGCTGGCTCAATAATATTTTAGACAGTATTGCTCAGAGTTTTGATTCTGTTGTTTTTTTAAAGAATACGTAATGAACTGCCTTAATCATGTGACCAATTCCTTCTTCCAAATAAGATAGTGGAATTTTTTTTTAAAGTGAGTTATTCATGATAAATGAGTGGGGATTATGGAGATAGGAAGGAGGGGAGGGCTCAGGTGGAATGATCTTTTGGAGAATTGGTGCAGATTCAGTGAGCTGAATGGCTTCTTTCCGCACAGTAGGGGTTCTATGGTTAATTACAACAACTTCATGCTGTTTCATGTATTTCAACATAGTGGTACAATTCACAGTGGCACAATGGTCAGCACCGCTGCCTCACAGTGCCAGGGACCCGAGTTCGATTCCCGGCTTGGGTCAGTATCTGTGTGGAGTTTGTATGTTCTCCCCGTGTCTGCGTAGATTTGCTCCAGTCTCCTCCAACAATCTGAAAGATGTACTGGTTAGGTGCATTGACCCGAACAGGAGTCGATATACAGAGTGTGGCACCAGGGAGATTTTCACAATAACTTCATTGCAGTGTTAATGCAAGCCTTATTTGTGACCAATAAGTAAACTTTAATTTTTAATTCAGCTTCTGATAGAGAAAAGTATTTCGAACAGGGCTTTCCTAGATTTCTCTTCTGAATGTGCATTTGTCAGAAGTTGATGTTCCATTTACAGATTAATAATGGTGAGTGCTGTATAATTTTTAAAAATTCAGTTCTGGGATGTGGACCTAGCACTGGCAAGGCCAACATTTACTGGCTAAACTTAATTGTGCTACAGAAAACCACCTTCTCGATATATAACTGAGTAACTTGCTCAGTCATTCCAGAGGGCAGTTAAGGGTCAATCAAGAACATTAGTTAGTGAACCAGATGGGTTTCACAGCAATCTGGCACTTTGATGGTTACTGGTACTGACACAAACTTTAAAATGAAATCCAGTTGATTTAATTAATGGAATTTAAATTCCCCAGCTACTGCGATGAAATATGACCTTCGATCTCTGGATCATTAGTCTAGGCCTCTGAATTATCTATTCAGTTACAGAATGATTATGCTATCACCTCACCATGATGGGAACATCATATTTCCCCCTGAATCCTTTTCTGTTGGATGTTGAGTTAAAGAGAAGCATTTTCAAAGAAGGCACAGCCTAGCTGATTTTCCCTCTGCTTAGGTCAACTGCTCCCCCCCACCACCACACACACCCACCCCCCTCCCCCTCCCCCTCCCCCCCCCCCCCACCACCCCAACTTAACTCACACTAAACTTCTCCAGCCACACTTTATTGTTAATCTAACTGATTTGAGCTAACATGGATTGTAACGGTTATAGAATCTCTACAGTGCAGGAGTGCCATTTGACCCATCGAGTCTGCACTGACAACAATCCCACTCAGGCCCTGTGTATTTACCCTGCTAATCAAGAATGCAGCACATGACCACTCCTCAGCGGCAGTTAGGGATGGGCAAAAAAATACCATTATAGTCACCGAAGCCCTTGTCTCTTGAATGAATAAGAAAACAAGCAGCATCGTCCTGCAATTCTCAGGCGCGTACGATGCAGGACCACAGTAAATTGCACATTACCCAAGGGAGCGATGGAGGGAGCCAAAGTAGTTTAGTTTAATTAGGCAGAAACTAAACAAACATAACAAGGCAGCTAAGCAGCACATAAGGGCTTGTATTAAATTGAGCACTGCTCCAAAACAGCAGTTTAGAAGGAATACTCAGCAGTGTTAGTCAATTTATACGACAAAGACTGGGGACATTTATAACCAAAATAAAAACTGATTGTAAAGCCAATTTTTTTTATTGTGCAAAGCATGTTTACCACCATAATTCAGTCCATGAATCTTTGTAAAGGAATGGAAAATCTCTGGTGTCTCCTGTCGAGTGGGCAGTCTGAACAACTCATAACAATAGCTGCAATTTTCATTCTGATGCTAATTCTTTCATTTGTGTGTTGCTGTTTTAACAATGAGTTGTGCTTGTGCTACAGAACATAGTTCTCACCGAAAGTGCTTTTCCCATGACAACAGATGAGGAGAAGGCTAAATCATAAAAGCCCTACAATGTAGAAGGAGGCCGTTTGGCCCATCAAGTCTGCACCGACTCTCTGACAGAGCATCTTACGCAGGCACTATCCCTCTAACCCCATGTATTTATTCCGCCAAACCCCCTAACCTATACATCTTGTTACGCTAAGGGACAATTTACCATGGCCAATCCACTTAACCTGTACATCTTTGGACTGTGGGAGGAAACCGGAACACCCAGAGGAAATCCATGCAGACACAGGGAGAACATGCAGACTCTGCACAGACAGTGATCCAAAGTTGGAATTTTAAGGAAAAATGGAAGCTAGGCAGCAGTTCTCTTGTTCTGTCTTTGCAATGCTTGTGAAAGGTAACAGATGAGGGGGCCGATAGAGGCAGCATTCTGTCCGTTATGAGCAACAGCCTGCTTCCTCTTTGCTAGCTTGGAGCCAAACCAAGAGGATTGCAGCCAAATAGACTTCCGGACAGATTTCTCTTTTCTCACTTTCGTGTTCTTTCAATATGAATTCATCTCCAGGTGTTGTGGTACTTTAATCTCTCCTTGTGTTGGAAAGACAGGCTACAACGCAACAGTGTTGTAAAACAGTTAGGAGCTCACACCTCTTCATTTTTCATAGAATTCCATCCCACAGTGCAGTAACAACTAATTAACGCCTTATTCGAACTTGGAATGTATAGCAATGCAAGAGCTAATGAGTGTTTAGTCATCGTTGTAATTGCTAATTAGGGGCCTATATAAATAATGTACTTAAAAATTGCTAGCTCCTTTAAATCTTCAGAGATATAAATGTTATGGGTGTACTGTCTTAACTAATGAAACGTAAGAAAATGCAACTTGATTTACTAGCAGATTGCAACTTTTTTTTTGGAATATTGTTAATGGATTGGTGGGAGTAAGTCACAAGGCAGCTGAAGAGTTGTGGTGATATTGTATAACCATGAGCAAAGCTCAGAGGAAAAGGTAATTATTTATCTTTATCTGTTACAAACTCTGCACCCTCACTGCTGACTTGATACCTCCCCTCAACCAGTGCTCAGTTTGAATTATTTTTTATTCATTCATGGAACATAGGCATTGCTGGTTGGCCAGAAGTTATTGCTCATTCCTAGTTGCCCCTTTACTGCTAGGCTATTCAGAGGGCAGTTGAGGGTCAATCTCATTGCTGTGGCTCATATGTAAACTCAGTAAAGTTTTGCAACACCAATTTAAAATTCAACCAATTTATTTGATAGTAAATCCACGAGCTTTCGACACTATGTTGTGCCTTCGTCAGGCAAATGCAGTGTTCTGATCTGCAGAGGCACTCATATCCACACAGACAGTTACATACTGCTGATTAGAATGCGAATCCTTACATCTAACCTGCTATTCAAGTGTTAAAGTGGCTAACAATGTGTGTGAAGGGAATCCTGAGCATTGGTTAGAGAATTGTGTATTTTCTCCAGACAGCACAGTAAGTGAGGTTTTTTGCTAATCCAGGCAAGTTACGGGGGTTACAGATAGTGTGTCATGAAGCCAAGATCCCTGTTAAGACCGTCCTCATGTGTGCGGAACTTGGCTATCAGTCTCTGCTCAGCGACTCTGCGCTGTCGTGTGTCACGAAGGCCCCCTTGAAGAACATTTACCCGCAGGTCGGAGGCCGAATGCCCATGACTGCTGAAGTGTTCGCCCACAGGAAGGGAACTGTTTTGCCTGGTGATTGTTGAGCGATGCTCATTCATCCGCTGTCGTAGTGTCTGCATGGTCTCCCCAATGTACCATGCTTCGGGACATCCTTTCTTGCAACGTATTAAGTAGACAACGTTGGCCGAGTTGCAAGAGTATGTACCGTGTACCTGGTGAATGGTATCCTCACGTTTGATTATGTCGTCCATGTCTATGATCTGGCATGTCTTGCAGAGGTTGTTGTGGCAGGGTTGTGTGGTATTGTGGTCACCGTTCTCCTGAAGGTTGGGTAGTTTGCTGCGAACAATGATCTGTTTAAGGTTGTGCGGTTGTCTGAAAGCAAGAAGTGGGGGGGTGGGGATGGCCCTAGCGAGATGTTCATTGTCATCAATGACATGTTGAAGACTCCGGAGAAGATGTCGTAGCTTCTCCGCTCCGGGGAAGTACTGGACAACAAAGGGTACTCTGTCCACCTTGTCCCGTGTTCGTCTTCTGAGGAGGTCAGTGCGGTTTATCGCTGTGGTACGTTGGAACTGTCGATTGATGAGTCGAGCGCCATATCCTGTTCTCATGAGGGCATCCTTCAGCGTCTGGAGGTGTCTGTCACGATCCTCCTCATCTGAGCAAATTCTGTGTATATGGAGGGCTTGTCCATAGGGAATGGCTTCTTTAACGTGTCTAGGGTGGAAGCTGGAGAAGTGGAGCATTGTGAGGTTGTCTGTCGGTTTTCGGTACAGTGAGGTGCTGAGGTGACCGTCCTTGATGGAGATGCGTGTGTCCAAGAATGCAACTGATTCTGGAGAATAGTCCATGGTGAGTCTGATGGTGGGATGGAACTTGTTGATATCATCATACAGTTGTTTCAATGATTGTTCACCATGAGTCCAAAGGAATAAGATGTCATCAATGTATCTAGTATATAACCTTGGTTGAAGATCTTGTGTAGTGAAGAAGTCTTGTTCGAACCTGTGCATGAAGATGTTGGCATACTGAGGTGCGAATTTGGTCCCCATGGCTGTTCCGTGTGTCTGGATGAAGAGCTGGTTGTTGAAGGTGAAGACATTGTGGTCCAAGATGAAGCGGATGAGTTGTAAAATTGCATCCGGAAACTGACAGTTGTTGGCATTGAGTACTGAGGCAGTTGCAGCAATACCATCGTCGTGGGGGATGTTGGTGTAGAGCGCCGAGACATCCATTGTGACCAGGAGTGTCCCTGGTTCAACTGCTTCATGCGTGCTGAGTTTCTGTAGGAAGTCCATAGTGTCAAGACAAAAGCTGGGGGTTCTTTGTACAATGGGTTTCAGGATGCCCTTGATATAGCCGGAGAGGTTCTCACACAGGGTCCCATTGCCCGATACGATGGGACGGCCGGGTACGTTTGCCTTGTGTATCTTTGGGAGGCAGTAGAGATCTCCAATGCGGGGAGTACGTGGAATGAGAGTCCGGAGGGTGTTCTGAAGGTCCGGATCAAAGGTTTTGATCAGAGTGTTGAGTTGACGAGTGTGTTCTTTGGTCGGATCCGCTGGTAACTGTCTGTAGTGTTTCACATTGTTTAGTTGTTGGTACACTTCTTCACAGTAGTCCGTTCTGTTCAGTATGACGGTGGCGCCTCCTTTGTCTGCTGGTTTGATGACAATGTTGCGGTTGGTCTTAAGAGCACGGATGGCATATGTAAGCCAGAGCAGGTAAAGGCAGCAGGATGACAAATTTGTTCCCTAAGGACCTTAGTGAGCCATTCTTAATTCCAGATATTTTTCATTGAATTCAAACTCCAAATGCCATGGTAGGATTTGAACCTGGGTCCTCAGAGCATTAGCTGAGTTTCTGGATTAATAATCTAGCGATAATACCACCAGGCCATCACCTCCCTCAGCAGGAGGTAATCATGGCAACTTGATCAATTCAAAGCTGAGCCACTGGACAGAGATGTCCCCACAGGCTTCAGGGTGCCAACATTAGGGTCAGATCCCTTCACTGTGTGGGTAAAAGACACCCAGCACAGAATTGGCCACTTGGTAATCAAAGTACAATTACATGCTGAGTCTCAAAGCTAAAGGGCTTAGGAGGTTCTCCAAAATTGAAGAAGGAAAGGCAATGGCCCAGTGGTATTATCGCTAGACTTAATCCAGAAATTCAGCTCATGTTCTGAGGACCCAAATTCGAATCCCATCAAGGCAGATGGTGGAATTTGAATTCAATAATAAATACTTGGAATTAAGATTCTACTCATGACCATGAAACCATTACCAGTTGTCAGAAAAACCCATCTGGTTCGCTAATGTCCTTTAGGAAAGGAAATCTGCTGTCCTTACCTGGTCTGACCTACATGTGACTCCAGAGTCACAGCAATGTGGTTGACTCTCAACTGTCCTTGGACACATAGGGATGGGCATTAAATGCTAGCCCAGCCAATGATGCCCATGTCTCACACATGAATAAAAAAAACAGCCAGGTTCAACAAAGCGTCTGTGTGAAAGAGAGTGTGAAGGGGGTTCCAAGATGGAAGCAACTTCTTATCAATCTTGTCAACAAATATAAAAATGCTCACGGCAGCTGAGCTACCATTATGTAGGGGGAATACCCTTCACAAGGTGGTCTGCGGTTGAAGTCAAGCAGCAGAGAGGGCCTCTCAGCTTGACTGGAGTATTGCCCTTCACTTCCTTCCTCCAAAGTTGCTCCTCTCCCACTCCTCAAATTCTTTCTACACCTTGATCCTGGTCTTCCCCTCATTCCATCTTTCCACTGGTGCCACTCTTTCAGCTGCTTCTATCTCCATCTCTAGACTAGGTCCCTCAGCGTCTCCATCTTTTGCTTCACTCTCCCTCTCTTCGTAAAAATCTCCACGTCTTCAACCAGGATTTTGATCAAGCTTTAGTAACTTCCTCATCTAACTGTTGTGTATGGAGAATTAAGAGCTTCTTCAGCCCCACACCTACAATTTGCGATCAGACAATTTTGCTACCTGATTTCCCCCGGTTTCTGTCACTAACCTACCCAATGTGGGACAGGGTTGTAGAGGAAATACAGCGCCAGGCACTGAAAATCTCAAACCTGCTTCCAAGAGCAACTCAGACTCAGAAACTCCCAACTCCACAATCCCGACTGGGGTAGGGGTGGGTGGAATGGGGATACAAATTTGAGTTGGGACCACCACACCCAAAAAGAGTTTGCAGGCAGACAGATGTGAAGGCAGACTGTTCAAATGGGCTGCCTGGGACTATATCGCAGTCATGATAAAAATAATGGAACAAAATACAGCCTTCTAACCCTCAGCCCTCAAATCCTTCATCCACTACACACTCCCCATGCTCCATTCATACTACCACATGCCACATACTTACACCAATGGTCCCTCCTACCCTCCATGCCAACCTATGCTCCTCTACCCACCCCATGGGCCTTTAAAAATGCCATACCAACACATGACCCCCAACCCATCCCACAACCCCATGTAAACTTAGTGCTACCTCATGCCAACCAATGACTTCACACTCATCCAATGGCACTTTATGGTCTGTGCCAATTTAATGCCAACGCATGACCTGTATCTACAACCTTGTACCTTGCACTTATTATTCACCAGGGGCCATGGTGGGATTAAATAAGATAAAGTTTGAAGTATTTAAAACAGACTCCATTATAGTAAAATACTACCATTGATTAAAGGCTTTTCAATACATTCACACCCTTCAAGTACTTAATTCCTTTTAAAACAAACATTTATATTCAGTCTACATCAAAGACAGCTAATCTACTTATAAACATTTGCAGCTGTCAATCAAACTATGAACGTTTGGACTGCCCACAATGATATTAGGTGGCAGAAGCAGTTAAGCAGCACTAATCCTATAATGATATTTTTAAAACACCAAACATCTCTTGAAATTAAAACCTCCCACTTTTTTCAACTGACAGCAGACTTTATAGTTTAAAATTTACAGGACAGAGGATTTAAATGATGTGACAGCCCTATTGTTCCACAGAGCTTCAGCACTCTGCACACATTGCTGTCTACTGACAGCAATCCAAAAGGTGTATCTCACTTCTCCTAAAGGGATATCTAACATCTCCAAAAGGGATATCTGAACCTCTCTAAAAAAATACGGTTGGTTCAAAATTTGTTCTTCAAATGTTTAAGTCATGTTTCTGAAATTTTAATGACCAAGATTGTCTTAGTTTGAAGATAATTGCACTTTTAAATGTTCAGCTGCCTCTGGTAACCGTAGATGTGCAAAGGGTGCCCTGTTCCTATCCCCCATCCCCCTCCTACCCGGTGAAAATGGGTGCCAGGTTTGGGGGTGGAACTTACAGATTTTGGGCTTCGGCATCATTTTGGCTAAGGCACAGAGTGCTTCTGACCGGGCAAAGATTCAGGCCCTTCTCCTTGGACTTTCTTTCTTTCATTGACAGTAGAGTAAAAGTCACATGCCTGGAGTCAAGCACAAAGCTCGCATCCAGTCACAATGTAGTACTGTGTACTAAAACACCAAGGGTGGGATTTTCTTGACCTGTCACTGCCCACTGTTGGGATCTTCCAATCCTGCCAAAAGTCAAGGGAGTTTTGGCTGGCTCACCACACCCTCCTCAGAGGGTCAACAAAAAAGATACCTAACATTCACATGCTTCTTTTAGTGGGAATAACGTGCATTTCCACCTGTGCAAAATGAGGGGAGCATAAATATAACATCGCTAATGAAACTAGCAACTAATTCAGCAGAAATTGCTCCACTCAGAGAGTGGGACTTGTTCCCTTGTGGAGTAAGGGAGATTGACAAGAAGTACTCCTTATGGAGTAGCCGAGATGAACAGCAGAAATAAATTTAAGGAGACGCTGGATAAGTATGAGAGGGTAAAATCAACAGAAGGATGGGCCGACAGGCTAAAATAAAGGAAAGAGGGCGAAGGGACAGAAATACCAGTTTGAACCTATTAGGCAGAATGTTTCTGCAATGTACATTCCATGTAATTGTATGTAGGGATTACAATGGTTCAATTTCAGAACAGAACACAGTAAATGTCCGAGGAGGGATTGTCCGGGTAGCTAGATATGTGTTGGTCACTCATGGCTTGAAGTCTCTCAAAAACCTGCATTTTGTATCTAAAATGAAAAGTAATACAAAGCTACACAATATATGAGACAATTTCTAATCACTTCTACCTTTTGTCTGAGACGATAGGGACACGCCATCCTTTGATCTGACTGAGTTCAGTGTCAGACACCTCAATCTGAAGGGGAAGACGAGGCACCCAGACAGTGATTTCCAGCGGTGCACTCAGATGCTCGTAAGTAAAATTGACAATGGCATTCACTTTGCCCCTCATCTCCTTGCCGTTCACTAAGACATAGTCACATCTGTCAGAAACCTGTGACAAAGGGGAAAAAAAACCTAATCATTACAACAGCATGGAGATGAAAATGTCACTTTACACAAGACAGCGACAGGCACTGAACATAGAAATCCTACATCCCAAACTGATCACATTAACAATCTATTAAAACCTTCAAGCTCCTTAATAAATTACCTTAATCATTACCCTGAGAACAAAGATAGTGTGAAATGGTTGCACTAATCTTCTTAAGTAAAAACAAACAGTTTTGAGAAATTCAAGACTTAGTCAAGTTATAACTTCATATGTGTCATAATGTTAGCTGTCCAAGAGGTAATAATGAATAGGAACATGAGAAAATACTGCCATCTTTTGACATATTGGGTCATCACATACAACTGGAATCTTGACCTCAGCATTTGTTTTATTTGTTCACAGGATATGGGCATCATTGGCACGGCCAGTATTAACTACCCTTCTCTAGTTGCCCTCAAGAAGGTGGTGGTGAATGGCTACAGTCACTGTTGTCTAAGTTATCTACCAGTGCAATTGGAGAGGGAATTCCAGGATTTTGACTCAGCAATGGTGAAGGAATAGTGATATATTTCCAAGTCAAGAAGGTGTATAATTGGAAGGAAACTTGGTGTTCCCACAAATTTTCCACCCCTATCCTTCTCGATGATTGAGATTGCAGGGTTCGGAAGGTGCTGTTGTAGGATCCTTGTTGAGTTGCTGCAGTGCATCTTGCAGGTGCTACACATTGCTTTATTGTGTGTCGGTGGTGGAGGGAGTGAAAGTTTAATGTGGTGAATAGGATATAAATCAAGCAGGCTGCTTTGTATGGATAGTATCAAGCCTCTTCAGTAGTTTTTGGAGCTGCACTCATCCAGACAATTGGAGATTATTCCATCACACTCCTGACCTGTGCTTTAATGATGATGGGCAGGCTTTGGGGAGACAGGAGGTGAGTTATTCACCATAGAAATCTCAGTCTCTGACCTGCTCTGGGAATTCTATAGCGAGTAACTAACCTCCTGAGTCCCAGAAGTCTATCCATCAAAATGTTTACATCTCAATTTTTTTCTCAGTAAATTTAAGAACAAATATGCTGGTATATCAAAAATGATGGCAATGCATTAAGAATGGAGAGGGCCTGGGTGGGATTATGATCAGTGCAGACTCGATGGGCTGAATGCCCTTCTTCTGCACTGTCGGGATTCTATGACAACTACTTACACCATTCTTAAATGCTGTTCCACTTTATAAACAAAATTAGAATCAGTTTATTCAATAATATTTGTTGGAATAATATCTGGATTGAAGTAACCCAGCTCCATGTTCAGCCACATAAACATCTCATCTGTGTGCACTAAAAGAAACTGCTCCACACGACATTGCATTAAAGTTCCTGCCTCAGCTGAAACTGTCATTGCTCCACACGATACAGCATTCTAATAACCACATGCTCATGGCAATTGAAAACACAACACACAAACCTGGCAAGAAACAAAATAAAAGATTATCAACTCCTGAAAATATCAAAAACATTAGGGACGGTACAGTGGTTAGCACTGCTGTCTCACAGTTCTAGGGACCAGGGTTCAATTCCTGACTTTGGTCACTGTCTGTGTGGAGTCTGCACATTCTTCCCATGTCTGCATGGGTTTCCCCTGGGGGCTCTGGTTTTCTCCCACACTTCAAAGATGTGCGGGTTAGGTGGATTAGCCATGCTAAATTACCCCTTAGTGTCAGGGGAGGGTAAGCAGGGTTAATAAATGGGGTTATGGGAACGGGGCCTGAATGGAATTGTAATCGGTGTGGTCACAATGGGCCAAATAGATAGAATCCCAAGAATAGAATACCATTTGGCCCATCAAGTCTGCACTAATCACAATCCTGCTGTAGGGATTCTATTAGTTATAAAACGCAGTCAGAAATTGCAAGAATATTACAGAAATCTGTCAATCTGTGGGCAGCACAGTGGCACAGTGCCAGGGACCTGGGTTTGACTCCCAGTTTGGGTCACTGTCCGTATGAAGTTTGCACATTCTCCCTGTATCTATGTGAGTTTCCCCCGGGTGCTTTTCCACAGTCTGAAAGACATGTTGGAATAGGTGCGTTGACCCAAACAGGCGCGGGAAGGTAGCGACTCGGGGAATTTCACAGTAACTTCATTGCGAAGTTAATTTAAGCCTACTTGTGACTAATAAATAAACTTTAAAGCTTTAATTTTTGAAATCTTCCCTGAAAATCAATTGCACAAAAATACCTTTTCTCTGTTATCATGATAATGACTGATGAGCAAAGTTTCAAGAAAGATTTCATCACTGTACCACCCCAGAAGTAACATGCCACAGGCTAGAGAAAAATCAGAAAGCTGCAATGAAAGGAAGGTGAGACACAAATGGAACAAAATTGTTTGAATATTAATAACTTATTCACAAATTCGTATGAACTTCCTTCATCCTTATTTTAAAGATGATGTTAGCCTAATCTAATAATCTACAAATCAATTTCAAAAGAGGCAAAGTACAAGAAACAAAGAATGAAGTAGGGTCAAGACATTATTGTTACCCAGTCACAGCATGGAGGAGGTAAAATTCTATAATTCCCCATTTAGTGAATGCCCAGTATTAACTGTGTCAGTGGGATGAGGTGATGAGCCAGGAGGATGCACTTCCAAACCAATAATCACAGAGCAGCCCACTCACTCACCTTCCAGCACAGAACTCAATGGAACAAGCCGCCAAAGTGGATATTTCAGAATACTTAAACTGAACAACACTTATGTTCCTGTTCTAGTGTGCAGGTTACTCAGGAGCACTCTGTAATCACAGAGCAGACTGGCAGTATAGGTTATTGCAGATATATATTTAGATATGAATCACAGACTCCCTACAATGCAGAAGAAAGCCATTCAGCCCATCGAGTCTGCACCATCTCTTCTCCAGACCCTATCCCGTAACCACACGTATGTTACTCTACTAATCTCCTTAACCTATATATAGTATATACATCTTGGTACACTAAGGGGAAGTTTAGCATGACAATCCACCTAACCTGCACATTTTTGGAGTGTGGGAGGAAGCTGGAGTACCTGGAGGAAACCCACGCAGAGAATGTGCAAATTCCACACAAGACCCAAGGCTGGAATTGAACCTGGATCTCTGGCGCTGCGAGGCAGCAGTGTTAATCCAGTTTTGACATCCTTACCGGTTAAATTTTGTCATCCTCATTGACGCAATTCCTCTTTGGTCATGGATGATATCCCTAAAACATGCTGGAAATACAATGTGAATGGATTTTTGAGGATAGTGGTTGCTCCTGTGTTTGTGCCTGAAGTCAGGAGTAAACCTATTTTTAAGGCAAGATACAGTGATTTCATACTCGTCCCATAACAATTAAATCTCTTCTCCAAAGGTACTCCAGGTCTGACCTGTATAACATCCTTGTTTTCTAAAGTGATGGCTAGCCAGTATTGAATTATAATTTGAAGAAGGTGAGCAATTATAGACATGAAGAATTCCGTAAGCGGTTTAGCCATTGTTGTTACACAATATTGTGCTTTAGTCAATACTTCATTGTTGTTCTTAGTCAGCCATTTAAAATGTCTGAGTGCTATCTCCCCTGAGGATTAGGAAAAGAGATGATACGGATACACACTGACAGATCAGAATCCGGAGCTGTCAATAACATTTTGAGTTTCAGCTTCGTACCTGAATAATCACACGTAAGGAACCCAGTTAAAGACTTTAACAGATGTCGGACGATGTAAAGATTTAGATCAAACACACTTCAGCTGACAGTGCATGGACTGAATGGTTTTTTTTTTGACCTCAGCAGCATCAGAACTTGTTCTGTACAAACATGTGTTCTTACTTTTTTACTAACAGCTGATATCTTATGTACAGTCTAGTATGTGAAAGATAGACTGGAGGAAGAATTACTTTGACAATGACAGGACTCAAATATTTTCGTGGAGAAGACAAACCGTCATGCATCATCATTTTGATTATATGTGACTAAGAAATAGGAACAAATTTAGATCGACATGTTTGTATATGTTTTTACAGCTGTGATACACATGTCTTTGAGCTTCTAGTCATATTTGCCACTCCTCATACCCCTGGGGCTTCGACTCAAGTGCGCTTGGTTTTGGGACATTGGATTAAGTACTGTTATCTCTAATTAGTTTGGCTGCCACAAAATGGCCTGTGAATGTATCACAGTAAGGATGAGTATCAGTAAGGATAGGCAACAGCATCTCCTCAACGACTATCCTCAACTGTGTCCTCAGCCCCTGACTATACTTCTTATGCACCCATTATTGTGTGGCCAAATTCCCCTCCAACTCAATTTTCAAGTTTGCTGATGACACCACTGTTTTGAGATCCGACCCACTACGATGATGAGGCAGACTTCAGGAATGAGATAAAGAATTTGGTGAATTGATATAGCGACAATAATTTCACCCTCAATGTCAGTGAAATGAAGGAGATAATCAACTTCAGGAAGCACAGTGGAGAATATGCCCTTCTCTACATCAATGGGGATGATGTGAAAATGGTTGAAGGCTTCAGGTTTCTAGATGTCCAGATCACCAACAACCTGACCTGATCCCTCCCCGCCAATGCATTAGTGAAGAAAACCCATCAATGCCTCTATTTTCTTATGAGGCTAAGGAAATTCGGCATGTCCAGTATCACTCTCATCAACTTTTACAGATGCACCATAGAAAGCATTCTTTCTGGATGTATCACAGCTTGGTTTGGCTCCTGCTCTGCCGAAGACCCCAAGAAATTACAAAGGGTCATAAATGAAGCCCAGCCCATCACGCAAACCATTCATTGACTCTGTCTACATTTCCCGCTGCCTCAGCATAGGAACTATCATAATCAAGGGCCCCAAATACCCCGGGCGTACTCTCATCCACCTCCTTCTGCGGGAAAAAGATACAAAAGTCTAAGATCATGTATCAACTGACTAAAGAACAGATTCTTTTCTGCTACCATCAGACTTTGGAATTTGTTTAGCTCATGTTAAGTTGATCTTTCTCCACACCCTAGCTATGGCTGTAACATTACATTCTGCACCCTCTCCTTTCTTTTTCTAGGTATGGTATTCTTTGTCCATATAGCAAGAAATGATAAGAACATAAAAACTAGGAGCAGGAGTAGGCCATCCAGCCCCTCGAATCTGCTCCACCATTCAATAAGATCATGGCTGATCTTTTTGTGGAGTCAGCTCCACTTACATGGCCGCTCATCATAGCCCTTAATTCCTTTATTATTCAAAAACGTATCTATCCTTGCCTTAAAAACAGTGAGGTAGCCTCAACTGCTTCACTAGGCAGGGAATTCCACAGTCCACAATCCTATATGTGAAGTTGTTCCTCATTAGCTCAATCCTAAATCTGCTTCCCCTTATTTTGAGGCCTTGCCCCCCAGTTCTAGTTTTGCCTGCCAGTAGAAACAACTTCCCTGTTTCTATCTTATTTATTCCCTTCATAATCTTATAGGTTTCTATAAGATCTCCCCTCATTCTTCTGAATTCCATTGAATGTAACCCCAGTCTACTCAGTCTCTCCTTATAAGCCAACCCTCCCAAGTCCAGAATCAACCTAGTGAATCTCCTCTGCACCCCTCCAGTATCTGTCACTGTATCCGAATACATGGAACAATAATAAATCAAATCAAAATCAAAACAACAGAACAAGTGGAAGTGCTCTCTTAAATGACTGGCATCATTGCCTTGTTGTTCTTTTTACTAGTTTTTTCAATAGCCCCACTATGTGGAAAATCTTAAAGCCAAAGACATTTTTACAGTCACAAAGCTTCTTTATTAGTTATTGCTGTTTTTATGTTTGTTAAGGTTAACTCTCATAGAGTTGTAGAGGTTTACAGCGGAACAGAAAGCCACAGAAGCCGTCACGTCTGTGCATCTCACTGTGGGAGCAATCCAAAACTCATCTTGCAATCCTACTATCTCCCACAGCCTGTTATTTTTCGCTGTTAGAAATACTTTTCCAATTTACTCTTAAAAGATTCAGCAGTCTCTCAGCCACCATATGTGCCAAAGTACTGTGTGCTCCAACAACCATCTGTGTAAAGAAATATCTCCTAATTGTTCCGTTTTTGCAGCTGTAGTCACATTGCAAAGTGAAAAATTTTACTCCGAGACAGTTCCTGTATTAGCAGGCTCAGCAAATAAGAACATTTCAAAGCATCATCATTGTGGTGACATAAGCACAAGCAACACAGTGGCGCAGTAGTTAGGCATTGGTACCTCACACGCCAGGACCCGGGTTCGATTCCCGGCTTGGGTGACTGTCTCTGTGGAGTCTGCATGTCCTCCCCGTGTCTATGTGTGTTTCCTCTGGGTACTCTGGTTTCCTCCCACAGTTCGAAAGACATGCTAAATTCTCTCGCAGTATATCTGAACTGGCACCAGAATGTGGCACTAGGAGATTTTTATAGTAACTTAATTGCAGTGTAAGCCTATTTGTGACACTAATAAATAAACTTTAAAATTCCGTGTCTGCAGTGAAACGGTACCATGGCTGAAGACAAGAAAACAGCTGGAGCATCCAAGAAAGAGACTAAGAAAATCGTGAAGAAAGCAGCCCCAAAGGGCAGCAAGAAGAGGAAGGTGTCTAGGAAAGAGAATTACTCCATCTACATCTACAAAGTGATGAAGCGGGTTCACCCCGACACCGGCATCTCCTCCACGGCCATGAGCATCATGAACTCGCTAGTTAATGACATCTTTGAGCGCATCGCAGGTGAGGCTTCCTGCCTGGCCCATTACAACCAACGACAGCCCATCAGCTCCTGGGAGATTCAGACCGCTGTATGCCTGCTGCTGCCCGGGGAACTGGCCAAGCACGCTGTGTCAGAGGGAACAAAGGCGGCGACCAAGTTCACCAGCTCCAAGTAAAACTGTACAATTTATTGAAAACCTGTCCCTATAGTGAAGAAGGAGGCCATTTGGCCCATCAAGCCTGCACCTACAACAACCCCACTCAGGCCCTAACCCCACATATTTACCCTGCTGCTCCTCTGACACAAAAGGGCAATTCTCCACACAGTCACTTGAGGCTGGAATTGAAACCCAGGTCCCCTTGCTGTGAGGCAGCAGTGCCAACCATTGTGCTACCATCCCGTGCCTAGCTACAATCCTCAGCTACAATGCTGCCTTTTTTGGTTAGCTCTGAAATACTTCCATTTTTACAATGGTTTAGTGTTCCTTACACTTATTTTTTTCAGTCAAGAGTGAAACCTTGGTACCAAGTTCATTCTCCATTGCCAGAGATTCACTCACTCAACATCTGGGTAATTATTTTTTAGAAAGTTTGGTGAATTGTTAGCTGTGTTAATAAGACATTGGCATAAATGTGTCATCATCAGATGGTGTTCATACGCTCATAGTGCGCTGTCAGGATTTCCAGCACCATTGTATCCCAATTTTATTGAAATTGGAGTTTAAACCTGTATCTCTGCAAAAGAAAAGGAAAACGCGTCTCAGATGATGAAATCGACACATCACTTTCATATCAGAGGAATGGAATTAACATTGCCGATACAAAATATTCCAACCATTTCCCATCCGCATAAAATCCCAAGTTCAAATGAAGTGCCTGGAGGGGCAAGGTTTATGGTATTTTTTGATTACATTCCAGATGTTTTGGTTGTATAATCCAGCCGTACAAAACAACCGCGAATGCACAAAGGAAAACACTTACCAAAAAAACTTAATACAGGAATTCTGTAACAATCGGGAGCGCAGATCCACAAAAATGTGACAAAGTGCAGTCGTTTACCACGAATAGAAATTTCAGTTTGAAAAAAAACTCCTCTGACTAACATTTGCGGAAAACACCTGCGAGCTCTACACACAACTATAAAAACTAAGACTCTTTGTACTATAAAAGAAGTACAACTGTTATAAACTGTACTGCCAGAATATCAGTTAAAATAATTCAAGTAGCAAAATGTAAACCTGAGACAAAGCGATCAACACAGGAGCCATGTTCCTTGTCCCCTTCTCCCCGCTTTGCAACATGAATAAATTGTTAAATGGGGGCAGCTCACCCAAGATCCTGATGGCTGCCCCACAGTAATTTAATGCTGGGAGCAGATTTAATTACTTTCAAGTGAGCTTCAGCCCCCAGAAGTCCCACCTGGGTTAGCTGCCAGCCAGCCAGATGGCCCACATTGCTGTAGTCCCAGCAGTGTGAACCAGGGGCTGTGACAGTCCCACCACAGAGAGTAGCCCAGAGAGGTTTGGGGTCAGGGGCATCGGTAGTGAAACGGCTGGTTTGAGAAGCTGCAGGACAGTTAAAGTGGGAGATGACCTTACAGGGTTGGGGGGGAGGATTGGGTTGGGGACTGGTTGCCTCCAATGGGCATAGGGGATGCATAAAGGTTGCCCCCTCTCTTTCCCGATGTGGAACCTGTGCAACTAAAGCTGTCAGATTTCCCACTTGGCATGCCCCCCCTCCCACCCCCTTGCTATACGTAAGATACAGGTGGGGGTGGGAGGAGACCTTAAGTGGCCATTTATTATTTCGAGGTTTCAATAATCCCATGGCCCATTACACGTTCCCAACCCTCTGTAACATGCTACCTAACTCAGGGAGGGGCAGGTGGGCATTGGAGACCACCTGCTGGGCAGGATTTTCCAGCCGCGCTTGTCCCAAAATCTGAAAACACCGCCCAAGGTCAACAGATCTTTGCAATGGCTTGACCACCCACTGCTACGATTCCCGTGGGGGGGAGAGAAGAAAATTCTCTCTTCTGTATTTTACGAATCCTCTGCCTTCAAATACATCAGCGAGGAGCGTAAAATCCAACTGGTTACATTTTACATCAGAGGAATAATGTGAGTGGCACAGTGGTTAGCACTGCTGCCTTACAGGGTCAGGGACTAGGGTACGATTCCCAGCTTGGGGTCACTGTCTGTGTGGAGTTTCCCTGTGTCTGTGTGCGGGTTCCTCCCACAGTCCAAAAAAGTGTGGGTTAGGTGGATTGGTCGTGCTAAACTGCCCCTTAGTGTCAGGGAGATCAGCAGGGTAAATATATGGAGTGACAGGAATACGGCCTGGGTGAGATTGTGGTCATTGCAAACTCGATGGGCCAAATGGCCTCCTGTAGGGATTCTACGAAACTTGATCAAACTAATTAAAACAAAAACCACTAAGATATTTTTATATTGCAAATCGTTTGCTCTGAGGTACAGCAGAAGACTTCAATTTATTATCCTCACAGAGAGCCCTGTTAATCCTAAAATGTCTCATCAAGAGATTATCTTAAGCATGAATTGGAGGTGAAAGTGTCATCTTAGCAACATTACAATATCACAGGGGAAAGGCAAGGTAATAGTACAGCTTGATTTCCCTGAATCTTGTTTCAATCCTTTCTACAGATTCCTGCATGGATTTATTATGACATCCTGAGGGACTCGTGTCCGGCTATGTTAAGTGGTGTATGTTTTGTACCTTTTTGAGGGAAAGTGGATGAGATCATGTGATTGCTGAACTTCAGGTTTCATTCATTAGGTGGCAGTGCTACTAAACTTTCATCCAGATTGATGACAAGCTTTAGTAACAGCTTTACTGAATCGAGAATTTCAGGAGCAATCCAAATGCTTTATCCTTTATGTAATATGTGTGTGTGTGTGTGTGTGCGTGCGTGTCTGTCTATCTGTGTGTGTCTGAGTCTGTGTCTGTGTCTGTGTGTGGCACATGGTGGTTAGCACTGCTGCCTCACAGTGCCAGGGATTCAGATTCAATTCCCGGCTTGCGTCACTGTCTATGCGGAATCTCCGTCTTTTTCCCGCGTCTGCATGGGTTTCCTTTGGTGCCCCGTTTTCCTCCAACAGTCCAAAAGATGTGCTGGATAGGTGCATTGACCATGCTAAATTCTCCCTCAGTGTACCCGAACAGGCGCCTGAATGTGGCGACTAGGGGATTTTCAGAGTAACTTCATTGCAGTGTTAATGTAAGCCTAATTGTGGCACTAATAAACTTATGGAAAATGACTGTGTTTTGTCCAAAATATTAAATGTTCTGGAAATTTCATGTTCCATGGCTGCTGAAGAGATTTTGAATTTCTAAGGACATTGCCATAAATCTTTCACAGAAGTTACTCAGGGAGAACCTCTGCATTGCAAATCAATAGCACATGTTATGTGGTAAAGGGCATTGCTTTTGCAAGCATATAATGGAGAGACGGAAATAATTGGCATTTTAAAAATTGATCTTCTCAATCTGTTCTTGCATTCCAGCAGCTAATTAATAGAATATATTCCAGAGAAGCGCAGTGGATACTGTGAAGTGATGCATTTTGGTAGATTGAACCAGGGCAGGACTTACTAAGTTAACAGAGAGTACTGGGGAGAGTTTGATTTGATTTGATTTATTACTGTCACACGCATTAGTATACAATGCACAATGTTGTTTCTTGTATGCTACTTAGACAGAGCATACTATTCATAGAGAAGGACAGAGTGCAGAATGTAGTATTACAGTCATAGTGAGGGCATAGAGAAAGATCAACTTAATGTGAGGTAGGTCTATTCAAGAGTCTGACGGCAGCAGGGAAGAAACTGTTCTTGAGTCATTTGGTACATGACATCAGAATTTTGTATCATTTTCTTGATGGAAGAATGTGGAAGAGAGAATGTCAGGGGTGCTTGGGGTCCTTAATTATGCTGGCTGCTTTGTCGAGGCAGCGGGAAGTGTAGACAGAGGGACTGATTTTATCACCTCCATTCTAAGTCCTGAATCTGGGCATAATTCAGATCGACTTAGAAATCTGCTTTCAGGCGTCCTCATACGCACTCAGCTTGAAAAAAATTGCCAGTCCCATTCATACTGTGGGCAGGGTTTAACACAGCCGAAACGATCGGAGCTCTGAACTGCGTATGTGCAGTTAGAACAAAAATTGAAAAAGCGCACCCATATCAGATTACTCCCAGGCTGCAGAAAGCGGAGAAATGGCCTGGGAGTGAAAAGCAAGAGCGATGGTACACACACATATCACTGTCCCTCTTATCCACCCCCCTGCCCCCACTACCCAGACTGATTACGATCTTCCCCCTCCTCCCCCACCAATCGGCAGCAGACCCCACTGCCCGCCTTCCCCCCATCAGAGATCCATCTGCCCCTCCCACCAGAGATACATCTTACCTGCCTCTCCCCTAGAGAACGATCTGGCCTCACTCTCCTCCTCAACACCCAGAGAACGGTCTGGCCTCACTCACCATCCCCCGACCCCAGAGGAATGTCTGACCAATCTCCTCCTCCTTCACCACCAGACAATGATCTGTTGTCCTGCCTCCCCATCGCTAGACAACAATCACCCCCCCCCCCCCCCCCACCACCACCCCACCCCATCCCCCGTCCACTGCCAAACAACAATCGGGCTTCCCTCCTCCTCTCCACGAGAGATATATCTGACTCGCCGCCTCCTCCACCTCTCCCCCCAACCAGATAACGATTGGGGCCTCCCTCCCTTCCCCTGCCACCAAAGAATGATCTGACTGCCCCCTCCCTTCCCCCCACCGCTGATCTGAGTAAGAGAGCTGTTGTAGGCTCTGAACTCGTCTCTTCAGCAGCTGGAGTGCCCGATTCAGACTTTTATTTGACAGGTTCATTCTGGCATGATTCCAAATCAGCAAACGTGGCGGTAAAGAGGAAAAGGCTGATAAAGTTGGGTGGGCAGTTCATTAATTCAATTGAAATACATGCAAATGCATTTAAATCATCCTTGCGCCCATTTCAGGCACGAATCAAATTGCTGCCATTCCCGGGTTTCGGTAAAGTGGCCACCTATATGGACACGGGCACAGATCATGTTAATGGGGGACATAGTGGTAAAATAGAGCCCAGAGTCAATTGATGGGAGACTGGGTTGCATGATGGATTGGGCTACATTGATAACCTTTCGTAGTTTCTTGTGGTCTTGGGCAGAACAAGAACCAAACCAAGCTGTTAAAGAACCACAAAGAATGCTTTCGATGGTTCATCTTTACAAGTTATAGAACAAAGAGATCTAGGGATACAGGTTCATAGCTCCTTGAAAGTGGAGTCACAGGTGGAGTGGTGAAGAAGGTTTCATTTTGTCAGAATATTGAATGCAGGAGTTGGGATGTCTTGTTGAAGTTGTACAAGACATTGCTAAGGCCACCCTTGGAATATTGTGTACAGTTCTGGTCACCCTATTATAGAAAGATAAACTAGAAAGAATGCAGAAAAGGTTTACTAGGATGCTACCAGAATTTGATATTTTGAGTTGTAAGGAGGGGCATAAATCAGCTAAATAGTCAAATCTTTTCCCAAAGGTAGGGGAGTCTAAAACTAGAAGGCATAGGTTTAAGGTGAGAGGGAAGAGATCCAAAAGGATCCAGAGGGGCAATTTTTTCACACAGAGAGAGTGGTGAGTGTCTGGAACAAGCTGCCAGAGGTAGTAGTAGAGACAGGTATAATTTTGTCTTTTAAAAAGCATGGGTAAAATCGTTTTAGAGGGATATGGACCAAGTATGGGCAATTGGGACTAGCTTAATGGTTAATAAAAAGGATGGCATGGACAAGTTGGATCGAAGGGCCTGTTTCCATGTTGTAAACCTCTATGATTCTACGAGTAATGGAAGGAATTCAATCCTTCTGAAATATGTATTTGCACTGTCCAAAATTTCATTTGCCTGACAAAAGTGGATTCAGCCAGGAGAACATGACATTAATGTGCAGAATAACATATCTGACAATCCCTTATCAGCTACTGAGGAACAGAATGCAGCTGGGTAGCACATTAAAAGTGACATTAAATTGTCTTCATTCAAAGAATGGTCATAACATGAAATGCTTTATCACAAATGCAAATGGACAGCCATTATCAAACTACCCATTATATGTGTTGACTGAAGGAAAGACAGCCATTTGGAACTACAGGCCAAGTATCCTTTATTTGAAGCCCTTGTGGCCCATTATGTTTCGGTATTCAGATATTTTTTGGATCTCCTCCATATACAGTAAGCGTAGACCTTCTCCCATTATAATTGCTTCAGCTTAGGCGATCTGTAGTTACAACTATTAAGCTTTTTCTCCATTCGCCAACCCTCACATAGCCTATTTGTTACCGGTTAACACTTATTGCACCTGTAATATAATATTACATTGCTTTACTAACATAAAATTTAACTATGTAGCCGTTCAAAGAAACATTTGGTTGTCAGGTGTCGGGATAAAGAATATTTGACATTCATTAGGAGAAACCATGAGGTAGTCTTCATCTTCCTTTAGCTCCTTCCCTCTTTCCTCTCATATCATCGAGAGGAAAGAAGAAAGGAGATACATGGCCGGAATTCTCCAATCTCGTTTGCCTCAATACCTCTGCCAGCAAGAAAGGAGAATTTAGCACCCAGCCAAAATGCCATTCACTGCAGCGAGACTGGAGAATCCCAGCCGCGGATGAGGTTTGGCCACATATACTGTGGTGAGGAGCATTAATGCAGTCTTGTCTGTATCAAACAGTATGTTGGATTGGAGTCGTTTAAACACACTATTTCCATTTCAGTTCTAATCTTTGTCAATGTTAATGAGGAACAGAAGATGGTGAACTGCTGACAAATTCTTTCCTTCTTTGCTTCTTTTAAATGCGGTTTAAACTGAGAGCAAGTCAATGCCCTAATTTTATTTCATAAATATTAACATGAACTCACCTTTAAGAACTGGAATTGCAGTCAGAAGGCTATTGATAATATTTACATGAAGACCTTGGTATAAATAAATAACAGAATGAGTGATTTTTCTTCAATGAACCATTAAGTTTCATGACCTTGTTATGTGGTTATGTCGCATCAATTTTAGACTATAATTCTCCTCACCCAGTCAATCATTTTGAATGTTCTTCAGATCAGTGAACAGACCCTCTCCTGAATACATACAATATTACACATATCAAACAAAAATTATTGATTCACACAGTTGCTAATGCAAAATCATAATGTAAAAAAATCTCAGCCATATTTGTGCACTTGCAGCTGGTATTATTGGATGCCAACCAGGCCTACAAATTGCAAACTATTGTTCTTCACTCACTGGGCTGACAACATCACCAAGGCCTGACTGGCATCATCCACTACCTCCAGAACGGATTCAAACTGGTGAATTTAATCCTGTCACAAATGGAAACTGGCATTTCAATTCGGAGAGGGGGAGTGGAATGGGGACAGGGATGGGGACAGAGGCAGTGAGGGGGTGTGATTCTCCCATCCCACTGAGGTAATTTTTTTAACACAGTGAGCCGGGATAATGGGAGATGCGTGGTATTTGCACATGCACATGCATTCCTGCTGCAATAGAGTCTCCCAGCAATGGATTTCCGGCAGTGTCTGCTCCATGCCGGAAAATCGGTGTGTGTGGGGGGGAAGGGGGGCATGAGTATTTAAATCATAATTTTAATGTAATTTAAATGCTATGAGTGAGCATGGGACTGACTTCCGGGTCTGCTAGAATCTCACCACCACAACCACCACCACTCCCCACCCCCCCACTCCCCACCCTGCCTAAGCGTTTTATTCTACAGAGGTTTAGAAAGCAGCCCCCACCACCCCTCACCAACACTTCCTGGGAATTAGTGACCTGATCCTGCTCAAGTGAAGGGGAAGGGGGGTAAACAGGGCCTTCCAGGGGTTTGGGTGGCAGAAAGGGTGTGCCCTTGGGCATTGACATCTGGACAGTGCCCCTTGGCATTGCAAAAGGGGGAAATTGCCAATACCTAGGGGACAACTAGACAACTGCCGTCAGGCATCAAGCAATGCCAAGAGGGCATGAAATATGGAGAGGGCCCAGGAGCCTGATGGGGCAGGGCTTGGTTGCCCAATCCTTGGGCATGGCCAGGGTCCCGCTCCAAGGCAATCCCAATACATCTAGTGCAGGAATATATAAGGGAGTATAAGGATGCAAATACATTTGAAATAGGATCTGGAGTTGTCCATATGATCACTCTACCCTGCTTCAATATTCAATACAGCCATGGCTGCTCTTCAATTTCACTTCCTTCCATGATCCTGATATCCTCTGATTTCTTTCAAGACCAAAAATCTATTGATCTCATCAACTGAGCATCTACTGCTTTCAGGCATAAAGAATTCCAAAGATTCACCACCCACTGAGTGAAGAAGTTTCAGCTCTAAATGCCGATCCATTATCCTGTTTCACTGATAGCATCTAATTCTTCAGCTTCCTAAGAGTATAGGGCAATTTTACTTAACCTTTCCTCAGAAGGGATGCTTTCTCATCCTAGGAATCAATCTGGCAAACCATTACTGTGTCCCTTCTAAGGTAATTATATCCGTCCTTAGGTCCAGAGATCAAAGTTCCACACAGGTCTCCAGCTGTGGTCTCAAAGTATTGCATAATTGCAGCAAGACCTCCTTAATCTTGTACACTGGCCTTCTTTCAATAATGGCCAGCATAATGTCTGTCTTCTTAATTGTTTATTATGTCTGCATAATAACGTTCTGTGTTTCAGGTAGAAGAATACCAAAAACTCTTTGAACACCAACATTTCATAGAATCATTACAGAGCAGAAAGAGGCCATTCAGACCACCAAGCTTGCACTAGAAATAATCTCACCCAGGCCCTACATACCTCGGTAACCCCACGTATTTACGCTGATAATCCCCCCTGGCACTACGGGGCAATTTAGCATGGCCAATCAACTTAACCTGCACATCTTTGGAGTGTGGGAGGAAACTGGAGACAGTCACCCGAGCTCGGAATTGAACTTGGATCCCTGGCGCTATGAGCTAGCAGCACTAACTACTGTGCCACCCATTTCAAACATTCTGTTTTTCCATTCTTACCAGCAAGTGAATAATCTAACATTGCTCCCATTAGCCATTTTCATGAACACCCACATAACCTATTAATTTTCTTTTGAAGATTCTGTGTCCTGCTCCAGTTTACTTACCCACCTGACTTTGTACTGGAAGCAAACTATTGGGAACATTGCACTAATCCTTGCAGCACTTCACTGATAACATTTCCTAACTTAAAAATCATCCATTTATTTGTTTCGTGTCCTTTAGCCAATTGCTTTGCTATGCCATTATATTAATCCACTCAACCCATATACTCCCGATCTTGAGCAACAATATTTCATGTGGTACCTTGTTGGATTGTATTACAATAATCCAAATATAGTACACCCATTGGTTCCCCAAATTAGCTGCCTGCCTCCATGGAATGAGCAGCCAATCCACACCCAACCCATCTCTTGCCCCATGCTGAGAAACTTCCTCAGGAATGGGACTGTTAAGGGACTATCAGGGAGTCATTCCAATGTCATTCCCTGCTAATTTACTGCCACTCTTTTTTGTGTTCCTGACCACTGGAAAATACAAACTCGACTCTATCTATTTATACTATTAATTTCTCACAATGCTTTCTGAATCCAGATAAAGAGTGCACAGTGGTTAGCATTGATGCCTCACAGTGGCAGGCTCCCAGGTTCAATTCCACCCTCTGTGAAGAGTTTGCATATTCTTCCCATGTCTGTGTGGGTTTTCTTCCCACAGTCTAAAGATGTGCAGGTTAGGTTGACTGGCCATGCTAAAAATTGCCCCTCAGTATCAGGCGGAGAAGGAACATTGGGCAGCATGGTGAAACAGTGGTTAGCATTGCTGCCTCACAGTGCCAAAGACCCATGTTCAATGCTTGGCTTAAGTCACTATCTGCATGGAGTTTGCATGTTCTCCCTGTGTCTGCATGGGTTTCCTCCAGGGTGCTCTGGTTTCCTCTCACACTCCAAAGATGTGCAGGTTAAGCACATCGGTCCATGCTAATTCGATGATCATTGTATTATGTGGCCACCAGAATGGTAGAAGATGAATCAGATGAAGCAATCTAGCAATTTTGATGCTCCTACAATAACAACAGGATCATGGGTGAGATTCTATGGCCTTCCTGCAGCGTTTCCTTCAACAGCAGGAGGCAACATACCACTCACTGGTGGCAGGATGTGTCGATGTAACGAAAATTCTGGCCCACGTCTTCAATCTTCCCAAGTGCAAATTGTTTTGGCAGCACGATGGCACAGTGGTTAGCACTGCTTCACAGTGCCAGAACCTGGGTTCAATTCTAGCCTCAGGTCACTGTCTTGTGGAGTTTGCACACTTTTCTCGTCTCTGGGTGGGTTTCCTCCGGGTGCTCCGGTTTCCTCTCACAGTCCAAAGATGTGTGGGTTAGGTTGATTGGTCATGTTAAATTTTCCCTACTGTCAGGAGGATTAGCAGGATAAATATGAGGGGTTATGGGAATACAGCCTGGATGGGATTGTGCGCAGTGCAGGCTTGATGGGCTGAATGTCCTCCTTCTACACTGTAGGGATTCTGTGAAGAATGGGTGTTTCAAATCAAGATCAAAATTAACGTTGGCTGATGATCTAGTGAGCTTTTAGAAAATGAATTCATCAGGATGTGGGTTTCACTGGCTGAGTCAACATTTATTGCCCATCCCTAATTGTACTTAAGAAGATGATGGTGAGCTGCAGTCCCACATTAGGGTTTACATCAGTTTTGATATCAATCCTGCTAATGAACATTTCAATTTAATCTTTGTCGATTCATGCTGCAGGAGACAGTCATGCTTTCATCAACGTTCTGTCTTGCTGCAGACATCATTTCCTCCCGCGAGCATGGTTCCTTGGGCAAGAGCAGGCAGGCAGCAAAGTTAAGGCTCATTTCTTTCCAACTAAATGCCCACATGTGCAGACTTTCCAGCAGTGAACATCTGGACAGTGACCAGGGATGGGAATCATAGCTCATTCCTCCACATCCCTCAAAATATGGGCAACCTTCTCAGCAGAATCCCATTCCTCCCTCTATTTGGTGTTGTTGTTTCCGACAGAGGTGTCAAAAACTGGGTCCTTCCCGACAGACTCTAAGTTCTGTTCCAGATGTGAGGATACATCCTCGATTCTTGCACCAGGCAGCCGTTGCAGAAATCAGTGTTTACCATCAGTTCGGAGATATCCCATAAAGGGTAACATACAGGAGTGCGGGGACCTCGCAGTATCTACAGGAATATCAACATATCTCAATGTAGATTGGGGTACAGTTGTCACATTATTGGATGCTTAATTTAGAAAACTTGAGCACAATAATTTAAAGAAATACCACAGCTTATATTAATTATGAGCGCTTAACATGCATTCCACGTGTTCCAATGCTGGCACATGACGGCACAGTGGTTAGCACTGCTGCCTCACAGTGTCAGGGCCCCAGGTTCAATTCCGGCCTTGGGTGACTGTGCGAAATTTGCATATTCTCCCTGTATCTGCGAAGGTTTCTTCCGAGTACTTCCCACAGTCCAAAGGTTGTGCTGGTTTGTTACATTGGGTCATACTAAATTCTCCCTCGGTGTACCCAAACAGGCACCAGTGTGTGTGGTGACCGGGGGATTTTCACAGTGACTTCAATACATTTTAATGCGAGCCAACTTGTGACACTAACGATAAATAAAATTTAAACTTTCCTCCGGGTGCTCCGGTTTCCCCCCACAGGCCAAAGATGTGCAGGTTAGATGGATTTGCTGTGCTAAACTTGCCCTTTATTATCCAGGATTTGCAGTTAGGCAGATTAATGAGGTAAATACACAAGATGACAGGGGCAGGGTAGGATGTTGAGGAGATAGTGCACTGTAGGGGTTCGATGATTCTATACCTTAAATCTTTCTCTTGTATTGTAATATTGCCTGCATCCTTTTAAAAATGATGGATTTTCATAGAATCATCATAGAACCCTACCGTGCAGAAAGAGACCCTTCAGCCTACCGAGACTGCACCGACCACAATCCCACCAAGGCCCCACCCCCATATCCCTCCATATTTTACTCGCTAATCCCTCTAACTTAAGCAACCTAGTACACTAAGGGGCAATTTTAGTATGGCCAATCAACCTAACCTGCACATCTTTGGATTGTGGGAGGAAACCGGGGTATCCGGGAGAAACCCACGCACGCATGAGGAAAATGTACAAACTCCACACAGACAGTGACCCGAGCCCAGGAATCGAACCCAGGAGCTGTGGAGCAACAGTGCTAACCACTGTGCTACCATGCTGCCCATTTTCCATTAAACATTAGACTTAAGGAGCGTGCAGCCATGATGAAGTCACGCAAGTTATATTAATAGTCTTACTTCAGCCAATATGATCATAGAACATTACAGTGCAGAACAGGCCCTTCGGCCTTCGATGTTGCACCGACCAATTAAGAAAAAGCAATGACCCTCTAACCTAAACCATTCCCTTTTCATCCATAAACTTATCTACTAACCTCTTAAACGCCACCAAACTTGGCGCATCTACAACTGCAGCAGGCAGGGCATTCCATACCCTTACCACCCTCTGGGTAAAGAACCTACCTCTGACATCCGTCCTATAACTACCACCCCTTAATTTAAAGCTATGTCCCCTCGTGCTAGCTTTCTCCATCCTAGGAAAAAGGCTATCACTGTCCACCCTATCTAAACCTCTAATCATCTTATATGTTTCAATAAGGTCTCCTCTTAGCCGCCTTCTTTCTAACGAAAACAACCTCAAATCCCTCAGCCTCTCTTCATAAGACCTGCCCTCCATACCAGGCAACATCCTGGTAAACCTCCTCTGTACCCTCTCCAATGCCTCCACATCTTTCTTATAATGCGGGGACCAGAACTGTACACAATACTCCAAGTGCGGCCGCACTAGAGTTTTGTACAGTTGCAACATGACGTTGCGGCTCCGAAATTCAATCCCCCTACCAATAAAAGCTAAGACTCCGTATGCCTTCTTAACAACCTTATCGACTTGATTGCCAACTTTCAGGAATCTATGCACATAAACACCAAGATCCCTCTGTTCATCAACACTATTAAGAGTTCTACCATTAGTCCTATACTCCACACATTTGTTATTCCTGCCAAAGTGAATTACCTCACACTTTTCCGCATTAAACTCCATCTGCCACCTCTCGGCCCAGCTCTGCAACTTGTCCAAGTCTCTCTGCAAACTAGAACACCCCTCTTCACTATCTACCACTCCACCGACTTTAGTGTCATCTGCAAATTTACTAATCCATCCTTCAATACCCTCATCCAGATCATTTATAAAAATTACAAACAGCAGGGGCCCCAAAACAGATCCCTGAGCTACACCACTTGTAACCGAACTCCATGATGAATAATTTCCATCAACCACCACCCTCTGTCTTCTATCAGCTAGCCAATTCCTAATCCAATTAGCTAAATCACCCTCAATCCCATATATCTGCATTTTCTGCAGAAACCTTCCATGGGGCACCTTATCGAACGCCTTACTAAAGTCCATATATACCACTCACTATCATTCACACACTACTGACTTTCTGTCTCTTACAGTCCTGAATGCTTTTTAAGAGTAGGCTGGAACACTCACTGCTTTTTTGTAGCTTTCAGGAATAAATGCATTTGCTGTCACTTATACCCTGTAAATACTTTGTCATTTCTGGCCCAAAGAGGTGCCATAACTGTCCCAAGGAATCTTTAGTCACATTAATCAGCCATAGTTACCGCCAACAGAAAATGCAATTATATTACTCCATCAAACAGACTGATGTATCTCTGGAACTGCCCTTGAAATTAGCACTATACTCAAGCAGTTATAATTAACAAGTGATGGGAGGAAAGAAATAATAAAGCATGATGACAGGCCTTATTGAATATTATTCACATTTTCAGATTGATTGAGGACTATGTCCCTCACAGCACTTTCTTATTTGAAGCCAGATATGTGTGAATAAATGTCAGTGGTTCAGCCTCAGTGGATTAGCAATCATTGACAAAAGATCTCCCAGGCAACTTATAGTTTGTGGCACTGACCAACACCTCATTCATCAAAGCCCAAATTCAATGTTTTCATTCTTATTTTTAAAGATTTTGTGGACGGAAAATCCAATGTGAAGGTGCTTACCCTCAGGCCACATCTGTGAAGTGTCATTTTCTGCCCATTTCTAATATTAGTCCCACATTGCTACTGGTACAATGAAGCTGTTTGTTTACCCTTTAGATTTCCATGGAGGCTCTGTTTCTCGCTGTCAAAACAACTCCGGAGCCATTTAAATATGGTGGGTGCTATACGTTTCCAGGATTCTTCTCCACCTCCCATTCCTAGCACCCCCAATTTTCGATAGAACAGGCTAAGAGTATGTGTAGTGAGCTCACACCCTGAACTGCAGACCTGGCTGGCTTCATTGCAGGAGGGGGAGGGCGGGATGGCATCTCCTAGACTCCTGCAATTTCTGTTGAGTTGGGCCATCTACTCATTGATCGCTGTTCCTCCAGAGTAATCATGAACCATTGTCTGGATTTGGGAACCTTTCAAAAGGTAAATGAGGATGAAGAACGTCTTATTCATTCCAACTCCATGCCAACTCATGTCCCATACCTGGCCCCAAGTCCCCCATACCCTCCATGCCAACTTATGTCATGACTCAGTTGGGTATTTTGTTTGCAAATTCCTGACCAATCTTTCAATTGGTTGAGGGGGAGGGGAGAAGTGGGGGTTGGTAGGTCAGTGAGGGAGCTTAAGGAACACAAATTACTGTAAAATCTACTTTCTAAATACTGGGTTGACATCAGGCATCAGGGGTATCTGCTAGAGTGGAGAGTGACACAATGAAGTTTGAGACTTCGGTCCTGAACTTGAGGAAAGCTAACTTTGATGGTATGAGATGTGCATTGGCTCGGATAAGCTGGCAAAGAATGATTGAGGGGTTGACAGTGGATAGGCAATGGCAGATATTTAAAGAACTCATGGATGAACTTCAACAACTATACATTCCTATCAGACATAAGAGTAAAACGGGAAGATGGTTCAACCAAGGTTAACAAGGGAAATCAGGGATAATGTTGAAGCCAAAGACAAGACATATAAATTGGCCAGAAAAAGCAGCAAACCTGAGAACTGGAACAAATTTAAAATCCAGCTGAGGAGGACAAAAGGTTTAATTCAGAAGAGGAAAATAGAATACAAGAATAAGCTTACAGAAAACATAAAAACTGACTGCAAAAGTTTCCACAGGTATGTGAAAAGAAAAAGACTGTTGAAGACAAATGTAGGTCCCTTACAGTTAGAATCAGGCAAATTCATGATGGACAACAAAGAATTGGCAGACCAGTTGAACAAATACTTTGGATCTGTCTTCACTAAGGAGGACACAAATAAGCTTCCAGCAATATGAGGAAATAGAGGGTCTAGCATGAAGGAGGAACTAAAAGAAATCCTTATTAGTCAGGAAATTGTATTGGGGAAATTGCTGGGATTAAAACCCGATAAATCTGCAGGGCCTGATGGCTTGCATCCCAGAGTACTCAAGGAAGTGGTCCCAGAAATAATGGATGCATTGGTGATTATTTTCCAACATTCTGTAGACTCTGGAAGAGTTCCAGTGGATTGGAAGCTTGCTAATATAAAACCATGTTCTAAAAAAGGAGGGAGAGAGAAAATTATAGACTGGTACCAGTGGTGCAGAAAATGCTAGAATCAGTTATTAAGGATGCAATAACTGAGCATTTGGAAAGTACTGACAAGATTGGTCCAAGTCAGCATGGATTCGTTAAAGGAAAATCATGCTTGAAAAATTTTCTGGAATTTTTTGAGGATGTGACCAGAGCATAGACAAAGGGGAACCAGTGGATGTTGTGTATCTGGACTTTTAAAAGATTTTTGACAAGGTCCCATGCTAAGATTAGTGAGCAAAATGAAAGCTCATGGTATTGGGGATAATGTTTTGATGTGGATAGAGAACTGATTGGCAGACAGGAAGCAGAGAGTGGGAATACACAGGTTCTTTTTACAGTGGCAGCAGTGACTTGTGGGGTACCACAGGGTTCAGTGCTGGGATCCCAGCTATTCACAATATACATTAATGATTTTAACAAAGGAATTGAATGCAATATCTCTAAATTTGTAGATGATACTAAACTGGGTGGCAGTGTGTGCTGTGAGGAGGATGCATAGAGGCTGCAGGGTGACTTGGATAGGCTGGCTGAGTGGGCAAATACTTGGCAAATGCAAAATACTGTGGATAGATGTGAAGCTATCCACTTAGAACATAGAACACTACAACACAAACAGGCCCTTCGGCTCACAAGTTGTGCAGATCATATCCATACCTACTACGCCTATCTATAACCTCAATCCCATTAAATCCCATGTACTCATCCAGAAGTCTCCTAAGAGATCCCAGTGAGTTCACCTCCACCATCACCGACAGCAGCCGATTCCAGTCACTCACCACCCTCACTGAAAAACTTAACCCTGACATCTCCCGAAAAACTTATCCCTAATATCTCCCCAAGAGCAATATCTAATTTCCTTTTGAAATCACACAATGTTTTGGCTACAACTACTTTCTGTGGGTGTGAATTCCACACATTCACCACTCTCTTGGTGAAGGAATTTCTCCTCACCTCAGTTCTAAAAGGTTTACCATTATCTCCAAAGTATGATATCTAGTTCTGGACTCTCCTACTATTGGGATCATTCTTTCTGAATGCACTTTACTTAACCCTATTAAACTTTTTTAAAAGCAGCCAGCATAATCAAGGACCCCACACACCCCAGACATTCTCTCTTCCACCTTCTTCTGTCAGGAAAACGATACAAAAGTCTGCGGTCACGTACTAACTGACTCAAGAATAGCTTCTTCCCTGCTGCCATTAGACTTTTGAGTGAGCCTACCATATATTATGTTGATCTTTCTCTGTACCCTAACTATAACAAAAACAGAAAGGAAGATTATTATTTAAATGGTGGCAATTTAGGAAAGGGGGAAATGTCACAGGACCTGGGTGTTATGGTGGAACAGCTGCTGATGGTTGGCATGCGGGTACAGCAGCTGGTGAAAAAAAGCTAATGGCACGCTGGCCTTCATAGCAAGTGGACTTGGGTATAGAGTAAAGATGTCTTGACGCAGTTATACAGGGTTTTGGTGAGACCACACCTTGAGCACTGTGTGCAATTTTGATCTGCTAGTCTGAGGAAGGACATTCTTGCTATTGAGGGAGTCCAGCGAAGGTTCACTAGGCTGATTCCTGGAATGGCAGGACTGACACATGAAGAGAGACTGAATTGTCTGGGCTTGGACTCACTGGAATCTAGAAGAATGAGAGAGGATCTCATAGAAATGTATAAAATCCTGATGGGACTGGACAGACCAGATGCAGGACGAATATTCCCAATATTGGAGAAGTCCAAAATAGGGATCACAATCTAAGAATAAGGGGTAAGCCATTCAGGACTGAGATGGGGAAGAACTTCTTCACTCAGAGAGTTGTGAACCTGTGGAATTCTCTGCCACAGAAAGTTGTTAGGCAAGTTTGTTATGTAGCTGTGACGTAGAGATGCTGGCATTGGACTGGGGTAAACACAATAAGAAGTCTGACAACACCAGGTTTAAGTCCAACCAATTTATTTGATAGTAAACTCGCAAGCTTTCAGGGTTTGGAGAGTTCTCCAGTGGCCTGGCGAAGGGGCAAACCCTGAAAGCTTGCCAGTTTACTGTCAAATAAATTGGTTGGACTTAAACCTGGTGTTGTCAGACTTCTTACTAAGAGGAAGCTGGACATGGCCCTTTCAGCTAAAGGGATCAAGGGATGTGGAGAGAAAGTGGGAGTGGAATACTGAAAGTGCATGATCAACCAAGATCATATTGAATGGAGGTGCAGACTCGAAGAGTTGAATGGCTTACTCCTGCACCAATTCTCCATGTTTCTATGAAAAGTTCAGAGCGATATGGGTCAAGTGCTGGCAACTGGGACTAACTGGGAGAGTACCATGGTTGACACGGAATGGTTGGCTGAAAGGCCTGTTTTTGTGCTGTATTACTCCATGACTCTTAGAAGGCTTTAAACACAAAGTTCAGAATTTTACTGCTTTGCCCACCCCAGGATTAGGGCAAGTGAGGCTCACAGGACGGAAATCTCCATTAGCTTTGGGTGGGATTTTACAATCTCACCCGAGCAAGGTCGTAAAATCCAGCCCAAAATGTCACTTTGCACTGTAGTTTGTTCCGACGTTATTATTTGAGCTCTCTTGAAAGAATCAAAGATTTATCGCCAGTTATCAATCTACAGCACTGGGAGACTATTCCTTTCTATTCTATTTGAGGGAGAGTACTAGGCTTGTGCTGCACTGTTTTTGAGTATCAGATATCCCTGATCAATGGCAATTAGCCTCGAATTGATCGCACACTGTCCCTATTTATAGCACATGTGCGCAGGGAAGAGGTCAGTCATATTTTTGGTCTAGGAAAACAAGTGCCAGAGTAAACACAGGCCTGTCTTCCAGGAGACAACTTCCTTCAAGTAATAATGGATTAGCAAAATAACTTCCCTCCTTGCATAACATGGCATTACATTGTGTATGGCACAGCACAAACATCCCTGTCATTATAAAACAACAAATCTCTCACATACTATGGGCTCTGCCACATAAGAGATCCGCTCGTGGATAAAAGCCCCCCACACACAGCTACCGTGTAATAAAGGTGGAAATTTTCATTGAGCTCTCGATTCTTTTAAAAACATTGCTGATAACTCGACTGAGGTTTATAGTCACAATACAAAGCCAATTTAAAGTCATGCTGGCCCGCAGAGATCCCTCACAGCACAACAATTACTTCAAGAACAATGGTGTCCGTGTCCCCAGTGACAGCTTCTTCAAATTAATTTCTCAAAGACAAAAACCACTATTTAAGTAAAATCTGAAAGATAATTCAGCTTTTTTCCCCTCCTGAGAAAGAAGGTGGAAATGAACCAAGCCCAGCTCCCCAATGGTGAATACATTTTTTAATATATATATATATATATATACATATATATTTCATCAGGATAATAACATGAAGTTGCAGGCAACCTTCCAAAGTGAAACAGAAATTTGTGCCAGACAAATGTATCTGCAGCCAGAATAAATCACTTTAATATCCAGAGAACCTTGAGGGATATGACATTCACCAGTGCTTTTAATTCAAATGACTCCAGAGTCAAGTGCAGGCAAAAGTTGATGAATTACTAAACGCTAATTTACTAATTTATTCATTACAATGATATATAGTACAAAGAAATGCCAAGAACAATTTAAAATGGTAATATTGAATTTATGCATATTAAAAAGCAATTTTTTTGTTACATTTTGTAACAACTATGAAAATAGCTCAGTGTAAAAGTTGCCATTTTTCCAGCTGTTTCCAAATTATTTGGTCACTTATAATTCACAACAACACCAAGGGGTTTCTCTCACATTAAATTATTCTCAGACTCAATCTCACCGCCCTTTGTTGTTCAATTCACTTAAGAATTTCTCTTCAAATGACTCTCTCCTTCTGGAAGGCAAGCGACCTAACCATTTCCAACAGTGTTGTGTACGTGTCTACTCAGAGACCAAGCACAGTCTCCTGGCCAAAGAGTGTCTAAAAGGAATGCCTCAATCAAGAATGGCAGCTCACACTAAAGGATTTCACCTCAAGTAACTTAGCAGAATCCTTGGCCCAATACAAAACCATGTTATTCTCAAGCCAACTTATCACCACCTATTACAACATTATAGAATTATCTCCATCTCCTGGCTAACATTTATCCCTTGATCAACATTACAATGACGATTATATGAATATTTTCCTTTGCTGTCCGGAGTGCTGTGCTGTGTGTAAATTGGCTGCTATATTCTCTGCACTATATCAGTGGTTACAATTCAGAAAGAAGTTTCACAACACCAGATTAAAGTCTGACAGGTTTATTCGATACTACGAGCTTCCAGAGCACTGCCCCTTCATCAGGTGAGTAACCTGATAAAGAGGCAGCACTCTGAAAGTTCGTGATACCAAGTAAACCTGTTAGACTTTATAACCTGGTATTTTGAGACTTGATACTGTGCCCACCCCAGTCCAATACTGGCATCGCCACATCATGGCTACAATTCAGGAAGTGCATTAGTGATTGCAAAGTTTCCTGATGTGGTTCGAGCTTCCATGTGAATTCAGGAACGGGATTCTCTGTCCTCTTCTCAGCGGCAGGAATTGATGAATGGTGGCGCGATCTTCTGGGTCCCTCCACTGTTAACGGGAGACCCCATTTTAAAAACCACCTCATGCTTTGGGAAACGCATGGCAAGGGCTGGCAAGGATGCTATTGGGACGGAGAATTCCACCAATGTGAACGGCCAGACAATTCCAGTCCAGGTCTTTTCTTCCTGCGTTAAATTCACATTCTCCTAAATCCTCAGCTTCCTACTCTACTCACGACCCCTTCAGCTTACCCTGCAATCTGCAATGGCATTCTTCCAAACTGAGATGAAATTGGCAATTTTAGTGAGTGAGATTGGTGTATGAACAGCAATTCTTCCTTGGTTGCAACTGAGCCACATTGTTAAAGTAGACAAGGAGGGATCTTTGCTTCCAATCTAGGCTGGCCAGCCAACGTTTGATGCTGACATTTGAGTTGCTGTACATTGCTTTAAGATTTGTTTTGTTGCACTTTTAAAATCGACATTGGGCTGGTGGAGGTTTTTTACCAAGCATTTTCACTGATAATGTCATGGAAGATCCTTTGTAGTAAGCTTCTGTGTGCGTTTTTAAAGTTTATTTATTATTTATTAATCTCAGAAGTAGATTTAGATTAATACTGCAATGAAGTTACTGTGAAAATCCCCTAAATGCCATACTCCAGCACTGGTTCAGGTACACTGAGGAAGAATTTAGCACGGCCAATGCACCTAACCAGCACATCCTTTGGACTGTGGGAGGAAACCGGAGTACCCAGAGGAAACCGGAGTTTCTGGAAGAAACCCACGTCGACACAGGAAGAAAATGCAGACTCCGCACAGACAGTGATCCAAGCCGGGAATCAAACCCAGGTCCCTGGCATTGTGAGACAGCAGTGCTAACCACTGCGCTACCGTGTCACCCATCTCACGCTGTCACACCATTTCTTTGCAGGTCTGAAGCGTTCCTTTCAGTCATTCCTTAGCCAAGTTATTGTGGACAGGTGTTGAGCAGACACTGTTAGAAACTATTAAATTCTTACGGAAGTGGCAAAGTGCTGCATTTCCCAAGTGCACAGAATTTACAGAAGAGAATTGAAGACAAAATAAAGATTATGGCTGCTGTGCGAAAATGGTGATAGTTTGGATGGCTTGGTTAATTTGCCAATGGTTCAAAACAAAATCCAATGATATGGGGAAGACATCTTTTTCCTCCGATTTCTAACGAGAGTGACGGCTTGTTATGACAGAAAAGCAAGTTCTCTCTTTTTAATCTACGGTGCCTTGATATTTAAGAGGAAATCAGTCTTTTCACTCATTATTCTGATAATTTACAGACAGCCCAGGCATACAAGTTGACTGATGTCAGTAATGAGCACCCTGCTGGCCTCTGGGCTGTCATCTGAAAGTGCCTTCAATAAGGATGATGTAGAGCTGTTTTGAACATGAATGTCTGTCACTGTAATGTCAACAGCCTTGGCACCATTTTAGAGTCAACCTCATACTTTCTGCCAGAGTTGAAACAACAGGGGGAAGAAAAGGCAGCAATTCTTAGTCGATGAATGAGACCCTGAGACGGCACAATTAATGATGCTGGTTCAGTAGATGGGGTTTCATTTTCCGATCATTGTTACACAAGCCAGGCCATCCATTGGGATTTGCCATTTGTCTACTCAACAGATACGCTTCAACTCAAAACAACCTGTTCCCATTCAAATTTAAAAGGTCCAACTCTTCTGTCTAAAAGTAGCTGCAACAATAATCACTCTCTTAAAAGGAGATAGTCATTGACTTCAGCAAGTGTACTGGAAAACGCGTCCCTGTTCATATCAATGGCGATGAAAGGGATATTGTCGAGAGCTTCAAGTTTCTAAATATCTAGATCACCAACAACCTGTCCTGTCCTTCCATGCCAATGCTATAGTTAGGAAAGTCCTCCCAACGCCCCTAATTTCTCAGGACACTAAGGAAATTTGGTATGTCCACTACGACTTTCACCAATTTTTACCCATGCGCCACAGAAAGCATCCTTTCTGATTGTATCATAGTTTGGTATGGCTTCTGCTCTGACCAAGACCGCAAGAAACTACAAAGGGTTGTGAACATAGTCCAGTCCATCAAGCAAACCACTCTCCCATCTATTGACTCCATCTACACTTCCCATGGCCTCATATTTAAGGACTGCACGCAGCTGGACATTCTCTTTTCCACCTTCTTCCATCGGGACAAAGGTAGAAAAGTCTGAGATCACATACCAACCGACTCAAGAACAGCTCCTTCCCTGCTGCCATTAGACTTTTGAATGGTGCTACCATATATTAAGCTGATCTTTCTCTGTACCCTGGCTATGAATGTAACGCTATAGTCTGCACTGTCTTTTTTCCCTCTCCCCTATGTACTCTATGTACAGTATGCTTTGTCTGTAGCACGCAAAAAAAGAATACTATTCACTGTATATTAATACCTGTGATAATAATAAACTAAAGCAAAAGAAAGATGATCCTGGGAGAGGGAGTTGGTATGTGTTAGGTATGCCCTTATGGACTAATGGTGCATAAAGAATTATGATGTAAGCTTACAATCACAGAATCCCCACAGTACAGAAGGAGGCCATTCAGCCCAGGATCGAGCCTGCACCGACAACAATCTAACCTAGCCCCTATCTGCATAATTCCACATATTTATGCTGCTAATCCTCCTAACCAACATGACATTAAGGAGAAATTTAGCATGGCCAATCAACCAAACAGCTCATCTTCAGACTGTGGGAGGAAACCAGAGCACCCAGAGGAAACCCACGCAGACACATGGAGAACACGCAGACTCCATACAGACAATCACCTCAGGCTGGAATTGGACCCAGATCCCTGGTGTTGTGAGCAGCAGTGCAAACCACTATACCACCATGAAACCCCTTGACAAGCTGAACACGGGGAGTGTGCACTGTTCCACAGTCAGATCTTAGACTGCCCAGCTGGAGTCACTTGACCCGTACTCTTAAAGGGGCAGTCCACACCCCAAACCCCAACATATAGTATATGCTTACATAACAGTGTGAGGTGAGAAAAAGTTAAATACTTTCTAGATTAATTGTTAGAGGTCACACGAAACGAGGTTACCATCCAACAGATTTATTTGAAATCAGAAGCTTTCGGAGCACTGCTCCTTGTTAGGTGAAGTCTATCATCAATCCGTTGTGGCATTTCTTCCAAAACAGTATATTTGAGGAGCAGTCACACTGTAGCACTTCCTGGTAATTCTATAACATTTATGTGAAAGCATGTGTTTTGGTAAGAGCAAGAATCCTGAAGTGTTTCTCAGACTGCCTGCTCTAAGTTGCTATCTCACCATTGATTTACGAGCAGGAGTTGTCTTCACAAGCTACAAACATACTTAATCTACCTATTATTAGTTGCAATGAAAAGCTTCAGCATCTTTTCAAAAAAAACATATTTCTGCAGATGACTGGTGCTCCCTCATCTTTGAACCAAGTGTCCTGGCCTAAGCTTGGCAACTGGAGAGCGTCTTCAACTGCGCAAGGATTGCTGTGAGTCACAGAGAGGCCTCTGGCATGTCCGGACGACGTTCCCGTGCATGAGATGGTTTCTTCATGGCCTCAGGGTCTCATATCCAGGCTGAATATAGAATAAGCCTGAATTAACTTGGCAAGTTGCTTCACTTAATCTGGAACTGCTTTTCAAAGCAAGCTGCTTTTATTTGTTTTAAGCAGCGTACTTCCACCAGAAGGAAATTATTCTTGGAATGATTTGCCGGTGGCAGATGATAGACAAGGAGAGGTAAAAACAAAAGGGAAGGCTATAAATGAAAGGATATTACTTGAGATTCTGCCAATCCTTGCACAATGATGGAAATTCCTTGAAGCTGCACTTGCTCCATGACCATTTCTTTCTTGATGCGCAGTGGAATTACATGTATGGGAACCATGAAACAGGCCATTCGGTCACTTGGCTGGTGCTAGCATCTGATTCTGATGCCGCCTCTGGTGCTGCTAACTGTGTCAATCAGTAATACATTATTAGCAGCAACAACTACTTTTAAAGCTTTAAAGTTTATTTATTAGTGTCACAAGTAGGCTTATATTAACACTGCAATGAAGTGACTGTGAAAATCCCCCAGTCGCCACACTCTGGCATCTGTTCGGGTACACTGAGGGAGAATTTAGCATGGCCAATGCACCTAATTATGGGAGGATTGTTGGAGGGAAGTGGAGCATCCAGAGGAAACCCATACAAACACAAGGAGAATACGCAAACTCCACTGGGAGTCAAACTTGGGTCCCTGGCGCTGTGAGGCAGCATTGTGCTAACTAATTACTTCATTGTCCTATCTAACGAACAAGGTGGGAATGTACTATTTGCAAAGCGTAGGCAAAAAACAAAAATCGGTATCAAAATTGACAAGAGGCAGCTTCCACCACTCTCGTTTCCTCATCATTTCTTCTGAAGGCGCCAACACACAATGGTATATGGTTCTTAACAAACATTTTTGTTCCCACACACAAGGGGCCATTCCTTGTGTGAGAATTGAAGTGAGAGTGGGATTCAAAGCCAAAGTGCCTTTGGCTTCCAAAGAGAAATGGGTTTAATACAAGAATGTGCAGAACAGAACAATTCCTTCATAATTGCTCAGAAAATGCAGTGCTGCCCTTATAATAATCTGTTTACTGAATAAATGGTATCGCAGGCTGAAAGGATAGTCTTGGGACACATTCTGCAGTACATTATTAGCAAACTTGTCACTTAAGGTTCCAGATACAAAGCACGAAAATGGTTATTTGACGGGGTAGCTATGCATTTGAATTAAGAAATCCGATAGCGTCATTATCAAAAGTCCATTTCCCCAATTCTGGGTGCTTCAGCATTTTCAGCTTCTAGGATTAATATTGTATTCCCAGGAAGAATCTTTTATGCCACAGACTTCATTCCGCCGGGCTACCTCTTAATCATCATATTACTGATGCTTCCAGCTGTATGTACAAGCTTTAAGAAAATATCTGGTGATCATCTTGGCTGTTCATTATTAAGAAATTAAAATGAACTCAAAATGTCAACCTGCAGTAATCAGGAAAACTGAAATGAGCAATTCCCACAATAAGCATCATCGGCTTAAAACCATCAGTCATGTGGAAGCTCACGACAATTCTCAAAGCTCTGTTCCCCTTTGACAAGACAATAAACTACAAGCAGAATAAATATTTACATCTCATGCTCCAAGGTCCAAATAAATGAAACAATAAAAATGCTAAACTTGAACAATATATATAAAGACGCAACAAGAAGAAACACTATTCGATCTGAAATGTTCCACAGATTGTTTTTGATTCCTGCAGCTTATGAACTCAGAGAACACATTCGGCTTTTTGGCAGAATTTCTTTCCTCCAGTCAAACAATCAGCTTAAATCAATGTAATTCCAGTTACAAATGCTGGTGGGAGATACCTTCTTGGGAACAAAATGTTGCAAGGCGTTTGCTTATGCAGCTCACTAAAATAATAGACATTTTGAATCATATCCCTCCAGGCTGACAATGAATTTGGAACCAAAACATAGAGCCATAGATTTCCTACATTGCTGAAGGAGGCCATTTGGTCCAGCAAATGTGCGTGGACTCTCCAAACGATCATCTTACCCAGCCACCCCATCCCTTCCTTCCAGCCATCTCTATCTGCGGAACCCCGTGCATTTATCATGACCAATCCACTAACGTATATCTTTTCGTCATTAAGAGGCAATTTATCATGACCAATCCACCTTACCTACATCTTTTGGACATTAAGAGGAAATTTATCATGGCCAATCCACCTAATCTTTGTATCTTCTGGGCACTAAGAGGCGATTATAGCATGGCCAATCCACCTAATCTTTACATCTTTTGGACACTAAGGGGCGATTATAGCATGGCCAATCTACCTTACCTACACATCTCTGGACGGTGGGAGCACCCACAGAAAACCCACATGAACACGGGGAGAACGTGCAAACTCCACACAGTCACCCAAAGTCGGAATCAAATCCGGGTTCCCTGCGCAGTGAGACAGCAGTGCTGACCACTGTTCTCATAAATGGTGAAACTGGCTTGGAACTAAAGCACATGCTCCGCTGGTCTGACTGTGAACCCTGGCAATCCCCAAATAGTCCATTTGAGAGCATCGCTGCTTTACAGATAGGAAAGCCATCTACCTCTTCCATTTGACTGATAAAGAACCAAACTTATTTTCTGAGATGAGTGAGGAAGTTGGGCCCATGTCCATCAATGCATTCATGGAATAGCCAGAAAAGCAGTTCACACCTTAATAAACTCAGGAAGGAATGAAACATCTAACTTAGCAAAGCCTAGCACCATGTACACTAGGGTAAAAGAGAACTTGGGTACAGACTGCCACTAGGAATACACATAACTCAAGCACTAACCTTACAAATGTCCAAAGAACGCAGGCAGTTTCCATTGGGCAACTCAAAAATCTATTTGAATTTTGGTTTGATTTGTTTTGTCACGTATATCAGTATACAGTGAAAATATTGTTTCTTGCATGCTTTGCAGACAAAGCATACCATTCATAGAAAAGGAACAGAGAGAGTACAGAATGCACTGTCACACTAGTTAGTGCCATTGAACTAACAATTCAGATTGGGAATGACTCTGCTGACAGCTGAAGCCCAATTTTCTGTGACACTAGGCTGACAGCGAGCTCAGGCACGTATAGAGTGGATAGAAAGGACCAATTACTCCTAGCAGGAAGGGCAATAGTCAGGCAGCATGGACTTAAAGTAATGGAGAGCAGAATTGGAAGGGAGTTGAGAAGAATTTATTTTCACCCAGAGGTTGCTGGGGATCTGGAACTGTTTTTAAAGTTTTTTAAAGTTTCATTTATTAGTGTCACAAGTAGGCTTACATTAACACTGCAATGAAGTTACTGTGAAAATCCCCTTTCGCCACACTCCGGCACCTGTTCGAGTACACTGAGAGAGAATTTAGCACGGCCAATGCACCTAACCAGCATGTCTTTTGGAATGTGGGAGGAAACTGGAGTACCCAGAGGAAACCCACACAGACACGGGGAGAACTTGCAAACTCCATATAGACAGTGACCCAAGCCGGGAATCAAACACTGTGAGACAGTAGTGTTAACCACTGTGTCATCCCCGGAACTTGCTGCTCAAATGGGTAGTAGAGGCAGAAACCTTCAATGTGTTCAAAAATGACTCAGATAGGCACCTGGATTGTGGAAAGCAAGTGGGCTGGAGACCAAGAATGGGAAATGAAATGATGCTGGCTTGTTTTCTTTCGATCTCCAGAGAAATGAGGAACTAAATGGTCTTTTCCTCTTCCTTTTTGCTTCTATATGCTGGCAAGCTCCATTAGGTCCTGCCATGCACTGCCCTATTCGATAGCTGAATCTTAGATTAAAGAAATCAATCATCCAAAAAGTACTGAGGGCTTATCTTTACTACCTTTACCAGTATTGTACTTGGGAACAGATTTAACAATATCTTCTGCCAGTTATTTAATAATATATTTGTTTAGTCAATGTGCATTTCAACTTTAATCGACTTATCAATTAAAAACTGTGAAATATCATCGATATTACTTTTCAGATTAAGCTTAAGTTATCACAAAACGTTGCAAGGTGCATGAAATATGTGGTTGCAAAACAATGCCATGAATATCATCACTTCCACTATTACTAAAATTGTAAACAGAGATCTTCCAATAGTTCGGTATAATTAGTTTCACAGCTTAGAATGTCCTAGAGTTAATCCTTAGGCAATTATTCAGGGACTACAATTGAGCTTAATGACTCATGATTGGAGAAGGGAAAATAATAAGGTGTTATTTAATAATCCCCTTCAAAATACATTGGTATGAATGTTACATAAGACCATAAGAAAATGAGGAAAAATAAGTAAGAGCTCTACTTCGTAAGCCACATTCGATTTACCCAAACACAGACTCTCTCCCCCATCCACTGACTGTGTAGATACTCATTTCCCAAAAGGAAATCAGGACAACTTCAGTTCCCAGTTTATCTGAAGTATCCAAACTTGACCTCGACACTGGTCTCTCTTCCTACCAGAAGCAGGAGTGAAAGACAATGAGCTGGATTTTCATGGAGTCGGAGATAGCATGATTCCTAACATTTCTAACCCTGCCACTACTTCTTGGTGCATTCCCAATATCCACAGCGGAGGTGGAATCAGTCTGCTGTCCATCACATCCTATTGACTGTGATGAACTTGAGCATCCTAAGGAGGGCCAAGACCCTGGCAGATCTCAGGCTCCTGCTGTGTGGCAGCACCCACTCTCTTCGGCCTGTGGAGTGGAAGCTGAAGCAGTCATAGGAAAAGGGGATTCGGATGGTCACTCCCGGAGCCACCTGAGTGAATGACCCTGGGTCACACAGCAGCTGATCTTTCTCGCTATAGGTACTTGAAGGCCCCTGGCTTCCTCCTTGGGATAGAGAGGCAGCTGGAGTGAGCTCGAAAAATCCCATCGTCCTCTGGCACTGATGGATACCAGCAAGCGTCAGCACTATGCCTTGTATGCCAAGTAGGACAGAAGACTTGCATCAAAGTGTCCACAGTGGCTGTCCACCCTGGCTGTGTTGGCCTCATTACATTGGAGTGTCACACAATCACCTCAATCATAAGGTGGATGGACTCCTCCACACAACCTTTCAATCTGAGGAGATATCCCTTCCTGATTTTCTCTTGTGAGATCCAGCACTGAGGCGTGACCGAGTCTAGAGGTATGTCAGCTGACTGGACCTCAGCAGATTCCTGGTCTCCAATGTCCCTCCAAGTGTCGACGTTCTTACCTCCGCCCGCTGTGCATCTGACAGTGTGATGTGTTCACCAGATTGCGACCCTGAGGTTGCTTGGAAACTAGATTTCACTGGGCTGTGTGTGTGAGCTGGTGGAGGGTGTGGGTGAATGCCGTGACCGTTTTTCTGCATTGGGGATCGTGAATCCATCCTCTGTGCAGCTGCTGGGGCTGGATTCAGGACCTGGCTGGTAGACTCCCTGGGCTGCTTTTCAGACGTGCCTACAAAAGGAAGTCATTCCAGGGGTCATTACTTACAGGAGACTCGATTCTCAACATTGCTGTTTGATAGCTGATGCAGTGCTGGATCCTCACGTGGTTTATTGCTGTTGACCTCACCATCAGCACTGGAGTGGTTAATGCTCTCCCCAGTCCAATGGGTGACTTAATTCTCGAGATCCATGAGGTCCTTGAGTTCCTCCACCTGTCTGGGATCATTCTCTCATGTTGTGTGCTAGCTTGTCCTGCATGAAAACAGGTGTAGGCAGGACGTGTGCCAGGGCAGATGATAAGGGTGCCTGGTGTGTATGGATGGTGAGTGGGAGCAGCAAGGTGATAAAGGTGATAAAGCAGGGGAGATAAAGATGTATATGGGAAAATTGTAGTGAATGAGCTCCCTGTGGGAATGTGATGGATGTGTGAATTGAGAGTGATGAGAAGAGTGACTTACCCCAGCAGAATGGAGGGGAGCATTCATCCTCTTACAGTATCGGGTGCCTGTCCTCTTCTGCAGAACTTCAGCATGATGGCTGCTGCCAACTCTCATGCTGTATTTGTGACCTTGCCTTAAATTCTTTAATCTTCCAGTGTACCTGGGCATTGCTGGCAAGGCCAGTATTGTTGCTCAACCTAATATCCCTCAAAAAGAATTGTCAGTAAATAGAAATTACGAAAGAACATTCAATTGAATATTTCTATCTGCAGTGGAATATCAGGGCTGGGAAGTGATCAGCAACATTGGACAGAAAGCTGGCGTAGTGGATCATTTTATGTGATATACTGGTGTGCAAAGATGTGCAGGTTAGGTTGATTGGCCATGCTAAATTGCCCCTTAGTGTCAAGAGGTGAGTAATGTTAATAGGTAGGGTTATGGGGATAGGGACCGGGTGACTGTAGGTTGAATGGCACCTTCTGCACTGTAGGATTCTATGATTCTATGGTCGAAACTACCCAATATGCCTTTTTAATCAGAAGATTTTGAGCTCTGTAGTAAGCAGTACTTTACCTGTTTACTGTCTAAATGATGAAGGTGAACTGTATCCCCTTATCCCATTATGTTCATTCACAAAAGACATGTGCCAAATATTGGACTAAGACCAAGCATCAGATCAGGCTTATGATAGGGTGCAATGCCTCACCTTGTCAGCTTGGAACTTGTTTGTCTCTCTCTCATGGAGACCATGAATTGGATTGAATCAGATTTTAAGTTTGGGTTTTGGAGCAAGCACGGAATAGATTTGGGTCCATTCTGAGCATCGGTTTAGTAAATTTAAGAATGAAGTAACAACAATCTATTGGGCTTCGAAAACCTTGAACTTCACCAGATGGGATGCAGTAAAATTGTGATTCCAAAGCATTTAAATCTTGCACATGCTGAAAACGGGAGGATAACACATAAATCAGCTCGAAGCTAAAGTCGTGGCTTTGTTGACAAAACAGTCCGATTTATCCTCATTCCATTCCTTCAGTGAATGAATAGCGTGTCTACCACAGCTACAAACAGATAATGAAAAGAAGCCAGGCTTCTGTGAATGAAAGTGCCTATCAGACGCTTTCTGAATAAACATTTATTTATCAGCCATTGCCTTTATTAGATCTCAGGAGGACTATCTTGAGATAGCGAAGTAAAGTCAATAATCTGAACAGTACAAATATGGAATGCCCCAACACTGGCTTTGTGAATACACCATTTTCCATCAAAGCTGACAATTTGCAAACACACTTCCACCATGTGATAAAGTGGGATTTACTTCAAGGAGTTATTGAAAAGTGAGTAGAATAAGTATGTTTGGTAGATTTATTTAGGATGGTATAAAAAGGCTTCTGATGGGGGTATAAGATACAATGGCTCCAATTTTCCACAATTTGAACTACGTACATTCACCTGGAATTACATTCTTTCTTAAAGTCTGCTTAAAACAGGCTTGTGAGGACTATAGGGTACCTTGAGTATGGTGTACTGTTTTGGTCTCCTTACTTGAGAAAGGATATGCTGGCATTGGAGGGGGTGCAGAGGAGATTCACTAGGTTGATTCTGGAGTCGAGAGGGTTGGCTTATGAGGAGAGATTGAATAGACTGGGGCTATACTCATTGGAATTCAGAAGAATGAGGGGAGATCTCATAGAAATGTATAAAATTATAAAGGGAATAGATAAAATAGAAGTAGAGAGGTTGTTTCCAATGGCAGGTGAAACCGGAACTAAGGAGCAAAGCCTCAAAATAAGGGGGAGCAGATTTATGACTGAGTTCTTCTTCACCCAAAGAGTTATGAATCTATGGAACAGTTGAGGCCACCTCAGTGTATATTTTTAAGGCAAGGACATGTTTTTGAACAGTAAAGGAATTAATGGTTACGCTAAGTGGAGTTAAGTCCACAAAAAGATCAGCCATGATCTAATTGAATGGCGGAGCAAGCTCAAAGGGCCAGATGGCCTACTCCTGCTCCTAGTTCTTATGTTCTCATGATTCAACTGCCCTTTTCATGCCTGGTGGGAATCCCGATCACCCACTGAATGTGATATCAACTCTAAAACAAAATTATCGCCAGCTATGAATGCATTTTAGATTCATCCAGCCCATAAACTGCTGATTATAATATAATTAGTTGGCTGGTTGGCCCATTCAGTGGCCTCCTGCTATTTTACTGTAACATACCCATTCTCCACCCCAAGCAGGAACGGCACTGGGCAGGCATTGGCATTGGTCATGGCCAATGTTCTGGACCCTAAGAGAGTGTCAGATAGGTAGGTAATGTCCCCATGAGTCCTCTGCTACAGAGAGAACGTCCTGGGGGTTGGGTGGACTTAGGCTGGGGGCAAGGGGTTGATCTCACGACTCTGCCTTGGGATGGCGGTCTTGTGTCTGGGCTGCCCTTTCTAGCTCTGGGAAAGGTGTTTTTCAGTTTAAGGATGGTAAATACAGACACCAGAGTGTCAAAAACCTGAAGTGTGCAGGGCTGGTAAGAACAGATCTGAATTTTGTGGGTTAGTTTGGATAGCCAAGGTACCCCTTTTGAGGGGTAAGGTATCTCTTTACTCCTGGTCCTCTGACACTTTTGGAGGAGGTAAGAACCGTTTGGAATCTCTAAAAGTAGGTATGAATGTGCATTATAAAGTCCAGGAACTCAATACTGGCAACTGGCAACAGCCCTGCCATATATATAGTCAAAATTGTCAGAATCAAAGAGACCTGTTAAAAGGACTTGTCAAGAGGAGTGCTTAAAAATGTCAAGATGCATTGTTAATCACACTTGTCAAAGAGCACTATCAAGGCATTTAAAAACCCTGCTCTTTAAATTTTTGAATAAATATCTAATTGTTTGCTATTTTACACTGTCTATTGGTATAAGCTAAGGGCTTTCATCACTTAATTCGTATTCATGACTTATTTTACAAACAGCCGTTACCAGGGCAGCATATCTGCCATTTCAGTTTCATTAATAGCCACAAGTGCTTATGGACTCTTCTAAGTGAAGCTATAAATTTCAATACTTGTTATTAGGGACTGTACATTTGAATGAGATGTTTGTTGTTGAGGCTTTATGTAGTTGAAGGATTGTAAATGTAATACACAGATTTTTATGAAAAAGTGCTTTTTTTCAATCTGCAATTGGTACTTAGAATGGTATTATACACAACATTCCACCACAGCATGGGTCCTGAGGTCTGTCCGTGGCTGCTTCTGGTTGAGTTGGCATTGTAGGTTTAAAAGCAAAAGGTGGTGGCTGGAGTGCATTGGTTGGTATGAATTGGCATAAGGCTATAAAGGGCAATGGGATTGGGTGGAGGGGCATAAGTTGCCAAGGTGGGTATGAGGGATGATGGGTGATAGGCTTAGGGATATGAGTTGGCACAGAGATGTGGGGGCATGAGAGGATGGGTGAAGGCATAACAGTTAATATGGAGGGCACAGGTTGCCATGGATGCGGGATCGGGTTTGTGTGATGGGGTGAGAACTGAAGGAAAGTTTCATGTTTTAATCATTATTTTCAAACTTTGTGCTGAATCTCCAGGGCACGCCTTCTGCCCTGCACACCATCCCCACCCCCTCTCACCTTAGCTGCCTTAGGACCACTGGGATCACCAGTCCTGAATTCTAATCTAGACAGCTCTGCTAGACCCAGAATAGATTCTCTCGGTAGCCATTTCAAAAGGTTAGGTTCATGGAGCTGTGAGTTCACCCGACTCTGTGCAGCTGACCCAGGCCAAAATCCAGGCCTAAATATTTGATGTGTTATTTTAGAAAACGCAGTGCTATCAACTTGGACAAATCCACCGAGGTTCTGACTGTCTAAACATGGAGCTCATTATTATATTGGAAGGACGGTCAGTAAAATCTTCAGTGGTTTAACTTGAGTTTGCGCCAAATACGGCCACTGCAGAGATAGCATTGCCACCGATTAGCGCAAACTACATTACAAAATTCAGATAAAGCACCTATTTTTCCCTTGATATATATTCTTAGCATTAAGCACAGCATTTGTGAGGTGCATACAGACCCTTTGTTTCCTGATAGCCAAGTGCTGGTTTAATCAGGGACTGATTACTGAATATTTCTTTAACAAAGAAGGTTGGGAGGAGATAACAGTAAAGAGGGTCTTAATCTTATCACTCATTATTCTAGTTATTTTTTTAAAACAATTTTAAAGGATTGAGGTCCCAAGATAATTTTTCAAATTTTATATGATGCATTGTGCAACCTACTATTAGTTTTTTTGCAAGTGTAATACTTGGACAGGGTCATGGAATGAGCAAAAAAAAAATTGATGAATTTATCACATTTTCCTTCCCACAACTTTGTTGGCAATCGAGTCTGAGACAGATAAAACATCCATGGAATATGAATATGTTTTAGTCCTGGAATATTAGAAATACTAGTGTTGTATTGTGCTGACTGATCTCCACACCTCTCCTGTCAGAATATTGCATCCAATAAAAAAAATAATCAGTGTAACTATATTGCAGAATAACCTCCAGCCCTCAGCCTTTGTGCTGTGTAACCATCTTGTTTATAGGTACAAGCAAGAGATAGAATTGCTGACTAAACAGTCAGTGTTTTCTAAACGTTTTGTATTGCCCAGGATTGCTTTAATGATGGCTAAACAATCCAGTGTTCTTTGAAGGAACATCCAAAGAGTTAAATGTGTAACTGTATAAGCTGACTGCATTTAAGATAAACATTTGCTGACTTACGAACACATGGACTGCTATGGGAGTTTTCAGGTGGATTATTTATTACTGCCACAGTAACTTAGCCCAATAAGTAAGAAGCCTCATTGCCAGCAAACATTGCTCTGGAAAGCATCGTAGAATCCTGACTGTACTGAAGGAGGCCATTCAGCCCATCAAGCCATCACTGGCAACAATTGCACCCAGGTGCTATCCCCGTAACCCCATGTATTTACCCTGCTCGCCATTCTGGCATTAAGGAGCAATTTAGCATGGCCAATCCACCTATCGTACACATCATTGTGACAGGAAACTGAAGCACTTGGAGGAAACCCATGCAGCCACGGGGAGAACATGCAAACTCCACACAGACAGTGACCCAAAGCCAGAAGTGAGCCTGGGTCCCTGGCACTGTGCTAACCATTGTGCTGCCCTTGTTCTTGGTGGCTTTTTCAGTGTTTCCATAACCAGTAGAATTGGTGCAGCTCCGTATCGCAATATTGCAAAGATAGATGCATCCACTTAAAGATAATGAACTTTTTTTATAATTATTTATCTGTAATACCCTGCACCCTAACACTCTGCACCATGTTAAATGGAAGAAGTACACACAAATAGTTACTCTATCTGGAAGGGATGCTTGGGGCCTTGGGACAAAGAGGAGAGAAGAGCTAAAAGGGCAGACATTACAGACACCATGGGAAGGAGTATGGGGGAGGAGGTGGTGACTTAAGGGGTGATGTGTGACATGGCCTAAATCCAAAACAGGGAGCATGGTAGCTACCTGTTATTTACACCAATGGATAGATGGTTCGAAGTGCTTCAGTGGATGTGATTCTTGGCCGGATGTGTAACAGACAGCAGGTGCAATACCACTTGTTTTGTGTCTTTATGCAAGTCTAGTTTCACTCCCAACATGTTCAAGGACAGGTTTTGTTTATGATAATGCATAAATATGTGACTAATCCATTCATAATGCCATATTATCTAATTCAGTATAATTCCCTTCCTCAAAATTTCACTTACCCAAGCTCAATGTGTCACTAGCATCGGTCCCGCATTTCACTGCAACGGCACTGTCAAGCCAATTGCTGAGATGTTGCGTGCTGAAGATTCATATTCACCGGGGAATTAATTAGTCTTTGCCGAACATATCACAGAATTGTAAAAGGCCATTAGCCACCATCCCAGTTGGCTGGCTGGATTTGACTAACCTTCTCCCAAACTTACGCCTGCAAGGCCCTCAAATAGTGCTCTACCTCTCTCCAACTTCAAGACATTTTACCCGTTTCCCAGCTATTGTGCAAAAGATCAAAATCCAAAATATTGATGTATTTATTTAGTGGGCATTTCCACTTAAAATTGAAATGACTTGAAAGTCTAATATTATTCCACTGTCGATGGTATATTTTCCTTAAATCATTGGTTATAATGAGGGGAAGAAGAAGACGAACACACAGATGTCAGGTGATTCCAACACTTTGTTTCCCATTTGTGTCTAAAAAAATGTGAACACCTGGCAAATATACAGTCACTCCGAAGATGTTTTCTTCTTCTGCAAGGCTGGAAAGTCAATGATGCGCATTGTGTTGGCTCTAATTATCTCTCTCCAGCAACAGCAACCTGACAGCTGGTGATTGCAAGAATTGCATTGATATTAAAATTTTCCAGCAGCCTTGCAGCAGGTAGCGCAGAGCCCAGATTCTGTTTGTTAAAAGACAACTGATTGTCAGAACCCTTGGAATAAAAGGCTGATCCAACAGAGTTCTGTTTGTCAGCCATGCAAGGCAGGGAGAGGGAGGGAGGAGAGGAGAGAAACCATACGCACTGAATGTTGTTGCCAAAGGGTGATGGGCTGTGGCAATCAATACATCAGTGATTTTCTAAGCTGATTATCTACCCATTACTGATGCGCTGATTAATCAAAGCGGCAACACAAGTGTGGGCTTCACAGAATATGCAATGAGTTGTTTTCTGCTTCCAAATACCCATCAAAGATATTTTTCTATATTATTCTGAAATTACAGTTTGTAATTGGAGGGACACATCTATGCAATGGTACACAAACCTGCACTTACATAATGGCTTTATGCATTCACTTCTGTAGATCAGCTGTCAGCTTACCAAAAAAAGGACATAATCGGAACTCTACCACCTCATCCCTCCCATGGAATCAGAGCTGGTAAGGATCCGACAGCAGAAATCTCTGTTGATCTCAGGCAGGAATTTCCAGTCGCACCCAAGCAAGGCTGTAAAATCCTGCCCACAGTTCAGGTAAGGGACACACCAAAAGAGAAAATCAAAGAGCCTCGCTATTAAATGTATGTTTCCCCTCACTTGATCATTTGTTTTGTTCTAACCATCCCTGCCAGATTTTAAAATTCCTTCAATTTCACACCAAAGAGTGTAGATATAATAACTTCCAGAGTCAGCTGTAAAGATACATTGCTTTATTGCACAAAATAAAGTCAAGCAAAAGCCTGTGGGGAACACAAACAGGTTCCAACCAGGACAATGGAGTAATGGACCCACTCAGAGGCCTGCTTTATACAGGGCTCGGCATAGGAGCTTCATCTGGATAGTTAATTATCAATCCCCATGAAGCTCACATTCAATGAGTTGCACAGCAAGATCAATTAATGATTCCCCATGCAGGTCCTGGGGGTTATCATAATAGAGGGAATTATTTAGCAAGTGCATGTAAACCCCTTCAATTCCTAATCCAAGCTGGCTAATGATGGTGAAAGCAGCATACTGTGAATGTCAGAAATCTGATTTTTTAAATTTTTTAAAAAAATTACCTCTTCAGATCAGTTCAAGTCTGCAGAAAGGATGGTACTCATCCTGAATGAATAACAAATAACAAGCACAGCTGACATCTTAAAATTCGTCAGAGAGTAAACCTCAGAAAGTTGTGAGATGGAGGTGCCAAGGTGGCACAGTAGTTAGCACTGCTGCTCCACAGCTCCAAGGACTGGGTTAATTCCAATCTCAGATCTGTTTGGAATATGCATGTTCTCCCTATGAGTGCTCCAGTTTCCTTCCACAGTCCAACGCTGTGTGGGTTAGGTTGATTGGCCATGATAAATTGTCCCTCAGTGTTAGGGGAACCAGCAGCGTACATAGATGAGGGTTGCGGGATAAAACCCTGCAGACTTGATGGGTCGAATGGGCTCCTTCTGCATTGTTGGGATTCTACGATTCTATGGACTTCAAAACAATGACTTCTCACTCGTATGCAGTTAAGTATGTCTGGCAAAGTAGGGTCACTTCACATGACTTGTCAGGTCGGTGCATTTACAGGTTAGCACTACTACCTCACAGTGCCAGGGACCCGGGTTCAATTCCTGGTTTGGGTCACTGACTGTGAGGAATTTGCACATTCTTCCTGTCTGTCTGTCTGCATGGGTTTCCTCCGGGTGCTCTGATTTCCTCCCATAATCCGAAAGACATGACGGTTAGGTGTTCTGGCCACGCTAAATTGGTCCTCAGTTCTACCTGAATGGGCGCTGGAGTGTGGAGACTAGGGGATTTTCACAGTAACTTCATTGCACTGTTAATGTACGTCTACTTGTGACACTAATAAATAAATTAGATGCTAGGGTAAAGTTCTCATTATCCCTTTGACAGCTGGGTCAGAAGCATATCATAACTACAGCTCTATATTGATATCAATGAGAACCTAACCTGTTCTATTATCCAAAATTAGTTTTGAAAAAAAAACACTTTAAAACTCTAAGGAATTCCCCGTTCAAATGAGACTGAGCTCCTTAAATGGATAGCAAATAACAAAAGTTGATCTTTTTGATGTTACATTTTGCAGAATCCACAGAGAATTTCTTTCCTCCCATTCAGATTTGATTTGATTCACTGAGGACCAGTTTAATAACCTTTCCATGAATACATTTTCCTTCGGAATTTCTGATTTGAACACTGATATATGATTTGTTTGAATTGCTTTCTTTATAAATGCAACTATTGTTCTTGACCTTTTCTCTTTAACGCAATCACTCTGATGCCGCAGTGTAAATGCTGAAGGCGTCCTCATTTAGAGGCAGAGGACGATTTCGTCTGGCACAATCTTGATAGATTAAAGAAGGCTCACGATAGATTGGAAGATAAAAATAGGTTACAACAGGTTACAATACTGTTAAAGATATTTGACAGATGTGGCTTGTCCTGCAATTATTGCCAAGTCTCAGTTTTGGTGATACACATATATATTTTCATAAGTGCAGCTCCATTCAGAAAGCACTCACAAGTCAGAAATTTAAGGTGTAAGTACAGGTTGTGCAGTGCCAGCGGCAGAGGGGTAGATATTATCAATCTGTCTCTGCGACTTTGAAGCTGTACAGAAGGATATGGAACATTTGCATCAGGGTGCCAGTAGGTAAGTTAAAAGATTCTCAATGTTTGACACGTGTAGCTCTGGCCCCCATCTCAATGAGGTGCAGGGGTAGAGTATGCAAATTCTAAAGCAAGCAATCACCCGGAAACAACATCGAGGCATCGAAACCTGACCGCTTTCAACAGTCAAATATAATTTTCCTAAATTTCACTGGATTCTTGCCTGAATTTGACTACATCTGCTGCTGGCAAGTGAGAAGGGCAACAGGAATTTGTACAGCAGAAGTGATTTTCTTTCTTTCTTTCACTCTCTTTCACAATATTGTAACACATGTTAAAATGATCACCATACTTTCATTAAAGTTTATTTATTAGTGTCACAAGTAGCTTACATTAAAACTGCACAAAGACTCCGCATTGACAGTGACCCAAACCAGGAATCGAACCTGGGTCCCTGGTGCTGTGAGGCAGCAGTACTAACCACTGTGCCACCATGCCTCCCATTTCTCTTCAGTCTCCCATGACAGGTTTTGGGCGACAGGAAATGAGTCATTTACTGCAGAATTCCCAACATGCCAACTGGTCCAGTTGGATTTTGAAGACCCCCCCCCAAGAATGTTGACAATAGAGGCATTTCAGTCTTGGCAATGCCTGTTGGATATCAAAGGAACATGGCTGGATTCATTCCATTGGAGATAGTCAATGTGTGGTGTGAATATTATTTGCCATGCATCATCTCAAGCCTAAATGTTGCCTAGGGATCTTGCTTCACAGCACAATACATGACAGCACACTGTCATATGCTGCGCTGTTGGAGAACTGCAATAAATACTGGACTTTTCTACCTTAATATATGCTATTAAATTGAAGATTTACTGGAATGCAACCGGGACTTGATGGATTGAGTTATAAGGAGAGACTGGATAGACTGGGACTTTTTTTTCTGGCGTGTAGGAGGCTGAGGAGTGATTTTATAGAGGTATATAAAATAATGAGGGGCATATATCAGCTACATAGTCAATATTTTTCCCAAAGATTGAGGAGGGGGGCGGGAGTCTAAAACTAGAGGGCATAGATTAACGTGAGAGGAGAGATACAGAAGTTTCCAGAGGGGCAATTTTTTTGGCACAGAGCATGGGGAGCATCTGGGACAAGCTGCCAGATGCAGTAGTAGAGGTGGGTACAATTTTGTCTTTTAAAAAGCATTTAGATAGTTACTTGGGTACGATGGGTCGAGAGAGATTGCAGCCAAATGTGGGCAATTGGGATTAGCTTAAGGGTTTAAAAAAAAGGTGGCATGGACAAGTTGGGTTGAAGGTCCTCTTTCCATGCTGTAAATCTCTATGACTTTATAACATCTGGGCACAGGGTCTTCAATCTGCCTAAGCTCAGCACTGCAAGAAAGATGTGGTGGGATTTTGAGTGAGCAATAACAGTAGAGCAGCAAGTGCGCAGGTGATGGAGAATGCTTCCCATTTCCCCCAGCTCTATCAGAAACTGTTAAAAAAAAAACATAACATGGCCTCAGGAGCAAGATCGTATTAAGTTAACAACCTGTACTTCAACCTGTTCACTTGCTAACATGGGAAATCAGCTTCTACGAAAGAAAAATTTTATTCCCCGTGATGTTTAGAATTACCTTCAAGAAAATAACTTTACTATTATGGAAATAAATGTTATATGGTATATAACAATAGAAATATTTATTTATATGTTGAGAGAATATATATTTTTCTTTTCTCAAGAGTATTGCACACTGTCATATATTGTGCTGTTGGAGAACTGCAATAAATACTGGACTTTTCTACCTTAATGTACGCTGTTAAATTGAAGGTTACTGTTTATTTATATCCCCTATACCTCTTTATATCTGCTAAAAGCCACACACGCATTACTTAAATTTCAATGGGAATAATTCATACTGAGTAAATAAAATGCCGTGAGTAAATAGTCATTTGTATTCACCTTATGAACATTGCATTATGTGTACACAATGTTAGCCAGATAATTATGCATCGTTCAACATGCTGGACTTGTACTGTTGGCGATGGGTCCTGAGCGTTATCATGTGACATTGTCGGAAGCAAGTGTCAAAGTAGTCATCAGAGGGAAGAGCTCAATGTGCTTGTTGTACAAATTTATTTATTCCGCATGACTAGATTTTTGCAGGATATAATGGTACTTGAGAAAAAATAAGCCAAGCATGTAATGTGCTCTTTCTGTGCTGTGTGCTTTGCTATGTTAACAAGTAGTTCGGTTACTGCTGCAGGTCAGAATCTCTAGAGACACAAAACCAGACGTTCTGCAAGAAAGCAGTTGAAGGGAGCATGTTAGGCAGTGTGCTGAAGTTATGAAACTGCCATCTTACAATGTGGCACTGCGCCAGCTAAGGTTCTTAAAGGGGACAAAGTTTGCCAGTCCAGGCATTGGCTGGTTTAACTAGACAACAACAAAACATCCCGTGGCACAGATGTGCAACGGAGTGAATTTCCAGCCAACACTTCTGAATCTTTTATCACCCTGTCTCAAATCCCAGGTATGGTATTTGGGAACAGATACTCATTAGGACGGCAACAGAAAGACCTACCAGAGCCCGCTCAATGGAAGCTCTGGGTGACTGATTACCACTGGAAGAGGAGCAACCAGAAGTCTAACAGACTGAAAACAACGTGTGAATTTTCCTCTCCTCCAATGATTCAAAGCTCACAGAGGCCTGAGCCTCATTTATAGGCCCTGAATATGGAATCAGACGAATGTAGAATTTTGCAGTGCTGGCTGGTGTTCCAGTTCCGCTTCATCATTCCACCCTGGCATTTCAAAAAGTGGGATTGGGATAGGGCGGGGCAGTGGAGCAGTGGTTGGGCTACGTACCCTACAAGTGGCAGGTAGCCAGTTAAGCCTGTTGAAAGAGTTTTTTCTCAGCAACAACTGGAATTTCCCATTCTGCCTCCTAGCAGCTGGAAGCATTGGGGAACGGAATACCCGTCTGGAGGCAGCCTTCTCGTAACAAGCCAGGATGAGGCTAAAACTCCAGATAGGCTTTGAGGCCTACTACCTGCCAGGTTTTAGCTGCAGCTCCAGGCCATGAATGGTGGTTCCAGTATTGGGACTATTTTTATTTAAAACTTTAATATAAAGAATCGGAGCAGGTGTAGACGACACAAACAGTGGCCAGAGTTTTCGGGCCCCATCCCAACAACAGGATCTTCCGGTCCTACTGAAGGCAAATCCCCTGACGTGAGTTCTCCGACAGCCTGACCAACGAGTGATACGAATAGCCATTGATTTCGGCAGGACTGGAAGATCCCACCAGTGATCAATGGCAAGCCACTGCTGGAAAATCTGGCCAATGTGTCAAAAGGATACGTCGGCAATCCACAAAGTTCAGGTCAAATTCACACACATCATGTTTCACATTTCCAATTCACCAAGATCAGACTTGACTGGAAGCAGCTACTGATTTACGTGGGCAGCCACTTCTGCTAAAAACACATGCGTGAATCCACCCCAAACCCATTCCTACCTATGCAAAAATGGTCACTGTACTTGTGAAAATTCATATCATGGTATCGGGAAAAGCAATCAGCCATTTTGGACTGACATGGGAAGAAATATCTTCCTTCTTCAAAGGGTTGTGAATCTTGGAACTATCCTCAGAGAGCTGTGGACACTCTCGCTCTGAGTATATTCAAGGGTGAGACTGATAGATGTTTGTAGACTAAGGTAATCAAGTGACATGAGATTGGGTGGGAATGTAGAGTTGGTATGCCGATCAGCCGTGATCTTATTGAGTGATCTTATGTTCTTGAGAATCATTGGATTGCTGCAATATTGTGCCCACTTTTGGCAGCTTTATGTCAGTAAGAAGATTAAAAACTGATCCCCAGGATGAGGAGGTAGTTCTGAAGAAATGAGAAGGAATGAGGCAACTGTAAGAACACAAAGTTCAGAGCAAGTTTAATAAATTTGTTCAGCATTATGGGATTTTTTCATAAAACATGGCTGAGTTGGTAATCAAGGGACTTGTATTAAGGTTCACCAGGGAAAAACAAAGATAGAGATAGGAGAATTTATTTTTGATGGAAGCTGTTGAGGAAGCTGAATCCATAATAGTTTTTAAATGGGGAAGTTCAGAGGTATTTGAGGAACAAATAATGGCTTTCTTCTGTTTGATTCTAGTTTCTATGGGAATAGGAATGCTGCTCTTACAAGAAGTGTATTTTTTACCAAGATTTCAAATATCATGTAGAAATATTGCAAACCAGAAACGCTGTTTTCTTTTTTGAAAAGTGGGGAGCAGCTCTGATGCAGAAAAGGTGGAGGCTTTAGAAATTGAGAAGAACTGTGAATTCTCTGGACTTCAAACTCTGGTCACAAACAACAAATTCAGATGAAGAATGTGACACTTCCACTGCTCCCACTTCGGACTAAAAGTAATTTAGGAATGTGTCTGGGAAGTATTTCAGGCCACCCCAAGAAATCTACCAGGTATTCTTTGGATTTGATCAGTCATTAACAGCTGTTCAGATTATTCTAGGCTGAATGTGGGCCTCATCACTCTGGTGATGAATGGTGGTCAATTCTAGGAGCAGGATTTTCACTTCAGGCTTCAGGACCTCAAGGTCAAGGTCAGACAGGAGTCAGAAGCTCGCTCCTTTGAATGCTGCTGACTAGGATATAGCAGACAAATCTCCCGCTGAGCCTTGAAAAATTCCTGAGGTACATTTAAAGCCACTGGTGGGGCGCAGAGGTCGATACACGTGGCTCAAGATGTTGCTGGACTATGTGCCACATGTGCATGAGCACTTCACAGGTTAACCTCATTCTCCTCTCCATCATATTAAGGCATGACCACCTGAGATCAGTACGCCGTTTCCACAGAGTAGAACTTGGTTACCATCCCTCTCCTCCTCCTCATTCCTAGTACACATGGGTTGCTTGAAAATTAACAATTTTCCCAGAATGGGCAAGGGTAGACTCACTACCTACATGCGCTGAAGGATCATCATCGAATCATCGTAGAATCCCTTCAGTGCAGAAGGGGGCCATTTGGTCCATCGAGTCTGCACTGACTCTGTAACAGAATATATTTTTCAGAACCACCTTCATAACATCACACCCTGCCAATGTCCCTAATTGAAGCATCTTTTGACACTAAGGGGCAATTTAGCATGACCGATCCACTTAATCTGCACATCTTTGGACTGTGGAGGTAACGAGAACATCCAGAGGAAACTTACCCAGACACAGAGAGAATGTGCAAACCCCACACAGAGGGTGATCCGAAGTCGGAGTTGAACCCGAGTCCCTGGCACTGTGAGACAGCAGTACTAACTACTGTGCCATCGTGCCACCCACCGTTGCAGAAACTGCAGGCTGCCATTTCAAGTATGTAAGAGAGGGGGAGGTGCATCCTCTGTTGACAATTGCTCAGATGTTGCATTGAGGGCCACACACTCGGCAATTGTTAATTTTCAAGCAACCCACGTGTACTAGGAATGAGGAGGAGGAGAGGGATGGTAACCAAGTTCTACTCTGTGGAAATGGCGTACTGATCTCAGGTGGTCATGCCTTAATATGATGGAGAGGAGAATGAGGTTAACCTGTGAAGTGCTCATGCACATGTGGCACATAGTCCAGCAACATCTTGAGCCACATGCATCAACCTCTGTGCCCCACCAGTGGCTTTAAATGTACCTCAGGACTTTTTCAAGGCTCAACAGGAGATTTGTCTGCTATATCCTAGTCAGCAGCAGTAACAGTTGTCCTGCTTGATATGTGGGGGAGCATATACATTTCCCAGTGGATTTTGGCATTGAAGATGCAGAAAACCGTGGTGTTTGCTCAATTAGCAGGCCTCTCTCAGCTGCAGGGTGTTATTGGTTGTATCTATGTTGCCATAAAGGCTCCAGTTCAATATTATGACTCCTTTGTCAACCAAAGGGACCTGTCACTCACTCAATGTCCAGGCTGCTCCTCTGGGAGCTTACTGTGGATTTTCTAACTCACAAAAGGGCCGTTTGGAAGACTCGTTCTATATGCTCAAATTGCCCAATCTTTGCCTTTGACACAACTTACAGCATCGCTCGTTTCTGACTAAAGCCCATCCCGCCCCAGACAAAAATCCAACATTCAGGGCCATTTTTCTGTATAGAGCAGGGAATGTTCCTGACTCTGTGAACAAATCACAAGAACGAAGATTCAGGCTTTAGACTCTTCAGCTGAGGAGCAATTTTTCTTGCATGTCCTGTCTATTTTTACAGCTTCATCAACTTGGTTGCTCACTCACATATATTTGGGCCTTTGAACTCTTAGATTTCACAATACTGGGCCTGCTGGTGCGACCAATCCCTTGTTGAGTTCCAGGCTGTGAGATCCTGAAAGAACTCAGTGTTGGTGGCTGTGGGCAGGAAGTTGTGAGTGTGCAATACATGCTCATGATGTGGAGGCGCTTTTATATCTACAACTTAAAACAGCTTCGAATGCAATAAAAACATGACTTTATGATGACATTATTAAATTTACGTATAAAATAGCTTCTCAACCTCTGCAAACATATGACAGAATTGAATTCCCTACAGTGCAAAAGACAGCCATTTGGCTTATCAAACCTGCACTGGCAACAATCCCACCCAGGCCCTATATCCATAACCCCATGGATTCACCCTGCAAATTCCCCTAATGCTAAAGGGTAATTCAGCATGGCTAATCAACCTAACCCGCACATCTTTCAGACTGTGGGAGGAAACCGGACAACCCGGAGGAAACCCATGCAGACCAGGAAGAATGTGCAAACTCCAACATAGTCACCCAAGGCCATAATTGAAGCCAGGTCCCTGGTGCTATGAAGCAGCAGTGCTAACAACTGTGTCACCATTCCACCCTGGCCAGCACCATGTTAACTTTCGTGATCATTTAATTTGAACTTGTCCTTGGGTCCCATTGGTCTTTGCTCTGACCACGTGGGACTGTCAAAGGCCTTGATAAAAAACATCAACTACATCAAACAGGCTACCCTCATTGATCTTCCTAGTAATCTCCTCAAAAAATTCAATTCAATTGACTGGGCACAACCTTCCCTTAACAAATCTTTGGCGACTGCCCTCGATTAATCTGAGGTTAGATTCAGTAGTTTATAATTACTCGGTCTGTCTCTTCTTCCCTCTCTGAACGACGGTGCAGGTTGAGGATCCCAGCCAAAGAATTTAAGTGCAATCGAAAGGTTAGAGGGCTGAGCTTCCTCGACTTTGCCCCTGGGAGCAAGAGCATTAATTAAAACATCAACAGTTCGATTGCCTGCTTGGCTGTTTAAGAAACCTGGGACACAAGTTTCCTGGCCGGGCGTATCTGAACTGTGGGGGTGATGTGAGGACATTTTCCACAAAGTAGCTGCCTCTGATGTTTCAGGTTCGAAGCCTGCGGGAAAGCAAAATGGTTCAGCATTTGTCAGCGAGCGTCTCAGAGCTACCGTTGCTATTGTTTGCTTGTCAACCTGACACAGCACCCTCTTTTACAGAGTGAGTGCTCACCCACAGAGCACAGTCAGATCTGCAGATGGTCTCATATATTAGGAAGAGTACTATCCACTAGAGTGGCCTTCCCACTGACAAGCATCTGCTTGCTTTGCGGGAGCCTGCCAGCTGTTTCTGCATCAAGTAAATTTGGTTGTGAGTAGCCGCTTCAAAAAAAGTGTTAATAAACAGCTTTATTTAATATTCATTTGTGGGATATAGGCATCACTGGCTGGTCAGCATTTATTGTGCATCCCCAGTTGCCTTTGGAGGGCAGTTAAGAGTCAACCACATTGCTGTTGATCTGGAATCGGCGAGGACACAAGTCATTTGAGATTCCAATTTTACTGTCTATAACCACTTAAAGAAAAAACAAGAATCACCAAATACGAACTTGTTTCAGAAGAATTCAAGGTAGCTGCAACATTATACTTGCAGAAAATGCAAGTCCACTCATTGATCCACCATGTAACTCTAACATACATTTGCAAGACAAATTGAAAGTCACACCAGACGTGATGGCACAATGATTATGTTAGCACATAATGCCAAGGATTATGGTTCAATTCTGGCCCTGAGTGACTGTCTATGTGGATTTGCATGTTCCCCACGTGTCTGTATGGGTTTCCTCTGGGTGCTCTGGTTTCCAAACAGTTCAAAGATGTGCGCAGTTTAGGTGGAATGGTTAAGTGTGCAGGGTTATGGGGATGGGGTGGGCAGCAGGGGTGTGAGGAGTGGGGAGTTGGGGAGAGCAGACTAAAGTAAGATGCTCTTTTGGAGAGTCAGTTCAGACTCAATAGGCTGAATGGCCTCCTCCTGCAATGTAAGGGTTCTATTAGAAAAGTATAAGAGCACAAAGACTAGTGCAGCTTTATTGCATGTCATAAAAAAGACAGGATGATTGAGCATTTACCTCGATCCAAATATTTAACTTTGAAATATTGCCCTGACAAAATACCCACAATAGAAGAGTTAAATATAACTTTTGCAGGCACACTATTCTTCTCAAAGCTTGATGCCAAGCATGGTTATTATTCATACATCTCATAGAGAAGCCCCAAGAGTTTACTACACCTTGCACCCCATTTGGACAATACTGTTTTATTACTTCCTTTCGGGCTCTCTGCTGGCTGGAATCTCTCTCAAGTTCACATGGGCCTCACTATATGCATTGTGTCAGGATACATCTGCATCACCGATGACACTGCTGTTATTGGTAGAATAAAGCAGGAAGCCAACCATAAGCTTTAATAGGGCCTTTGACAAGGTACCACATGGTAGGTTGTTGATAAGATTAGATATTATGGGATCCAGGGTGAAGTAGCCAAATGGACACAAAACTGGTTTGATGACAGAAGACAGAGGGTGGTTGTAGAGGTTGTTTTTCAAATTAGAGGCCTGTGACCAGCAGTGTGCCTCAGAGATCAGTGCTGGGTGCTCTATTATTAGTCATTTATATTAACGATTTGGATGAGAATATAAGGGGCATAGTTAGTAAGTTTGCAGATGACATCAAGATTGGTAGTAGAGTGGACAGTGAAAAAGGTACGAATTGCAAAAACCTAGTCTGCAGATGCAGCAAGTGATCAAGAAGGCGAATGGAATATTGGCCTTTATAACGAGGGGGATAGAATATAAAAGCAGGGAGGTGCTGCAACTGTACAGGGTACTGGTGAGGCCGCAGCTGGAGTACTGTGCGCAGTTTTGGTCGCCGCATTTGCAGAAGGATATATTGGCCTTGGAGGGAGCACAGAGAAGGTTCACTAGGCTGGTACCAGAGATGAGGGGGTTAGCCTATGAAGAGAGATGGGATCTTATAGAGACATATAAGATAATGAAGGGTATGGATAGGGTAGAGGTAGAGAGCTTCTTCCCACTTAGAAAGGATAGCAGAACTAGAGGGCACAGCCTCAAAATAAGGGGAGGGGGGGCAGTTTAGATCGGAATTGAGGAGAAACTTCTTCACTCATAGGGTGGTGAATCTCTGGAATTCTCTACCCGTTGAAGTGGTGGAAGCTATTTCGCTGAATATATTTAAGTCACGGGTAGATAGGTTTCTGACAGACAAGGGAATGAAGGGTCATGGGGAGAAAGCGGGAAAGTGGAACTGATCCATTTCAAATCAGTCATGATCTTATTGAATGGTGGGGCAGGCTCGAGGGGCTAGATGGCCTACTCCTGCTCCTATTTCTTACGTTCTTATATTATCTAGGATTGCAACAGGAACTTGATCGATTGGGCCAGTGGGCTGATGAATGGCAGATGGAGCTTAATTCAGACAAATGCAAGGTGATGCATTTCACTCGATCGAACCAGGGCAGGACTTAGTCAGTTAACGGTTGGGAGTTGGGGAGAATTATAGGACAAAGAGATCTAGGGGTACAGGTTCATAGTCCCTTGAAAGTGGAGACTTGATTGGACAGAGTCATGAAGAAGGCATTCAGCATGCTTGGGTTCATTGGTCAGAATATTGAACACAGGAGGTGGGACATCTTGTTGAAGTTTTAAGGCCACACTTGGAATACTGCATACAATTCTGGTCACTCTACATAAGAAAGAATATTATTAAACTAGAAAGAGTGCAGAAAAGATTTACTAGGATGCCTCTGGGACTTGATGGTTTGAATTATAAGGAAAGGTCGGACAGGCTAAGTCATTTTTCTCTGGAGCGTAGAAGGCTGAGGGTTGATCTTATGAAAGTCTACAAAATATTGAGTGGCACAGATCAGCTAGATCGTCAATATCTTTTCCTAAAGGTAAGGGAGTCTAAAACTGGAGGACAGAGGTTTAAGGGCAGAGGGGAGAGATACAAAAGGTCCAGAGGGGCAATTTTTTTCACAGAAAGGATGTGTCTGGAACAGGCTGCCAGAGGTAGAGATGAGACAGGTATAATTTTGTCTTTTAAAAAGCATTTAGACAATTACATGGATGAAATGGGTATAGAGGGATGTGGGCCAAACGCAGGCAATTGGGACTAGCTTAAGGATTGAAAAAAGGGGCAGCATGAACAAGTTGGGCCAAAGGGCCTGTTTCCATGCTTAAACCTCTATGACTATCACTCCAATTTGCCAGAAGCGAGGCAAATGGCATGCAATGAAAAATCGGTGTTTGACAGTTCAAAATGGGCCATCAATGTGTAGCAGCTTAATTTCTTCAGTTCTTTTTATTCCACTCTTAGTATATGTCCTGATCCAAGTAAAACAGAGGCTATTAAAGCCTATCAACATCTCAAGTAAATACCATTTTGAAGGTGACTCACTCTCTTTAATTTCCTAACTCCATACATTCCCAATTCCATTCAAAAATCCTCCCCACTGAGGAAATTGTTGAGAAAGGGTGTGCCCTACATGTGGCATGAAGACCAGCAGTACCTCTGTGGAGCACTGAAATAGTCATTATGGGAAATTAGCATTGCAATTTGATCATCCTTGGGAGATGACTATCCTGGAGATAGATCCCTCATAGAAAGGTCTGACAGCATGCACGCTACAACAACGTGAAGTGATTGCAATAGTTTCAGATCTTTGCTTGAAATGCAATCTAACAACTTGAACACATTTTCATCTCTTTGGTCAAGGATTTGTGATAGAGACCAACCACAAACCACTTGATCCATGCACTACCATGATTCCAACATTGCTTGACAAAGATTCAAAGTTATGAATATGTTATTAGGTACAAGCCAGGTAACTTGATGATTACATTGGATACAACGAGTAGATTGTCTAACCCAGCAAAAACAGAGGATATATCCTGGCATCTACAAATTGACATCGAATTTGAAGACGTTCTCCAAATTGCTCTGGTACATTTTGTGCAATGCGAATTTCAGCAGCGACAAGAAGAAATGGCAAAAGAGTCCTCACTCCAGAAATTGTGAAATACCATGACTGAATAATGGCCTGATTCAACTTAATGTGTCCACGAACATATGAGATAGTTTTGATCTCACACAGATGAGCGAGGCCATCATTTTTAAAGGCAGGCAGGTTATCATACAATGGCTTGATATTCTTCAACAACTTCAGCATTCACATCTGGGTGCTGATCACTGGAGCAGACTCGCAAGAGGGAAAATAATCCTCAGCTAGGGTCTCCCATGATGCAGTGTCAAATTTAAAGTCTCTGAGGGAGGCTTGCAGAGGGTCCTTGGAGAATTTCTTTTTGCTGCTGCAGTAGCGTGCTCCATTCTGCAGTTCGCTGGAGAAAGCTATGTTTAGGGAATCAGTTGTCAGGCACCTTGATGACATGTCCAAGCCATCGGCGCACTTTTTGTTATAACATTGTGATGATGCTGACCATGCTGGGTCTCCGGAGGACCTCTGTGTCTGGGACTCTGTTTTGCCACTTAACATTGATGAGTTGCAGAGACAGCAGCAATGGAAGCGATTGAATTTTTTCACATGTCGCTGGCAAGCAGTCCAGGTCTCACTTGCGTAGAGTGGAGAGGACAAATGTGCAGTAAACCTTGAGTTCACGCCTCTATGTTCCCATATTGAGCCGCAAAGTCTTCTGAACATAGCCCTGCTTCACTCTCTTGGTGACAGGGAAGAGGATCAAAGTTTCATTGTCAGCAAGGATAGGGCCTGTATGCCATCATGCAATTGTCAAACTACGTAAAAAGATCATGAGCAACCCAAACTTGCTCATAACCTTCCAGAGCTCTTCACAGCTGACTGTGTCAAAGGCTTTGGTTAGGTTGATAAAAGTGGTGCACTGGTCAACATTTTGTCCTTGGCAATTCTCCTGCAGTTGGCAAGCAGCAAGCACCATGTGGATAGTTCCCTACTTTTCTGAAACCATGCTGGATCTCCGGACATAGACTCTGATCAGATGCAATGTGAGTCAGTTTAGAAGGAAATTGTGGACAGTAAACATTTGCTTCTACCCTTTCCCAGTTCAGATAAAAGGGGTTCTCACTTAGGAAAAAACTACATTAGATAGTTGTTCAAAAGAGGAAGTACTTCACAGTTAATGGACCATGAAAGTGTTTGTGTAAACTGTTTGTTTTAAATAAGTCTCGACCTGCCAATCAACAAGTTTGTAAAAGTTAATGAAGCGTGCAGTGGTTGTATAAACAAACAGAGCTCTGACGGACACCAAGATCATCCGTAATGTAACTATAGCACCCAGATTTAGCACGACTCTGCTTTTTTCAGGATAACATTTTATGGACCCCAACCATCGTGTTCTAACAGGTCTGCACTGTATCTTTAAAAATAGAGGGGGACATTATAATGTGTCTTTAAGGGATGGCAGTATGTCATCACTTTAAGGGAGGTGTGTCATGTAATCCAGCCTCTGCTACGTTGCAGCAGATGACAGACACACAGCACTGCAGCTCTGATGTCCTTAAGCTTTCTATCCAGGTGTATTTCTTCACATATTACCCAGAAATAATAAATGAATCCACTGAATATTAGCACAATCCCTTTTGAGCAATGGGAATTTTATATCATTATAAAAACACAGCATTTCTTTGTTATCAAGAGAAAATGATGAACAGGAAAAGAGCCTGTAGCCTAACCCATATAGCTATGATTACACAAAGCCGTAATGTGCTGTCAAAATAACAGTGAGGCTAATAGCACTCATCATAAATGGTGCAGCAACCTCACAGACAGATGGGCACAAGCTGCTGTTACTTGTAAAAAGCATAAAGATATTCAGAAGACCTTTTAACTCATGGATGCAAGGGACAAATTTCTACCATGCCTCTGTATGGAGACAACCAAGCACAGAGTATAATAAATCCATTCTCCCTAAGTCTTTTAAAAGACTTCTGGATGAGTATATGGAAAAGAATAGGATAGGGGGTTATAGATAGGTCTGTGGATTGGTAGGTGTGATCGGCGCAACTCGTGGGCCGAAGGGCCTGTTTGTGCTGTATTGTTCTATGTTCTATGTTAAACCTTGAATGTATTCAAGAAGCGGCTGAATATAGCACTTGGGGTGAATGGGATCAAAGGTTCTGGGGAGAAAGCAGAATTAGGAGTTGGACATGATGAATGGCGGAGCAGGCTCAAAGGGCCAAATGGCCTCCTCCCGCTTCAATCTTCTATCTTTCTACGTGTTTCTAATCTGAACTGATGCACATTTTTAACTTCAGTTCATTGCCTCATCTCAATGTTCTGGCAACAGGCCAGAAAACGTAGCCTCTGCTTTCAGACCTTTCGGCTGCTATCCAAAAACAACCGCTCATAAGTGTCGAGGATCTGATAAAGGACCTAAAGATGGGCAGCATGGTGGCATATTGGGTAGCAGTGCTGCCTCACAATACCAGGTACCTGGGATTCGATTCCAACCTTGGGTGACTGTCTGTGGGGAATTATACGTTTTCCCTGTGAGTTGCCTCCGGGTGCTGTGGTTTCCTCCCACAGTCCAAAGATGTGCAGGCTAGTCAGATTGAACACGCTAAAATTGCCCCTTAGTGACCCAAGATGTTTAGGCTAGATGAATTAATCATGGGAAATGTGTGGGATTAGAGGATAAGGTGAGGAAGAGGGCCTCTCTGTCAGAGAGTCAGTGCAGATTTGATGGGCCAAATGGTCTCTTCTGCGCTATAGGGATTCTATGATCCTATGGATACTGATACTTTTCCAGTTTCCACTACGGCCTTGTTGTTTGCCTCTCTCAGCTCTCCCAATCTGAGGGAATCATTTGCAAGGCGCATCCTTCCAAATGTATCCCGACCTGACGTTTGTGGAGTAAATGAAGTGAGAAGGGCTTGCACCTCACTCCAGCCTCACTGAAATGAAGTTTGAGTGTTTGTTCTTGCAATTTGTTCTACAAATTTTGACCTCATCTCTTAAGTTGCAGGGCAATGAACAGAGGGCAGAAAATCAATGCCACAAACTTCTGCCTCAACTTGTTCAGCAACCAATTGTTTATTGCATAGATCTTGACAGCAGGCTTTCAGTAACAGGATCGGAAGCCCTGCTTTAGCCACAGGACAATTCAACAACTCAGCACAGCAGAGAAAGATTTTGACCCTTAACAACAGTGAGGAATGTAAAGGGCGTACATCAATTGGCACACCAGATGGCACAGTGGTGCCCACTGGTGGCTGGACAAAGAAAGTCATAAAAGCAAATACCCATTGTACAATAATGAAAAATACCTGTAAAAATCTGGAGCCAGATCAGTGCCGTAAGATTAGTGACATCAAAGATGATGAAGAGTGAAGGCGTAACGAATGGATGGGGGGGAGGAATCATCAGCTATGATTCAGCCAAGCTGGAGGGAAGGAGATGGTGAAGTGACTGTAGACCTCATGTCTGCATTTTCCATCAGAAACATGAGGCAGAATACTGGCCTAAATATTTTAGGACTTTTTTAAAAAGATGAATTCCTGAAAACCTGAATTCAAATCCTGCCACGGCGGGTGGTACAATTTGAAAACGATAGCAGATTCCTCCTATGGCACAGGGGTAATCCACAAACCTAGAGCAATACTCTGCAGTTCCCAGCTTGAATCCTATCATGGTCGATGGTAAATCGTCCTGTGGCAGACGTGGGTGAACTGATTATCGTAAGACCATGAAGTGTAAATAAAGAGAAACTGCTTCCCATGGTGGAAAAGTTGCTAAATATGTAGCTTTAAAATACTTAACAAAAGAACCAGAGGTGACATCGAGAATTTGGTAATAATAAAGCAAGTGGTCAGGATTTGGAAATGCGCTGAATGATAGAATGGTAGAATCATAGAAAAACTACAGCACAAAGAGGCCCTTTGGCCCACAAGTTGCACCGATCTTATCTCTATCTACTAATCTACGGATAATCCTCAATCCCATTAAGTCCCATATACTTATCCAGAAGTCTCTTAAAAGACCCTAACGAATTTGCTTCCACCACCACTGATGGCACCACTCACCCACCAACATCCAAGTGAAAAACTTAGCCCTGATATCTCCTCAGTACCTACTCCCCAGCACCGTAAACCTGTGTCCTCTCGTGGCAGCCATTTCAGCCCTGGGGAAAAGGCTCTTATACACCTGTATCAGGTCCCTTCTCATCCTTCATCTCTCTGAGGAGAAAAGATCGAGCTCTCTCAGAAATTCTGTAGGAATCTTTAAAGGGGAATTGGATGGATAATTGAAGAGGAAAGAAAATCAGGGTTATTGTAGAACAGCAGGAATGGGACTAATTGGATTGGTTTTGAAACAGCCAGCACAGACTTAATGGACCAAATGGCCTCCTTCTCTGCTATATTATTCTTTGATCCTATTATTCCATAAAATTTGGAAAGGAATGTAAATAAACCATGGGTTTCGGGCTTTAGATTGCTGTGAAGACAGGATGAAAAAGTTGCAGTTACAATCTCAGAGATTATCAAGAGATGGGATTCACATTTTAAAAGCAATGAGACAAGTCAGTCAGCAGGATAAAGAATGGATTTTGTGCAAAAAGAAATACAAGGTTATGACTATGAGCTGCAAGAAACCACAGTGCTGATGAGGTAGTGTGTGAGGTAATATGACAGGACAATAGTTTGTGAAATTTCTGGTTTGAGACTGCTCTTTCTAGTTGTGAGTAAATAATGCTGCATTAGAAAAGCTCAAAGCTACCTTCCCGACGATTCAAATGCTTCTTGGTCTCACTCTAATCTGAGAATTTATTAACGACATTTCCAGTTTGCCCTCCTCCCTCACCTTTACATTTCTCTCCTGTATTATCTAGTCAATTATGGAGCAGCACGGTAGCACAGTGGTTAGCACAGCTGCTTGACAGTGCCAGGGACCTGAGTTCGATGCCCGTATTGGGTCACTGTCTGTGTGGAGTTTGCACGTTCTCCCCGTGTTTGTGTGGGTTTCCTCCGGGTGCTCCGGTTTCCTCTCACTTCTGGAAGATGTGTTGGTTAGATGCATTGACCCAAACAGGTGCTGCAGTGTGGTGATTCAGGGAATTTCACAGTAACTTCATTGCAGTGTTAATGTAAGTCTTACTTGTGACTAATAAATAAACTTAAAAAATTTTACTGGCAATGGGAATTACAATGACATCAATTACAAGCCTTGATATGTTGCACTGGTTCGGCAGATTTTGGGATGAATTTCAAAGAAAAGTCAATCCAGGATGTTCATTTATCTTCTTGTTCATTTACCTTCTCCATACATGTGTCCACATTTCTGCATGAGACATCAATTTTGGTGCCTTATTTAATATAATACATTGACTGCACAAAGTGCGATCTCCACTATAATGGGCACAGATTAAGTACACACTTGAAAAAACACCATTCTATCCATCCTTGCTGCTTTGCACCATCTGCGCTTTTTGGTCTGCCACCTGACCTCACCTTCTCAACACAGGATTCAGGGATTGTTCTAAAAAGAAGTTGAAAGCCACCATTCCGATTAACAAATCTTCCTTGAACCAGCGCACATTTGAACAAACAAAGCCATTCCACTCTCCACAACTCCAACTGCCCTGTTTTGATAATGTCACTGAGGGACAACCTTCTACAAATTGCCTTTCATGAATCTCCATGAGTTGTTAATCTATACAGCAATCTTCTTTGCCACTGAATTTCATATCTTGTGTTATACCAATCTTCACTGATGATTTATATTTATGTCAATGCACAATTCTATTACACACCTACTCCTGTATTCTCAATTTCCTGTATTATTCTTTTTGTGGTTAAGTAATAAAATTTCTTTATAAATCCCAATACCTAATCTGTGGCCTGTCACCTCGCATTTATGATCGCCAACAAAAATGTGCATTAATGCGTATTCTTGTGACAGTTCAAAAAGCTCGCACATTGATTGCATCCAAAACTCCTGTGTCTGTAATCCCCAACCCATCCGTACTCAACTCAATTCACTGAGCAGGAACCTAGTTAGGAGATTACAATCTAAAACCTTCCACCCTCATATTCTTTTTTCGGAAGTGGAAGGGAAGGGATGGGTGCACCAGGCCAATTAGGTCATATCTGAATTGTGCCCATGGAAACAGCTGCCACAGAATGATTCCATACCTGGGGAATATCAGCCCTTTCTGCTTCTGTGAAAACATGATTCAACTTGTTTCAAATGTGTAGACAAGTGAAAAGGGAACAGTTGAAATTAGTGCATGAGCGCCTCTAACACTTTTTAAATTCAACCACAGGATGTGGGGACCCTGGTTCGAAACCCACCACGGCAGCTAGTGGAATTTGAATTCAATGAAATATCTGAAATTAAATATCTGGAATGATGACCATTGTTGATTATTGGAAAAACCCATCTGGTTCACTCGTATCCTTTAGAGAAGGAAATCTGCCGTCCTTACCTGGTCTGGCCTATATGCGAACTCCAGAGCCACAGCAATGTGGTTGACTCTTGGGCAACTAAGGATGGGCAATAAATGTTGGCCAGTCAGCGACGCCCATGTTCCACATATGAATAAAAAAAAGAATTTAAGAAAAGGCATTGTTGACAAACCTTACTTTTACAGCCTGCCCTGGTACAGCTGAACTGTTTGCAAGACCATTTCAGATGATACTTATAAGTGTGTGGGTCTGGAGTCACACCTGGAACTATTGGGCAAGTGTAGCACAGTTTCTCCCCTGAATGACAGGAGTGCACTCAATGGGTTTTTATGATAATCTAATAGTTTCCTGGTTATTGTTACTAAAACTAGTTGTGTTAATTAGCTAAATTTGAATTTCACAACCATCTTGGTGGGATTTGAGCTCATATTTCTCGATCATTCATCAGTCCTCTGGATTGCAAGCCCAGTAACATAGCTACTGTGCAATAGTACTGCCAAGTCGCAAAAGTTCCCATCTCCGCAGCCTAGCTTGGGTAAAAATGCCCCAGATGTTTTCAATTAAATTCCAAATTTGGGGGTGTTAATGTTGCTCTCCCCTTCCATCAGAAATAGTGCAGAGTTGCTTTATCCAGATTCATAGTGAATCTTTTTAAAAATAAACTTCTACGCAGTCTTGAGAGAGATTTCAACATTTGGGTAGAATGCATCATTAAACACGTCAGCCACCACCTTGGTTGTGAAAGGTCACAAGTGTCATTGAATACAGAGCCCTCAGATCTGTATAGGCTCCTTCAAAATCTACTTGTTCAGCAGCCCAATTATAGATGTAGTTTCATTTATCTCCACTGCACACTCAATCATAATCCCATAATGTGATACATGTCTGTATGTTGTATGTTGGGATTTTGGGTGCAGACTGCCTCTTTAAGAGTGTGGGTCAGGGGATCCCTGGGCAATTAGCTCCTCCCGGTGTGGACCCTGTTGGGCAGTCTTAGACCTGACTATGAATGAGTGCACACCTTCCCAGTGTTGAATTACTCAAGCCTATCTTGTGATTCTTTATATCCGTAGGGGTATACATAACATAACAAGTAGTGGCTTGAAACCTTGGAAAATACAAGCCATGTGACAAAACTTTTCGAGAACCACAATGGACAAACAGTAACTTTGGTGCAGAGAAGTTAGAATCTTGGCAGAGCCCCGCCCTATTCCAGTTTTAGCTGATCAGATGTATTTTGTTATGCTTCTGTGCGACTGAAGAATTTGAAATGCATAAATGGCATTATTGCTAACTCCAACCAGCCATCCCTATAAATTCCTTCTGTCTCAAACAATCCGTGCACCAAGGGTAAGGATTGAAAGAACAAAACACAACAGATTCTTGTTTATTCAATCCACTCAGGGTGCTGATGTGTTTAATGGTACACTTTATCCAAATGTTAAAATCTCCCTCGAGACGGCAGAGAAGTTCATCTCTAAAAAGATTCACTATGAATCCAGTGAAGCAACAAATGTATTAATTATTTATGCTACACATTACTTCTGCTCTTACTTATTAGTGAGATCCAAAGAAGACGCATCTTCTTTAATTCAGACTTCACTTAATCAAATCACTTACAACTGACTCTTAGTTATTCACATAACTTTGAAATCATGTTTTAAGCAGACATTTAAAATATACCCTATCAGTTCGGTGATGTTGCTTTAGATTGTGAAGGATAATGGAGAAATGTTTAACTATTTTCAGCTGGAAAGCCACTCAGTGCTTTGTGAGTGGTTTAATGTGAGGAATTAAATGGGCAGAAATGGCAACATTGCAGAGTCTTCAGAAAGGAGGATAAAACAAATTGCTTGCAAGGAACGTAGAACACCTTGGCTGGAATTTCCTGCCCTCTTTTTGGAGGAGTGGGGGAGGGGGGATGTCAGAGCGAGTGCAGACCTAGTGGGCATTTCAAAATGGCTTCTACACCAGTAGGATTTTCCCACTCAATTGATCCCATTCTCTGCCAATGACAAAACGGGAAGTCTGACTTTATTCAGGATCCCCATTTACATCAACTTGAATATCCTTAACAGACCTTTGCCTTTGATTTGATTTGATTTATTATTGTCACATGTACTGGGATACAGTGAAGAGTATTGTTTCTTGTGCGCTTTACAGCCAAAGCATGTAAAGAAAGAGGGAATGCAGGATGTAGTGTTACAATCATTGCTGGGATGTAGAGAAAGATCAATTTAATATGTGGTAGATCCATTCAAAAGTCTGATGACAGGGGGAAGAAGCTGTTCTTGAATTAATTGGTATGCGATCTCAGACTTTTGTATTCTTTTCCCAACGGAAGAAGATGGAAGAGAGAATGTCTGGTGCATGAGGTCCTTGATAATGCTGGCTGCTTTTCTGAGGTAAAGCAGAGTAGACACTCATTGGATGGGAGGCTGGTTTGCAAGATGGACTGGGATTCATTCAATTTCTCGTGGCTTTGTAATTTCTCGTGGCTTTGGACAGAACAGGAGTTCTAGAAAGCTTGATGCATATTTTCCTTCAATAATGCCTGAGCACCCAAAGCATGCAAAGGCCAGCTCATCAATCCAATAGAAGCCCTGCTGGGAGCATACCTGAATTAAATCAATGTTGTTACTGTAGCAGTCCATGTTCAAATGCAACAAGATCTGGACAATATCCAGATTGGGCTAACAGGTGGCAAGTAACATTTGTGCCACACAAATGCCAAACAATGAGCATTACCAATAAGAGACAATCAAACCACTGCTCCTTGACATTCAATGGTATTACGATCACTGAATTTCCTACTGTCAACATCCTTGGGGTCACCATTGATCAGAAACTCAACTGGACTCACCACATAGAAACAGTGGCTACAAGAGCGGGTCTGAGGCTAGGAATATTGCAACGAGTAACTTACCTCCTGACTCCCCAGGTCTGCCCAACATCTACAAGGCACAAGTCAGGGGTGTGATGGAATACATCCCACTTGCTTGGATGAGTGCAGCTCCAAAAATACTCAAGAAGCTTGACACCATTCAGGATAAAGCATTGACTGGCACCCATCCACATACATCCACTTCCTCCATCACTGGCCCTCAGTAGCAGCAGTGTGTACTATCTACAAGATGCACTGCAGCAATTTGCTAAAGATCTTGAGATAGCACTTTCCAAACCCATGACCACTTCCATTTAGAAGGATCAGGGCAGAAGATACATGGGAATGCCACCACCTATAAGTTCCCCTGCAAATCACTCAGCAGCCTGACTTGGAAAAATATCACCATTCCTCCACAATCGCTGTGTCAAAATCCTGAAATTCCTTTCCTAACGGCATTGTGGGCCAATCCACAGAATATGGATTGCAAGAAGGCAACTCACCACCACCTTCTCAAGGGCAACTAGGGATGGGCAATAAATGTTGGCCAGCCAGCAAAGCTCAAGTCCCATGAATGTATAAAAAAGACTGTTAGGCTGCATGTTAGGATCAGAATAACCCAAAATTGCATTGGGGGCCTTCAAACAAATGTTAAGCCTCTATTTGGAAAACTAAAATGGCCTAAAATTTGTTTCAGGTATGGAGCATGGGCATCTACTTTTTTGCTTCCAGTAATATAGAGTACGGGACATTACCAGCTCACCATGAGCAATGACCTTCTACCCTTTTGGGGGCCTCTCAATGCCTGAGAAATGTGTGCAATGAGGTCAAATTTCTAATCCTAAAGCTCCTCCATTTTTATTTTTCTGCCGATCCCATGGAAAATGGGAGGTAGTGGCATAGTGGTCTTGTCTCTGGACTGGTAATGCTCTGGGGATCTGGATTCAAATCCCACCATGGCATTTGAATGAAATTTCAATTCAATAAAAAAAGCTGCAATTAAAAGTCTAATGATGACCACGAAACCATTGTCAATTAAAACCTCTTAATGTTCTTCAGGGAAGGAAATTCCACATCTTTACCTGGTCTGGCCTACATGTGACTCCAGACTTACTTGATGCTTTTTGATTTGATTAATTATTGTCACATGTATTAGTATAGAATGAAAAATATTGATTCTTGCATGCTATACATACAAAGCATACCATTCATAGGGAAAGAAAGAAAAGAATGAAGAACATAGTGTTACAGTCATAATTAAGTGTAGAGAAAGATCAAATTAGAATGAGGTAAGTTAATTCAAAAATCTGACCGCAGCAGAGAAGAAGCTGTTCTTGAGTCGATTGGTACGTGACCTCAGACATTTGTATCTTTCTCCCGATGGAAGAAGGTGGAAGAGAGAATGTCTGAGATGCGTGGGGGTCTGCTTTTCTGAGGCAGCAGATAATATTAATGGATGGGAAGCTGGTTAGCATGATGAACTGGGTTTCATTCATGACCCTTTGTAGTTATTTTGCAGTCTTGGGCAGAGCAGGAGCCATACCAAGCTGTGATACAACCAGAAAGAATGCTTTCAATGGTACAGATATGGTTGATTTTTAAATGCCCTCTGAAAAGTGACGGACAATTAGGGATGGGCACTAAATATTGGCTCAGCTAGCCATGCTCACATCCCATAATTAATTTTCAAAGCGGTAACTATATTTGTTTGCAACCATGGAGGGATAATTCCTGGTTGCTATCATTAAAGCATAGAAGCTGAAGGAGTGATACATTTAATTAAAAAAAAGGCACCATGCTTCCACTTGCAAATAAACTACAGTAAGCGTTGGAGTAGATGTCAACTGGTAGTGCAAAGATACCTGAATGATCCATGTCAAGACATATTTACCACCAGGGCATGAGTGTCAGAATGATGTTAGAAAGGAATCAATCCAGTTATGAAATGTTTACTCTCGTACACAGAAATCTGGGCTTTGTCATTATTTGTGCACCACCATGATGCAGAGACATTCAGTATGAAACACCATTTTTCATCATCTCCATCGTAGCAACTTGCTCTCATTCTGCCCAAGGTTGACTGAACAGCAGATAGGATTTTTCAGTTACAATCGTTCCCGGGGCCATATTAATTATTCAATGCGAATGCAACAACATTTTCAAACATCACACAATGGATCAAGTAATAGTACCTGTGAGTCCTCGTGATACAGATAGAAATTTTGTATTAAGAGTTGATTTTCTCCCAACATCCAGCTCCAAGGTGCTGTTCGGAGCTGTAAACAATGGATTCTTACTTGTAACCGAGCCATGAAAATCAATGTAACATTTAAAAGCTGAATTTTCGTTCAATGTCATTCCCGCAACAAAATTGTGTCAACCGAAGTTTCGAAACATGAATGCTTTTCAGGATTCCAAGTACCTGAGGTTCCAAACCAATAGAAAGACTTAAACTGATGGAGCAAAAGCAACACGGCAAACAGAAAATGGTTGAACTGGGGAAGCCATGTAGAATTCGTTATTTAACCCTTTGCTGCACACACAAGTGTACGGAATATACTGGGATGTCAGTGTTACTGGCAAGGCCAGTGTTTATTACCTAATGATCCTTGAGAATGTAATGGTGAGTCATTTTGTGGAGCTGCTGCAGTCCTGTGGTTTCAACGTTCTGATGGTGCTTCAAGGAACATGTTCCAGAATTTTGACCATAGGTGGCACAGTGGTTAGCACTGCTTCCTCACAGTGCCTGGGACCCAAGTTCGATTCTCGATTGTCTGTGTGGAGTTTGCACATTCTCCCCATGTCTCCATGGCTTTCCTCCAGGGTGCTCTGGTTTTCTCCCACTGTCCAAAGATGTGCGGGCAAGGTTGACTGGCCATGCTAAATTGCCTCTTAGTATCAGGGGATTAGCAGGGTAAATGCAGAAGTATCAGGGATAGTGCATTTGTTGTCGATGCAGACTTGATGGGCTGAATGGCTTCCTTCTGCATGATAGGGATTGTATGGTGGAGGGAGTGAATATTAAAGCTGTGAAAGGGAGAGGAGGGGAAGCCAATCATATATATGTTGCTTTATAGTTCTAATGGTAGGACTCTTAATAGTGTTGATGAACAGAGGGATCTTGGTGTATATGTGCATAGATCCCTGAAAGTTGGCAATCAAGTCGATAAGGTTGTTACCAAGGCATACGGAGTCTTGGCTTTTATTGGCAGGGGGACTGAATTTCAGAGCCGCAACGTCATGTTGCAACAGTACAAAACTATGGTGCGGCCGCACTTGGAGTATTGTGTACAGTTCTGGTCCCCGCATTATAAGAAAGATGTGGAGGCGTTGGAGAGGGTGCAGAGGAGGTTTACCAGGATGTTGCCTGGTATGGAGGGCAGGTCCTATGAAGAGAAGTTGAAGGATTTGAGGTTGTTTTCGTTAGAAAGGAGGCGGCTAAGAGGGGATCTTATTGAAACATATAAGATGATTAGAGGTTTAGATAGGGTGGACAGTGATCGCCTTTTTCCTAGGATGGAGAAAGCTAGCATGAGGGGACATAGCTTTAAATTAAGGGGTGGTAGTTTTAGGACGGATGTCAGAGGTAGGTTCTTTACCCAGAGGGTGGTAAGGGTATGGAATGCCCTGCCTGCTGCAGTTGTAGATGCGCCAAGTTTGGGGGCGTTTAAGAGATTAGTAGATAAGTTTATGGATGAAAAGGGAATGGTTTAGGTTAGAGGGTCATTGCTTTTTCTTAATTGGTTGGCGCAACACTGAGGGCCGAAGGGCCTGTTCTGCGCTGTAATGTTCTATGTCCTATGTTATCCTGGATGGTGTTGAGCTGCTTAAGTGATGTTGGGGCTGCAGTTATCCAGTTAAGTTCTAGATTTCATTACAGCCTCAATCCAAATATTGGCAAGAGTTGAACTCCAGAGGTGAGGTAAAGGCAGCAGAGGAAAATAAACCTCCCAGGATTATGGAAATTGAACAGAGCAGTGGGACTGACTGGATTGCTCTATAGAGAGCTGGCATAGATTTGATAGGCCGAATGTTCTCCTCCTGTGCTTTTAGACTATGACCATACACATATACACTACACTACACTACACTGCATACAAACATAGGGCAGCATGATGACACAATGGTTAGCATTGCTGCCTCACACTGTCGGGGACCTGGGTTAGATTCCCAGCTTAGGTCACTGTCCGTGTGGAGTTTGCGCATTATCCCTGTGTCTGTGTGGATTTCCTCCAGTTTCCTCCCACAGTCTGAAAGACGTGCTGGTTAGGTGCATTAGCCATGCTAAATTCTCCCGCCGTGTAACTGAATGTGACAATTACAGGATTTCCACAGTAACTTCATTGCAGTGTTAATGTAAACCTACTTGTGACACTAATAAATAATCCTTAAAACCTTATATAAATCAGCGAGAGAGCAATTTCCCAGAATGTTATTTTTTAACCAAGTTGGCCTGAGTTTTTAATCTGTTTCATTGGCTTCTCCTGGGAGATAACATAGCTTTGGATTAAGTAGAGAGTTTATATATGACAGTAACACTACATTTTGCACTGTCTCATTTCCTTCTCTATGAACAGTATGCTTTGTCTGTATAGCATGGAAGAAGCAATTGCCAACATACTAATACATGTGGCACTGATAAATCAAATCAAATTTAAAAATTGAAAATATTTTGTAATACTAATATGTTTTGTATATCCTAATTGTGTGGGAAGAGTGTGAACTGACCACAGACAAATTATAAGTCATTTTACCTGACTGTCAATGTTCATATATGTACATACATATTCAACGTACACAAATCCGGTATGTTGTTAGACATACAACCACTATTAAAAATTCACTTAATGTTTTATCAATATTTTTCTTAATTTTACAAAGTGCTGAGACAAGAGATGCAAAAGAAACACAAAAATTTATAAACAAAGGAACTAACTGTTAAAATGCGTTCATGTAAATTTGACTTGCGAGAAACACATTTAAAATACGCTGCACTGTTGCAACAAATCTGTGTCAACACCAAGCTAAATACATGGAAGGAAGGCGCCTCAAAATACCACAAAGAGTAACTAACACACACATACAAACCATGTAATGCTTTTGACATACTTGAACTGCATTGGCGGATGGAATTGTAGCCAAGACACTCTTTGGAAAGGAACTAAGTTAGTTTGGAGTCAGTCAGAATGATACAAGCAGCAAATTCCAATATCCTGTGAATCTAATGCCACCCCAGGGCTGAGTTATTGAAGTAACCGCAATAGAGATACAGAGAGTTGAAATCTTAAAGGGGAATGGTTAAGTGCCCACTATTACACCAGAAACAGTATTTGCTTTAAGGATGCTCTTCAGTAACCCAGTGTCCACTATGGATAGATGGAAATAATTCTGGGATAGGTAATTTTCTAAGTTAAAGGAGAAATGGGGAATGAGACAAACAATTCTAGAAATAAAGCTTGTTCTCATCGTAAAATTGTTTTGTGATTCTGGTGGTGGAAGCACTTTTCCGCCACAGATCCCTGCACTTGAATCCCAGCCAGAACTGATATTCAAGGTCACTTCTCACGGTGAGTGAGTTTGAGCAGTTCTGCATAAACGATTAAAGGCACAGCTTTGTAGCACTGGTCCTCAGGGATGGTAACAGGTTGAAGTTGTCAGCAGGGAGTAAGAGATAGGGGAGTTGCTCAAGGGGGTCTCACTCCACAGGCTGTTGTCACTTCAAACCGGGCTTATCTAAATCACAAGCCAGTTAATTCACTCTATTATCAGCAGTCTGTGCCAAACAGGAAGTGCTCTAGGTAATGAGATTATTTTTCAGATACTACCGAACTACACAGTCTGCTATCAATCATTTCAAATTATTGTCTTCTTTTTGCGTCCATTAAATTGTTGTCAGATTGTTTGCATTAACCTATGCCATTTTCTCATTGCAATTATACTCTGGGCATTAAAGCCTCAGGTGTCTCATATCTTCGGAGTCCCTGACTCGGCAATTGTCCCAGTAATTAGCTGTGCTACAGGAACCAGACAACTGACAGTAACGTAACAAGCTCGTAAAAGCGAGCTAATGCCAGGGATAACCGCTCAGCACTTCTTTCGTCCCACAGGGCCAGATACCATGGTAGGCTAAATACTGACATTTCTTTAAACAGATCAAGTAAGATGAATTCAGGCACCAAATAAAATTAGCCAGAACATAAGGGAGAGAGGCATCCAGGGACCTTTTTAAAGAAAGTAGTGTTGACAAGAGCAGTAAAATTGAGAGCTACTCCAAAAGTGACTTTATGAAGAAATAAAACTATCAAGCTTTATTTAGGCTTGTAAACATCTATATTTATAGCAAGGCCATTGATGGACCATCTCAGAAGGAGCCATTTTACTGCTTTCAATTTCCTAAGCCCTGTGGACTATTGTACATATTATTTCCCAGCCTGTGTGAAGTTGCATCACTAATTTGCTTGCAAATGTGCAGAGTATACAGCTAAGGTTATATTTACTCGTTGACGATCAATGACTCTAAAAACAGAATTCAGCAATTTTGGTCATTATTCTGACAGATCATCTCAACACCCTATTCAGCTGAAGTGAATGACTTTAATTACTAAATACGCATTTATCATGCTTTGATTGAAGTTGACTTCTTTTTGATTAGTTGAAGTTGTATTGACTATGACGGATTATTCTCTACATGTTAGTTTCAGGGACGTCAATATATTTTGGCAGCCTGGAGAGAGTGAGATTGGAAGTGGGGAGATGAAAGGAGTGACAGTGGAGACTTGAGAGATGGAGGGAGTGAGGGTGGATGCTTGGGAGATGGAGGAAGTGAAGGTGGAGGCTTGGAAATTGGAGGGAGCGAGGGTGGAGGTTTGAGTGGGCGGAGGGTGGAGGGAATGAGGGGGAGGTTTGGGAGATGGAGGGATGAGGATGGAGATTTGGGAGGTAGAGGGAGTGAAGGTGAAGGTTTGGGAGATGGAGGGAGTGAGGGTGGAGGTTGGGGAGATGAAGTGAGGTTGAAGGCTTGGGAGATGGACAGAGTGACGGTGGAAGTTGCTGAGATGGAGGGAGTGAGGATGGACTTTGGGGAGATAGAGGGAGTGAGGGTGGAGGTTGAGGAGATAGAGGGAGTGACAGTGGAGGTTGGAGAGATGGAGGGAGTGAGGGTGGAGGTTTGGGAGATGGAGGGTGTGACGGTGGAGGTTGGGGAGATGGAGGGAGTGAGAGTGGAGGTTGGGGAGATGGAGGGAGTGACGGTGGAGGTTGGGGAGATGGAGGGAGTGAGAGTGGAGGTTGGGGAGATGGAGGGAGTGAGTGGGGTGGGGTGGTCTGGCTGGGGATTTGGGGCATGGATGATGAATGGAGAATCCACGTAGATTGGGACATTGTCCATATGGATTGTGGTTGGTCTGGGTTGTGGTTGGGTTGGGGGCAGCAACAACTAAGAATGATGAATAGAGAAAACATGCTAAACAACCTCTGTTGGGGAGGTGCATGATGAGTGGAGAAACCATGTGATTAATAAAGGGATCAGGGATTATGGGGAAAAGGCAAGAGAATGTGGATGAGAAAAATATCAGCCATGATTGAACGGCCGAGCAGACTCAATGGGCTGAGTGGCCTAATTAGAGTAATCGAATTCTACAGTACACAAGGAGCCATTCAGCTCATCGAGTCTGCACCAACCACAATCCCACCTAGGCTCTACGCCATAATCCTGAGCATTATCCTAGCTAGCTCCCCTGATAATAGCATAGCCAATCTACCTAACCTACACATCTTTGGACTGTGGGAGGAAACCAGAGCATCCAGAGGAAACCCACGCAGACATGGGGAGAATGTGCAAACTCCACATAGACAGTTATCCAAACCGAGAATCGAACCCAGGTCCCTGGCACTGTGCGAACCACTATGCCACTGTGCTGCCCATTCTGCTCCTATATCTTATATGAGATTAGAAGAAATCCACTGGATAGGAAAAGTACCGGGGGTGGGGGGGGGGGAACTAATTTAGTTAGGAAAAATATTGAGATAGACATTAAACAAGATTAGCATTTGAAGCAACAAGCCATTTGCCTTTTTAATACTAAATCACTCTTAAACGTTATGTCAAATTCTCAGGTTGTCAGATTGCATTTGATGGACAATTATAGCAAAGTGCAAAATATGACAAGCAAGGGAGAGATTAATTATGACTGGCAACTGTCAAACTCTGGTAGAAGGATTTTGTGAAGTGTTAGCAAATGAGCAGTGAGTTCATTTGGCACTTAATCCCCAACTGCCTGCTCAATGACGCTTAGTTTGGGTTTGACCAGGATCACTTGACCTTGGTCCAAGCATAGACAAAAGAGCTGAACACAAGAGGTGAGCTGAGAATACATGGACAGCACTTAGCATGAGGTATTAGTAAAACTAAAGTGAATACGAGTTAGGGAAAAATTCTCACTGTTTGGAATGGGGAATATAGAGAAAATGCAGGACCAGGCTATTGAGTTGGATGATCAGCCATGATCATGAATGTTGGCGCAGCAGGCTCAAAGGGCCAAATGGTTTCCTCCTGCTCCTATTTTCAATGTTTCTATGTTTCGATGAATCATATCTTGTACCCAAGAAGGGGATCGTCTCAGCTCCAGGATATTTCTGCAGAAACTTCTCAGCATTGTGTCTTAGGCCCAACCATTTTTATCTGCTTTATCTTTATCTTTCTCTATTCAATGCTAAAAGATAGGAATGTTCGCTGGTATTCGCACAGTGTTTGCTTCCATTCACAACTCCTCAAGTAATGAATGAAGCACTTTGAATTCAGGTGCAACAAGACCTGCTTATTCAGGCTCCGGACAAATGACAGTTGCTTATAAATTGTGTTTAATTATATGCAGGTAGAGGCCATTAATTCAATTTCACCTCAACACTTATAAAGAAATGCTTGCTGAAACTGTAGAGAAATTAGGAAATGCATACTTCTAATGTTTCACTCTGCAAATAAATAAAAGATTGAGTAAAGTTCATCCTCCACCAATTGACTTCTCAGGATAGAATAATAATAAGTGGCAAGTAACATTCGTGCCACACAAGTGCCAGGTCACAACCAACTCCAACAAGAGAGAATCTAACCACCTTCCCTTGACATTCACTGAACCCCTCAACATCAACATCCTGGTGGTCACCAGGAACTTAACTGGAACAGTTCATAAATATTATAGCTATCAGGATAAGGCAAAGATTGAGAATTCTGCAGTGAGCAACTCAGCTCCTGGATCTATAAAGCCTGTCCACCATCTACAAGGCACATGTCAAGACTGTGATAGAATGCTCTCCACTTGCCTTAATGAGTACAGTTCCAACAATACCCAAAAAACTCAACACCATCTGGGATAAAGCAGCCTGCTTGATTTGGCACTCTGATGGCACTGTCCTTTTCAGAAATGTGTCTTAATCATGTTTCTCTGCAGAATATTTCAAGCAGGCCCAAGCATTTTACTGGTGCTGTTTGTCTGTAATCAGCGTCCTTTATTGCTGATGAGGCAGTATAATTGATATCAAGTTGATTTTAATCTGGTCTAATACAATGTCCTGGGGTTTTAATGGTCCTTTGGAGATTGTTGAGTGGAATTTGGTTGAAGATGATTGACAGGTCAGATGAAATGCTTGGGGACAGCTGTTTTTTTATATAAAGCATTCCAAGTTTTTAGTTGCATTTTCTCAGTAGTTGCCAGAAGCTATTCGAAGAAATAAATGCCTCTGCCTCTTTCCAGAGGCTTTTTAGAAAGTTCTGGGACTGGGAAGCCTCAAAGATTTAATCCAACATTCACAGGACCAATTCACAGCAATAGTTAAAAATCCAGGATCATGTGACCATACTTGCTTTCTGTGCCAAGATAGAGAAGGGTGAATGTCTGTGGGATGGTGTTTAACTTGGAATAACAGAGATAGCTAGCTGTTAGGAGTTATACTGTGATATATTTAAATTTTTGTGGTTTGTAAAAGTTATGCTAATTCTTTTTCATAAATTTTAACTGTGTTCTTAAATAAACTTTGTTTGATAAAAGCTTAGTAATGGGTCACTTGAATCATACCTGGAGTGAAATACTTTACATTCACCCTAATGCCAAAAGCAAATGTAAAATTTAGGGTCTAGGCTAACTGCATAAAACACTTTAGAGCTCTTGGCCTGGATCTTAACAGCTTTACTTTAAGTAAAGCTGTTCTTTACTTAAACATTCACCCCTCCTCTATTGCTGCACCATGATTAACAACGTTCACTTCTATATGAGTTTGCTAAACACACTACAGACCTTGTAAATTGAATCAATTCAACTACACTGAGCCCGGCAAAGCGCTTAGCAACAGCACAAATAATGTTGCCTGTGGTATTCAAATTATTAAGGAAAGTGTATGATCTAATTAACATATGCAAATGCAATCAAATTAGTGTACTTCAGCAATATGCTGTCTTTTCACAAAGCAAATGCATCATTCAAATTTCATAGAAAATTTAGATTTGGGTAACAAGGGGAACTGTTAACTAATTAACCTAATTTCCAAATGCAAATTAAGTGTCATTGGCATAATTGACTTAACAGGTTGCTTAATTAGAATAAAGATAAGAATTATGAGTCTCGAGTCATTGGAACAAATGCACAACTTCATACTATTTCTACTTTTATGCTACCTTTATATTTTGTATTGTAAAGCAACAAAATAACTTTGCTAAACAGAACAAAGAACATAGAACAATACAACACAAGAACAGGCCCTTCGGACCTCCAAGACTGCACCGGTCATGTGTTCCTAACTCGACCATCCGTTTGTATCCCTCTATTCCCACCTGCATGTGGCTATCGAGATAAGTCTTAAATGATCCCAGTGAGTCTGCCTCATCCACCTTGTTTGGTAATGCATTCCAGGCCTCCACCACCGTGTATTGAACCTTGCCCCCCCTAGAAGCAATAGTGAGGTTGAATAGCAACCAGCAAATGCAACTGAATCAGTGACAAGCTTTCTTTATTCAAAGGCATAACATTTTGCAAAAGCAGTCACAATTGCATAAAAATTGGATCCAAAAGACATCTCCTTTTTGATTATTGTCTCTTGTTGCTTATAGATAAGCAGGGAGAAACATGGAGATGATCTGGGCTGAAGAACTGCAACAGGAAAGCGATCAGGAATCAATGAATCAGGTTATAAGGTTTTGTTATAGAATGAGAGGAGACAATTCAGCCCTTTGAGTCATGACTGATCTGCATTTCAACCTCATCTACTCAGAACCACAGAATTGATACATAGAAACATTGAAAGTAGGAGCAGAAGTGGGCCATTCAGCCCTTTGAGCCTGCTCCACCATTCATTATGATCATGGCCACCTCAATAGCCTGATCCTGCCTTCCCCCATATCCTTTGATGCCCTTCACCTACTCAAAGAAGGAGGTCAAATGAAGAAGGAAGCCATTTGGCCTAACATATCTGTGCTAGTTCTCCAAATGAGCCTTCTTCCTGTGGCCCTACACATTTTTTCCTCTTCAGATAACAGCCTAATTCCCTCCTGAATTCTTCAACTGAACCATCCTCACTCAGACTTCAGTTAATGCATTCCAAGCTTAACCACTCGCTGCCTGAGATTTTTTTCCCACGTGCTCTTTGTTTCTTCTATCAATAACTTTATATCTGAGCTCTCTCAATCCCCATCCAATCACAAGCAGGATCAACTTCTCCTGATCTACTCTGTTCTGATGCATCATGATTTTGAATACCCCAATCAAATCTCCTCTCAACCTTCTCTTCTCTGAGAAAAACAGTCTCAACATCTCCAATCTATCTTAATAAATGAGATTCCTCATTCCTGGAACTGTACTTGTGAATCTTTCATGCACTGTCTCCAATATAGTCACATTCTTCCTAGTGCCCAGAACTAGATGCATTTCAGCTGCAACCTAGTGCCTTTGAGTTTGCCATAACCCCCTTGCTCTTGTACTCTGTGCCTCTATGAATAAAGATCTGGATGTTGTATGCTTTATTAACTGCATTCTCAACCTGTCCCGCCACCTTCAATGATTTATGCACAGATATATATGGACCTTTCCATTCTTGCGCTCTATTTGAAATTATGCTCTTTATTTTTTGCATTGTTTCTCCATGTTCTTCCTATCAAAAGAATCATTTCACATTTCTCCACATTGAACTTCACCAGCCTTCTTTCCATCCATTCCAACAACTTGTCTATGTCCAGTTGAAGTTGAACACAGTTCACGTTGCTTCCAAGTTTCTTACTTGGAAATTGTGCTCAGTACATCAATGTTTTGATAATTAATATATAGCAGAAAAAACAAAGGCCTTTGGCCTCCAGGGAACTCCATTACAAATCATTATCCAGTTCAAAAAACATAATTAACCTCTACTCTTTTTTCTGTCACTCAGCCAATTTTGTATTCATGTTGATGAAAGATGTCTCTTTCATCCCATGAGCTATATAATCTTGCTCACAAGTCTGTTGCAAGACACTGTGTCAAAATACCATTTGGAAGTCCATGTACACCACATCCACTACATTGCTGTCATGAACCGGATTCTGTTGACTTTTCAAAAATTCCAGCATGTAGGTAAAACATGAATTTCTTTTAACAAATCCTGGTTTTCTTTAATTAACTTTCATTTGTTCATGTGATTATTAATTTTGTCCGAAATGACTGTTTCTTGAACTTTCCCACCACCAAAGTTATCATAGAGTCATAGAGGTTTATAGCATGAAAACAGTCCTTCGGCCCAACTTGTCCATGCTGCCTGTTTTTTTTAAACTCCTAAGCTAATCCCAATTGACCACATTTGGCCCATATCCCTCTAAATCTATCATTCCCATGTAACTATCTAAACGCTTTTTGAAAGATAAAATTGTACCAGCCTCTACTACTACTTCTGCAGCTTCTTCCAGATACTCACCACCCTCTGTGTGAAAAAATTGCCCCTTGGACATTTTAATATTTCTCCCCTCTCACCTTAAACCTATGCCCTCTAGTTTTAGACCCCTCTACATTTGATAAAATATATTGACTATCTAGTTGATTTGTGCTGTCATTTTATAGACTCTATAAAGTCACCCCTCATCCTCCTATGCTCCAGAGAAAAATGTCCCAGTCTATCCAGCTTCTTTTTATAACTCAATCCATCAAGTCCTGGTAGTATCCTATTAATCTTTTCTGCACTCTTTCTAGTTTAATAATATCCCTTCTGTAATAGGATGACTAGAATTGCACACAGTATTTTAAATATGGCCTTATCAATGTCTTGTATAATTTCAACAAGACATTCCAACTCCTGTATTCAATGTTCTGACCAAACAGTAAAATGACTGACTTATCTTAGCACCAATTTTTGAATAAAGAGATAATGTCTGAAACTCTCCAATCTTCCAGGACCACTCTGAGTCTAAGAAAGATAGGAAAATTATAGACAGTAACTCTGTGATTTCCACTTTGACTTCTTTCAGTATCCTTTGATGCATTTCATCTGGTCCTCATTCGTTACCCACTTCAAGTACAAACATCGATCCGATACTTCCTTTGTATCAATTTTATGCTTTGAGTGTCTGAATTATTTTCTCTTTCACCATGGCCTGGGTGCCATCTTCTTTCTCAGTAAAGGTAAACGAAGAGTATTCATTTAATACATTAGTAATGCAATCTGCCTTCACAGATAAATCCCCTTTTTGTCCCTGGGCCTTTCGTCCTTTGAGCTCCTCTCTTTCGTAATTCATTCTTTGAGTGTCCCCACAATATCTCATTGAGTGTAGTCTGTTGTTCAGCTCCCTTTTTCCCTTCAACTCCAATATAATTGGTCTAAATCCACTCTTACCTTATGAAAGTTTGTTTTCCCCATGTTAATTATTCTTACTCCCTTGTATTTTGTAATGTTCCACAGCATAACCTAAACCTTATGATATAGTGATCACTGTCCAGTAAATGTTTTTCTGCTAACACTGAGACTCAAAGAATCATAGAATCCTACAGTACAGAAGGAGGCCATTTGGCCCATCAAGTCTGCACTGACTGCAATCCCACTACACCCTATCCTGATAATCCCATGTATTTACTCTAGCTGGGCTCCCTGACACGAAACAGCAATTTAGCCTGGCCCATCCCATCTAACCCGCACATCTTTGGACTATGGAAAGAAACTGTAGCACCAGGACAAAACCCATGCAGACACATAGATAGTGACTCAAGCTGGGAATTGAATCCAGATCCCTGCAGCTGTGTTGGTAGCCTACAGACAACAAAATGCAATGTAATAGCATCTTCATTATTCCTTCGCCAAAATCCTGCTGCCATTCACACCGGCAGTATCTTACAATCCTGCCAAAGGTGCACCTTCTGGCAGTGAAGGATATGTTCAATGGGAAACCCCATTGACAATGGTAAGACTATAAGATTCCCTCATCAACGAGCTGCATGCCACCTCCTGCCACCGTGAACGCACTGCGGACAGGGAGAAAAACCTTATTCATTCTTGTGATGGGAAGGCTATTGGCAAGGCCATTATTTATTGCCCCAGCTCCAACTGTTTTTGGGAATGTTTCTGTTCTGTTTTCATCACTGGTTAAAACAGAGGCCATATGAAAATTTATCTGTAACTCCAAAGAAATATATCTGAATATATTAGCAAATGTATTTGGCGGCTGCATAGAAGATGTTCTGAAATTAACTGATCCAATTCTGCACAAAAGGCCATGGGACATGTGCAGTCCAACTACTGGAGTGTCTGAACATATACACTTTAGGCAGAGGTAAAGAAATAGAACCAATTGTGATCATATTCAGATCACACGTTAGTGGATAAAATCAATTTATCTCAACTAGCTCATCTCAACACCCATTATATAAATGAGGATTTGACTATCTTTCATTTCTATTAATAGTCTGGGATTCTGACCTCCTCATTTATTACTGGGAAATAAAAAGATTGGCACTGATTTGTGCAGTAGGCATTTAAAAATTTCACAGTTACAGATAAATAGGATATCTAATTTAAACATGGCTTCATCCCGTTAATGGTTTCGTACTACTGTCACAGTGTGACATTATTACTTTTGTTTTATTTTGGCTCAGTGCTGAATCCCATGAGTGAAGTCAGGATTAAATTACTTGCGGGAAAGCAATCTGAGAATTGCACTGGATAGCTGAGAGAAAAGCCTGTGTTTGAGAGAAAAAAAAGTCTGGATACCTTTCAAAGTTTATTTAAGTCTTTGAGATTGGCTTGAACAGAGAACACAAGGATTGGCGTTAATTAAAATGTTCCCCGGCAATCAGACTGAACTATTTAAAGAGAGCTTTTGCACAAGGAGCCAGGTAATAGTGAGAGAGCAGAGGCACTTTTCTATCAGCCGTTCAGAATAATTTCATCATCCATAACGATAAGTGATATGGTAATAGACCTGAAACAAATTTTATCTCTCAATGATGGTCAGTGCATCCATTAACCAGAGACTGTGATGTGCGGGGAGATAAAACATTATTCTTTTATCACTGACCATGCGGGCGGCATAATGTCACAATGGTTAGCTTTGCTGCCTCACAGCACCAGGGAACTGAGTTCAATTCCCAGCTCGGGCCACTGTCTGTGCTGAGTCTGCATGTTCTCCCTGCGTTGGTTTCCTCCAGGTGGTCTGGTTTCTTCCCACAATCCGAAAGATGTACTGGTTAGATGCATGGGTCATGCTAAATTCTCCCTTGGTGTACCCAAACAGGCACCGGAGTGTGGCAACTTGAGGATTTTCAGAGTAACTTCATTGCAGTGTTAATGTAAGCCTATTTGTGATATGAATGCATAAACTTATGAATCCAATGTTTATATTGATGCTAGGATGCAAAGGAAGTGATGTTAAAACAGAAACTGAGGTCTGAAAGTTCCTCTGCTCTTTTCCCCATTTTAAGAATTATCAGGAAGCAGGTGTATGGGTTTCCCTGCCTTTTATGATTGCTTGGGACCCATGGCAAAGCTGGCTCAGATTCTGTTTAAAGCTCTTAATGCTTCTCCTATGATGCAGGATGGAAAATGTTTGGCAGAATGAGATAAAATCCTGATCCAACTGGCACAGACTTGCCTAAGCAATAAAGGTCAACATTTTAAGTTGATAGTTTCCATGATGAGATAAATTAACACTGCATGAGAAATCCCAGGCTTGGATCGGAATGTCCGTTCATTCAGAGACTTCAGGAAGTAAATACTCCCTTTTCTTCACTGCCTCTGGATCTTCTCAGTATCAACTAATCTGATTATTTGGAGTCATCAACAGTGCTGTCCCACTCGGCAATAACCAGCTCACCAACACTCAGTTTGGGTTTCGCCACGGCCCCTCAGCCTTGGTTCAAACATGGACAAAAGAGCTGAATTTCGGAGGTGAGGTGAGGGTGAGAGCCCTTGACGTCAAAGCAGCATTTGGCAAGCATCAAGGAGACTAATAAACTGGAATCAGGAGAAAATGCCCCACTGGCTGGAGTCATACTTAGCACAGGGAAAGACGGTTATGGTTTTCGGAGGTCAATCATCTTAACTCCAGGACACCACTGTAGGAATTCCTTAACATTGTGCCCTAGGCCCAGTCATCTTCAGCTGATTCATCAATTCCCTTCCTTCCATCATAAGGTCAAAGTTGGGGATGTTCTTGATGACTGTACAATGTTCAGAATCATTTATGATTCCTCAGATCCTTAAGCAGTCCACGTCTAAACGCAACAAGACGAGACCGTATCCATGCTTCAGCTGACAAAGTGGCAGGCAACATTTGTGCCACACAAGTGCTAGGAGTCACCAACACAAGAGAATCTAACCATCACCCCTCGACATTCAATGGTATTACCATCGCTGAATTCCCCAGTATTAACATCTTGGGGGGGTTACCATTGACCTGAAATTGAACTGGTCTTGCCACGTAAATACCATGGCTACAAGAACAGGTCAGAGGCTAGGAACGCTGCAACGAATAACTCATCTCCTGACTCCCCAACATCTGTTCACCATCTACAAGGCACAAGCCAGGAATGTGAAGGCACACATTCTACTTGCCTGGATGACTGCAGCTCTAGCAATACTCAAGACTCTTGACACCATCCAGGATAAAGTAGCCCACTTGATTGGCACACCATCCACCAATATTCAGCCCCCAACACTGATACACAGTAGCAGCCATCTACACGGTGGTTGACCTTCTAGCTCTCTATTCGCACCATCTATAATCTGTAAAGACTTGATTACCTTTAGAGACTTGCATTCCAACCATTCTTCACATTTCAATCTGTAATTATCTTGCAATTGTGTCTTTGCCTATATATGCCGTGTTTGTGAACCTACCTCCACTCACCTGATGAAGAAGCAGTGCTCCAAAAGCTTGTGATTTCAAATAAACGTGTTGGACTTTAACCTGGTGTTATGAGACTTCTTACTGTGTCCACACCAGTCCAATGCCGGCATCTCCGGATCTACATGATGCAAGATTCCTTAGGCAGCATCTTTCAAACCCATAGGCACTACCATCAAGAAGAACAAGGACAGTAGATACATGCAAACACTTGGAAGTTCACCTCCAAGCCACTCACCATCCTGAATTTATACTACTATTACTTCACTGTTACTGTGCCAAAATCCAGGAATGTCCCTGACAACAGTGTGGGTGTACCTACACTACATTGGCCATAGCGGTTATAGAGTCATAGAGGTTTATAGCATGGAAACAGGCCATTTGGCCCACCTTGTCCATGTTGCTCTTTTTTTTAAACCCCTAACCTAATCCCAAATGCCCACATTTGGCCGATATCCCTCTATACTCCCCTTACCCATGCAACAATCTAAATGCTTTTTAAAATACAAAATTGTACTGCATCAACTACTACATCTGGCAGCTTGTTCCAGGCACTCACCACCCTTCATGTGAAGAAATTACCCCTCTGGACACTTTTGTATCTCTCCCCTCACCTTAAACCTGTGCTCTCTAGTTTTGGACTCTCCCATCTTTGGGAAAATATATTGACTATCCAGCTGATCCGTGCCCCTCATTATTTTATAGATGTCTATAATCCCCCTCAGCCTCCTATGTGCCAGAGAAAAAAGTCCCAATCTATCCAGCATTTCTTTATAACTTAATCCATCAAGTCCCGTTAGCATCCTAATAAATCTTTTCTGTATTCTTTATAGTTGAATAATATCCTTTCTATAATAGAGTGACCAGAACATAGTATTCCAAGTGTGGCCTTACTAATGTCTTGTACAACTTCAACAAGATGTCTCAACTCCTGTATTTAATGTTCTGACCATTGAAACCAAGCATGCCAATGTCTCCTTCACCACTTCTGTCCACCTTCGACTCCCTTTCAAGGAGCTACAAATATGTATTCCTAGATCTCTTTGTTCTGTAACTCTCCCCAACGCCCTACCATTAAGTAAGTCAGTCCAAAATGCATCACCTTGCATTTACGTACTTGAAACTCTATCTGCCATTCGTCAGCCCATGGCCCAATTGGAGATAACTTTCTTCACTGACCATTATGCCACCAATCTTGGTGTCATCTGTAAACTTACTAATGTTCTCATCTAAATCAATAATATAAATGATAAACAATAGTGGACTCAGCACTGACCCCTGAAGCACACAGCTGTCACAAGGCAACTCATGACCACCTTTTTGAGGGCAATTAGAGATGGGCAATAAATGCTGGCCTAGTCAGCGAAGCCTATCTCACATGAAAAAATAAAAAAGACTGTTGCCATGTACTGCTGCAGATGTTTAAACTGGGCACAATGTTAATTAATTTTACAGAGTGATGATGCATGCCTGATTTATATGTGTATTCCAACCACTGCTAAATCTGCCAGGGCCTTTCTTTCTCAGGTGACCTTGGAGCCTGCCTGAGGTAAAAGCAGATCTCATTTTAATACTGAAATGAGGTTACTATGCCCATTTTACAATTAATTAATTTTAATATAAATTAGAACTTGCATTATGCAAGCTATGATCAGTTGTTAAGGGGTCCGCAACAATCTAAACAACAGTCCTCAAAGAAGCTACTGGAAGCCTTTGCCAATATATGCAGATACGTTCTGTTAACCGCCCTCCCCCACTAATTTTAGCTGCTTTTTCCAAACCATTGAATAAATGACTGGGCAAAGCTGCTTGAGGACCTGTGCCTAATTCTGGTCAATGAGACATAAGGGGACATTTAAACACTAGAGAGAGTGCCGCATGGAGGCCTGAGAGTGCCAGACATTCCGAGCTGAGGAGAAAAACCTGAGGCTTTACAGCTTTCAGAGGTGATGGCTAAGATGTGATTTGATGCAGTCATACAAGATAGTAAACAGTATGAAAAAAGTAACAGCACTTTAGTGCCTTCCTGGATGTTTGAACTGCAGTAGACCATATGGCCTTCCACATCTGCGATCATCATGGTCTGATTGTTATTTTGGATTAGGAGCTGCATAATTTACTGAACTTAATTACAGGCAAGTATGCTTCAGGAATTAGTCAGAGCTCTGCGCACTCCACACTCTCCCCAAAATGAAATTCAAAAAATTCATCCCGAAGGTGCCAGATATCCATAGATTTGTACAATTTTGAATTTGAGAGCTTAGTTAACATTTCAGGTTCGGGCATTAAACTTCTGATGAAGTGTGAGAATGGATGTTTTTCTTTCAATACCTTAGTTTGTGTGTGTGTGTGTGTCTCAGCATCTAAAGGATTTATTTAAGCTGGGTAAAAGATTAATAGAAACAGGTCGACTGGGAGGTTTAAGACATGAAAGGATCGAGGTGTTTGTGCATTTGTAATAATTTATTATGGTGGATTTGGGGATCTAACATTTGCATTTTTAGACAAGTTGAGAGTTTGTTTGAGTATCTAAGGAAAGCCAAAAGAAACATTTTGCATCTTACAGGAGATACATGGGTAAATAGAAGAGATTATACGACTGAAGGGCCTGGATAGAGTGGATGTGGAGAAACCATTTCCATTGATAGGAGACAGTAGGATCCGAGGGCAGAGCCTCAGAGTACAGAGATGACCCTTTAGAACCGAGATGTGGAGGCATTTCTTTAGCCAGAAGGTGGTGAATCTGTGGAATTCATTGCAACTGAAGGCTGTGGAGATCAATTTATCGAGTGTTTTTAAGACAGAGATAGGTAGGTTCTTGATTGATAAGGAGATCAAAGGTTACATGTTATTGACCTGGAAGCAGAAAGAAATAGGAACATGAAAGAATTTATATCTAGGAGAATTTGAGTTTCAAGAGGAGTGAAAACAAGAGCCAGAGATGAAAGTGGATGAAGAGGCATTTTAGGATTTACTATAGAGCTCAGTGATTGGCTCTGTGAAGAAGACCTGCTCGAAACAGCTCTAGGCTGGGAGGTGTGAAGTTTGAATGTCAAGCCAGAAAAATTTTTGCTGCAAAAAGAAGTCTTGTATGGAAGTTTCTTGGATTTTCACAGCAAACTGGAAGGGAGCTTGAGAGGTCATGTGGTACACCTTGTTAAAGTGGCAGCAGTTCTACCTTGGGTAATGCTAGATTTTTATCATTAAACATCTAAAAGGGAATGTTACCTGGATGATGTTTGCTTCTGCCTTAAACCAAATGGGGAATCTTTTGGGGAGAAGTTACGCAAGACTAATTTTAACTGTGTAGATGTAATCTTGTGTGGTTACACTTTATTTTCCCATTGTTAATAAACCTTTTGCTTTTAAGTGTTCCCAGAAGTGTTACTGAACATATTGCTGGCCAGGTCAGTATGTTTCCTTCTTGTTTTTGGAAAGGTAAAGAGTATAGCCTGTAAGCCAAGTTTCCCTCAAGGATTGGGTCTGCTCAGCAATTAACATCTGCTACGGTCATAACATAAAAGAGACTCATTCGAAATGTTAACCTACATTGTTCATTTTGAACTCATTCCGTCTTTTATGTATCCCCTCTATTTCCTGATTTAATTTTAGGCTTGTACGCAGGTTATTCTGTTTTTAAATTTGTTCCAACTTTCATTTAGACTTATGGTCAATCCACATCACAACTCCATTTACCTTACTTTGTAGCATTCCTGGCTTTCCTTTTCAAATCTCCTGAGAATATTCAAGATGCTGAGAAACCCCAACTTTCAAAAATAAAATCCAATTCCTGCTCACTCTCAAATATACAGTTACACAAGAGGAAATTGATGCCTGCACAGTCAGATGCTTTTGCACAAGATGGTCATTCTTAATAAATGGTACGCACCCACAGCAATGTAACAGCTTAGCAGATTAACGAGAATAGGTTGGAGAAAAGGCTGCAACAGTATACCTTCAAAAAGCCAGGTAGGGTGCATTAATGACTACTGCCCAGTGGTTCTGACATCCATCATTATGAAGTTCTTTGAAAGGTTAGTCATGGTGCACATCAATCTCCCAAATTGCCTGGATCCATTACAGTTCACCTATCGCCACAATAGGTCGACAGCAGATATAAACTCCCTTGCCCTACGCTCAACCCTGGAACACCTGGATAACAAGGACACTTACATCAGACTCCTATTTATTGACTACAGCTCAGTCTGCAACATCATTATGCCAACAAAACTCATTGCCAAACTCTGTGGCCTAGGGCTCAGCTCCTCCCTCTGTGACTGGATCCTAGACTTCCTAACCCACACGCCGCAATCAGTAAAGACAGGCAATGACATCTTCTCCACAATTATCCTCAACACGGATGCCTCACAAGTCTGCATCCTCAGTCCCTTACTATACTCCTCTTACATTGATGACTGGGTAGCCAAATTCTACTCCAACTTCATTTTCAAGCTTATTGATGGCACCACTGTAGTGGGTCGGATCTCAAACAATGATGAGATAGAGTACAGGAAAAAGAGAATCTGGTGAAATGGTGCAATGACAATAATCTCTCGTTCAATCTTAATAAAACGAAGACTATTGTCTTCAGGAATCGTATCTACGTCAGCAGAGATGAAATGGAAATAGTTGATAGATTCAAGTTTTTAGATGTTCAAATCACCAACTATCTGCCCTGGTCCCTCCACACTGATGATAACATTAAGAAAGCCCATCAACGCCTCTACTTTCTCAGACTAAGAAAATTCAGCATGTCTGCTATGACTCTCATCAATTTCTACAAATTCACCATTGGAAGCATCCTGTCAAGATGTATGACAACTTGGTGTGGCTCCTATTATGACCAAGACAAAAAGAAACTACAAAGAATTGTGAACATAGTCCAGTCCTTCACGCAAACCAACCTCCCATCCATTGACTCCATCTATACTTCCCGCTGCCTCGGATAAGCAGCCAGCATAATTAAGGACCCCACGCATACCGGACAAACTCTCTTCCACCTTCTTCCATCGGGAAAAAGATACAAAAGTCTGAAAACATACACCAACCAACTCATGAACAGCTTCTTCCCTGCTGCCATCAGACTTTTGATTGGAGCTACCATACATTAAGCTGATCTTTCTCGTTCCCCCATCAGTAACAGCAAAACTATATTCTGCACCCTATCCTTTCCTTCTCCCCTACGTACTTTATGAGTGATAAGTTTTAAGGGTATAGAATGTAAAAAAACAATACTTTTCAGCGTATCCCAATACATGTGACAATAATAAATCAAATCAAATCAATTTGGCTGGTCTGTGCTCCCTTTGAGGTGACTCTCCATAAGGAGTGTGGAATCACAGAATTATCCTGTAGAACCTCATCAGCAGCTTCAGGAAAACATGCACAAGAAACTTTCTTCTGTCCCCGGTCCCTTGCAAGCACAATTAGAACACTGTATTTTCCACATGATGGAAGGTGTCGGAGCAGATCCCCCAGTTGTAACATGTAGCTGCGATCTCCGAGAAGCTACTTTCCCTAATTGCAAAGGGACAGCCACATTTTCCAGAAATGCCAATTGTACAATTTGGGTCATTTTTAATTAATTAAACTGTGCTAACACATGATAATAAGCAGAACAGCATATTAATCATCTGATTCCAGCAACTGCAGCTGTTTAATTTATTCATACGTACAAATGAAAGCATCAAATGATTAAATTAATACTTTTGAACACTGATTGTGCCACAGCCTGCACAGTTGTGGATTAAGGATTGATTCCTGTTCTGCAAACTCCCCACAAAGGAAACGCAGATCATTTGCTCATGTTTTATTTATTCCATGTTGGAACCATGTTACCATGCTAGCCGTCATGCCAAGAGGCCTATTCGTTATAATTGCAAACCCAGCCTAATGCTGTGCCACAAAGTGGAGCACATCTGTAATCACAATTTGTCGTGACAGGCCATTTACCGGGCATGGTGCTTCTCAAAACCAACAGGGCCCAGCATTGATAAGTCTGGAAATGAATGGGTTCCATTGCAAATTAAACTGGGAAAGTGCACACACGATGAGAGGCCAGTGCATGATAGTGTTTACAGCCTTCAATGAATGTAAGAAGCCCCTTTTCTCTTTCCAGCTTGTCAGAAGCACTACTTTTAATCCTTCAGTGTAATAGAAAGAGCGCCGCAATGAATTTCTCATTTCCTAAAAAGCAAATGAACAATCATTTGCAATTTGGATCATTATCCTCACTCTCACAGTGGGAGACTGTTGGACATACATACTGCTTCATCTAATTGCATTTAGTGATCTGACAGATCTTCAGCTGTTCTGACAGTCCTAACGCCTCACAGAATATCCTCTGAATGTGGAGGGAGCTGAAGCTTTGGGTTTGTGCACAGACCAGGCAGAATGGGGACAGAAGTGGCATTGCCAGTGCTCTGAGATTGTCTTAGAATCGCCTACTTCCCCCAAATGAATACTTAATTTCCAGTACAGTGCTGGAAAAAGCCAATGAGGAAAAATAGTGGCATCAAAAGGATTATGTGAATTCTCACATTGTCTTTCAACATTTTTTATGAGTTATGAAAATATGGGCAATGGGAAAGAAGGCTGTTTGATTGGGTGATGGTTGGCTGGGGTGAGTGGCGGGGTGGTTCGTGTGAAAAAACCTTCAGATACGTCTAACTAATGTTTCATTTGCATGAATTCAGGGTGAATTGATCTTCTGCAGTTTCTGTGGTCAACCTAGCAGTTAACTCTGCACAACAATAGTGTCTATCCAACAAGAGTCCGCTGCTGGGGAGCCAAGATCTTCGTGCTTCTGAAGGGTTTAGTTGAATTGAATTGACTTATTATTGTCACATGGATTGGTATACAGTTAAAAGTATTGTTTCTGGCATGCTATAAAAGACAAAGAATAGTGATAATAGAGTACACAGGGGAAAGGAAAAGGAGAAGCTGCAGAATATAGCACTACAGTTACCAACAGAATGAAGAGAAAGATCAGCTTAATATGAGTCTATAAATGCAAGCAATTGGGATTTGTTTAGGGGTTTTAAAAAAGGGTGGCATGGACAAGTTGGGCCGAAGGACCTGTTTCCATGCTGTAAACCTCTATGAGTCTATGTGATAGGACCATTAAAAAATCTGATGGCAGAAAAAAATCTGATGGCAGCAGGGAAGAAGCTGTTCTTGATTTGGTTGGTATGTGTTTTCAGACTTCTATACCATTTTTTCCTGAAAGAAGAAGGTGGAAGAAAGAATGCCCAGGGTATGATTACGTTGGCTGCTTTTCTGAGGCAGCGGGAAATGTAGATGGAGACAGTGGATGGGAAGCTAGTGTGCATGATGGACTGGGTTACATTTACAACTTTTTGTAGTTTCTTGCAATCTTGGTCAAAGCAGGAGCCATGCCAAGCTGTGACACATCTGGAAAGGATGCTTCTATGCTGCATTTGTAGAAAATGGAGAGATTCGTAGTGGACATGTCGAATTTGCTTAGCCTTCTGAGAAAGTAAAGGCATTGGTGTGCTTTCTTAACTATAGCATCAGCATTGTGGGATCAAGGCATTGTTGTTTCGAGATCTGCAGTACTGGCATAAGGAACACCACTTTATAGATGGCAGCGTTTCAGAGAATGGTAGCAGCTGGATGTGTCGCACCATCCCACAGCAGGGAATGTCGCTATACAGTTTTGTATAGTACAGAGCTGGCAACCAGCAAACTAGGGGTTTGTTGACTGTGAGCATCCATCAGCGCCTTTCAAATATAATAAAAGTCTCATTACATTGTATAAGCCTTTTCTGGATACAGGGAAAAAGCTAGGCTTACAATTATTGTAATAATTATTTATAATGCCAACATAAGCTTCCTTCTGCAAATCAGTTAACAGAAGTTGATTGGCTACAGGCCAAGCAATAACGGGTTAAAGAGACAGCAATTGTTTTTTTCTCCAAGGTTGATAACCGATATTGTGTACTAATGTTTGCTCAAAACTCAAAGTAAAGTCAAAAGGTAATGTCTTAATTTAGTGCAAATGTTGATTGCTGTTTGTTCAAAATATCATTGAGTAAATAACAATTCTGCAGTTGGTTGTTGCATTAAAACATACTGAAGTTAAATTTTGTGTAGAGTATGGTTTTAAATAATGGATTACCAGTGCCTAGAATGGCACACTTGGTGGTTTATATACAGACAACGTAGGTGATAATGTCTTGGATGATGGAATGGTGGATGTTGGCACAAGTCCTTAAAGATAATGGATAAATGGAGGACTGAGGAGAAATTTGTGTCGATAAGAGTGTGGTACTTAGTTGTATCTGCTTGAACAGCAACCAATGGCGAACTCTCTTTATGTCCTGCCTGCAATTGGTTGTCCTTTTTGAAGAGTTGTATATGCCTACTGGTTAACAGAGTTGCGCAGCAGACCACATTGGTGCTTGGTGTCATCAATCAAGTGACACACAGATCTTACTTTGTTAGCATCTGTTGGGTTCACTAACAATCCTGGAAGCTTCATGCATCTTGTTGTACCTGTCATTGACAGATGTCCCTGGCCTTCCTGCATTAGGGCAAGGCAGGTTTTGTTGGAGGCAAGACTGCCATTTTCTTCATGGATCAAATAATGAAGTGCTTTGAAATAGATGTATCATGGCTGGTGACTGGGAGGTGAGCACTGTGTATAGCAGAGTCAATTGGCACAGATGAATTGAATGTTGATGGAGTAATAGCTATGTGTCTCCTGAATGAGTTGTATTCAAGATCCAAGAGGACCCACATGCGCTTTCAATGATGCTTTGCACTTCTTGGATTTTTGATTTGGAAAAACTGAAGTCTAATCTATCTTGCTATTGTCGGTTGTCCAAAGGGAAAGTGATGTAATTGCTTTTTCTAGCAAACAAGGCACCAGTCACTTTCTCATTACATCTGTATCTGCTTGATTGACTGATGTCCCTGTGGCACTTCCAAATGAGCCCTCGGCATAAATATTGAGTACTGTAGTAACCTTGGCAGTCAATGTTGGAGTTTGGCTGAAGATCAGCACTTAGGGAGATCCATCGTATTTGAAATTATAAGAATGCCTCTGTATTTAAGAAAGAAAATATTCCTTCCTGAGACATAGCTGGTCATTTAAACTGGAAGTGAGAGTTGCGCTGAAATGTGAGTGCAATCACTAAGTGATCTGCATGGCTTTTCATGTTCATCCCTGACAAAGACAGCAGGAAAGGAAATGGGACCAAACTAGAAACACAGCATTATCGGAACCAGAGGATTCCACTTAGCCCCTCAAATCTGTTCCGCCACACAAAACTTCACAGCTGATCTTCGCTCCTCAGATTTCACTTCATTAAAATGAAAACAAAATTATAGACTATCACTGGATCTCCCGCAACTCCCCCTCATAAGATTGTCGTACTTCCCCTCACAGCATCAGGGATTCAGGTTCGATTCCAGCCTTGAGTGACTGCTTGTGTGGAGTTAACACATTCTCCCCGTATCTGTGTGGGTTTCCTCCAGGTGCTCTGATTTCCCCTCACATTCCAAAGACGTGCAGGTTAGGTGAGATTGGTCATGCTAAGTTAATGCTTACTGTCCCCAGATGTGTAGTTTGGATGGATTAGCCTTGATAAATGTGTGGCTTTACGGGAATAACTGGAGAGAGGGTCTGGGTAAGATATTCTGTCACAGAGTTGGTATAAACTTAATGGGCCAAATGGCCTCCTTCTGCACATATGAATTTTATGATTCTATACCCTCCTTTTTCTAGGGCTGCATCTAACCAGATGAGCTGGTTAGGTGCATTGACCATGCTAGATTCTCCCTCAGAGTACCCAAACAGGTGCTGGAATATGGCAACTAGGAGATTTTCACATAAACTTTATTGCAGTGTTAATATAAGTCCACTTGTGACACTCATAAATAAAGTTTTAAAGTTTAAAAAAACTCTCCATCTCAGTTTTAGAATTAAAACAATTGACTTAGTACCAAATGCTGTTTGCAGAAGAGAATCCCATTTATGTATGGAATTGTTTCCTCATTACTGTCCTTGAAGATGTAGATTATGCCTCCTATTCCTAGATATAAATCATTTCTCCCATTTTCTATCATACCAGTTCCCTTTAATATCTTGAAAATTCTAAACTTGGGCAATAATAGCTGTAGCTGTTACAGTTTCTGCATCAAGTGACAGATTGCTGGTGATTATGGAGCTTAGATATGTGAAATCACTGTTACAATCAGGTGAGGAGGGGGAAAATAACTCTCTCCTGTTACCACTCCTTGTTTGACAACAACAGGTTTTTTTATTTAATAGGTTATAATTTCCAATTCGACAAGTGTTTAAGTGTTTTTGTGCTGTTACTGTAAAAGACACAGACATAATGGTTTCCTTGTAAGTGTTTAAAAAATAAGTATTTATTCTACTTAATCTGGTGCAAGTAAAATTAATAAGAAATCTCTTGGATAAGAATATCGTAGATGCTCTAACTACAATCTTCTAAAGTTTTCTCCATCCAGAAATTCTCCCTTTAGATTGGAAAATTATGCATGTTATTCTGTTATTTATGTAAATAGTATTTTCCAGAACATTTAAAATCTATTTATATATTGCTACTGATCAGTGACCTGTTCATGCTAATACCCGTATTTGCCCGCTGCAGGCTCCACTGCAATTTCAGGCTTGTTCCCATCTACCAAATCCACGTGCAAACCATTAGAAAATCAAACCGTGCATGCTATTAAAGTAACCCCCTAACCTGAGTCCCCTTTTAAGTTTCAGGATGGAAAACAGAAATGGTTTTTTTGATAGTTGGTGGAGGGCAGTCAGGAGTAGGAACACGGTGAGTGCAACTGGTTTGAGGAGTTGACATTGGTTGGGAAGAAGATTTTCCTGTTCCACTTCTAATGCCAATGCCAGGGATCTCAAATCCCAAAGAGCATACAGTAATCCTAGCCACGGGCAAAGCAGATACTTGCGAGTCTGATTGTAACAGTGATTTCACATTTCTAAGCTCCACAATCACCAGCAATCTGTCACTTCATGCAGAAATTGATACACACATTGCAACAACTGTTATGCCCAAGCTGAGTATTTTCGAGATGTTAAAGAGAACCGGTATGATAGAAAATAGGAGAAATGATATATATCTAGGGATAGGAGGCATGGTATACATCTTCAAGGTGACTTTTCTACTCCTTCGGCATCAGCCTTCATTGCCTCCGAGTAAGATTGCCAAATGACAGGTTGTTCTGATACTATCCAAGCTTGTCTCACATCTGAACCTCACAACCAGTGGACACAATCATCCTGTCACTTTGCATCAGGTTCATCTCAAGAACTTGAGATAAAAAGACAGATGCCTGGTCTCTCAGCATAGACAATTACACTGGGCTTTATTCCAAAGAGGAACTTCAGAATCAACTACTTCCCTTTAATAATGAGAAAAATCCCCTCAGAACAAGCTGCAAAAAAAATGTTTCATGTGGAGAATAAAAATGAGTTCCAAAGCGAATGTTTTTCTACTTAAGAACACCATAAGATCGTTAGCAGGCTTTTGGTCACCAGATCACAGTGCTGCATTGTGATTCCTGCCTAATATTACAGGAAAATCTATTTCATTTTTCTACACTTTTCTGCTGCTCACAGCGCCAGGGACCTGGGTTCGATTCCCAGCTTGGATCACTGTCTGTATGGACTTTGCACGTTTTCCCCATGTCTGCATGGGTTTCCTCTGGATGCTCCAGTTTTTTCCCACAATCCAAAAGACATGCTTATTAGGAGCATTGAGCATGCTAAAAAATGCTCCCTCAGTGTACCCGAACAGGCGCCTGAGTGTGGCGACCTGGGGATTTTCACAATAACTTCATTGCAGTGCTAATGTAAGCCTACTTGTAACTAATAAATAAATTTTACTTTTAAAAAGAATTAATCATTAACATACAGACTTCGTTCTTCTGTTACATCACTAGCAAAAGTTCATTTTCTGAAATTTCCCAACCAAAGGAAGTTGATGTTAGTTTTTCTGTTTCTCTGTGCATTGCCAACGAAGGGTTAAAAATTAAATTTCACCCCCCGCCCACCTCATGTGAAAGACCTTCAGCTTGGCTGAATTTTACCAGCCCTTTGGTAATCTGCTAGGACACAGCAAGACTTCTAAAATGGTGCAGCAAGGTACTGAGATAGGGAATGTCCAATGTTTTTCGCCATCATGTTAATTTGTCAGGCTCTGGGAAGTTGCAGATCAGTTGGTCAGCCACTGAGAGGCCACTTAAACCATGTAATGGCCAATCCCATCCACAAAGCATTTTATCCACTTTGGGAGAATTAAAGGTGGGAGATGCCCACTGAAACCTGGCTGCCTCCCAGTGAACTCTGACCTTTAGCAACACCCCATGATCTTTAAAGAGGGAACTTGAAGCAATGGCTGTCCTTGCAAGAATTAGGTTGCCCGCACTCTGTGCCCCCCACCTTGCCCCCACCTGCCAGGTTCCAGCTGCCCCCACCCCCAGTTCTCTCTCTTCTTGTATATCTCAATCATTTACCCACCCACAGATCCTCCTACCATTTGCCTCTGCGATTGGTGGACCCAACTTCATTCTCCAGCAGCCCCCTGGAATGAGATTGCATGTTTCAGGGTAATTTTCATGGAGGCAGGTCTGGGAAGTCAGGAATCATAGAATCTTGACAGTGCAGAAGGAGGCCATTAGCCCATTGAGTCTGCACTATTGAGGCCCTATTCCCATAACCCCAATGTTTACCCTGCTAATTCCCCTGACACTATGGGTCAATTTAGCATGGCCAATCATCTGTGGACTGTGAGGGGGAACGGGGGCACCTGGAGGAAACCCACACACACACACACACACACACACATGGGGAGAATGTGCAAACTCCACATAGACAGTGACCCAAGCTGGGAATCGAATCCAGGACCCTAATGCTGTGAGGCAACATGCCGTCCAAAATCATTCTAACTCTGGCTATCCATCTCAGGAGTCAAAATCTGATTCTTTGTGTTTGGAACCAGACATTGGACAGTTACTTTATGCATTAAGGATTAACAGTTTGGGGGAATTAAGTGTGTGTTTAAATATGAATTTTCCAGAAAACCATTTTCAGCCAGTAGCACAAAGCGCTTGTTGGTAAGTAGTTATCCTGGATGCTAAAGGCCTTCTTATATGGTCTACGATTTTATTATTTGATGGTGCGGGGTAAATGGGCAGGGGAGGGGGGTGGCAGCGGTTGGTGATGAATTGTCATCTGCAAAACCTTGCACTGAGATACAAACAGTGATTACATTAGGTAAAAGCAAAATACTATAGATGTTGGAATTTGAAACAGAAAATGCTGGAAAGATCACAACAGGTCTGACAGCACCCGGGGAAGAGAGAACAGAGCCAATGTTTGGAGTCTGGATAATGCTTCGTCAGAACTGATTATGTTAAGTGAGCTGAAGTCTCCTGTCCTTAGAGGAAGCCTTGTGAAATTTCAATCCTTGTTGTTTTTACTAAGTTCAGAGGTGGGCTAATGAAGATGAGTTTAATGCTGAATTTAAACTGAGATGTCACTCTATGAACCAAAACCAGTGACCAGCCCTCATGCAGATTATTTTCCTTCAAGTTGCACTTTCATCCTTTTTCTTTCCAAGTGCCTCTGTGCCAGGGACATTCCACAGCTGGAATTACGGGTGAGTGACCAGCTGCCAGGTTTCCTCCAGCTGTCAGAGATGCAGGAGAACAGTTTCATGGATGCTTCATCCCCTCCTAATAAGTTAGCGTCCTGCCTTTACTCGATGCTGACATATGACACCAAGGGTCAGATAAAGGGCTTACTGCAAAAGGATCTTTTGCAAATCCGTGATCTCCAAATTGCTGGTGTTACAGAGTCATTAAGATTTACAGCATGGAAACAGGTCCTTCGACCCAATGTCCATGCACCTTTTATTTTTGAACCACTAAGTTAGTCCCAATTGCCCACGTTTAGCCCATATCACTCTATACCCATCTTACCCATGTAATTGTCTAAACATTTTAAATTGTACCTGCCTCTACTAAAGAAAAGTAAAAGTAAAGTTCACTTATTAGTCACAGATAGGCTTACATTAACACTGCAATGAAGTTACTGTGAAATTCCCCTGGTCACCAACACTCTAGTGTCTGTTCGGTACCTAACCAGCACGTCTTTCAGACTGTGGGACGAAACTGGAGCACCTGGAGGAAAGCCATGCAGACACAGGGAGAACATGCAAACTTGACACATACAATGATCCAAGTTGGAATCAAACTTGGGTCTCTGACACCATGAGACAGCAGTGCTAACCACTACTACTTTTGGCAGCTTGTTCCAGACACTTACTGCCCTCTGAGTGGAAAAAATTGCCCCTCTGAACCCTTCTGTATCTTCCCCTCTCACCTTAAAACTATGCCCCCTAGTTTTAGATTCCCCGACCTCTGTTTTAATTCTAATGGGCACCACTTGGCCATCTTCAAAGCAGCAGATCTCAGGATGTTCATTAAATAGCTACATAACATGCTGAACAGGAAACCTCAAACACCACTGCCAGTAATGGTATTGAGTTTAAAACATGTCAAAATGATTTGCAAAATTCAAAAAGAAAAGATTGAAAATGCCTTCAAAGCTATGTAATGTACGCTTGACTGCTGAAGTACACACCAAAGATTTCCTGTCACTTGAAATTAGGACACAAGAAAAGACATCTCATTCTGATTCTTCCCCAACTCAATGATTAATTGTATTTACATCAAGAGCGCACAGAAGGGGACAGAGGTGCAGACTGCATTCTGCGCAGTTATATTATCAGGGCTGAACAGGAGAATCATGGGAGTTCCTTCACCCTACCTTCAATACGTTTTGATCTGATGATTTACATGCCACAAATTCAGACACATCCGTCACCGTGCTGTCCTCTTCCACCACAACGACTTTCACAGGAACTGCCACCGTTTTGCCAGTCAGAATTGCAGTGTTGAGGATTTCCGTGTTCTGCAAATAAAAGAGTTAATACCATTAGGGACACGAGGAGACTTGTGTTATCATTTCAATAACAACACTTGATATACTGAGCTGAGAAGTCAAATATTGACTTATTAGGCAGCATTAGTGTGTGTTTGGAGAACCCTTTTCTACTCTCAACACAGAAAGGGGGATCACTGCTGTTATTGTAATGGTGTGCACTGCATAAATGGGTCACCCAATTCCACATGTAAGCAGTGCTATAAGGATACACTTCTATAAAGTGGCTGCTACACATGCTAAACGTATCTTCTCAAATGTATCTTATCCAGCATGGGGTATTTCCTTTTCTGCTTTTAGGAGAAGGCTGCATGCAACCTTTACCAACACAAAAGGAGAATATTAGGTCCTGCAAGACAGTGAGCAAGCAGGATGGGAAGCTTGGCAAGTTGAGATATGGTCCAAGGTTAAGGTTAGTAACATCCTTTGCTTTTCATTCTGTGCCCTCTCTCCACTCAACTGTGAATCCTGTCTACATATTCATCAAAGACCTCAACCAATATTGCTAGATAGATTATCGAGGGTGACGGAGGGAGGGGAATTCTCTGGTCTCCCAGGCACGTGTTTCTCAATGGCAGGAAGTGGCGCACTGTTTGCTGCCAATGGGATTCTCTGGGCCCCGCTGCTCTCAGTGGGATTTCTCATTTATGTCACTCCATGGCTGGGAAACCCGCAGGAGGAAGTGCACTGCCAAGCAAGACCGAAGAATCCCACTGATGCGAACGGTATAAGAATCTGCCCCCCTTTTATCTTAATCACTTTGCCGTTTATGGGAGCTTGCTATGCACGAACCAAGCTATGTTTCCGAGACTACAACAATGACTGCACTTCAAAAGCACTACAGTGACTGCAAAGTACTTTGCAATATCTTGCGGCCATAAAATATGGCATGTAAATGCAACACTTTTGATTCCTCTCTCGAACACTGCAATATCTTGCCAAGTGAGACTCTATTTCAATCATGTTATTGCTGACATGTTAAAGAGTGCACCTCCATTCTTTCCAGAAATCCAAGTAATGAGGCAAGTGACCACTCACATTCAATCAGCTCACACATTCAAGCATTTCCCTGTCTCACTATAATGATCAGGAGCAAAAACTTCCTCTACTCTGGGGAAAGGCCACAATTATAGCAAGGAACACGGAGCAACCGAGAGCACGCGGAGGAGGAGTGGGTAAAGATGGAATCAGGGGTATCATATCCTGGCAATTGACAACTAATTCAGGGAGCTGCTGGAATCTTGCGACTTCTAACCCTCTCCAGCAATTACAATTTGCAAGCTGAGTATCAGCAAGTGTGTGCAAACAGCTGCACAGTTTGAGAGGTGGCATAATTGTTATCAGTGCTGCTTCACAGTGCCAGGGACCTGGATTCAATTCACAGCTCAGGTCACTATGGGGCGTCTACATAGAACATAGAACATTACAGCACAGAACAGGCCCTTCGGCCTTCGATGTTGCGCCGACCAATATAAAAAGCAATGCCCCTCCAAACTAAACCATTCCCTTCTCTTCCATATACTTATCAACTAACCTCTTAAACGCCACCAAACTTGGCGCATCTACAACTGCTGCAGGCAGGGCATTCCACTCCCGAACCACCCTTTGGGTAAAGAACCTACCTCTGATATCCGTCCTATAACTATCACCCCTTAATTTAAAGCTGTGTCCCCTCGTGCTAGCTTTCTCCATCCTAGGAAAAAGGCTATCACTGTCCACCCTATCTAAACCTCTAATCATCTTATATGTTTCGATAAGGTCCCCTCTTAGCCGCCTCCTTTCTAACGAAAACAACCTCAAATCCCTCAGCCTCTCCTCATAAGACCTGCCCTCCATACCAGGCAACATCCTGGTAAACCTCCTCTGTACCCTCTCCAATGCCTCCACATCTTTCTTATAATGCGGGGACCAGAACTGCACACAATACTCCAAGTGCGGCCGCACTAGAGTTTTGTACAGTTGCAACATGACGTTGCGGCTCCGAAATTCAATCCCCCTACCAATAAAAGCTAAGACTCCATATGCCTTCTTAACAACCTTCTCGACTTGACTGCCTACTTTCAGGGATCTATGCACATACACACCAAGATCCCTCTGTTCATCAAGACTACTAAGAATCCTACCATTAGCCCTATACTCTACACATTTATTATTTCTGCCATAGTGCATTACCTCACACTTTTCCACATTAAACTCCATTTGCCACCTCTCGGCCCAGCTCTGCAACTTGTCCAAGTCCCTCTGCAAACTATAACACCCCTCTTCACTATCTACCACTCCACCGACTTTAGTGTCATCTGCAAATTTACTAATCCATCCTTCAATACCCTCATCCAGATCATTTATAAAAATTACAAACAGCAGGGGCCCCAAAACAGACCCCTGAGGCACACCACTTGTCACCGAACTCCACGATGAATATCTCCCATCAACCACCACCCTCTGTCTTCTATCTGCTAGCCAATTCCTAATCCAATTAGCTAAATCACCCTCTATCCCATACATCTGCATTTTCTGCAGAAGTCTTCCATGGGCCACCTTATCAAACGCCTTACTAAAGTCCATATATACCACATCAACCGCCTTACCCCCATCCACCTCTGTGGTCACTTTTTCAAAAAACTCAATGAGGTTAGTAAGGCACGACCTACCCTTCACAAAACCATGCTGACTATCCCCAATCAATTCATTTCTCTCTAAATAACTATAAATCCTATCCCTAATAATTCTCTCCAATACTTTGCCCACAACAGAAGTAAGACTCACTGGCCTATAATTCCCTGGAAGGTCTCTCTTCCCCTTCTTAAACAATGGGACCACATTCGCTATCCTCCAGTCCTCCGGAACCACACCCGTAACCAACGAGGACCTGAAGATCAGAGCCAGAGGCTCTGCAATCTCCTCTCTTGCCTCCCAGAGAATCCTAGGGTAAATCCCGTCCGGCCCAGGGGACTTATCCAACTTCAAACCCTCGAGAATATCTAGCACATCCTCCCTATCTACTTCGATACCTTCCAGTTTGCTACCCTGTACCTCAGTGTTCTCCATAACTACATTTACATCACCCTGCGTGAATACCGAAGAGAAATATTTATTCAGTGCCTCTCCAATTTCTTCAGGTTGGAAGGAGACATGTTCTTCTCGTGTCTGTGTGGGTTTCCTTCAGGTGCTCTGGTTTCCTCTCACAGTCCAAAGATGTGCAGGCTAGGTGGACTGACCATGTTAAATTGCCCCTTAGTATCAGGGGAACTAGCAAGGGTAAATGTATGGAGATAGAGCCTGGGTGGGATTGTGGTCAGTACTGATTCAATGGGCTGAATGGCCTCCTTCTGCACCGTAGGATTCTATGATTCTATAACTTGTCCAGGAATTTGGAATCCATATCAGTGCAATACCGCTTGTGCAAACTGCACATTACCACAGAAAGCATGTCAGTGCCAGGGCGCTTCACAGTAGAAGATTCTTGAATAATGTCCTCAATCCAGCCATAGCTGCATCAACGAGTGGCGTGACCAGTTTTCAATATGAGGCAAAGGCAAAATACCGTGGATGCTGGAACCTGAAACACAAACTGAAAATGCTGAAGAACTCAGCAGGTCTGACAGCATCTGTGCAGAGAGAATATAGGGCCAATGTTTCGAGTCAGAACGACTTGAATCAGGATGGCTCTGACAAAGGATCATCCTGACTCAAAACATTGCCTCTATTCCCTCCACACAGATGCTGTTAGACCTGCTGAGTTTCTCCAGCATTTTCTGTTTTGCTTCAATATGAAGCAGACTGTCTAGTCTGGATTCATCATCTTGGGAAACAAGGTCATGGAAGGGTTCAACAACCTTATTATGGCCACTAATCAACTTCTGGATGGATTGTCCTCCATGCTGAGGGAGTACGTTGCAGCAACAGCTGGGAGGAGCTGTGCCAGATGAAGAAGAAGCATCTCTGTCACATCTGTATCATCCACATTTTTGCTCAAATAACTATTAAGGTGTTACAAACAGCACAGGCAGTTTTGGAAAAGGCAGCGGTGGAATGTGATTGAAAGTGATCATAGATTCCACAGATTATGTAAAATGGTTATATTCACTTTCTTTCAAAACTGTTCATTGAGTGCAATGAAAATACAGTTACTCACTAAATCACTTGCATCATCCTATAATGAAATGAAAGATCTATTTAAAACAAAGTTAGCTAGTAAGGCAACCTAATAAGTCGCTATACAAAAGTGCATAGCTTTCAAGTTATATTAAGATCCCTTTTCTCCACACATACAGATCGTACTGTGGTTATGGTAGCAAGCTGGCAAGGCAGCAGTTAGGAACGAAATGGAGCAGCGGGTGTAGTGCAGCTTTGCGAAGCTGATGGTATGATCATGGCAAAACAGCAAAGTAGTGAAGTGCAGTAAAACAGGTGAGAAAATGCACAGAAGGCTCAGGCCTCCTGATGACAGAAAAGCAATGGACTATTTCAATAGAGAGAGATTGCTGAACTCAATGGTAGAGGGATCTGGGTGCCCTGGTGCATGGATCACATAAAATTAGTATGCAGGTGTTAGGAATTAAAATCCGGTAAAACTAATACAAACTTATTGTGTTTATGAAAGGGATTAATGAAACCAATATGAATTTATCAAAAGGGATTTACACCATTCAACCTTCACTACACAACAAGCTCACATCATTGACTTCTTGAATCCCTCCAGTGCAGAAGTGGCCATTCAGCCCATTGAGTCTGCACTGATATTCTGACAGACTATCTTACTCAGGCCCTTTCCCCTGTTCTATCCCTGTAACCCTACACATATTTAATCCCTCTAACCTACACCCCCAAATCACCTAACCCCCACACCCTCAAGCCCCCCACAAACCCCTTCATCCCCCAACCCTCTGCATCCTCCTCACCCACTAACCCTCAAACTCCCCTCAAACCTACCCCACCATTGAGAGATGTATTGGGGTCCACTTCCATTAGGTACCAGCAACCTTCTGATCTACCTCATCCTATTGTCTGCTTTCTTGTGATCTTGGACTGAGGGAGTTCACAGGCTGTTCAAACACAAGTCGGCTGCTCCTATTCTCATCCTGGTTTATGGATAGTCATTGGGATTGGAAAGCCTGCCCTTTCGTAGGTAGGCTAAGGTCAACAGTGGTACCTATGCCCTGCGCAATAATAATTAGAACAACTGAGACACAAGACCTCCTCAATCTGCACAGTGTGTGTTAAAACGATTTAACGTCAAATCGTTAAACTGCTGTGTATAATATACAGGCAGAATCTTATTATGCTTTCCTCCCTCCATGGAAATCTCGAGAAGAGAGGTTACGGCAATCCACGTTGAAGTGCCTCTATGAATCATTAATAGTGTGCAATAATACTGCCCTGTGTTGGTTTTCAGTATGAATCGGGAAGGGAAGTCCCACTAAGTGTTTATATGTTGTATGCAAGTGTATTCAAAAGTTAAGGCACTAATCATTTCCTTCTTCAACACTACGGTGAATTGTAGCACCGTGCTTTGACCTTTAAGAGCTCATTGGCTCAGCTGCAGCCTGCAGCCTCTGATATTGTAACCGCATCTCGCTAACAAAGGGGAAAAAAATGAGATTCTTTTATTTTCTCACTAATTTGTTTTATTTGGAAGCTCATTAACAGCTCCAGCACTTCACCCTGGAAAGTCAACAACAATATTGTTGCTAGAAATACAATCAAATTAAAAGTGAACATGAAGGCAAGTGTAATCAATGACAGTAATGCAAAAAAAGCACTCAGAGTCTTGTAAAGATAAGAGCAGCACTTCCAAAACTGACACCCTTCCAGGTGGAAATACACATTGGATCATCAGGGTTACAGCACTCTCACAAGATGTTCAACTTGAACTCCTGTGTAACATGACATTGGATCATTGAATAAATCCATTCAAGCTATTGATGTTTTTTTTTCCAATCTATTACTATAATTACACCAAAAGAAAGAGTATGCATTTATATCGTGTCTTTCACTATGTCAAGACATACCAAAGCCAATAACATGCCCTTGAAACACTATCTCACGCAGAGAAATGCACAACTAATCTAAGCACAGCAGGATCCCATAAACAAAAATGAGATAAATGACTATTTAATAGATTTCTGGAATGTTGGCCACACACTGAGTGCTCTACTGCTCTCCTTCAAAGGGATCTTTTACACACACAGGGTGGCTGGGCTTCAATTTAAACTCTCATTCACAAGAGCACACAGTGTGGCATCAAAGGGTCAGCCGAGATTATTTGGCCTTGAACCCAAAACCTTCTGACTCAGCAGCACGAGCGCTTAAATCAAAGCTGACAGCTTACATCTACATTGTGCCTCTGAGAAAGGGCCATCCTGACTCAAAAAAGGGTAAAAGCTTTGACAAAGTGTCATCTGGACTCGAAAGCTCTTTTCTTTCCTTATAGATGCTGCCAGACCTGCTGAGATTTTCCAGTAACTTCTCTTTTGGATCCTGACTTGAAACATTGGCTCCATTCTCTGTCCACAGGTGCTGTTAAACCTGCTGAGATTTTCCAGCATTTTCTGTTCCTGTTTCTGTTTGGTTACAATAATAATTTGCAGAGTTAGCTGATTAGAATACACTGGATGTATAAATCTGAATAATGCTCAATAAAGGCACTCAAGGATTAGAGGGAAAAGGCAGGAGAATGTGGATGAGAGTCATATCCAATAATGATTGAATGATTCGATGGGCCAAATGGCCTAATTTTGCTTGTATACCTTACGGTCTTATGCCAAGAAGGTTGTGGAAGGCATGTCACTGAGTGCCTTAAAACACTCACAACACACGTGGTTGATGTTTTTCAGTGTATATTTTATCCTATTGCTCATTCACCTGATTATTCCAGGCCTATACATTGATTTGGGCAATTTCAAGTCACTATGAAATATAAGAGGAGGATTAAAAATGTGTGAAACCCAACCCATCTTCATTGCTTCACGTTGCAATGTGCCAGGATCATTGAACATCTCACATTTCTTTTTTAATAGGGTGACCCATTTTCAACATTCCACAACCTACGCACAGTTCGTGACTCTCGCTTTGAAAAAGCCTGGTGTCAATACTGTCCCACCTCAATCTTTGGATGAGATTTTCTGCCCCTCCCCCTGCCAGGTTCTTTCATGGCAGTGATGGTCCGCCATTGGCTGGCAGCAGGCTCTTCCAGTCCAACCACTGTCAACAGTGTCACCTGCTGTTCATACCACCAACTGCCGGGGGACGCGTAACAGGAAGTCACCGACAGCGGGAAGGGAGGACCGCCCTCCCATCACCACCCCGCATCTCCCACCCCCATCCCTGGGTGGAAATTGCTGGAAAATCCCACCCTTTCTCTCCAACACACGTATGAAAGACATACACAGACTGAAGTGTCACAGTGTTATGTTGCATAGCAGTGTGTTACGTTAGAATGTAATCGGTGACAACTTTGCATTGGATGACCAATGAGAACAAGATATAAGGGTCAGCTGACCCAGTAAAACATGGAACCAGTTACAGAGTGATGTAATAGTCAGCTGAGCAGCTGATTCACTATAAATAAGGAACTATGTAGAATTGTGGAAAGCTTGGAGTGACCCAAGGCAATGTCCCAAGTTTGGAGTAATGATGTTTCTTTATTAAACCCTTTCTTTGATTTATAAGTGGGAGTAAGTTTTGTTGTATTTTTACTAGTTGCATTTTAAAGAGTTCCTTCTGAAGAAACATGTAGAAATGCCAAACAGTAATGTGCCGATCCTGAGGGCAGAGGCTAAATATCTAAAAGTGGCAATTTTCAAAGGCACTTAATGCCTTTGTGATAAATTATATGTCCATTATTTTAACAAAGGCATTAGCCTATATGAAATAAATGGGTTAATGCCTTTATTAAACAGCAGAAAAAGGTATTGTCATGCCAACATAATATGCTTTTGAACATGGATATCACACTGCAATTTCTAGGCTGATAAAGTTTAACAACCCTCCTGGCTTTGATTTAACAGGAATGTTCAAACCATCATTTAAAAATACCAGCTTTTAAAAAAGGAGGTATTCAAAGGTGTCAAGACAATTTTGCAATGAAAAGCCTGAACCCCTATTGGCTTTTTAATTATTCAAGAAAGAATTACTACAGGTATCGCATTAGGTGCAGTGATGAGCTAAGATGACTTATTCAGTTACATGGTATTAACATTTTAACTGAATCCCACATTAATTATTTTGCGGCAGAGGTGCTTGAGGTTCTGTAGCAGTGGTTATACCTCAATGATTTTTATACAAATCTTTCACATCAAACATGTGATTAATTGAATCCACAAGATAAAACCAGACAAGTCCATCCTGAGGACCCAACTTCTTCATGTTAATGTTGATATACAACAATGAATCAAGTGAAGTTCAGGATTTTTATGATTAATATTCCTTAAAAATGTTGATCAACTCTGAATCATTGATGGCTCTCTTCTGCACATAAGGGTTCTCAATTTTACCCCTGAGGAATGTCATTGATACATGTAGAAAAGATTTACTAGAATACTAAAGGGACTTGATGGTTTAAGTTATAAAGAGATGCTGGACAGACTGGGACATTTCTTCATAGAGCTTAGGTGATGTGGTGATTTTATAGAGGTCTATAAAATCATGAAGGGCACAGATCAGCTAAATAGTCAATATCTTTTCCCAAAGGTAGGGGAGTTTAAAACTAGAGGGAATAGGTTTAAGATGAGAGGGGAGAGATAGAAAAAGGTCCAGGGGGCAAATTTTTCACACAAAGGATGGTGAGTGCCTGAAACAAGCTGCTGGAGATGGTAGTAGAGGTGGATATAGTTTTGTCTTTTAGGAAGTGTTTAGACTGTTACATGGGTAAGGTTGGTATAGAGGGATTTGGGCCAAACACGGGCAATTGGTTTAAAAAAAAGCAGCAGCATGGACATCTGTTTCCATGCTGTAACCTCTATGACATTGCATAAGTATGCAGAAAATTACATAAATTCTCAATTTCCTCAGAACTTCTTTGTTGAATCGGATTTAGGCAAAATGGTGACTAAAATCAGATTTGGACACGACAGCTGTATTAACTTGGCCTTATTTTACATAAAATGCTCATTTTAATTATTTCTATTGCTGTTTTACATTAAAAATGAGAGACTGACATGTCCTCTATGTCACACTCAGGGGTGCAATTCTCACATGCCCCTCCTGGCTGATGATAAATGGTGGGCAGGGAGGGGAACTTAGCGGGGGGGGGGAGCTTTATACTGGCGTGAATTTACAGCGGGATCTTCCGCTGGTGCCCATTATGGCAGATTGGAAACTCATTTGCATCCCGCTAATGGGATGACTGAAAACTGAACAATCCATGCCAGATTTTTGGGCACCAGCGGGCAAACATGCCAGCACCAAGCCCATTGGGAACAACACGGTGTGTTGATGCTAGGGTTCACCTGAGCAATGCCGGGGGCTGCCTCCGCAGTGCAAAATGGAGGCCGACAGTGGCCCCGGACGCCAGAATACCATAGCCATGGGTGAAAGGTGCATGTTCAGGTGGACCTTCTAGATTCAGTAATCTGAGAGATGGGTCTACCTTCCAGCCTTGGGACATTCCTGGAGATCCATCTTCTTTCTACAATAGTGGAGCAACAATGTGGGACGCCTTTTTAGTAATGGCATCTGGATTGCGTGGCGGACTACACACCATCAGGCCTGCCATGCCACGGAATATACCGGAAAACACCCAGTTGCATAATTCAGACGGCTGGGGCTCAAAGATTGGATGTGTTTTCGTGTCAGCCTCCACGGCGGAAAACATTCCCTGTTCCCGCCCTAATCACCAGATGGCCAGGTGCCACTTACTATATTACTACACTGTTAGATTGGAGAATACCAAAAAACAATGTATTGAAACTGGTAAAAATATCAATAAAGAATAAGGACAAATAAGGACTTAAGAACGCAGCCAAATCTGAATGATGAATCAGGAGAAGCTAGCACTGAAAAAATGGACAAGGCAAATTATTCAATTCACTTGTTGAAAATTGTCTCTCCACGGTTTCCTCCAGCAGGCTACAGGCTTAAAATAAGTCTTCCAGCATAATGAAAGCATTTTAAATGATATGATAATGTCTTTGAGTACTTTTCCTGATGTTTCAACATGGACAGCTGAGTCCCTCTCCAAATGCTCAATATTAATTCAATATGTTTCCCTGAAGACTCATTCTTTCAGCACTGCCTCTAACGTCCAGAACGAAACAGACCAACAATACACAACTTGCTGGCTTTCTCCGGATGCATCAATGTTATTTTTCCCAGGGTCTCTGGAATATTTTCTACTAAAGCAGTGTTGCCATTTATTGGCTTTCACTATTTTGCAAATGACTTCAAAAGAAGCTGAATCCTGGTCTATAGAAGCATGGGTGGCACCACAGTGTTTAGCACTGCTGCCTCACAGTGCCACGGATTTGGGTTCAATTCCCTGCTTGGGTGACTGTCTGTGTGGAGTGTGCGCATCTGTACGTTCTCCCTGTGTCTGTGTGCTCCAGTTTTTTCCCACAGCTGAATGTGCTGGTTATGAGCATCAACCATGCTGAATTTTCCCTCGGTGTAGTCAAACAGGCACCAGAATGTGGCGATTAGGGGATTTTCACGGTAACTTCATTGCAGTGTTAACCAAAGCCTACTTATGACACTACTAAATAAGTAAACTAAGCTCTTTGCAAGTGAACCTTGACTTTAACATCAAAAAGAAAGCCAAGAATTGAGAATAAGAAGAGTAATTACAATCAATCATAATCCTGTGTATTTATACGTAGCATTCCTCATCTATAAGTTATCTCAGAACACTTTATAGCAAAGAGGAAACTAATACCACACAGAAGGGAAAAAGGAAACATTAGATAGGGAAATCAATGGTATGGTTGAAGATTAGAGTTTTAAGAAACAGGGAGGACACAGGGAAGAGTGTAGAATTCCAGAGAGCAGGAGCAAGTAGCTAAGCAACACCAAGAGTAGAGCAGAGAGAATGAGGGGTGAAGAGAAATTTTGGCACAGTTTTGGAAAAGTAGGAGAGTATAGCTCAGGATGAAAGGAGTTAGGCTTGTCTGAGACAACGGGGAGATCATAAAACAATAATTTCAATGAAACAATCATTTGTTCATGTCACCAACATAACTTTATGGATTTGAGCACTGGAGATGTCAAGATCACACTGATTCCACTAATAAATCCGCTACATTTGTTTCAGGATTTTCAGAGCAAAGGAAATAAAAGGCTGAACAGCCATTTCACTCCTGCATTCTAAACATGTTAGGATCAGGCTTCACAGATAACTCAATATCCTGGTGCCTGAGGCAGCCTGAGTTAACTGCAGAAAACATTGGCTTTTTAAATCAAAGGCACACCACAAATATAACCGAATAAAGTTTTGGATGTGCTGCCAGCACTGTTATCACTGAGGAATGGGCTTTCTTTGATGACTTAGTCAGTTCAGGTAGAGTGACACACAGACACACAGGTCAGAAGGCCATAGCTTCAGTTGCTGCTCTGTACTTAGTTCAGTTACAGCAGCAGCTGCACTGATAAAAATGACCACAAAGTTTTGGTTTGATTTGATTTATTATTGTCAATTATATTGGAATACAGTGAAAAGTATTGTTTCTTGTGCACTATACAGACAAAGCATACCATTCACAGCGAAGGAAATGAGAGTGCAGAATGTAGTGTTACAGTCATAGCTAGGGTGTAGAGAAAAATCAACTTAATGCAACTTAAGTCTGTTGATAAGTCTAACAGCAGCAAGGAAGAAGCTGTTCTTGAGTCAGTTGGTACGTGACCTTAGACTTTTGTATCTTCTTCCCGACAGAAGAATATGAAAGAATATCGTGGGATCCTTAACTATGCTGGCTGCTTTGATTGGTGCCCATCCCTGAGGGCATTTAAGAATCAACCACATTGTTTGGGTCTGGAGTCACATGTAGGTCAGGCCAGATAAAGATGGCAGATTTCCTTCCCTAAAGGACATTAGTGAACCAGATGGGTTTGTTCAACAATGGTTTCATGGTCATCATGAGACTTTACATTCCATTTTTTTTACTGAATTCAAAATTTCACCATCTACCATGGTGAGACTCTAACCTATGTCCCCAGAGCATTACCCTGGGTCTCTGGATTACTAATCCAGCAGTAACACCACTATGCCACTGCCTCCCCTTAAAATACTTGAAACACAAAAGGCATTTTCTTCAGTCTCTATTGACCTAATCAATCGCAAGGCTGAACCAACCATGATGTCATGTTTGAACTCAAGGTGAGCTTCTGACTGTGTAGCTGATCCATCCTAAACCTCATCAACATTGCTGAATTCTATTCATCTTCATCAAAGAATCGGAAAATCATACAATTCCTCCAGTGCAGAAGAAGGCCATTTGATCCTTCGAGTGTGCACCAACTCTCCAAAAGAGGATCTTATCCAGGTCCAATCCCCATCCCATCATCGATATATTTATCCCACTAATTCCCCCGAACCTAGGAACACTTGGGGACAATTGGCCATGGCCGATCCACTTAACCTACATATATTTGGGAGGTGATCGGAGTACATTGAGGAAATCAGACATGGGAGAACATGCAAACTCCACACAGTCACCCAAGACTCAAATCAAGCCTGGGCCATACTGCTGTGAGGCATCAGTGCTAATACTATGCCACCTTGTCTTCTGTTGAAATCCTTATCCTCTGCCTTTGCTACTTCTATACACACTACCCCATTCCAGTCCATTCCTGGCTGATCTCCAATCTTCCAATACTCCATAAATTTATCATCCAAAAACCTTGCTGTCTGTAACCCGACACACATCAAAACCCATTCACCCATCACCCCTATGCTCTCTGACCTACACTGGTGACTGGTTAAGCAACATTTCAATTTTAAAACTCTCATCCTTCCTATGGACTCAGTCCTCTTTATCTTTGTAAACATCTCCAGACACACAACATTCCCTGATATTTGCAGTCCTCCAACCCTGGCCTCTTAAGTATTTGCAATTTTAACCGTTCCACTGCTGGTGGTTGTGCCTTCAGCAGTCAAAGCTCCCTGACTCTGGGCTTTTCTTCTTTAAAACACTCCTCGACATCTAACTCTAGGCCATCTTCCCTAATACTAGTGCCAAATTTTATTTTATAATATTACTGTGCAGTACTTTTGAGATAGAAGCACCAAGATAAAAGCCAAATACTGCGGATGCTGGAATTTGAAACAAAAACAGAAGATGATGGAAAATCTCCACAGGTCCGACAGCATCTGTGGTGAGAGAATAGTGCCAATGTTTTGAGTCTGGATGACCCTTTGTTAGCTGGCTCTAACAAAGGGTCATCCAGACTCAAAACGTTGGCTATATTATCTTCACAGATGCTGTCAGACCTATGAGATTTTTCCAGCATTTCCTGATTCTATTACTTTTGAGATAGCCTCTCTACATGAGAGGCACTGTGTAAATAAGTTATTTTTGCTGTTTAAGGACATTAACAGCCAGCTGTAATTTCTATTTCAACAATCATTATTGCCATAGTCAAATGAATGTTCTTTAACTATTTGTCAGTGAGAGAGACAGAGCATTCTATCCACATGTAGTGCGTTGAAGGCTTCCAGCTAATAACAGTGGGTAACCTCAGGCCTCGCTGGATCAATCTTCCTGTGTAATGTAGATTCTTTAATATTATTCTCATTTAATTAGTGACACTTAAAAGGATTTACATTTGATACAAGCATTCAATCATATCATTTCTGGAATAATCCTTTCAAATGAGCGTGTCAGCTCTTGTACTTGTATTTTTAATTAAACGTAATTTAAGTACACCTCAGCCTGTTTTAGAAATATTAACCACTGAATTTGGGACTTATTAACATATGGATGGATGCTGAACTATAATTTTTAGTTACATTGCCTTGCCCCCTCCTCATCTCTAATCTCCTTCAGTTCCACAAATCTCTGAGATATCTGTGCTCCGCTAACTCTGGCCTTTTCCATTCCCAGTTTGATTTGCTCCATCTTGGGAGACTACCCCATCATTTGCCTAGGCCCCAAGCTCTGTGCCACAAGGTGGTACAGCGGTTAGCACTGCTGCCTCACAACACCAGGGACCCAGGTTCAATTCCGGCCAGGGACCACAGTCTGTGTGGAGTTTACATGTTCTCCCCGTCCATTTCCTCAGGTTGTTCCAGTTTCCTCCCAAAGTCCAAAGATGCGCAAGTTACTTTGATTAGCCATGCTAAATTGACCTTTAGTGTCAGGGGGATTGGCAAGGTGAATATGTAAAGTTACAGGAATAGGGCTGGGTGGGATTGTGGTTGATGCAGGCTCGATTCTATGAAACTCGTTCCCCACGCCTCTCTGTCTGTGGACTTCACTTTCCTCCTTTAAAACATTCTCAAAACATACTATTTTGCCCAAGGTTTTTGATCATCTGACCTAATGGTCTGAACCCGATCATCTCGCCTGCTCTGGAATTGGCACAGGCGAAGGTCCCACAATGAAAATCTCTGCTGGCCTCGAGCGGGATCTTACGGTTTTGCCTGAGCAAAGCTGTAAAATTCCACCCCCCCCCTCCATATGCCCTCTGTGGCTCAGTGCCTTACTTGGTTTGAGGAAGTTCCTGTGAAGCGTCTTATTAGGTTAAAAGTGCTACATAAACATAAGTTCTTGTTGTTGTAGTTAATTTGATCCGGGGCTGCTGCGACATGAATTAGGTTGAACAATATCTGCTTTGCCTCTCGATGCTCCATTCAATTGCTTCAGTCAGGTGCCACCCACTGACACTGTGTGGAGGAGTGAAAAGTTTGGGGGAATGTGACTGCCACAGAATAAATGAATTATTGCAACTCCCTGCATACCAAGCACCAACATTCCTGATTGCTGTCTGGTGAATATTGAAGGAATGGAAAATCTTGTGATTGTTGAAGAGCCCTTGTTGATCTGAGAGCACCAAGCCTGCAGTCAATGCAAGCCTGCAGTATGTGTGCAAACCCAACCACTGCCACAGAAACAACAGTGCATTTGACTGCCCTCATCCATACCAATGTGAACCCTGGCAGTGGTCTTGGCCAACCAGAATTTGGTGATCTGGGATATATACCTATGGGCAGCAGACTGTGAGTTACCTAGGAGGAAGTGAAGAACTCAGAGGCTGTGGTATCCTTGATGACAACTGGCAATGTGTGCCCACTCGGCCTATCTGGAAAGAGGTCTCGTTCCTGAAGCTTGTAGATGTCAGTAAGACCTGCAGCGAAAGCCTGAGCTTCCTGAGGCATGGCTTCTCCATTATGCCCAAGGAAGCTGCTTCTCTATCTATATACCCCATGCTGGGACATCCTTTCCTTCAAGCTGAAGCTCTGAGTCCATCTCTCTGTCCTCAGGAGCAGTTTATGGCTGCTGAGAAGGAAATTGCTGCTCCTTAAGCTCTTCACTAGAATTCCATTTGTGACATAAGCAGCACAGTGGTTAGCATTGCTGCCTCACAGTACCAGGGTCCCAGGTTCAATTCCAGCCTTGCGTCACTGTCTGTGCAGAGTCTGCAGGTTCTCCCCGTGTCTGCATGGATTTTCTCCGGGTGCTCTGGTTTCCTCACACAGTACAAAATAAAGTTTACAGTTTATTTATTAATCACAAGTGGGCTTACATTAACATTGCAATGAAGTTACTGTGAAAATCACCTAGTTGCCATACTCCAGTGCCTACTCAGGTACCCTGAGGGAGAATTTAGCATGGCCAATGCACCTAATCAGCATGTTTTTCAGACTGTGGGAGGAAACCCATGCAGACACAGGGAGAAAGTGCAAACTCCATATAGACAGTGAACCAAGCCAAGAATTGAGCTTGAATCCCTCGCGCTGTAAGGCAACAGTGCTAACCATTGTGCGTTCTTGCGCAGGTTAGGTTGATTGGCTATGATAACTCATCCCTTAGTATCAAGGAATTAGGAGGGTAAATACGTGGGGTTACATGAATAAGGGATGGGTGGTTGGCGCAGACCCAATGGCCGATATGGCCTCTTACTGCACTGTAGGGCTTCTACGATGCTAAGTTGTTCCCAGCCTGCAGTGAAATGCAGATAAGGGTGAATAATGTCAGCGGTAGGTGGAGTTACTTCCAAAATCTTGGAAATCATCTTTAGTGAAATCAGACTTGAGAGAAAGTACTGTGAGCAGCAAAGCAACTTCACCCTCTAAACGCTTCCCAATCTGTCATTTTCAGCTAATGGTGAGTTCCCCCATGTGCTCGCACCTTGTTGACCCTGGTGAGTGTCACACTGTTCAGGAAATCTCTCTGCAGCCTATTAAAACCAAAGTGCTATTTAAGATCAGAGCTAATTGAGAATTTAAACGTTTTAGTTATTTACCCAAGACTCCATCAGATTCCCACTTTGCCTGCAAATCCACCAGGGTTAAACACATAAATCATTGTGATTGTGTCAGATTCTTGACATACTGTCACCTTTTGAAATTTTTTACATTTTAACTGCACCATCCCACCTCTTGCCCAGCCATTCTCATCCAATCCCCCTTGACTATTAAACTGATACCTCAACTGATTCTTCAATCGAATATAGGTGGGATGATGGATTGTTGAAGGCACAATCCAGAACTGTGTCAAAGAATGGTTAGCATTGCTGCCTCACAGCTCCAGGGATCAGGGTTCAATTCCGGCTTGGGTCACTGTCTGTGTGGAGCTTGCACATGCTCCTCATATCTGCATGGGTTTCCTCTGGGTAATCTAGTATCCTCCTACCGTCCAAAGATGTGCGGGTTAGGTGCAATTGGCCATACTAAATTGTCCCATAGTATCTTGGGATGCAGAGGTTAGAGGGATCAGTGGGGTAAACGTGTGGGGTTCTGGGGATAGAGTCCGCATGGGATTGTTGTCAGTGCAGACTCGATGGGTCGAATGGCCTCCTCTTGCACTGTAAGAATTCTACGATTTCTATGATGATCCCATTACACTGTATGAAGAAGCAGCGAAGTTCTGTTGGCCTCGCCAACAGTAACTGCTCATCCAAAACATCAAATACAGATGCTTATTTATTCCATTTTGACATGAGAAACAGAGTGCCTCTAACAATGACACAGAATGCCCTGAAAAGGATGAATTATCAGACTTAATTTATTGATGATCTTGGGACGTAATAAGGCACTGCAATGTTTTTCAGTGTGCAATACCATCTTGACATTGCATTTCATTTTTGACCGTGAAATGTGCAATGGCTTTTTCTTACCCTGTTGGAGAAAGAAGATTGCAGGAAAGGTACGGCAAAGCTGGAGTGCGTAATTGGGAAAACTACACATTGTGGGCCTTGTCTGCTCCTGATGTGGTATTTAATATTATGCAGCAAAGGTTCTCAATCTCAACTTGTCATGGGATGATACTTGGCCGGATGCCAGCTTTTTGTTGCTCTGTTTCAGTTCCTTATGGACGACTGTAGTTTGTTATAATGCATGAGTGGGTATGACATAAATTACTTGAAACAAAAGGTTACAAGAACACAAGCTTTGCCAACGACCTTCAGCGGCATAAATATTGCAATTAAAATGCTTGGAGCTTTCTTCCTTCTCTCCTTGCCAAAATTGTCAGATGTCCTATTTTAATGAATCCATTAATGGAATCTGCATTTGATCTTAAGCATAGAAATTAATCTGATTAATTACTGACTAATACGCTACTATTTTCAGACCTGGCCAGCGTGTAAATGGCTAGCGCATCTATCTTTCAAACTAAGCAAGTTTATAAAAATCAGAAGCAAAGAATGTTCTGACTATGCAAACTTAATGTAAAGGGGAAAAAAAATAGATTCTAAAGTCATCCTGTACTACTGGCTGGGAAAGAGTCAGAATCATAGCTGCAACAATACTCAAATAATAGAAATGTGAATGAAAGTATGTATTTTATTGCGTGCAAAGATCTATCTACAGTCTAGAAACTTCACTGCAGATGTGACAGTACTCTTGTATAACTGTAATTAAATTAGCAGTCCCCCATTGAACAAATGTACTAACTAGTCTACTTTAATGCATCCACTTCAAAGGAGACAGACTTATTTCACACCATACACTAACATCTGCACTACAATTGTACAACAGTGGACACCCTGGGTTTAGTGTTTAAAAATTCTTCATTTAATTAAGACTTCACTAAAACATTTTATATGTCACCAAATCCAACCCTCAGCAGATAAGCATTACAGTCTGCAATTTTACTTCAACTATAATATTAAATAAATACACATATATTTTCATGCACACATGAATTTGAACAGTATCAATGCAGGAAAATGTAACGCGTTTATGTATCACTTGATGTCAGCAGCAAGTACTTTCAGGTCAAAAAACCTTTGCATTATTGTAAAGCAAAGCTCTCACAGTTCAGTCAAACAAACTTTAATAAAACCTCAGAAGAGTATTCCCCCCAGCGCAAGGGTTACAATTTTAATTTCCGCTCTGAGCATCCTCAAGGCAATTGACTTTTGTTTATGAGACACTGGGTAAGAGATGACTCAAACCCATTTGAAGTAGGATCTTGTCTTCCATCAGTCTGGGCTAGATCTATATCCGGGCTCCAGAGAGTTCTCTAAATAAGGTTTGCAATAAATACACTTTAAAGCCTGTAATGTACAACTTTTGTTTTCCTATGAATAGTCCACATATATAAAATCAATTAGGACAGCCTCTATCTTCTGTTGTTACTTTTCTAGTAGATGGAGGGAATTTTTGGAATACTGAATTAAACAGGATCTCTAGATAACAGTGTGAAAAAAACCAGTTTAAAGCTACACAAAACATCTTGGGTTCAGCTTCATCTCAAATTACAGGTAGCTTTACACCAACATTACAGCAAAAGAATATTACATTCCTGAACCAGTGTTCTGATTTTTTACATAATTGTCTCTGTCAAAGAACAGGCTCATATGGTGGAATTTTACTGCCTCGCCTATCTGAGGCTCGAAAGATCTTGATAGACGCCAACAGAGAATGCCATTCCACGAATCTCACCCACCCCGATTCTGGGGCGGGTGTGCCATTAAAACTCCGCCCAGAAGCTGTGAAACTCTGCTCCTTTATTTATTAACACAGAGGATACCACTTTGTCGACAAATAACGTGTATGACATGTATAGTTCTCATGCCTGCCGTGTTGGGTGCCATTCTGATGAGGGAGTTCGCACATGGGGAGGGAGAATATGGCGACACTATGCAGAGTCAGCAGACTATGAGGTTAATGAACGCAGTCATTTTGGGGCATAGCATATCAGCTAATACTGTTTCTTTAAACATGTGAAGCTGGCTAAGTGGTCAACAGTAGGAAACAAATGAACAAAATCATCAACTAATTTTGCACATGCTATGGAACTTCCTTTTGACTTCAAGGATTTTGCACATAGCACTTGTTCCCAGATATAGATGCAAAAGTAGCATGCCCATTGAAGAACAAGTAAAGGTGACACAAAGCAGGACAAGCTGCTGGAAGAGGGAGGAAGGAAAGGAGTAGAAGGGCTCTCAGCAGAATGTCATATCCATTTAAGGTGTTCAGGGAGCATTTCTCCCACATGAATTTCAATGAGGAAGAGTGCACTATCTGTCTCAACTTCACAAAGAACACCCTCACTGAAAGCTGTCAGCTGCTGCAGCTTCAGAGGGTGAGGATGGCATTGCCAGTGGCTGTGAATGTGACTGTTGCTGTCATTAATTTATACAGCACACTATAATGACTGCTTATTCCGACTTAAACACAGAACAAGTACAGTAAGCACATGGAAACATCTCTCCTTATGCTTTTCTAATATGTTGAGCAACTGACTTTAATCACTGCTGAGACATATAAAAAAGATAACTTACTCTACTGTGACATAAATGATCCCTAAAAGAGCTTCTGAACGATCTTCTGTTGCTAAAAGGCTCCGAAATTGCAGGAAATGAAGATGTTTTCTGCTTTGAAAACTGGGAGCCATGTGACCTGGGTGTAAAAGATATGTAACTTGTCATACTTTGTTTCAGCGCTGAAGGAAAGTCCACTAACTTCACATTGCAAAGTATGGTCTGCGCAGGAAGATGGGAGTGCCAAATAGTCCTGGGTCCAATTCATGGCTCGGGCCCCATCTATGTGCAGTTTGCACATTCCCCTCGTGTCTGCATGGGTTTCCTCCAGATACTCTAGTTTCCTCCCACAGTCCAAAGATGTGCGGGATTAGGTTGATTGCCCATGCTAAGAAATTGCCCCTTAGTGTCCAGGTATGTGTAGGTTAGAGGGATTAGTGAGTATAAAAATGTAGGGATATGGGATAGGGCCTGGGTGGGATTGTGTTCGGTTCAGACTCAATGGGCCGAAGGGCCTCTGCACCGTAGAGTTCTATGATCTATGATCTATGAAAAAAAATGAGGCTTCAGATTGTGCTATCAATGCTGAGAAATATATCATCACAGCAACCCTTGGACAA